>JAJQWJ010000007.1:29800000-31085000 GCA_023637945.1 Phaethornis superciliosus
CCCCAGCGGTGCCTCCTGCCTTAATTATTATTTATTATTATTGTTGTTTTCAATTTTTATTTAAAAAAAAAAAAAGTTTCCATTCTAGGCAACCCTTAGGCTCGCCACCTCCCCTTCCTGCCTAACCACGAAGAAGAGAAAATAAAAAAAGGAAAAAGACCATCTACAGCTTTTTTTTGAGGGAGTGGGGAGATCATCACTGGGGGGGGGGGGGGGGGAAGCGGCTGATGGCCGAACCCCCGCCACCAGCAGCGGCTGGAAAAAAGTTGTTTACAGGGCTGGGGGGGGGTGGGTGGGTTTGTCGTCGGTGGGTGTCGGGGGGGGGGGGTGCTTGGTGCCCCCGCCCCGTCGGGCCGCTCCCGCCGGCCGTCCCGTCCCGCCCGTCCCCACGCCGTATTTATGGCGAGCGCCCATTGGGTGCGGTGCGGGGTGTCAGCAGCGGCGGCGGAGCCTCATTGGCCGCCCCCACGTGCGGGGCCGCCTCACGTGCTTCCGGTGCGAGTGAAAAAAGTGTGGCTGAGGGATTTTTTAGGGAGAGTTTGTTGCACGGACCGGAGCTGTCAGAGATTTGGCCCTTTTATTTATTTTTTTTTTTAAAATTTTTTTTTTTTTAAAAAAAAAAAGAGGAAAAAAAAAAAAAAAAAGGAAAAAAAGGAGGAAAAAAATTTGAAAAAAATTATAATAATAAACCGGCGAGCAGCACCGGGCTGGCGGGGACGGGCTCGGGCAGCCCGCGGCGTGGGCAGAGCCCAGCGTGACAGCGCTAAGCCGTGGCGGCGGGGAGATGGGCAGATTTTGACGGGTTTTCGGGGGCGGGTTTTTTTTTTTTTTTCCCTTAAGGGGGGAGCCGCGGCGTTGCCGCACACCTTTTTGGGTTTTTTTTGTTTTGTTTTGTTTGGGTTGTTGTTTTTTTTTTTTTTTCTGGTGGTGGAAATATAAGCTGATCGGGAGAAGAGGGAAAGAAACCCTCGAGTATCTCCCTGGCTTTGGATCCAGCCGTGCGAGGGGGAGAAAAAAATATCTCAGCTTCAGCCCAACAAGTGGATTTTATTCTTTTTTCCTTTTTTCTTCCTCCCCCCTTCCCCCCCCCCCCCTTTTTTTTTTTTTTTTTTTTTTTTTAATTTTTCTTCCCCCTTTTCCACCCCGCCACCCACCGGCAAAGTGGGGTGGGCGTAAAGCGGGTGGGTGGGGGGGAAAAGAGGCAGCGATCTCCGTGGCGGGGACTGAGCATGGAAGAGCCGCCGGAGGGGCACGGCCACCGAGACGCGGCGCCCGGCCCGGCGAGCAGCGGCAGCGGCAGCGATGGCGAGAGCGTCCCCGTGTCCCCCAGCCCCGCACCCGCCTCCCCCGCCGCGCCCTGCCCTCTGCCCCTGCCCCGCCGCCGCCACCCGCCGCCGCCACCGCCCCCGCCGCCGCCACCCCACCGCACCACCAACTTTTTCATCGACAACATCCTGAGGCCGGACTTCGGCTGCAAGAAGGAGCCGCCCGCGCCAGCCGGCGGCGGAGGAGGAGGCAGCCGGGAGCGGGACGGAGACCGGGGGCAGAGCTCAGGTAGAGAAAACGTCAACCCGCTGCTGGCCCGGCCGCCCAACCCGCCCTCCCTCCTCTGCCCGGACTCGAACTCCCGTCCCGACGGCTCCGCGCCGCCGCCTCCGCCCGCCGCCGCCGCCGCCAAAGCCAACCCCGCCGCGGCGGCAGCGGCGGCGTCGGGGGCGGCCAAGCCCCCCGCCGACGGGGGCGAGACTCACCCGGCGAAGTACGGGGAGCACGGCAGCCCCGCCATCCTCCTCATGGGCTCTAATAATGGAGGACCTGTTATAAAGCCCGACTCGCAACAGCCGCTGGTGTGGCCTGCCTGGGTCTACTGCACTAGGTATTCAGACAGACCGTCCTCGGGTAAGGAACCGCGGCGCATCTGGGAGATGTTAAAATCGTGACAAGGTCGCCCTCCCTCCCCCCCCCCCCCCCTTTCCCCTCTCGCCCCCGTTGCTTTGGCTCCCGGCCTGCTGAAGACCTCGCGTGGGGAGGCGCGGGGAGGAGGGGGGGTGTCCTGGGTCACCCGGGGCGAGAGGAAACGCGTCCCCCCCCCCCTCCCCTGCTCCAACCCCCCCACCCCTCCTTCCTCCTCCGACTCTCCCAAATTTGAATGTGACGCAGGGCCCCCGATTCGGCCGCGTTTCGGTGCGGGGAGCGAGCCGTTTCCCGTGCCCTCTGCCCGCCCCGCATTGCCAGAGCCCCGAGTGTTTCGCAGCGCGGTGGCGTGGGCTGGGAGCACGGAGAGACCGGGCGGAGGATTCGGCCGCTCCTTTGCTTTGGGTTTTTTCCTCTCGTTATTTTATTCTGTTTTTCCTGGGTTCTGATGCCCTTTTTGGGTGACCGGGTGTAGGGGAAGAGAGAGCTGAGCCACATGTTGAGCGGCTGCTGGGGATGCGTGTGTGTGGATGTTTTCTAGGAAGACGAAGAAAAAAGAGGTTTTCTTTTTTTTTTTTTTTTTTAGGGAGGTGGCGGTGGGGCTGTTTGTGGGGGCCTCTGCAGCGAGGCAGAGTCGGGCAGGCCCTTAGGCCGCGCGTTGCCGCGGGAGCCGGTGCTCTCTGCCGTGGTTTGGGGCCCGGTTCTCGGGGGGAGGACGTTCCTCTGCCCGGGGCCGCCCCGATGAGAGCCCCTTGCTCAGACCTCCCGGTCCCTGGTCCCTTTTCATGTCTTTCCCGCTCCCCCTGCTCCCCTCGTCAGCCCCGTATTTTATCACCGTTAGTTTCTGGTTTTTTAATTGTACTTTTTTTCGAGAGAAACGGCGGGCGAGGAAAGGGATTTCCCCGTGTCCCCCCAGGCCAGCAGGCGGGGATCCGCGGGCCGGGATGGGCTTTTCTGTGACGGCCTGGGGGGCACGGAACCGGCTGCCCCGAGGTCGTACCGGGAGGTGGGCAGGGCGAGTCCTTCCCTGCTCCACGCTGCCCGTCCTGGCTGTTCATCCCCGGCGGTCAGTGCGTGGTTCCCGGCCGAGCGATCTCCATCCCCCGTTATTGACACGTCCAGCGACTTGAAACTCAGAAAAGCCACTTTGATTGACTGGGGTGATTGATGGAGTGATAGAGCTGTCAGACGGCATGGCCCTTGCTCCTGGCCGGCCCGGCCACGGGTGTTTTCGCTACCGATTCCCAGGGCCGCCCTGCGCCAGGCGTTTTCACTTGCGCCTGGATTTCCTTCCTTCCCTTTTCTTCGGGCAGAAGAAATTTATTTCTGCATCTCCTCCCCGATGCTCCCTAGTCCGGAGGGGAGAAGGGCGAGGGAAGGCTGGTTCGGCTCGGCCGCCCTCTTTGTTGTGCTCGGAACTGCCCGCCCGCCCCGGCCGCTTCTCCCGGCTCCGGGAACGAGCGGGCTGTGGCGGTCGGAGGCGCCGGCACCCCGCTGCAAGGTGCCGGGGCGAAGCGATTCCCTTCCTGCGCCCTCCGCCCCTTCGCCGGCCGAGTGCGGGAGCATCCCGCCGGGCCCCGTCACTTTCCTCTCCGGGCCCCGACACTCTGTCCCCGAGGCAGACGCTGCCGAGCTGCGGGGAACCCCCCAGCTCTGGGGAAGGGCTGCGCCGGGAAAGAAGCTTTCGGCCTACTCGGCGGCCGGGAGGCCTGGCCGGCTCCGGCTGTTGCTGGCGAGGCCGCCCGCCGAGCCTGGCAGCTGTCGGGGGATTTTCGTAGATCCCTTTCTCTATGGCTTCCTCCCCTCTCTGTTCCCCCCCCGGGCCGGGCCGGGCTGGCGTGCAAAGGATGGGGGGGTAGCCCTCCCATCGGGCGGTGGTACCGGTACTGCGCCGAGGGCTCGGTCTGGGTTCCCTGGCGGGCTCAGTGGCACTTCAGCTTCCCCCATCCCAGCCTGGGGACGGGGCAACGGAGGGGCACAGCTTTCGGCGGGGGCTCCTGGAGGCAGCTGCAGGCAGAGCCGGGGGTCCCCGGCAGGGATCAGCCACAGGAGAGCCAGGACAACCCGGGCGGCCAGAGGGCTCCGGGGTGGCGGTGGCAAAGCCCCCTCCCCCCAGAACCAGACTTGCTCCTCAAACACAGACCGGGGCAGCAGCTCCCGGCCGTTCCCTGGTGCCGGGTTGCGGGGACCTTCGACCCCCGCGCTGCCCGGTGGAGCCGGTACCCAGCCGGCGGGCCGCGGGCCGTGCAGAGGGAACGTGGCTGGTCCCGGCGGGGCAGGCGGAGAGGAGCCCCGACGTGTGTCGGGGCGGGGGGCGATCGGGGCCCCGCACCCCGCGGCGGGTTCAGCTGGGAAGGGCGGCGGGGGATGCACGGGGGATGCACTGGCCCGGCCTCCCTTCTCCACATCCTTTCCTCCGCCGTGCCGGAGCGGCGGTGCCGGGATTGGGGATAATGTGTGTTGGGGGACGACATGGGGGGACCAGCAGAAATTCGCTCGTCGGCCATTTTTCCGGAGGCCGGCGGGGCAGGGGCGGTGGTCGGTCGGTCGGTCGGTCGGGTCGGTCGGGTCGGTCGGTCGGCGGCGCGGCCCTGCCCAGCGGCGTGTGTGTGCCCTGCCTGCAGGCCCCCGCACCAGGAAGCTGAAGAAGAAGAAGACGGAGAAGGAGGACAAGAGGCCGCGGACGGCGTTCACGGCCGAGCAGCTGCAGCGGCTGAAGGCGGAGTTCCAGGCGAACCGGTACATCACGGAGCAGCGGCGGCAGAGCCTGGCCCAGGAGCTCAGCCTCAACGAGTCCCAGATCAAGATCTGGTTCCAGAACAAACGAGCCAAGATCAAGAAGGCGACTGGCATCAAGAACGGGCTGGCGCTGCACCTCATGGCCCAGGGACTCTACAACCACTCCACCACCACCGTGCAGGACAAAGAGGAGAGCGAGTGAGGCACCGCGTCCCCCCCAGTCCTGGACCGCCGGCCGGGAGGCGGACAGGTGCTATTTAAAAGCAGATCTATTGTCTATCCATAGTATAAGGACTCCGATTAAGAAAAAAAAAAAAAAATAAAATATGAACACTTACAAAAAAATTATCTCTATATAGCCAAACAGCATATGACCTTGTATATATTTAATTTCAGGTAAGAAATATGTGTAGCGATCTCTATTTGCTGGACAGTTTCTCTCTCCCTTTCTTTCTCTGTCTCTATTCCCCTCTCTTTTGTTCGTTTGTTTTGTTTGCGGTTTTTTTTGTTTGTTTGTTTGTTTGTATTTTTCTCGGTGTCCATTGCTCTTGTTTTACAGTAAATGTCCGAGTTTCCTGATCTTTCTTTTTTTTTTTTTTTTTTTTTTTTTTTTTTTTTTTTTTTTTTTTTTTAATGTGTGAATTTCTGTCTGGTTTTTTTCCCCGAGGAAAAAAAATAATAATTCTGATCCACAGACTGCGAGACTGAACCCGCCGCTACAAGCCAAAGATTTTATTATGTTCAGAAATCTGTAGTCTGGAATAAAGTGTAGACTGTGTTCAGGATCCAGGCTGGTTGTAATTCTTTATTTTAGTGAGCGGATGTTTGTGTATATATATGTATACACAAAAATATAATAAATAAATATATATACACACAGAGAACATGCTGTGTATATAGAGCCATTTCGGTGGCATAGTTAGGTTTTGGTTTTGATGGATCAGTACAGCGATTTTTAAACCGTTTGTCCCTTGCTTAAAACCCTGTCTGATATCTTGGATATTTTTTATTTTTCTTTTTTTCTACCCTCTTAAAAAAAAAATTAAATTTGCCTGTTGTGGTCATGCCTCACCTCACGCATTTCCCTTTTTAACAAGAAAATCAAAAAGCAACGCGTAATAATGCTAATAATGTCACCAGCTCCTGCAGGAAAAAATGCTGAATCCGTCTGGACGTTTAGAGCTCTGGGATGTGTGGAAACGGAATTTTCCTGTCAGCTCCTTGCCTCGCCGCGAGTGTCTCTGCACCCACACTTGAGTATCCAGCAAGGAGCTCCCCGGGCAGGGCAAAACGCGGCGAGGAGAAGATGGGAGCAGTTCCTACTTTGCACCGGACGCTTTGCTCCTCGGAAGCGCTCCCGGTCCTTGTCCTCCCTTCCTCCTTTTAGGGATGGCGATCCCTTTGCCCCATGTGCGTTGGAAGCGCGGGGTGCCAGAGGGACGGCGGGGTTCCCGGCCTGCCGCTCCAGCTCTACGTTTCCACCCAGCCCTCTTAAATCCTCTTTTCGTCCCCTCGCCGTCGAGGCGGCCGTGCCCGGGCCCGGCTCCCCCGGGGGGATGTCGTGAGGCTTCTCCGAGCCCAGGGTGGGAGCTGGGGCTCTGCTGGCCCTACAAGAGAGCGGCCTCCGGGGTGTGGGACGGGCTCCCCTACGGGGATGCCTGTCTGCTTTCCCTCTCCTTTCTCTTTCTTTCTAATTCTCTGAATCCCTCCTCGAGGCCCGCAGCCGGCAAAGCCGGAGTCAAGGTGAGCCCCGAGCCAGAGGAGCCCCTCTGCTACATCTTGCCCCCCACCCCCGATGGAGGACAGGGCAACGTCGAGGCCATGCCCCGGGGAGCCCGGGCACAGAGTTAGGTGAGCAGCAGCACCCCCAACTCCTATCAACTCTGCCGCTTCCCCTCCACTCCCTGTGCTCGCCCCGTCGGAGGCATTTGGGGTTTTCCATCTCTGCAAAGAGAATGGGGAGCAGAGGGGCAGCGGGAGACGGCCTCTGCCATTTTTTTTTCGCTTTTTAACTATTCCTGCTTAGTTAGCTGTCACCCACCGGAGATGGAGACGCAGGCCGGGTTGTCCTGCCCGGCAAGAGCTGAGACCCATGCCCTCAGCACCCACGGCGGGACCCCTCCTCCATCGTGCATCCCACCCCATCCCCGCCCAGCCCAGCCCTGCTCTGTCCGCCCAGGGCTCTGCTCCTCGCTGCAGGCCGAGGAGCCGGGAATACTCGGAGGGTTTAAATAGATGTTGTACAGCGCCATCTAAAGTTCTGTCTTCCTTTCTCCCTTTCCTTTTTTTTCCACGGGATTGAAACATAAACCTAAATTTTCCGCACCGAGGAGAAGAAAACGTCCTTTAAATTGCCAGCCGCAGCGCTGGAGGGGAAAGTGGCCAGAGGGAGCCCGGTTCCTGCAGAGACCCTTCCCCTTCCCTTGCTGCTGTCGGGGGGACTGGGAGAGATTGACCGCCCCAGCCCCCAGCTCCATTCTCAGATCACTTCTTTGCCTTTCTCAATACACCCGCCGCCTCGCACTCCCTTGAAGTTGTGCAGGCGAAAAATGTCATTTCTGCTTTAAAATCGGATAATATTCCATCGCGAGAGCTGGATCCGGACCTGCCCTGCCGAGAGCACAGGGCACCGACCCGCTGTGATTTCCCCACCCGAAGGACACGGGTGATGCTAAAGCTGGGCCGAGGGGGGTTGCCGAGGGTCCCCACCTCCCCCCGCCCCACTCACCGAGCCCTGGGCCCGCTGCCTACCTGCAGCCGGGGACAGGCTCCGCGGGGGTCACCGCTGGGTGGGGGACTCCGGAGGAGGGGGAGGGAGATGAAGAGGGGATTCCTCAGCCATGGGGTGTCCAGCCAAGCTGAGCTGAGCTGGACAAGTCAGGAATAAAGACGATGGGGGATATACAGGGCAGATTAAGGGGAGTCTGAAGAGGATTATTTAAACAAATCAGACTTTTTAATGTAATTATGCTTTTAGGATTTCTCGGCCAGAGCAGCTGAGCGGGGAATATGAGGGGACGGGAGCAGGTCTGCCCTGGTTGGCTGCATCAGTGACCCTTGGCCCCCGGGGGTCTGGCACAGCCCCGTGGGGGATTCTCTCCGGCTGGCAAGTGGGGAGTCCCGGGCGTGCCCCCCCCCCCCGGCCCCCACCCCTTTCAGAGGGCTCAGCACCAGCTCCGCAGTGGGCTGCGAAGAGCACAGAGGTAAGAACAGCATCGTCCTTCCTGTCGGAGGGAGACAAGGCGTGCGGTGGGAGAAGGTGGGGAAGAAACACCAGGGCCCCCGTCCAGAGAACTGAGGGGTGAACAGGACCCTCGGGTGGGACGGGGGAGATCAAGACAAGTCCAGGCGGAAAAGTGGTATCGCACAACTCCCCGCCCCCATCGGAAATTAAGGTTGTCTCCCCCCCCTCCCCCCTCATCTCGACTCACGGGAGGCAGCAGCGCGTTTATGGGCAGTGAATCTCAGCCAACACCCAACAGACGACCCACTGCCCCCCCCCGCCTCTCATTTCTAGTGGAAGGACGCACCAAAGCTCATTTCTTCTTTCAAAGCCCCTCGAGAACCGGGCACAACCGCTGACAGGACCCCTGCCTCGGCCCGACGACAACCCCCAGCCCCCTCCCCCGACGGGGGGGTGGCCCGACATCCTGCTGCTTTGCATATGCAAATAAGGCGTGAGGGAGGAGGGGAGAGCCACGCGTGGTCCCCCCCCGTCGGTCCCCTCGGGCCGGGGAGCAGATCCCGCTGCCTCCTGTCACGGAGCTTGTTCCTTTGTGCCGCCTTTCGAGGAATCAAAGCAGACACGGTTGTGACACGTAGCCCGGCGGGTCAGAGGTCAGATTTCACAATCCAAATTACAATGATTTCTAATGATGTTTATCTTGAGGGCTCCGACGGCTGGGAGCTTTACAAGAAGGTTCCGCTCCCCTCCCCTCTGCTTGCTGGGCCGGGGGTCCGGGTGGCCCTCGCCTCAGCTCCGGCCGGGGGTGAGAGGCGCTGCCCCCGGGGCACCGGGCTCAGGGGGTGTGGGTGGAATGGGTGTCGGGGGTCCTGCCCCAGTCTTCCTCTGCATCTCCCTGCTGTGCTGGAGGGGACGCCAGAATTAAGGGAGTGCATATGGCAGTGGTTTATAGTGGATGTTATCAAGCATCGCACCTCTCCCTCGCCGTCGGGGAGGCTCCGAGGCAGCGCTAACAAGTGACTGAGCGGAGGAAGGAGCTCTGCTGCCCAAACTGGCATTTGTCCGGAGCTGATGGCGGCTGGGGAAGGGCTGTAGGGATCGGCCTTGCCCCGGCCGCTTCCTTACCCCTTTCCCTTCCCCCCCCCCCCGCTACTTCGGATACCGCAGCCAAGTTCGAAGCCTCCAACAGAGCCCCGCGGAGGGATGAGGGGGGGGGGGGGGGGGGGGGGGCGGGTGGTCCCGGCGGGGAGCTCCCCTCAAGCTGTCCCCTCCAGGAGAGTCCCAACAGGGACATGGCCCGGAGCACACCTTCCCGTCCACCCCTCCCCCCTCTTCCCCCAAAACCTGGGCTTCCAGCTTGTCGGTGAAGCCGCTTCGATTTAACTTTTATTTTGTTTTACAACAAATAAACGAGGAGCGGTGGTGGGTTTAAAACACAGCTCAAACGGTTTCCGATTAAATCTAAAAGTTTGGAAGAAAGCTTTGCCGAAGGGCGAAGGGCTGAAATTTGAAGGAAAAAGTTAATAAGTTTGCGTTAAAACAATAATAATAATAAAATCTGTAACTTTCCCTCTGCTGCGAAGCTGGACACGTAGAGCAGGAGTCCCAGCCGCGGGCTGGCTGCTGACAGCAGCGCGCAAGGTGCATCTTCATGCTCTGCATCAAACGCCTTTGAAACAGATTTAAAAGAGTGTATGTAAACTAGCTCATGGAGCTCTTTCTTCCGGTTGAGCAAGTTGGTGAACCAGACTTTGCTGGGAGTAGAAGTCCCTTACTCTGAGATCTGATCTGCACTGCACCAGGTGAGCAACCCTTACATTAAAAAAGAGTTTATTTGTTTGTTCTTGGTCGCTTCGTCAGTTCGGGGATAAAGAGGATGCGAATAAAAACTTTGTTGGCTGCGCGGCTGGGGGAGATTTTAGGAGGACAGGGCTGTAAAGCCGAGCTTTCTGCGGCCCCTGGCCGCCCCAGGGCGATGCTGGTGCCGAGGGGGCTGTGGTGGGGGATTGGGCAGGAGAACAGAAAGGAGCCTCCGCGCCAGGGCGATGCAGGGGCACAGGCGGGCCGGGGCATATTTCGGGTTATTTTTTTCCTTTTCCCTATCTCATCCTCTATCGCCTTGCTCGGAGCCGTCGGGCTCCCAGACTAAGGGGGTCCCAGCAGAAGTGAAGGCAGCCCCGACGCCGGGAGCTGCCGAGGTAACATGGACGCTGCCCCCCTGCTCATCGGCCGCGTCCCAGCACACCCCTGCCAGGCGGGGAGAGCCCTTCCCGCTCCCTAGAAAAGCCCCAGAGTTTGCCAGGACAGGGCATCACCCGAGCATTGCATCGAGCTGGGGGGCAGGAAGGACAGAGAAGGACGAAGAAGGGGGCAGGCAGCACCCCGGGGGGGCCACGGACGCCTCCCGCCCGCCTCAGCCGGGATGTGCTTGCGCGGGAAAGGGCTGAGCTCGCCCTGGGGTCTTGCCGGGCTGTACCGAGCCCCACCGAGCCCCCCCTCCATGCCTCCCGCCACCCCGGTGCCCACGGGGATGCTCCCTGCCTGCTTCTCGGTGTCTCTGCCAGGGTTCCCCCCCGAGAAAGCACAGCAGGGACCCGAGGAACGGTGGCAATAAAGGGGCACTTTGCTCTCTCTCCCTTCCTTTTTTTGAATGTCAGGTTTAAAAGAACACACCCTCCGCTCCCTTTTCACCCTGTCCCCCAGCCTCTCTCACAGAGGGCAGCAGGGCTGGGGGGCCCTGCGGGAGACACTGGTGCTCTCAGGTGTCCCCGTATGACAACAGAGTTATTAAGAAATAAGTGGAGGAGGAAATGCACCTGCTGGCTGGGCCAGGGAGACAGGCTGGGGTTAAACTCAAACCCCAGAATTTGGATTGAAGGGAGCCGATGTAAACTGTGCTCTGGTGGATCCCCTCAGATACAAAAAAAAAAAAAAAAAAAAAAAAGGCATGGGAAATAATATTAACTTTAAGATCAGTCCCATTCTTAGTTTTATTTTTTTTCCCTTTTTTTTTTTTTTTTTTTTTTTTTTTTTTTTTTTTTTTTTCAGAGAACAATGCGTGCCTTATCTCCCACTGACTAAATAAATCATAATTGCCCGACAGTTACCCATTACAATAAACTTGACCAGATCTTCCAACAATTAGTTACGCGTTCTCTCAGCTCTGGTAAAAGTCTTGTTAAATGTGATGAATGTTAAAATAAGCTACCCTTGAATGTATTTTGGAAGATCTTTATTGGAAAAGTTTAAGCATTTAAGCCTCTTAAGGAGATGAATCCATAATGAAATGGGATGGCTGGTAAAAGGTAAGACTAGAGTCAGCACTAGATTTTTGGATATCAAATGAAATGCCAACTGAATCATGGGGCTTGGTGTTTTCCTGAAGCACCAGTGCAGCTATTAAAAAAAAATTGAATGTGTGCCCTTTGACTTCAGCGGTCAGGCAATGGCTCCAGTTCTGCTGCAGAAAGCTGTCCTTTCCAAATCTGCTCCTTGCAGATCTGCCCTTTCCACTGGCAGATTCAGCTCTCTGAAATGCTGCCTGGGACTGACACCTCGGGTACTGCAGTGCTCTCTTCTTAGGGGATGCTGCAGCAGCACCTGGAGACCAGCTGAGAAGGAGCTCCACATCAGGCCAGGCTGGGGGAAAGCATGTGTTGCCCATCAACGTTTAGGAGACAGCAATCAGTCCTTTGGATGGAAAAGAGAGGCTTGGTGTGAAGCTCGCTCATGCGAGCAGAGAGGAGGAAAAATTCTTGTCTTGGAATACTCCTGACTCCAGCTCCTCACACATCAGAGTCTGGTGCTGTTCACAAGAGCTCAGGGCCAACTTTGTAGTCAGGGACATCCATGGAAGCTGCTGCCAAGCCATGGAATTGCAGGACAAGAGCAGAGCAGAAGTCTCAAGCACCAGCATGCCAATACCCCTGAGAGCTGGTCCCAGGAGATATCCTTCAGCAAACCAGGGTAGACCTTAGCACAGTTGATGACCTTTAATTTGATTAGGAAAAGCTTCAGTATCTCTTTTTGGTTGTTGTTCCCTGGGAAGGGCTGATTTTTTCCTCAGGATTTCCCCACTGGTATGTTCCTAGGTTATTGACCTGGCTACATTTGTATGATACGTCCTGGGCTGGATGTTCTGGTTCTCCCCTTGGGAAAACAAGCAGGAGCTGCACCAAGGCCCCTGTCTGCAGGTGCTGTGAATCAGCATTAGGCTCTGGAGTGGGCAGAGCAAATTCTGTTCCTCTGGGTCAGAGCAGGTCTCTGAGCTGGGCAAGGCTCCAGGGCTGACCTCACATCAGGAGATAGCACTGGGAAATTTCTTGCACGTTTTCCACCTATGCCCATTGCACAGTGATGGGTACCTTGGTGCAGCCCAGGTCTCGATGTTACTGTCATCTTCTCCTGTCCTTTATGCTTCTGGGGAAGCTGGTGAAGGTCTGCGAATGTGGAAAAACAGGTAGGGAATTTCACAGTGGAGGTTCACAGCTTGGAGCAAGAAGGGAGCTAAATGTTAGAGCAGCAGCCTAGAGGTTTCACATTCAGGCTTTAACTTCTATATGTCTTTTTACATATGGGGTCATATATTTCAAGTAGATTTCTGGATCAATTTAAGGTTGTTTTGGGTTCTCTCCCTTAAGTAAAAACACATGAGAGCCATGCTTTCTTGTGGAAATGAGCATAAATATGGATCTGTTTCTGTAGTGGTTTAACATGCAGCTGAGTTTACTCCAGAAAATGTCTGTTATAGGATGCAACATATAAATATATATTGAGTCACATCTTAGATACTGGTCATGTCTTCCATAGATAATAATACCAGTTTGGGGTTATTATAGGTTCTGTGATGTAGCTGTTTCATATTTGACTTTTTAAAATATGTTCCGCTTACTGGTAGACCACACAAGCTCTATTGAGGACACCTGGTATCTATTAGATTGTTTCAGTCCGTGGAACAAAGCTAATCTGATAGGACTAGTGAAGTTGGGAGTTTTGCCATTGATTTCAATGGCAGCAGGATGAGACTCAGAAGGCTGGACTGTAAAAACACAGCCCCATATGATTTTATTCATATCTAGCCTGTCAGGAATAAAACCCCACCAGCCAGAGGTCAGGGGAGCTGTGCTGCACTAAGGTGCACACACACAACATTGCAAGCAGAGACAAACCACATGCACAAGCAGATTTGCCAAATTTCACCTGAGGATTTCATTTAAAAATGAGCATCAGCTTGGCCTGAGCTACAACAATAGAATAGCAGCCTGAATATTGCTGTAGGTAGGATAAATCTTGGCAAAAATAATAGGCATGTAGGTGTGCCAGCAGAAAGGGGAGCACTCCTCTGTGCCTTGCATATTGTACCTCTCTAAGCATCCAGGTGAAGGTGCAGTTGCAGTCAGAAGTGCCAAGCACCTGATCCTCCCACCCAGGATGTGGGAGAATCACAGTGCAGGGGAATCAGAGGGCAGGGACAAGCTCTAAATTCCCAGGGAGGTTAATAGCATGGGTGTAAGATTTTCCCCAAAAGAGTGAAACCCAGGGTTCTGTAGAAAGATTCAGGATCTTGCAGATCTCCTTTAATCCACTAACTCTTGACCACTGCTTGAAATTCCTGGGTGCCCCCCTCGCTGCCCCCCTGAATCCCATCACAGAATTTGCTTTGAAAGCAGTGTCCTGAATGGGGAGCTGGTTTAAAGTAGTTTAGCTCTGCTGGTTTCACTGCTGAACAAGAAGGTGAATGCAGACACATGGGTTTCCTTTCCTTGTACACTGGTTTACCCCAGCTCCAGATCAGTGGTAATGCTGAGAGCAGCATCCAGCCCGTGCTTCTGCCTTTGCTGTGGATTTCTGTGCTTAGATAGACATTACTCAGGCAGTAGGTTTTGCCATCCTGAGCTCGAAAAGTTACTTGAAAGCTTTATTTAAAATAACAGTTGCCTGTCAGGCTTCAAGCTCTTCTATATATCAAAGAAATTATTAAGAATGATTTATGAAAACATGTACGTGACTGAACATGAATGATATCATTATTGTTATTACTATGTATCAGGGGCCAAATCCTATTTGTGGTTGTTTTAAAGGACTCCTTTATTTTGGGTTCTTGCTAAATAACAGCAGTGATCTGAGCACTGAATTTAGCATTTTTGTGTCTGGCAAAATTGTCCTTGAGATCAGTAGGAATTTTGTGTCTGTGAAGCTATAAGGAAATCAGGGCTTCAGGATCTATTTCTAGGAATCTAGGAGTTTTATTTAATTTAGAATGCACTTGCAGGGAGAATTCAATCTCTAAAAATAAATGTGACCCTTCCCTGTGTATAGAATGGAAGAAGATGGACCTGGATACAACTTCTTGAGTCATCTGGCCCAACCCTTTGGATCCCACAGAGTAAAGGTTGCATTAATCCAGCCCTAAAATTCTCTGTTATCTTTTGTATCTCTACTGCTGGTGCTTTAATTGTCTTTAACAGGCAGCTCCTGTGCTTGCCGGGACAGCAGTGATCAGCTGTACCATTGCAATTCTTTGTATGCTTCTGATTCTGCAAAGATTCTTTCATTTAGGACAAGACACAGAAAAATATTTGTGCATTAAATGTTTTTTTTTTTGACAGTTAAATAAAATAAAAATTAATATAGATACACAGGAACCTCAGTAACTCTTAGTTAAATAATAGAATTAAATCTGTACTAATTTTTGTCAGTGTTAAAGCATTCATGTTAAAGGTTTTACAATGATTTCTGAGTAAGCCAAGTACTAGGATAGACCTGCTTTTCACATTTGCCAGAAATCCTTCTTTGGACCTGTGTTTTGGGTAAGAGAATAGAGAATTAATCCAATTTGGGCTTATGTAAGAGTAGCAAACTAATTACAAATTCACATAATTTATTATTTGCCACAGAGTTATTGAAATCATTATGTGACCATTTTAAATAGCCCTAGAAGGAAGAAAAATCTCTAAAGCTGGGGATCAGAGCTGCACCAGTTTTCAGCAATCCACAGGTCCTGGGAGTACAAAGCCATCTGCAGAGCCAGCCCTGGTTCAGAATAACTCCATGTCCTGCATTCCTGGCACACCACAACAAAAGACAATAAATGGAGTCAGGTTTTGTTGGGTCCAGTCAGCCCTGGCTACTGTGCTGTGGGCTCAATGGTTTGCTTCACACAAATGCAGGATGGGACTCAATATATGCCTGCTTTTTTTTTCTTTTCTTTTTTCTTTATCCCCCCCCCCCTTTTTTTTTTTTTTTTTTTTTTTTTAATGTCTGTAAAAAGAAAAAGTTGTGCCACGGTTTCTGGGCTCAGCTCCCCAAATTGCAGTTTCTGGTGGTCCTTTGCTGTATTGCACAATCTCAGCCTGAAACACATCTGCATCCGAAGCACTTTGGGGTTGCTGAGAGCAGGGGGTGCAGTGTTATTGGCAGGGACATTATGGGAGAAAAGTTGCAAACCTCGGGGCCCGATTCTGACCCTTTTGGACTTAATAGGAGTTGTTGCATGGGGAGGAAGCTCGTGTGCTATCCGTGCAGAGGAACTAAGCTTAAAAGCAAGGGGTTTAAAAGGCTGCATTGTTTCTTGCTTGTACTCATAGTTTCTCATGCAAAGTTCTATATATTCTTTCACAATAAATACATGAAACAGTTAATCCAATGTTATATTGTTTAGTAATATTTTACTTGCAAATGACCATCATTTCTTCTCTGCTCTATTTGTTCTTCTGAATGTCTGTTTTATATGCTGGAAATGGAAGAGCTATTCTTTTAATGCCCATTTCTTTCTGATGATAATCGTTCTTTCTGGCAAATGCTGTGACTCACAGCCAGTCTATATTTTCGATCAGTAAATATTGAACCACAAAGGCAAGGAAGGTCTGAGCTATGATACGGCTAAACCAAACAAATACAAACCAGCCCACTTTTTTTGTTATATTTCTATTATTTTCTGGATAGATGTGCCTTCCTCTGAGCTGGTTCTAAATTATTGGCTAGCTTACCCCAGAGGGGATGCAAGCCTGACTTTTTTTTGATAGCAGCTACAGTGGGGAGGACAGGAACCCTGTGGGTTGGTGGCTAATGCCTTGCCTGCTTCTGCCTTCCCCTGGGGGGGCAAGCTGGCTGGCAGGGGTCCCCGGGGTGGCACTTGGGTGGCACAGGATGGTGGCTCCCGGGGTGATGCTGGGCATCACTCAGCACTGGAGCACTGGGCTGGCCTCGCCAGTGTGATTTTGCTGTGGGATTTTGGGGCTGGGGGGAAGCTGGTGTCCGAGGTCTGGGGCAAGGCAGTCCCCACTGTGGGTTCAGTGTCGTGGTAATCCCCTTCTCCTGGTGATGCCCAATCGCAGAGACAACCACCGGGCCAAATCCCCAGCCCTTACTGAGGCAAAATACCATTGACTTTAATGAGCGTTTGCAAGGAGATTTCGGATAAGGCAATGTGGACTTTTGTCTGCATGAGGACTGAAGGATTTGTCCTACAGTCTTTTACAGTATGAGGTTAATCAACATGCAGGAAATTCCCACACCCTGTAAAGGGCTCTATTGTAGCTTTTTTTGACAGGAATCTCTGCTAAAGCACTGGGTCTTTTGCTACAAAGCTGCGGGTACGATATGAGCGAAAGCAACTCCAAGTCAGTTAACAGGATCTTCCCAGGAAAAAAAAAAAAAGCAATAAATAAAAGCTAAAAAAAAAAAAAAAAAGCAACCTGGATAATTCAATGGGAGCCAGGGGTGGAAGTGCCTGCTCCTGCCCTCATTAACATCAATGGGAGTTTCCCCATTGATAGAGCCCATTCAGTGGGAGAGGAACCAGGCTACTATACAGTAGCATTTTAAATTATATTCAAAGGTCACTTAAATTATATGGTCACTTTAAAACTGCTCTCCAGAAACCTGAGTAATATTCAGTTATGCTGGGCACTTGCCTGAAAGTGTCAATTAGGATCTCTTTGGATACATTCACTTTTGAAAAAGCCAGTTGGCATCAGCAGCTTGTTGTAGGAGCTGCTGCAGTCTAAGGTGTTAAAATGAAGCATTTGTTTTTGAAATGACCTATAAAGCCTGTCAGCATTTGCAATCCAGCTTGTGAGTGGTTGTGCAAGGCAGACTGTTTGATGTCCAGGCGGATAGTTTGCCACCTTGGGCAGGATCCAAGTTTTTCAGAGAGCTGAAATTATCACTGGGATGGTATAAAAATACTAACGTTTGGCAACATGGAGTATTGATGGAGACACCACCTTATAAATAATCTATTCCTCCTTCAGTGATATGAGATTCTGGAAATAATATTCTCTATTATGAATTAAGGGTGTCGAAGAATAGGTTAGAAAATGCAAACACAGCCAAATGCTCACCTGCTAATGCAGGCACAGCTTGCCTTGTAAATAAGTCAGCTGTGCTTTCCTTGGTCTGGTATTATATCTTCAAGAAGCAGTAAAGAGTCTAAATAAAGCATTAATTCTCAGCCTTATCACTTACAGATCTGTTATGCCTTCATATAATTTCCTCACATTTATCTAGATGAACTAAACGTTACAGAAAATTTAAAGGTGGTAAACATGTTGCTGAATTATTCTGTGCGTGCTGGGAAAGTAGCTCGTGGCGGAATTGAATTATTTAATATTATTTTCCAGTACTGTGTAGATGAACTATAAGCTTCATTTTTGGATTATGATTTGTATTATGAAATGCTTATCAAGTGTTTTCCAAAGATTAGTTTAGTTTTAATTAAATAAACCTTTCTCAGGAGAAAGCTCCCAACTACTCTTCGTACCCAGAGGCTACCGTACTTGTTGTTTTTAATTATTTTTCACTGTTACCCAAACTGCTTTGGGTACTCCTGCCCAATTAAATCAAAGACACGGGCTTCTTATACACAATATGTTTAATATTTAATTTTAATTAAATTAATTAAATTGTTTATTTAATTTTATGTGCATTATTGTGCACAGAGCAATGCAAAATTTATGATAGGAAGAATTTGTGGGAGCTTTCAAACAAGCTAATTACTGAGGTAAAAAGAGACTTCTTCCCTCTTCCCAGGGAATAGGCATTCAGCCATAAGGAGATAACAAAAACTGGAGTTGTTTGGATAAAATAATAGGTGGCTGCACTGCATGAAGAATCATTTGTTTTACCTTACTTTATCTTGTAACCATGTATACTTGATCATATTGTCATAGATTTGACAACAGCTTTCTCCCCCAGTTGTCTTGGGCAGGTAATCAAGTATTTATCAGGGTAAATAAACCTAAAGCTATAAAATAAAAGTATTTGAAACATTAAAAATCAACAACTCATGTGGCATAGATATATATTTATTTGGTCAGATCTCAAGTCGTTTTTCTTCCGGACCCATTTATCTCCCAGGTAATCTTTATGAGAGCTGCTGCTTATTAAAAGGACTCTTAAATAATAAAGCTTTTTTTTTTTTTTTTTTTTTTTTTTTTTTCCTTCACTGTGAGTGTGCAGTTTATTTCCTGTGATAGTTTTTTTTTTTTTTTCCTAATGAAGTTTTCTTTTTCACCTGAAATGAGAAGTACAATATTTTGGATGCTGTTTTACCCTGGTAATGTGTTGTTTTGAGGAGGTCACTGATGCCAGGTATAGATAGAGTCAGAAAGCTTTTTTCATGTGACCTTGATGCAACTTATTTCTGCAGAAAGTTAATAAGCACAAAGCCCATAAAAATGCCTATTTGCTAACAGGATTTATAGCAAGGCAGCTCCTCTGTGCATGAATATGCCCACATAGAGGCTATGGGGACCCATCCAGGGCTTGGTGGGGTTCTTTCCATCGATTCCAGGCAGGTTTCAACCCTCTGGGGCTGATTTCTTAATATTTGACACGTCGTCCACTCCTGTCTGCATTCATTCAGCTCCAAGGAGGAGAGAGCAGGATCAGGCCCCTGTGCTGCTAGGCGAGCTGCAAAGGGTGCTGGAGATGCAAATATGACCATCCTGCCTGAGCAAGATGTAGGTCTTTTTGGGGAAAAAAGTAAACACGGGAAATTGTTTTAGCAAGTAGAATGCATTTTATGAACTCAATATACGTGCAAAGTGGTGGTGGGTATCATCCCTTTGCCTGTTTAAGGGTTAAGAGTGAGTTCAGAGTGAAATAGTAACACATTACTTACTCTGAGTATTGTGACAATTAAAACAAATATAAATAAATGTATTCACAGGAATTATTCATATAATAATTAACAGCTCCTCAGCCCCAAGAGCAGAACAGCTAAAAACAATCTTTCCTGTATGTTAGAGATATTCATAGAGCAATAGTTTTATTTCAGCAGATTAAATAGTATCATAAAAGTAGCTGATGATGCAGTAAATTAAAAATCAGACTGGGGTCGACTTTACAGCAGCTTTTTTTAGTCTAATACAATTACCCATTACTGGCTAAACATTAGTTTTAAATCAACAGCAGTTGTCACAAAGAATTTTCTCTTAAAATTAATACTGGGAGAATCTAAAATGAGAGCAATATTACTGGATACACAAAGCCTGAAGAAATCTTAATACTGAAGGAACACACATCATAAAGACTCATCCAGATATAATTTTTTTCCCCTGCAGTCTCTATTCCTGGGTAGACTCAGGCAGAATGATACACATTGCGTTCCTGCCTGATGTACGTGTGTACACCAGGAGAGGAATCTGATTGAATTCATAGAAATACAGCCTCACCTCGGAGTGGTTGGACTTAAAGGAGAGAAGTGAATGAGAAATGAGGCTGGGGCTAAGCCCTGTGCAGCAGTGCTGTGGCACAAGGGGCTCACCCCCCTTCCCCACCCAGGGCTTGGTATTTTTTCACATTTCCTGATGCCCAAGTGTACAGGGCTGGGTTATTGAGGAGAGGGCACCCAGGTATTTCCAGCCCCTTCTTAAGATAGTCTGGGCAATACAGGAAAAGTTACAGCCTTCTGAGTCTTTGCCATGGCAATGGGAAGAGGTTTGATGCTATGAATGGAATGGGAAAAGGCTGTGTGATGCTGGAGACTGGGGGGTGAGTGGGGAGACTGGGGGTGCCATGGGGTCCCTAGGAAGCATTGGGGGATTCTTTATGCAGCTCCCCATGGCTGGCACCAAAAATAGCACGTGGACCACAATCACTGCCAGCTACCCTTACAAGAACGGTTGCCAAACAGGCATTTTTGGATAATTGCTTTTCCTTCCCTCCTCAGGAAGACCTGAGAGGAGACTAAAAAAAGGACGAGTGCATCAAGCTAACATGGCATATTCAAAGTGGGACATTTCACTGGTATAAAGAAATGTTTTTTACCAGCCACAAAGACAGGCAGAAGCTGTTGTCAGTGCTCCCATGCAATAAAGCAGGGAGAGGCTCGGAAATAAGGTTCATGATGTAAATCAGGGAAGGCAACTGCAAGGAAGAGGTAGCTATATGATTTACCGAGTAAATTACTGGCTTCACTAGATTTCATTATCTTCACCAAACGGTTCTTTATATTTCAGTGTGTTTATATTTTATTCAGAGATCTTTTTGGGAAGGAGGCTGAGTGTGCATGCCGTCACCATTTCCTTGGTTGTGTGCAGGGTTCCTGGAGTTATTTATAAAGGCAAACTTTGACTTTTATAGACAAGGCAAGATTATTTTCCCTAGCTAAATATATGTTTTAGTAAGTGTGCTAAAGGTACTTTAATATACGGGCCTGTTATCCGATGAGCTTACTGCAACAGCTGCTATTTATCCATGACAGCACACTGCTCTAAGATTGATGGGTGGAGGACTTGGAGGAGCCAGAGCCTGGGAGACCTTGCCCTGGCACCCTGGGCTTTCCCAGCTGGTGCCCCATACATGGCTAGCATGGCAAATACTGACAGGTCAGTCCATGGCCACCATCTGACTGTGCTGAGTTGCTGTGGCCATCCCTGGCCAAAATGGAGCCAGGGAGCTGTGAGAAACATTTGTGCTTGGTCCCAGTGTTATTGCATGGAGGAACTAAAGGGAGCTGATGACTGAGCATTAGGAAGATGCACGCTGTGAGATTTTCTCTGTAGAGACCTCCCAAGAAGGGAGGTGAAGCACATGGAGTGTGAGAGGGTGAAGGGTTTGATAGCAAAAACCAGAACCAGCTTTGACTTATAGCTAGGACAGCTCATCCCTTTGTGTTGGTCTCTCTCATGGGCATAACTACACCATATGCTGATGCTGTATTTAATTTCTTTTTTATCCCACACTGTCCATTTCCCTTCCCTTCATCCACATCATCACCTGCAGTATTACCCAAATTCACCTGCCCTTTCTGCAGAGAAATCCCCTGCCTCTGGCAGCACCCATTTCCCCAGCCTCTTCTACAGCTACAGCTTCACTCCCACAGCCCTGGTCATTGGGGGGGTCACCTCCTGGTGCACAATCCATCTAAGTGACAGGATGAACTTCCAGGTCTGTGCCTCAAAGCTGCTGTGTGAGACCTTCTTTCTCTGCTGCTCTGGGACCACTGCCTGTCTGGAGAAGTGAGGATGAGGATGAAGGGGGACATCTTGGTGCTGGCGTTCCATGAGCCCCAAGTGCACGTATTTTCTGCACCTCCCTGTGAGTGTGAACAAATTCTGTGTGACTTGGCATCTAAGTTAGGACTGGAGGTTTAAGGAAGGGTAATCTTGTGCTGGCAGAGCTCCACCATAGCTGTTTAGATCCACCATGTAAGTGCCATCAGTTCCAGCATGGCCACCTCAAACTGCAACAGCAAAGCTGTGTGTTTTACCACAATGCAGTCTACACTACTATTTAACAGAAAAAAACCCTCATATAGGTAGGGTTTTTACAGAAGAATCTATGTGATTGATGCATTTTAAAGAAAATAAACTTTAAAACTGACTTAGACCAGCATTTCTGGACTTATAAAGGCCATGAATTTAGAATGGTAACAAGGAGCCTCTTTTTAGCTCTGTCCATTGTGTGAGTTTCATTACAGAGATTTTGGAGCATTACATAGTGTATTTATCATTACAGCTGTTTGATGAAGTGGAGCAATTTAATTATTCCCATTTTTTAGCAGAGGAGCTGAGGAATAGAGAGCTAAATGATTTGCCCAAAGTTGTACAAGAAGTCTGTGGCAGAGAAAGGCTTTGCCCTGGGGCTTTCCTGCAAGACATTATTAAGTTTCAACTTCAAAGATGGGACATTTTGATACACGAAGCAACTGCTACTGCTCTAGGATGGAGTTTACCTTGGCTGCCTCAGCTTCAGGCCAGCATAATTCGTGGTAGACAAGTGTAAATTTATTATTCTTGGGGAAAAAAATGAACTAGAGACTGAGATTAGGCTAAAATCTGGAGAAACTGATAGGCAGGAGTCAGAGGCTTCTGATGAATTTATTTCACCTCTATGTAGGTAGGTAGGGCTACCTCTCAGTGAAGGTAGGGCTGTAAAATATGTCCCATGAGGTTACATGTGTGTGCAGATATATGCCAGTGTGTGCCCCAGCACATATACACGTGTTTCTGCTCATCTGTTCTATCTTTTTAACCATTTAGGTCGTGCTCTGTCTGTTCCCTGCAACCTATAAAATGTGTTCCTATAGGCAGAAGCTTTGCACACCGGGTTTAAGTCCAGAAGTAATTTTGTTTTGTTCACAGTGGAGTTATTAAGCCTTCGCAATATGGGTTTACAGCCCAAGTGCTGACAGACTTAATTTCAAGAGCACTGTGATTAGGGCAATGTGCAAGGTAGTGCTGTACCTTTATTAGCTGTGACACTGGTGTAAGCCCAGCCGACTGAGGAGAAAACAACACTCAGGCAAACAAACAAACCTCCTCCATCAGCAGACAAATTTTGCTTTTGCAGACACGCGTTAGGAGGTCTGTGATGCCAAGCAAATTCCAGACCGGCAGAGGTTCACCTGGGCCTTTTGCTAATATTTATTTTATGACCCATTATAACTACTGTGTGTTACTCTTGCTATGAACCCCAGGGAAATAAAACTGGGATCGGTGTTGTGGTGAAAGCCAAGAGGCCACAACTTTATTAAACAGGAAAGTCGGTGTCGAAGGCGCAGGCAGGAGCAGTGGGTGCTGCCCGAGGGCAGGCAGCGAGGCTCCCAAGCTCCCTGTCTGGCACCTCCGTGTCCCTCTGGCCAGGATGAGCAATCCTGCTTGTGTCTCCATGCTTTGCACCTGCTCATGTCCACCCAAACCAGCAAAAATGTCCCCGTGCCAGTTTTAGCTGAGCACCAGGAGCTGCGCCCCACACAGCTGGGGAGCGAGGGTCATTTGCAGATATTGCTCTGAGGAAAGCTGCAGAGGGGAGGGAAAATTAAATAAAAGAATTATTCTCCATTAAAACATTCCCTAGGAGTGTTAATCAGCTGTGTGTTTTGTTTCAGTTGTTTGCCTGGCTCTTGCTCCAGGTTGTTTTTTCTTTGGTACCACAAAGCTGGCAATACCTGAGTGTGTACCTCTTCAGACACAGGTGCTGGTAAAGTGAATGCAAGCATAAGCCCCTGTTTTCAAAACAAGTGGGTATAGAATAAGGAAATGCTCTTCATTTTTTTTATTGAGATGCTAAAACCCAAATCTAATCAGTTCATACAGTCTGAATACCATTCTTATTAAAATCCTCTATTCCCTTTCTTTTGGATCAAAACCTGCTATAGTCCTTCCCTAAATATTAATCATTTGTCTTCTGGGACCACGTTCATTTTCCATTTTCTTCTTCCACCAGCATTTTTCAGGACTGAATAATTGTTCTCTGGAAACAATTATAAACCTGGTTAACTCTTCTCCTACCCACCTTCTCTTCCAAGTGCATTACTTTGTCCTGGTTTTAAGGGACATATGAGTCTGGTCTCTCATTCCCTCACTGTCTGGGGACTGAGAGCTCACATGTTAAAAAAAAAAAAAAGAAGGAAAATTAATACCTATTTCAACTTTTTCTGAAGTCAGTGATTTTATATGGGAGTTTCTGTGGGAGAGTGGAATGAGAAATGTGTCGCAAAAGTAAACAGTGTGCAAGGACAGAGTGGTTGAACTGGTGGGTTCTTATTGATACTTGTTTCTAGATTTGAGAACTTAACAGCTCCCTGTATTAGAGCATTCATTTACTTTTTTTTTTTTTTTTTTTTTTTTTTTTTTAAACTACTACAGAAGAAAATGGAGTTACTTATCTTTTCTAACTCAATGCGTGCTCCCCCCAGATCTCCTTGTGGGAAATGCTTATCTGTTCAAGAGTCCTGAGTAGAAGAGGATGAGTCACAAAATTCCATTTTGAATACTAGACACGTCCAGAAACAGAAGACGTAACCTCCATCCTCCTGTCTTTAATTTTCAGCTCTAATATAGACATATTTTCCCCACAGTTATGAAAGAATAGCAATGTGAAGGATGATTTGGAAGTCGAGGTCTTTGCCTGAGTGATGATAATAATATTTTGCTAAGAGATAACAGGGTTATTCCTTTTCCTTCACTGCAGCAAAGGCACGTGTTATTTCTGAAAGTGTGGAGTTAAATGCCCAAAGCCAGCAAGTGTGAAACAAAAATCACTCTGAAGTTTCTGGCTCTTCAGGGGTCAGATCTTAGAAGCCAAAACTCAGATCCAATAAAGGGAATTAAGAATCTCAATACTAATGAACTATTGTAGGATACAATAGTCAGCTCCAGGGGTCCTGCTATCCTAGGGCATCAAAGGATGTTACAAAGCTATTGCCCGAGTTTGTCCTATTAGGAGAAGGATATCTTTGCATTGACAGTAAACTCTTTTGATATTTTGATTAAAATTTATGAAGCTCTGTAATCATCTGTTCTTGCCACTCATTGCCATTATGATCCCTAAATGCTCTCTTCAGTGATTTTCCCCTTCTCAAAGGTTTCTGTGGTATTCAGATCATCTCTGTCTGAAAAAGTGGGAGGACAGTACATTTGTGAAGGCACTCTAGCTCCTAATTGGAGTGATGGTCCCATAAAGGGCTCTGGAAACAATACATTGTGTTTAGGAATGAGGCCAAGAAGGGGCTGCTGAGCCCTTCAGCATGGTGTCAGCAGAGTCATGAACAGCTTGATGGTTGTGAGCAGTAAACAACCTGGCTAATCAAGGCTCTTTGCACATGGTGACAGTTGAGTATTTCTTACCATGGGGATTTTTTCCAATTACTGTCCTGATAAGATCATCCAGCACCTCACTGGCTTTCATGTTCTTTCTGGAGGTGGAATATGTTCTTGCTGGTCAAATACACTCTTTACCACCATTTCAGACTGTGGGTGTTGCTGGAGGTCAGGGACACAGAGGCTCAGCCCCATCTGAGCCCTCTGCAGGTGTCATACACGATCCATCACTTGCCAGCAATTTCTCTCCTTTCAAAGCATCAGTTGTTAAAGTCTTTCGAACCACCTTTTCTCACCTGCTTGGAAACTCTCAGCTTTGACGAAGACTTCTGAGAAGACTGTAGCAAAATAATTGGATGACTTTTGGCTGCTCGGTTTCTTACTGACACTGACAGGTTACTCTGACAGCTAGGCAGCAGGAGAAGAACTTGAGCAGTCAAACCAAGCTGCTCTTGTGTGCTGAACCCTTCTTCTGTCAACATGGCATTTTTTGGCCAGCAAGACAGAAGGCTGTTGTGACATGTAAACATCAGACTGGACACCTCACCCCCAGCTATCACCACAGCTATCACACAGCAATGCCCAGTGTTGGGTATGGGCACACAGGCATTAGAGGTGGTTGATGGACTTGCCCCTGAGGATAGACCCAGCAAGAAGCTGGCTAGTTTTGTAGCTCCACATTGCTAGTCTCTTTTCTTGCTTAGGTGGGACTGTCTAGGGTTTTCTGAAGAGGTTTTTGGACTTTTGCAGCATCTGATTGTTCTTGGTTTTTGTGCATGGCAGACATGCTGCATCTTTTGTCTTTGCAAGTCCATGTCATTAATCAGACCTAACCTTGATTACTCATATATTTGTCCCCTAAAAGCCAGACATTTTGTACAAAAATCATTCTTTTAACTTTCTATGGTTTGTGAGAAGTGATATTTTTGCCTATGCACTAAAATTTCCTGCATAAAGTAATGCAGCAGCTACTGATAGTGCAGTTTGAAAAGCTGAAGAATGGTGATGTGTGATCCAGGCTGCAGCCATACAAAAGATCTGGTCTTTTGGCTGGTAGCTGAGGAAAGTATTTGGTCAAACTGCTTTAATGAGGGGCAACTGAGTAGCAGGATGCTCTTTACCAGGAAATGTTGGCATGGGGGTTAATTTTGCCCTGGATCTTGCAGCACCCTTCTTCAGCTGTCTGATATCTCCCAACCTACCAGCAGGGAATGGATGGGCTGGGCATGGCTTGGAGACTTGGGGGACAATTTAGGTTGACAGAAGACAGCTCTTAAACTCTTGAGGAGGAGCAGGTAGGGTTACAGGTAGCAGTGGGTATAGATCTGAGGCTCTCCTGTTAAAGCAGAAACATTCTCAAAATCAGCTGTTTCACTTCAGGCTTCAAAACTGTTAATTGTAGTTAACTGTTTACTAGACTTTGTAATGACTTTTATGTTTATGTATTTGGCTTATGGAAAATTTTATTCAATGGAATGTATCTCCAGAGCTACTGAGGCTTAGTGTTGGTCCCTTTTTACTTTGCTCAGTGTCATGCTCAGTATCACTGCCTGTTGTTATTTTCTCTTAGTCTTCATAAACTCTTATTTCAGTGGCTTTCACTTTACTTTGGTCCTAAATATTTCCATCACTTTCCCTGTTTTTTACCTGAGGAAACCACGATCTTTTTTCAAAATTCTCTAAATTCAAGGTATATCATCTAGCATACCCCAAATGCTCTTGTGTGTAGGAAACAAGGACAAACAAGTTTGATGAAGGATACATTTATACCACATCAATCTAATATCAAAGATAAATTAAACCTTGACATTCTTGTTTGCTGGGGTTTTTTTGTTTGTATGTTTTTGGTTTTTTTCAGACCTCATTTAAATTTCTTGTATACATAAATCAAAAGATTTATGGCTGTGAAATAAAACAATGGGTAGTGCTGACACTGTGTGGTATTGAAATAGGTCTGCATGGATTGTATTTTGGGGAGTATTGCAGTGTCTGTATCCATTCAGACTTTGGCTTCTCTGCAAGACTTCAAAGATCCCAAATGTTGGTTCTGCACACATAATAACTTATTCATAACTTCTTTATATGCCACTGTTCTTCCTCATAAATATACTAATAAAACTCATTATAGAAATCAAAGGCAGCTAATAAAACATATCTGATGGACAGCTGTCTCTGGATGCACAAATTATAATTACATGAAGCAAGATGGTCTTATTATGCCAGGATATCTTTGCTCTGAATAAATTTCTGTTACTGGTGTGTAATCTTTTGACTCGGGCCAGATGATAGGAACTTGCCCAAACAAGCCCCATACAGCATTACTATTGAGCTATGCTTTGAGTTACAATTAGGTAAGTGATGTTGGAAGTTGTGTCTTTGAGGAAGAGTGGCCCGAGCAATGTTGAGAGCTGAGGGGAGCAAGAAGCATTCATCATCTCAACTGGTCTTACCACTCTAGCCTGCTTTCAGGCTATAACTTAATGCCATACACTGATTTAGATGTAGCACTTGTCAGCCAAGAATAAGACTATAAGACACAGACATTCTAGGACTTGACCCATACTTTATTGTGAATACGTGATTGAATTCCGAGCTGATAGACAGAGACAGCCATTAGTGTGGGAAAGAGAATTTGTTCTGCCATGTAAGATTTCAAAATATCTTCAACTCTGCTCTGTGATTCAAGCTTAGCAAATTTCTCAGTACTATTTGATGAGCTGAGTGTTTTTTCTAAACTTATTATTTTCCTCCTTTTGCTTTTGTACTTTGCTAATAAAAATGGCAGCATCTATTTTTGAAACATCTCCTGGGACTTAGTCTCCGTGAATGTCTTTATTTAAAGGGATTTCTCTCCTTACATCTCCAATATTCATATTAGTTGGAGCAAACTGATACCGAATGCCAAAGCCACAAACCTTTAATGGGTCCCTTTGCTTTAAATTTGAGACAAGTTAGGGCATTTGCATAACAGTGATGGAATTGTGGGTATCTGCCTAGGCTGTACTTCAAGGGCAAGACAAAGCCGAGGCAAATTATCTGTGGATATTTGCATTTCTTTCCCTGGAAGTGTTCTGACCTTTCTCCAAGAAGCTGAGTTAACAGTGAGCAATGCTGACATGAGAGAGCTGGAAGAAGAGTTTGTGTCCTCCAGAAATTTAGAGAACACCTACAGATAGGAAACTTCCTCTGGAGGAAAGGAGTTTTCTTAGTGCTATCCCTGGTGTACCAGCCAAAGTGTAGCACAGTGTGTCAGGTGGACTTTTCTGCTCCTGACCTGCTGCAGATGATAAAGTAACAGGGGATCGTTATTATTACATGAAAAGACAAGAACAAATAAGCATGCAACTTATCTCCTTCTTTTACCCTGAAAGATTGTCTTGTATATGAGGCAGAACTAAGAGAAACCAAAGGACTCATGAAGTAGCCAGAAAATAAAACAAAACTGTAGAACCCCCCACTCTATGTCTTGACTTTAAGAATGCATTTTTAAAAAATAAAATACATTGTTCCAATCCTTAATAGTCAAAGATTAATAAATCAGAAATATATTTAGTGATAATGAAGGGATCAGATGCACAGTGAGAAGGCTGTCTTTGTATTTATTATATGTAAGGATTGTTTTAAATATTTCTGCTTCATAAATGTACTTAATATCAACAACAGTACTATTTACATTGATTTTTTAATTAAAGGAATTCAGTCATCTTTTATGCTTGCAGTTTGCCTGCAAGCAAATTTTTTTCCTTTCAAATTTGTTCTGTCAAAATGGTTAGACAAATTGTTTCTGCAAACAGATTTGAATTATGGATTATTTATCAGTCATCCATAACAAGGTATTTGCTGTAGCTAGCCAAAAGTTACAGATATACCTAAACTTGTCTTCTAATCTCCTTCTGTTACCAAAGGGAGAGAAGTTGGTGTCTCTAAAAGGTGCTTCATCTTGTGAGCATGAGGCTGCAGTGAATTCCCTTTGGTTGTACCTGTCTCTTTCTGTTCCCTATGGAAAGCCCCTTGCAGACCTGGAGCCTAAAGTTTAGGTGGTGAAAGACACCTGAGATATTTTGTGACTGGTATTCAGATACCATTTTTGGTCCTTCACAAACTGGTTTAATAGTTATAAGCTATCCCTCATTCTGTCTCAGACAAATTTCAACTCTTGACTAAATTGTTTTCAGCTTTAGGGCAGAATTCACTGTTTGTGAGCATTCATATGAAAACTTGCTAGGAAGTGCAGAATGTGGAATGGAAAGATAATAAAACAAATTCTGACCTAGTTTCCAGTTTGGTGCTAGGTTTATGAGTTCTGTCTTATGTAATTCAGCAATTCATAGGAAATGTGATGCCAAGGAAGGACAGCAGAGTGGTACACTGATGCAGCAGACGACGTGGGCCTTGTTATAAGAAATTACAAAAATGAAAAATTAAGCGAAACCTCAGGAAGCTGTCTGATGCTGGTAACGGTTACCTATACTCAGTAAGCACATTATTTTTCTTGGGAAAAAAAAAGGAAAGAAAAAAAAATAAAATCCAAGTGGTAGAGATGGGTATAAGGAGATAACTGGAAATCACATGGATTGTTTTCTCTGAGTATTGAGACTAAAACCAGAGCATATACAAATCACAAAGAGTTGGGAGGAACAACACAGGGATGGTTCCTCTGCCTGGGATGACCCCCTCATCTTCTGGAGCATCCCACTCCAGCAGGGCTCTCACTCCCATGCCAAGGGCTCATCCATAGGGTGAGGGACTGGGCTGAGAGCTGTGGTACCTTGAGACAACTTTGCCAGCATTCCTGCTTGCAGGAAGGATGGAGCTGAGCTGCTGTTACTGGGATTGCAATGTAAAGCAGAGTAGAAAAAAGAGAAAGCGTTTTACATGCTTTTAAACACAGGGACTAGTGATACTGTCACTGCCTGACTTTGCCTACAAACAGCTCACCCAGCTGAGTAATTTATTCTCAGTGTATAATCTTTGACGGCTGAAGAGCAGAAAAGCTTCTCAATACTTTTGGAAATGATTGCAGCAACAAGGTGTGAGGGCAGTATTTAATATCTATTTTGAAACTGCTACCAGAGACACCTAATAAGCTGCCAGAAGATGGGGTTTGTAACACACAAAGCTAAAATCCAAAGCACTAACAAACACTGAAGCCACTCAGAGGGGAATACAAAATAGCGTGGAGTTTGGACTTAATTTATTTTGCCCTTATGAAGTGCAGTTGTCTGAGCTGTTTGTATCTCATGGGTCAATAGGTGTAGATTGAAAATTTCACAAGAGTGAGCAGTTTTGAGCAGGTCCTCCTTCAGGTTTTATTGCAGAATGTGAAAGAGAAAAAAGAGCAAAGAGTATGATAAACAAGGAACCAAACTTCTTCAAGCTTCAACATAAGGTTTGTTTAGTTATGGTTGGAACTGCAGTCAGTGTTGTCAAGACTCTTCATTCTCTTATTTTGCAAACAGAGAGAGAAAGGCTTAAAATTATAACACTTAAAAAAAGCATCAATACAAAAACCCTTTGATGAATGTAATTTTCACAGTCACCTTTGCATTGATAGGACGAGCATCACATCAAACATAAGACCAGAAACAAACAACTAATTGGATGATATGAAAAAAGGTGGATTAAGTCTCTTAGTTATATAGCTACAGTATTTGTATGGTCTTATCTTATGGGCTTATGGTGGTGCTGTCTCTCAAGGTCCATTAATATAGTGGTGGAAAACTAATCAGGGAACAGGCAGCCTTGGGTGACAAAGAAAAAGTCTTCCTGCAAATCATATCTGGCAGACTGAAGTGCTCAGACAGCCTGAATTTGGGGACATTATTTCAGAAATCCAAGCTTGTTGTTCCTGGGTCAAATGGGAGGTGTTGAGGCTTGTGCCCCAGGTACACCAGATGCCTGCTGAGGTGTGGGGCTGTCCTAGCACAGGGCACAGGTGCCCCCATGAAGAGGAAGACTCTCTTGTTTTCCTTCATCTGTGTAATGGCACCATATATTTTCTTATGGATCTCCAAGCTTTTTGAGGATTACATTAGTGAAACACATCAGGGCCTCCAGGAGAGGGACCTTAGAAGACTTCCAACCTTCATTTATACCAGGTTGTAACCCTCAGCCATGTGTGTGCTGAGAGGGCCCAGAATGTTCCAGAACATCGTGGTAATTGGAGTCACCAAGAGCTGTGAAGCCACCTTTGAAACCAGAGCATGGTAACTATTACAACGACAGTCTTGAGCATCAGAGAGGAAAGACATAGTGAGGAATCTTGCTATCAGACTAGAGCTTGAGTTTGACATAAAGAGCTCTGAATTAAAGGACAGGCTCACTCAGCAGTGGGAAGAATCTACAGAAGACCAAAAGAAGAGGAGAGGCACAAGATTTTTTTCAGATGAGGAAATCTTCAGATGAGGAGCTTAATCCCAGTTTTCAGTTGAATTGCTCCAAAGATTAACAGGGGGAAGAGTTTAAAAGTATTGTTTTATAGCTGATAAGGAAGCCCTGAATGTACGAATGGGTATCTCTATGTTTTTATTGTTGGTGGAAATGAGAATTGAGACTTTTATTGTTGAACACAATTGAGACAATAGTTATTTGCCATGGGTAGAATATTTATCTTGCTAATGTAGTCCTGGCAAGCCCTGTCTTTCTTTGTGTGAAATCAGCTCCACTGCAGTATGTGTGATCTCCAGGCTGGTTGTAATGACATGCAAACAGGGGCAGAACTTCTCCAGATGAGGTATCATCTAATCCCATAACCAGAGACTGTCTCTACCTGGAAGAACTCACCTAACCCAGACCTACCAACATCATCATTCATGTGTCAGTCCACGCCGTGCTTCTTTTGACATCCCCTTATTCATAAAATTCACCACATGGACAAGGACTTCTAATGTCCTCTGTTGGTATGAACAGCTGCAAAGTTCAGACAGAACAAGCAAAGGGGTGATGGGAAAGAGGAAAAAGGAAATTATGGTAGCAAGCAGACAGCTGGGAGGTCTAGGAATGTGCTGAGCTGATAATACTGCAACCAGGATTTTAGAAATGCCTAGCAAGGGGTAAATAAGCTGATAAATAAAATCGACCACGGAAGGGCCCATGGGAAAGATGTGCAGTCTTGATTACCTAATTACAGAAGGCATATTACAGAAATGGAAATAGTACAACGAAGTCCCATAATGACTTCGAGATTGGAGGCTCCAAACTGGTTAGTGAAACTAGGTCTGTGTCCCTTGCAAAGAGAAAAGATTAAGAGGGGACCTCGCTGAGCTGTGGAGAGCTCTGGGGGAAACTGCAGGGAGCAGAGCAGTGGTTATTAGAGCTAATGTCAGATACGGGGACAAGGGACACAGCTCCAGTGAGGTCTTGCACTGTACAAATGTAATATATTTTCTATTTTTTTTTTTTCCAGAGGGCATATATTATAAGCTACCAGATGCTGCTCTAGAAGCGACCGATCTGACCAGATTTCAAATAGAGCAAGAAGCATATGGAGAGAGAGAGGAGGGAAAAACAGTATATTATGGAGAACAACTGTTAACTGGAGGAGAGGGTAGGCCTAGCTGGGCTTCCTGGCCTCCTGCCATCTTAAGATTTTCTTATGTCCCTGTGTAATCTTCTGAGTTTTGATTTAGATGTTTCCTAAAAATGTGTCCCAGTGGTTGGTACATACTAGGCATTAGCCCAAGAAAAGAATGAAGAAAAAAAAAAGAAAGAAAAAAAGTACTGTATCTCATTAAAGAATTTTTAAAGGGAGACTTTGAGGCGCCATTTGCTTCTCGTTACTCATCTTTGCAAATGTCTCTTGTCTTCCCAGGCTCTGCCCTGATGTGTTAGTGTTAGCAGCCTGTGGATTTCTGAGCTGCACTGAAACGGGAACTCAGAAAGTCCAACCTCAGACAGCAGCGTACAGGAAAAGAGGAAGACAAAAATAAGATCAAGCAAAGTAAATGACAGAAGATATTTTCGTGCAGATAAACAGTATCAGGTGAAAAAAATGTTGGCTGGGAGTGGCGTTTCAGGCTGCTATTGGGGAAAACAATCAGGCCTATATTTGAAATATTTTCGGTTCAATTAGTAGCATTTGTTTCCGTAAAATGTTTCAAAGGAGAACAGAATTTATCTCGAATTATTTTTCATTTTCTTCAACAAAAGATTCCAATATAGATATTGCTGTAGGCACAGGGAGCACCAGACACAAGGAGTGGGTTTTGTAAACAATTTCTCAAAGCGCTACAAAGTTTAAATATTAATTTGGCCATAAATGGCAGAGAAGCAATTAAAAGCGCTACAAAGCTGACTTTCTCCCTCCTTTACTTTCTCCTCCCTTTTCATTTAACCACAGTATAGAAAGTAGATGTAAAACAATAGGACCCTGATCTGTACTGCGTTCTAAGCCTAGCTTGCCTTAAAGCTACAATATGGATTTAATTTATATGCAAATGTAAGCAATAAAAAGCCAGTCACTGTAGAAATTATAGTATTTTTCATAAATGCTTCAGCACCAGCACACAAGCCAGCACTGATTTCAAACAAGGAGCTAATTATTACTGGTCACTAAGCTACCTTTTTCTTTTAATATCTCTCTCTCTCTCCCCCCACACTTTAACAATGTGTAAATTATTTTCTTGAGCAAGGAGGAGAGAGAGAAAGAAACTTGAATATTGGGGATGAGTGAATGAAAACAGCCAGAAATATCTCCTGTGAGATTCAACATCAGGATAATTTCACAGTCTCGCTTTTTGACTGCTGTGTCCTGAAGCTGACCAGCACCATGCAAGGCTGATCAAAGGCCATCGGAAACATCAAGTAAGCCTAAATAGGGCTAAAGTATGCTAATAGAGAAGCTAAATGTACTTTAATCCTGTTATAATACAAGGTAACTTAGAGGCAGTGAAGGGCCTTGTTGCTTTTCCCTACTGGGTCCAGGACCCCTGCAAATCTTGAATAGAAGTTGCTTCCTATTCTTCGCTGTCCGGGGTATGGCTTTCTCAGATGCACACACAGTCCCCTCCTCCTCCGTTTGCTGAGTGTCAACAGTCGGCTGAGCAAGACTTCTCCGCTCCTTAGATCAGTACCCTGTGACCTTCCACATTTAAGCACAGACCATTAAGCTAAGCTTTCCAGCTGTTGCCTGAATTATGAGGGATTTTTTTTTCTTTTTTTTCTTTTTTTTTTTTTTTTTTTTCCTTTTCCCCCTGCGGAGGGCAGAGCTTAGAGGAACACTGGGGCAACAGTTTCATACGATGGACCCGCTGCCACCCAACTTGCTATGCAGAGCAATGTGCTTTCTGCAGGACAGAGGCAGACGGGTGACGTTCGGTGAAAATCCGGGGTGGGGGGTTGGGTTGGGGTTTGCTTTGAAGTGATTCAAACCTGGGGTTGTCCAGCTTTGGCATCATTGTGCTCGCTCAGGGGATCGTAATCTAATTTTAGGAAGAGGGAGGAAACAAAGTAAACGTGACTGAACTGCACTGCACTGCGCCGTACGCGCCGGCTGGGACAGCGGCTCTAGGAATTTGTGTGCTCAATGGGCAACTTTCCCCTTCCTTTTACTTCTTCTTCTATTTTAGACACTGATTTTGGTGCACCCTACATAACAGAGATAAAAAGGCTGGCAATTCTGCCCCTGAAATGATATGCTTTGCTGGATGCCCCAAACTAACCACTGCTTGCAAACCCTAGATTAAAAAGACGACTGATGTAATTTTAAAGCCAGCCAACTGCTTTAGTGACTGTATCAGAAGATTAAAAACAAAGGTTTCATTGAAGTGCTACCTCCCACTGTGCAGCTGAAAGTCTTATGGCTGAGGCAAATGGTCCTAAATATCTTTCTGTTAAGTACAAATTACATACTGGATATATTAAGTTGTAATGGTGCATTTTCAAGAGTCACTTTGCTTGTGTGAGAGCATCAACAAAGACTCAAAAAATGCTGACTGTATGGCACATGGAAACAAAAAGGAATCTGCCTTTCACAAAAAAATGTTTTGTTCATATTAAATGCTTTTTCTCCTCTGTCTGTCCCCATCCCCCCACTAAGCCTGGAGTTTCAAATGCCAGAACCAGTATGTACAGTAAGGCTTTTTGAAAACCATGGCCGAGAAATAGTATCTTGGTCTAGCGAACGTAGATCTACACTTACATTCCTAAGCCTTACCCCTCTGTATTAGTGCTGATAAGAGCCCTTTAGAACAGCTGAAATGTAACTGAATAAAGAAGGTCCAGAAAACGTCTTTTTAATGTGGAATTATCTTTCATTTACATAGGCAACATCCCTTAACTCAGCTCATGTGCTATAAGGCTTCACGTAATAGAAGCATTCATATAAAACTTAATGATTAGCATTCATTCTGCTCCCAAATGATCAATAAAATGCTAATACAGAACGTCTGAAGGAGTCTGTGAGTGTGCATAAAGTTGCATTACTGCGTGGGATGTCCGTAAATAGCGCCTGTGGGAGCAGCAGAGGAGGACTATGCCACCCTGGGGAGAGCAGGTTACTGGAGATACTGGTGGGACTTCTCACATCTCACCCTCACTGCCCTGCATGCAAACATCCATGGGCACAGGCACAGGCACACTGCCAGTTAAAAAACAGGAGCGAGCAGGAAAATTCAAATAAACTATCTGTAGCATCCTCCCTTTGCATCATCTTTTGTGCAGGACAGCTTAGCACCTGGTGAGGTGATGATGTAGGAGATTTCTGTAGGAACCATTTGAAACCACTAAATAAGACAGCAGTTCTGTAGATGGGAACTGCAGAGAAAAGTTAAACTGAAATAGTGATCCACTTCTGTTCAGGCACCTATACTTCTGTCTTGTGCAAGTTGTTTGGAAGACTTCACTCCAGGAAATAAATTGTGTAGGATTTGATAGACTCTGGGCAGTACAGAGTTAATATTAGAAAAATGTATTTGGCAGGGACATGCTTAGCTTCTGCTGAAATATTTCACTTCTAATCTGCTCCTGTTTATCTCTGCTGGGAATAACTTTCTCATTTTTAGGTGTCTATCTACCTATCTACTCCTCATCCAGCAGTTACATTGTTTGGCTGTCCTTCCCTTACAAGATTAACTGAATTGCAGTTGTGTTGTAATTATCAGCAGATTTTGAAATGCAACACATTTACAAGGCTCTCTTCAGTTTAGCTGTAATTTTCTGGATTTGTTTTTAATTAACAGAGATCCTTCCCACACATATGAAGCTTGACAGAAATCTTTTTGTTCTTACAAATATTCATACACTGTTTTCACTCTTTCACCTTTCCAAGTCTATTTCTCCACTGCTCTCTTAAAAGCAAAAACTTAAAAAAAATTAAATAATCAGCAGAGAGTGGCCAATTTCAGTCCATAAGAGCTGCAGCAATATTATTTGAAATTATTAGGTAACTAGGTCTGAGATACTGAATGAAAAGATGAGATTCTCCCCCTCTAAATTTAATTATAAACTGAGGACTTAATTTTTTTCAGGTGCTCATAATTTACAAGACAATGACCATTTGAGGTCAAATTTGACAGCTTGAATATATTGCTACTCAAGTTCATATTTTATTATTTATTTAACTTCTAAATAGTGTACTCTATTGACACCACAAGAAAACACTACAGTATGAATACAAAGGAGCCATAAAAATAAGCCCAGTGTGAGCTACCCATTAACAGCAATGATGAACAGACATGTATAATTTATTTTGCTTCTTTTGTGTTTTTGTAATGCTTTACATACATCATTGATGTTCATAATTAAGCTCTCAATTTCTTTATCAAACTTTTATAATTTTATCTAGATAGGCAATTACCATTTCATGTAGATTTCTTCTGGCCTTAGCAGTTAATGCCTTGTTCCCATTTAGAGAATTAATGTAGGTTCTGGCAAATGTAAAAGCCTCTGGAAGGCAAGGAGCAGCCTTGTAGCAGAACAAGAGGTTAGAAACACGATTGAACGACAGCAATAGTTGGGTATGGAGCTGAGCTAGAGCTAGGAAAATGACCCTGTCATTATTTATCTGTTAAACTATTTGCACAATTGTGAAAAATTATTAAAAAATATAAAGAGCTGAGATGAAGTTCTGCCAAAAACCCCTTTTCCTCTGCTGAGAGTTGGAGTGTATAAGTCTGAGTTTTGTATCTGAACAATTTGGTCCCATCAAAATTTCCTAGGATGATTTTGAGCTTTCCTTTCTGAGAAGATGAGGCTGATTTCCACTGTGAAAAGCTTGACTGTGTCTCCTCCTGTTCTTGTACTGAGATTTTGCACAAAGTCAACCTGGCTGCCGAAATGTAGTTCTGCAATTCTGTAATATATGGGGTTTTGTATGCTCTATGAAGGTGATCCTTTTCTGAAATTAATAAGTAGGAGAAGAAAACCACCCTGTAACACTGAGCTAGTTTGCTTCCCTGTGGTACGAGCTGGGAGCTGAGCAGCAATGTTTACAATTTAGATGGGTGGTGATATTTTGGAGGAAGTCACAGCTGAGTATTTTTCTGAATCATGCTTGGCCCCAAATATGAGATGAAGAAATAGTCAACATATATTTGCCTGTGGAGTAGCTAATTAGAACAATTAATCTGAGAACCAGGACATGCTGTGAGACTCTGAGCTGATTCAGGCATGCCTTCTACTAACTTAAATTTTGATCAATGTTTAAAACACCGTGGAAAGGACTGGCAAGGACTGGGGCAATGTGGGCTGGTAGCTGAGATTCAGGGTCACCAACCAGAGTCCCGTTGCTGTGACGTGGGACAAGACCTCAGGCAATGCTTTTTCCCCATCTCTCTGAAACAGGCCAATGATATTGACTGCCTTGTTGAGCTGTGTGGATACAAGCAGCACGTTGTGAATGAAAAGTTAAGTAGGTTTCAAAGCCAGCCAAGACAAGAAGGGCATTTTTCTTCCTAATATCTATAAGCTCAGAGCAAGGGAAGGATCCCACTTGCCACCAGCTCCCTAGCCTTGTTTGGAGATGTGGAGACAGCCTGATCATATCCAGCAGATATTTGCTTTCAGGGTTGCATGAAAGTACAGCGAAAGAAAGATCTTTTGTGGGGATGATATGCCTGGAAATATACTTGTCCAAAGCAAACAGCTCTTGTTCTTTCTTCAGCTAATTCACTGAAAAGATATTATTTTAGTGCAGAAAATGGTATCAATTCCCCTCCTTTTAGGAAGGAGGGTGGCAGGTTTCCCATGTTGATTTGTGGAAGGTATAATTTTGACAGGAGCATCTGGCTCCTTTGTAAGCTTCATGAGCAATTGTGTGGCTGTGGCTTTAGGCTGGCCTCTGGTCAAGCCATGTGGGCAGCCCTTTGACACATCTGTATTGCTTTTCCTGCTCTGCCTGGTTTTGTTTTGTCTCTCTTCTGAGCTTCCTAAATACACAGCTTGGCTCTGTAGATTCCCTGGGACAGTACTGACAAGGACTGTGGTTTTGCCAGGGCTCATGGATCCATTCTTACAGTGGTGCTGTGTGTTACATTAACCGACAGCTGCTTTCAGCAAGGTGTGGGGGTTTTTTTGTTTCTGTTGTTGTTGTGTGGGTTTTTATTTATTTATTTATTTATAAATCCTCTTAGAGAAGGGAGTAGAGAAATCTGTGGATAGAGGAGCTTTCAGTCTTAAAAATAAATAAACCATGCCAGGTTGTTTGAGAATTTATAACCACTTGTGAGCCTTCCTGGTACAATAAGAAGGCCTTTGCCCTCTTTGAACAGTCAAAGCCTGGATTTTCTCTTCTAGATATATTTATGGTGAAAAAAAAGGCAGAATTCCCTCTCTCACTTTCCTGGGTATTGAGAAATTGAAAATGTGTTTTTAGCCAGATTTACACGGATGCAATCACAGCAAATGTTTTGTCACCAAGATTGTGTCAGCTTCTATCATTTCTCATAGAAGGGTGCAGGATACTTCTGCTGCCCAGAGCCTCTGGGCAGTTTATGCACCACACTTCAGATGTGTGATGTTGCTCATAGTGGTAGGAGCCAGAAAGTGGTCACTGTCTCAGTTGTTATTGAACTCATCCAATTGTGGGTGGTGTGAGTGAAGAGACAGCAACTGGAGGAGATCCACCTCCCAGGTGGGAAGGAAAAGACTTCTGAGCTTTGTCTGCTCTTTGCACATCCTTAGCTGTATGGAGAGACTCAGCTACATTTTATGCACTGGTTGGTGATGTGGAGAAGAGGGTCCCTAACTCCTGCTACTGAGCCAAGCCCTGAGGCCAGCAGGAGGTGATGCCTGGATGCCTCCAAAATCTCCCATGCAGGTCTGGGGTGTGAGTTTAGGGGCTGGCTGGGCTGCAGGCAGTTCATCATGGAGATGTGTGCTGGACAATAGAGACCTAAATCACCAAAACATGAATTCAGGAGAGATCTGCTGGCTAAAAGAGGGTATAGTGAGCAGGGAGGATGGAATGATATGGAACTGGTTGTTTGGAGAAATCTGATGACACTGAGAATAGTTTACAAATAAGCTGAGCTATTTTGTAAGAAAGTAGTTCATGTTTATTAAAATTGGGGAAAAGCTTGACTAAAACCAGCATTTAGAGAGGACACCATGGATGAAGGATATTTACACAGATAATCTGGAGATGATGGGATGACTGTGCTTAGTGTGCTGGCTTTCTTGGGCAGGAGAAGGTACAGGGACACCACACAAATATAGAAAGAGAGGGTGTGCATGTAATAAGATGGAGGGTGGAGCCTGTGTATTTAATGAAATACCAACAGTATCAGAAACATCAAAAACATTACAGTACTATTGAGAAATACAAAATAATATACTGGGGATGGTGAGAACCTGGTACAGTATATTTGACCTTGTAACCCCGGTGGAAAGGAAGAACAAAGCAACTGGTTTATTTGCAGCTAAAAAGTTAGAGGGAGAGCTCTTACCAGACTCCGTCCATGTATGATAGATTCCATAAAGTGCTTTATCAATTAAGCATCTCTAAAGCCATCACAGCTGTTTCTTTAGAGACTGGAGCCACTGCTGGTGTCAGGTACACACAGCAGAGTGTGTCAGCACGCCCAGCAAGGGAAATGTTACCAGGCCAAGGTAGATGCTCTCCCACTCCTGGCTTTCCTCCCTGCAGCACAGAGTTTGGTATCACATGGCTTTTGCTTTCTAAATTAATCTAACTAATGTATTCAGTCAGAAACACCCTGTTCCAGTGTCAGTAATGCCTTCTGAACTAGGTGGCCTAATTAAAGAAAGTAATTTCATTGACTAAGACAATTTCTTGAGAGATACCTAAATGACCACTAGAATAGGTTGTATGATTTTGTAAAACAATTAGCAGAAAAAGGCATAAGAGAACACTCATGTCAGCTAGAGAAAAAGACTCTGTGTCTTTCAAATTTCCAGAAAATGAAAGCATAGGTATAAAGGATAAAGAGGATGGTGGGAACAGAGGAAACCTATTCCTAGAGCTGAACCTATGGCCAGATTCAGAACCTATGGGCAAACTGAGCAGACTTGTTTGGCCCAAAGCCAGTATGTCCTGGCAAAATGAATAAATGGGGTGATGCTCAGTTTTTCAGTGTTCTGGAGCTACATCTGGTTGCTGGAAGGTAAAGCAGAACAAAGAAGAAAAGATACTGATATGTATTAATGGGTGGTAGTGGAAGAGGTGTCCAGTCACTTCTGAGAATATTGACCTGGCTGAAGATGGGCTTCACAAAAGGATGCAGATGAAACCTATGTTGGGATCTCTGGAGCCGCAGTTAAAGCACCAGCAAGCACTATGGCCAGAGGCAAAGTAAAGCCAGATGAATGCTTTATATCTTCTACTGAGTTATTTTGGTTAGAAACAGCTGGGAATACCATCTTCACTTCTGCAAAAACTGTGGCCACTTCAAACACAAAGCTACCAAAAAATAATGAAGGCATAAAGAGCATTTAGGATAAGCAGAAGTCTCAGCGCTAGAAAGAGCTCTCCTTAAGAAAACCTCAGGCACATTAACCAGTCTCAGATGACCTCATATAAAGAGGTAATGACTGAAGTGTGCATGCTGGAGTTACAGTTATGTGAGTGATGTCTGGCCAAGGATTGCTTCTCAGGCTCCTCCTGCATATGCTTTATATCTGGTAGAGCATGGCTCTACCAGGAGAGGCCATTCCAGAGAGGAGAATCCACTGAGGCATAACCTCCTTTCATCATGTCCAGTCTGCCTTGGACAGTGGAAGAGGCAGTAAATGTGGGTGCAGGAAATGTCTGTGGGAGAAATGGGCATGTCAGCACAGAGGATGTCCCATGGGAATTCATGTGGTACCGACTGTCTGATTTGGACAGGCAAAAGATGTATGGGACTTGAGTCACACTAATTGAAAATCTTCTCTGGGACACATGGGAATAAAGGCAAGCACCAGGCAAGATAAGCAAGAGAACATTAGATACATCTAATAATTTCTGTAATGCACAAATTGCTTAAGGTATCATGTCTGAAACACTAAGGGTGCAATGCATCTTTGTTATCTACTATTTAGCAGCACTTATACTGATAAGGACAATGTTTGTGTAGTGGGGCTTAAGCAAAATCAGTTTAAGATGGAGAGACCAAAAGAAATGCAGAAACTTTTAGATCATTTCACAAACAGCATCAGCTTTATCTCACATAGAAAGAGTAGGTATCAAACAACAAACTATCTCTTCATACATAGCCATGACTTTTTTCATGCCACCATTCACCATCATTATGAGATTTACATATGCAAAAAACAGAAAAACAACTTGTGAAATGCCTGCTTGTAGAAGTGAGGGTGGAGGTGACCTGAGACACCTGATAAATTTGGTCACCAGAAAGACTTCACTACATCATTGACCATACTTGGAGTTTGTTTCCAGACAGTTTATAGCTACCAAAATACATATGTTATCGTTCAAGCCCTTACTTCACCAGGTTAGTCATGTTGCAAAACTGTAAGTTGAATCTCTGGATATTTGTAATGAAATTTGTCCTCCCTCTGAACTCAAAAATAAATTCTCTGTCATATTATATTACAGCCATCTTTGATATAGATATCCAGTTGGTATAGAATACGGAATATCCAGGACATCCTAAATTTATGTTAATGATAAACCGGATAATTTAATTTTCTTCTGCAGGTGTGTAATTCTGGTCATCTTGATAAAATTTGCACAATAGTACTGAAGTGATGAATCTGGTTACAGACAGCTGCTCAGTGCCAACAGCAATGTTCAGGACAGTATCACTTAGGTTCACCCAAAATACATCTAATTAAAACAATGGTTGGGATGGCTTTCAGGGATAATTAGATATACATCACACGATCCTAAATTTCTTAAGAAAGTTAATTCCAAAGCTGAGTTAGTAATGGGCTTTTTTCCAAGAATGCTGCCTGTAAATAATCCAATGGCTTATATTTTAACGGGGCATATAAGCAGCTCAACCTTGGGAGTAATGCTCATGAATTAGTCTTTGTACAACTACTTTATGAATTTTTTTATTATTTGCATAAACTCACAAATTAAGGATATTTTTTCCCTAATAATTTAATGCCACTCACACTAGTAGAAACATTACCAGAAGCATCACTTCCACCTACAAAACACATGACAAGATTTCTCTCTGTATCACTAAAAGGGCATATGCAAAGGAAAATAATAGAGGAAGTATTCTGAACAGATCAGAGAAAAGGCCAACAGTCCCCCTACCCCCAGTGTCTCAGATCTTGCCAGACTTTAACTATTTCAACATAACTTTTCAAAAGCTACTGCAGTCTTAAGTATTTCTTTGGCTTTCATTAACTTCCAGCATACCCCAAATAACACAGCACTTTATTTCCATCATAAAGCACGCTAAAATCTGAGCTTATTTCTATCTTACAAAAACTGCCAGAGATGCTTTGAAGCATTCAATTTGTAGCCACGACTGACCCTTTTTTTTCAATGAGGTCATAAGAAAAATATCTAAGAGCACTTCACAAGTGTCTTCAGACTTTTTAGATGCTCTTTGCAGATGCAACACCCAGCCAAGAACAGTCTTGCACCCTCAGTGTATGTCAGTAGCTTTATTTTGCATTAAGATTTTTTACCAGTCAATCAGACTTGTAAGTGAAAATGTGCTGCTTTGCATGCATGAACATAGACATGGCTGTTAGCAAATCTGAGATCACTCTTGCCAATAGCCCCGTTAAATTGTTTTTATCAGTCTGGTTGACTGAAATGTCTGAGTATTTACAAAGGACTCAAGAGTATTAGGCTGAAGGTCTTTCTAATGTACTACCAAATTAGACATGGCTAAACAGTTGCATTGCAACTTTCAGCTGCTTCCTCCAAAATGAAAAATTAAAAATTAGAGTCTGATGAAAAAAAAAATCTTAAATAAACAAATAAATGAGTTCAGAATCTTTAGGATTCTCCACTCCCTTTTGCTTCTGAGAAAAGAGACAGAGAAGCAACCTGTAAATCATGTGGAGCCCTGTACTCATCTTAAATCTCCTTCCTTTGGAGGCTAAGCTGCTTCCAGTGAACTTGTGCTTACTGTGGAACAAGAGCATGAAGCTGAGCTATGCCTCTGGCTTGCTGCTGTGCTGCCACAGTGGCTTGTTTGTACACCCATCCATCCCCTTAGTGTTGAAGACACACATCTGGTCCTGTGCACTGTGTTTGTCATTTATCTTCCCATAACAGGGTGGTTCCCAGGAGCAACAGAGGAAGAAGTTAAACCCGAATGGGGAAAACAAGTAAACAAGTGCATAAATTTACTAGGGGAAAAAAAAAACAAACACAAAACCCCCAAACTTAACATCTTTTTAAATAGGAAAAGACAAAGGATGGCTAAATAGCAAATGGCAAGTGGTCAGAACTGGAGGAATAGAGAAGCAACCTGGTAAACTGATTGGTGAAATGACAAGAATAGACATAGGAGTCAGGAATTCTTTGTTCTTATTCTCAGGGCTTGTCTGCACAAGGCAGTTGGAAATTAAGAAAAGTTCCAACAAAAAAGTCAAAGAATTATTTGGTATTCACCCCAAAGATATAAATATATATCTGAATAAATATATACATATGAACCTCTTGTGGAATAAAGAAATTCTATTTTTCCTTCAGGCTGTGGTATAATCTGGGGAAAAAAAACCCTTCATTTCATCCCAGGAAAACTGGCTTGCTCCTGTTCCCAGATAACCCCATTTGCACCTTCAGGTTCACAGAGATGAATCTGTTCTGCAGCTGGGGCAGCAGTGGCTGCTCACACCGTAGGTAGCAGAGCTGCACATGGTTTCCATTACCTAAGATGCTGCTGCAATTAGTAGTGTAAATCAGAGCATCTTTTAATCTCTATTTGTTATGAGCTTTTGCTTCTATTGAAGTTGCATCCTTTAGCCCTGACTGACTCTCAGGTAGGAAACATCACTGCTTGGATCACAGCCTTGGTCTACAGACTGGGTGAGGGCTTGGAGAAGGGGACTCCCCAGAAGCCTGGATGCCTTTTGCTGTGACAATATTCAATCTCTGGTCACACGAGTACACTGGCCACTTAATTTGTTGGCAGCCGGAGGACATAGGAGGACTTTTCTACTTTTGAGTATTACCTGGCCATGGGCCGGTTCCTTAGAACCTGGCAGAAGGGGCCCAGCCTCTGGCCAGTTTGAATCTTGCAGCTTTTTCTGACAGTAGCCACATCCTGAGCCCAGAGGGGTGAGGAACTGGAGAGCTCCCCGGAGGAACGAGCGGCAGCCGTGCAGGAGGCTGCGTGCATCTGGGCAGCTCTTCTCCTGGGGCAGCATTGCACCACCCTGTTGTCAGCTTGCATCAGCTTGCAATTAGCTCACATGTAAAATTTGACTCATCAATACTGCTGAGCTTGAGATCTGGCATGGCAGGGTACTGTTTCTCCTCTTTGCAGAGAGGGCTTGAGAAGCTCTTGAGCTATATAGCTCCTGCGGTGTGAGGATGGGAGATTTTCCCTGTGGTCTCTGGAGTTGGGAATTTTTCTCGGGCTGATGCCAGGGTGTTGGGGCTTGCTAATGGACAGAGCAGGGTGCTGTGCCACCTAGCCTCCTATTGATGTGGTGGGTGGGGGAAGACGTGTGTGGGAGTCGCCTGGTATTTGTGTGCTGCAGGTGGTGCTTTAGTTTGGGCAGTGTTTGTTTCCTGGCTTGCTCTTTTGTGTACACCAGATCTTCATGAAAGGGTGCAGAGCTCTCAAGTAGAGCAAGCAAAAGAAACATAAACATACACATACAAGCTGAAAGAAATACAGACAGGCCTGAAGCCATCAGGGTTTTGCTCTGCTGCTGTGCTCTGCTGCAGGAAGATGCATCTCCCAAGAGAGGAGACCTCCCCAGTCCCACTGTGGCCCTTAGCCCCTCAGGAGAGACTGCTGGCTTCCTGCCCCCCTCCATCCATGCCAGCAGGCAGCCTCTGCAGCACACAGCAAGCTTCCCAAATCCAGTCTGACAGTGACCATGGGGTCTGAATCCTACAGACCTCACTTGAACTCAGCACCACAACTTTTTCCATTGTTTTTACCATTGTTCTAGCAAGACCTAAATCCCCGCAGTCCTCTAGGTGACATCATCTCACATATGCTGCTCACCGAGAGGGTTGCTAGCCAGAATATGATATAGATTGATTTAGATATGTTCTGGGTAAATACAAGTTATCAGGCTTAATACAGGAGAGACCAGATGAGATTTTATGGCCTGACTTGTGCTGGAGGTGGGACCAGATGACTTAATGGTTCCTTCTGGCTTTAAAATCCACACATGCAGCAAAAAATGCTTGCAGTAATCTTGACAATCCTGCTCTTTACTTTCAGTTGTGCTGGGGCTCTGTGTCTTTGTTATAAGAGCTGTTGGGAGGCTCTGCCTGAAGGATGTGTATCTCCAGAAACTGAGTTTTGGACTCTGCTGACTTTAGAAGTTTACAGATTTTGATCGTTCTTTCTGTTTATTGATGCAAATATCTGCAACAACCGTGATGTGCTCATCCAGTCTGGGGTTAGGGACAACCTCATGCAACTCACCTGACAGCTCATAGCTGAGCTAATACTTTTTTGCTAACTTGCAGTGGTAAAAACAACCAAACCAAGAAAGAAAGAAAGAAAGAAAAGACCTCAAAACTGTAAGATATGGTGAAACAGTGATCTGTTCAAGGAAGAGCCATAAGCAGAAAAACAATCTAAATTACTTAGATGATTTATTCGTTGTGAATGATTCACTCCATTACTGTCTGCTTCTTCCACAGGCCATAGAGGCTAATATATAAACTGATAGGGGAAGGGTGGGATCGATAGAGAGTGACCTCTCCCTCCTCCCCAGGGAAAACAGGTCACCTGTCCCTGCTACGCTGCTCTCTGGGCACAGCTCAGCAGACTGAGCACTGATGTTCAGCTAATGAAGTTTGTTTGTTTTCAGGGCAAAATTTTTCTGAGGAGTGTTTCCTTTCTTTCCATTTCCATAGCAGTTTGTCCCCAGCCCTGACAGCTCTCATTGTTCCCCGATGATGGCTCTTTGCCAGCCTGTGCCAAAAAACCCCAAAGACAACAAAGATTTTGTAGTCTAAATTCCATGTCCCTTACACAGCCGGTGCTGCAGAGGAAGGAAACTTCCTGGTACTCTCAGGAGAAACTCAGCCTGGGAAGGTTTGCCTGCTTCTCAAGTCAACCAGGATGGAGGTGGCCTCTACCAGACCTGGGGTGGTAGGGGGATGCCCTGCAGGCACTCTGCATAGTGAGTTCCACCCCCTGGCTATGGGATGCGGGTTTTCCTCCTTGCTCTACATCCCACACCAGCTCCAGGAACATGCCCAGGCACTGGGAAGCCCATCGGGAAGATCCGCTGTGGTCCTGCCCATGCAGGAGGGCACTGCTCTGCAGCAAGCTGCCACACTGGGAAACATTCCTGAGGCCCCTTCTAGCTCCTAATAAGCAATGATCTACTCTGTGGCATCTCTGCTGAATTTCCTTGCACACAGCACAACCCACTGTTTATCATGTGACTATTTATAAACTGCTGATGCAGCTTGGTAAATAGTTTTTGCTGCTTGCACAGATTGGAGCTGAACAGCTGGAAACTGCACTGCGAGCACAGCCCGAGCTGAGCCTACACAGAAATTACACCCAGAACTCCCATGGATGGTATTTATTAGGGAGCTCGTGGTGAAGAGTTGCCAGCTCTGGAGGCTGAATGCATTGAAAACTTGGGAGCGTGGGGTTTATTTGCCAGTTCACCTTTAATTAATTACAGAGGACCAACAATTATAGGAAGAGGCTGCTGGCTGGACTGCCTGACTCACAGGGCAGCTGATGCCCTGATGGAGATGTTTGCTTCTGTGCCAGGCTCAGGGTGCCCTTCTTCTGCCAGGGCTCTTCTGTGGCCCACATGAGGTCAGGGACCTGTGTCCAGCTTTTAGCAGACAAGTTCAAAAACCTCCAAACAAACCACAAGGCATCAGGCAGCAGCCATGTCAGGCAGGGGGTTGGATTGATGGGGTTGGGGATGGCAGGCTCCTGACAAGGGTTACTCCATGCACCCCAGGGGGAGATTTTTGGTGTTGTATACTCCTGAAAGATTTATTTGTGAATAATCATCAGTCTTTATGCTTCTGTTAACTTAATGGCTTCTGAGCTATATACTTGTAAAAGAAATACATAATTGAAAGAACACAAAACTGGTTAGTGTGTACTTTAGGTGGTCAGGAAGAGCGAGAGCTGGTTTTGCAGATTTAAGAGCTTTTTCAGTCTGAAAAAAAAGAATTTCAAAGATTATGCTTCTTAAAAATAAAGAAAAAAAAAAGACCCAAAAAAAAAGAAAAAGAAAAAGAAAAGGAAAAAGAAAAAGAAAAAGGAAGAGGAAAAGAAAAAGAAAAAGAAGAAGAAAAAGAAAAAGAAAAAGAAAAAGAAAAAGAAAAAGAAAAAGAAGGAAAAAGAAAGAAAAAAAAAGACATAGGAATGAATAACAGGAAAGAAATGTTACAATCGTTTTGTAGATCACCATAGCTTCCCAGGCAGAGTCTGGTATATACAATATACAGTCTCACAGGTTCTGGACAAAACAGAGAGGACCTCACTTTACATAAAGAGAGTGTGTCGGGGCAATACATAGGTCATGAAGCACAACTAAATTTGATGGCCATACCTTGGCTATCAGAGGACATTTGTCATTATCAAACCAGTGTTCAGGCTGTGTTTGATTCAGGAGATGCAGGGCAGATGTACTAAATCCTGCTGCTGAAATTCAGGAGGAAGGAGTCATCTGTTACAAGGAGCTTGAATCACGCTCAGCTTGAATGAGATCGGGACCCAAACCAATAGCTTGCCTCCTGTCTTTTGGGAAAATTTAAATCCAGAGCCATGCCTGGATTTTGTGGCCAACACCACATTCACACTTAAAAGATTTCTGCTAATCCTTCCAAAACCTACTCCAAAAATCTATCTATTAAAACATAATCGCTTCCCACAAGTTCAGTTCAAACTGTAAAGAAAGAAACAAACCAAAGGCAGTAAACCCACAACACACATCAGGATTTTATTTTCTTCAGTTTAACCAAATTTTTATTATGTAGTTCAACAAAGCAGATGGTAGTCACCAGGTGCATGAGCCAAAATATTCCACATGGGCAGATCTGCACAGTTCACAGCCAGCTCTTGAGGTCCCCAAGCCCCTAAGTGTTCCCCATACAGTGATCTGGCCTAGGTATGCACTGTGGTTTTGAGGCTCCTCAGTCTAGAAGGGAAGAGGAAGAAGTAGGAAAAAGCCTAATACACATGATTTTTTCCTCTACTCATTTTTCTTTTTTTTTTTTTTTACCATGTTAGAATAAGTTGCATGGGCAGAATAGGACTATGAAGTTATAATACATGACAATGCAGCAAAATCCAGGACTATGTCAGTTACTGAGGTGCCATATATTTTCATTGGGGAAGTATATAATTTAAGTAACAAATCATTTGGACAATGCAGCTACATGGAAAATATCCAGTGGATAAAGACACACCTTTGCAATGAACTGCACACAGAGTGATATGGGGAACAGTATGAGACTGAGGCAAATTTTCCTGTTCTAATTGGTGATACAGTCTTGCCAAATGAGTGTCTCACTAGAACACACTTGTTGGTGTAACTCACCTTCAGAGATCACTTCTGGTGTTTGAAGTTAGAAGGCACACACTGATTCTTTTCCTAGGAGCAGTACTCTGAAGGAGTGGAAAAATCTGTCTCGTCAGCCAAATGGAGTTGGGCAGCAGAAAGCTGAGCACCTGGGAGGAGAAACTGCTTGGGGAAGTCTGAGTCATGGATGAAAAGCATCTCCAAATTATTGTGTTCAATACTAGAAGAGCTACCAAGTAGCATGAGCTAGGAAGCCTTCAGGAGATCAGAGCAACCTGTTTTTGAAAGGAAGAAATTAAGAATAAAACCACATTTAGATTACCTTTGGCTATCTTTGGAACAAACTTCCAGGGCAGCGGTGGAGTCCTCATCCCTGGGGGTATATAAAAGCTCTGTAGATGTGGGGTTGAGGAATGTGGTTTCCTGGTTAACTTGGCAGAGCTGGTTTAATGGTTGGACTCTATGATCTTAAAGGTTTTCTTCAACTAAAATGTTTCTAAGGTACTATGCAACGGCTTAAGAATTAAGACTTATTTGGAATTGCCTGCTGGGTGGGAAAAAAGAAGAAATGGGATGGCTTGTCAGGTTGGATTTTTCTACTCACTTGCCCAGATCTAGAGCCAGGGAAGGGAGATCGATTCCTTCCTCTCCCTGCAGGGATGTAGACCTCTGGGCTTTGCTTCTGGAAGAGTGCATGAGCCTGAGGGCTGGGACAGGGCTGCTTCCACTGACCTCTTTCCACCTGGGTCTGTTTTGCAAAAGTAGTTCAACACCCCTGGGTGGAGGGGGCTGAATGTGTGTCTTGTGCAGACCCTTGTTGGTGGGTCTAGGTTAGTCTAAGATGGAGATTTCATCTTATTGATGAGGCTTATTTTTATGTGGGATACCCAGCCAATGGTTAGCAAAGCGGTAAAAAAAAATTCCCAAGTAGTGGGATATTAGGCTTGAGGATTTAATTTTTGGGCAGATTATACTTTTGTTCCTCATCTGGCACTGACAAGAAAGGATCAGTTGGTTCCCATAACTCCTTTAACAATTTTGGCCTTCCATCTCCATTTACTTTAATATCTTTTTATTAAAAAATAGGCACTGTAATAACTTGTGTATCTTGAGAGATACATACGAATTTTGAATTTCTGAGTTTAATATAGCACAATCATCTGAGTCCATCCATGCTTTCAGAACTTGCTCTCCAGGTCTGCATGCAACATTCCAGTTATTTTGCCCTTTCAGTATCTACCTTTTTTTTTTTTTTTTTCTTTTCTTTCTTTTTTTTTTCCACAGCTTGTGCAATATATTATTGAAAATTTAGAATGAAATTAATCTATTTTTCAGGCAATAAATTAAACAGAAATGACTCTGGAGAAAATGTTGCACATTATTTTAACCGCAAAATAAATCCCAATGAAGATGACATGTTTTCGTATTCAGGCATGTAGACCAGTCTCTGTGTCTAAAAATACACCCAATCTTTTAATTATATCTAGGTTTTGAGTAGTCATTTTTCTCGTGGTAATCAAAACGTTTCTACACGCAGAAAGAAAAGCTTGCACCTTTTAAAAAAGATTTTTCTTTGAAAAATAGGTGAGCAGGTACACTGCATCCTTGGATAAACGATGGAAAATGAGCAGCAGGGGCTGGGGCAGAAGCAGAGTGTGGGTGAGGGTCGGGGCTGAGCAGCTCTTTGCAAAGGGAGGACTCAGAGGTAAAGTTTCCCTTGTCTCCTCTGCATATGCATGTGATGGACCTGACTGCTGAATCGGTTTTTCCTTGCTTTCTTAGCAGATTTCACTGGGTTAATTATGTGGAAATTTTAGTAGCACAGTACACAGCATGTGTCCAAGCTCTCCTCTTGTAATAAATTAAAAATTCCTGAAAAACTCGTATCATTTTGTAACTTTTAAGAAAGGGCTCAAAGGTAAATGTTGATTTTAACACCACTGTGGTGATTATCCCGTAAGTTTTGGGGGTAGAATTGCAGCATATCTGTCAATGAATACTTATGAGCTATTGATTAAAAAAAAATAGTTGCAGAGCTTGTGGTGCAAGATGTGCCTTGTGTAGACATCTTTATATTAAATGTATTCATACCACCTCAAAAGAGCATGCTGGACCTGTAAAGTGTAACCCTCTAGCAAAAGTTGAATGTTGATTTAAAGGGGGCATCTTTCTATTACACTGTTTGAACAGATCTCCTCAGACAATGGTCATAACCTCCTTCCCTGTTCCTTCACACATAGGTTATGATATCTATACTCTTCTTAATGCACGTGACTTCACTTCTGTGAGCTGTCTCTGGCTCTCACCTGATTTTATGCTTGAAGTCAATAGGGATAACATGCAGCCCAGAACAAAATGACAGCCTCGGATTTTTTTGAGAACTACTTGCGGGGTCAAGTAGACCGAGCAGGGAGATGGGATTTTTGGATTTTTTTGGTTTGTTTGGGTTTTTTTTGTTTGTGGTTTTTTTTTTTTTTTTTTTTTTTTTTTTTTGGTTTTTGGTTTTATTTTGGTGTTTGGTTTTTTTTTTTTTTTTTTTTTGTTTGTTTGTTTGTTTGTTTGTTTTTTTTTTTTTTTTTTTTTTTGGTGTTTTCTTTTGGGTTTTTTTTGCTATTTTTTTTTGCCTCGGTGGCTGCAGCCCAGGCGGGCGGAGGTGCAGCAGAAAGGTCCCGCTCGGTACCGGTGCTGCCCCGCGTCCCAGCTGAGACCCAGGGAAGGGGGGGGGGGTTCGGTGTGTCCCCGCGTACGGGGCTGGAGGGATCTTGGGTTCTGGGGCTCGGGTGGCTGCTGCCTGATGTGATGCTCAGGGCTTGTACTGCTGGGCTGAACCCCCCTGCCAGCCAGCCTGGGCTCGGATTCGCCTCCCCTGTTGGGGCACAGTCCCAGCTACACAACCTTGGCTCTCCCAGGTGCTGCCGAGGTGAATTACATCCCATACAAAACTGCCTGGAGAAAGAGGCAGATTTTTCCATGCGGAAATATCAGTGCAAGCTGATTTTTTTTTTTTTTAAATTTTTTTTTTTTTTTTACAGCACACTTTGGAATCTTTTGAAAATGGGTCTTGTGGCTTGCTAATGTAAATATTGATTTTTTTTTTTTTTTTTCACTCTAGACCTAAAACCAGAAATTTTCTGAAGTACCTTTGAGCAGAAAAGCTTCGTGTCAGATTCTTGTTTCTTTACTTTTTTTTGTTTTTTTAAATTTTATAGACATAGCCCCTTTTGATCTGTAATTCCCTATAACTCAGACATATTATGGAAAGGAGGTGGAAATATGCATCTAAACTTAAAGATGACCCGACCAAAATAATTCACCAAAAAGTTCAGTAATTAAGTTGGTCACTGGTTCCAGCCTATGTAAAACAGCTGCTATCCACTCTGTGGCCAATAAAAAAACCCCAAACAACTCTCCAGAGCTAAAAAAAAACCAGATTTTTCATACCTAAACTATATATATATAAAAAAAATCATAACCCTATCCTTCTAAAACATCCCACCATTCTAAAGCATGTTTTTACAGAAGGCATATTTGGACAAAAAAAATGCCTCAGCAAGGAGGTAAAAAAGATCTCAGTCTGTACATCTTTGTGTGTATGGGAAAGGCACGTAGGATCTGGTTCCCAAGCCCAGCAATTCCCTCTCACTCACTCTGCATTTGGTGAACCTGCAAGGGAAGCAATAACAATCCTGTACTACAGAGATTTCAAATCCTCTTCTATCTAGGTTCTCGTGCTGTGCTCTCATCACTGGGGTTTTGCACCTAGGAAGGGCTAATAGGTACTAATTATGATTATAGCAGCAGCTATTTTTGCTATACTTAGTATAGTCCCATATGCTTAGGATTCTAGAAGACAAAGGGGACAAATTGAATGATTTTGGATGTGAAATTCATTTGCAGTGCTTTAATTCCTTAATCTAAGACTAAAGGGTGTATTGGATATGCTGGCCTAAGAGTGAATATGCATTGAGCCTCCTGGGGATTTTGTCTTATGTGAACTGGCCCCAAAACCTCAGAAAAGAGCAGAAATAAGATTTTTCTTTCATTTTTTTCTCTCTCTCTTGTATTTTTTCTTTTTTTTTCAGAAGAGTTAAATATAATTTTGCAATCTACCCTGCCTACATGTGGTACTGAAGGACATGTATGAAGTTACTGCACATTTGAAAAATGCACGCAGTAAATGGATAATCAAATTCCACTGACTTCAATGAAGTTAGGCCAGTGAGGATTCTGATCTTTAAAAAACTTGTTTAAAGCCTATTGAAATGTCATGCTGAAATGCATTCACAAACATCTAGCATTCCTTACAAATGTAAAATTCATTAATTTGATTAAAATGCTTATATATTGTGCTTTCAATAGATACCTTTTCATATATTCTATAAAGAAATTAGTATAAATTCTTGAAGATTCTTTGGTGATTGTCTAAATGCATATACATAAGAACATAATACTGCTTCAAGCATGAAAAGAAACAAGTTAAAAATAAAATAAAGGCATAGTTCAAAAAATATTTTACCAGGATAAAACTAAGCTAAGATTCCATACTTGTGCAGTTTCAATTTCTCTCTCTCTCTCTCTTTTTTTTTTTTTTTCCCCTTTTTTTTGCTGCAGGCTCAAGCAGAGTCTTATAATACCAATAAATGAAAAATATGCGTTGAGGGAATCAATATACGGATTGTGTGATTTTGTTTTTTGAACCAGGTTCATTTTGTGGTGGCAGATTAATTTGTGTTTTACTTAACATAAAATCGTCTCTAGCCTTAATTCGTAAGTAAATTGCTCCTTTAACACTTTTGATTTTGTTTTTAAATAATTAACAGAGAAAAAAGAACTTTGAAACAGTTCAATTAATTTCACAACAATAGACTTTTGAGGGCTAAATGCAGCCGCTTGCTCCATTCAAGCAATAAAATTAGCAATAAACCCACAATGTGAGATAGGTTTTAGGATGTATCTCAACCAAGGGACACGCCATCCTCACTGCAGCAGGAAAGCTCTTACACTTTGAAAGGCTGCCTAAATCCCAGGAATATTTAAGTTTCCTCAAAAGCCTGTGTTACTGAGCAATAATTTAAATTGCAAGTAGCTATTAAAAAAATAGCAAATGAAATGTGGATAATCCTCCCCTTAGGCATGAGTGGAACAGATTTCCAGTTTCCTTTTCTAAAACAGGTTTTGTTTTTTATTTACCTTCTCCCTGTCCCCCCCATAGCGTTCCTGTGGAATATATGCATCACAGCTACTTAAAAGTTTGACTGTAAGAGCACAAATGTCAACCAAAGGGCATTATTCAGCACGAAACATCTGTGCCAAGTTGTGAAATCATGGTAATACTATAAGGAATAAGCTGAGCAAAAATTCCTGTGTCTAACCATGTTACACAATTTTCTATGATAAATAGCCAGAACAAATGCTCGTCAGAATTACATTTTTGTTCTATCTTATTCTGCAAAACTAATTTGTGAATGACCTCAAAGATAGATGATTTGTTAATTTGCAGATGTCTCTGCACTTTCCTCTCTGTCTCTGGCTGTTTCAGGAGATTACACATTTACAAACTGTATGTGCATGTATAAAATATCTCTCTCTTAGGCATTTCTCAGTCACTCATCGTACCATGTTTAAGAGCTAAATATATGTATTAGACACACACATGCCCACCCACAAATGCGAGATACATATACATATCCACTAGCTAGACATTCAATTAAATATGTATTGTAAAAGGCATAAGTGATTTCAAAGATTTGAAGACAACCATGATGACAGTATATATTACTGTTAAATGCACCAAGGCACATCTGCAAAACAGACTAGGGACTTATCTGTAAATCTTTTCTAGGAAGCTAAAGGTAAACATTAGTTGTTTGCCAGAACAGTGTGGAAAAAATATTTATGATTTTGAGAAAGAGTTAGTGAAACATTTGCTGAGGGAGTATTACATTTGCTTTTTAAATTAATTCATCCCAAGTAATCAGGATTTAGTTAAATGGACTAATGCCACTGAACATTTCAGACTGTCATTTGGGGTGTGGAGACTGGCACTTGGAGAATACCTTTTAAGCACAATACATTTATGAACTAATTTTTTTTCCCCTTAGGATTAAAAAAAATAATTTTAATGCACAGCATCAGTGGCCTTGTTTAATAATTTTCTCACTGCTGCAGCTCACCTTTAGAAAGGATGGAGAGCTTAGCCACATATGGTAAAAGTTTTAGCTCTGGGGGTTTTATCACAGAAATATTCCTTTTCAATGCACTGTCCACCATAAAGGGTCTTAACCTTTCCTCACTAGACAGACAAGCAGAGAGGTACAAAAAAGAAACAAGCTATGTTTAGCAGAATTTTTACATACCATAATCTCTTTAGCATGGTCAGGCAAGGCTGGAATTTTCAAGAGGATCTGTAATGGCACAAATCCATTGCAGGACAGAGCTGATTTACAGCTTAGCACCATTCTCCACTCTTCACTGAGAGTAAGTTAAATGACCCAAGAATAACATTAATACGTACTATAACTAGATAGAATGGTGGTCTAAAGGGTGGTCTAAGGCATTAGCTTTCACCCAAGGAAACTCAAGCTCATATATTGCACAGAAATATTAATAAGGGTCAAGTATCATTACTATTTTAAGAGGTCGACAATGCAGTGAGTTATGGGTTATGATAGCAAAGCAGGGCTCTTCTCCTGTCTTCTGTCAGCTCTCTGGTCTCCCCACTGCAATGTTTTGAACAAATCTTGGCTAAATTTGGACTTGTTATTTTGCATGCTGTTTCATGGCTAACCTGCTTTAAAAATACCTGCTGATCATTTTTTTTTTTTTGCTTGGTAGAACCAATCCGATAAACCTCAGCTGAGTCCCATAACAAACTTTTTCTTTCTTTTTTCACTTTTCTCCTTTTCATTAGGGCACTGGCTTCAGAATAATAAAATAAAATCTAAAATAAAATAAAATACAAACAACAACAAAAAAAAAAAACCCCAAACCAAAAAACCTAAACAACAGCTTGGGAGAAACTGAAGCCACAAGTTTCAAATTAAATTAGTAGGGGCACTAAAATATTCCCCAGTAACAAGAAAGATCTGACAAAGAAAGAAATAGAAAAGTAAGATGTTGAAATTATTTTAAGACAGATGCCTTTTTAAACTGTATTAAGAACACCTATCATGGAGCCTGACTCCAGCAGTTCCTCACACAGGAGGTATTTTATCTTCACAACATCTGGCACTGTCAAGGAGGTACAGTTGTAGACCTTACCAGATGCAGACACTCCATACATAAAAGTACACTAACAAATCATACCATTAATAGCAGCACAACACAAGTGTTTCTTATACATCCATGAAGAAAACTATTCCATGGCTATGGGAAAGCTTACCGAAAAAAAGCCACAACCTCCCCCAACAATCCTTAACAGAATTTTCTTGCAATTCCTACAATAGAAAAATAACTCTGAGAGCTTTATTTTCAGCTTTTTTTATAGGTGACTGACAAGAAAGCTTCTTTCTTCAGGGTGAAAAACTCCTTGTCCCATAAATCTGTGTGGTTGACATATCTAGGTAAATTTGTATCCTTGCTCAAAGGGATCACTGGTTTTATTCTCTATGGATTTTTCACTCACTCTGTTGTGGAAAGTGAGTTGAGGCAGAAAAAAAATTGCTTGATATTTGAAGGAAGGTTTACATTATTTTATATCATCCACACTGTTCTGTTGTCACTTGGCTTCTTTTATGAACTGTTTAAAAACATGATACTATACTACATAAACCTTGCCCATTTTTAACTATGTAGTTTGTTCCATACCCTGAAGGTCCTGAGCTTGCTGCTCCTCTCACATCTTTGTCTATTAGTTGGACATAACTATATTCATCCCAACACAAACATGGAGCTTTTTGGAAGATGTATATTATATTTATATAAAGCACATGCTATGTTTCCTAGTTAAAACATTTATGTTTCTTCTTAATTTTAACAATTGTATTTATTTATTTATTTACTTATTTATTTATTATTGTAATCAGGGTGTCTGTTATATTCTATCATAAATAAGCAGTTCTCTGTGTTTCAAGCAAGCCTCCCTTGAAGGTACATCTGAACATCAGTGGCATTAATGTAATTTCCACAAACCAAGGATTTAATCTGCATATTTGTCACTTGGTCCTTCCCCTTCACGTTTCACCAGAAATAATCAATATGCCGTAGGACTTGTCAGTGCTACGCACAGGGCTTAGAAGAGAGGCAGAATTTCTACTTCTGATTTGTTTCTCCTCTTGTGAACCAAGCCCCCACCCTTTTATTAAATGATTAAGTACAATAAAGAGGTCTCAGCTAAATACTCTTTTAAGATCAAAGGGCTGCTTGATGTTTTGTAAGATATTATCATAACAAAATGCACAGAGCAGCGGCAAGCCGCAGTCCCGAGGAATTCTTTCAGTGTATATAATACAACTCCTCTCAAAGCTGGAGTCATAACATGTTGTCAAGGCCGTGTTTTCCATTTCTGCAACATGCTTTAAAATATAATTTTCTCCAAAACTTGTGCTGCTGCTTGGAGCTGAAGTGATTTTAAGCGGGTGTGCTGTGTTATGACAGCAGTGACGGCGGTGGTGCGCGCCTGGCAGGGGGATTAGATATGGGTCAAATGTTTAACCATCTGGATTTACCATGAGCTAAACCTTATTTTTTTGATACCTCTGTTTAGACTAACTGGAAAGCGATTTCCCCCTTCATCCTTTTAAAAAGTTTTCGGTGCTGCTGTGGCCGAGGAGCCGCACTTCTCCTACCACCCTGTGGCAATCTCATGCCATGACAGACGGGAGGCTCCGGCGGGGCTTCTGCCAGAGAGCTGGAGCTGCTTGCAGGGTTGGTTTATTTCTTGTGATTCGTTCTAGGAAGAATTAATGATTTGTTTTGCTTTGTTTTGTCTTGATGCAAATAATAGTCGGATCTTCGACGGAAGGCGTTACTACCGGGAAGCTATTTTTAGACGTAATTCAAGCTGTATTAAAATAACCTAAACGCTGCAAGGGATAGGCTCTGGTTTTGTACCTGAATTAATAATATGGAGATGGAAGACCTTTAATAAAATAACGGGGTAGCACATTAGACATGTCAATTTTCTTTACTGAAAATATCAGGAGATGATGAGTACATGAAGTTATCTTGATCAAAAAAAAAAAAAAAAGTGAAAGGTTAATACAATTAAAATTTTCTTACTGCATGCACATTTCACAAATTCTCTGAATTTTATATGTAGCAGATGGTGTTCAAACAAATCAAGAAGCTGAAGCTAAAAAAAACACACCAATGGAGAAACTCATATATTTCTTCAAACGATAAGATGAACTGCAGATGTTTGCTGAAGAGCACTGCTGACGCAGGCGACCTAAGAAGCGAAGGCTTACAAAGAGGAGTCCAGTTGTGTTTAGGACTGGCCAACCACACTAGCTGTCACTGCATGATTTATGAAGGCTGCTTGCTAGATTTTACATCGACAGAGAAACTCTGATTAAAAAAATTCTGACTGGTTACCTGTGTTAATAGGGAACATGGCAAAAGAAAAGCTACAGCATACCTTGCACCCCGCTTGCAAGTTTAGTTTTTTCAGGACAGACAAAGATATTTAAGCAGCATAACTCACTTCCATTAATCTTTCAAAGTTTTGACCAACGTGCCTTCATGCTTCTGCATTTTACCCACATGGTTCTCGGTAGTGCTGCTAAAACACTGTGCTTATCTGACACCTGCAGTCAAATTAATCCCAAGTTAAGCCTGACAAAGTCACTAGAAGGAAAACAGTTGTCTGTTTAAGAGCTTGGGAATCAGACACAAACCCAGCTGCTTGGTACCTGGTTAAAAATCATTACTGAACATTTAAAAATTAATTTCAAGATTGTACTTGATAGTGTTCACAAAACCTACAATTAACTCTTGTGTTTTACTGGGGGAAAGTCGCACCCTTATGTGTCAGTGTTTCATCTCAGAAAATCACATATTCTTAGAACGTGTTGCAACTTGGCTGTAAATATTTACCCTAGACAGCAGCTTAGTATACAAGCTTCCAGCTCGAAAGAAAATATTTCATACCAAGTTTCAAATATATGGATTTTCCCATTTGCAAATTATTCAGGCAGCATTTCTCCTCCCTTAGAACTGCGAACTCAATCTATAAACATATAAATATACCATTTCAGAGGAGAAAGGATGCAAATTACACATCAGTAGAGTAGTCCTCAGGGAGTTTATTATGGTGTAATTGGACCAAACAAGGGCCAACTTCTGGCCTGATTTACAGTCTCAGCATGCCTATTGACACCAGTGGAGGTCTAAGGCAAGGAAGAATTTGGCTTTAAGGGGTTGGGAAGAGTTTTAATTTATTCCAGCCTAGGCTCCCTGGGCTAACTTCTGCTCTGAAGGGGCACCATTATAAATAGGACTTTGTAAGAAACTTGACTTGCTGGCTTCAGATGGGTGTAACTCAGAGCAAGGCTTTGCCTCCTAAATGATGCTTACTCATAAATTCTGAATTTGGCTCCTCTAAATTATTATAACCCTCTGCAGACATTGAGTAACATCACCGAGCACGTGTGGTTTTCTTATGTAATTTCTTGGGCTGGTTGCAAAGCAGAGCTCAAGGCTAGAGGCCAAGTCACAGAGAGAATGAGCAGCTTCAGAAATAACCACCATTCAGGTTTGTTTACTGCAACAAGATCAAGATGGAAACTACTGAATAAAGGAAAACAAAGTAAGTAAAGAGGTTGTGTTAACGTAGTTTTATAAACCCTTCAAAGTTTGCTCACATTTCCATGAGGTAAGGAAGAGGGTGTGGAGGCAGGTTAAAAAGCAAGGGGTTGTGCATTGCTTGGGGTCTTGTGTTTCTGTGTTGTGATCAGACTGGTTTGCCCATTTCCACCATGGAAAAGCTGGAAGAGCTGGAAAAACCACCAAGAAATGGGAGACCAAGATTGCAGTTGTCAGAAGGCAACAGCTTGGTGTGGCTGTGGCTGCTGCTGGGGATGGCATCATGTCACAGCAGTGAAAGGCTATCCCCGTGCTCAGGTGACAGTCAGTGAGAGACAGGTTTGTAAGGTTTGCACGGGACTTTTGCACCATCGGTGACACTCAGCTGCACCTCAAACTGGAAGTGACCCAGAGTCACTGCATCACAAGCCAAAGCACATTGCTTGGAGATTTCAATGCACATGACCTCAGCATTATATCATCCATATATATCAAATCACTGCTCATGTGGTCCCAGCATGGCTAACAGAGACTAAAGGGCAGTGGTGTCTTCATATCTGGGTTGATATGAAGTAACAAGGGCATGAGATCTTTACTTTAAATTAATGTGTTGATCAATGTCTCCAAATTTACAGTGAGCACTTTTCTCTTTCATTCACATGCCTTAATTGCCCAAGGTATTCCTCCAGACTTCCAGTAGCTGCTTACAGTTGCTCTGTGATTTTTGTCTTTTTCACCAAATTTTCCATGGAAATAAAATCTGACAGTTGAGTCTGATTCAGATTTAAGTTCTGACAGTCAAAGAGTTTATGAATGTACTTAATGACTCATTTTTCTGCAGTTGTTGAGCAGTGTGCCATCAGAAATAAGAGAGATATTTACAATGTAGTTATGATTATTGTGGGAAATATTTGCAAACGAGTTTTAAAAACTCAAGGAGGGTGCCTGGACCTACCCTAGAGAGGGGCTATTTCTGTCAGTCCATAGGAACTACACAAGAGTGCAGCTCTGAACTTATGTTCTTTAGATGTTCAGTGGCAGCAGTGGGAGCCATCAGGTGATGGACTGGCTGGAGACAATTGGATCTGGTGAGCAATGGGACCATCCTACATTCTTTTTGATAAATTTGATATCCAGTGAAAAGCTAAAATTCATTTAAAAAGTGCATCATACATCAAGATTGGAAGCTTGGATGTGTGTACTTACAGTGCTGCCTGCCTGGAGAGTTTCCTTTGCTTTAGTGTATCCACCTGTGAGTATATTTTATGCCTTGTCCTATAACTCTTCAGTTCAAAAGGTTGTGGGTTTTTGTTTTGTTTTGTTTTTGTTTTTTTGTTTTTAGGTTTTTAGGTTTTTTGTTTTGTTTTGTTTCTGTTTTGTTTTGTTTCTGTTTGTGTAGGTTCTAAGAAAATGGGATACTCGTCCAGTTAGAAGAATAGCCCTCTGCCTTCACTCTCCCAAGGCTGAATTTATTGCTAGGGGATACCAGAGAAGTACCAAAACTCATTATCAAGGAATGCAAAATCTGCAAAGGTGACTTAGATGCAGCTATGGCTTTGACTATTCTTTCCCCTCTCTTCATTTCTTTTCTGGAGAATGTGATGCCAGATTTCTTCCTGCCTCAGACCATGTGAATGCTTCATCATCTGTGAGACACACAGATGGCAGGATCTGGCTTTACAAGCTCTTACCATCCTTGGTAATATCATTCCTTGCCTGCATTTCACATGTCATTAAAACTTTGATTAAGAAAAGTCATAAATATAAATAAAGCATTGTGATATCCCAGGAAACTGTACTGCTGTATGTTTAGTCCCTGAAAGTGCTCACATAATAAACAGTGCTGTAAAACCATTGTTGGTAATGCCTGTGTTACTCTTGCTCCTGATGAATACACTATTGAAATAAACTATCTCTCCTAGCATAAATGATCATTTGATTAAAGAAAACTTTCTAGTTAACATTTTGCAACAATGTAGTAAGTAACTTTCAATTAAATTTTTCTATATGTGGAGAAAATGTGTAATGAATAAATCAGTAAAGACTACATAATGGAAGCCTATTACCAGGGTGAATATATTCTTGTAACTCAAATTTCTATACCACTTTAGTATTATCTCCTATCAGAAGAGAAGGCACAATTACCAATTTTATCTTATCTTAGACTTATTATTAAAGAGTAGTAAAGGAAACTTCATTCCAGAAGCTATAATGTGATTTTTGATTAATGGTGGGATTTTTATGTGACAAGAATATTTCTCCTAGGCAAAATATGCACATGTATCTTTGCCTGAACTGACTTGTTTCTGGCAGGCTTTTCACTGACAGGAAGTTTTGCTTCTCCATAAACATATGTATTTTTCTGTATGTATAGTAGATCTAAGAGTACAGGATCTAAACCAGTCTGAACTGAATCTATGCTACATGACAGAATTTAAGCTTTTACTTCACATTTTAATCTATTTAACAAGACTCACTAAATAATTAACACTTTTAACTTTTATCTTATCAAATGTCAAAGTTGAAAGGAGAAATGTTACAAATATCAGCAAAATTAATCATCACTTGTAGCGTTTTGAGTGGGTCTCAGACTTAGAGGTATGTGCACCAGTTACTGTTATTGGGCACTATGTGAGTGTAATGATGAGATATCAGAGAGATTATTTAAAATATACTTTCAATCTTTAAAGTATTTCTTAAATGTCCTGAAGAACATCAAGGTTTTTCTTCAATCGACGAGCAAGATATTTTTAAAAATGCAAGGTCTGAGAGTCCTAAATCAAGATCTCAACATCATCTGGAAGAACTGGAACAGATCTGCAGCTTGCTGAACATTAGGACGTTAGCACTTGCTTGCCAAGTTGCAGTTGATAGTCACCTGTATGCAGGGGACAGCAAATTGTCCCAGCTTATGCTGACAGTGTGTATACACCACGGGAGAGCATTCAGTTAATAAATTATCTGCTGTAACTCTTCAGTCATGCACTGATGCTCTAAGGAGCATGAGAAGGTAGACCCATACCTGTAAGGCAAGACCTGGTTGTCTGTCAGTGCTGTGGGCAGCCAAACCAGCCAGCAGCCTTGGGATATCTTCAGTCCTGCTTCCCAGCAACACTTGGCTCCTCGGCAGAGAGAGGAAACAGCTCTGGGTGAGGCAGAGATGGAGAGTCTGGCTCAGTTAAATGTGCTCTGCACCTTGCCTTTCCTTGCAAAAAGGGATACTGCTGGCTCCTAACCTTGGCACATGCTCTTATTCTTCACTGAACTGAAAGGTGTTACTTTGGATATCAAATAGAAGAACCAAATGAATTGATTTTGTCCAGGCTTCCCCTCCAAACTGTCTTTTTTTTTTTTTTTTTTTTTAAAATCAATTTATATGATTTTTTCTTTCTGCTATTGTGCATACAGAACCAATTCTCCTGTTCTTTTTATTTCTTCCTCGGATATACCAGATTTCTTTTTCCAAGGGAATCCTTAATTCCAAATAACATACAGTTTAGTTTGGTTTCTCTTTTGATATACTGCATTTCCACACATGCATCTTCTTTCATACAAATACATAAATAAATATTTACACATTTATATAAATGCATTTGTGTATGTGTTTCTGTGGCCAATACATAAATATAGACTCATACATATTTGTATTCATGCATATGTACAGGTATTAAGATGGTAATTCCAAGATTGCTCATTTCTACCAAGTGCTATTGTTGTATAACAATAAAGTGTTACTGACTAGAATATTTTTTGCTATCCATTATTTTAGTCTCCATAGACAATTTAAAATTCATAGATCTTTGAAAATGCATATCGTCCTGATGTATGATGCTGCTGCTAAATACATCTTACTGAATATAAGGTTTGGTTCGAATTCTGAAGAAGTCAGTGGATATTCTTCCATGGAAAACAAGTGTTGGTGTCAGATGAGACATACATGTAATACCTGGAACTCTTTCAGCTGTTCATAACACAGGTCTCCGTACTAATCACTTCAAAGGTATTTGGATAGGGATTCCTATATGGTTTTAGTGACCTGAGATTTATTTTCTTACTTGAAAATAAAGAAAGAACCAGAGTCATGTTCATACTCTTCATTCTGTAAAGCCCTGTCTTTACAACCAAATGGCTTTTTCTACCAAGCTATATGGTAACAATTTCATTGCAGGTTGTACCAAAACTGGTTAAGAGAATGTGTCCAGCAGTTCTGGAACATCCACGTTATTACAAACAAAACTGACAGTGATTCTGTAGCTGCTCCTGCTGTGTTCTCCAGAGTACCTGTAAGTACATACAACATATGAAACACCTTTGTAAAGACTCTTCCAGCTTGAAGACCTGTTCCAGCCACATAAAAACCCACTGCTGATTCAGATTTAACATGGGCTACCGGTGTATTTTCCAGGGCAACCAGAGGACTTACGAACTTTGAAAAGTGAAATCTGCTATGCAGGTCTCCAGCAATACTGTGAATGCAGTGAAGATCTTAATGCATGTTTAAAAAAAAAACAAAACAGAAAAACACAACAAACCAAGCCAAACAAAAAAAAAAACAGAGGAAAACATGGCCTTTCAATTAACCCCACATTAGTAGAAGAAAGATGATTGTATAATTTTAAATGCTTGTTATCTTGCATAAAATATAATGGCTATGCTGAACCATTTCCAGCTTCCCCTGCCACTAATCTCTGTACAAATACAAACACAGTAGCAGGGCAGAGCTGCTGTAATTTATTCCTTTCCCTTCTACTGAAATATTTCACAGCCCTTCATTTATTTGTAAATTTTGTTCTAAAACAGAAAACCCCTTGAGATCTGGCATCTTGTTTTCAGGAGCACCTGCAGGAAAACGCAGGAAAACAAGGCTGATGGCAGCCTCTAGAACAAAATGGCTAAAATGAAATGGAAGATGACATCCTGAATTGTATACATGGCTGCAAACAGATTAATCGAGATGCACTAATTTTCTCTTTAAAACCTCATGGAGAGTTTTCCATCATTCTGTGCTTGTTCCTGCATCCTTGTTGCTTTTCTCCTCGTTATGCCTCACGGTGCATTTTGCCCATTGCTTTATACCTCTGCCCCATCCCAGATTGCTGTCTCTGATATGCCTATAATCCAAGGGCACGAGCTGTGATTGTAAGCAATACCCAGGCAGGATGGGTATCCCCTCAGTTACCTGCATAAATGAGACAAAAGGCAGGCACAGATCACCTCTTCTTCACTAAGGGTTGCAATGATTATGATCTTTTAATTAACGTCGCATTTAACGTAGTGTGGAACAAAGGTGTTCGTTTTGTGGTCGACAGAGCAGCCTCAAAACCAAACTTAAGTTAATAATAGAATTGTAGGTTTGGAGTTTGAGACAAAAAAACATCTACGCAGGGTCGAATTGTTCAAACTCCCTACCCAGGGGTTTGCAGACACAAAGAAAAAAGTTTAGACATGAATAACAAATACTACTGAGTTTCACTGCTCACTGTTTCTTTCCACCCTTGCACCAACACAGCTCAAATTCCACCAGGACTTTTGTTTGCACTTCCTTCAGTGCTGAGTGTTATGCCCACAGACAGCTTATCAGCAACATTTCACATGGGTGAAAGTCCTCGAGGGACTTGGGACTTCTGCTACTCTCTGGGTAAAGCCAGTGTCCGGTTCAAAAAATGAAAATGTTTTTAAGGAGGTTAGAAAATAAACACTGAAGTGGCCTGAAGTCCCATGGTTCAGTCCTGTACCTGTTCCCTGCATGCCCAGGACCTTGCAACACCAGTGGGGCAAAAGAAAAAAACTGCAACAACCAAACGTAATAACACAGATTTCAAAATACAGTGTGAAGGCAGATGTGAAAACAGACCATAAGGCCTCTGAACTATTACAAAGGCTGTGATCCTCCTCTAACTTACAACTGATGTAGGTCAGTTTACAAATGATGTAGGACTGATATAGACCTGATGTGATGTAGATTAAACCTCTATTGAAATCAATGGAGTTAGACAGGTATAAAACTTGAGGCAAAGGAGTGGAGAATTAACCTGATTATCTGAGAGTTATGAAAACATAATTTATTTGCAGAATTGACATACTTTGTGGTTTCTGTTGCTTGACTCTCCAAATGTTCCTTACACTCCAAATGCACTTGAAAACATTAAAGATTTATTGCACAGCCCTCAGTTTGGGTAGGTAACTAATTGTGATGACTATTTATTTTGGAGTTGCTTTTGTATGTTTTTGGAGGTAGAAGAAAGTTTGCTGCCAGGCAAGAAGGAATCTTTTTTTTCCTTCTTTTTAATTTGTGGCTATGTCACTGGCTGATGCATGAAGTTATAGAAATAGCTGCTGCTGCCTTTTTGCATTGTGAAAATGCACTAAGCATTTCCTTCTCCTGAGCTTTTTGTTATTTTTTTTGTCTCCCAAGATTTTGGCATCTGTTGCTGTCAGATAATTTGTAGCATGGCCCACTTGACCCTTAGTTCATAGGTCATCAGTATCTATATGAAGGGGGTTATTCTCTGCTATTGTTGAGCAAGGGATTTACATCCTAACTCCTATTAATGCTTGTAAATCTCTCATGCATCAATGACGAAATTACAATCATATTTGCTTATGAATACCACCAGAGTACTGACACAATCCAAACAGGCATGGAAGTGGAATATTTGAATATAAAGTTTTATGTGGAATCTAACAGGAATCTGAGCCTGCAGCCTTACAAGAGGGCAATTTGTCAGATGTACCTGGAAACACATTATTAATAGTTTTGAGAAAAACTTAATAGTTAGAAGAGGTGTTTCATCCTTTTTGAAACCAAGTCATACACTGGAGAAGCTGCTGCCTGACCATCATGTGCTAAGGGAGTGATTTGCACCAAATACTAGACTTTGTGAAATCAGGCAAGCAGCTACTGAGGGTAACTCATCATCACAGGAATTTAATCAAATCTGTTTTATAAACACTATAGACAGGCACATTGTATTCTACTTTCTCTTTTTTATAACAATCATCTTCACTCTTGGTTGCAGGCATTTAAGTAAAACATGTATTTATTTATGATTATGGGTGTGCAAACACCCATGATCACCCATCTCACCTTCAGCTGACTGAGTCGTCCTTCCTCCTTACCTAGGTGGTACTATCTGTCCAAAAGCTTCTCCAATTTCCAGTTTCACTGGAGAGGTTAACTCACAGTAATGATCTCAGCATGGGAAGAACTGAAGGAAACAAGCTTCTCCTTGAGCAGAAGGTGGTACTGTTGCAAATGTGCCTTAAGACTCACAATGGAAGGCTGGGTAAATCCTATTCCATTGTCTACTGATAAATGTAATTTTTCTCCTCTACATAAGTAAATGGGCACATTTCACCTTGATTTACATGAAATCTGCTGCACCTGTGTATTAAAGATATTAAAGGCTGCTGTTACTGTTATTTCTTCAAATGAGAACAAATCCTATGACATATCCTTTGTACACTGCCTTTATTCAGATGTCCTTAAATCAAAACTCATGTTGATTCTTTAGAGTCTGTATTGAGGAAGGGGTTCAAAATTTGGGTGACAAATTGATTGTGAGTTATTTAGTCACTCTAAATGCAGAAAAGTTCTTGGTAACTGTGGAATAAAATGATCTCAACACATAACAAGCCAGAATTCAACCTCAAGCCTAAATCTTTTTATTAATTCTGCAGATGATTGTATACATTTGTATTTCATTTTTTTCATCTGTCAAAACCAAAGACAAGACAATCAGCTAACCTGCAACTAAAATCAGCATACACTTACACGTTCAACTATTTCCATGATAAAATTAAGATATCTAATGACCACACAAATCAGAAGAGAAGTCACAATTTTATCTCTGGTTTTATCTTGTCAGAATTATTTACTACTTTTTTTCATCCTGGGAGAGCACACCTGCACATACTCTGCATTTCCCTAGATGGAATATAAAGGACATTCTCCTCAGGTTACTAAATTGAGACACTAAGGACATGAACAAGAAGTCTTGACTCACCCAAGTAGTTTCTTTGACTCACATGAGTTAGGGTTGCCAGAGCAGCCTGTTATATATCACTGCATTCACCGCTACAAAGGTTGCAAGTTCAAGAATAAAACAAATGTGAATAAGTCCTACTTCCCAGAAGCAGAAGTCTATTATTTAAAAAAATCCTTCACAATGGTTTTCTCTTATGCCTTAAAAAATGTTTTTTTCTTGTGACTGGAAAAGATGAACTATTATGTAAAAATTTATCATTTAGAATTATTTATTAAATTGTCATTTACCGATGAAAGATCTTTTTTTTTCTTTCTTAAGGATTCATGGGTATTTGATGAGAAATATTTTGATAGCTTTCTCCTTAAATTAAGATCTGCCTGTTTCAGTTTAGTTGTTCACAATCTGGCTATTTCAAAGAACAAAATGGATGCACTTCTAATGTGAGTAGCAATGACTGGGCCCAGTCTGGACATCTTGTCTTATTCATGATGAATCATGAAGACATATAGAATTATGTTTCCTGTATAGGGATGTATATACACATACGTAATACATCCTGTATCATGTGCCAAATGATTAAGCCAGTAATCACAGAGAAACAAATAAGGGATTTAAAAGGAAAACATAAAAATCAACTGCTGTAGAAGATGTGTAGATGGTTTTATGACTCTGTCCATTTTATGGCTACCATGCTCCATTGTTTAATCCCCAGTTTAAATATCATACTAAATCACTCTTTTGTTTAAAATAATAGAAAAACAAAGAAATGTAACTTAAGCACAATTCAATTAGATGCAAGGGAATTGAGCACCTCAATTCTTAATGAAATTAATGATCTTTTATAATCACAAATGGCCAGACCTTAATTTTACTTGCTATTTAAAAGATGACACCTAGTGTAAAGTCATGTCCCATAAACCATTAAGTGTCTCTGGGATTTAGAAAAGACTGTCCCTTCCTGGATTAGTAGGAAAGTGTCTTGACACACCTTTAATACTTCCAATATCAAGACAGCTCAATTATGACTACAAGATTTTGATTAAAAGGTAAGTAGAGCATCCCAAAGATAAATGAGATCAAGCGAAGGGCACTCAATATAGCATCTGCCTAAAAGTCTTATCAACAGCCCTTGCCATCCATGGTTGTTTTGAATTTTTATAAATTTGTTTATAGATAAGTCTAAGGTAACAAAGGAGTGATTTTTCATGTTAAACTTAGATAAATATTAAGGAATATTTTCCTACCATCTAAGCAAAACCTTCATGTTTCCCTGCAAACCTTTATTCTGTTAACCACCTGAAGAACAGATTATTTTACTCCTTTTTTTCCCCAGGTATCTGACATTAATTTTATGGCTATCATCTAAATCATTTAGGGACTTACCAGAAAGAGTCTGAAATAGTATAAATGCAGTAGTCCATTCTAGGTGTCTTCAGCACAGAAATCTCTTCAGCAACAACCATCTGAGTTAGAACTGGCTTTGGAAAAAAGACTCTCCAAATAATTAGGAAAAATAACCTTCCACCCTGACTATAATCTGAGAAAGCTACTAAGATGCAAAATTCACCCCAAAATTTTAGTTATGGAGATGGGGAGGTCAGGGATCCTTGTGTAATGTAAAACGGAACAAAAGGAAGACACCAAATATCCTGGGACTCTGATTTGACCCAAATTACTACAGACTGGCCCACGGCATTGACTTCCAAACTTGTATGAAAGATGTAAAATTAAAAAGTGAATGAAGCAATATTACAAATGGCAATGTGTCAGAGGCTGAACAATAGCAATATTCTGGCAAAACTTTTAGCTTATTTTGTGAACCATGCAAGCTTACTAAACTGAGTAATAATGACTATTTCTTCATAAACTCTCATTATACCTTTCTTACAAGAAGTTCTTGGCAGTAATTTCCCAAAACTTCTAGAACAGAAAAAATTATATATACTAGAAACTTTTTTCTTTCCATGTGACCCTCACATTATAACCAGATGGCATATTACTGCTGTTTTTCCTCTTAAAGGGCTGGGAAGATGTGGTCCATACTGACTTAATCTGAAGTTGATGAAGTGGTTTGTATTTGAGACAACAAGATTGTATTATCTCAGTATAGTAGTTTCAAGTCTTTCTGACATTGCCCTGTGCTACCTGGTATTAAACTATGAATCATCTCTGCATGCACACTGTGGGCCAGATTCTCCCCTGGAATAAAGTGATACAACTCCACTGATGTCCCTGGAGTTGCCTTTGCCAACACCAGCTGAGGATCTGGTCCTTACTACACAATAAACTATTGATATGTCAGTCTTTAGAGCAATTCACCAGCTTGATCTACCTCACCAGTCCTGGTTAGCCATGCCCTGGGGGGAGCTGTGATGGTCTCCATTCAATCTGTACTTCTGGAATGGAATTGTTTGGAAAGAATGCTTTCAGCTGCACACCTTGCATTTGGGAAGTTTGCCAAGAGGCTTCTTGCTCCGTTTTGAAATAAAGACCCACATCTCTACTGAGATTTTGGCTCTGTTCCCTGCTGCAGAATTTTCAGTAAGTTATTAGGTGCATCATTACCCCCTTTGATTTCTTGGCTGTTCTGACTACCATCCTAGTGCTTTTACACTGAAATGGCCAAGATCCTTTCCTCAGACTTTCCCATAAGTGCCTGATTCAAATTCCAAAGATCTCCATCCAAAGTTTTCCAGAAAACTTACTCAAACTCCCAGGAGAAAGTAAAGGAAGACATCTGAAGTTTTTGATTATGAAGTCTTTTATGCCGCTGGTTGAGAAGCTGAAGTGGAGAGCTTGGGAACAACTCAGTGCTGAGACACTCATCCCTGCAATGTCTTCTGTGTCTGAACCTGAAGCAAGAAAATCTCTTGGCCAGGATCTAGGTATGGACTGGTTTAGTTTGGCTTTGGTTTGGAGAAAAATGCTTGCTGCTGCTAATGAGCAACAGACCTCACTGGAACGTTTCTACAGATTCCTCAGGTTTGTGTTTCTAAAGTAGAGGGAAGACTTTGAAGATGAGAAATAACTATTTGTGGGTCTCTCAGCTTATTATGGGTCTCTGTGCTTCTTCAATAATATGCCAGAGTGGGGTATCACTCTGGTTTATATTTCTACATTCTCTGTGTTCAGTGTAATAGAGCGGTCAAAAGTTAGGATCAAAAAAGAATCAAAAGTAAGAGAAAACATGAGCACAGAGAGAGCTTTCTTTGAATAATGCACACAGTTCCTCCTTTGGGTTCAAGCAGCTAGCTAAAAAAAGTGAGTTTTTTCTAGAGAGAAGGAAAACCTGAATGTACTAGGACCATCTTCCATTTAAATTTGCATATTTTTGAAGGCTGATAAAGTCTTATTTTCTTGACCATAATTAAAACACTATGAGATATTTCATTAGCCCACACCTTGAGCTCACATCTTGAGCTATGGCAAATAATCTCACTCCCTGTGAGACTGCTTGACTTTGTGCTTGACTTTTGCTCCATCTCTGTGCATCTTCTGCTTCCTTCTCTTGATCCTACAAAACCTTTGTGTCTACATAATTCACACTCCTGAATGGCCAGGCCCTTTGCTTTATGGGTGATGACATGTTTCTTGGGTTTAATTTGGAGCCTGCTAGAGTTTCGTAAGTGACTGTAACTCCTTCTTTATGGCTATCTGAAATGAAGGACAGCTGTTACACCTCAGGCTTCAATAATATTTTGTCTAGCCAACAACAACTTCTTCATCACCTCATTGAGTCAGTGCTGCTCTTAAACACTCTCTCTGTTGGCTTGTTCTCTGGACACTAACATGCTTCTGAGTCTGCTGTTTTCCTCTTCTCCAGATGCTCTGGCATTTTCTTCATCTCATACAGATACAAAAGTGCTCGTGAACAATGTCAGTGAAATCCCCTCCAGAGCTTTCCTTTCCTTTGGGCTGTAAAACTTGACTGTGTTTGGGATGGAGATTGCTGTTGTTTCAGCTGTTTGGTTCTATAAAGAAGCTTTCCTGCTACTCATATTAATGTTTAAAGTACAAGACAATTATTACTCCCAGACACTTGTATTTGTTTCAGTTTCTCTGCTCATACAGCCTAAAACCTTGATGCCTGCTGGGTCCTGAGCAAGACCTGGTTTCTGCAGCCTGACATACATGTCACCCAGTGCTTTTTCTGAAGTTGTTCTTAACTTTAACAGTCTTCAGTAGAGAATCCCTGAAGCAAAAGTAGCACCTTTTGGTCTGGTGGGGGGCACAGGAATGGGGGTGCCCTAAGACCATGAGCAGAGACGGAGGCTGTGTGTGAACACCCAGACTGCAGTGACATTTGTTGGTTATTATTGTCAGTCTGTTTTGGCCACATTTCTTCAGTTAGTCCTGATGCTCAGTGTCTCTTTGGCTATGCATGGCTTCATAGAACCAAAGTGTGTATGTGCCTAGAGCTTGTAGGGAAATTCCAGACTGATAAATGCAGCTGCTTGCCAGCAAATGCAGCTCTGAAAGTGAAGCCAGGGAAAAAAATTCTTCAGGTGTCCTTATGGTTTTAGCTTTTCATTACCAAAGACTCAGCCCCACTAAGTCACTTAGGAATCCTCCCTTTGACCTCTGATCTAGACCAGATCATAATAGAGATTTAAAAAGATTTTTCAGTAAAATATGAGAAACAGCTGTGATTCATCCCTGGGAAATGAGACACTCGACACTAAGAAATTTAATATTAATCTTGTCATATACTAGTTTGCCTTACTGGTCTTTGAGCTGCTCATACAAAAAGTGCCCGATCAAGTTACTGCTGAAGTCTCTTAAAAGCTCAGCAGGATGACCGTGCAGTGAAATATACAGAAGAGTTCCTTCAGAGCAGGTAATGAATTTTTTTTCCCCCAAATTTTGATGCAATTTTCATAGTTAAAATAGCAGAGTGCAGTAAATATGTTCATACACATACTGTACGTATACCATGTACTTATAAAAGTATTTGGCTTAGAAACCTCAGATTTTAAAACTCAGAATATTTAAATTAAAAGTTAAACATTATCTCTGAGGAAACATCCAAATATAAACAGAATTTTGTTATCTATATATATATTCATCTTTGTGTGAAATATCATCAAAGCTTCAGGCTACTTAAACAATAATATTTTATACTTCTATAAAACCTAGCATGCTTCATCAGGATTTTTTTCAAGATCTTCACAGGCATAAATTAAGGCTGTGAGAAACTCTGTGTTCTCGAAACTGCTTAAACCTATTTAATATTAACTGAAAATCCAAGGTCGAACAGCAACTAAGTAGCAGGACAGTCCTATCAGTACTCCTGAGACAGCTGAGTGGATGGATAGTGCCTCCCACCAGACCATATTGTGAGTTGTAGGAAATAACTTCTGATTGGTTTGAGAAAGGCCCAGCTGCAGTAGCTGTTATTGCCATCATGAAAAGGCTGTGCCAACTTCAACAAATAGTTGTAAGAACAGGTAAACCCAGACTGAAGGAAAAAACCCAAACTTGAGAAAGAGCTGTTGATGGGAAATTTCACCAAATCTGTTTTCTCTTTATTTGGGTTATATATTCCTTTTCATAAAACCTTGTCATAAAGATCCCAATCTGTGAAGAAAGAAATTAAATGTTTTTTTATTACATCTGCTGATCCATTAAAATAAATTACATCTTTCCCTTCCCCTGTTATTTCAGGAGTGCAAGCACTTTGAAATATTTTGGCATAATTACTTTAGAATCCAAGGTTTATTCTGTAATTGATGTTTGCGCAAATAAGGCATTCCAGGAGCAATCAGCTTTTTTTCTATACAGGCCATTGCCACAACATATAAGCGATGTATAGTTTACATATTTTGTAACGTAAAAACTTTTCAACAAATTTATTTGCACCATTTTGCCACAGGCAAATGTCATACTCCACCCAGTTTATCCATTCTTAATGTGATCTGCAACTTCCTAATTCATTAGCAATGGTGGTTCATTACAATGACAACTTTGAAGAACAGATTACCTAGAAGTTATGATGAGGTAATTCTGCTTCTTGGAGCCTCTGTAATGAATCACCATTTTCCCTCCCTCTCTTGACCTAATTTCAAAATCTTATACCTGTGTAAAATATTGTGATGAGAATTGTGTCTAATTATCTTCTAAATTTTTTTCTTTTAATTGCTAGAAGGATGCCTATTCTTCAATGAGGGGTATATGCATGATGTAAAAGTGTTAGAGAGTCCTTGAAATCTAGATTAATTATTAGTTGTGTGGACTTCTGAGAGTTTTTGATGTATTCATTTGCATTCAAAAAGATGGCTTTTTAATTAAAGAGAGTTTTTGAACTTATACAAATCAGCCTTTTGCCAATGTCCCTAGAAACGTGGAAAGTGTTAAAAGAATCAAAGTTTTCCTGAACCAGTACCTCCCCTTACAAACACTGAATAACCATTAATATTTGAAATACCAGACCTCATGCGAGCAGCTCTAGCTGATCTCTAATATAAAGTGGAATTATTAAAGCTTGCTTTTGTTAACTAGAAATGCCTTGCTTTCAAATACCATAGAAATGCTTCTGTAGAAAAGAAGAATATGAGAATATCTGACTTTCATTTAGGCTTCCACTATGGCATATGTTTCTACCTTAACGTGCATGCTTGTTTTTTCCTCTTTATAAAGTAAAACCTCTTTTCCAAGGATTCAAATTTTAAATGTTTCCTCATTGTAACTCGTATGATCCCTTGTTGCCACCTGAGATTTCTGTTTTTTCTTTCTTTTTCTTTCTTTGAGATCAAGAGAACAACCAAAAGCTCTCAGTCTCCAGGCCTGCTTCACAGATTTATAAGTGTTACCATATTTTCTGTATTATAACCATTCACTACTTAATGCAGCCTAACATCTAATTTACAATTTTGACTGCTGTTACATATTGAATTCGAGCAGCTGTCTTAACTGAGCTGTCCACAATGATGCCTAAGTCATTTCCCTCAGAAGTTCACAGCAAATTCAGATCCTTTAAGAGTGGATATGTAGCTTAATTTGTACCTTCTAAAGTAAATTATTTTGTAAATAAGTGGAATTTTGTCTGATGGAATATTTCAAATTTCTCGATTTTCTGAGTTCTACCCAGAGCTGTTCATACACCTCCCTGTCAGAGCTGCCTAATTTCAGTTTTCACCATGTGAATAACACAACACCAGCCTTCCTCCACAACTGTTCTTACATTTCAGTGAGTGAGGCTGGGACCTCTAAACCTTCTCCATAGTTCCTGTCTTCTCTGCCATCCCCAGTTACCCACAAAACTGTAATTCAGACTTAAAGGTGTCTTTAATTGGGTTTTGTGAAGAACTTTGTCAAAAATCTCTTTAAGCATGTATAAAAGGCATCCTTTAGTCGTCCCACATCTCCTTGTTTAAGTCTTTGCAAAGATCTTATCTAGAGGACAGTAAACAAATAATTGTTTAAAAGTGATACCTTTTGTATTCTCATAGGAGGGCGACTTCTTTGTATTTATTAATTCACTTCTTTGTATTTATTTCCTCCTGTGCTGTTCCTGAAGATAAAATGGTTCAGAATGACCACCATGTCTTAGCAGCTTTTCTGGTATATTTAAACAGGACATTATAACTAGATATCTGGCAAAGTATTACCTTCACTCAGAGCACTTTTACTTTATGTTTCAGTCCAGAAGACATTTACATAATTTCTTAGAGAACTCATGTTTGATCTTAATTTTCTCAAAGCCAACTAAATACTTGACTGGATCAAGAAGATTTTCTGTTTTTATTGTTAATGTTCTCTGTTTTCAGGTATTTTGCCTCTGATGATGTTTAACCTTCATGATATGTACAGATACATGGCAATGTAGATATTAATCTTTCAGTTCCATCAGAAAATTTACTCAAATGTTACCTTTGTGCTCATCCCTCTTCCATACTTATTGATATTTTCAATTTTGAAAGTGATTGTCTCTCCTGACACAATTTATTTCAGATTCTGCTTCCTTGTTTTTCCATTTTTTTTGCATTTCTCAGAGGTGCCACCATATATTCCCACCTTCCAGAATCCTTTCCTTCTTGGTCTTACTTGGAATAAGTTTAATTTTCAAATTATATTTTCTTTAGCTTGAACAGATTCTGCAACTTGGATTTTGGCTGTTTCTTCCCTGGTAGCTTTCCTAATCTGTAATTTTATTTGGCAGTGAAATGTGAACACTATCCATGGTTCTGTCAGCTTTTCTTTAAACATATTCAGCTTTGCTTTAAACATATTCTGCATTGATTCCCTTTTCTAAACCTTCCCTTTTGTACATTTCTATGGAAAGAAACATTTTATTTTTTTTTTCCTTTCCTTTTACATGAATGCAGGTGTAACCTGCACAAAAGGCAAGCAATGTTTATTCATACTACAGTCACAGTGCTATTTAGGATTTGACTTCATCAGCCAACTTGTGTCCCACAGCAGAGGAGTTCTGAGAAGCATCCCCACATGCCACCCAGTTATTACTTTTCCTGGGCATCTTCTAAGGCAGTGCTCAACCACCCTAAGCTGGGACACCCAAAGGCACTTGTACTTTACCAACCTTTGTGTTGCCCACCTCCCAGTGCCTCCCAGTGACTGCAGCAGGGGAAGAGATGCTATTGCAGTTTCTGCTGCTATTCTCTGGTGTGCTATAGGGTGGGAAATTTACTTGTGAGGTTTCTACATCAGAACATCTTCATGTTCTGCATGAAGGGGACCTTAAGACCTCCCAAAGTTCTCTGTGAAAAACACGTGTGAATATTTAAGAGCCGCCTAGTCAGGGCCCAGGAGATGAAAACTGGAGATTCAAATTGCAATTGTATCTGCTTTGGAGAAGCAGATTGAACTTGGATTTCTGACAGCAAGTGAATGCTGCAGTCAACAGAATCTCATGGAGGCCTTAGTAGAGCTGTCCCTGATTCTCTTTTGTGGAATAAAAGTCAAGATTCATTGGCGTAAAATGTGAGCAAGTTAATGATCACTGGTATCTTCACTAATTTTTTTTCCTTTTCTCTCACTTCCTGGTAAAGTCTCCATTCAAACTGATATTTTTCCATGAAAGACTTTGCTTTCTCCAAAAGGGACTCAAGTGGGAATATAAGACAGTCTAAAAATTCCCCTGAACATACAATTCCAACCAGCCATCTCTTTTAACCTTCATTAATAAATATCTGCACTTATCTTCAGAAGACATTATGCTTTCCCATTGGACTGCAGACATTTAGCCATTCCCAATTTTAAATATAGATTTTACTCATATGATTAGACCCACAGTTGGTACTGAACCAAATTACTTGATCTGTGCTTTTATTGTGTATAGACTTCATCTGGTTTTAACATTTCCCCAAATCTTTGGTTTAAATAAATCTTCCCCACATATTCATGGTCTTCCTTGAAGGCAGTCTGTTTTCATGTTGCTTAAAATGTAAACCATCCGTGCAATGTAAATGTAAACCTCCAGGCAATTCATTTTCTAATTTGTTTTCTCCCTCATTGGAAACTCAAGAACATGTACTTCATTTACATCTATTATTACTATATTATAGATATTGTTATTATTATCAACATTATTATTATTATTTACTCTGGGGGTGATATGCACCCTCAGGCAGATACATTGTAAATTGAAACCAGATGTCCAACGAGTTGATGCCACATAGAGTTCCAAGAAGGACGGAAATCTTTTCCTAAAATTCACAGCACTGCAGATTAACTGACATGAGTCTGTGTGACAAACAGGGAACAGACCATGGCAAGCCTGAGATAACGCCACGTATCACCTTATGATTAGAGAAAAAAAAACCGAAACAACTTTTCACAGTTTAAGTTTGCTCTTCAAAATAAAGTGAAAATATAATAAAGCAAGCAGGGAAGGTAAGAGGCTACAGTAAGATTAGAAAACAGGGAAGGTACATTCGGAAGCCATTAACAACCCAATACTACTAACTAAAGCTGCTTTAAGATAGTCCCTCCAGGGAGGATACTTCAAAGATACTCAAATAAAAAAGGCAATTTATTGGCTAAGTGATCTTCTTAGAGGCCCCAAATTTCCTACCCAGCCCATTTGTTTTTCATTCCTCTTAAATTTTAAAGTCACCTTTGCAATTGCTCAAGATCTTTAAGGAATTTTTTTTAGAAATTAAACTAATTGGCCTATTTTTACTCCCCTTTCTTTGCCCTTAAAGACTATGAAGCTTGGTGCCTAAAAATAAGTCGGAGTGAACTGAAGTCTGTGATCTCCAGATGGCTATCAGCAAGAGAGTTTGTTTTACACCCTGTGCTTTGTGCACAGTTACCTGAGCTCTCCTGCACCAGAAAGTTTAACCATTGCTGTGTAGCTGAGAACACTCACACCAGAATGTAGGGCACAAAGCCACCCCTCGCTACGGCTATTTCCTTCTGAGACTGAGAGGTCTGAATTCTCCTATTAGCCCCCGTTACTTTGATTTGGTTCAAATCCACTGTGCAATATGAAATGTTGCAGCAGTTTGTAGAAGAACTGAGCAAATTCTCCCACAAAGCTCTCGTTGTGAGCCAGGGACTAAACCCAGCATTTAGCACCTATTATTATTATTATTTTTTATATTCCATTGAAAATAAAAAGACTGAAAGTGCAGAATCTGGAGAGACAGACCTATAATCGTGAAGACAGAGACAGTATCCCAACAATCTATTGTTGCATACCTTTTTAAATGAGATTTTAATTTTCTACAGCATTTTCAACAATATCATGGCCAGTACTTTGCCATCAGAGGAATATGTCAAATTGCTTTGCATGAAGCTATGGGGCTGTCCAATGCCCCATTCATGGACACTCAGAGATGCCCAGAGCCAGCCAGTACACCTGGGTAGCTGCAGTGCATCCATGCAGCCCTTGGCCAAACCAGCAAGTCCTGTTCCTGTGCACAGGTATGGAGCCTGTGCTTATGGGACTGGATTGATTTTCTGTCCTCCCTACATAGCCTTGCTCACGGAGGAGCCAAAAATCTTGATCTCCAAGACCTTCAGCAGGCAAGGAGGTGAGAAGCTATGTCCAGTAAAGAAATTAAGTGTTTGCTTAATACTAAATATGTGAATCTCACTAAATCTGTGTGTCCTAAAGGGTGACATTTTTATGAGAACATAGAGCAGGTTTAGAAGCTGAAAGGTTTCAAAATAAACACGGATTTCTGTTCTTCATGGGACTTCTCATTTGTCCATATTTCTTAGAACAGAAAATGGAGAAATGTAACTGAATGGTTTAAAATTACTATTTAACACTGTAAATCTGCCAAAACATACAAACAGGGTAAGCTTCAATCACGTGCACTGTTCAAAGGTGAAAATACATACAAACGTCTGAAAGGTTTAAATGTACATCAGGACATCAGGGCAACACTGTGCTTTTGAAATCCAAGGTAAAGGGTGGCTTTTTCAGGGAATAAAGCATTCACCTGCCTCCCTTCACCTATATAACATTGTTTTGATTCTCATCAGATCCTTCTCATGAGCAGAGAGGAATGGGTTATTATAATATTCAACCAGTATTTTCATTAGCTCTCTATCAAAAGGGGATTTACACGTGATAAGCTGAGATGGTTGCATAGCTATAGTAAAGGACAGTACATAGCCACAACATGTTAAATCTCCTGTGGATTAACCCAGATGTATTTCCTAGATACCAAAGTTCCTTTCTTACCTTTCCCTGTGATGTCTGTAATCTCCTTTATTTATCCATCCATGAGCTGCTGGAGCCCTCTGTGGATGCTGATCCCTCCCTGCAATGCAAGGGCTGTAGGGTCAAGCACAGCCCCACGTGGATGCCCCCCATGGATGCCCTGCATCAGCAGGTGGATGCCCCAGAGTCAGAGGATTTAACCCCACTTGACATAATTTAATCTAATTTCTATTGCCTATCTCCTGTTGCAGATGACTGAGGAGGGGGACAAAGCAGGATTGGGACCAACACGGTGTCTCTTAATATCAGCCTACAAGGGAGAATTTAAAATGAGATTTCAAACGAAGAAGAAAAAGATCCCCCTTGCCCAGCTTGTCCTGAGTGCTTCTCCCCTATGCTCTTTCTCATGTTAAATTTTTAGTCATTTGCACTCTGATAGAGATCAAAGTCTTCTGTCAAAACATGGTTTGCACTGAAGTAGGTATTTTGCAAGCATACAAGGAGACATTTTTGTCCCCTGGTGTTTTAGGATTTAAAACTTCTCTGAAAATGGTTTATGAGAGGACTGATTCCTACAGATTTCTGCCTATTTATTGCTTGGATTTTTGAATTATACTAAAATAGTCTGTTTTCAGTTTATGCATCTATAAAATGCACTTTCTTATAATCCTTGAAGTATAATTTAACAGCAACAATTAAAAAAAGGAATGCTAATTAATAAACTGTTTCAGAAATAATCAGTGAACAGTTTCAAAAGATCTGAGCTATCACCTTCTGAAGAAATCCTATTGTCCTGCTAGAACATGTTTTATGGGACAAAGAAACATGGAGTTGCTTTTGATAATTTTGTATTAAATCTGGATGACATAAGACAATAGTGTCAAAATCTACTAGGAAACTTTAAAAAAAACTTTAAACCAAAACCATGTAAGACAGGAGGAATAGTTTAAAACACTCAGGAGTCTTCAGTTATATCTCTGTATCATTTCATTTGAACGAACGAGAGATAACTTGCAGCTTAGCAGCAAGGAATTGTAACCTCAGGAGAAGAAGGGAGTCTCTCTTCCCCCAGTCAAAGAGAAATTTCACCTGATGTATTAACACCTCAAGTCTCTGCCTTCTAAATAAGTTGCTTCCTGGAATTTTTTTTTTTTTTTTTTTTTTTTTTTTTTTTTTTTAAAAAAAGGGAAAAAGAGAAAAGGTAAATCCATTAGGTAAATTTCAAGCCCAAATCAACTTTGGCTTTCTAAGCTAAAAGGAGGATGTGTCTCTTTCAAGACAGCCACCTGCAACATGCATGAAATATTTCAGTGATGCTGTGTGTCCACTGACCAAAACCAAACAAGGACACTTCTGTTTGCAGCCAAGGTCACCTCAAGCCCATCTCCCTGCAGCTTCAGAGAGATGCTTCCTTTAACCTCTACCCCTGGAGAGGTCCACAAGTCAGAGCAAGATTTTTTCCCCCATTTTTATGTCCCTGAGCTTGACTACCCATTGCAATGACAGCAGGCAGGATGTCCCTGTGGCTGTCATTGGCAGTGACTCCGTATTGTGCCGGCGCGGTCGCTGGCAGTGGTGGGCAAAGGGGCTTCTGGCACCAGGAATGCCTGGCATCCCTCCTCTATCAGAAAGCACCATCCCTGCCACTCTTTGTTGTGGCAGTTCCTCCTCAAAAGCTCACACTTATCCCTCGCAAGCACATTTACCACTTCAAATCTCTTTCCCCCATGGGATGTTTTCCTTTATCATAGCAACCTGTTTGCATTTCCGTGATTGCCCAGGCTTTTCTATGCAGCTTAGGGAAAAAAGCCCCAAACCCAACACCTTTTCATTTCAGATTCTTATTTCTATATCTGGAGCTTTCTGCACAAATTCCCCTTGAGAATGTCACTTTTATTGCTGCTGTATATTTTTATCTTGTCATTTTATACCCAACAAAATGCAGGTTCCCCTCTTCCCCCATGCCACCTGTTCTCACCTCTGGCCAGTGCTTCCTTCCACTTTTAATTACCATTTCACTTACCTGTTATGACTCTACGCAGAATCACTGACACTAGAAAACAGGCTGCACACTGCTCTCCTGTCATTGTGGTGCTGGCTAGACTGGTTGTTGTCTCAGCCATGGGGACAGGATTCCACCCAGAGACCCTAAGCAATTATCTTTCTCATTCCCCTTTCAGGTTGGAGCTGAGTATTGGTAATTAAATTCATACTTCTGTTTGTTGTGTGTTTTCCTATATGTTCTCATTTCCCAGAAACCTTAGGCAAAGGATTTTCTACCAGGATGAGGAAGCAGGATCTGAGAGAAGTTTGGCTTAGCTCTGGAATTCAATCTGGATTTAACAGTTACGTGGTGAATCATTATGTAATTTCATTTAAAAAAAAATAAATTAAAAATGCCCTAGATGTTTTGCAGTTGAGAATTTATTAGGTCACATTCACAGTTTGCTACTTGAGGACTTGCCTGGAATGTATTATTTCAAAGGAAAGTCATTCAGAGGCCAAAACCAAACTCCTGGCTAAAACCAGCAAGAAGTGGGCAGGAGGAGGGGAAATCCCCAGGGATGGGGTCCCCTTGGCTGAAATCATTTGTTCTGCCTGCTGCTCAGCCAGATGCTCTGTTCTCTCTTGTGTTTCTGGGCCTTGTTTGCTACCACACACTACAAAAGCCCAACAAACAAATCTCTCTCCCTCAGTATTTTCAGGTCATGTGCCAAGCTCCATCTCTGTTAGCTGCCAACCCCTATCTGAGTTTTCAACTGCCCAGGCCTTCTTCTTCCTGCCAGACCACTTTTTTCTATACAGCTGTGCCACCTACCTCCACCACTTCCCAATTTGATTGTCTCCAAAACCTTTCATTCTTTCTCTATTTCATTTCATTCCAGAGTTCTGGTCCAAGGCCCATTGAAATATTTCCATCTTACTTCAATGTGGTTTGAATCAGGCCCAAAGTCTTTGTGTCTTCCGTGCATCATTATTTGCTTCTCAGTCAGTCTTTCTTCCCTTTCTGCAAGGTCTCTTTTTCCCTCCCCTTTTCATTCAGTGATGCAGTATGCCATGAAACCTTCTTTGCATGGCCCACCTGAGCTGGTGAAGGTGATTTGGGAGCCAGAGAGAGGAGCTGGGCAGAGGTGTAGACATGGCTGTGCATAAACCACGGCTGAAGGTAGAACCACCTAAACCTTGGGTAATGGTAGAACCACCTTTAAAAAGATTTGATATTTTCATTTTACTTTTTAGATGGCTATTTGGCAATATTTCTTGGTTTTGCCACAGGTTTGTGTAAACGAAACAATTGCCAGGGTGTAGGAGATGCTGGGGTTTGAGCAGACCAGGCACACAGAGGGCCTGGTGGTGCATGAAGCTGCTGCTGAAGGACAGGACTTTGCCAAGTGTGCTGTAGAAAGGCACAGCCTTGGACACCTCCTCTGAAATCAAAGTCCTCTGGACTTTGGAGATTTACAGCAGATAAGTATTTGTTTGTGAACATGCAAACATAAATAAATGGGATTCACACCTCTGGGAAAAAAAAATCCCAATTGCAATCATGGGTGTAGTTAAAACTTCAGCTCTTAGTTTTTTTTTTCTGAATCACACAAAGTAATGTTATTTTTCTTTTAGCAAAGTAAAAACTACAGGTGCAGAAAATGGTCTTGGCCTGTCTCCATAAAACACAGTTCAGGATTTTAATTTCTGATAAATGTCATTTTCCTATCACAAGCATTTTTCTCCCACATGGAAGACTTCTCTACCTTTCAAATGTCCTGCCACTGAAGCTGTTTGATTTTGTTTGTTTTTAACAAGATCATCTTTTAACTTCAACTGAAAGCCTTTGTGTTTAACTCCACCATAATCATTTCCCCACCCCTGCTGTGCTGACAGCCTTGTCCATTATTCAGGTCCAAGCCCATCCCGTAGCTCTCCCACCCCTCTCAGACAGGGATGATCTTGCATTGCTGGAAGCCGAGACAAGCACAAGTTCTGTGTGTGCTTGTAGGATGTACAGGGATATGGAGCAGACCATATCAATGAGCATACTTCATCCCTTTTGTAATGCTTTTTCTCCAGTCAAAAAGGTGGGGCTGGTATTTTCACATCACAGAGGCGTTGATAATCTGAAGTGTTAATTTAATCATTCTTGCAATTCCTGGGATTGTTAAGGAGCTAGTAAACACCCTCTGAGTTAGTGACTGCTCCAAACCCCATTGAAATCAGCAGGAGTCTTTCTGAACTATTGAATTGCAGACTTTCCTCGGGGTTGTGTACAACCACAGACTTAATTACCATGTTCCTGGCTGGGATAAATATGCAAATGGACTTTTCTGCTGGAGGGCCTTAAAATACAGGTTGGACACATGGCAACTAATGACTTGATTTGGGCTATATGCAAACATTTGCGAGCCAAAGGCCTGAGCCTATTCCCATGGAAGCAAAAGGCACAATTATTACCAGCTCTAGGGAGAGGGGGACTCTGATACCTTCTTTAAATACTGGCCAGTGTTTCCATGCAGCTTGAATCTGTCAGCAGCCTTTCCTCAGCCTTTCCTCCTTCTCCTCTCCCTGATCTGCTGTGATAAGAAAATGTTCATGACACAGATTTTACCATAAATGCCAGAGATTGATGCACCTGCAGGTTTCACAGCTGCAGGGCAGGCACCTTATTGCGAATGTAGCTCCAGCTGTATTCAACACAGGGGTTGTTTTCACAAAGAAATGGGCGTCTTTCCCCAGAAGGAAGAAATCAGGATCTCAAATTTGCCAGTGTAACCACTCTCCTCAGCAGTTCCTGCACAACACCACCACAGGCTCCCTGTTATGGTGCTAAGCATGAATTCAGGCTCCCTCTCAAATCATGAAAGTTTGCTTTATAGCTGATGGTGAAGGGTAAGAGAAGATTCAGCCCCACAAAACTCAGCTTGCTGATTCAGCTCTGTGGGGCTTCGAGGCCAGCTGTAGGCAGACTTGTTAAATCAGCTTCTGTTACAGGACAAAACCATCTGCTGGGAGCCTGATGTCTAATAGTTCACAATTCCCATACTGTATTTATCGACATTCGCAGTCTATTCGAGACTTTTATTGTTTCCCTATCAAAGAGCTGCAATCAATAAAGCACCACTTCAGTCATGTGCTTTTGGGAAGGGTCATGTCTGGAGACGCAAACCATGACTGGTGTGTTGCTAAAGCAGCTTAATCCAGTATTTTTCATCAGTGCAAGACAGGCTGGAGTGTGTGGAAGGAATGGTTTCACCCTAACTTCTCCCCAAAGGGCATTGTAGCCATGCACAGTGAGGTATGGCAAAGCATCACGAGGAGTTGGGATAAAAGGCTCCTTCTCTGCTGTCGCCTTTGTGGAGGATTTGCTGAGATGCGATGGAGAAGCAGGACAGCTGGAGGAGTGGCAGGGAGAGGTGGGTGACAGGAATTTCTGGAAACCAAATGTAGCTGGGAGAAGCTTCCATCGCTTCCCAGACACTGGTGGGATGGTATCTGCCAGCTCATCACTAAGAGCCTTACAATGTTCTGACTCTAGACACAGGGCAGGAATATCTCTCTCAGTATTATAATAAAGTGTATAAGGTACAGCACTGTGACTCAAAAGCCCAATTTTGTGCTGATGCTTTGTATTGTAATTTTTGCTGATACTTATTATTGTAATTTTCTGTGTTCTTGCAATCAGACAGTAAGCTTTCTTATCTCAGAAAAATAGCCTCTACTTGGATAACAGGATAGGAAAAGTAATGATACAATTTTTAGCATGAAGTCATGAAACACCATGAATCCCCTATGAGTAGGTTATAAAGGACAGGAGTTTGATGATGCTGCTCCACTCATGTCTGCAAATCATCAGTTTAGTGATAACGAAAAAACAAACTTGCTTGTAAGTTGCCTTTTTAAATTACCCCAATTTATGTTTGCAAAGACTTTTAATATGGAGGTTTGAAAACATGACAGCAACAATATTAAAGGAACAATGCAGTGCACATTCCAAAGAAATGACAAAACCTCGCTGCAGTATTTGACACCATAAAAATACCCTGGGAAAGGAGAAAGGGTCAATGGGCAGAGCAACAGGCAATATGAGGGAATCAAGAAAAGCAACCAACTGACCTGTATTAATTCAATTTTTTTCCCTCCCCCTCTATACATTTGCTCCAAAGCGCCACACAACACTGATCAGACAAAGAGGGGTATTGATAAGCAGGGGTGGGTGACAGACAAGTGAAAAATAATTTATGAGACACATGTAGATGTAAAAAGGGAATTGACACTCCAAGCATAAAGCAATATTGTGCTTATGTGTGTTTCTATGTGTGCATTAGCATGAATGCATGGGTAAGTAAACACAAATACATGTGTCTGTTTGGGCAGTGTCTGAAAGCAGTAAGAAAGAAATCTAATGATGCCTCTTTAGTATTAGGTTTATAAAATGAATAAAATATAGTCATGGCCATAATTTAGTACTTGGTTTGTTAATTCAGCATGTAAATAGCACACTATCCATAAAAATATAATTCTTTCCTGGTTAACACTTGAAAATTAATAGATATACATGGAAGGAGAGAGTTTTAGATGATCATAGGATAATCATGTAATTTATGTACAGTCAATAAGAAGACCAGAAGGGCAAAGCTTAACATAGCTAGTCTGGAGAAAGTTTGTTTTATTTTTGTGAAGTTATTGGGGACCATACAGGGTGCCTGCCATGCATTAACCTGTTTGGATGAAGATTCACAGCAGGTTGCTTCAGTATATTGGTGTCCTCTGCAAATCATCTGGACAGCTGGGACCATGAAATTTATCCAGATCCAAAAAAAGTTGACCCTCACCAAACCTCAGTGCCCTCTAAGGCCATATGTGCAGACCACTTCACATTTTGCACTTGTTTTGCCACTGTGGAATGACAAAAATGCTCTTGTCAAGTGGACATGAGATTTCCAGGTCATTCCACACAGAAAACATGTCAGCAAAACATGTCAGATCTTTTTTAACTACAGTATTACAGACACATTTTCCCTTTGTTTTCAGTGTCTTCTGCTGTATTTTGAAATAAATAAATAAAAAAAAAAAAGGCAAAATCCTCTCTGATTCAATTTTGTGTTTCTGAACCAAATATAATCCCATCAGTTTGGTTCCATCATTTGCAGTAAACTATTCACTAATCTAAGACAGGTGCCCCTGGGTGTTAACATTTAGTCTTCTAGTAGAAAAGTGGGTGCAAAGTTAAACCACATGTTCTACTTAAAAATAAGTGAGGTGTGATTAGGCAAGGTCTTTAAAACATGCACTGAGGCACACAGACACACACACAAACGCACGCACAGTTTGCAAGGAAAAGATGCTGACGCTTACAGACTGTGTTGTGTAGTTATGGTCTGCACTTAACTCTTTGCCAGGTGGATCATTCTGTAGAAATTTGAGGGGCAAAAGGTTATGTTGAGCTTATTACTGTGGACAGCTTTTAAAACAAAAGTGATAATATGGACATTCCGAGGATGATGTGTTGCATTAATATTTGCCCAGTGCTAGACTGCGTGAAGAGTTCTGCTCAAAGGAAACCTTACAGCTTATTAGAGTGGGATCTCTTGGAAAAGGAAATAAACAATTAATGCCCTCACATACACCCTTAAAAATATGCACATATCTATTTTCATTTTTATCTCCAATCAGTTAATTTTATTTGTTACTGATAGGAGGAAAAAAATTAGGAAATCTCCACCAACTCTCTAACAATTGTTTTTAATGTCATTTCAAGTTGAAAGGGGCACTTTCAATGCCTAAAATCTGGACCAAAGACTGCAGAAATCCATCATTTCAAGAGCTACATTTGCTATACAGTCCCCTACTTTCATACAAAGTTATTTTCAAAGGCCTCCCATTCTGAATTCTGCCTTTCTTCTCAAGTGGATCAAAGGTGTATTGCCTGGGTGGATTACAGATCAGTGGAGACTCATGGCCAACATGTCACAGTGCAACAACATCCAGGAACCTGCTTCCAGAATACAAAGGAGACAGAGTGCTCTCATGCTTGAATTAATTATTGAATACTGTACAACATTATTTTGAGAGGAAAAGAAAACATAATCAATTATTTCTCTAAGAATGCACTTGAGGCTTAAGTTGCAAACATTTTGAAAGAAGGTAGGAAAGGAGATTTAAAAAAAAAATTGAAAACAGTTATTACAGTACTGCTAGCTGCTTTAAAATCTGAACCGTCATAGATCTAAATGTCTTCAAATGTTGGCAAAAGAGCAATGCAAAATTAATGATGCAGTATTTCAACAGAGATGTTCACATCATCCGTTATTTCAGGATCACAGCATTCCAAGGGAATGAATAGCTTATCCCCATTGTACAGACAAGGAGACAGGGAATTTCCATGACTCACCTACAACTGTTCAGCCTTGCAGGGACACCACCACAGATAGAGCTGTGTGACACAGCTTAGTGTCTGCTTTTATGTCTTCCTATACCAATGCTAAGTACACAAGAAAATACTGTGGCATACTGGAGGCCTTTGAGTGATGAATTATTTACATCTGTGCTTGAAGTTTTGTTTCAGAACGAAACTATTAAAGTTTAAATGTTTTCTCACTCCACAAAACTCTATATTAGATCCATAGAAGTGTAAAGAGAAACTTTTCTTGTCTGTGAACTCAAGTACACTTTCTTATAATGTCTTACTACAAAACAAGAGAGAGTTTGATCTAGGAAAGGAGATGAAGATGGTTTTTGTTGGTAGTGAATAGGAATATCCTTTAGGAATAACTAAGATATTAAAAATATGAGATTTCAATGGTATTATACCAGATGTAGCATGTCAGTAATATGCTTCTGGAAAGCTTTACAGGTGGTGTAGGAAGTAAAATAAAATTGTTAAATGAAAATTGTGAAATGAGGACTGACTAAAACTGATCTTTTTCAGAATTCATTTTCACTGGAAATTGAAAACATATTTGCTTTTGCTCCAAATCTGTGAAACACCTACCAGAATGTCAAGCCATCTCATGAAATTCAAATTTAGGCATCATTACTTATCCATCCTCACTAAGCACGCTGAGGTCCTTGGAGCACAGGGGCACCTCTGCTTGCCAAAAGAAATATTTCCCCCTCCTTAAATGAGAAGGCTGCAGTTCACTGCAGCTCAGACTATTGCTGCTTCCTTCCACTGCACTAAAATGGAGCAGGAGTGGCCCACAGGACTCCAAAATCAGGAGAAATTCACTCCGAGAGTGTAAACGAAGCCTAAACAAGACCTATGAAATATGAATCTATTACAGATGGGTGGGTTTTTTTCCAGTACAGATTTGGATTTTCACCCCTCTCCTCCTCCTATCATATGTTGCTTGTTTTAGTGGTTGGCAGGAGGGAGGGGGAAAGGAACTCACAACATGTGTGCCTATCATCACCCTGACCACTGTGCTTGTACATCTAACTCTCTCCCCTTTGCTTTGTCTGGTTTTTGTCTTTATCCTGCTCCATCCCATGAACACTTATGTGTGTGCAAGTCCTGCCTCTGTTGATTTCAGTTGGATTACTCATGAGAGTCAAGCTGCAAACACGATGCTCACAACACAGAGCCCTGGGATTCCTTGAGGGAAGTTGGTGCAATTAGGCTGGTGCAAAAAAAAAGAGTCAGAAGAAATCTTCCATCTCACCAGTCCTCCCCCCAGACAATCCCTCTTCCTTCTAGACATTAGTACAAGAGATAATTCACCTCAATACAGATTTTTTTATTTCTATTTCTTGAGAAAGGCAGAAGAGATGAAGGAAAATACATGGAAAAAAGTGGAGATGGAAGATGGATTCTCCCTCTTGAAGTTTTCAGCCTTTCTATAGCCCAAAATTGCAGTGGGAGAAGAGTTTAAGTGACTCCCAATATTGCTAATGTCTTCCCTGGGGAGAAGGCAGCTATCAGTGCAGGAAATACTTGCCTCAAATCTCTTTTCTACTTTGGCCCCAAGACTGAAATTATGCCCAAGACTTCCCTCAAGGAAAATGTCCTTTATTGTAATTGTGCAACATGCAGCATGATGGATCCATGTGACAGTCCAAGAGATCTTAATATGAAAGAAATATCTATTTTACTTAGAGTAAATTGACACAGTTCTCCCTTGCAGTATGATTTAAAAAACAGTCCAGTTCGACAGACTGTACTCAGGACCCTGTGTTAAACAGGCTGAGGGTCATTTAATGGGCAGGTCTCTAAAAGCAATTTTAATTATCTTTTCATAAACAATGGTATTAATTGTCTAGATTACCAGAAACTTTCCAATACATCTCATTTGCATAAAAAATTGGGAAGTATTTAATAAAAAAAAATAATGCAAAGAAATGTGAGAAGCAATGACTGCTGGAAAAACAAACTGAGTCAAAAGTTCTCAGTATTTTTAATCCAAACAATTCAACTACTGATTCCAATGACCATCAAAAAACCCCATGATTCCCTGCCCTGATTTTTCTGTCTTCCAGTGGTCTACTGTTAAATATTATCAAGATGCACTTCATCACTTTCCAGATTAGGAACAGGGAGATCTTCCCTGATGTGTAAATGGAAAGGTGTAAACGGCCAGCTGTCTGGTTCATGACAGAGAACATAAGTGTGTTTGTGGTGGATGGGGCTGATCTGGGTTAAATGGCACACACTTCAGTAAAACCCAACACAGGATGTGTTTACACAAGAACAAAAGGTCCAGATCACTCTTACAGAATATGTCAAAGAATGCAGCGACACTGGAAAGGTCTTCTAAGGAATGGAAAATAATTAATGGGTCCTAAGCTGTAAGTGCAGACTCATAGCTAAGATGTCAACATGGTCATTGGATAGAGACATGGAGGATAAGGAGATGTGGTGTTGGATTTACTCCACTGGGCAACCATCTGAGGACACACCTCCACTGGAAATAGTGAGGTAATTGTGAATGTCTACCTGCATGAGGTCCAAGAATTTTGTCCCTGAGCCCCTCAGGAGCTGAATTAAGTGCAGAGTGAACACATAGGGCCATGGAGAAGTTAGAAGAAAAGCAGAGGACATAATTCCATCTGTTCTTGCATTTAGGCCACAAATACTTTATTTCCTGAGAGACTGAAACTCAAGCATAACATATGCAGCCATCCTAGCTGTGCATGAGCTTAGCCAAAGAAACAAAACTGGCTGAAGGATTCAACCAGCAGGACTAATGTTTATACATAGTAGTTAACAAGCTGCTGGTAGACATGAAGAAACATGCATTTATCTTTAAAGGAAAAAAAATTAGTCCAGCTGGGGCTGTCAGCATGCTTTCAAGGAACCATCCTTAATGTGCTTGGGCTGAACCAGTCCAGCATTTTGACTTCCACACACAGCTCAGCTGTGGGAGCCCACAGCCAAAACCACAGGGCTCTGACACCCTGGCTGTTACATAAAGACCCTATTCCTATAGCACTATAAAGGCATATGATAGTTAAAGGATACCCAGCGAGGTTCAGTAATAATTTAAATGACAAATCCTTTTGCCATGCAGCTCATATAATATGATACTTTTTATGGAAGCCCTTCTTCCCCTTCAGAAGGCATTAAATTGTTATTCATATTTCAGATTAAAAAATTCAGGAAGAGTATTAAAAGACAGACAGTGATAGCAAGATAGATTCAAGGCTTGTGTATACGCCTCACGCCTACTATAGCAAGTGTTCCTGCTCTAGAAACATAAAAGGAAGTCAAATGAACAGCATGAAAATGGATGTAAACATGGAATAAAAAAATCAGTCTCCAAAAGTATGATACCATTTTTAAGGGAAGAGTGTCTAATTTGAACAAGCACAGCTGAAGGCAAGAATTAGCATCATACGCATAATTACATAAATCAAAATAAATAAGGCTGGTAGAATTACACGACTCTCTTTTGCTTTGAAGAACAGTAAAGCAGATGAACATGGATGTCTCAGGCTTTACTGAGCAGCAGCACTGGTAGGTTGCTAGTGCTTTTTAAATGCACTACTAAAGAAAATAATCACAGTACAAGAATCAGTGCTACTGCAAGTCCAGCTACAGAACTCCATCAATAGCCATCAGCACCTGCAGGTGCAAGGGGAGACATATTACTCTAAACAGCTCATTCATTTTAAGTCTCAGTTCATTTGCTACTGAAAATATGAATTCAGTACACTGGAGAGAAAAGCTCTGTTAATATGTGTATACCAGCTCTCCAACAAGCAGACTTCTTTTAAAAGCCTATTCATGTGGTTAGAAAGGTTGTAAAGTTTTGTTTTGAATCCTTCAGCAGTATAATGTGTTGGAGCTCCATTTTAGTTTTTCCCTTTCCTTTCCTTTCCTTTCCTTTCCTTTCCTTTCCTTTCCCTTTCCTTTCCTTTCCTTTCCTTTCCTTTCCTTTCCTTTCCTTTCCTTTCCTTTCCTTTCCTTTCCTTTCCTTTCCTTTCCTTTCCTTTCCTTTCCTTTCCTTTCCTTTCCTTTCCTTTCCTTTCCTTTCCTTTCCTTTCCTTTCCTTTCCTTTCCTTTCCTTTCCTTTCCTTTCCTTTCCTTTCCTTTCCTTTCCTTTCCTTCCCTTCCCTTCCCTTCCCTTCCCTTCCCTTCCCTTCCCTTCCCTTCCCTTCCCTTCCCTTCCCTTCCCTTCCCTTCCCTTCCCTTCCCTTCCCTTCCCTTCCCTTCCCTTCCCTTCCCTTCCCTCCTCTCCTCCCTCCTTCCTGCAGATTATTCTCTTTCTCATAACTTGGAAGTTATGAGTAATGAAGAACTGGAAAGATCAAGACCATCTAGGGTCTAGGTGGCAACACTCTAATAATGTTTCTTCAGTATAATGTTTCTTTCATGTGGCTAATAAGAAAAGACATATGAAAAGATGTGTAAAGTGTGTGAGCTAAGGGCAAAGCACTGCTGACATTGATAAATCTGAACTGATTTGGCTTTGGTTAGGTCTCCTCCAGCTATGGAGGAGAATTGCTGCTATTCAGCATGACTATATTTTCAGCTTTTTTCTAAGTGCAGTACCATTATCTTAGAAGTTCTTTTTGTTATTCTAGAGAAGTAATGGTCTCACATTCATTAACTAAATCAAGGATTTTTTAAGGCTAGAGTTGCATCTGCAGAAGGGGCTGCCTGCAGCATCATTAACTGCTTTCTTGCACCCTTGTATCCTTGATAAGACTCGAGATACTGTTCTTCTAAAGCTAAACCACAAGCCTTAGTTTTTACCACCTCTGACATTCATCAGTGGTCAGCTGTTTCAGGCAACAGGGCAAGAGTCTCCTCTGCACAGGTTCCTCTGTGCCAGCTCTGTCTGTGTCTTGCTTCCCCTACAATTATCAGAAATAGAAGAAAAGAAGTAAAGAAAGGACACAAGAGTGCAGAGACAAGAGGCAGAGCTCAGCCTTTGATCTCCCTCTCTGTTGCAAGCAGAGGAGATCAAAGAAAAGAGGCATAACAGAAAGCACGTGAGATGGGCATTCCTGTAAGGGGTTGTCACACTGAGGGCTTTGTCACACTTTTTGGCTCTGCACTTGGGGAATATGGATTCCTGATGAACATCACAGCTTCCTGAGCAAGAGCTAGAGCCTCTTGGCCAGAGGGCAGGACTTATTTTTGCTCAGAGTTTCAGCAACCTTCCCACTGCCCAACACCAAGGGTGAAAACAACCTTTGGAGCAGGACTGCAGTGGGATTGGTCTTGATTTACATGAGTGTAATTGAGTCCAGGACCATGCTTGGAAGGCCTTGCTGGAGTAGAAATATCCTCCCATTATACTGGCAAAGCAACTTGCAGCAACAAAACTCCACTGCTGATGCTGTAACTTTTCTCAGGCTTGCCAAAAAAAGTAGGGTGGAAGTGGCAATAGGGTTTTCTCACCACTTTACCTGCAACAACATTGAAAGCTTTTCCTTATGCCAGTCACAGATCACACCTCATTCTACCCTTGAACGACACAATTATACCAGAAAAGTCTGCTGTGCAGGCTTAAGAGGGAAAATGTGGTTCCATTTTATCATATTGGAGTTTTCTCATTAAACTTATTTGGACTGGGATTAGGCTATTAGAGAAAATTTAACCCCAAATGATTGGAATGGAGAGAAAACCAAATTAAAATATTCTCATATGTTACAAAGGATACAGCCCCCAAAGAAATTATAGAAAATATAAAAATGTATAGATTTACAGGAGGAAAGAAGTAAAATCATAAAATAATTCAATAATATAATCCTAATCAAATTAGCAGAACCTGAAACAACAAAAAAAGGACCAAAAAAGACATTTTAAAAATATCTGAAGTGCTTTCCATGCTTAGATAAGGCTTCTTTTATTGGTAGGAACTGCACTATTTGTATTTAATAATACACAAGTTAGAGTCAATAGGCTTGCTTTCAGGTAGTACAACTTAGATTTTAACAAGACACTGTTACTACATGTAAATGAGATTTCAGGTGAAAATGATATAATTGTACCTGAATTAAATGTATATGTGGGGTTATACTGAATATATAAGTAAACAATGTAGGATTTTCTTTGCTCTCAAGCATTTTTTATCACTTTAGAATCATTGTTTAGTATTTTTTGCTACTAATTTGATTAGCTTCTTTTAAGTCATCTTTTCCTTGAAACTGATTTGACTTGAATTTTATAAATTTATATAGATGTTGAGTGCTCTAACACTGATAACACACTTTTGGCACAATCAGGGTAAAAACATTAAGACAGTTCTGTAGACTTAATCTATTGGTAGTTGGGGTGTCTGAGAGGTCTGGGAGCAGGCAGGAGGCCCCAGAGGATCATTTTTGTTTTACTAGAACCTCCTCTTTCCTCTTTCGCTCTCCTTCTCCCCTCTGCCTTGTATCCATGTCTCTGTATTTGCTTTGATAAGTGCTCTTTCTCTTCCTTAACTTCCTTTTTTTCTTCTTAATTCTTTATTCTTTCCTTTTACTAACTCATGTTTATCTCACACCTTCTCTTGGCTTCTCTAAAACTGCTCCCATCTCACACCATAGTAAACCTCTCCCAGCTTCATTCTTCCTCCTAGGGTTCCCAAATTTGGGATTTGTCCTATTTCTAATTCTAAGTCTTCTGACCAATGTGAGGAATAATTCATTACACCCTCCCATCAATTCCCAAATTATTTTTGCTAGCATTATTCAGTTACTCAACCTTGACTGGACCAGTTTGAGATGGCAAAGAATGATCGATTTACCCTCAAAGACAGGAAAAGAAGGAACAAACCTGCACAATCAGCACTCTTACCCTCCTATAGCAGAAACATTCCTGCTTCACTTCTACCTTTTATCTAATGCCTTCACTACTGTTTTGCTACCATCACGTTAAGACAACACAGATCCAATATTTATTTTCTCTCATCCAGCACATCAATACAGGAATAAGCATCAGCTTCACTTGCCTTTATATAAAAAATGTAAAAAAACCCAAAACAGCTTATACTCAGCTGGCAGAATGGCTGAGCCCTTGCAGCTAGGGTTTGATGTCAGGGTGGTGCCGAAGACTGGAGTGAAAATAAAAATGTCCAGAAGTAGGGTCAGGCAGAGGATTCACCTCTCCTGGTTCTTACTTTCAAGGGCAAGGCAAAATAGCAGCAAAAGTCAATAATTTCCTTCCAGCTCTGCATCTGGCAATAATCTGTTGTCTGGAAACTGGTTGATATGGCTACTATCCTCTATGTTGCCAATGCTGGTTGCTTGCCTTTGGCCAGCAGACCTATGGCACACACATGTTGGACTCCCAGGTATTGTGTGCTGCTCTTGGACTATAGGGTGCTTAACATTTTTGACAAATCAGTCCCCTATGTAATGAATTGGATACACAGCTGAAGAATCTTCTGGCTGCACAAGTTAATCCTTACAACTATAGAAATGAAAAATACTGTTAACTGAGATAACATTGGCAGGAATGAAAAAAAACCACCCCAGAGCTCAAAATAAATAAATTCAAGCAGCAGAAGTGTTGTATACTATGGGGCTGTTTAGACACTGTGTTGATTTTTCAGAGTATAAAATAGCAGCCCTTTTGGCTTTGAAATGTTCTAAGTAGCTTTTTATATGACAGTACCATGAGATATTCATTTGTCTGCAGTAGGCTGAAGGAAGGAATGACTGGATCTCCCAGACAGGAAGATATAAACAGGCCTTGAGGAGGTCAGATGAATTCATGTTCCATAACAGCCTGAAGGGAGCTGTTGCAGAGAGGTTAAAGCTGGTTAAATATTTTTCCCTAGGAATCCAGAAACAGAAGTTTAAGCCTCACTCCAGGTTCATGTCAAAGGTTTCCCTAACAAGCCAAATGTAAATGGTTTTTAGTACTTTGCACCAGCAAGCCAGAGGCAGGTGGACAGATCACTAGATACATCACTGCTTGGATGTAAATGTCAACAGAAAGCCAACTTGCCAGTCTGGTAGGTTTGTGCTTTCATTTGGACCTTAATTGCAAATTAAAAACACTTCTGAAGCATCATGTCATTGGTCAGACCTCTGTGGCACTTCTATGCCTCAAGATAAGGATGCCTTAGCAATCTAAACGGCACACAATCCTTTCAAGTCTAGTGAAGACCTCTTATGGCTAGGGAGTGTTTCCCTGGTGCATATTTTTATCAGTCCAGTTCAATGAGTGATGAAATAATATATTTTTGTAGAATTTATTGCAGGCTGGAAGAGAAAGGACGGTCAACAGTCAGACTGCCAATACCCGTAGCAAATCAAATCCACATTTTGGCTTAGCATTTAAAAATATTTATGAATATGAGTTTTCTGCCTCTTAACTTTGTAAGAGGTTTCTAAAGAGCAAAAGAAAACTAAATTATCTTATAATGCCAGCAAACAATTGTAACAAATCTAGTCTTGCATAAATAGACTTTCTGTTTTGCTTCCTGGGACTACTTCAGAGTTTTTCCAGCATCGAGGTTTATCCATGAAACAGCAAATACAGACTATTTTGTGGTGGGAAACATGCTAAAGGCAAGCAGCTGTGGCAATCTGAGACTATTTTCAAACACAGTTGTCTTGCTGCTGTATGTGCAGTTCAACACATTTCACCATCTGAAGTTCCCTGCTCAACTGAATATGCAATTTGTTTCCTTCACAGCTGCAGCATCATGTGCTGGAAACCACCTATTGCATCGTATCTGAAACAAAGTGATACCAAAGACAGGCTGGGAGAAGAAATGAATTCCTTCTCATACAAATACCTCTTGAAAGTCATAGGTTGTCTAACCAAGCCTCCTAATTATTACCACCGCTTGATTTTTCACTTTGATATTGCATGTGCAGTTCAAACTACTGCCAAGTTCAGTAGCTGCACAGTGTCTGATAAACTTGTAAATGTGTGCACTAAATTTGGGGAAAAAAAAAAAATCGATAGTTTCATTGATACTTTCTCTGCATCTGCAGTCCTTATGTTTGTGTTAAAACTGGACTTAAGGCTAAAAGATGGGCATGAAAGGAAATAATTATAAATTATCTGCATAAAATCTGCAACAAATTACCTATAAAACTATAACTATCTAAACAGGATGACATTTACTTTATAGGTTCATGACTTCCTTTCTTTAAAGTTAGCTAAGAAGAGAGTAAAGTAATTACAGTTCTCTTTTGATTGATTAAACATGACATATATGCTAATATGAAAGTAACTTCTGTCCTTTGTTACCCAAGCTTCTGGTTTAAAGCAATTTTGAAGATAACAGATATAATCTCATCAGTGCTGCCATTTCAAACATATATGCCAAGAATGTAATTCCTTTGCCTTTTTTCTCCAACAGAAAAAACATATTTTATCCTTCATGTTTTAAATTTTGAATACAGAAGTCAGATGATATTACAGCCATAAATCCTCTGTTTCTTTGCCATTATATGTAAGGAAAAATCTTTGCCAGCAGTAGAATAAATAATTCTGCCTTTTCACAAAGGTTGTCCCACTGATTTGAAGGGGGTTATCTGAATGATGAGATATAGTTCAGGAGGGAAAAAAGAAACAACTGCTAAGTTTCACACTCTGCATAACAGTGTCCATCAAATTCATCTTTACTTACTTCTGTCTCCAGTATCAGGAGACTTCTCTGCAACTGAGACTTAGGAGACTCAACCTCCAGTTTATTTTCCCTAAAATTAAAGTCTTAGGCATCCTCTAATTCCTTTCCTTGATGCCTTTATGCACTTCAAGTTACTGCACTTTAATATCAGCAGAAAAATTGTATTTATAGAGTGTGGGTGCCACCTCTATAGAGTGTGGGTGCCTTTTGCCACCTCTTTTATAAATGATACAAACTCAGCTTCCTGAATCCTCTGAGGCTCTCCAGACAGGATAGATCTTCAGCTCTTACACTGTCTTCTTGTGTCCCTTCTTTTTGTTCTCTAGCTCTATCCTGCCTTTTCTGTAATTCTTGAGACCAAACCAACATGACATTGTCACACTAATACTCAACAAAAAATGAACTTCAAACTCTTAGAATTTCTAAGAGACATCCCCAAAACACATTCACCAAATAGATGTGGGTTTTTTTCCCCAACACTGCATCATGTTACATACTTAAATTGAACCCAGCAGACTAAATTCCTCACTGGATTAAGTTTAGTAATGGCTGAGGAGTCCAATGAGAGGGAATCTGGACCAATAGCTATTAATTTTTCCAGTTGTGTCCCTGAAGCAATGCTTTTATACTAAATATTAATATTTCCTGCACTTTATTAACTGCATGTAGAAACCTGGGAGGAATGCGGTCCCAGTGTTCAGTTTCCCTAATTCATCAAACGAGAAAACACCTTTCTGCCAAAGGTTTGTCTCTTTTCTATCCCACCCTCACCTTCCCTCCTTCCACAAAGACATCTGGCATTCAGGTCAATGCTGAAGCTCCAGCAGATCCCTGCTAATGTGCAGGGAAAAAGGTTTCTCCAATAATATTAGTTTTGGAGATGATGACCATCAAGGCAAAGTGCAACAAGATGTCAGAGATTATTTTCTGTCTTGGATCACATACAAGCTGTAACATAGGGAAGATGGGCAGTGGGGAGGGCAGCATGTCCTGAGGATGGAGACAGTGGCTGTGGTCCTCTTGCCTGCAGCAGCCTCCTGGCCCTGGGGGGAAAAGTGGGGGCTTTCCTGGGCAGCAACTCCATTTTACTATCAGAGAAACTATAATGTGCAACTGTTGTTTAAGTGCTTCAGCAGTTAATTCTCTGTGATTTTTTTATGGTATTTGGAAATCTAAACCAACAGAAAGTAGAATTGAACACAACCCTACATCAGAAATTTCGCAGCAGAGCAGCTTGCAGTATTTTTGCCTAAAGGCAAGGAGAGGATACACAGGGGCTCTCCTTTTGGTTCCTACCCTCTGTGTTTCTGTTTTTCTTGGCTAGCTCTACTAGCACTGCCATGGTTTTTTGCTTGGTATGTTACACCTCAGAGGTATAACAAAGGTTCAGACTAACCTCCTTGCTTGGAGAATTGCAAACTACTGTAAATGACTTCCAATGCAAAAAAGCCTGTGGCTCAAAGTAGAGTCTTGTTACTCGAAAAGAAGAAAGGAAAAGGAGAAAAGGAAAAAGTTATAGAAATACAGATTATGTTAGGGACAAAAGAAAGACAACTCTTTCAGTTTCTTTGTTTCCTATTATTTCCTAAGGTACAAACACAAGTTACTTGAAATAAATTAGTATTACCCAAACTGCACTATTCGCAGAGTACTGTCTTTGGTGAATAGAGAGTTTTGTCAACAAAGGAGAAAGCTTTCATAAATAAGAAGAAAATTTTAAATTTCTCTTTGTAGATGATGTACTTTTATACAACCCTTAAGATATGTAACACTTATAAAAGGCACAATAGCAATAGTGCCACAGAAATACAGCGTGCCAGGTCCTTGACTTTCATACAGTATTGTATCACCTCAGTTTTTTTTTCTTGGCACAGTGCTAATTTACACTAGTTAAAGATCCAGACCAGAGCAGTTTTCAAGAGGAGATGACTGATTCATGAAGTCTAAGTGACTGAATACAGAAGTAATTCATTAGCTCCATGCTATATATGAAAAGTTGACCAGAGATGACTGCAAATACAGCATATGTAGGTTAAGAAAAAAAAAAGCACAGCATAAAAACCGCAAAAAAGCTGAAAGGCAGAAGAAAATTTAGGAAGGCCCAGAGATAATTTGACTCAAGTTTAGTAATAAATTTGCAACTTAATTTATTTTGTCATGACTTTAAGTAATGGAAGAGAAAGAAACAGAACAGCAACATCTTGCCACTGACCACACATACTGGTTTTCTGTGAGAAATGTATTTTATACAGTTTACTTTTCTTATATATTGTCCAGATAAACTGTCTCTATCTAGTGTGCTTTTTTTCAGTCAAACTCATCTCTAATCTAATGCTGAAAATACAGCTATTTTCTACGTTCCTCTTTTAGTGGTGGCTCCTTTTGACCATCAGTAGCATAGATAAAGTCCTGCTGGAAGGTAAAATCAGTAACAGCCATGATATGTCCCAGGTGAATTTACGTTGGTTCTGGTCTGGGGTGGTCTCAATTGTAAAAATCTTTCATCTACATTTAAATTAATGATGGTGCTTTCAGTTAAAGGTCTTAATTATTACATAATTACATGAAAGAATACTACATAAAACAATCTTTTCTTGTTATATCTTCTCCAGGCTTCTGTAAATAACTGATTAATTTATTGAACAGATTGCTTAGCTTCTTCCTTACCCATTCAGGTCTGCATTGGTGAAACACTGCTTAATCCATTTCCAAATTGCTTATCAGGAGCACCCACAAAACAAGGTAAGAAGTAACCCCTTGTTAGTTGCTAGTGTAAGATATTTGAAATAATTTTGCATTTTTTCCTTTGGCCACTGCTCAAGAGACTCTTTTCAGATCATTGTCAAAGGTGTTTTGAATTACTTTTTATTTCTATGTGAGCAATGTGCTTGAAAAGCTCTAATAGATTATGGTGGCATGTTTTGCTTTGCTAGGTATACACTGTCTTTATTCTATTATGATTCTCATTTATTTATTTTTGTTTCACAATACCCTTGATATTAAGAAAAGAAATTGGTGTTCAATTCCCAGGATCATCTGTAGCTCTCTTATTAAAGGTAGTCACTGGTGATCAGGCACAGTAGTTGATTTTAATGAGTCTGTATTTTAGGGTTTTTAGCAGTTCAACCATTTCATTCTTAACCTCCTTTGGAACCCCTGGTAATACATTCTCTTATTTTAATAAGGGGTTGTTCTCTAATTTTTTCCTTCTGTTTCAGTATGTCCTCTGTTGATATTGCAGCCTTTAACAATATCTCATCTTTGTTTCCAGAAAGACATGTCACCCAGCAGTCTCTGTGGTGAAGACCAAGACAAAGAAATAATTTAATTTTTCTGCTTTCTCTATATATTCTTTAATTGCTCCCATTAATCCCTGGTAGTTGAACAGACACACAAATTTTTTGAATGACTTTCTGGGCAATCTATCAAATCACTCTAAAATATTGCTTTAGGTCAGATACATATTATGATTTGACAAGTGTTTTCACATTTTTCATAAGTAACTCACTACAACCTAGGTAAATAATTTTTCATAGACATTCTGTATGTGATATTTAACTTGGTCTGAAAGACAAGCACACCCAATTGTTTCTTACTCACAAATACTTCTGGATATTCCTGCTATTAGTGATCCCTAACATTTTTGTGTTGCTGATTTCACAGATTTTTATGGATGTGGATAGACATTATTTCCAGCTTCATTGGCAGGGAAGTGCCCAATATGAAGAAGACCCTCGTGTTACTTGTGGTTTATCCTGGTGACACTGCTGATAGAGCCCTCATGGCCTTTGCTGCACCTATGTTTAATCTGATCTCATACCCTCAGCCCCAGCCACACTTACATCATCAGCATAACCTGACAATGTCTCTGTACTTCTCAAAGATAACTCTTTTAGTGAAATGAAACAAGTTACACTGTTTATTAATATGTGGTAAAGTTATTTTTTCCCCTAGACAATTATTAAGAGTTTGTAGACAGCACAGGAAAAATGAAAAAGAAAGACTGCTCTAACTGTGTAGTCATAAATTACAAGAAGTGCATTTCATTATAAAGCACTACATTTTTTTTCTATCCTTTTATGAATTCTCTCCATTTACCCTGGGGGGTTGTAATGTAAACTGACATCTTATTCTCTTCTCAAAAAATCACTAGTATTCTCTTAGAATGTTCCATCTAATAATACAAACAAGCAAATAAAAGCAACACAATGTACATGGGAAAGAAGAATCTGTTTTTAAGAAAAGGAAAACTATAAAATCTGCATGACAGTGACTGAAAAAGTTTAAGCACAATGTGTACAGAAGCAGTGATGACAGTCAATCTATCTATTTAGTTTTATGAAAAAGGGTAAATAGATGTTATCATTGATGTATAACTCCTTTAAAGAGTGAGGAATATGCTAGAAGTATTAACTACCTTCTATTCATACAGTACTACATTAAGATTTACATTGACTGACAAAAAGTAATACTTGCATTTTTCTTAGCTCAAATTGTTGTGAGGAATTTTCATTTTTTTTTCTTATTTGAATCAGTTAAACCACTCAAAGGCAAGTTTTTTCCACTCATAGTTTTGAATAACACAGAAAACTGGCTTTGTACCCTTGAGCTACTTAGATTTAATATCAAATTCTTACCTTGCACAAGATCAGAAAAAAAAGAAAGCTTATAAAATTGGACTCATATGAAGAATGACCTTCTATCTTTTAATACTACCAAACAATCTGCAAATTATTTAAATTAAGACAACCAGCACTCCAACATCTGCAAGCAAAATGCTTAAATGCCAAATGCAACTTTACTGGCATAAGAAAATAATAAGTGGAGTTCAATTTGTGTCAGCATAGCTCAGGAAAATAAGATATCATGTCTTGCTGTCTGCTTGATGTCAGCTTCTCAGATTCAAACCCTAATGCCTCATCTTAGGCTGTCCTTACTGGAGGCTGCCAAATAGCAAGGTTCAGCCAGAGTTCATGCAGCTACTACAAAATAGCTTTTTTTTTCCTTCTCCTTTTTCAATCATTATGAACCTTCTGCTTTATATTGTACACACTTGATTATATCTATCCTTGAAATGTATACAACTCTATTAGCCTCTTCTCCTTTTCTTTTAACATACTGTAAATTCCTTTCTGTGCTTAGTTTGTTTTATAGCTTACAGAATTACGCTTTTAAACTTTCACTGCACAGAGATTAGGTTGTGTGACTGGCTACAAGAAGAAAACAAAAGAATGGGAATTTATAATAGCATAAAAAAAGAAAGAGAAGTCTGAATAATTTTCCCACATTATAGACTCTTACCACTTTTCCGATAAAAATCCATCATAACCAGGTCCCAAAATAGCTGGAAGATGGATGTCTAGAAAGAAAGGTAAGATTAGCAAATCTCTAAAGTGCCCATTCTTGTTTATCCTAAGAAGCCTAAATTTCTTTCCACCTAAAACCTCATCTCATTGATATTTCAAATGAGACATCATGCAAGATTAAAATGAGCAAATTCAATTGATTGATTTTCTTAAATGGATTTAAATTGGTTGCACGTAAAATCACTGTGAATGCAAGCTGGAGGACAGATAAGCCAAAAAAAAAAAAAAAAAAAAAAAAAAAAAAAAAAAAAAAAGTATATTATTATCCTCAAAATTTCCAGTTATTGAGTAGCATTTTAGAGAACTCAGCAAAGCCTGTTGTAATCTGCTTCAAGTAAAAACAAACAACCCAACAAAAAACCCCACAACAAGATCTGTGTGGATTGGACCATTAAATCATAATATAATAACACATATATTTTGAAGATAACATGATCTTTCCATAAAACAGTGATTGAAATTCTGAACACTTCAATCATAATCAATATGCAGACAGACAGATGAATCTATAAACATGCAGAGTGTAAGAAAATTGAGTTTGCCTCAGCGCTGCAAACAGCTTAGTTTGAGTAATTTTAAATTAACTGATGAGAAATTAAGAGAAGTAGCTGCCTTAATATTTTCTGAAATATGAGGAAGATTTAAAAAATATTTGGCTTAGTTTTATTTTCTTCCATTTCTGACTTGCTGTCCTACTTCATGGGAAACAAGTTTCTTCGCTTAGGCCCATTCATTGTGAACTTATCTGGTATGAATTACTGAAACAGATTTGCAATATTCAATGTCTGAACAGATGAAACACTTTAATACCTTAGATGGCTTGTTTCTGGAATCAGCCAGAGTGGCATACTCCCCAAACTTTAAAATATTTTTTACAAAATTCAAAGGCGATCAAGATTAAAATTCCCAAATGTGTATTCTGGATTGCCTCCAAAAACATTCAGTCATTATTGGATATTGTCTTGATTAAAATTCCTGTTGGTTTGTTCGACGGTTAAAGAGTAATCTTGTATCTTAGCTTTTGGAATGTATTCCTGTCATGTGACATCTGTGAAGTCCAAATTAATATAAAGAGATCTCTCTCACTACTCAGCATGAGAAAGGGTTTAAAATGTTCAGATTTCAGCAAAAGCAGCTCACAGAATGTAATTTGCACTAACATTACTATTTAGCTGCTTCAGTATCTCCTTCAGGAATAGCTAAAACTTTATTTTCAAAGATTTGCTAGGAACATTTTCAAAAGAATGTAACTGAGAATAATATGTGTACTAGCCAGTAATTAAAACAAAAGTTCTTTCCTAAGTATCCTTTCCACAGAACTCTCACATTTTACAAAGAAATCTTAGCCATTTATGACTTCACTGAATCACTTTGCTTACTGTTTTAAGTATGTGAAAAAAACAAGCCAGAAATTATGCCATTCTCAGAACTTGTTCCAGGATTCCAAAGCTAGATCTGAGCAAGATGTGATTTTCCCACTCTATAAAGCCATGTGAGACTTTATTTTCAGTTTCCAATCACTGTGGGACAAAAAGCAGCAGAGTTTTCCCCATGACCATGCGATCACGTGATCAAGTCCCACCCCATCCAAGAAGAGAGGGGATACTAAAAATAGTAGAACAAGAAATTCATCTTTGGATACCATGAAGATGTCCATGCAAAAGTTTTGTTAGCATTCACCACCACAAGGTAGCAATTATTATGATTATTTTTGAACAGGATTTTCCACCCTAAAATTCCACATTCTAAGTTGTGGAAACGTTTGTAGAAACATTTTCCAGTGTCCCTGATGGACTGTTTTAAGTATACAGATAGCCTGAAGTCACTGGCTTGTAGACAAGTTATGTAAAAACTGTAAGAGTCATATCATAGTGAAGTAGAGCTTGTCTCAGAATTAGCCTAAGACCCAGTCTACAGAAAATTTGACTTACTCCATGACATGAAAAATATCCTTTGCTTTCTGACCAGAAGTTCTCATTGGGAAATAAACAAAAGCAAACATATTCTTCCACAATGCTTACCATTGCCCAGATTTTGAGGAATCTACTTTGTATCCACACTGTTGTGTCCACAACTTACTGTTCGTGCCCTGAAGGACAGGTAGGTATTTTCTTGAGATGATGGAAATATGGCTTTGGAACTTGGGATCTAGGCAAGGATTTTTCTTTGCAGAGGCAGCTACATGGCAATATGCAGAACATGTGGAGATCAGAAGCCGAGTAAAGTATTCTTTACCTTGTTTCAGCTGTCCTTAAATTTAATGTGCATCCATTTGTCACTTTAAAAAGTGACTCCTCTGTGCCAGAAAACCTGAAAGATGAAAAGTATGTCAAACTCTGTGCTTTATAAGCTTCTCCTCCTTCCCCTTTTAGGTATGTTTTGAGATTGTCTGCTGCCCTTTTTGCAGTCTGCCTATATGTTTAATTACAGTCTTCTGTTTTTAACCAGAATGTCATGGAAGGTATATTGCTCCACTGCAATTTTCCCATTTCTAAACTGTCATGTTTTCAAGGTGAAAACTCTTCTAGTTTGATCAGAGAGAACTCTCATTTGGGAGGGATAAGAGCTCAGCAAAGGAGACAGAGTTCCCTCCCTCCCTAGTTTTGGCATAATTTTATGGGCAAGATGCTGGGCTGTGATATACCAATTTATGGGGATTTTAGGTACCTTCTGTGATCTGCTGACTTACCAGGACCATGGTGTGGTGAGAAATCATTCCTAAAACCTCCTGTATTTTAGTGTGATGCTAACCATATTACACACAGTAGCAGTGCCATCTGCTTTTAAATGGAGTATATATATATATACATAATATATATATATTCTTGATTTCATTACTTCATTTACTTACTTATGTAAGTTCTTGACTTCATTAATACTACTAGAAATAAGATTTTCACTTGGTGTTTTTTTTTTTGTTTTGTTTTGTTTTGTTTTGTTTTTTTTAGTATATATTTCCCTGATATTTTGGAGATTGTTAACACACTTTGGATCTGCCTTTTCTAGTATGCCTAATTATTTTTCATTTACTGCTAGGGGCTTTGTGGTCCCTGGGTGACAGAGCTTTGCAAGACTCAAAGATTTTTTGTGTGTCAGTGAATGGCCAGCAAGCAGCTGTGAGTGCTCCTTGTAGCTTTTGCTGTGTTGTGTCTGTCTTCCCTTAACACTTACCAGTTCTTTAAAAGGATTGTTTTGATCTTGTTGCTACTCTGTTGAGAGTACTTCAACAGAATGTGAAATTAGTTAAGCAGTTAAGTCTTTGTTTTAAATATTACTGCCTCCAGGCCTTCACCTAGATGAGATGGATGTTCCCATTCCAGCTGAGTGAAGAAGCAGCTGGTGCACTAGTACAGAGAAAGTGGATCCATTACTCAAGAAAGGTAGGAGTGTTCTGAGTTAGGATCTGAGTTCTGGCTGATCCTTTAATGTTACACAGACGTGGGAGATGGTGGCAAAGCTCCACAAAGCGTGGTCACTGTCTCCTGTGTGGTAGTCAGCACTCCCAGTTGCTGCCTGCTGAGTATGTGGGATCCATAATGTAGTGGTAATGCATTACAAAATGCAAAGGAAGTTTCAAGATCTGCATCTGGAACAAGCTCAGCAGAGATTGGGCTTTCAATTAAAAAGAAAATTTGTCTTTTGAGTTTTCATTACAAATTCCCTAATTATCTCAGTATTTATGGAAGTTTTGTTCCCTACTCCTTTTCTTATCCTTGGTGATAGAAAGGATGTGTGCACTTACAACCACTGGAAAAAAGTTCTGGCATGTAAGAACAGGACAATGACTGCACTGGATCAAACTGTAACCAAACTTTAAGCATCTGGTTTTAACTGAGACAAGGAATTCCCACAGCTTCCTTGTGCATTTTATGAAGAACTTCTATTTGTTTTGAAGCTGCTACTTGCTGGCTTTCTAAGGTGCCTTGGAAATGAGTGTACAACTGTCATCTATTTATTTTTTCCAGGTCTCCATGAGTTTGTAGACCTCCTCAGTCATCTTTCTCCCAGATTAACAATCCTTGCTCTAGTAATTCTGTAATTCTGATAGCTCCTAATGTCCTCTGAACCCTCTCCAGTTCTAGGATAAGCTTTCTTTAAATTATGGCAGAGGGACTAAGAGGCCAGAGCTCTATTAAATATTTAAGATATGGGAGCACAGTGGATATACAGAGGCATGATGATGATGCATACTTCATTGCCTTTTCCTTTCCTAGTAATTCCTAGCATTTGATTTGCTTTTTGGCCCCTGGGTGAGCTAATGTTTTCATAGAGCTGTCTATTGTTCCTTGGCTCCTGATTTGTAATGATCAGTGAGAGTCCACAAGTGATTTTTCATTTCTTTTTTCCAGATATATGTCACTTCACACTTATTTACAATGAATATAATCCACTAACTTACATCAGCCAGTCACTCAATATAAGTTTTTTATGCATTTATCACCTTTCTCTTATTGACACTACTAAAGAATATTTCTGTTATTTGTTCTTTACCCTTCCCAAAATGAACCTTCAACTCTGTGTTCTGTGCAGGCTCTCTTCTCCATGGCTTACACACAAAGGATTTTCTTGAGATAATTAATTTTAATGGAAAAACATCTTAGTAGGGTAAAAATGCTCACTGTAAATTCTTAGTTTCTGCTATGAATTTACTAATTTCTTTCCTTTTGCTTAAACAGGACAAGTTGGTTCAGTTTGTTTATAAACAACCCAAATATTGTGGAGCCTGTTATTTGGGTTCTGTAGGCACTACTGTAGTGAATAAAATAAAGCAACAACAAAATATATTACCCTTGTGCCAAAGCAGTAATTCCTTATAAGTACTTTGCCACTAATATTAGGAATGTATTTGTGGAATTTTAGCTTTTGGTAGGGAGAGAAGAGTTTTGATCTTTTCCAGAAATGAAAAGATTAAGGACTCTCTCTACATTTGATTTTCATTTCATCTTCCCCATATACTCTATTTCTTTCTTTGGAAGTCAGCCAGGAGCCCAGCTCCATGTAACTACCTTTTTCCTTCCAGACCTCTAAAAAGTATTTAGTTTGAAAAAGATGTTTATGGTGTTTGTTTCAGTGGTCATTCTGTGTTCCTCTTCCCACTCCCTTGTCTGTTTAGGTTGCGAGTGGTGGTTTGTTACAGTCTCTGTACAAAGACTGACCCGATGCAGTCCTACTCATGTGCAGATGTTGAGGTACTGCACTAAAAGATGTGATCATTCATTCAGTAAGCATTGATGCTATTTGCTATAGAGGATTTAATTACAGTAACAGCTCAAAATCATAGAATGGTTTGGGTTGGAAGGGACCTTAAAGATCATCTAGTTCCAACCCCCCTGCATGGGCAGGGACACCTTCCACTAGACCAGTGGCCACATCCAGTATAGATATCAACATAAATTATTTAATTAAACCTCCAAATTGCAAAGGCTTTAAGGCTTTAGTTAAAACCTCAAAGTTGAAAAGGCTTACAAGTTTGGAGTATTCTGTTTGGGTTCCTCTTAACAGATAAACTACCTTCAAACTAGTATTCTGCGTGTGGTTTTCAGTCATCTCCTCCAAATGGTACAATTCAAAGAGGTACATGTGGAAACCTGAGGCCTACAAACATCTTACTGATTTTAAGAAACACAAGCTTGAAAGATTTATTTCACCATTCTGTTCAGTACCTCGTCCTGGATGTTGTATGCTCTTTCCAAGGACAGTCTTGCATGTCAGTTAGATAAAAAATGCCTCAAAAGGCCTGATGCTCTTGAGTGAAATAATTGATTTCAAGTTTTGAACAGCTCATGATGTTCTACACTGAAAGACAACACAAACTGCTGCACAAAATTAATTTCCCCAATCAAGTCTTAAATTTGTAATGTGGCATAGTTAACATTGGTGCACAAATACTCATCTCTTTACCCTGTGTTGACGTTCAGTAAGGCAAAAGGAGGACTGGTTGACTTTTTTAGGTGTAGGACTTGGAAGCAGTATTGGGGATGATTCCATATTTTATAAGTACTTTGGATATTTTGAATCTATTCTGCAGACTTGGTACATTTCTTTTGATTTAATTTTTTTGAGGTTATGTTTTTATTAACATGCTTCATTTATAAATCTGGCATTTATTACTCTGTTCAGCTAAGCTGGATTACACTTCCAGTTTTGAATCCTGTGTGATCACTCTAAAATGAATTTAAAAGAAAATAATTACTTTTTAAAGCATACATGTTTGGAATTCCCTTTGGCTTTAGACTATTTTAGAAGACATGCTTCTCACCACAGACGTAAAAAATTATGCATTTCTCTTCAGAAGTACGTTCAAGGCATAGAATATTTGCAGCTTTATTGAACAGTCAGTTTGCCATGTGAATTTTGTGAACATGAAGGATAAAAGCCCAGATTCAGAGCACTTATAAGCCTGAAGAATATGTATAAGGTACATACAGATGCCCAATACTAGCTGATACTACACCTGGAAAAAATTTAGAAGTAACATGCATAGAGATAAAAATCTAAGGGAAAATTTAAACAAAATATATCAGCTTTTCTATATATTTAAAATTCCACATCTATAATAATTGAAAAATATATAGGCAGGAATAAATAGAAATAAAACCCCCCTAAAATTGTAGATAAAAATTAAATTTTTCTTAGTTACCCTTTGGATTTATGAAGCTCTTCAGATAAGCTTCAGTCTTTTAAGCACAGTTACTACTGGGTTTTAAATCTTTGCTAAATGTTTGCTTTCACAATTATTTAACTGTTCACCTATTGAAATGCATGGAAAATAAGGATCCCAAACCAATCGGAATAGAAGGCTGACTGTTCTAAAACACGCAGAAGAGACTCTCACATTATATCCAGTTTGCCCAGACCACAGGTAATGAGAAGTGCAGAGAATTCCCATGCAAGGTCTGACATGTTTCTAATTGACCACTCCATCATCACTGCATCCTGCAGTTTCTCTTGGCTGTTGCTGATGTCAGGTGGTTCTGGAAGCCTTGGAGCTAGCGTTACTGTGGGCTCTCTTCTGGGGATACTTCCATGAGAGCAATCTGCTCCAGTGCAGAAAGCCCATAAAAACCCCAGTGCATTAACCTCCTAAAGGTTAACCTCCTAAAGCAGTGCTGGGTAAATCTCTGTAGCTTATGAGTGATTCTCTCCAGCTGTATGGAGAATCCATGTTCATCTTTCCTCGAAACACTCAAATGCACCAGCACATCGGTTTTCATCCTCTGGGATGAAGCCAGTTTTTGAGAGCAGTTCAGCAGCTCCTTTCCAGCCAGTGTAGATGATTTCTCCTCTGATTCCTGATAATCTGTCTCCTAAATAGTTGGACACGTGGAGACTCCTAAGTACTTGAAACAAACTGCGAAAGTGAATCCATGAGGAGAACCTTTAGCAACAGAGCTACAGATGGTTCTTTGAGGATAGAAAACCATGGAGGCAAAAAAATAGCACAAGCTGCAGTTCAGCCCCAAATATACATGTTCTGACCTTCTCTTCTCTCTCTGCAAAGTCTTCAGCTACTTCAATTCCAGAAAATTATTTGGTGAAGACAGAGTAATCTGGATCAAAAAGGCTTCTGTGTTGCAAAACTTGGACCCGGAATTTCTGAAATGCCTAAACTCTCCTAAGAATTTTTCCAAAGAGAACTTAAAGATCACAAAACTTAAAAAAACCTAACAAACAGCCCACAGAATTGTGTGTGTGTACACTACTGTGACACAGATGCAACTGCTGCTTTTGGAAAAGTCAGCATTTCCCAAGGACACTACAGAATGAATGTAGCTCATTTCTTTGCTAAGTGTGTTGGGGTGAAGAGTGGAACATCACATTTCTCTGGTTTAACTTAGCAGATGCTTTTCTTTTCTAGCAATGAGTGAACTATAAATAAGTTTCTCATTGTTCAATTATAATGCAGTATTCACGAGTTGGAACGTTTCCTAATTCCTGCCTCATATTAAATAGCAACAATACAGATCAAAGATAATGCATACAAATTTGATATTTACAGTGTCTCTGTGGCTACAAAGGAGAGGAAAAGTGATATGACTGTATATAAACAAGACTTATGGCATTTTCAAGGATCAACCACCTAAAAAGTCAACATGTGCACAGATATGAGTTTAATAGCCGCTTATTAAAAGATGTAGTAAAATATGAGCGTGTACTGGCAGTAACTAGATTAAAGGTCTATTAATCTATCTTCAGAACAAAGCACATTTCATATGCAGGCGTTATTAGATGGCTGGCTCTAGCACATATATCCCTGTATCCTTTTTTTTTTTTTTGAACTGCATTTGTTAGGTTTTAATAGTGGACTTCCATTTAAATAGCTGTTTTGTGTAAATGAACAGCAGGAGGTAATAAACACCCATTCTAAACAGTGTTTTGATACCAAAATACTGGTGACTGATAATTGAAAAACACGTTTACCAGTCTCTGCAAATAAACACCAAAATATGAACTGACAATTGGGAAGCAGAGACATTTGATACCTTTAATCCATGTCAGCAGGATGCCTGATGACATAAACCCAAATGAAGTGTTTGCTGATGCTTAAGACAAATACTGTCTCATCATCTGTGTATCAAGGTAGAGAAATACTCAGAAGATCAAAAGAAAGAAGTGGATTGGGTCTATAATCAGAGCACTAAAATCAATGTTGACGAGAATCAAAGTTGGCTGCAGTTCAAGTTCATGTTAGGCAGATGTTTATCATTTTGCCTCATTGGTGCTAAACAGCAGAGCAAAAAGGAAAAATGAAAAATAATAAGAGCAAAATTGCAAGAGGAGTCTTCTCTGAAAGATCAGAAAAAATACAAGCTGCTCACAGTGGGGTAAAGCTTCAAATCCTATGGAAATGGAGTTTCTTTTAGCAAAACCCACCACTCCAGATGTGGATGACTGACTATGCTGCTTTTGCCTCTGCTGAAGCAGAGACAAAAACCCCCCAACTCTTTAAAGCTGCTTTGCTACCTACTAGTGTGGGGATCTACTGCACAGACAGAGGAGGAATGAAAAAATTTTATATCTCATCCCAAACCACATCCCACTCTGAGCTATCAAGCCTTTGAAATGACCATCAGATTTGTGCCAATGAGAACAATTCACATTAAATAAACCAGTTCCTTTGAGCTGTTGAGGGACTGCTATTCATACAGACTTTTCAGCAGGAATAGTGTTCATATGGAAGGAGGATATTTCAGTTTCATCAATGCCCTGCTAAAAATTGCTCCCTGTGTGGAACTTTGAATATAGTTGCTGTGACCGACCTTATGCTTTGAGACTACTTTCTCTTTTTTTATATTCAGTTTATTGGCTACATAGAGAATTGATTTCCATGTGCTAAAATTTCTCTGACCAGATTCAGTCCCATAGAGAAACCATTGTTTTTATTGCATTTCCATTCTGGTAGTTTTCTAGCTGTAAAATTGATGTGCATTATGTCAGCATGGGTACATTTAGCCAGAGGTGAATCCTACTGTGTTCAGGAAGGAGACCACATATCTGTGATGGTGCCATCACAAAACAAAATCAGTGGTGATAGAGGTACCTATAGAGACTGATGAACTTGAAAAGAACCTTGTACTCTATATTAGCTTGGTCAATCATTGTGTATTCATGAAAAATGTGTGCTTGGTGCAATATTGTCCTGATGCAATGACCAGAAGTTTAAGCAAGATTTGGGGGGTAACCACTACAGGATAGAGACTTAGAGGATAAAACTGAAAAATCCCCTCTCACGGAGTCATTCTGCAAAGCAAAGCTTTCAAAGCTTTGAGCACAGAGAACCACAGGGAGAAACAAGGCTCCCCCATCCCAAAGCCTACCAGATTCAGAACTTCATTGTTTTGCTCAGCTGAATGCACATCTCTTTATTAAAACAGGATAGAAAAGATGATGGTGTAAAGTGTTAAAACTAAAAAAAGTGTTGTTTAATTGTGAGTGGATGGCTAATTCAAAACCGTTTGCACTTGACTTACACATGGTTCTGCATTTGGAGTGCTTCAAACACCTTCTCCCTGCAGGTACTCCCAGCCAGTCTGGGCTGTTGGGAGGACAATCAATAGTAAGCATGGGGTTGTTCCTACACAAACATGCTCTTGCTCTTTAAATTAAAAATATTGCCAGTCTTATCATTTTGTGACTAGAGGGAAGCAATAAATAAATATTGGTTCTCCCTGGAAGTAGAAAGTGGGACCTTGTTTTTCCTTCCTTCTTTTAAATTAGAATCAGGTTTTTAAACACAAGAAATTATAAGCAGGCTAAAGCCTAAATGTCTCAGCTGAATTTTAAACCACACTTTTGCCTCCTGCCTGCTTGAATCTCTGATGTGCTAAACAACTTCCAAAGCCCTCCTCCTGCCTCCTGTGTCCCACAGAGGGACAGTTCTCTCTCTGACATCCCACGAGCTTCCAGTTCTCCCTGGTCTCAGGTTGTCACTCAGCCCTGGCAGGATTTGGCCCTAGGTCTCTGCCCATGCATCTGCACTCCCCCATTTTACAGGGAAATGAAAATTTGTACAGTGTTACATTGATACCGGTTTGACCCTTTCACACTCCATCTACAGCTAATTGAAGGTCTGAAAGTACTTTTGACATATTTTCTTGAATGTATGTAATAAAGTTTTAAATTCTTTCACTGCAGTACATGTTTTCACTGAGGTCTCACAAATTATCCGGTCAGTTTTGGAATCCTTATAAGGATCTTTCATGGGAGTGGAGTAAAATGCAAGGCGGAAAGAATATGGTGCATATTTTTTTCTAAGATAATAAAAAGGACTTTCTTTGTCCCTTTTTTTAATTTTTTATTTTTAAAAGTACTTTTAAAGCCTATCATTCTCACTGGAGAAAACCAAATATGAAAACCCTATCTTCAGATTTAGTGTGAACTCGATGAAAAGTTTACTGTATTTGAACTGAAACCAAGAAATCCATTAGTATTAGTGGTACCAGCTGTTCTTTGTATCAGCCCAAACTCTGCAAAGGGACACTGGAAGTCTTGAGCTACAAGGTCAATACAGAAAGTGTAACTTTTATTTTAAGTGAAAGAAACAAAGAATAAGAGGAAGTTTCTTAGAAACAAAATGCTGTAGTTGTCACTTTGCAACAGCAGCCATTTTATAATCAATTTGAAGAACTCATGGAGCAGGAGCAGAGCCCCTTTGCTTTTGGGAATTGTAGTGGTTCCATGCCTCAGTGAAATTCCTTCCACCCTGCAAAGACGTTTCAGATATCTTGTATTTTACCTCTGGTTTATGATAAAACTCACCTAAAAGAGGCCAGTATCTCAAATTCCTGGTTCATTCTGGCTAAAGTTGTGTTATTGGTGAGAGCTAGTTAAATATGGGTAATATGGGGGAAAAAAAGAAATAAAATAAAATTTGCAATTTTTCAAATGTTACCAGTCTTTTACAAACAGTGGTCTTTTTTTGCCCCACATATTCTTTTTCTGTTTCTTCCATCTTGGGGAAAAAATTATCTTGCTACAGGATAATTACTCAATAAGAGAAAGAATGATCTTGAAGAGAAGCCAGCAATCCTGCCACCACTACCAGGCAGATGCACAAAAAAGGTGGTAGTTGAAAATCTGTGTCTTCTCCAGTGACTTCCAAATCTGCATTAAATGCAAAACTCATCCTTACAGAGGTTGTACTCAGGGACCCTCTTTATCATGTGTAAATAGTGGCTTCAAATTTTGAGTCTGCAGAATTGGGGTTGGATTTAGTGATTCAAACTTGGACCTTCTAATTTGTTTTCTTCTTTGCTGATAATGTTGATGAAACTGAACTGATATGTTGCAAGAAAGATAAACCAGACTTCAGTTCCCATTTGCTTTAAATGTCTGCTAGTAAATAGTACTCATAAGTAGAGATACAGCCTAAAGCAACATTCAGATGACTAAAGTGTTGTGTTATATCCAGAAGCTCCCACTGTGGTATCTTAATTTACATTTTGCAGCAAGATTTTCCAATCCTACACAGCAATAAATGTGCAGGAGTAAAATTCACAGTGGGAAGGAAATATTGGCATCCAGCTTTACAGCTTGGACAGCAGAGTGAAAAATAAAATCTTCTATTGTCTGTGAATTGAGTATTACACAGAATACCCCACAGTCCCTCCTCATAACTGAATAGATGAAATAAACACTCTAGGAGTTATTTCTTAGCAAAAATGAATGAGGATTCAGGGCATGCCTACATGTGCTTGACACATTTCACATGTGTAATTTATGCAGCTCCCATAGTCTTGGGACAGAACACATGTGTTTCACACATGGACTTTGCAGTACATATTAGCTATGGTCCACTGAGGTACAAGAAGTGGGCAGGCTGCAGATGCAGGGTTATTTGCTGAGCCCTTAAGCAATGTAAGAGTGAGAAATCCTGCAGGAAACTTTACTGATGCTATGTGGGACTGGGCAAACCTGCAAAACTTCCAAGGGGGGCACCTTGCTGTAGCTCTCCTCTGCATCCATGTGTGCGTCCGAGTGTCTATTTCATATACTCTAAGAGTGTCACTTACCCAGGATTCTTTTTCTGGTAAAATGCTCACTTTTCACATCTTGATTGATTAATTGGTGGGCAAATGTCAGAGGTCACCTGGACAAAAAGAGGAGGTAGAGCCTGCTCTGTATGTTCTGGTGTACAAAGAGCTTTGCTTTGAGAAAGAAGAATATTCTTTTCTCATAGGATAGAAGGGGCACTGAGAGGTTTTCTGAAACTTTCCTTAAGGCAAGGCGAGTGATCATTTTGAAATTCCTGATGATTTTTGTCTAGCCTGGTTTCAGAGACTTCCCAGATGGGGCAATTCAGTCTTTCTGCACCTCATTATCCTTAGTGTTGCAAAGTTCTTGCTGACACCCAACAGTATAATTAAAATATCAGTCGATTACTTCTTGTCTTATCCACTACAGACATGGAGAAGAGATTATTCTACTCTTTTGCACAACAAAAACTTGAGGGCTGTACTCCTGTTAACTTGCTCAGTCCTCCCTTCAGGCTGAACCACCTCAGCCCTTTCCAGACTGCACTTATATGGACCTCTTTAGGAGCCACATGAATACCATTTTTATTTCACTTTCTCACAAAAGTACCATAGAAGTCATGATAAAAACACACACTAGATTAAAAAAAATTACAATAACAACCTTTTGCCTATCCAAAGGACTGGTGGCCCATCACAGAGAGAAGCTGGCTTGGGTTGGAGTACCTGTGATACATCACACAACAAATGCTGTATGCTACCTGGGGTACTGTTCATCTGCTTGCTATGTTCCAGATGCTTACCTGGAAAACCTGCCTGAAACAGAATTTTGCTTGACTCTTTGTTCTAGCATTATTCCAGGCATTCACGTTATTTTGCCTGGCCAATTATCCCCCCTATCTCTTCCTTTTTCTTGGGGAGGGGTGTGTCAGCATGTGAGAAGACGTTTTGTCCTATATTTTGCTTATAGTAAGATATTTGCATTGTTTACCATGATGTTCTTGAAAGGAGGCTAAGGGACTGTGCTGGCAAGAAGAGCTTCTGCATCACTGCCAGCAGCCACCCTGTGCAGATCTGGCTTGGTGCACACCTTCTCTCTGCAGGGTTATACACATCAGGACATGATTTTTTTCTGAAGTCCTCTTCTTCTCACAAGAAGTGGAATTTGGATTTGGTTGGCAGAGCAGGAAAAAAAAATAAGCAAAGATATTGTTTTATCTTTGCCAAAGATTAAATCCCTTTCTTCATTACCTACTCTACATGTTTATACTAACAGATGTTTTCACCTCTGAATCTGCTAGCCCACTGCCAAAATCCTGTTATGACACTAGGGCTAAAAGATCAAGCACTTGGCTTATTTATACCAGCATAATGAATATACTGGTGTAAATTCAAAGATACAGAAGTCATTACTGGATTTTTTAGCAAAATAAACAAATTCACAAATACAGCAATGCCCCGTTTATACATCTCATACGAATCATAAAATCTTCTAAGGTCTAACTTTCATCTCTGTAAATCAAATGTATTCTTAATTGGGGTACAAATAAGAACCTTCTTGAGGACTTCGAAACAACAGCTTGGACTCCTTTTCAGCATCTGGAGACACAATTATGAAGGATTTTGTAAAAAAAACATTTCCATACGGTGTAGGGGGAAACCACAAGCTCTCCACAGGGGGGAAAATAAGACTACCAGAAGAGCAAAATTCTTGTCAATTAACAGATGCTAAACAAGGAATACAATCTAAAGAAGTGAAATAAATTATATTTCTTTGGTGATATTCAGAATCCAAGCACCATCATAATGTTTCATCACCTATTTGTGCATTTTCTCTTATAAAGCACTTGAAAAATATTTCCAGCTTCTGTTCCAAGATAAGCTTTTTGTAATTACTTATGATGATAATCCACCTAAGGATGTAAATTACTGGGGAGAACAGGAGAGAATTCTAACTGATTTGAGACTCAAATGTGCTTGACAGACTTATTTATAAGGTCTGTAATTTCTATGCACTTCTCCAGATTTCTTCTAAGCTTACCTAATAATAAAATAATCTGTGATTTAAATATCACTCTCCTCCAAAGCAAGAATGTCCTTTAATAAGATGGGTAAGCAGATTAAAGACTTTGCCTGAAGGCAAATAAAGAGAAAAACTTGTGAATAGATTCAAAGAATGAAATCTCTCTAGTGAAAATATTAAGCACTAGACAACACTATCTAACAGCTTCAGTAGGGTGTCGTCAATGTCAACCGAAGTGTGTTTTTCAGCAAAATATTCATTTTCATTCCATAATCACCTACCAGTGACCTTGGATAGTCCTGGGGTATTTTGGTTTTTTGCCTTCTGAATTGTAGTACTTCTTCTGGCAAATTGACCTGTGTGATTTACTTAACACAACTGGTCTGCAACATAGCAGCAGTTTGATGAACTTCAGAAAAAACTGGAGACCTTTGATTTTTTAATAATCATGATTTTGGAAGAAAAGAATGGGATCCCTGTGAGCTAAACTGGAATATCTTATAAGTATGAAGTTTCGCTCTAGGAAGTTATAAACAACATTAAGAAATCCCAAATACTACCAACGATTCAAGACTAAACACAGAGAGATACTATCTTCAGGTGGTTTATATCACAGTTGCTGCCATGCTGAGGTGAAGTATATTCATGAGCAACTGTAAAGAAAAAGCCTTCAAGGTCAATAACGAGGGTCCAGCTGCTACTTTCCTATATTTGTTTCTTTAATTCAAAATAAAGATGGAAAAAATTGTACCAACTGAAAATTCATCTATGTAACCAGTAAACCGTAGTTTCTGTATAACTTAACTCTTACAGAATCCTACCTTGTATGATTGCAGCATTCTCAAATAACACAAAGTCTCAGGCCAGAAGAATTTGTATGAATAATTTCCTGTTTTTTACAGAAATACCAGGCATGTACTCCTACTCTCTCATTCAGTTTCATACCTGCTTTTTACCAATTGTGTATTTTTTAGAAACATTCTAGACTTAGTCTAGAGTCTTAATTCTAGAGTGCATTTTGACCCTTACAAACAAACACAAAACAGTGTGGGTTTTTTATGGTGCAGTTGCACAACAACAAATAAAAATTCTCAATAATAATAATAAAACCCCCACCTTTAAAATAGATTCTCTGAAACCTAGTTCACTTTTTTGATGCATCCCCACTTTCTGGTAAATTGTATACAGGCCTTTCAAGCATATGGTGTACAGTAAACAGACCTTCCCAATCTCAGATTTATCATCACAAAGAACAAACCTATGCCATTTACAAACAAAGGTGAAAGATGGGATACAGCTAGTGGTGAAAAAAATGTTCTTCAGAATCCATTAGGTTATGGAAAGGCCTAGGAAGGTCATTAATGATTCTTATTTGTCACTAATGTTATTGCATGAATTTGGACACATTAGGTATCACCTGTCAAGAGCTTTGCTGAAAAGGTTTATCAAGACAAACTCCTGGACTAGAGGAAAAAGGTTTCCTTAGATTTATGGCAAATTTGGTCTAATTCCTTTGGGAAAAAAGATGTTATAATATTAACAGTGTTATACTGAAAGATATTTATAGCTACCATCTAATGAGACTTTGATCTACAAATAATTACAGGTTTACTGAAAAACTATGAGAAACACCCTTCTTTCAAAGCCAACTGAAGACACAAGTACGTGCTCTCTTGTGTATCGATAGTTCAAACAAAACTTATGATGTTGGGTTGCATGATAAAGGTACATACCTAATCCCTTGCAAAAAAACCTCTCAAAGACTGATGAGGGGACTGGTGAATTAATCCTTTTTAACTGCAGTTATCTAGCATGTAATGGAAAGAGAGTGAGAGAGAGTCATCAATAGAAGTAAGTGCAAGGATTGTCTGGGGAGGGAGCAGGGGGACAGTTCTCCTTGGACATTGAATTCATCAGAAAGGCAGGTTTGCAGGTTTCTGATCAAGCAAATTGCCTTCTTCTGATGGTTCCTCTGTATTTAAGAAGACGTGATTTTGATCGCATCCCTGTAAATAAAGTGAAAGTGCACAAAAGAAGTGTTTTTAATCCACTGTTGGCAAGGGAAGCCTCCTGCTTCTTTCATTAGCAATCCACTAGGAGGAAGATGATGTTACAGAGAGCTTACCATCCACTTTCAAACCATCATTTTGTGTCTGAGACCATAAAAGCAAGGAATCCTCATGTTTTTTCCATTGATGTTGTGTTATGGAAAAGCTATTCAGAGAACTGCAGAGGCAGCATGTCTCATTCCAAAGTGGCATAAGGCTATGGTGGGTATAAAATACCAGATAAGAGTGTTGGTATAATGCTTTAGGTGCCCAACTATCCTGCTGCCTCTCTTCTTCAAGGAAGCATTGACTAGGTTTCCCAGGTGGAATTTTACTCTGAGTCTTTTGAAGACTGGATTTCTAATGTAACTCAGATAGGCCTGAGCATCATCTCAAGATCTTACAGTTTTTCCTTGGTCAGGATTTGGAATAAGAGCCTCCAATAAAGGAAATAGCAGAATAGCAGACAGCAATAACCAGTTCATATAAACTGAGGTCTCAGCAGCTTACCAACAGGCCTTTCCTGTGAGTTGTTCACAAATCTGTAAGCTTTATTTCTGCATCCAGCTTGCTGCTGTGAACCCCCCTCTCTTCTCTTTCTCCTCAGTAAGGTCTTTAGCTGGTTCACGTTATCCCGAGCAAGCAACAGATTCCTTACTACTTGTTAACAAGAGTTAGCAAATGACATATTTTCCAAGTGAAGTAGGTGGAAATCCCCTGTCAGCCGTGAATTGTACTATTTAAATTATACTACTGTGCTGACAGATTCAGATTTGCTACTCACCCTCTTTGCAAGAAAAATCCAGGTATGGTAGAAAATTCTTTCAAGCAGTGTTTTTCCTTGGAACGACTATAGAGAAAGGCTTCTGGCTCTGTGAAATACAGATTTTGGTGGCATTTAACTTTAGTTTTACCCACTCACATAAACTGCGAGTGGGTTTAAACTTCCCACACTGCCCATGAACTAACCTGATGAACTTCTCATGATTCATGTTTTGGCCTTTGATTTTCCTTAATGTGTTTTCATGTAATGGTTAGGCACCAGGTATCTGGCCAGATATTTCTCCTGAGGTTGAGGGGCATCCCAGAACAGGGTGGTGGTTGCTGCCTGGATGCCTGATCCTGCTTTTTCCAGGGGTAAATGTAACTGCATCACAAAACTGCATCAAGAGGCCTAGACACCATTCAGTCCAAATCAGATCTGTGATGGTTTCTCACTTACAAGGGGATATGACCACAGCACAGGTGAAAGGAAGGTGTCACGGGTTCCGTATGTCCAAACAACCATGAGATCAGGCCAATCACCAATTCATTAAGCTGCAAGACCATCAAGAAGAGGCTGTGGAAAGACTTCCCTTAAAACCTGGGCTAGAGAGCCAAGTACTCTGCTCTGGCTGGAGTCAAGGACCAGGGTATGGCTTCAGTTATGAAGGCCAGTTGTGCAAGCAGGAGAGCTTGCTGGTTTCCTATGGGTCCTCCTGTGTGCATTCTCTTGTTTCTAATAATGCCACCATGTCCATTGCACAGCATGTCCCTTTGGGTGGGTCACTCTTTCGTTTGTCTTTCTCCTGTCTCTCCATCCCTCCTCCTTCAACTCAGGCGTAGGTAACATCTGCTCATGCCAGAGGAGGTGGATGCTGGCTAAGCAGGTTAGAAGCTGGGGTGGGAGGAGAGACCAGCTAGCAGCTAGTGGATGCTATAACATAAAGTTCAGTCCTGTAAGACACAGGTTTTAAAACCAGTATGAAACTAGAAGTCTTTTCCAGATGGTCATAGAGCAGAGTCTTGGAGTGGCTAGTGTTGCAAGGGGCCTTAAAGATCATCCAGTTCCAAGCCCCCTGCATGGGCAGGGAAACCTTCCACTAGACCAGGTTGCTCAAGGCTCCAATCCAACCTGGCCCTGAACACTTCTAGGGATGGGGCAGCCACAACTTCCTTGGGCAACCTGTGCCAGTGTCTCACTAGCCTCAAATTAAAGAATTTCTTCCTAAAATCTAACCTAAATCTCCCCTCTTCAAGTTTCAAAACATTTCCCCTTGTCCTCTCACTACATACCCATGTAAAAAGCCCTACCCCAGCTTTCCTGTAGGCCCACTTCAGATATTGGAAGGTTTCTATAAGGTCACCTTGGAGCCTCCTTTTCTCCAGGATGAAGAACCCCAAATTCCTCATCCTGTCTTCACACAAAAGGTACTCCAGCCCTCTGATCAGTTTAGTGGCTCTCCTCTGGACACTTTCCAGGAGCTCCATGATCTTCTTATGCTGGGGACTCCAGAATTGGACACAGTACTCCAGGTGGGGAGCATCACCTCCCTTGACCAGCTGTCTGTGCTTCTTTTCATGCAGCCCAGGAACCTGTTGGCTTTTTAATGATAATAGTCTGATTGTCATGCCAGTAGAGTTAATCACAGTTTGCCTGGTGACTTCAGTGTCCTTCTAAACAGAACCATTCATGGGCCCTTAGGGCTCTCCATGTCAGTTGCCATGGCTGTCTGCGGGGGAAGTTTCTCAGTAGAGTGAGCGAGAAGTGTGGTAGAAAGAAATTATCATGATGCTTAAGGTTTGCATGAAGAGTCGGGGTGTCATGACTCCTCCTCATTGTTGAGAGTGCAGGAGCCAGGCCCTGGCAGCTGTAGGCACTAGGTGGTCTGAATTGCTCATTACCCCCTTGGACTTAGGTGTGACAGAAGGCCCTTAATCTTGGATGCTGTAGTTGGCAGTCTGAATAGGGCCCTTATATCCTGCAGCTTAAGAAAAGACTGTAAGAATGAAAAGTGGTATAAAGTAATCCACAAAGAGGGAATAGGAACAGATATTTAGGAATCAATCTTCTTTATTTCATAAGCAGTATCAAGTAACCAAGAAGAGCTCAGCAGAAAGTGACCATGGAAGGACCGGAGAAATGTTCAGTACTCAACCATAATTTAATTAGCTCTCAATAGCTTCCAGAAAAAGATCTCTAAACCTGCATATATTTAAGATAAGCCTTTTGTTCCATTTGTAACCCGCAAACTGACAGCAAGTCTAGGACCCTTCCCCCTTCTCAGACTCCATCCTCTTTTTATTTTGTTCTCCAAGTCACAGAACTTGATGCTTTTTTTTCTTCCCCTGCAGTACTTTTCTTTGACCTCATTCCCCTCTCCAAGAAACTCTATCCTCTGCTGTTATGTTCATGCACAGCCAAACATTTATAGATGGCTTAATTATTTTCTTTTCTCAAGGAAAATTCAATCTGATCCCCAATACGTATAGGATAAAATAAAATGAATCAGCTGGGAAACTGCATTATGAAGGGGAGGGGTAAAAGAAGTTATGTAAAATTTCATGTCACTGTCAGACTGTTTTCATAGAATTTGTGTTTGAGATTAAATTAAAATCCCTAAAACTTCTTTGATAGCTTCATACTTAGGGTGAAACGTAGCAGATGCATTTTACCCCAGTACCATGATTCTCATCTCCCCTTGCAGGGAGAGAATGAACTGCTTTGTGGAAGAGTTCTATATTCTTACAGTATTAAGCAATTCTTCTTTTCCCCTGGCATTGGTATTCTTTTATTCAATTTATCTGCACTGTAGCTTGGATAATATTTACCAGATGTTAAATAAATAATTTAAGATAACACAGTCCTGCACGACAGTTGTAACATTTTGGGTCACCTTTTTATTCAATTTAAATAAAAAATCACTTCACTTCAAGATTTCAATATAGTTCACTCCATGGTGACACTTAATACTTTTTCCTCTCCTTTAATTTGGAAGTAGTGTTCCCCAAATAGTTCATTTGCCATATTGTTTTTATCTTTAACAAGATAAAATAGACGTAGAGGGTTTACTATTTCAGCCTGATGCCGACAAATATGAAACCAAAGAATATGAAGAGCCAAAGTTTTGTAAAAGTCCATGTTATATAATGAAACCAAATGCACAGTTTGGAATTTAGAAAGAAATCCTAGTGTGAAGATAAAAGGACATGAAAGATAGTAAATGCTGAAATGATACACCACATAATGGTATACTGTCAAGGAAGAAAGATAACATGATAACTTACAGAGCCATCTCAAAGCCTACATAGGTACTTGACCTATAGTTTGCAAGGAAACAATCTTTTTGTTTCATCTGGCTCATATTAAAAATAGGAAAAACAAAACCCTTATTTTTTTTCCACTCTCACACATATGGTTTAAAATCCATGCAATTTTTAACTGTCTAAAATTCTTTTAAGCAATTTAAGACAGAATTATTAAATCACTTTTCGATTTCATTTAATGAAAAACTGCACCACCATTGTTGGTCTATGTACTATCAATTGTAAAGCTAGTAGGGCTCCAATTGGTCCTATGTGCAATCCATCATGAGTGGCATCAGATTTGTATTGCCCAAATTGGGTGCTGCTGAAGATAGAACTAACACAATCTGTAAGTTAACTTTGAGCAAAGCTTAAAATACTTCCCTTCCTCATCTCTTTCCAGTTTTTAAAATGTGACTGTTTCCCAGTCCTATCTCAAGGATTTTCCAATACCTGACAGACCTCACTATCCTTGGGAGCTGGGGACTTCCCTCCTCCTCTCTTCTGCAGGACTGAGGGGCTAAAAAGCTATCTAAGAAATTAATTTTGTTTTAATTTACCCTGCTCTTAGGAGGAAAAGAAGCAACCTAAATATCCAGTTTCCAGAAACTGCAGGTTAAAATACCATGAGATTGAAGTCAACCTTTCATCTACCCCATATATAGAGTTTTAAACAGCTGTGGTCAGCATATAAATGCTCACAGGTCTGCATTGCAGCTGAGACTGATTGAAAATCTGTCAATAGTTGTTTTGATACAAAATTGAGGTTTAGACTTAATTCATGTTTTTCTGGTTATTCTTTTCAATATTTTAGGAAATGTCCACAAAGCATAAGAAAGAGTTACTTTAAACCTTTCTGCCAGTTATTCCGAATTTACCCATGTCTGGTACCAAGCTTTTTGTTTTTAGCTGAAGCCCCACCCCTACTTTTCTTCTTCTGAAAGACAGAAAATCTTTCTCTGGGGTTAACAATTATATGTCTTTAATCTTCAATTAAAATATTGATGACTATGGTTCTTTAAGAAAACAAGGACTTATCTGTTCTGCAATTAAAGCTTATTGAACAAACCTTGTGACAAACTTGTCCCAGTTTCCCTGGGAATAATGCTCCTTTTCACCACAACTATCAGAAGGTTGTTTCTCAGAGGACTATGTTTTTCTTCCCTGGTCTATAGCCTAGACTGGCTAAATTTTATACTCTCATCTCCCACTCTTCATAACAGCAAACAGTAGCCACAATACTTTGTAGAAGATGCTCTTTAATGAGTAGGTAGGTAGAACAAAATTAAAAACATGGTATCTGGAAACTCCCTACAGCAGGAGCTGAAGGTATACAAAGCCTTTGGAAGCCTTCTGAGTTTACCTATAACTCATGTTTCAAAGTGTTATTAGTGACCCTACTACCAAAGAATATAAATCTCTACACTAAAGAGATGACTTGTTTTTAAACTGGGATTGCTGCCAGGGACTAGATCCAGCACAATACATTTCAAGGGCTAACCAATAATGGGTAATTGCTACTTAATTGAGAATTATGTGTTTAGCTGGGCAAAGGTGGTATCTGAAGGCCCAGTCAGAGTTGTTCACAGGTGTGTTTGGGTATTTAGGTGCAGATATTTCTTGCTGTGGGCCCCTCTGTTAGCTTCTGGCTGCTGCCTTGCCTGGCAGCTCAGGGTCCTCAGGAGGGAGGGAGCAAAGGAAGTGTTGCTCAGTGCTCATCGTTAAAGCAATTCAGGAAATAAAAGTGAATGTCTCTCAGCACAGTATATTCCTGGGAGCCTAATCTGAATGAGCTATTCATCTGCATGTTTCTATTTCCAGCAGGGGCTGTGCCAATTAAGAGGACTTCATATAAACCCTTTCAGTGATGTACACTGGGAGGCAAAAATACTGATAAAATATGGATTTATTTTTTTTTTTTTTAAGCTATCCCTTTAGTAATAGTGGGAATGGAGCAAAATGAGTCTACTATCCTGTCCTTTCACAGTCTGTTTCCATAGGTATCTGGCCAGTTAGGTAAATTCTAATTTGGAAGTACAAAGAAGCTTGTCTCTTCTCTTATGTCCAGGTGGGAAAAGAAATGTTCCACTTGCAGCCAAGATTTATTCTGGTATTTGGAGAATTAAAGGAACCCCTGTATCTTTACAGTCAGTGTCTTTTTATCTAAGCATTTACTTCTGGATGGGAGAAGGGCAGGGGATTTGGGATTAATTTTAGCTATGAAGAGTTAAATTTTTTAATTCTTTTAATATGAAGATGGGACAGGAGAGTAGGGCACACCTGAGGGAGGCAAACCTGAGGGATTCTGCTCTGTGGAGTGGCAAGGAGATAAAACAGGTGAAGGGACCCTAGCAACTTTAAGACAAGAAGCTTTGGGTTCCTCTCTGCTTTGCTTCAGGCAGAGCTGCAGAACTGCTGTTTTATAGGTCCATTTGTGGTTTTATAGGTCCATTTGTGGTTTTATACTTTCTCCTGTGCTACCTCATATCTGCAATGATGACTTCACAGGAGCTCTGCTGTGAATTCACGAGCCTTTGAGGGATGATTTCAGCTACAAAATTGGGAGAAGTTGTGTCTGCCCTGCGAAGGAGCAGGGATTTGCTTTCCACTGAGCAAGAAAGAGGAGTTTGAAATGCAGCAAAGTTCCCTTAAGAGGGAGCAGGGAATTCAATTACCTGGAGCTTTCCAAAGAGCTCATCCTGGGAGGCATCAGTCACTCCCAGGTCCTGGTGACCTGCTGTACCAGTGGCAGCATGGGGCTGCTTGGTTGCAGTAGGCACTGTGCAAATGTGGTGTGGTTGTTCCTCAAGCTGAAGGCTGCCCAGAAAAAAAATGGATGCATGTCCAGTTTGCTGAAGTGTTTGAAGTTCCTGCTCTTGCAGATTCAACCTGACACTTTAAAAAATTTCCAGTATAAGAAAAAACAGACAGATTGTTTTGCACTAGTTTAATACAGTAAGTGACCCTCATTCGAAACCTTGCTTTGAGGACTTAATTTGAAGTTTCTTCTGCATAAAGGCTGATGCCAAACCACAAAACTGTTGGGTGTCTAGTAATGGGAGAGTAGTGGAACAGAGTGGAAAACATCTCTCTTTTTCTAGTCTCCTAACAGGAGCTGTGTCAAAACAATTACAGCCCTGACCAGCTAGGATGCCACAAAAACTACTTTAGACCCAAAACTGAAAGGAGTGATCCTCAGTGCTAGTGTGTATCACAGACTAACTGGCAAATATGGTCCTTATAACACTGAACAGGCCTGTGTTAAAAGCATTTAAAGAAATTTTTTTTAAAAGTACTAAAAGAGCAAACAAAGTAGTCTTTGGATGACCTCTTGTTTCTCTTGACTAGCAGTAGCATTCATTAATCTGCAGCATATGATAAAGTCAGCCTTTCAGCTGGCTCCCAGTAAAGCAGACTCCTTTAACTGACAAAGACCCTGCCATCTAAGAATTTGGTTCACTTTTTCATATCATGCTAAAAGACTAAATAAAATCCAATCTTCTGGAGCAATATTGAGATATTACATCCAGATGAAGGGTGGGTGTCATAAGAGAACAGGCTGCTAGCAATATTCTCTAGGCTTCCTGCCATCAGCTTGGGTTAAAGTAGTGAAGTCGAGGTAAAAAGTAAAGCAGTTTTTATTCCTGCTGACATATAAAGAAAAGGAGTAGAGGACACTTCATCAAGTTTTTTCTTATATGATTATTGTCCCAAGAGTAAAAAGTTTATTGCATTCTTTGTTTCCTAGTACAACACTTGTTTTGTCTTAGAAAATACTGTATGTTATATTGTAAATATCCATGTTTTAAGATGAGGGGACAGAAAATAGTAATTTAGATTCATACTCAGATCAGATTCTAAATGTCCATGTATGTGTGTAATGGAAGGTGGAAATTTCATATATCTCCCCTGCTAATTTCATCAAGATAAGACTGCACTATCCGTTCTGCTTTTCAGACTGTATCTGTCCTGCCTGGAAAAGCTTTTTATTGTGTAATGGCAGAACGTTGTCCCTACTGTGCCGGGTTATTGAAATAAGAAGCAGAGTTACTACAGTCAAACAAATGCAAACCTTTGTACCAAACTGAAAATAGCTTTTACAGTTCTCTTTGTCTGATGCAAAAACATTTCTGCCACACAAAAACTATAAGGCATTAAATGAAGAGCACATTCAAATGATGAGCTGCATGACTAAGTCCACCTAATGACAACCTGATCAGATGGCATGGCAGTAACTGCAGGGCTTTTGCAAAGATGGGACAGCTTACACTGTCTGACTTATTACCCAAAAGTCAAAAATCCACTTTAAAATTAATCTTTCCAGGTCAGCCCTACAACTACACAAAGATATAGCTTGAGTGAGTTCTGGGGATCCTCTGATTGTGGATCTCTGGGTGATCTCTGTGTGATTTAGTGATCTGTGTGATCACTAAAGCATTCACACTGTACTGTGAGGCTCAGGGAACTGTTTTCCTCATTTATGAACCCATTTTCATGCATAACTCTTGAGTTTTTGTTCCTCTCCTCCCATTGTTATTCTCTTTTCTATTCTCTTCTCCTCCCCACAGCAGAGAGGGGACTTTCATAACACAAGAGATACCCAGGGAATACTGCAGCAATTGTAACTAAGGCACACCAGAGAAGTTGAGGTCAAACACTGTACTGATGGATGTGTGCAGCAGAAACACTCTGTATATTGTTAGTTCCATCTCGCCCTGACCTTAATATTCCCTCCAGGGCTTTCTTCCCTGGCATACAGTGCAGCAAATACCTAGGGAATATTGGGGAAAAAAAAAAAAAAAAAAAAAAAGAAAGAAAAAAAAAAAAGAAGGAACATTATCTGGTTACCTAAGGCAACTGAAAAGTTTTAGAACTGACCAGTGTAGTTGTGTTTCACAACTCCCATTTAACAGACAATGCCTGTCTCTCAAAATATCCACATGGAAATGCAGAGCCAACAGGGAAGCTGAAGTACTCATCTGTGTGTCCTGCCTGCATCCAATTAACAACCAAACTTGTTGGAAGGAAAGTGATCAAATGAAAAAAATTAATTTAAAAAATAAAAATGGGCATAATGCTTCTATAACAGAGATTGATGCATCTGCTGAAATGGGGTGGTTTCTAAGCTTTTGAAAGTTAAGCCTGTTCCCCTGTGAAAATTGGCTCTTTACTTCTAGTTATTGTTTGTATTAGACCTGGGCCTTCTAGGCTCAGGAAGGAATGTTTTGCCAGAACAAAAGCCCTGCTCAGAAAGAACTTAGAGCCCAAGTATAAGACACAAAGCAGGGAGTTCCAGCTAGCTACAAGGAAGTCACAAGCTGCTCCACATGTTCCACTCAGCATCTCCAGCTTCACCTTCCATCTTCAGCACTACTCTTCATGCTCTGCTCTCCAGCAGATGCCCCATTTCATCTCAGAAAATGCTGAGACCTTCCTAATGTGCTTGCATTTCTTACATGTTGTAATGAATGACAAATTAGCTCACTGTGTCCCTGCTGGAAACAGCATGTGGCTTCTTGGCGTCAGGATGAGCAGAACTTGGTAGAGAATTTCATGTGTCATGGATGTGGTTTCAGGCTCTCTGCAAACTCAAACTGCTGGTTGCTGAGCCGGTTACATTTGGGCCATGTCTCCAAGGGTGGCTTTAGTTTTTTTTTTTTCCCCTGGAACTGGAACAGCTGTATTTTAAATGAAAGGCTAAGCCTCAGGAAAATTAATTAAGAGGTTGAGTCTTTACAGTCAACTGTATTGTATGTGGGCTCCACATTCCAGTTACAGATACTGTATCTGGCAATAATTTGCACTCTCAACAATTCTATTTAATTTTAATTTAGCAAAATGATTCTGTTTAGCTACTAAAGTCATAAAAACAGATTAAAACATCAATCCAATGAAATATATCAAAGTGTTTATTTAATTTTATGCATACAATTGCCTCTATTGCCTTCCATGTCTATGTTTCAAAATAAAGAAATGCTTAAGCAGTATAATACTCTATGATTCTACTACTGACAAGAGAGGCAATGGAATTTTGTCAGCAATGAATTTGACCCACTGCATTGAAAGAATGTGAGAAAAACTTTTAAGAGTTCAAGAAGATTCAAGACTTTCCAGTTCAGTCAAAAGATTGCCCAACATATACCCTTATGCAAATTTCTCTGGAATATTACTTGTCATGTTGTTTGTTGTGTTTTGAATGTTTCATCCTGACTGAAAATATGACCCAGACACCTTTCTGCTTGCAACAGAAATAAATAATAGTGGAAACCATAAGGGAATAAGAGATAGTTAAATTTTTACTGTCACAATGAGGATGAGCCACACTTTGCTTTGGAGAAATGGCAACTTAGATGGAGCTATTCAGTCAAAAATAAAAACCCAAGACTCTTCCAGATTTTCAGAAGTTATTTTTCTTGAGGGAGTCAGCAAATTTCTAGCTTCTGTGATGTTTCTTTCCGTAGCCTATAGAGGTATTGGCGAATAAGTCATAATTAAATATGTATAATAGGAAAACATCATGTTACATACATATTCAAGAGCAAATGTTAATTGATGGGCATAAGGGAATTTCTAGTGCAGAATCTGACCCTCAGAGATGCCGTCTTTGAGAACTAGCTATCTAGATACTTATATTACTCCCAGCACTATGATATCTGGGGGCCTTGCAAACGTTAATGAACTTATCCTCACAACCACCTTGTGAGGCTGGGAAGTTTTAGCATCGACTTTAAGGGACTACAACCAGGCCCTAGGCATGCAGTAGCAGCCACAGAGGAGCTCAGAAGGAATCATGCTTGCTTCAAACAACATTAACTACTTGTTGGATAATAGCTGGGGATAACGGCACATACAGCGTCTGGTGGGTTGCCCCTCTCCCATAAATAATTTGGAGGAGAGAGCCTATGAAACTCCAGTGAGAGAGGTTTTGCAAGAAGTAGGGGAAATAATACTGCTGAGCGATGGATTCCCTTCTCTCCTCCCTTCCCATCATGAAAGTCTGATGGCTTTCAGTCACTTGCAGCTGTAGAAATATGCGTGTGCGCGCATGCGTGCGCATGTGCTCAGAAATGAGGAATGACGTCAAGGTTGAAAAAAAAATATATTAGAGACATGTCCTGTGGGCTCAGACAGAAGGGTCTGAATGTAATGAAAATACAATAGTTATATTTTAACTTACTTTCTGCCCATTTTCTGTCATATGGCCCACTGAAATAATGATCAAAATGAAACCTGCTGTCAACTCTGGCGTTCAAAAGGGCTCAGTCTATGCAATAAGAAGCCACCTTAAATTCCTGAGTTCAGGAATCCAGGTGGGAATTACACAGGCACCTTTGGTCATTTTTCTCCATCAGAAGGTTAGATATCCCATACAGGTGTGGCATACTGTTTGAAGGAGAAATGGCTTTTGCACATATCCAGTTCACCTTTTGGGATGTAACTTAAGAAGGGACTTTTTGTAAGACACACTGCATATTTGGGAACAAAGGAGGAAGCAGCCTGACAAACTGAACAAAGCTGAGACATTTGCTCTCTCTCCTGAATGTAAAAACAGGGAACTTATAAGCACAAGCATGCTTCATAAATTCCAGCTGCTGTCACTCAGTGCTGGAGACGAATACAGGGGAATATCTGTTATGAACAGGCACCACAACTGTGCATTTTTTTTTTTTTCCTTCCTGGCAGTCCAAGGCAGATTTGTGTTTAATGCTATGCACTGTGAAAAGCCAGTGGCCAAGCTCATTTTGACTTCTCTGGGAATGGAAAATAAATATGCAGTAAGCAGCCTCTAAGTATCTTGTTGGGAGGAAACCCTCCAGAGCTCTGCATGTGCAAGCTGGAGGCCCAGAAAACCCTGCAAGGAGTCTTCAAAATTGAAGGTATATGTGCCCAGCACAGCTACTCCCTCCGTATTCAATGGCCTCCAAAGATGTCTGATACTGTCCTTTTTCTACACAGGAACTCTCAGTGCCTCTTCCTGCTGAACTGCAAGTGTTTAGCCACAAAAATTTGGTTCCAGGATGGGTGGATTGAGCTCTAGCCCATGGTCTGATGGGCAGTTTCATTTTTACTCAGCAAAACCATTATTAAAATGAATTGTTTCTGCATTTCTGCAGTCAGCCACTCTGAGCTAATCTTCCCCTTGTCCTTCTAGAATGAGGAAGTACAAGCTGTGCTAAGTGTGATGCTAAGGTGAAGCTAATATATTGGAGATATGATACTAAAATGAGAAAGAAGGAAGCTGCGACACTGTCTGGGAAGCTAGAAAATACAACCAGGTTCAGCATAAGGGAAAACATGGCATTTGAGTTTTTCTTCTCAGGGAGGCAGAAGTTGCAGATAACACACAAGGCTGCTTGATGAAGCTTTCGTTGAGCTTTGCAGCACCAGCCTTTCTGTCTCATGAAGCTCTTACCTAAGTGAGGAGGAATTACTCCTTGCTCTTCCCTACATGCTTTCCTGAGCATGGAGAAAGGAATGAGGACAATAACCTCTGCACTGGGATGCAGGGAAAGGGCTAGTTAGAAAATATGCCAAGTATGTGCTGCTTTGTAAAAACGATGAATTCAGCTTTTTCTAGGAATATTTTCATAAAGACACTTTCAAATTTGTCCCTGCTGTTCTAAGGTTGATGGTTAGAGAATATTACTTCAATTTTTACTCTTTCTGGGACAGGAATTTCTAGCAGAGCAGCTAGCACAATAGCGTGCCTGGTTCCAGGTGAAGAAAAAACCCATGGAAAATGAATAGGAAAAAATAAGATAACACTGAAGGCAGAGAACGAGATATACAAGGTAAGATCCTAAGCCCTCACAGAGAAAATCTGGGAACCTTATTTAAAGAATTATTTAAAAATTTCATCAATATATAAAAAATATTTTGAAATCTTTCCAAAGAGGCAGTATGCAACCACAGTGTACTACATAGAGATTTTATTTTTATTAAAAAATATACCATAATCTAATGTATTCTTTGAGTCTTTGGTGGAGGGCAAATGTGTGTCCTTTGTTATTACATAGTTCCATTTCCCTGAATCAAGTATTTTTGCCACTGTTTAGCACATCACAAATAGCAGCCATTCTTAGATTGGGATATTCAGTCTGCAAGTTTATTTATTAGAGGCATGTTGTTAAAACAAAATCTGACTGAGGGTTTTGGTGATTCCAGCATTGGATTAAATCAGCCATTAGCTTCTAAAGAAGTGGAAAGACAAACTCTGGCTCAGTTAAGTACATGAAAGCACATGAAATTATTGCCATATTGTTCTGAGATTAATTTGTCATTTATTATACTCTTAAGAGAAAGAAAGTTTTAGTTCATAGTGGCTTCAGCCTCTAGAGTCTAAAATGTTAATGAACATACAACCAAGTTTTGCTTGCAAAACTGTGTTGTGTTAGGTTGTTTGAAATGAAACTAAATATCTACCCAGATTAATATGGTAAAAGTGAGCTTGCTCAAAATATAACACAGATTCATTTAATTCATAACAAAAGCTTCACATTAACTCTGACCATTTCTTGTTTTATTTGAAAAAAATACAGATTTAGCAATACTGAAGTTCTTTCTAAAGTCATTGTAGCTTTGCCAAATTGTCTGGAACAAAAACATAATGTTGAAAATGCTGTAATGTTTTCTTTCATCATTTAAAAAGCAAAATGCTTGAAATCTAAATGACCTTTTGTTTTGAAATTTCTTCTAATACACTTAAAAAGTAAAGCCGCTTGAAAAAAATTCTTAAATTTGGAAGGATTCGTTCAATGTGAAACACTTTTTGATTCTGCAAAACTGTTGGCAAACCACAAAATTGTTTTTTTCAGAGAGTTTTAATTCATCTGGATTTAATGAGAAATGAATTCTTTATTTGGAAGATAAAAGGTGTATTTCTTACTGGCATTAGTATAAAAAACCCTAAGAAAGATAAAGCATTACCTAGGTACAATTGCCAGAAGGTTCAAAGAAAGCCAAAGTAACAATGTGGGATTCATCTTGACCTGCATATCTATGTGAAAACTGCCCTCACTGGGATTTTAGCTTACATCTTTTATAGCTGTTTTTCTCTTCACAAGGACCAGGCTGTATGAAATAACTTCATTTTATTTTTTATTTTTCCTTCAAAGACTTGGTTAAAGTAAAAAATTAATCTTTATGTACAGATTTTGAATCTTTAAAGTTGGAGGCCAGAGGCGGGTATTTTTTATTAACTAAAACCTTCCTTGCTTATTCAGGGCCTCTTTGGCTCTTCCCCTCTGTCAATCTCACACTGTCAGCAGCTTTATAAGGCTCCGTCTCCTTTTCTTTATCCTGCTGTGCTTTTCCTCTTCATCTACTGCATAGCTGTATTTCTTTTTCTAGATAGAGCTGCCTTCATCTCCCTCTCCAGCCTTGTTCTCCACTTGAGGTGTTACTGAACCTAATAATGTTGGTCTGCAAGCATGGCAAGCTGCATAACCTGGTAGAGCACTACTACATTCAGGTAACAGCACCTCCTGATAATTTTTCCTTCATTCTATTCACAAAGAGAGAAAATATATTGATGAGGCATCCTAGTAATCTGCTCATCTTTTGCATATACAGCCAATATGTCAGTTTAATAACAGAAGAATTATGAATTATAGATTTTGTATGTGTTCTATAAAGGGAAGGAATTCAACGAAAAGCAGAAAGAAAGAGAGTAAGGCAAAATTTTGAGGACTATGGTTGTGAAAAAAATAGCTGAGGAATATACAGACCAGGACTATAATTACAATCTCAGCAAAAATAAGAGTAATTCAGCCAGAACTTTGGCTGATGTAAATCTGCACAATGTACAAAAATCATTAACACGGGTAAGGAGCTGGCCAAGTGCCTTCTGCTTAAGGCATATTATCCATGATTTAGTAACCTCTGTTCTGTCAGTGATGGATCAGGGCTGATATTCACCAGGTGAAAATCCAAGCCCTTGTCTGAAAATCAAGATGGCTATTGCATACCATAGGTAAAGTGTGTGCAACTATTGCTGGGAAACAAACCTCAGCCCAGTTATTGAGTGCTATTATTTCACTTTTGCCTCAAACTGAAGTGTATAAATCTGCCTGCTTGTCCTGGGCTCAGCTTTCAGAAAGCTCAGTGTACTTGCTTATAGGTTGTTATCTGTTGTCTTCTGGAATTGCTGTTTGATATTTTATTGGCCACCCAGAAGGGTAATAGAACAAATAACGTGCTGATGGTAAAATACAATTCAGAAATAACATTTTGGTATGTGGATGTGTCTGGGTGTGCACGTGTGTTTGTTTACAGGAAAACCTTTGCATTGAGCATGTGAAGCACAAAGTGGATGTGAAAGACAGAACTGTGAATATAGCCAAAGGTTCATTATTTCTTCCACAGCTTGGATTATGATGAATTATACCAAAGCAAAAATCTCCTACTTGGAAAAAAAGGCTGCTAAAATTTTGTTTCCAAAGCTCAACAGCCCCATGATTTCTAAGCAGCCCAATCTCTCTGCATCCTTCAGATGCTTCGCAAACCTGACATTAACGTCACCAGAACTAAGAAGCACCAGGCTCCTGAACTGCATCCTACCTGAAACTGGACCTGGATCCTGATGGGCAGCAAAGGTGAGAGAAAACATGAAATTCTCAGTGTTTCTTGTCCTGGAGTTTTTTGTTTTTGTTTTGTTTTGTTTTTGTTTTTGTGACCAGACAGATTTTTTCTTTGGGGAATGTTTCTTTGGATCTAACAGGCACCATGGACATCAGCATTCCCATTAAATTTCAGCATTTCTGCTGAAACTTTCTGTCATCACAAGGTTTTCAACCAGCCTTTCTTACAGCCAGACTCTGAATCTGACTAACTTTGCCTGTTTTCCTCAATTCCTTTGCCGCTGCTGCTACAGAAAAATACAGAAGCATCTTCAAATATACGTTGCTTAAGAACATTTCCAAAAAAACATAACATTTCACCAAAAGCCTATTTTTTATGCATATTTGTATAAGACATATAATACAGAAAATAGCACAAATTTTACCATATGTAGTCAAGTGCTAACTGCATATAGGAAGCATATGAGAGCATTCTGGTTTAATTTGAAATTTGTTCTGTTCAGGATCAGCTGGACTTCAAAATCTGGGATCACTTTGGGTGTTCCTCAGCTGAACTGGAGCCATGGGGAGCACAGAATAGTAGAGGCTGCTAATATAGAGCTTGTTAATATTCAGTGCACTTTAGCCTATGTCAGTGGATTTAAAGGCAGTTTGTAAATCAACTTCCCATTCTGTGACTTCTATTGCTGAGTCTAGAAGTTTAGGCTGGGCAAAACTTCCAAAAACAACAAATACCAGTGACTTATTCTGCATATTTCAATGCTAAATAAGAGATGAAAATTAAATCTAAGTTGTTTTTAAAACAATTTTTTGCAGAATATCTCAATGTACAGGCTGTGAACGAATGAGAGCAGGGGAGGCAAAAATCAGACATTCAATGTATCAAATGTAATAAATCCTCTGAGGCTAATCAGCCCTCCTTCCCCCACTAACCTCAGCCTCACGCTATGCCAAATAGTGAAAGCAGATGTCTTATGAACAGGTAAAAAACAATCTGAATTCCCATTCCCCACAACTGAAACAAAATGTAGGGTTTGTAGGGTTTTGATTTGGGAAGCTTCCAAACTGAACTGCATGAGACATTTTATCCAAAGCCCTTCAAAGAAACAGCCCAAAAAGAGGAATTCAATTTAGTTGGCACAAGGAGAGAAGATCTATTGTAATATGGAAGAAATTCAAACTCTATAGGAGAGCAAAATGACATCTCAAAATGCTGTGATTTATCTTGCCTTGCTTACCTATATTTCTTCAAAATAGCAAGCTAACAAACCCAGTTGTAATGCTTAAAACACAGAAATCCTCCCCTTCCCCTCTCCTCTTTTCCCCCTCTAATTTTCTTTAAGGAATTGAAACCAAAAATGCTCTATCTTTGGGCTTAGAAAACAAAATATTTCCACTAGAGTGTACTAGGATATTCAGATTACTGCTGCTGGCATCAATCTGTGCATAAAGAACATATATTTTAAGGTGCTTCTGTCTTCAAGACAATGTAAATGAAATCAGAAAAACATTATATGGAAATAGCTGAGACAAGAAATTTTCAGGTCTGTATGCGTGTGTGTATTACAGGTTCGTTTTCCTGCCTAAATACTTCAGGACCCAACCGGTGTGATTTATGTCCATCAGAGAGACGGGCTGGGCTAACACAAAGAAAAGTGGCTGGGCAAAGCTTAAGGTGATAACTGTACCATTTCCAGCCCTTGGTGGGACTGTGCAACCTCAGAACATTAGTGATAGAGCTTTGCAAAGGAATGTTGGAGGTGTTCTCAGAAAATGGCTGAAAAGAATGCCTTTTTTTCCATTCCTTTTTTTGTAATACTTGCACCACTGAAACAGCCCTCATTGCTGGAGCAGGTCTCATACCTGCATCTGTACAATTGTCTCCACAATGCCTTCAGTTGTTTGGGGATATGCAGGGGAGATAACTGGCAGGAAAAGAATCTGATCTCAGTGGGTCTTTGTGAGAGTTTTGATGCAACCTTCAGCTAATTAGTTTCATTTAATATAAATTCTCATGGCTGAGGTCCTCAAGAGACAGGAGGACTGTTCTATGAAAGGAAAAAGCTCTCATCCTTAGGAGTCCTATGCTGTCTTCTTGGGGGAACAGGGATAAGAGGCAGGCTGTGCAAGCCACCAATGCCAGAACATAGTTGGAGGGTTGGGTTTTGTCACTCCTGTGTGATAAAAGAAACTAGTTTGTAAAACATGTACCCATATGAATCCCATTGATTCCCAGAACAAACTAAAATTACCTGTGTTGCTGTAGAAATTCCACCTAGTTGAAGTGATGGTGCATTGCAGTAAACTTTTCATGTCATGTTGACCGTAACATTGCTCTGAAATGTTTCCCCATCGTGGTTGTTTTTGGCCTTTTCTTGACTGATGGTCCAGAAATGGAAGAGAGGCTTGAACTGAAACCCTGACAAGTCAGAATTGTTGCAAAAGTGGCAGGGAGCTTGGGGGCATTTCTGTAAGCAGCTGTATTCCTCTGCCTACACTGTTTCAGAGGAGCCCTACGAGCAGTAACCCGGACATGTTTATGTAGTATAGGTAAAGGAAAAACAGAGAACCACATTCCTGTCTGATGCTCAGAAAATAAATCTGTCAGAGGAGCCTTCGGAAGAGATTTTGGCCGGGGAGTAATGAAGTGAAGGATCTGTAGGTGAGTACAGATGACTTAGTAAACTAACATAATGGCTGATTGGGGAATTAGCAGCACTGGGGAAACTTGGAGTGATACAGACCCTGAACTTTCTCTGAGACTGTGCCACTCAAGTTTGCTGAACAGGAGTATTTCCTCAGAATGAATGGAGATACTGCAGAGAAAATGATCTGTTCCATTTTGGCATTTTTTGCATCATTTGCAAAGCTCCTGCCCTCCTGCTTCCCTCTGACTTGGGGTGAACTGAGGGCTGTGCTTGCACAGTGCCCTGTTTGCAGCTGGGGTAGGGTTGGGAAAGGGTGAAAAAAGGCCAGATTCTCCCTTCCCTACTGAAATGCATTCTGGCACAGGGCAAGCAATGCTCAAGAAAACCTGGGGCAGCTTGGAAAGACAAAGCTTGAAACCCAGGAACAGGTTTCTTTTCTACTGCTCCAGAGAAGAACTGGGGTTTAATTGATTTAAAGTGAAGCTGGATTTACTTAGTTAAAAAGGAAATTGATTTGTAACTGGTTGAGAAGCTAATCTTTATGATCTTAAGATAAACTGAAAAAGAGATGGCAAGATTTCACTTTACTTCATAAAGCCTAGGCTTCCTAGGCTAATAGACAAAGCTGTGCTGAGCAACACATTTTGCTTTTTTACTGCATTGCTGAGAGATTTTCCAATAACCAAACACAACTAGAAAATGGGCAATGTCTTTTCAAAGACTTTTATTTCATTTTTTTTTCCATAATTTTCTTTGTGAGGGCATGTTTATCCTTATTCCTTCCTAGGAAGGAACCCTTCTCATATCCTTATCATTTCACTACTCTTTCTCCATCTTCTTTTCACTCATTTCCTTAATCCTATGCCACTGAGTCCCTCTGTTAATTTTTCTGCTCCTTTACTGTTATTAATTCTCCCCACCCAACTGTTGCCTGGGTTAACTATTCTGGTTAAACAGCAGGGTTGGAAAAGCCAGCACTTATTTTGAGAAGACCTTATGGGGAAAGAGGATTCATATTGTAATCTCAGGTGAGGGTCTAAACATTTCCCAAATTCTCTGACCCCTAAATATGAATATCATTTGACTTTGAATAATGAGCTATTCATTCATCTCTATATAAAACCTCATGTATCCTGACAGTTCCCTATTGCCTTCCTGTCTGAAGTGGCTCAGGAGTATAAATTATTCTAGCGAAGGTTGGCAGTAATTTATGCTCAATAAATTGACTATAGATCGGCTTATTTCAGTAGGCAGCATGGGAAGGGCTTATACATTTTGCTAAATTCCCTCATTTGTTCTTGCATGGACTACTCACAGTCCTGGGGCTGATCATGAGTCCCAAACCACTGTGATAGGCAGTGCCTTCAGTAAAACTACTCCTGTGAGTAGCAGGTTACTGGTGTAAGGAAGAGGTAGCCAGGCTGCCCATTGAAAAGTCACTGGCATGACAGTGGGGAAACTGGAGGTCATATTTTGAAAAATATATAAAGAACCGTGATGAAACAGAGATTAGCAGTGTCTGTTCTTAAAAAAATCTGCCTCACTTTAACTGGCAAAAATTTATGGTATCTTAAGATTGATTTTTTCCCAAAAGGGAAATGTAGATTTTTTTGTTTTCTTCTTTTTCTTTCTTTTTTTTTTTTTTTTTCTTTTTTTTTTTTTCCATAAAATGAACTAGTTCCTTTGTAGGATTTCTGCAAAAAAAAAGGTGATACAATCCTTTTGTCCAAGATGCAAAAGACAGAAAGTAATTCATCACCTTTCAAGTACAATTTATTATGGGTCAGAGAGAAAGGTTTCATTCATGATCATTAGGTTTTAGCAGTGCAGATGCTGGACATGATGAACCAATGAGGCTTATCAGGTGTGATAATCAAAACAGATTTTCTTTTGTATCTCCTGTCATTTTCTCTCTCCTGTAGAGAAATCCAGGTTTTGGACACTGACTACCATTTGATAAATATAGACATATTCCTTTATTGTTCTGTGTGGAAATTATTATCTGATATTTTAAATCAGAGTGATGGGAACACTTACCATGCCTGAAGTTTGATGCAAGATTTGAACCTCCATTCCTGGGCCACAAGGGAGCAGTGGGCCCCAGTCTGGTTACCTTCCATTAAGCACATGTACAGAAATTTAGGGCCAGATCCTGCTGTGAAGACTGCACAGGCAGATCCCTTTGCAGTCTCACTGTAGACAGAAGGCTTTGTGTGGCTGCAGGGATCTGTGTGTGAGTAAAAATCTAGTTTACTCTAATCAGAATAATTAAAGGGCCAGCCTTGTAGCACAGTGTAATTCTGGCTCCATTGAATCAATGATAATATGGCTGTTGAATTAAATGAATACATGGGGTCACCTCTTCCATCAGTCCAGCCACCCACATAATTCAGCTTTGCTTTGCAGTTTTATAAACTTTACTATCAGCATAGCATGTGAATGCTCAGCCTTTAATGGCTTTGCAGCATGGTGAGATGCTCACAGTGAGCCTCACCCTGAGAAATGGGAAAGCAAAATACAGCACTGATAGGGTTTGCTGGCAGAGTGTCTCCAGTACTTGTCAGTCCTATAAGCTGAGGCCTTATAGGTCAGGTTTAGGTACCTCAGCCATCCCAGACCACTGTGGGGCAAAGGCAGAAACAGATTCTCTGATGCCTAAGAGCTAAATCAGAGATCGGTATTGAAACCTCTGAGTTTCCCCAAAGGCAAAGAGAATTATAGACTTTGCTGCACTAGATGCCTCTGTTCACCTGTGTCATTAAGCCTGTTGAACAATTTTCCAGTGGGGACTGACTGTATATATATATATACACATAGATATACAGTATACACACATGTATACATGTATGTGCCCATATCTATCCATCTATCCATATACATGATCTGTATTTCACAAAGCTGCCCATGGTTCCAATGACAACTGAGGATTCAGAAGGAGTGCTCCAAAGCATCTGTGACTGCAAATACTGATAGGACAACAATAATGTTGGTTCTTTTCTCAAATAACATCAACAAGCATTTATAACAAAATGAAGATGAAGTCAATTATACACAAATCAGTTGTTGCAGGTTTTTGTCAGGGCAGAATTGCTCTCTCCTCTCCTTCTCTCTCTCCTCTCCTCTCCTCTCCTCTCCTCTCCTCTCCTCTCCTCTCCTCTCCTCTCCTCTCCTCTCCTCTCCTCTCCTCTCCTCTCCTCTCCTCTCCTCTCCTCTCCTCTCCTCTCCTCTCCTCTCCTCTCCTCTCCTCTCCTCTCCTCTCCTCTCCTCTCCTCTCCTCTCCTCTCCTCTCCTCTCCTCTCCTCTCCTCTCCTCTCCTCTCCTCTCCTCTCCTCTCCTCTCCTCTCCTCTCCTCTCCTCTCCTCTCCTCTCCTCTCCTCTCCTCTCCTCTCCTCTCCTCTCCTCTCCTCTCCTCTCCTCTCCTCTCCTCTCCTCTCCTCTCCTCTCCTCTCCTCTCCTCTCCTCTCCTCTCCTCTTCTCTCCTCTCTTTTCTATTTTCTTCCCTCTTTCATTCTCTCTCTTTTATTTCCACTCTTATGTTCTGAATCAAAGTGACACTTCTTTTTCTCTTTTTTAAAGGACATGCTATCTCTACAGAGTGTATGTTTTCCATCTGGAATTGCATGTGGGCTGTAATTGAGTTTACCTGTAAGTCTGAGAACGTAAAACTCTAGCAGACAGATGTGAGTATTTCAAGGGAATAAAAAGACATCCCATATTTTTCCAATCACTTTACAGTGATGGTTTCTTTTTTTATGAGTAAAATAATCAAATTAGTAATTTTCCCCCTCCTCCTCTCCCCTTTATGTCAGTAGCTCAGACATCAATGAAGATGTGCCTCTGGTGCCATGATATTGGCCAGCTTTTACTGCTAGTGTCAGAACTTCCATTTTCTGTCCACAACCAAAAAACTAACTTGAGAAAACGAACAACTATCTTTCCTTCCACTATCTCCACCTCTCTCCATAAAATAAAATAAAAATTCTGTTGCATTACAATCACTCAAGAAATCCAGGATTAGGTGTTCTGCTTCCTATCTCAGACAAGTAAGCCAAGTTAAATAAATGTCTGCTCATCATTTCAAGTATGAACAGCCTTAAACTGGACACCTTATATGACTGTAGCTAAGCTTTGGGCTCTGTTGCCAGATTCTCAGGCCATCATGACCTTCTTATTAGGAAAATGCTGAAGGGATCAATGCAGGGAATTTCTCTTTCCAACCCAAGCCACTCACAAGGGCTCTACACATATTATATCTCAGTTAGCTGCTCTTGGAGATGTTCCTAAGAGCAGAATACTCACCAGATCTGAAGTTTGTAGAGCTTTTTGTACAGCCTAAATTCTACAAGGACTAATCCTATAGGTACTGAGATACCCTTGTGCAGATAAAGCCAATTGGTATAATTTGGTATTATCCTGCCCACTGACCCATGCCACAAGTGCTCACTTTCCTAACCAGATCATCTTGACTCATATTTTTTACACAGTAGTTCAAAGTCAGTGAATCTTTGACATTTCCTCTTGATGATTATCTTTTTGTGCCTTTGATTTGCATAACAAGCACTAACATGTTTTGGTAACTTTTTTCCCAAATAGTTGGCCAGCCACTGGTATAAAGTATTATCAAAATTCCTTCAAAGAATGGACAGTGAGACTGAGGAAATGTTTTGTCAAGAACAAGGGGGAGGGAAAAAGAAAGATAAGTTGCTGTCCTTCAAACTCTGTATCAGATAAGGATGTCTCCTAAGGAAAAAAGAAGAAACCTAAATTGGAACAGGAGCATAAGTATTATATATTTAATTGCAGCAGTTACTGATCTTTCATGAAGAGAGCCTCTAATCAAGGGCTTTGATTATAAAGGACACAGCTGAGATAAACATCTTATACAACATTTTGAAAAGAAAAACTCCTCAACCTGGTCTTTTAAGAACACACTAGGTAGCACAAACTACAGCTGTTTTGTGAATCAAGACCACTTTTCAACAAGGACACGTTTTGCTTTGTTTACTTAAAATGTGATATAATGTCCAGTCTACAGAAAAATTAGCTCATCCAAACACTGACACAGGCAACTGCTTAAACAAACAGCAACAAAGGCCACTAGGATGAATTCTTACATTTAAATGAGATATGCATTAAATGTGTTGCTGAAGTAGACCTATCAAGATGGGGCCCACTACCTTCAGTGGGAGAATTCCCTAGAGTTAAAACACAAGAACATATCCCACCTCATAATAACAAATAAGAAGTCTTTATCCACCTCACTTTTTTATTTACTTTACCATTGTATAAAATGAAGATTTCATCCTGCAAACTCAAGTCCATCTGTAATTTCACATATGTAAATTGTTTCATTCTAGTAAAGTGCAGGTCTTGTTCATTTGAACAAAGTTGTGGAAGTTTATAAGTGGATGGGATTCTCACAGAAATTTACAAAGTCCTAGACCACATAGGAAATTTATACAGCTTCTAGCACAAGGATTTCCACTTGTGAATAGTGTCTACTTATGTTATAAAATGTAACAAAATTGAGTTGTCTTTCAATGAAAATGTAATGCACCCATTTATAGGTTTGGTCTTTGTTTCCATGTTTTTTTGTGATGTTTGGGAATATTTAGAAAGAGGCAAACCAATATACATTTTTGAGACAAATCAGAACAAAGTTGGTGCCAGTAACTACTCTACAGCATGTCCTTAAAAAGTAAGCTATGAAAAAACTCTAAAGTGGGATCAGTCTAACTATCTAAGCTTTACATTAAAGAACAGTTATCCATCTGTCATCTATTTTGTGATCCTTATCCATGTCTACATGTGAAGTCCTCAATCACTTGAGGACTTCAAATCCACTTCTTCTGCTAACCAGCTGTGACTTGAAGACTTTGGCTTGTCTTCAGAGTTGTTTTCATCAGCTTCAACTGATTTTTCTTTAACTCAGATCTGCATGGGTTGTGTATGTGTAGTTTTTGGTATCTCTAGTAGCTCATTCTGCCTCCTGATGATGGGGTTCCTATTGCTGTACCATTTGTACCCCAGTGCTGAAAGGGGCTTGTGCCTAAAGCAATGAAAGAAATGTGCTACAGCCTGAATGAATTCCAGCCCTTTGCTGCCAGCTCTGCACAAGGTAAATACTGGAAAGCCCCAGTAGTAGAGCACAAGGGAAGTGTTGCACAGCTGTGAAGCTGACCCGTGGCTGGAAGATGAATTGTTTCCACTTGGGTTCTGATCCAGGCAGAGTGAGCCCAGTGGGACTCCTCCCTGTGGAAATTAATTCTGAACTTCACTGAATTCAGGAAGTGACAGTCTGGATGCCACCACATCTCTGATTCATGAATGAGAATGCAGGACATTTCCCACTGCTTTTACTGCTTTTTTCCACACATTCATCAGACCTTAGGAGCGAGTTGTTGCCTAAACCCTCTAAGTTCACAGAAGTAAACCCAACACTGGCATTGAACTTTGCCCTTTTGTGAAAGTACAGCTGTACTTAGTAAAATATTGATTCAGCAGATCCATTCAGTGTGGGGAATGTGCCATATCTACTGAATTTCCTGATAAAATACATTTTTAGTACTGTGTTTAGCATAACAGAGCCCAGCCCAGCTAATGGAAAGGGAGTGAGATTCTCTTCCATCATCTACAAAGTCTGTCCAGCTGCCCAATCCATACTACAGGTGATGAAGTGTGAACCAGACAGGGTGCAGCTCAACTTTCACGTGCAGAATTAGCTGGCTGGGTTGTTGGATAGAAAAATAATCTTTTCACCAATAAAATGAGCAAATTTGATCTGGAGTTAAAGGAGTCCTACAATGACATTCTTCACAGAGAGCTCTTTTAGCTCAGGAGCACACTTGAGCCCATTTCCTAGTTGTTAATAGAAGAGCAATTCCATTATTTCCTTTGATATGTAACAACAGACTTGTCTGTTAATACTTTTTAAGGGGTTTTTTGCACAGTTTACTGATAATTCTTGCAAGGGAATTTACACTGACTTTTTATTTTTTTCTTTTTTCCTCTAATTATTCATGGCAAAAAAATTTTAATAAATAATCCTCAACAGAAACCATTATTTGTTGACTTACAGGCAGTAAACATTCAATGCCAATCTAAACTATGAAAATAGGAACCCCATTATTTCACTTCAAGGCTGGTTCCTCACTGAGTTGGGAAAAAAAGGAGAAAATGGAAAGAAACTGTTTGTAAAAAACATCTGAATATAGTGAGACAATTTCTGTACTCAGTTCTGCAAAAAGGTGGCATCAGATCTTGGCTTAACAAAAAAAAAATAAAAATCAAGAACACCTTTAATTATTACCATGTGAAATTTTTTTTTCCCTCTTCATGGCATATGATATAAAATATGCTTGTGGGGTCACTACTACTTCCACACTCCAGTATAACTCTGTGCCTGTGTGTCTTGCTGGAAAGTACCCAGTACTGAAGGACTAAAATCTAGAGAAGACCTTGAGCACCTAAGTGTTCCTTAAGAAAACATGCTTGATTCCAGTTGCTTTGAGCCAAGGGTTTAAAATATTTTTAGAACCATATTTAAACCTTCAAATAAAGACTTAAGTATGGACCTGGAGCTAATTTTGTTTCTCACTTGTCTAAGTAATTAAATGAAGAAAAGATCAGGCTCAGACTCTTTACATTGTTTGTATAACAAAGAACAAAGACCTTCAAGGGAACCAAAAGCAACTAAAACCATCTTAATCCTGACTCAGCTATTTTATTATTGAGGAACAGTTCCAGGCCTAATTCTGATTTTGAATATGAAGCTGCAGATCACAGCATAGCTAATTTTTACCAGAGAAATGTCACACGCCTCTGAGAACAAGCACACCATCTGTGTTAAACAGGAAAATTGGTAATATATAAGCAAACTAGGTACAGCTGTTTTGTAAACTTGCAGTTCAAATATGAAAAAAGCCTAAAGCCTTCTCTATAGCATTTCATGTGGTTATATATTGCATAGAGAAGGCAAGGTTTCTCTTGTGATAGTTAATGAACTATCTCTCAAATTTCAGCTCATTTGCCTAAGCCTCTCATTTCTTAATTTTTTTTTTTTTTATTTATTAATAATCTGTAGCTGCTGAAACAGAGACCAAAGAGGGCTTGTTGTTGGGTTTTTTTTTTTTTTTTGGTTGGTTGGTTGGTTGTTTTTTTTCAGGCTGGTTTGTAACCCTTTATAGAAGGGAAGTCTCTACGTAAATATTACTTGTTGCTACCCACTTATACATTATGCCTGTGACTCACCACACTTCATGTATCTCTCTGGCATCTTGCACAGGATAATATTCTATGGCCAGCTAAAAGTCAGCTGTTTGTATAAAACACATAGTAATCTTGTAGAGAAAAAAAGACCATACCCCGTATCTGCTATCTCAAGCTGTATTGAGACTTTCTCATCATAGTTGCAGGACTTAGGAGAAATTTTTTTCATTGAGACCATTTTCCAGGGTCCATCAGTATGATCATCTACTTGAAGGTAGGCTCACTGCTTCAGCAGGCTGGATTTCTATAGTCCACAATTCAAGCCCTCTGTTTTTATCTCCACCTAAATGTTCACAGAAGAGGTGAAGAAAGTAAATAACCCCAAAGAAATAAATCCCTAAATCAGCATGGTAATAATAAAACCAATCAAGTAAAGTCTGACAATAAGTGTATTTCTAAATTAATGACATTTCATGAAGATTACCAGGGACTTTTTTGTTGCTATGTATTTTAAACAGAAGTTGAGCAGACACTGCACTGATGAGAGATAATAAAACCCTTGTAATATACAGGTAATTGCCCCCCACTGTAATGTTAACATTAGAAAGAGGTCTGCATCAAACCTCTGGGCCAATAACATCCCAGAGTTTGTGGAGGATGGTGGGCAATTCCTAAAGATGGATCTGCAGCTTGGCATCCTGTCTGACCCTCTCCGGCCCTGAGCATGCATGTGCCACAACTGTGAGGTTTGGTGCTGTGATTCCTGTGGTAGTGACACCTTCTCTAACTAAACCTCTCTGTTTGAACCTCTTCCAGGATTTGCCTTAATCAGAGGAGCAGCTGACTGACACAGAAAATTTTGTTTAGGGTAACTGCTGTTATATAAGTGGATTCTATATGATATGTCCCACCAGGATATATTCAAGCAAGTTCATTACACCAAGTCCGAGTTTTAAAATCCACATTTCTTCTACAGCTGTAAAATGTGCTCATCCTCTGTACACCAGAGTTTAGTGTGCTCATTTAGTCTAAAAGAAATGTATGACTCATACAAGGAAATACCTTCTGGCATGATGCATAATCATCCCAGTGAACTCACTGCAGCTAGGGATAATTGTCTGAAACCATAGAATAAAAGTTTAATAGGCAACAAGAGTATGTGCATGCTTTTATGTTAGGTTGGCTTAAATTCCTAAGAAGATGGACATCTCAGTGTCATCAACTGGAATTACTAGGGGTGGAGCATGGTAGATGACCAGTTTGCCCTAACATAATAGAGGAACATATTAAAAGTTAAAGAAAAAAATATACTTAGACACCACCAAACAAGAGTATTTTATAGGAGTTTCACAGGAATTTTTTCTACCATTCATTATATTTCCTTTTCATTGAGGTGGTAAAGATAAATTAAACAATTATTTGCTGATAAGGTGCGTAGATTATGCAGTTTGGTGGAACATTAAATACTAGTAAGGAAAAGGTAGTTACTGATTGGTATCAGGTAAACTAAGCAAATCCACACAAAGTACATATCAACAGATCCAAATGCAAAAAGCAGACATTCAGGGCCCATGAAATGAACACCACGCTTTTAGGAATAAGGCCCAGTATCCTGGCAAGTGGTGGTTCTGAGAAGCATCTTGGATAAAAACACACAAACAGCTTCACCTGAGCTCCCAGCTCAATCCTGTGGCAAAGAGGGACAGTGCAATCCTGGGGTGAACAAGTTAACACAGGACGGATAAGGGAAGATTGTGCTGCTTTGCAGTGATTCAACTTTTTAACTGCAGCTGTAAAACCCTTTTACTAAACAGACATTGCTGTATCTCCTACAAAAATTACCTCGTGCCTTTAGAATCTATAGCTATGGTGTTCATATTTTCCCAAGGGTATTAAAAATAAACTGGTTTTAGAAGGAGTAGTGTAAAAATCTATTAAAAGCCTGAAGAAAATGCTGAGAGTGATGGACTTGATGTTCAGTTTGATTGCCTTATAACTTCATAATATCTAAAATACCTTTTAAGGAAAATCAGGATTTTTAACTTACAATAAAAAGGAGTATGAAAGACTGAAGATTTAAAAAAATATATCAAACAGACCTAATGATAATTTAATAAAAAAACCCTAAAACAGACTGAACTTCTTGGCAGTGAGAGTCATAAGAGCTGAGGGATTCTTCATTTCTTAATGTCTACAAAATAAAACTGCATTCCATTCTGAAAATGACACTTTGCCAAAAAAAAAAACCAAAACGAAACAAACCTTCATCGGGGTAAAGTGATTGGTCTCAATGGATGAGTAGCTGGATGAAATTCAGTTGAATGTGATACTCTGGAGAATAAACCAGATCATTTAATGGCACTTCTGCCATTCACATGAATATTCTTATAAATCACGATCATGAAAATGCACTCTGAAAATGCACCATGAACTCTGCTTTTGCTTTGCCTTTGAGCTGTGTTCACATATTTCTTTTGCACTAATTTAAAAAATCTGAGCTCAGATGAATAACCAAGTTTCCACTGGTTTCCCAATGCCATCCAAAATGTGTAGACTCAGATCTGAACTCGTTTTAATAGAAATTTTTTCCATTTTTTTTTTTTTTTTGGTCTTTTTTAAAATTTCAGGTAATTTCAACAAGCTTTATATAAGTTTTCAAACAAGCTTAATCCTGTCAAGTTTCAGTACGTGCAATTTTGAAAGTGCTGCTTTTAATTGTATCTGCTGTCATCATGTCTTAGGACTCACAACTGGGCTTCTGGATACTATAATAATACACACTGTTATGAAAACAAAGACCAAAATAGGAAGTTTTAGGTCACAGCTGCAAGGCTGTTGCCAAATCACTAACGTCCTTCCCCTCCAAACAGCAATAAAAAATCATCTCTAGAGATTCCAGCACTGAAGGCAACAAAATACAGTAGTTACATTTTGAGATGGAATCCAGAAACTGCCAAAATGAAGATATGCAATCTCCACTTGGGAAGAGGTGATGAAAACCCAAGTACATAGCCTGACAAGTGAATCATGTCAACAAAAAGAAAGCAACAAAAATCAACTCCTAAAAAAGCTTCTCTGTGTGTCAAATTGTTCAAAGCAGTGGACACATTGCTGAAATGAGTTCAGTAAAGATGAACATTTCATCATAGCTTTCAAGACTTGAAGCTGCATACCAGAAATGGAATGAAATTCCATATCACTTTGCAGCTGGCAGTGGTGGGGTGGTCACAGGTTGGAAATTCTGCCTGCACTGGATCCAGATCCCTGGTTCTCAGAAGAGTAACTGGTCCTGAGGCACTAAAAATTAATATGAGTTTGTTTTTTCTTAGAGGTATACCAAAGAGTCTGTATCATTATCAAGGATGTGGGAAGGATGCAGACTGGGAAGGAAACAGACTGGTTGCTTGTGGGAATGGTGAGGAAGGCAGTGAGGTTTCCTTATCTAGTGGATGGCAAATGTGTAATACATGGGATGGATTTCCAACAACTTTAAAAAAAGTCCTCTATAACCAAATTAGCGGTGATTGCTTTGAAAGGAGGCAATGTATGGACTTAGTTGATCTGTTGTGTGTCTTCAGTAGAATAACATAGAATTAGGTTTATTTTCTTGCTTCACAAAAACTAGATGCAAGAATGTCTGTAAAGGTGGAACACATTTGAAAAACACAACTGTAGCAAGGTATAGTAGCTACACAGAGATAAAGATGGGGCTGAAGGGGGAATCAGAACAGTATTAATATTATTCATTTATTAAGTATAATTACTCATTGCTCACACAAGTACTTTCACATTTCAAATGTAACTTGTGCATTCAACAGTGCTTTGTTTACTGACTTAAGTGCTGCTTGTGATTATATGCCTTTTACCAGTGATATTTGCTCTCATATAATTTAATTTATTCTTAATATCTCTGAGCTTTTATACAAAAATATGAGAATGCACATTATTAGAACTTATGTAAAGGGGGCTGATCAAATTATTTTTGTGATGAAATTATTATTATGATCACAAAGATTTTGTGGGAAAATCACATTAAAACTTAAACTAGTAGCATACAATCCAAGGATGAAATAATTTGACATGAAGGACCCCAGACCAAATGAAAACAAAGATAAATACATTTTTAGTTGACATGCATGAAAAAAAAAAAACAGTGCACATAATTAAACCCTCTTCTTAGTAATGTTTTTGCAAGTAAAAGAACCATTTTCTGTAGTTGCCTTATTCCAAAATCACTCATTCAAGAAATTTTGCATGGTGCATTCAACAAGCAGTCCTAGAAACCATGGGGAGAGAGGTGTTAAGAGACTGGTTCTGCCAAGCCAAATGGAGGCAGTCAAAATGGCACCAAGCCCAGATAAGGCTTTTCTGTGTACCAAGCAATGTGAGCACAATGGGAATGTGGCCAATTCAAACATGGTGTGTTTCTGCTGGAGGAATAAAAGCAAATGAGAATTTGCTGCTCCTATTATTCTCTCCCATTGCTCCACACTATGCAGTGGACAAAGTATTCTCTTTTATTGCTGCTGCATTTAAAAATATATATAATTATTATTAGTTGATGTGGCTCTGAATCATTCCTTTTCTTCAACACATGCCTGGAGGCATAAATAGTCCCAGCAGAATCAATAGGATTCTTAACCCTTTTAAAAGCAAGCACAGGTTTATTATCTTTACCAAGATGAGACACTGATTCCTATTTTTTGTTGCTCAATCCTTTTTTTCTCTGTCATTCATTTTCTTTTCTTTTCTGTAAATAAATTATTTCTGTGTAAGGCAGGATTTATGCTCATCAAAACTGTGTCCCAAAATGTACAACTTTCTCACTCAGGAGTTGCCTTAACTTGGAGGAGTAGTCCCTCTTGATTTCAGCATTTTTAATGCAAGTAAGTGCACTAAATGTAAGTTGGGGAAGCACACCTACACCCTCAGCTCTCATTTAGTCTCTGATAATTTATAAGCTCCTGGAGCAAGGAAACAAAAACTCTAAACAAACAACAACAACAACAAAACCAAATACAAAAATACAGCCCCATTTCCATAACAAGCTGGGAGGCTGGGTGCAAAAGGTCAAAATCTAGACAGGAAGAAGATTAATATTTTCTCTGTGTCCTTCTGTTGTCTGTATCACCTGGAGCAGGCAGACCTGGACTTTGTTACAGGTAAATAATTACAGTTGTATCTGCCATAAATATCTACTTGAAGGGGCTACTGCAAAAAAATTGAGATTGTATCTCCAAGCAACTGTCAAATGGCTAGAATAAATTTAGAGGGCTTGAAATACTGATGTACACTTTCTATCATAGATATCTCTTGGTCTAGACTTTCAGGCTGCATTTTGACAGAACACACTAGATGACTGAGAAATTAGGGACTCGGGACCAAAAAAATTACATAGTGTTGGCACTTGTGGTTTGTGTCTTCTTTACCTGTGGTACGAGCAAACAGGAAGTCATTGCTTCACAGCAAAACAGAAATATTAACAGGACATATCCTTTTGCATTTAAAACCTAGAAGGCAATAAATCTTGGACCCTGATGGCAAACCTAAAGAGGTCACTGAGTAATGGTAAGCATAATATCTGTACTTTTCAGTGCTATAATAAATCTGACAATGCTCTTTTTAAAAGTTGGGATGCTTCTGTACAGACTGAAGATCAAAAGTTTCTTTGCCCCCCAGAAGAAAAAAAAATAAAAATAGCATACACGTTCACTGCAATCACCTGTTTTTCATTTTGCATATTCAGTGGAATATGAAACAATAGAGAGTGAAATAATATGCCTGTCTCTTTTAATGTGGGTGATATTCTTATAAGTCCTGACTGATGAGAAAAATCTGTCCCTTATTTATAAGAATAGATAGGAAAGTAGTTCAAACTTTGAACTTCCTTGTGTATTTACCTTTTCTACTTTCCCAAGCACACACTAAAATATGATTATGCTGATTCCTTCTTAGGCTGGCTCAAAAGCTCTCGTTTCAGTTTAGATAATCACCCCAGCAAAGGTAGCATTGACCTCCCCATAGGTGTCTCTCTCCGTAATTATTTTTAGGGTTCATTCTACAGCTACTCCAGGAGAGTCCCCTCAACATTTCCTAGTCCATATTCGATGCTCCTTGGGCTATAATCTATATAATTAATGCTTCAGACCCTTCAGCTTGGAAACCTTTTCCTTAATTCATAACATATGTAGGAATACTGTGTTCCTTGGAATCAACATCTTGCAGACACAGAACAGTTCTACTGAACAGACCAGTTTCCACCTGCACTTCCAGTGCTGTTGCTGCCCCTCTGCCAGCACTCTGGTGCCTCACTTCTCCCCCCCCCCGGCTCCCCCCCATAGCCCCCCAGGGTTGAATTCAGCTGCCTTGCACTGCAAAGGTGTATAGACTTGATGGTTCTGTAATAGCTAGTGTAAAAGTAAGTAGCAAGTAGCATGCATTGATTTTTTTTCTTTCTTTGTGTGTATAATTATGGATCTAGCCAAACCCCAGAGACTCCTTTATGCTAACCTCAAAAACAAAGTATGCCAATAAAATGTAGGAGAAGTAAAAGGATGGGAACTCCATTAAAAAAGGAAGTTATACAACATCTTGCAAGATATTCCTTTTTTTATTTGCCACTTGCCATGGTTCTTACCTGAATCATGACTTACTTGGATTACAGGTCAAGCCATGTGTTATTGCTTGGCAGATCATGTTAATCAAAGGAATAACAATCCAGGAATACCTAGGAGAACAAGCTGAGAAAAGCAGCACCACTGAGTGACTAAGTGCAGAGGGGAAGGAGAAAAAAGATAATCCCAGCAGTTGAAATGAGTTGCTTGTGGGATGTGTACATAGATACTCATCACTGTAACTGGCTTTGGGCCCAGGTGATGGGTGTTTTCCTGAGTGTCTGAAGCTGAACTGCAGCCTGAATGTTATCTGTCAAACCTCTGCCTCACCATCTGTGAGACTGAAGATGCAGAAAACCATGGTAGAGAGGTCTGTCTGCAGCCTTCATCTAGACGTTGGGAACTATTTATACTGCTCGCTTATATTAATCTTTTCTCAGTTCTATGTGACAGCAAACAGAAATCGCTGGTTATAGGGAACTGTCTGTGCACGAGGTTCTCACAAGAGAAAGCTGTAACCCATCTCAGGGGCTCATTTTTCTCACTGATGTCTAGTAAAGCAAACTCAGTCTCCTGGGCTCTGCTGACTGCTGAGCCCTCCTCACTGTCCAAGTCCTCCACAGCCAACTCATTGCCTTGCCTCCTCCAAAACATCTGCTTCTTCCACCTCTCTGATAGTGATACAAATGATAATTTTTCAGTCTTCCAGCAACTATCTTAGCACTTTTTCTCATGTTACCATTCCAGTGCAGAGAGAGCTCCCTGGGAACCACCACCAAGCCACTAAATCTGTCTTCAGGACACTTTACCGTCTGCAGATGGTGTGTGACAGACTTTGCTTCCCAAAATGAGTATCTCATTCTTGGTAAACTGTTCTGACTGCATCTGTGATGTACATCCAATATCCTATAACTAAGAATATAGATATATATATTACCTGACTTCTGGAACTAAAATTCACAACTGGACATTAGCTGTAAATATTATAATAATATTTGCTTTGACACTGGTCAAATAACTGCTTCAAAGGGCATTGATATCAAGGAAAATATTCCCATGGGAATCACAGGAGGTGGATAGATTCTCAATATGAATTATGATCTAAATTAGCACAAAATTTTATGCATATTTTGGTTGACAAAGTTTGTACATCACCCGTTTGCCACTCTATAACAAAAGGACAACTCTTTTTTTCACCAAGCAGTGATCACATCTTCACCATCTTGCCAGTGACTGTGGAGTCTGCAGCCAGATGTTTAAAGACTTCCAAATCAGATGGAAAGTTTTGCAACTTCTGTTTGCATTACGTTTGAAAAGAACATGATTGACTCACTCCAGGACCACAACAAAGGTTAGTAACACTATAGTTGAAAACACATGATTTTTAACTTCCTGAATACTATTATTCAGGAATACCTCCAACTAGTCATGTAAACAAGACTAATAGGCTTCCTCTTCCTTCTCTCTTACCATGAGAGATACACCAGTATAATGCACAAGTACTAGTGGAGCACAGGATACATCAAGCCCAGCTGATAACTGTTTATTTGTATCTTCCAGGCAGAAAGGAGGCAGATTTAACTCTCTCTGTCATGAAGAGTGAGGTTTATACAATGACGAGAAAGAAACTCAACCAATAGATATACAGGACCAAGCCACTGTTGAAATGCTATTTCTATGTTATTTTCCAATTCCAAAAGTCAGAAATCACTTAAAGACATTCAGGCCTTTATGCATGAATTGAAGACAGTAGAGAAAATAGGTCATACTATAAGAGCTATGGACATGTAAATGTCAAATAAATCCAAAATAAATAAACAAATATGTTTTTTTTGACTCTGTGCACACTTTTCTACAACAAAGTCTTCACAAACCCAATTTTGCTTTGCCAAGTGAAGTTTTCCAGAGAGAGACAAAGAAAGCACACTGTCTGAGAGCCTCCTGCAGACCTTGTTGTCCTCACCTGAGCTCACAGACCACTCCAAGGCACTGACTACTTACAGGCACTTTACTGAAGTTGTCACGGTGTGTCTGGTTTTCCTATCATGCTTGGGAATAAGAGAAACACATGGAAGAGTGTAATTTCTGCATCCACAGCCAGGAAGTGCAGCTGCCCTCAGGTCTCTAGAGCTTAAAGGCTGAGCTGACACAACTGGGCAAGACCAGAGGGAGCACCAGCAATTGCCTGGTAAAAAGGGATAATTTCCTTCCCTCATTCCTCAGGCCATTCCAGACATTCAATCCCACTGCTATGCAGTTCACTGAAGCAGAGACAATCCAACATACAACTCAAGGAAAAACTAGTTTGCTAGCTCTCTGAGGGTTGAAGAAAAGATTATGTGTACAACCATGCAGCCATTGATGAGGGGTGCTCTGTTCAGCTGATTCATTAGCCTAAATCTAGCTAAACTTTTATAAAAGTTTAACCTAAAACTTCAACTAAGACTAAACTTTTCTGGTTTAGGAACAAATGAGGAAAAGAAAAAAAAAAAAAGTAATTTCTATTAAATACAAATGTCTGCTGATTCCCAAATAAGCTCAGCAAATTTTAATCTCTGACAGATTTATTTGGTAAAGCAGAAAAGTTTTGAAATATTAGGTGTTATGGGCACTTGAAGGTTTCTACTCTGTCATTGGTAGAAGCCAAGGAACAACCTGTTCTTCTCAGCAGTATAAATGGAACCAGAAACTGGAAAAGCTTTATGCTCAGCACAGTGTAGGTTTTGGCTCTTGCTTTCTCTTTAGAGGCCCAGCATCCTACCGTGTTCTATAAAAAATGCTATTTCTTTGCATTCATTATGGCTGCTCATTACAGGCAGTACTTGGGCATTTTAGGCCAAGTTTGTAAGGTGGAAATGGAGGGCATGAACCTACGGGAGCAATCACAGTCCATTGCTTGGATAGAGCATTGGCTGCAGAAGCTGTTCTCATAATGGGTGAATCAAAGCCCTTGTCTTATGTTTTCATGCTTCCAGGATTTGGGAATCTAAATGTTAAGAATTTTGGCTTAGCTGTGATTCAGCCCCCTCCAAACCAGCATGCAGGTGTAGGTTCAGACACTTCTTTGCCTCCCATAAGCACCTCATTTAGAAGCTGGTGATCACCCTTGACAGGGATGACAACTTTTTTTTCTGATGGCTGTGCACCCGCATAGATGTGCACCTGCATGAAGTCCCCTGAATTTCCATGGTGAAGGAGCAGAACAGAGATCTGTCATTTCACTGCAGGAGTTACGGTCTGAGGAAGGTTACCTGAGCTAGGGCACGAAGCACAGAGAGAATCTTCAACATTTGAAAACCACCTACTACATCCTCTTCCCTTGCTATTCCCCAAGAAGCAAAGCTCAGGCAGTAGGCTACTTGGAGGCAGGATTTGCATAAAGTGCACATTTCTACTTTTTGAATACAAAGTCAATTGCACAATGACCTGTGTCCTCTTCCATGTTAAAAAAAAAAATAGAAAATCTCCTTTGGTACAGACAGAGGTACTTGTAATAACATTTGGCGAGCAAGTTCTTATGGCAAGAGCTTTTTGAATTCATACACTGGTGTTCATCCAAGGACTCCAAAACACTTCATCATAATGATTTATTTTACAAAGCAGAAACTAATGGACAAGATATTGAAGACCTATGCCTGCAGATGCACAGACAGTTGCAGAATTGGGAAGAAGCCCCATCTCACAACTTAGGCTTCTTAAACAAGGTCACAGATAACCCTGTGAGGGCAGGAGAAGGAGCTTCCCATGTTTCTGCACTAGCTACACTTTTTGTCATTAAAGAATTATGAAGTCCACTTACAAGATAGCTGGCAGAAATGAAAACACTGAAGTGGTCACTACCTAGAGCACTCAGATAAGTAATATTCCTGTTCAATAAATTAGCAGATTCATGAGTTACACGCTTTTGTTTGTCAGCAATTTTTCTTAGAGTGCATAGACCAGATTTCCACTACATCATTCAGAGTTTAACAGGAAGCAAAATTAAGCTCTGAGTGTTTTCACCACCATACAACTTGCAGTCATTTTTCAGTGAACTTAACAGGTTATCTTGCAAAAGGCTAATAAATGGTAGTGTTGCCTTTGACTTTTCCTTCACAGAACTCATTGTTCATCTAATTTTTGCAACAGATTTCCAACCTCATTTCAAACTTCAGCTACAAGCTTTTTCCTGTTACATATTGCAAACAGACATATACAGTGACTCAAAAGCTTGGATTGGGCTGTGTAGTCAATACAGTTTTTGGCAAAAGACTGGGAAGCCTTTTTCTGGCTGAAAGCTAAGGATGATAAAAAGTAGATCCTGATTTTACAGTCATTGTGACAAACCAGCTTCCAAAAGCCTCACAACAGCACAAAGGGAACAAACTAGCAAAAGGGGAGCGAGCTGGAAAGATATATATTTTTTCCCCAACAAGACTTAAATCCACCATCTTTTGAGGTTTACAATGATCCTATATCACTGTGTATGGCATGAACTGCACAGTGGCAACCAAGAAGTCAGCTCAGCTTGCACCCAGTCACTCTTTTCCAAAGCTTTTCTGTGAGCTCAATGAATTTAATTCACAATCACTTACAGAGCTTATACAGCCCCATAAAATAACGTAGTCTTCTGAACCAGCTCTTACCTACAAGATATAATTTTATTCTATTTCATATGATTTCATTATCTTCTATTTGTCACTTGATCTAATTTTTCTTGAGGTTCAAAAGGATTTAACAATGAATGATAAGAATAAGATTATCAACACAAAAATAGACAATAATTAAATGTCAGTCATGTCTGTGACAGAATAAATGCAATTCTGTATCTCACTACTTTCGGCACTGGCTAGTGCAATACTCATTAAACATTTTTACTGTTAATGCTGATAGTTTTGCAGTTATTTCAAACAGATGAAATACATTTCGCTTACCTATCCTTCATTCTTCCTCCTCTGCAAATAATTTTTTTCCAGTGAAAGATTAGAGTAGTGAGTACCAGGAATATCAAATGGGATTGTTTATGCGTCAAAGACTAAGTATTAATAATGAAAATGCACTCACAGTATGATTGCTTTGTGATGATTAGAATATAAATTGTTAGCTCTATATATGCAGGCACACACACTGAATTATGTGCCTCACCATGGTATGCCTTTTGCATTCCTCTAACATCTGATAGTCAGATGCCATGTTGCACACATACTTGTCAATTTGTTTTATCTCTAAAAAGTTTTTCTGGGATGTTGCGTGGAGCTGAAAACCCAGCACACTCAGAAACCACCTGAAAACTTGTTACCCAAAGACATATCTTGTGCTCATAGGGATGAGGGGGTAGAATAAGATCCCTGCCCCAGGATCAAGCTTGTAGAAACATTAGGTTTACACAGAAAATGAGTTTTCTCAGTGTTGATGATGAGAGGTACATGCTAAGCAATAAATTAAGTGAGCACAGTCAGTGGTGGACAGAAATTCCTTTCTGCAGGCTCCGCTCCACCACTTATGAGTTATTGGGTCATCTCTAACTTGTGAAAATAACTCGCATATCACACTCTCCCCATCTCCACACTTCTTACTCCTACCTAAGGAGCTGGTGCAAAAATATTAGAGCGGGACAAAGTTGCAGGAGTCAAGGAAGTGAATATTTAGGAAATTGTCATATGGCAACAATCAGGCTTGCAGGGCTCATGGAAACACCAACCAGTGATTGCCAGCCCCTGCTGCTCCCACTTCTCCATGTCATTTCTGCCCTTCACCTAAGGGAAAGATGCTTTCAAGCACAACAACAAATGGCTATACAGGGCTGGAAAAGGGGTGAAACCACACCTGTGCTGCAGCCCTTGTCAAAACCCCCACTGACCTTTGGAGAAACAGAAATTTCCCAGGAACACAGTGAGAAAAACAACCAGATAAACAATCAAGCTGACCGCGAAATCTATGGGAATAAATAACACGGTGTTAAGCGCAGGCTGGGCTAAGTATGTGAACCTTCAGTCATAGTTTTGACCTCAGCTTTTGCAGACATACCCAGGCTCACTTTAACTGCCTGGTTTGCAGGCTGGAAGCAAAGCAACTGCTCAGAGCAGGTTTGCAAATTTCCTCCGAATGGGTGGCACCGAGACCTCTGCTGCCGTGCTTGGGTCAGCCCCCGTTACCAGGCAAAATACATCTGCCTGTTGTGTCCACCATAATTACACAGATAATAACTGGGTAGTAAGAAACTGTACTGTTTCTTACTGGAAAAAATACTGCACTGGAAAAAATAGCCCTGCCCTTTGGGTTTGGTAAGGTGGGCAAGTGCTCAGTGTGTCCCTGCGCTGGGCTGGGTCTGGCTTTGATCAGTTACAGAGTTATTTTATCATCTGAAGCAGACAGGGTATAGGGTCTGTCTCACACCTTTAATAGGAAAGGGCTGCCTTTATCCATGAGGCAGAATCATGCTTAGTATCATTTTAATTAATACATTTCTAATGAGAAGCTGCTTCGCCAGTTTACACAGACCCAAAGTGAAAATTGAAATGATTTTGCTAATTTAAAGAGATTTTTTTTTTTAATAACCAAGGAAGAAACTTAAAAGAGCAAAACAACAGGAAATATATTTGAACTAATGAAACGTTGGTTAATTATCTTTTTGCTCACTCTCTTATATCTTTTCCCTATTCTTATTTGTCTCATCTAATTACATTATGGCTATTTACAGCATGAATTATATTTTACTCTGTCTTGCACATGGGGTCTTCATAGAATAATGCAAATTACTACTACTATTACTAATTAATTAAGAACTTTCTTATGCCCTGGGAGTCTTTCCCAGCCAAGGAAGCCAGCATGGATGCAGCATCCAAGTTTAACTGGTTTCTGGACTTGTCCTTATCAATGTTTGAGGAACAGACTTTGCAGATTTGGTTATTTCTGCTCCTCCCATGCCAGACCAGCTTCCTCACACTCCAGATCACTGTTCTCAGGCCTAAGATCATCACCTCAAAGCAATGTTGTCTGCAGGTTAATCCTCTTAGGTATTTGCTGGAGGGACTGCATTAGCTGCTGTCTTAAGGAGCACTTTCCTCTCCTTTCTGAGTCTGTCCCAGAAAAGGTTTGTCTGTCAGATCTCAGCATCACCAATACCTGTTCAGAGTCCAGGAGAACAGTAAAGCTCCTTCATTTCTGGTGCTGAAGTGCAATGCATGGGATCCTCTGCACAGTTACAGCTTCCTCTAGAAAGGTCAACAGTCCCTCCCCATTACTCAGAATCTTTCTCCCAGGCAGCTCAGTGTTGCATAATATACTTGTTAAGTAAGTGCATAAATTATTCTTTGTCATTGTAGTGTGACACAGATGCTTCAAGAGAGGCCAAGGGCTCAGGAGATAGTGGCTCCATGCACTCAGAGTCAGAGGCTTTAAAGAGCTAACAGAAGACAGATAACAACATTTCCTTTCTGCCACCTGTTAATTCTTTTTACCAGATGGAGAACTGGAGAATGGAGAGATTAAAAGCCCTGATACAGGAAACCATATTTTTTCAAGACAGTGCTTAAACACATGCTTCTGCAAGCACAGGCTTCTGTCCCAGTGAAGTTGGGCACGCACTTAAATAGTTTTCTGACTCAGGATCTAAGTGACTCTTTCAGAGTCATAAAAAGCAGTGGAACAATCTGCCCCTGAAATTCCCAGTTTACATCACAGCTTTGGTCTTTTCTTCACATGGCCCATTTCCAAAACCATAGCTCTGGAGATCTCTGGTAACCTCTTAGGCACTCCAGCTGGAGGCTGGGAGCAAATCTCTCAGTCACTTGGATAAAAAGCTTATTACATGTTTGGGTACAACTTGCTGGTGTGGAATCAGGTAAATTGAGAAAAATAGAAATTAATGGGATTAATTAATGGGATTATATTTCAAGCCTTCTACATCTTAAGTTGCTGTAAATAATAAAATGATGGCATTTATTGTATTTATAACCTAAATCAGAAAAAAATCAGATCCATCAACTGTTACAGTATCGTGCAAACCGTAGTGACTCTTCTACTCATTTTAGCATTTCTTACCTTCACTAATTTAGTATGAAAATGATAAACTGTTCAGAGTTGAATACTAAATTACTATCAGATCTCAATATATTGTTGACTTAGGAAGAAAAATACTGCTTGTGAGGCTGAAAGACAGTCTTGGGGGAATGACAATGGACTGGGAGCAGGGAGAGGTCTCCCACAAGCTGCTCCTTTGACCCTGGGCAAGACCCTTGATTCCCCTGTGACTCAGTCCCCCATTTGTGCATTCAATCCTCTCCTTCCCAGGCTTTCCTGCCTCGCCTACTTCAACCAACTTTTTGAAACATGAAGGCAATGCTGTTTTTAACTATGACTTATCTCAAAATAACTCCTTGCAGAAGTGCCCCTATCCAAGCTCCCCCACAAAGTATTATGCAGAACTGTAACCACCTAACAGCTGCATGTCAAATCTGCCAGTAAATCCTAGACAGTTTTCATAAAAGTGTGCTGTACAGTCTCTTGCTGTATGATAAACAACTAATGCACACATTGCAGGTACTATAAAAATAATCCACAAAGCCTGCCTATGAAGCTACAAAGAGATTTTAAGCTGAGATAGGGAGTGCCATAGCTTGTACCTGGGCCCTTCCAGATGTGCAGCCGTGCTCTCTGTTATTCACGCATGCAGAGGTGAGACCTCCACACCTCCTCTGTGCTTTTTTTCCTTTTTCTCTGGTGCTAAAGCTGTCTGGAAAAAAGGCTGTTTGCCACAGTGCCCCATATGAAAGGGACGTCATCTTTGCAGGGGTCTTCCATTACCTCTGTGATAAGTTTAGCAGAAAACATCTTTCATCTTTATTTCTCAAAGCCTCTCTATATGCACTTCAACATTAAATGCACCAAAGACTTATTTGATAAACCTTCACCTAAGCATAGAGGAGGTGAGGCTGGGCAAACGATATGAAGGGTGAAAAGCATTGTAAGATGAACAGTTACCAAATGGGTGCTCTTTGGGCTCTTATTCCATTAAAACCTGTATCCGAGCTTCTTTTGTGAAGGACATTTTTCTATCACATGCAAATTCCTCATTTTTCAAGGGAAGTTTTACATAACCTGCCTATTTGGCCTGTGTTAGCCATGCTACATAGATTTGAAAGCTCTGAAGATTATCTTAACTCAAAAAGCCACAAAAAACAATGCACTTTTTTCCAGTCAGTGATCAGGTTTCTAAAGAGTAACTAATAATGTGAATTTTAAAGAGTAAAAAGCAACAAGAAATATTTAATAGTACAGCTAACAGCACAGCATACCTTCTGCAGAACCTGTCTGATTTACTTTTCTTTTATCAATATTGCTAAGAAAGTAAATTTGTCAGTGTACAGTTGAGAATCTCTCAAAGATCTGCTTTAATGTTTCACGCTACATTTGCAAAACAAGAGTAATAAAAATAATGACACCATTATTACTCTTCTCTCTTTGTTTTCAGTTCATCACTTGCATATTTGAATAATGAATTATATTCACATTATCTCTACACTTTTGCTCTTGACTTCCTCTGCTGGCTGAAAGTAAAGCTATTATCCAGTTGTCAGCTCTGAAGAGCCATTCAACACAGCAGCCAGTGATCCTGACATGTAGATATACTACTATGCAAAATTATCTAGAGTACAATTTCAAGCTATATATGAGAAAATTACCAGCCAGTGTAAAAATGAATTTTCAGCTTAGGTGAAATATTAAAAATTTCACCAGAGCCACTTTAGAACATAAATAAGTAGAAAACAGAATTAGTTGTGAATTAGGCACAAAAGGCTAATTAGCACTATTGTATCATCTTGATTGACTTAAAGTCTATTAAATCACTATTTTATTGTTTGAATTTCTGAAGCTTACACGAAAAATAGAACCTTCTTCTATTAAGAGACCTCTGTTCATTCTCAGATTAGCAGCTTCTGACTGAATTTCATTAAAACTCATTCCACTAACCAATGCTTTGCACATGTAATTTCCTGATAAAGGAATGATTGTTTGGATCAGTTGATTTATACAGCTATTTTATTAAGTGCCATGTTAAGTTATAAACAAATCACATAAAACAAAACCCACCTAATTTCCTTTAGTGTCACATCCTTTCATGTAATTAGAAATATAACTGGAGCTTCAGATGAAGTCAGATTTTCATAATGCAGTAAGGGGTAAATGAAGCCTGGCAGCAAACATTTTCAAGGGCAAAGATATTCTTCTCTTCATGCTCAAGTGTTTTTGTCAGGAAAGAATAACTGGAGGTTGGGAAGGTGAGGAGGTGTCCTCTACCAGACAGAAAGCAATGTCCCCAGGACAACATGAAAAAAAGAGGTCTATGAACAGTCAGGAAATCAGAGCAAGCTGCTGTGATTGCTTTGAAGAACTGACTGAGAAAAGAGCAGCTGCTACCTCTATGGTCAACATTTCTTCTTCTAGGTCAGCTGCCTCAATGTCTTTTCTACCAATTAGACTTCTGTTCACATCACTATGTTTGGAATGTTCTTCAGATTTTTGAAAAGGAAGAGACAAACGCCTGACAAGTCTAGTGCAATAAAAAGTAGAAAAAACTGCTTATCTGTAAAGAGTGAAAAGCATGTCTTGTGGATCTTCTTTGGGGATGTCTCAGAGCCCATCAACTTTTATTGAAATTCAGAAATGGCTGCAATCATTTGAAATGTATTTACATGGATTACAACTCCTGAAAACTAACTAGAAGAGTTTTAGCTCTTTACCAACTTTTTAATCTCATAATATCACTTAGTTTAAATTAGCATTGTAATTGCCTCACCTTAAATGTGGATGTGTAAGGTGAAATTATTTATTTAAGGTCATGGAATGAGAATAAGCACTTTTTTTTCTTCAGATTCAAAGATGTCTTCTTTTTCCACCTAGAAATCTTGTTCCTATGGAATTTGAAGATGGTAGCCACTCCTGGGTATCTGGCATCTTGGCAGTAGTAACAATATCTATTGTAGGCAAGTCCTGGACAGAGGAACATCTTCTATACATCAATAACATGGTGCAGGCAAAATGAGTTGGATGTGTTCATAAATGTGCCAAAATATGTCGACACATGCACAATAAACCTGGATATGCCTGGCTTACTGCACACTGGGAATCCATCTCCATAATGCATGCATGCATATTTCTGCCTGGGAAATCATGGACAGCAGCGTGGCAACCCTACATAGAAAGTCCTCTTTGAAAGCCAAGCTCTCAAGGCCATGTTTAATTCATTAGGTTAGCCTTCCTTAATCAGTGATCAGTAGAACTATTTAGCTCATGATACATTAGAAGAAAGTCTAAGACACTCTTTCCCAAAAACCAATGTGTTAAATCACACAGGTTACAAAGGAAAGAAGATGGAGGGAAACTGAAGTAACACATTGAAAGTTTAGCTCAATTGTTAATTGTTTGTAAATTAAAATCTCCATGGAAGCTTTTTTTTAAAATTTTATTTATTTATTTATTTATTATTTTATTTTATTTAAAATATGGCTAAAGGAACTCCGCAAGTTGAATAAAAACTAGATTATGCTGATTCTTACCCTGTTGATCTGCTACAAACCAGAGCACTGTCTACCTAATAGAAACAGCAGTTTGCATTGTTGGCTTAAGTCTGTCCCAGCTTCCTCAGTGTGCTTTCACATCCAGTTAGCACATAGTAAAACTTTTGCTGTGCAGCTGGCTAGAGAGCTGAGCAATGGTAAGAGTGTATGCAGTCTGCCCCATGCTACATCATCACTCGGTCATGGCTGATGGCCTTCATCCTTGGTTCATCTTTGTCCTTTTAAAGAGCTTGAGAGTGCTGACAGAGAGCATAGAGATGGGTAAGAAATGTTTGGGCAAGCACATGTACTGACCTGGAAAACATAATCCAAATTATCTAGAATTACTCCTATCTAACTTCTGCATCGAACTAGGCATCCAGATACCATAGACGGGGTTGAAGTGGTCTTTCAGAAGCCTGATTTACCTTGCCCATCTGCAACAAACATCTTGAAATATCTTTTTCTGGACTGAAGAGTCAGCAACATACTTAACTCAGATATATTCACCTACAGCACAGACTTCTTGAGTTAGATGAGAAAATCCCGCACCTAGAACATATTTCTTGCTACTTACATTTAGATAAATGCTTAGTTGTTATTGGCACTGAGAAAGAGGAGCTCTAATATTGATTCTTTGCCTCTAGGAAAGAGCTGAGAGAAGTCAGGTGATCTAGTACTACAAGAAGAGGCCAGAGAGTTCTGCTACCTGGTGTTGGTGATCGTCTGGGAGCTGGAAAGCTGATTTCCAAGTCTCTGCCTGGCCATGGTCTTTCTGAAAGTGTCCTTGGGAATCTCACTTAATTCAGGCTCTTTGGTTCCCAGGCTGTAAAGTGAAAGCACCAGCACTTAAGTGCTTCATATGGATGTTGCCAGAACAAATATAAGTCAATTCGAAGAGCTCTGATGATATAATAATGAGAATCAGATAGATGCCACTGATGTGGGAAAGAAAGAGGATCAAAGAAAGGACAGAAGAAGTATGTGGTCACATCTGAAATTAGCATATGGACATTTTAACTTTCAAAGGAAATTGTCTGGGTCATTGAATATACTATTCTACACAGTAAACATTTTTCCTGACATAAATATTTATATGTGTTCCCACCATAATATAGTCTTCCTTATAATGAGAAAGAGCATTACTTCATTTTCCTCATGGCTAAGAATTTCTCTATAATATTGAATTGAATAGACCATAAGATTCATAATTAAAAGAAAGAAAAAAATGCAATTAATAAAAGAGCTCAGACATACACTGACAAAGTAGGGTCTTATTTTAATTTAGACAGAGGTGACAAAAATTGTACTGCTGAGCTTGTATGAAAGCAGGAGATGCATTATGCCAGCAAATTTTAAACAGAGAAACAATATTGGCTACAGCTTTCTCTGAAAGTCCAGAAATACTGAACAGCAGCTTGAGTATCAAAGAACAGTCATGAAAGAGTGATTGGTTTTGTCCCAGTGTTCTCTTTTTTTAGCTTGTATCAGCACTGATGTGCTCAGATCCATCTGAGCCAGTTACTCTTCCATCCAGATCCCGGATTTATCCAGAATATATGCAGCTGGGAAGATGCATTTTAATACAAATATCACAGTACAGTCAATATGATCTTGGTAGCTCAGGCCTTTCAAAATAGTTCTTTCTCCCAAATCAACAGTACGAACTCATTAGTCTGTTGGGTTTTGTTTGTTTGTTTGTTTTACTGGGCACTGGCATGTAGCAAGGTGCTTTATTAAAATTCTGTACCAGTAAGTGAATATACCAGCAATGATACATTATTTCTAATTCAGTGCTACAAGACAAATCATGGGCTTCACATTGAGCAAACAAATATTTTCATAACATTTGGCTTGTTCTACTGTTTTTGCTGTTAGTAAATTCAACCCCCAAGCCAACAAACAAACTCCTTAGATTTTTAAGGAGTAAAGCTCAAACTGTACATGATAAAGTTGTTACATATTGCCACCTGCATTTTTCTGAATGATTCTCTTCCTTACCTTTTGTGCCAAAGTAAAATTAAGAGGCATGAGAAGGGGTAAATAACAGAATTTTTTTTTTTTAAATCCACACCACCATAAAAAAAGATACATTATCGTTACTATGATTACTTGCATCAGGACCCGAAGGGGGCATGCATGTAAGCTGGGGAGAGACTTTTTATAAGGGCATGTAGCAATAGGACAAGGGGTAATGGTTTTAAGATGAAAGAAGGTAGATTTAGGGTAGACTTTAGGAAGAAGTTCTCTAGTGTGAGGGTGGTGAGACACTGTCCCAGGTTGCCCAGAGAAGCTGTGGCTGCCCCTCTCTGGAGGTGTTCAAGGTCAGGTTGGATGGGGCTTGGAGCAACCTGGCTGGTGGGAGGTGTCCCTGCCCATGCAAGGGGGTTGGAACTGGATGATCTTTAAGGTCCTTTACAACCCAAACCATTTGGTGATTCTATGGTACTGTGAAACGAAGAAGTTTCAAATAAAGACTGGGCCCCATCAAATTAAATTCTATACAGGCTAAGAGACTGGCCAAGGAAGATTCTGGCCAAGCTAGGAACTGACCTCTATTTCCCACCTCCTCCCCCATTAACTGTCTTTTCCATAAAGTGCACGCTTTATGCAGTAGTCATTCAGAACCTCCATTTAAAAGGAGAGATATTTGCTAACAGTAGTTTCTCATTCATGCTCATCTTTAGAATCTTCTCTTGAGTTTTGCTTCCCTGCTTATTCCTGTTCCTAAACCTAGGACCTTAACTAATCCTGGGGACAATCTCAAGCCTGCTTGTCCTTGAAAGCAATATACATGAGAACTGAAGCTAGATAATAATACTTCTTGTAGGGTTTGCATCCAAGGAGGAGCATCCTAGCCTTGTGGTCCCAGTAAGGATGTCCATGTGGTACCCCAGGAGGAAAGGACACAGACACAGGGAGATCCCATACTGCAACAGGACACAGCACAGACCAATTGCTCTCAAAGGCCACCTTACAGTGCACATACAGCAGTGTCATCAGCTCCTGTTCCTCTCCATTGGGAGCAGTGTGTGATGTCCAGGACAGCCCTTCCCTGCTGGAGCAACCCCTTCCTTCCAGAGAAAATCCTGTCCTGCAGCAATCACCTCATCACAGCTGGCTGCCCCTTTACCTCTCCCTTGAAGCCAGGAGGGTTGCTTCAGACAGCCTGAAGGACTTGAGACTCTTCCACCTGGTCTGAATATGAATTGCTTTCTCACAGCTTTTTTTTTTTTTTCTCTCCAGAGACTCCTTTTTTTTCAATGTCTAATTTCTCACAGGCTTTTAAGGACCAAGTGCTGCCAGAAAAAAAGGCTGTATAGTCTTGCCCTGAGCCCTGGAAGTGACCCTTGGTCTTGAATTTGTTTATGTAGTCATTGTGTTGCTCTCCTGTTGGTTTCCCCAATAACTGGACATATAAATGTGTAAAATGGATATTGACATGCTGGAACAAAGCTTCACCATCAATCACACGCACTGTTGGCTAAATTATACCAATTATACCCCTTATTCCTAGATTATTAAATACTTACTCTATATCCACCACGTGTTCTACTTATCTAACACCCCATTTACATAAACATATCCAGTCCTTAAAAGTAAAGACTTTTTATATTTAAGGACTTCATAAATCTTACATTGCCCATAAAACAGTACATACGCACATGGACAAATATTTTACCAAATGTAAGCTCTGGTCCCTTGTTTCCAGACCTGGGGCTGGATGGTTTTACTTCTTGGCTGTTATCAACAATCCCCTCCAGAGGTATCTTCATCTTCCTAAGCAAAAAGAACTGTGTGTCTTCATGGACACATGGTACCTACTCACCATCACTGTAAGGTTAGTGAAAAAAATTCCCATTTCTAGACAATAAGAGTATGACCTGTACCTGGCATGAGTAAAAGCAGGCTCAAGTGCTAAACTCTCAACAAAAAAAATTTGTAAATACCCTTGTTTTACTCTAATTCAGGTTCTTCCAGTATAGCTGGCATTTGGAGTTTTAGGAATATTTAATTATATAGAAAGCCTTAAGGGGCAATAACAAGCTGGTTTCTGAGCTAATGGGAGAGAAAAGAATATGAGATTAAAATCTAAAAATTAAATAGAGGGTCATTCTTTTTAATGACTAATAATTCTCAAAGAATTTAAGTTTCAATTAAATTCTGACTCCAAAGGTATTTATGTAGTCATGAAACTATTTTTAAATACTTCATATTCAGAGTGCTCCAGTTTCCTCACTGGTTCTGGCTAATATCAGGCAGCATTATGATATATGAGCAACTTTGCAGAAGCTCTTTTTTTGCTTTTAACCTCTCATTCAAAAGAGTCTTTTTATTTTCTATTTATGTCTTCAGAGTTTTGCGTGATTTGTTAAAAAGTACGCTGCCTGAAAGATAAATAGTGCAAAATTTAGGGCAAACCAGGTTACTTGCACCTTTAAGTACTGAATGAGAAGAGGATGTTAGAGTTTGGTGACTATAGCATTCAGGTCATAAAATAATATTATAGAAGCAGCCAGCTGGGCATCAGGAAATTATTGTCTGGAAGAAGGAAAAAAAGGGGGTTTTCTTCCTTGCATGTAAAAAATGTTAATTTCATATGATTGCAGAAAAATGAAACATGCAAAATGCCTCTTGTCATAACAAGACACACAAACAGTCCAAGGTAGCCACTGATTAAGATCTAAGAGTGCATAAATATATTACAAGTCTAAGAAAATATAACTGCTCTCATTTGGCAACATACAGACACATAACTCATTTCTCAGAGCCTAATGACCTGAATTGCTGGTCTTTCCTTTTACAACAACGTTGTGAGGTGGGTATGCCAGCCCTGTCCAGAGAGCCATGACTTGGAAATAAAAAGTTTTGAAAAAAGGTCAGAAAAGAACTCCTCCTCCTCCTTGTTGATGTTTGATGCTTTTTCCTCAGGCTGCATTGTGGTAGTTTTTAGTTGTAAGAGATTGAATAATTATTTCACCGAAGAAATGTGGATATTCCTATTTTCCTGAAAGTGTAATTTCTCATCCAATATCAAGAAAATAATAATAGCCAATAAAAATTGCAATTGGTGAAAATTCCAGAGTTATGTTCTCATTCATGATTGTGTTCTTGAAACATCCATAGTTATAAGTTTCCAAGAACATAACTCCATCACTAGTCCAAAGCACCCTGACATTTGTTTTGCCCCCTATAGCAATCTGGTCTACACATCTTCTCTGTGCATGTGATAATCTCAGCTCTTCCTCAGCCTCCTAAGGGCAGAAGGGAGAATATGCTTATTGGTAAAAAAGAAAACAAAACACACCTTAAAAAAAAAATCTTTGTAATTACTTAAGTAATCTGTAGTTCAGAATTTGTATCTAACAAATTATGAAGAGAAAAGATGTGTAGGAAATTAAGAATAAGTTTCTCCTATGTCATTAGAAGTATGTTGGGCTAGATATTATAACTTTTTACAGTAAGGGAGTCCAGAGAGTAAGAAAGAATAAATTACATTTTTTTTATAGTTGCATTTTATGTGTATATGTTTAGAAACTTTATATAATTTGTCATCTTTACTGAATAGGAATTGGGGATTAGACTAAGGCTCTATTTAAGAATGGATAAAGCTAGGTGTTAAAATTTTAGATAAAGGAAAAAAGCAGTTTGAGTCTGTGAAATATTTGGAGAAAAATGTAGTTTTTTTCAGCAGTAGAGGCAAGTAACTCTGTGTGCTGAGGAGCTGGCCTTTGCAGAGCCAAGGGCCATGAATACACTGAGTGGATGAAACTCATTCCAGTCCTCTGGAAGGGGCTTTGTCCCTTTGGCCTCAAGCTGGGATTTATTCTGAACGTAGACATGTGTGTCCTTTGCATCAGAATTTGAGAGGGGGTTAAAACGCTCAAATGGTGGAAGCCCCTCACCTCCCTATCCTTTAGGGTGTTGCCTGGACTTCCTTAAGAAGAGAAAGGCTTGGGCTGGGTTTTGTCCACTATCAAATAGCATTGTATTGAAACAGAGCAATGCCATGAACCCCACAGCATGCCTGTGGCTGCAGGCACCCAGCTCATCCCAAAGTCACTATGGCACCCAGGTGTCTACAGAGAGAGGCCACAGCTCAGGTTTACAACTGGTATTATCCTTCAGATTATACCTAAACGCCACATTGAGAATCTAGGCCAGATTCCCTGTCAAACCCTGCAAAAAAAAATGAAGCAATTTTTGTTGATCATCTCACAGACATCCAGAGAGTCCATGGCATAGTTTGTACCTAACAGCAAACACCTCGGCTCTGTGCCCAGGATCCCATGCTGCCTCCTTTTCCTCTTGCTGGGGACATGCTGCAGGTACAACACCAAAATTTAGCTTTGAGTCTCGAGATTTAAGGTAGAACATCCAGAATCCGTTAACTTAAAAATATCTATAAGGGTACAGAGGGAGGAGAAAGACGGTAACACATTTCTTCAATAGATTAAGCAACACTATCCTCAGCTGGTGTGCGTAGGCATAACTATTTACACCAGCAAAGGGTTAGTAGGATTTGTTTTTTTCTGACGAAGAAACTGCATCTGAACTGATAATCCAGTTATTTTAAAGACAGCAGCGCTGGTAGCCTTCCTGCTTTTAAAGAGTCTTGTGATTCTGGTGGTGAATGTGATGCAACACAATGGGAGATATAGCAATTATGTCTAACACATGCATACACTTACTACACACACACAATATACACATATATTAACATATCTCCATTTTCTTCATCCCCCACAAATTAAAGTGACAAGCTAGATGTTAGTCCTTTCTGAATTAATCCTGTCTGAATCGCATTAGTGTCATCTTCACTATACACCAGTAACCACTAGGCTATAAAATTTATGATATAACATTCAGAATTAATCTGCAAATATATACTAATTCGCACTGACCTTTTTTCAAGCTGAGGCCTTTTTAGCACTCACAGTAGGTTTGACATTGCCCTACTGAGTCTTATTACGAAGCAGTCATGGGTTGTCCATAATTACATCATGCAAATGACATTTGCTTTTTTGTTTGAGCTTATTCCCTCCGATGTTCCCTTCTTTTATCACACTCTTCACACATCTGTGTCCCTGAAGTGGCACTGTAAACTCCTCCTCTTTTGGTCCCCAAGTTCCTTTTTTTGTCTTCCCTGACTGTCACACAGCCACCGCCAGCAGTTTGGGCTGGTGCGGCAGTGACATATCCCTCTGACATAGGTTATGTTGCCAGCTGGTTGGAACAGGTGTACACTGATTTTACCATCAAATGGCAACATGCACTTGGCTTCCTACCAGCGCACAGCCATGAAAAACCTGTTCCCTTAAAATTTCTTCTGAGATTGATGGGCTGTTCTTTGACACAGCATCCAGCGACAATTTCTGTTCCCAGATTATTTCTCACTGTTCGGGGCTGTTCGACAATAGCAACAATAGAAAGTCGCAGAGAACTTTGTATTAGTGGAGACAAATTACTTGAGCTTTTTCTCTCTTTCTTCAGCAAAATAAAATACAACTTCAGCTGGAGCAGCATGAGTACCCAACTGCCTGCAAAACAACACTTTACGCCAGACGCCTACACTGTAGAAAATGATCGGTGCAACGCCTGAAGTAATATTTCCTAAAATCCCATCAAAAAGCAAAGAAGGTAACAATTGTTCCTAACATGAAACTACTTAATCCAATTAAAAAATCAATGCTAGGCTATGCATCAATAGCTCTATCTGGTCACAGCCGTGTCCTGCGAGTCCTATTAGTGAAAATGGAGTGAAGTTGAGGATATAAGGCAGAGACCAAACGTACCAGCTGATGATCATTGTCTTCCCAGTGTCACCCACAGTGGCAGTGCACTTCTGAAAGTATAGGGCTCAGCTCAGCTCTAAAGTACATTTTTGAGGCTGAGATCATCTTTTTATTCTGTTCCCAGAGTAATAAGTAATGCTCTGATTAATTCTGCAATAGAAAATAATTTAATACTAAAAATATCTCAAGTTCCATTAAGCCAATTCTTCAGTCTTTAAAAATCCAAGGCAATTATACCAGTTTATATGTGACAATATGTCTTGATCTGTGAATACTTTGGGAAACCCTTGCTCTTCACAGCTGAGGAATTACACTTTCCATTAAAAGCCATTGCTTATATTATCTTGTTAGGGCATCCCATAGTAAATACTGGACGGGAAAGCAGACTTTGTAATGACAACTGATCAGGAGGTCAATGGCTGCAAGTCACAACTAAAGTAATTGAGTTAGTAATACAATGTTATTTTAGCCTAAAACCTGCTGAAAAGCAGGGATGCAGGAGGGGAAGTAGGGCACAGTTTAACTGTCCCTGTTCTTAATATTATTTTTCCTACCAGGATAATTTTAAAATTCTTTTTCTACAGCTTCTTTGAAGAGAATTTTTTTCCAGGGAAATTCAATACATCACACTCCTAAAAAAGTGCCTATCAAATAAAATTACGTGACAATATGTTTATTGAAAAAACAAAGACACTTCCTTAAAAGGCTTTTACATTAAGATAAAAGTGTTTGTTTCTATTAAGTAATTGAGCCTCTATACTGATACACAGACTAGGAAAGTTGGTGCTAGAGTAACTACTGCACTGGCTTTTAAATTGAACATCTGAATTTCAGTACTGTGATCATCCACCTACTTCCCTGCTTTCTACAATCTACCAAGGCCCTGTCCTAAGGAATAACAATTATTTAGGAGCTGTTAGCTCATGTGGACTTGATGACTGTGTTTTGTCAATACAGTAAGTGCAGTTCATATAGAAAGGGTCTGCAAAACTTGCCATAGCCCACACACTACTCTTCAATAACCTGATTTGAGATCAGCTTACAATTGCCTTTTTTTTTTTTTCTTTGTCTGATATTAAGGACACGAGGTGTCTAAAAGAGCTCATTATGTCCAAATACAGATTAGTATAGGAAAAGACATACATATTATTATGTTCTGTGTACAATAGTGCCACAAAGAACAATTTTCCTCCAAATAGTTAATTGGGATGCAATACTGGTTATTTTAAGCTTTACAAAAGAGTTCCTTATATAATAGAGTGGCTGTTTCGTGCAGCTCCTGTGATAAAATTCTCACCAGTCTTAAAATGACAGATGTAATATTACCTTTAATAAGTGTCTACCGATGCATGCAAATTGAATTAAATAGTGGGAGTACAAATTTGTCCGATAATTAAGATAAAAATTCATGTCAGCTTAAGCCCTGGTGTATATTAGTAACCCTGTATACTTCTTTTTCTGTGTTCTCTACCAATTACTTTTAGTGTCGAACTCTTGATCACAGTAATATGTTGACTTTTTAAAAATTTAAAAATGATCTGTAGAAGGTATTAAACAAACAAATAAATTCTTTTTAAAGTACCTTCAGTGAAAAATATTACCTCCATAACTTCAAAACAGACACCCTTACAAATTGCTCAGAGTTCAAAATATCCCACATTTGAAGGAATTCTGAGTGTAACAGAAATTTGAAATAGTAAGTATAGATGTACAATAATAAATAGAGGAAGCAGCATACATTTTTTCCAACCTGTGAAAATGATTGCTATTTTGGAAAAGGTCTCTGGTTTATGTCAGCACAAAATTCTACCATCAGCCCAAGTTTTCCACAAGCCAGTTATGAAATTTAGCTATTGGATTTACCTATTAGTCTCTTTTTGAAGTTATACTTGAAACTGGAAGTTCAACATTTTTATAGTTAAGGAACTCACCTAGGACATAAAGCAGACAGCTCAGATGTTTGAACCTGAGTTTAAACTGTTCTTGTAAATATCTTAAGTTATGAGCTGCTCTTGTATAATATCTTATGTATTATCATTTTTGACCTGACGTGCTTTCTTGGATGTGATGCATCTTCTAAAAATGTTATTTAGACTTCTACAGCCCTACTTAAGTTGTAATTAGGATAATATGTTGTTTTTCAGCCAAACCCTGTAAGATCTGTCATAAAAACAGAAAACATCCCTATCAGCTCTTGGCTTAAATGGATGTATTAAAATTACCTGGAATATGAATTTACGTGGGGTTTTTTTTTTGGTTTTTTTTGTTTGTTTTTTTTTTTTTTTTTTAAATTCACTTTAAAGTAGAAGTTTCTTATATAAAATATTTCTGTATTAGGAATGTTATATCCTTAAAGAAAACCAGTCTGGGGTCATTTGAGACTAATGATTGCATTGTAGATGGGGATTTGTGCTTGACATCCACAGTGATCTTCAAGGTAAAGTATTCAAATTCAGAGCACCAAAAGCCTGATACATATTTTGCAAATGAGATAAAAATGGATCTTTTTCCTGAAACTTGTCAATTTTGTTTTTGTGAGGTTCTAGAGCCAAGATGTTGCTAATGTCCAGAGCTGAACTCTGAAGCAGGAATCCATAATTGCTTTGGTTTCAGAGGTGTCCTCCAAGTAGAACTCACCCATGGGTTCCAGGCTGATGGGAGACTCCTGAAGTTACTTGATCTTTCAAGTATTGCAATATTTGAGGATAAGATATAAGAGCAAGACGGTTTGGACTGTGGATTCAAAAATGTGTTTACAACGTATGTTCGTGTTCCTTGAGCACCAAGTAACAGATGTGGCTTTTGATACACTCAGGATTCGTTTCATCCTTATATGTGCAAGATATAACCTGTATTTATTCTCCAGTGATGAATAAACACCCCTAACAAACTTTGTAGGCATTTGACAAAGTTAAACATATGTCAAAAAGAAATATCAGCTTGTCAGAAAAAACCAGTCTCTTATGTTTAACTACTTTGTTATCACTACTTTGTGATCACTACTTTGTGACACACAGACCCACCTTCAGCCTGGGAGCTGGAGCCCACTGTCCTGCTGCAGGCTTACAGCAGAGCTCAGAATAATTTGGGACAAGTCTGCAGGCTGCTGCAGCAGGGATGGCCCAGCAGCTCTGGCCTCAGCATTGCACTGAAAGGTGTGTTTTTTCTTACAGGAGCCTGTCCTGATGAAATCCCTGACTGTGCTCCTAGACGTACCCTTATTATTGCTCTGCCCATCTGTAAAATGGAGATAATAGCACTCCACTAGCTCAGAGGGATGTCATGAGGACAAATACATTAAAGATAATGAGGTGCTCAGCTACAACAGTAATAGCAGCCATGTGAGTAAGCTTTGTTTAAATTTGTGTATGTTAATAACAGTGTTCGTTCCGTCTCTCCTATAACACTGTACTTGGCAACATTTTAAGCATTATAAAGAGTCATGCTGTATAATGAGTAAGATTATAGAGCTGGATGGACTTGGAAGCCAAGACTGGCCTAATAGAGCAAATAACACCCACCCTGTCATTAGCCCTCTCCTCCTTTCCTGCCTCACCCGGTGGGGCGGGCGCTGCTCCATGGCCAGATAACCAGGACCAGGCAGTGCCTGCTGCCTCCTCACAAATATCCATCCATCCATCCATCCATCCACCCTTCCATTCATCCATCCATCCACCCATCCATCCATTCATCCATCCATCACAATAGGAAGAAGACAGGCAGGATCCAATCCTGGCAGAAATGGGCGTAACTCTGGTTAAAATTTTGTTTTGACTTTGTTTTAACCAAGTAAGATGTTCTTGACATTTCAATATATTGGAGGATATGGAACTCCATACTAAGAGATCCCTCTTGAAGAAGTGGCACTGGAAGTTCTCAAAACCATTCCTGAAAATTAGCAAATACTGTGGTTCTTTAGGTCTTCTAACGGTAAAGAATGTTTTCCATTTTTTTACTCTCAACAAAATGAGGGTATTTTACCCAGATAAAATGAGAAAAGCAAGATGGCATTTACCACTAAAGTCACAGTAGTCGGCTCAAGTTTTACTTTAATCTTTGCAACGATGTATGGAGTTCCAGGCTCAATCATTAGGACACATCCAAAGTGTTCTATGGGTCTACAATTCGAAAATCAGTGTTACCACTAGGTGTTGTAGGAAGAAGACAGAAACAATTCCCTTGAGACTTTCCCAACAGCAGCTGGAAGTGAATGTCTAATTTAATATCTTGCCACCAGTGCAGATAGTCAGATGATCAGTGCATTTATTTGTTTTATCTGTTGTCTGTGCCAGTGGCCTCCATAAAAAGATATCTGTACTGCCAAACAATAATGGCACAAGAGCAATGCAAGAAACCAACAAGCCATAAACACATAAATAGATTTTTCAGACAGAAAGCTCTACAGCCATCATCTTACCCAAGGGCTGAAGCAACAGGACTTTTGGGAATCTGGAATTCCTACTACCCTCTCCTTAGAAAGGACAGTAAGATATCTCTTCTGGGTCAGCACCCTTCTGGTCAGCATTTCTATAAGGGGCCACACTGGACAGTATACAAAAGAAACATTGCTTTCTCTGAAAACCAACAACACGTGACAGGAGAGATGTTTTTAAATGGGTTGTGCACACAGGTGCTGAGTTTCCTCCACCCTGGACTATATGAGGAATAAAGTCACTGGCAGGAGCAGCCCAGGATTGTTCCTGGTGTTATCCTGTATTGCCACTGTAGCAGAGACTCTACCTAATTACTGCCATGATTAATTTGTTCTATCTGCTGTAGACATTACTAAGGAGTGTTTATTACAGATCAGTGTGTGATGGTGTCTCCTCTGTAATCCTCACAACTAGGTCCCATGAAATGTGAGTTGATGACAAGGATCAGCCTAAGATTTAACATCCTTGTCTTTGCTGGGCTACTTGCCATTTTTTTTTTTTTTTTTTAAATGTAGTGTGGCTGGTGAGTTAATATACACAGCTATTCAGAACTATAAATGACTATTTATCCTGCAGCCAGCTAAAAAGGTTCCAACTATATCACAAATGAGGGTGTACCGGGAAACTGTGGTCTTTAATTTGTCAATAATGATTTTAGACCATGACCCTTAATAGGACACTGTCACTTGTGCTGTGATTTATGCCTAGTGTGATGACATCAGTACCAATACTGCTGATAAAAGAACACTTATATTGAAGCAAACAGGATGATGAATGGAGTACAAGTCTACTTACTCATTTCATTACTGACTCTTCTGTTCACCACAGAGCTAATGTAGCGAGTCATTGTCTGCCTTGGGAGTATTTTGCAGGTTGAATTTAATGGCACAAGTGTGTTATATGCAATTCAGTGCTGGTGTTTGAAATGGCACAATCATAGATTAGAAATATACGCAAGTTGGATAGTTTATGTATCAAACAGAAAATAACTTTATGTTGATTTTTTTAAACAGAAAACATCTAGAAAGTACTTCTCTTGTTTTTACTGCAGAATTTCCAAGGTTTATGAGAGCCCTTAATTCCCCAACAAGTTAAGTTTCTGTGTATGTTTTATAGAGTGGACAGAAATAGCAAATAACATTAGCAGTACAGTTAAGTATGACACATGTGCTTTTAAAAGTGCACAGTGTATTTTTTATTAAAGTTTTCCACTGCAAATGCAGAATGAATGTTATATATAGCCATCTTAAAGCATGCTTCCATCACCAACCCTTTGATAGTGAAACCTTTGCTGAAGTAAACAATGTAAATGTTAACATTAACCTTAATCAGACCTATTTCCTAAGATATAAATACTATACTAGTGAAAGAGTCTGCCAGCATAATCAGGAGAGCAAAGAAATCCCCTAGGACTCTTCAAGCGTGTGTATGTCACCAATAATTCTGCTAACCCTTGAGTGCTAGTGACTTTGAATGTAGAGAAGGGGAGGTAAATGCAGTTTTATTAGTGCAGTTTTATTGCTATGGCCAGCTGCACTCTTTGCTCTATAAAAGGTAATTACTTCCAATAGTAACAAGCTAATTGATTGCTAATTAAATCAATTGGCACACTAACCGCTGTCAGAAAGTGACAGATTAGCTGGTCACATGACAGGGTGCTAGTAATGAAAAGTGGACATGGTCTGAGTGTGATTGACACAGCAGATGAAAAGTGATTTGGGATCTCCTAGGTGGTCATGAAGAGGGCATGGAAAACATGATTGATTCAATGGTGACTGTCAGGGAGGAAATGAGAATTGAATGGGATTCAGTGTTGCCCTGGAACCTCACCACATGATGCTCCAAGTTTTTTCACATGTAAATAAGCTAGACAGGGCTTTTTGGCAAATGAAAGGCAGGATGGGGGAGGAAAATGGGTGGAACAGAAAGTGAAAGTCAGATCAACAGAACTTAGAAACTTCGGTTTGTTTCTGCAGAAACAAACTCAGGTTTTTCATGGGTATAAACTTCTGAACATCAGTACTTCAGTGACTAAGGATATGTCCCAATGTGTTATTTTCATTGTGAAGGCTTATGAATTAGTTTCAGAAGGCCTTTATAAAAACAAACAAACAAAAATATGCTGGTTTACTTTCCAAGAACACCATATACTTTAAAAAGCAGAGGAGATGAAAATAGAAATAATTTGATACTACTAATACTGAGCTGAAAAGTTCATGTCCAAGTACATATAACCCTCTCTCTCTGTGTCTTTGTCTCTTTTAGGTGAATATATATATTTATATAAAAATATAGCAAGTTCAGCATCACAAAAATGAATTTATTTCCTAAAGTTTATTTCCTAAAGCTCACATTTAATGTTTAACATTCATTTATTTCTAAAACTTAGGTATAGAAAATATTAACCTCTCAAAGCCCAGCCTTTTAAAGTAAAATGGAAAAATGTTGCTAAATTTTTTAGCTGGAAGACCTTCAGTAGTTGCTATGTAGTCCCTGCCATCAAACAAGTTTTATTAACATCTAGGATGGTATGAGCCAGAACTTGTGTACTTTATTCATCTTTTCTGAAGAGAACAGGCACTGTTAAGGACAAGTGCTATTTGGCAGTGCACCAAGGCAGTTATTCCTTAGGAGGTTTCTTATTAGCAGAGCCCAGACCAGTGATGCTGTACAAGATGTGTGGACACAGCAATTAAACCCCACCACTTTATTAACAGGAAATGGGACTTCTAGCTTTATCCTCTTTTCATACTGCCTTAGTAACCTGCTTTTAGGATGGTGCAGAAAAGATGTGCCAGTAGTTAAGACTCATTTTACTTTCAGAAGATGAAATACAAATCACAGAATGAGGATGTGAGTGGGTGGAAGAGCCATACACACCATCTTGAGGCTTTTGTTTCAGCTAACTGTTGGGAAGAGGGATGAGACAGATACAGCTGATGTCTTGTACCTTAGTTTTTTGGCAGTTCATCAGTGCAAACCAATATATTCTCACTGCAGTGACTGGTGATACCCAGCTCTTCAACACAGTAAAACGCAAAGTGCATGTTCTGCCTCCCTTAACTTGCTAAGTCACTGACATCACTGCCAGCTCCCTATAAGTTTGCTTCTCTGCTTCCTTCTTTTTGTGTTTTGAATGGATGTGACCTGGCAGCTCTTCTAACAAGTAGGTACTACTCTAGAGGAAAGGAAGAAGGAGCTTAATTCACAAGGCTTTTAATTCATTTAATCCAAACAGATTTCTAGGTTAATTTCTCCTTCTGCCATGGAACTAAAATGACAGGAAAAATACTGTAAAGAATCCTACCCATGTAAATTATCCTAAAACTTTAATGTTCTCTCTGAATTCATGAGTTCTTATGTAAAATTATGCTCCAGGTTATGCTATAGCATTAGAGGACCAAGAAGCAGCACCTCTAGTTTGGACAGACACACATTATAAGAATATAACAGTATTTTGCCAGAGTGCATTACAGGGTTATTACTTCCTCTGAATATTAATTTTTTTTAAAAAAATTTGGTTTATAGAGTATGAAATATCTTCCCTATCAAAGAACTTTCTATTAGGATGAGCATAACTGTTGAAATTATTTCTTGATATTAACTTTTTCAAGTATGTCAATTCCTCCTCTTATGAATTATCTTGCACTTTCATGTGTCTATTGCTTAGCCACTTACAGAAATGAAGACAAAGTTCATGCACACAACTTATTAGATATTAATTTTTCAAACACTCTTAATGCAGCATTTTATCTTCTCTTTTCAGCAAAGTCTTTTAGATCTATAAACAAGGCCAGACATTACATATAGATACACCATTTGTCATTTATCTCATTTGGTGAATCAAAAAATAAAGAACTTCATGAAGTGTCTTTTAAGGTGAACCACTAAATTTTCTTTTCTTACAGTGGTGACTTCCATCTACCTGCTCAAAACGCTATTAGTGGGATTACCACCCACACTCCAGATTTGACGTGCCAAAACAGCTCAAATCCAAACAAAAACAGTTCCTGTGATCCTGCCTCAAAGAATGCAGATTCATGAATCAGGTAACACAGAACCGAGACTGGTACAGATACGGGGAATTGTCCTTTTAATGTATTTTCTGCCTTTTTACCTTTCTCATCAAATCAGTTACCTTACCCTGGGATTTATGTATCAAACCCAGAAATAAGTGTGGATGACTCAACAAATACCATGTGCTCAAGCAAGCTGGAGGGAATGGTAGCTGTGGAGACCTGGAAGGAAGTTCACAGGTGGGATGTCCACCCCTGCACGTGGAGTCTGGCTGGGTACCAGCCTGGTGCAAGGTCCACCAGCCCCAGCCATTCCTCCCCAAACCCATCTTCCCACAAGTGCTGATGGGTTTATTCAGCAACACTTGTGGCCCCATTGCTCTTGGTGCAACATATGAGTCCAGCTTGAAAAGCATGCCTGAGCCTGCATCTGAATGTGGGCAGCTCTCTCCTTTGCAAAGTTTTCCTCCAAAGCAATGAGAGATGGAGAACTAAATAAAATAAGGAGATTTTTTGGTGGTGCTTTTGCTGGTTTTTTTTGTTTGTTTGTTTGTGAGTTTTTGTTTTGTTTTTTGGAGGGGGGTTTGGTTTTTTTTGTTGTTGTTGTTGCTTGGCTGGGGGATTTTTTGTATTTTTTGTGGCCAGATACTTTCAAATTGAATTGATTTTAGGACCAGTACATTGGATGTGTGCAATCAAGCCCTAAATCTAGACATTATTCCACAAACTTTCTTGAAACAATCAGCACAAGGGTTTACACACCCAAACATAGACTCAGGCTCCCCAGGAAGGCACAAGAGTATGAAAACCCAGACCCTCACTTTTTACCTAAAATCCCAAATGGAAAATTTGTCTTGTAGCTTGGGAGAGAAGTTGTGTCTTCTTGTCACTCGGTTCAATGTTTAGGATCATCTTTACTCATTATTAATTCAATTACTGTACAGGAAGAAGCTGTAACAAGGATCTTGCCCTTCAGTGTGTTGTAAATATGTCCTTTCAGCAAATTAACTAGAAGTGGGAGGGGCAAAATATTATCATGGCTTGACATACTGCCTCACTGTTAGAAATAAAAGGGAATTAAGCTTGTGTGAATTAAACGAAGATGCTGTTTACAAGATAAAACTAACCATGCTTATGATTGGATTATTTTAGGCCACAAAAATAATTTCATATAACACTGACCAAACTGAAAATATAAGAGATGTGTTTAAATAAATTTAGGAGTATCTTTACATTCAAGGGGTTCATATTGTTTGGGTCAACATGGTATCTGCTTGCCTACTTCCATGGGTCTAACTAACCCGTTCTGTCAGATATAACCAATGGCTTGTTGAGGGACTTGGGAAAGAGAAAGCAAACCCATTAATGGTGTGAAGTCAATAAAACATAAATTAAAGCAGGTCAAATCCCCATGTAAACTTTCTCAGCTAAAGGGGCTTTAGATCAGATGAAGCCTTCATACCCAGATTAAGCACTTTAACCTAGACACATTGATAGAACTTTTTTTATTTGCCTTATTTTTTTGAGCATACACAAACAGACAAATTGTCTCCTACTCACATGATGTAGGGAAAGAAAATCCTATGATATATATCAAAGGCTTTATTTAAGACCTACAGTGATACCCTTGATATATTCAGTGACAAAGTTCCCATTGAATTCAGTGTAGTCCTCAACCTGTTTGAGTTTATTTTAGCAGAAAAGGGGCTGAGAAGCTGCCAGAATTTATCTACTATCTATTGTTCAGCATGAAAAGAAGAGCAATAATCTGACACCATTCGTCTGAGTGCCAGGATTGCCTCTCACCAATGATATGGAAATATATTCTGTAAGTATTCCACCCACAATCTCAGGTCAAATCTGACTTTTTTTTGGTAAAAGGTCTTAAAGACACAAGAATTAGTGCTGTCTGGGCATCATTTGACATAGCAATGCCACATGAAGTGTCTGCATCAGCTGTAAAATGAACCCCAAAGGAATAACATTACAAATAGGTGGAGCCTCAATATCACTCTTACTCCCGCTCAAACCTGCTTTGAATTCTACCATTTGTTCCCTGTTGTGAAATTCAGCTTTTTTCTTCTTTGGACCTGCTCCAAAACTCATTAGAGACAGTGTGAATTTAAATGAATGGACTTTGCATCATGACTTTAATTAAAGCCTTTTACAGCCCCAGCTCTCTGAATGTTTCACCCTTGCTGAAACACTCTTATCTTTGCTTTTTCTGCTATTAATGACACTAATCTTATCCATCCCTGCATAGCCTGTTCAAAGACGACTTTTTCAATTACCATCAACTGCCAGCTCTATGCTAATAATTCACTGATTTACATCTCTCTAGACCTATCTCTGTGCCCAAGTTCAGGTCTTGGTCTGCCTCTTTATCAACCTCTTGTGTTTAACTATCACCTAAACCTCAGCATGACAAAAATGTAATTCTTAACCTTTCCTTCCAAACTCACTTTGTTTATTAGCATTATCACTGTCCTGTCTGATTCAAACCATAGCCCTGGTGTTAACTTTGACTCATGTAAATCACTGTTTTGCCTAAATCTGGCTGGTCTAGCACCTCTGAAATATGGTGTCTCTCCAAGTGACTCAAGTTCCCATAACATTAGCTCTCAATTAATGCAGTATTATTTTCTCAGGCCCCCCCAAAGTGCAAACTCAATCATGCCATAACCAGTAGCAACGCTACCAAAAAGAATGTTTTTGCTAGCCTGTTGCTTTGAGTGTGTCTTTTTCCTTTCCAAGTCATGTATAAACCATACGTGTTCACTTTCCAAGCCCTTCAAAGACTTCAGCCAGTGCATCTCTTGTCTTTTTCCTCACTATTGAAACATTAATCCATATCTCAGTCCATTTACAAACTCTTCATAAAGCCTTTTTTGTTATTTTGTTTCTGCATAATTGGAAAGTGCTCACCATAAATATGTACAGAGGTATCTCCTGCTCATAAAATTTATTTTTATTAGAAAAAAATATTGACAGTGGTCAGGCTGCTTTATCAGTTAGCAATTGTTTTATTGCTGCTTCCTACTCTCTTTTTGACAGCATCCACTTGCTGTCTCCCACTGAATAGCAGGGTCATAAGATCTTTGGACAGAGTCAGCTTTTTACCTTTGTACTCATGTATCCTCAAAGCAAAATGGTCTTTAGACATTGTGATAATAGTAATCTGTAGGAATATTTGTGAAGATTTTGAAAAGGTCAGAAAGAACATGAAACAAAAGAACATGTTTTTGGTACTTTAAATCATTGGCCAGATGAGTGAACGTGACCAATATTTAAAAGTAAAATAAATGAATGAATGTTTGTATAGCACCCAGGTAATGAGTCCCTGATCTCACTGAGCCCTTCAGGCACCCAGGTACAGTCAAATAACAGAATCATCTCACCACTGAAAAGCACAAGTTTTTAATGCCAGTGCTTTATGGCAGAGGATATGAGCATGAATGAAATGTTTGCTTAACGTAACTTCTGTAGTTTCTGTAGAGAAACAATTTATAGCAATGCACTGTGAGTTCTACATTTATGTAAGGCTTTGTCCCATGCCTCACAGATCAGGCTTTAGGATTCAGCATTCTGTGGCACAAAATCATCAGTTTTATATGTCCTAACATTCAGTCTGGTCCATAGTGAGGGAGGACCAAATGCTATTTGGGTCATCACCATCACATCTCCCACCCCACATTACTGCCCCTGCACTTCTCTGGTCCTGAACACACTGTGTACACAACAGGCTCCCTATTGTACCTCATTTCTGATCTTGGTGTCCTTTGCTAGCAGAGAGGGTAGAACTGTCTATTGATCTGGCTTTTCTCTATCTTTATCACTGTGACTGCACACCCACATAATAGGGTACCTTATACTTACTAACACAGAAGGGGTGGAAAGTGATAGGGCAATAGCTGTCACAAGGCTTCCCTTCCCACTCAAGCTTTTGGAACCAACACAGAAAAAGTCCCAGAGCCATCATCATCAGTTCTGTGGACTGCTCTTGTGTCTGAAAGAGAAAGAAATAACTTGGTGAGGAGAAGTGGAATTGGCACTTCTGATGATAGGAAGTGAAACCACCACCTTTGTTCCATCCTTAACAATATCTGATTTCCTTATGGTAAATACCTGGGAGATTTTTCTAGTAGGTGCACAGTAAGGAAGTGTGCTGTGGTGAGGTTTACATAGTGCCTTGTAAATAAATTTCACCATTATGTATTAAGTACTTGTGCCAAAACTTCTTTGACAACCTATTTAGTAAGTGGTAAATGGGAGAAACCAGAGGATCCATTTCAAAATAGTTCCACTTTGAACTGAATTGGAGAGTGCAGATGTAGTTTGAAAAAAAAAAATCTATCCTCATTTTTATAATCTCTCCAACATCCCAGACAGAATCTCCCTGGTGTATGTAACATATTCCTTACCTTCTGTGTTCCTTATCTTCCTCTGACATTTTTCAGTTTTTGCTTTATGATCTCTCAAATACAACATTCAACATTCAGCATTCAAGCTGTGAGAGCACAGGTCAACACAAGAGTATGAAGATGTTTATTGTTTTGTTCTCTGTTCTCTCTCTACTAGCTTTGCACTTCCTACTTGCTCTTTTGATGTGGAAAGTCTGTATTAGTTGTTCTTTTTTATGTGCTGTGGCTGATGCTGAGAGAAGAGTAAGAAATTGTGTAAAGGACATAAAGAGATCAGCCTTTGGCTCCCTTGGGTATACAATAACAGGACTGAAAGCTGAGATATCATAATGGTGAGAAATCCAGATTGAAACAGTACAGATATAAAAGCAGTATATAATTAAAGAAGGATTGTGGGTTGAAAGGGACACTTAAATTTTTGTACTTTTCAGAGAAGATAGAAAGTGGCATAGTTAGTCCCAGGCTTATGGTGAGCACCTAGTGCCTGGAGTCAGGGCAGTAGCTCTACCAGCCCTGCCCTGCTGTATTCCTCCTGTTCTGCCACTGCTGGGCATTCCCTGGGCATCATTTGTCAGTTGTGCCAGATAGTGGGGTGGTTTCCCAAAGACAAAAAAGCTTGCCACAGATCTAACTCCACAAACACTTCAGCAGAGTCCTAAGACAGATTTTAAAATTAGATTGTCAGCAATAAAAGGATGAGGGTGTAACTTTACACAAACTTCTTGCTTCAGACCTTTAATGAAAGCCCAACACATTGAGTTCACTAAACATAACTGGATTCAATGTTTGGGTTAAAAACCCCATAAATCATCCAAGAAAGCATGCTGCAGAAATATCTATTCTTTTTCAGAATGAAAACATGCAGAAGACAGGCTGACTAAAGAAGTTTTGGAAAGAGTTTTTGACTGCTTTTGTCAGGGGTGTGTTTGGCAGAATTCTGTTGTTTTATATATTATATAGACAACTGAAGGCAAATTTCACTTTGGAGAGGTGCCTTGGTTTTATTTTGAACCTAGACTTCCTTGGCCTAATAGCTGCCATATATGCTAATTGCTGTAAAACACATTGAAAAGATTGAGACAATCTAAAAGTCAAGAGCACTGCAACTCAGATGTGAGCACTTGACATCCAAGTATGTCCGTGTCCAAAAATCTTATTCTATGTAGATGTGAACTTACAGATCAGTAAGTAAGTGACTCCTTTTGTACTGTCTCCTGTTTTAAACTTAACACCTTAATTTTACATTCCTTCATAGCTGGGTAAGTACTAGACTCCTGAAAAGCACCAGACATTATCAGATTAACTTCTGCAAAAAAATTTGTATTTAGGCAGCTACCTCAACCAGCCTCCATCTACATGGGGCTTTTTGTAGAAGGGGTAAATTCCTTTTGCATGTGGGGAAATTGGCTTTAAACAACCAACCACGTAAAAGGAGAGAGCACAGACCTTTAAAGAGAATACAGAGAAGATGCTAAACCTTTCTCAAAGAAGTAAGATATGAAAGAGGAAATTCTTTCCTCTGTCTGAGAGATTTCAACCTAACATTGCTGCCTTAGTTTTTAACTTAAACTGCCAGGAGTGTAAGAAACTTTTCAAAAACAAATTTGGGATTAATTTGACCTATTTTTAATTTTGCCATTATTCTTGACATTTCTTTAACTTCCACTAAAATTTTCTTTTAAAGAAATTTGTCTTCTTTACATAAGTGGCTTTAGTACAGTTCACTCAATAATGTTAAGATTTTCCTGTAGTCAGACTATAGTAATGTGGATAATCCAAGGCAGAGTAATTTTGTGATGACAGGAAAGTTGTAATGATCAAGAAAAGACCACAGCTGGCATTAACAAGTGGGGTCAAAGATTAGAAACTCATTAATGAATGGTTATGAAGCTTCTCTTGAATGTGACATTCAAGCCCCAAATTGTAATATTTATTATCCTTATTTGATGCTGAAGAACAATCAATAACATTTGCTTATTGGTTATCTACCAAGATTAAGAAGTTTCCATTCATAGGAGATAATGAATCACACAGAGAAAAAGTCCCTCTCCCTTGCCAGTATAATTAAATATTGCATTAGCTGATCAATAATAACTAGATTTAGAGGGGGTATGGGATGCTATGCCATTAGCCTGATGACAAGAGCAGTTTATGTTTTTTTAAATTTGCCTTTCAGAAAAGATAGAAAGATACTAAAGATTTTCCAAAACATAAATCTGTTTGGGATTTTTTTTTTCAAAGACCTTTTTTGAGAAGGGAATTGAGTCGTTCCTCAGCATCAAACAGAGGAACCACTTTTTAATACAAACTAAACATTAATACTTATTTTAAGATCCTCATTCTATCAGAACATGAAATAGAAAAAGAAAGGAAAAAATTACATTGCCAAAACAAAAATTAAATTTCTCTTTGTGTCCCCAGGAGGGTCTCTCTTCAGTGAAGAGGACTTGCCCATACCCAGAGCCTTGCTAGCAAACCCACAGCTCATGCTCTGCATGCCCCAGTGAGGGCATTTTTGTCCTCAGGGATGGGAACAGGGAAACATTTTGCTTAGTAGAAATTGCCCGCATGGACCCTCTCCATCCTGGGTTTTTCTGAATTAGGAATTGCTTTGCTCTCCAATGTAGAGTCATTAGTGTTTTCAATGACAAAATCAATTAGAAAATTATAGCCATTGTATCAGAGAAAACCTAGACACTGCTGAAGTGGTACAAAAAATAAGCTTGAAACTATTGATTTGACTTCCCAGTTTCATGTAATTTTTTTTTTTTTTTTTTTTTTTTTTTTTTTTTTTTTTTTTTTTAATCTCTGGTGTGCATTTTTACCCTCTTTGCACCTGGGGCACAGTGCTTTATAACCTCCTTTCCTAGGTACAGGCACACAGGTAGGGCGGAAGAACTACCCAAAAATCATTTTCTGCAAACTACTTCAGGCTATTGCTGATTAGACAGCTTAAGAAGACAACCAAAAATTTTCTTAACTGAGGACTATGCCTCACTCAATAAAGTAAACAGGAGATGAATTTGGCTATCAGGGAATAGTAAGTTGCTGAAGGCAGAGTTATAAATCTTTTTTCTTTTATTTTAACTTCAGATTTGATTTAGAGTCTTGTAAAAGTCTTCTGCTTTCAGAAATACAACAAAGCTCCCATACTGAAAATAGAAAAGCCATTTAGTGTACTGTCTTGCTCAGCTACAAATATTCATCAAAAGCATCATCTTCCTCTCTTCACTTTCTCTTGCTTCTCATAGTCTACTGATAGACAAATGGTTTGTTCCTCCCCTCAACCCTTATCTGCCTCTTCTGTGCAGTATAGTCAAAAGATAAGATTTAGTATCAGAGTTGCATAATAATTTAATAAGCAGACCTTGGAGAACAAGAAAAAAAGAAGAAAGAGAAATGCTAAAATATTGCTCAGAAAGAGAAACTTATGGAGCTGTTCATAAAAAATAATCAGCCTGGGAGTTCTGGGGTGTGATATGGACTGAAGACAATAGAGCTTCTTAATGCTACCTGAGCAGACTCCCCAAACAAATGTTTGATGTTCCCTCAAAATAGGGGTCTTTGGATGTATAGAAGTATTTTTCCAACCCAGAGACTCCTCAGCCTATAACACTTTCCTCAAAGTGTGCCTTACCTCTGGCTGTGGATTCAAGCAAATCTTTGGGTCATAAATCCCTAGGATTATTCTGATGTCACACCAAAGGAAGTCAGCATTGCAGCTGGAACCCATCTCTGATGTAAACCCTTGCTTAAGTCTATGGAAAGAAAAGCTTTCTGCACTTAATGCATGGCATTTTTGGGCACAAACCTGACCACTAAGGTGTTGGTCTTCAGACACATCTAAACCAGTGTGCCCTCTACAATCCCAAAAGCAGGTCTGTGTGTTGGTAACACCAACTCTGAAGCAGAGTATCTGGAAATTCTCACCTCTGTAGTATTCTGGAAAAGTGCAAGTGCTGCTCTTGGTGAGGATTGCCAGTGTAATTTACAGTACACAGGATTAACCAGACTGTTGCATCTCCAGGGCTATGAACTACATCAAAACAAAGCTGGTTTGATACTCTTAGATTTTCATTTTTTTACCTGAAATATGCACATCCTCACGGGCATCCTCAGGACTGCATTGCAACAGGTTAAAGAGAAATCACATGAGAACACCACATAAGATTGTTTGGATTTGTCATACCAATAGAGTTGCTTTCTCTACTGAGAATCTTATCTGGCTGATGGAGGAGAGCACAGAGATGCTCAGATTTTTGGCCTCTGTTTCACTCCAGCCATAACCTCAAGGGTTGGTGCCTGCCATAAAAAAGTATTTTGTACTGTTCTGAAGCTTCTTGTTGACTAAAGAGTAGAAGCCCAAACACCCCTGGTGTTTCACTTGCAGGATGTATTTCCCACTCTCAGGGAACAGACTGGCTCTCTTTATTTGTGGTCCCTAAATACTATAGAAGCAAAACTGTTTAGAAGCAGACAAAGCTTTGCTTAATACAATACTATCAGTGTGAGCAATACTCTAAAACACCACACCATAATTAATCACTAGTATTAACGAGAGATAAGCCTAAACTGCAAAACTATGAAACTGAATGAAGTTGATGTCCAAGGGCTTTAAAGGGTCTGGTTACAGCTCACCTTTATTAAAACGCTAAAAAAATATAATCCCACTTTGGGCTTCAAAAGCACAGGCTGTGCCTGGCCAGAGCTCCAGGGTTTCAGAATTGACACTTGTGCAGATTACTTTCTTCTGCACAAATGATAAAAATAACGTGTTTTTTTTCAGCAGAAGCAAACAAATAATCCCTTAATCCTCCCAGTATTTTTTTTTATGTAAAAGTAATATGTATAAAACCACTCTGCATAAACTGAGGTATATGGTCAGCCTTTAAAACTTTAAGTTTATCCTTCCAATGCATAAATGGTTGATTTAAAGTGATTAAAATCTACATGTACATTATTTGTCAGGCATCAATTATCTCTCTCACTCAGAACACAGATAATTTTGACAAACTAAATGATTCCTTATAAGTTGCAACTGGTATTTTATGTGTATATGATTAAAAACAGAATATGTTAGTAGCAAAAGTGGTAAAAATGAAATAACATTAAAATGTGTACAAATTTAATGTAATACAACAAGGGTTGTCTCTGTAAATAACCTGCATTTTAAAATTATTGTGACTAGAGGATCTAGAGAGGTCTAGAGAGGTCATTAGTTTTATAATTTTTTATGTTTTTCTTTCAAGATTGTTATACTTCTTTATCCTTGTTGCTTGCTTTCAGAGCATCTTCAGTATGATTGTGTAGGGGAACAAAGGAATAAGCCTTATCAGTTATTTAAGCTGATATCTTGCATTACCACTGAAGAGATATTTTAATGATACAGTTTTCATTTCTAAAATGCTATAGCATAATAAATTAGTTCAATGTTGTGCACTTATCTATTAGACACATTACTACAGAAAAATAAAAATGTTAATTATTCATTATCATCTCTCTGATAATTTGTTGTGGCTGATAATTACATTGAATGTATTTTATATCAGTAATAACCTTCTGTCTACATTTACAACATACCATATCTGGGGGGCTTGTCAAGCTTTTTCCCAAAGCCTTTTCTTTATTAAGACACAGACCTCATGAGTACATAACCTTTATGTTGAAGGCTGATTTTCCTCTCTCATATAAAGAACAAATATTATAGATTAATTAATCCAATGTGATTATAATTTAATCACCCTTCTTCTGCTGTCACAAGGGACTTTGTTATTATTCAGTGGCTCATTCATATTGTTATGGAGAATAAATACCCTCATAAAAATATCTGTGTGTCACAGTTCATACAACTAAACAAAACTCAATATCAGTAAACAAAACCCATGATTTTTCTTCTGTCACAGAAGCTTTTTGATGTCTCAGGCTCTTGCTTTTCACCACTTAACCATTTATATCTGTGCAAGGTCTTTTGCTGTGGAGTCATTTCCAAGCAGAGCAACACACTGTTACCTTTCCAAACCACAATTAACTTATTTTTATGACCCAAAATTGAAGTGTGGATCTGACCAAGTGTTGCTTGCCTCAGTCCATTTTTAAAGCAAGGACTTCTGTATTCCTCTCACATCTAGCCTATTCCATTTGATTTTATTGTCAGTGAAAATGATTACTTATTAATCTAACTTCTCTAACATTTGCTTTTATACCATTTCCATAAAGTGCACCTTGGACCATATACCTATCACCATAGAAATCCTTTTGGATTATTCCTATCTCAAATTCTATGAGCTCTTTGAAGGCTGAATCCTCTCAACATTTGTTTTAGAAGGACAAGGGGAAAAAAAAGAAATTTCTTTTCATGAGACCTTTGAAGAAAATGTAATTCAAAAGTGTGAATGAAACTACTGTTTAATAAAAAATGAACATTTGAGCTACTTGGCCTTGGTACAATGTTATTTAATTAAATTAATGAATTCTAATTTTTATTGAACTAAAGTATTAATTCACAAACACACTAAATGGAAGTAAAAGTTAGGAGAGATACAAACCTGCTGTCTCTTCTGTCTCATCTAGGGTTAGTAAGTACATCTAGGGAGTCTTAGTAAGTACACTCTTCAGAAATTGCAATGACACTGTAACTCTGTAAAAAAAAGTAAATTATTGTTTAGAAAACAAATCTCAAGTATTAAAGTAAATATTAACAATCCAAATTAACTGATCAATAAAAATGTAATACAATCAATTCAGAATGCAGATTAAATGCACAAACAACTATAATAATTTTATGAACATGACATGAAGAAAATCTTGGATCTGTGCAAGGTATTACTGGTGAACTACATGTCCGGTTAATGATCACAATCAATTATTTTAAAAGAAATAAAAAAAATTCCATTATAGCACATGAATTTGTTCAATGAATATTTCAAATCTTTCCCTTCATTTCAGAACTAGACTTTTCCATCCAGAAGTTCTCATCCACATTCTTCTGTTGCACTACCATGAAAATCTGGGAAACTCAGTGGATATGAGAAGTGCATATTTAAAAAAAATGTAGTTCCATTGCTTTCTTCTGAAAAAAAGTTTATTTAGGAAAGCCCAGGTCTGGTTTGTCACATTAGGGGAATTCAGCAGCCCAACGGGGTGAGGCTGCTGCAGCTCCATGCTCAGGCTTGTTCCTCCCCAAATCAACTTGATCCTGGGTGCTGCCCCATAGACAAAACTTTATTTTCCCCCCTTTTTTTTTCTAAGGCACTGAAGTTCTTTAAGACACTGAAAGGAACTTAGAGGTATAGAAAGAATGGTCAATAATTTCCATACCGTGGAATTCTCTAGATACAAATTTATTTTTCCTCCAGTTTTTATCTCTGCTAGTGGGATACAAATGTGAGCTGTCAAGGAGCTGGGACATGACATGATCATTTAAAGCTTGGGTAAAGAACATTGAAATTGGAGTAATTGTGGCTTGGGAATTTCCATGCTCTTCACTGCCTCAGTGTAGAAGTTACATGGGTGGTCCTCCTCCTTCTACTCTATCCCAAGCACTGGGATTAGCCAAGACATATTTCTCCTGAAGTTTTAGCCACACATTACCAGATCAGATGGGGATTTTTTGCACAACCAGTTACACAAGTATCCTAAATACGTAACTGTAACTTCAACTCAGCTAAGCTGATCAGCTATGATATGCAAAAATTATGTTTACAAAAACCTTCCAGACATCATCAGAAGCAAGTGATAAAGCTAGATGGGAAAGAAGCCAAGGTGAGAGATCAGAAGATAGCATCAGTGGAAAAGTAAGATTATTATGTTTGAGTGTTGTATAGACAAGACTTCTTTTACACAGGTATAATGCTGAACACAGAGGTTCACACCTGTTGTGAGATCTACAAAGTACCATTTTTTTGGTTGTATTTGTAAAAAAATTTTGGAACACTGGTTTTGAACACTGAGTGTAATTGCATGTATTTGAACTAGTATTTCAGTTGGTACATAGAGACTTGCACCATCTTCCTGTCCTTTTACATGTCTTTTAATGTTTGTTTTTAACATGTCTTTTTAGCACAATCCATTTGCCACCTACAGGACCCAGACCTGCTGTAATTTCTCCTGATGTTCACCAGCTGCCTTTAAACACAAATTGCAAAGGATAAACCTTATACCCTGGGCTTTGGTGTCAGCTGCAAAACCAGCCTCACCACCCAGCAGGTCAGGGATCAAAGCAAATCAACATAACCTATATTCCTTGTTCTGTTATTAACTTCACACACTGGCTATCTGAGCAGAAAACATGGCTATATATGTACACTAACAATGCAATAACAACTTCATATTCCACCCATAATTGGCCTACACCGTTCTACAAACAGAAGAATAATTTCTCCACCTCAGAGACTTGATGTACTAGATACCACAATCTAACTGATGGGTGAATCAATTATCCCTCAGTCTCTTTCTCTACATATCTGATACATAACAGAAATACCAAATTTCTATTAAAAAAAGTCAAAGGCAAATCTGATGACTCAAATTTCAGTGCATAACTGTAATTATTTGCTCAAGTACTTAAATATTTTCACAAAACTGTTCCCTTTTGAGTAGGAATGCACATGATGACGGAAAAACACTTGATGATTGAAAACGGGTTACTTCAAGCACCAGAAGAAATGGATCTATCTGTGAAGCTGAGACCTGTGAATGCACAAGTCAAGAAAGGTACCTTGTGTGTGGGAAAATGAAAACCACAGCTGACACAAACAGAAGATAACCAACATTATCCTTCATACCCTTCCCTTTCTTCCTATTCTTCTGCCACATCCTCTAACACACCCATGCTTGGGATGCAAATTATACACTCTTTGGCATAGATTTCTTAGCCTTCAGTGAAGCAGCATCACATGTTTAGTGGCATGTTAAGTCAGTAGTTTTACTCTGCAAAATATTTAGAGATTATTTACTGACAGTGAGCAGAGTATTTTGCTTTAATTCATGCTGCAGTGGTACTCAAAGACAGTTCATGGGCTCCCAGTGCTCTGCAAGGGCACTACAGTGGATGAATATGGAATCAGATGTTTTATTTTCTTAATAATTAGCATCACTGACTGTTTTCTCATCCTAATGCTGATCCAACCCAACCTCATTTAAAGCCTGCAGCCTGACAAGATCACAGCTTGAGGAGATATGTCTATAAGGACAGTTGTGTTGCTTTTCAAGTATAGTTTCTTTTAAACCACCAGTATGACAAAATGTTTGCTGGTGAACATGTTTACACAGCTCTTCCCCTTTCAACATAAAAGGGAAGCTATTGCGATGGTACAAAAAACAATGGAAAAGTGAGGTCCCCAGGAATACAAGTGGTGGCCATTGTAATGAAGTGTTTTGCAGTTACAGAGCCTTTCATCTAAGGATTTCAAATTCCTTGCAAAGATTGATTAATTAAGGCTCACGGTGAGAGTTCTGTGAATCATCAAACCACAAGCATTTCACACCTCACTGACTTGCAACTCAGAGAAGCTCTTGATGAACATGAGCTAAGTTTCATGAGACTTGAGGGAACCTAGATGAGCTCCATTGGGTTGGCGCTGAAGTCATTTTTAAGATGTGTAAATTTAAAGGGAAGCCAGGTGAGCAATCCAGAGTGCTTTGTTAAGAAGCACAGTGAGTGATCCCTGGGAAAAACTTCCTCCTAGATACTGAAACTGCTTCACTCTTGAAGTTGGTAAGGCGCTAGCAAAATCGGTAGCACACTCTCATTGGGAAGAATCCTTTTATATTATTAAAAAAGCCTGGTCTTAATTAATTGGTTCTTATTTTACATCAATCCAAAGATGAATGTCACTTCCCCTCCTTTCTGCAGCACTTGTGGCCATTGTCCTTTGTGGAGGAATTTCTGAAGAAACATGGACACCCAGTGATTATGACCAATCCATGTTTTGAGACCTATGAAGCAGACTGAAATCTTTGGTTCTGGGAGCAGCAAACACCTTGTTCCCAAAGTGTCCTTGAAGTGCGATTAGAGGAACCAGCTTGGCAGATGCAGGTGCAGCTTTAGTGAAAAACAAGCTGCCTAGCCAAAATGTAGTTGACTGTAAGAATTTGTTATCTAAAAGAGGCGTGCCCTCTGAATCCTATATAATGCTGTGTGACTATTAATAAAATTGAGAGCTGTGTTTCAACCCCATTGGTTTTAGTCACAGCCTCTTTTTTCGTGCTCTTCCCGACAGTCCTTAACCCAAAGCAGTATCAGACAAAAGAGTCCTTAGTAATGGACCAGTCTCTGGCATGTTGAATCACTTGCACAGCACCCAAGGCCTCCCAGTAGCTCTCCCATCATCCCATTCCTTCCTTCTGGTATCATTGCCTCACCTCTCTGGTTAGGCACCTCTCAGGAAGCTATTCACTTCATTTTCAAGGACATTTACAGGACTATAACTACAGACATTTAAAATCCTGATTAGTATTTTGTCTGTCTTAAACACTGTTGTAAAATACTCCCTGATCATGTACAGCTTATAAAAAATGTTTTATACATAAGAATGTAGGCGCCTGTATTTTAGTTAAAAATAATGATTTGGTTAGTCATATTTTACAGTTGTTAATTACTCTACAAATGCCATAACCTGTCTGAAGGCTAACTGTCCAATAAAAGATTTTGGTTTGTTTCTCTTTTTTTTTTTAAGAGGTGATAAGCAATGCAGTGTAATACTACATGTGTCAGGCCAGTACGTTACAAAATTTAAATGTATCATCATATTCACTTCTTCCTTTCTTCCTCTCAGTTGTTGTGAGCTGAGAACACTTCCAGTTGAAAGTACAACCTTTCAATGACATTCTCCAAACTCTGTGCTTTCTCTACTCCTTATTTGGATGTAAATTAAGCATAACTGTGGAAATTGTGGTGATACAACCACTGGACCTCCTTCTGATCTCAATAACAATAGTAATCTGTTGGAATACCAGACAAAATGAGATCTAAGTGAAATCTGTGTAACTGCTTTGATTAAGATCTTTTCTGGCATGTATCTGGCATAGTCACATACTCTATACATAGACTGGAAATGTGTCTGGCTCCATGTTACCCTACTGAAGAGTCACAGAGAAATGCAGAATGTCCTTTTTCAGACACGACTTCATCTTACTTTCATTTATAAATTCACTAAGTGTGCTGAATGTGATTGATGGTGGTAGCACACAGGAGATCACAGCTTCTGATCTCTTGAATTCCAAGAGATCTGGACTTCTGTAGAAGCTGCTGTTTCCTAGAAGAACTCAGCCTCCCTGGCTCCTAGTTAGATCTGTGGTATTCCATTAAGCCCAGAAGCAGGACTTTATCCTCCTTTCTGGGCCTCTTCCCCATTTGTGGTTCAAATCAAGTTCAGGAGATGACCACAGCCAGCTAGCTGAATCAGTGCTCTGACATCTCTTCCCCATTCTCCTCTAGGTTCTTTAGCCTTGCCTTCAGTGTCCTTTTTGGAGAATCCCTCAGATCTTCTTCCCTAGATCCTTCTTTGGGTGCCTTCTCCTGCAGGCAACCTCAGCAAGAAAATGGGAATTGTTGATCCTCCAGCAGCAGCTCACCAGCTGAATGAAGAAATCAGGTTTGATTACAATCAGTTAATTGAGGCAGTGCATGTTCATGGACAGAGAACTGGACAAAGGAGTCAGTGTTTCATCCCTATCCACCACTGGATGACTTCAGGCACAATCACCTCACCATCCAGTGGCCTAGCTTGCCAACATGAAGACAGGAGTTGCATCAGCTCCTCTACAGTTTACTAAAAGTTATAATGAAACAGTCTAGATATTATTAATTATAGCAGGAACCCAAGAGGTGAGGAAGTTTAACTGTCATAAAAACCTTTAGCAAATAATGCATTATAGATAAAGGCATGAGTTCTCCTATATTCCTGAATCCTGAAAAAACTATTTTTCATTCAGGAAAGTTCAGCAAGCAATGACAATAATGAAACACACCAGAGTCATAAATTACTGTGTGAGTCACATATAAGTTGTTCTCAAGACATTAAGAAGTACAAAAGCAATAGCACAAGAAAAGAAAGTTGTAGTAACAGAAAGAAGAAAAACCACCAAATCACCTCTTTAGTTCAACACCCTAAAACCATTCCTCTGATTTAACTGTTATGGGTCTCCTTCTCTTCATGATACTCCAGTGGATGGCAAATGCCTGTGTTAGCCAAAGCTCGTGAGAAGATTTTGTCCTGAATGAAACCCTTTGCGATTAGCTTGATGTCTTGGAAAGGAAGGATGCTCTCTGTAGAAGAGTAGTAATAATTCAAACTTATTTTCAACCAGAAGTTCAAGTTGACATTCATGCTGAAAGCTACCAGCAATAATTACAGTACAAGGTGAAGGTGGTTCTTTTCCTGGTAGAATGCAGACCACAGCAAAGTTATATGTTGTTAGATATATTTATGTAAAGAATAAGCTTTAGATTATTTTAGGGGAGTGAGAAAGAATTCAGACTTTCAACAAAGACGTAGTGGCTTCCTTTCGTGTCTTGTCAGGATTTCCAGGGCTCCTCTCTTAGCAAGAAACTCTAGTTTAAAAGCAAAATGAAAGCTTCCTGCACTGCTTGCCTAGAAGAGCTGGTTAATATCAAAGAGCAAGGTACCCTGTTTCCCACAGACAGCAACCATAACCACGAGGCAGTGCTGACTCAGAGAAGCAGGGTCTGAGCAAAGAGTTGCATTGACCTATGGAAGGAAGATTCCACAAATTCTCTTCCAGTTCCACAGAGCTGGTTCATGAAATGCAAGGCCTCTGTACTATACCACCAGATGTTTCATGCCTGATGACAGCAGTTTGGCCAGCTCTCAAGCTAAGCTTATTGTCACTGACTCCCGTAGAGCCTATTTCAGCTCTTGGTATTCAGTTGCATTTGATCTCTGCATGTAGAATCCCTCATTAAAGGTTGGGTCCAACAGCTGAATAAAGGTGGATGATCTCTTACACTTACCTCTGTTGTGTGGAAAGATAACCACCTGCATTTACCAGTGTGTGGTTCCCACCTTCAGCACACATGAATCTCATGGGGTTACACCAAGGGCTGGTGTGTTCCTGCTCAGTTTGGTCAAATTCTGCTTCGTGGGAAGGAGTGTTATTCACACTGTCATGAACTACTCAGTTTTTCAGAATCTCTGGGAGACTATTTCAAAGGGAAGGCTGTTCTTTTTTTTTAAGATGTTCACAGTCTTATTTTCATGCAGCTTTTATTCCCACTGGCAGTGCCTCACAGGACCACTCTGGGACAAGACACATGAGCAAGGCATTGCCGGTGTCTGGAGTGGATGGAAAACATGCAAGCAAAAATAATTTTCTCCTGTCCACCTTCTTTCCCAAATTTCTGCGAAAGCCAGAGATCAAATTTTCTCTGTTTAAAGCTTTCTCCCATGTCCTATTTCTTGTTTGCATACACTGTCACAGTTCCTACTACCTTTAACCTTTGAGTTTTACCTCAAACAAACTGTAGTAAAAGGTCCAATATTATAAATGTCTCTTAAGACATTTATAATGTCTCATTAACACAGGCCATTCTGAAAACCATAAAACTCAAAACCAGCCCTACCCAGTAAATGCAATAATTTTCCAAGGAGGGTGCAAATAATCTTTGCTTTGTGAATCCAAAGTATTTGTGAACTCCTGCTATCATCTACTTATCCCCAGCAGACATCAGGAAAGCCAGCTGCCTCAGCAGTACATCCTAATGGTATTTAGAGCCTTTAAAACATCAGAACTTGTTTTGACAATAGGTCCTCTCTAGCTGAGCTAACAGGTCCCTCAAACTTGTTGAGAACAATTGCACTTGAGTCATTTGCATCACTGTGGACAGCATTAGCAAACATGGAAGAAACAGAATATTTTGCATTATTGAGGCAGAAGACAAAGGGATTGTTGATCACAGTAAGAAAATCGTGCATGTATAAGTGATTACTTCGCCTGTATTTCCTCTTAGGCAATAGCTGATGCAGAGACAATCAGATATTTGAAAGATACAAGGCAGATATTCAATTTAATTAAAACAAATATTCCCAAAAAGATACCAAAAGCCAAGCAAGGTCTTCAGATACATAACTGTATTCCTTTGTTAATAAGGTCCATGACTTAGGGCCTCAGAAGAGGGAATTAATTTCTTTTCATAGGATAATTTCTCTCTACTTATCACTATCGGCTAAGAGATATAAAAACAGAAACTCTCTAAGGTGACAAAATTCAGAATTTTCGAAATGAGGTATTTTGGATGTTTGCTGGAAACAAATCATGTTAAAAATGCCCAGTGGGTGAAGGCTGCAATGATTTAAAGGAGACATTTCCAACACTGTGTTTCTGAATACTGTTGTCTGCAGTTTTCAGCCCTTGGAGCTGCTCTGGCTCCCATCTGGTCCCACTACCTCCTTGGTCTCCAGACTGGGAGCATTGTGTTGAAGTTACCTGCATGGGTCAGAAGATATTTATATAAGTAGTTGATAAGGAGACACCATTTGCAGCAATGACACGGACATGGACAGAAATATTCTGGATGGAGTAGTGAGAACTTTGTATTGTTAAATGCAGCCATGGGAAATAGCTATGAATGAATATTTCCTCAGCACAGGTGGCATCTTCTTACAGAGAAAAACACAACAAAAGAACTGTGGGGTCAAATCCATGGCTGGTGTAAGTCAAGATAGTCCCTAGACTGCAAATGAAGTTTACATGCAATTTACACCAGATGGGAGCCTGACTTTACAAAGCAATGGCTGGAGGCTAAATGATATTCTTGAAAGTTGCAAAGCTTTGGATTATGAAATCTGTCTCAGTGTATTTCCATTTCAACTCCTTCCAGTATCGTTTGCTCACAGCAGCTTGAATGCAGAAGAAACATCTATTTCATTATCTCAAATAGCTTATAAATGCTTTTTAAAAATTCCATTATTTGCACAGAGTAAGGACCCCAATACACCCTAACAACTGTTTGACCTGAATACATTAAAAATATTGTAATGTTTTGTTACATACCCCAAGGTAAAAAAAAAAAAAAAAAAAAAAAAAAAAAAAAAATCAAGAAAAAAAACCAGGCTATGGCTTATTAGTTTTCTCTTCCCTGCTTCTTATAAAGGTTTATTTGACAGAACATAAGATAGTGGTAAAATCCTAAGGTAAAGGTTAAACTCTGTTTTATTATGTTTACAGGATTTAAAGGGTAAATCAGGAAGTGCTTATTTAACATCAAGTGAAAGTGGTGGATTAGTAACCAGACCGAGACTTAAAAGCATCCTTAATCCTTAAAATCTCTGAGGGTGAAAGGTCACTCTTTAACACCAGGTTGTGTAAAGAATGAAGCAGACAGAAGCTTCTGTTTCATCATTGCCCAGTTAATCCACTGAGGAAATGAGCAGCATTGGTTTTTGCTAGGTAAACTCCTCCTAAAACCAAGGAAACAGAGGAAAGACTGAACAGGAAATAATTAAAGGAGGTTTATTCCACGAACACATCAGAGTAGGGCAGGAGATATCATAAACTGTTTTTAAGAAGACACTTCTGTGACTATTAATCATCTGTCCTGATTATGTTTTCATCACTCCTTATTTTCATTATTCTTTTAATGATTAAATTAAAGCTCAGTATTTTATTTGAGAGAGATGCAGAACAAGACAAACACTTTCAGAGGGAAAATGGGTCACTTCCAATAGACACTGCTTTATGGTCTGTATCTTTTGGCATCTTGTGGATTAAAGAGCACAAATGTGGCTCACAAATAGACTATCTCTTTTAAATTTATGAATTCTGGAAAAATAATAAAATGCAGCTCTTTTATTGTGTTACCACAGTGTGCATCAAAGAAATAGGTGCAGGGGATATAGATTGCAACATTTCTCCCCTTTTGCTTTGTAATCTCTACTATGTTGTAGGAAGAAAAAATTAACTAGCTGTTTCAGATGGAATTAAAATGGGTCTTGAAACTCCCAGTAGCTCGGGTAAAACATAGCTCAAAAAAGCTTTTCTCTGCAAATGCAATGTAAAGTATAGTATGATATAGAAAACGTTTAAAGCTCACTAGTTAGTAAATTTACCCACTTCTTGTACAGAAAAATCCTAACTTTTTATTGTTTAAAAAAAAAACCAATCAATATGAAAAGACAAAGCTCACATATCTCAGCTACTAGGGAAAAGAGTATTTTCAATACTAGCAGTCTTTCAATATTTATATTGAGCTTGCCTTTATTAAATCACTGGTGAAAAATAAGAAGATTCACCCAAGCTGTAGTTTGATCATATAAACAGCACAGACATTTATCTTATAAAATTGCAGAAGTGTATCTCCATGTAGACTGATGGAGCTGAGCTGCATTTGGCATTAGAATCTGATTTTCTTGCCTAAGGTGTTTATGACGCATGCACTTGCTAATAGCTTATGCAGTTCATTTTTTACAGAATCTGTGGTTTAAGCATAATGCTTAATACTTCTGAAATACTACTTTTTTATAAAAAAGAAGTTACAGAATGTTTAGAGTGAATTATGAAGAGTGCTTAGTTACACACATTTGAGATCTGCCTCAAATTTTTCACAGTATTCATCTCTACCTTTGTGGTTCCATTTTATCAAATCATTTTCTAATTAAGTAGGAATAAAAAGCAATAAAATAACATTCTGTAAACTAAAGTGAGTGTTAGGGTTCTTTGGGGTTACTTTCCAATAGATACAAATGCTGAGAACACCAGCAGAGAGCTTAAAGAGCTCTTGTATAATCAGAGAGATCAAATGTAGAAGAAATATCCTTCAATGAAAATAAAATTTTCTTCTCTCTCCCTGGATATTTTAGCTTGATTTCCTAAATAAGTGAGGATACTGTGACTGAATCATCCATCTGCCTTTGCTCCTTGTAATTTTCAATGGAATGGCCACTTCTGAATATATTTAACAAATACACAATAATCACAAACTTCCTAATCAGATCCCTGCAAATTTCATTAGAATAAATCACTCCATAGAGGGTAGACATGCTTAAGTTACCCAGCTCATGGAAAAGTTGCATCAAGTGCTTTTGAGAGTTCACTTGGGGGAGGAACTTATGAAATGCTCAAAATGTGAAAAAACCCCTCAAAATATATTTGGCAGCCAAAAATTCCTAGGAAAACAGAATTCATTAATTCTGAAACTCATAAAAGTGTCCATTTGTGGTTTTTTTTTTGGATACTATGACTTCTTGGCCCATCCACATATACATATTTATTAGTACATATGTAGTAGAGAGTATCAAAACAAAATTATAGCTAAAACACATGGATTACAAGCATCTAGAAATATTAGATATTTCTAGGTGCCTGAGGGACACCTAGGTTTTCTATGTGAGGAATAAGGGGTGGTTTCAAAGTTAAAGATTCTCTTTCATAGCTGTATTTGGAGAAAACCATTTATATATTATTCAGCCTTTAATAAAAAAGGTAATTTTGGGAAACAGATTAGAGAAATAAGCAAAACCATTTCAGGGCATCCTTTTTTTGGCCGAATTACCAGAATTTAGCATGTATGTGCTACCTGACATCCCTAAAAGACTTTGAGATTGTGTATAATAAATCCCAGTGCTCCTGAATGCTGAAGTATGGCCTTCAAACCACTACTACTGAGAGAGTTAGAAAAGAAGGAGCAAACTAACAAATGGGGCTTAAAGTCACAACTGTTATGGCCTAAATTCTCTTCACAGATCCCAAGGCAATAATGGCTCCTGATTACCGAGTTTAAATCACAAAAGCATCCTCTTGCCTGATCCTAAGAACTTCAACACATTTTCAAGGTGAATGGGAAAGGAAGAGCCCAGCAGACAAGGAAATAAGCAGTTCTCCAAAGTCTCCGTGCTTTACCAAGCTGAGAATCAAGAAATACCCAGTACTACCTCCATACTAGAACTGGGCATGCAAAAAATTACTTGTCTTAGGCTTATAAATTACCCAAAAACAAGCTGTGAGAAAAATAACTATACACATATTCATTAAAGGAAGTTATCTTTAGCTGCTATCCTCCTTTCTCTTTAATTTACCCTAATATTAATACAAGAGGATCCTGACATTTGTTAGTAATGTAATGTGGCAAAATCAGGGTAAACAGCGTTTCCCACACAGCAGAATTCCAGATATGATTAACAGCAAAATGAATTTCAGATTCAGTTCCCACTTAGTGTGTTTGTGGCTTATATGTTTCAAAGGAAAACCAGTCCAAATTTTCAATTAAAAATACTTTTATATGATTTCTACTAATAAGTAATGTTCTCCTATTCATAATTAGTGGTTCCAAACACAATTATAGAATATACTTGGAAATGATTACATTATTTTTACATGATTTGTTGCACTATTTATACACTTCAAACAATAGCTCATCAAGACTTTTATAAGGTGTTCATCAACATGAATCAAGAAACCAACATCCTATTTTATTGGTTTACATCAATTAATAATGGAGATTCCCGAAGATCACACCCAAAGACATTTCAAGGTGGAAATTCAGAATTGTCATAGCTCAAAGCCAGTCTGCAGTTCAGAAACAAAATCGTGAAAAGTTTGGGATTCTGAAAAACAGCAAAAATCTCAGGAAAAAATGAAGAGGTAATAGTTATTTACTCAAACTATCCTTATACTAATATATTATCCAAGTTCTCTGAGCAATAGGTAATTCTGGAAATCCAGAATTGAAGCGATGAGAATATATTTCCCATACTTTGTTAAAAGACAGAAATGCAGTCTCTAGAAAAGATGCTCTTGTCACACTTCCAAAGAAACCCAAACAAAATTAAAAATAATTGGAAGCCAAATACAAACAACCAACATCTCAGGTATTTATGATAATTAACCGAGAAAAATGCACTGCCTCTCATCCTCCGTTTTTAAGACACAAAGTGCAAAACTAATCCACGGCCACATAGTACTACAACAGAATTAAAGTATCCCCAAATATTTTTTTTCCAGTGTCATGACATTACTCAAAGTAACGTGGAACCATTTGCCTGGCACACTCACTGGTACATTTTCAAGCACCCACAATCCACTCAGGGTGAGGGTCACACAACAGCTCTCTGTGCCAATCCACATCTTCCTCCAAACCCACACGGAGCCCCATTAAAATTTATGCAGCTCCATATGGGTGTATATGTCTGCTTAAGTAAATCACTGGCAGGATTAGAACTATAATTATCATTATTAGGAGTGTCTAGTACATTTTATATGGCAGCAAAATCCACCAAGTATGCTGACAGTAATGTGGGGACTTTACGAAGCAATATGCAGTTAGTCTGAAGGGCTCTTCAAAGTCTGATCCTTCGTTTCTTTCACTTTCAACACTCCCCCTGAATTCTCCAGTATCTCTGAAGGTGAAATATCTCTGATACCACACTAGATGCAAATAATGAAAACTGATCTTTTTGTTGTGATTGCTTCTAAGTATATAGGAGTGGAGGGACCAAAAATAATAATTTGCTAATTCAGGAAAAGAGTTATAGAAAAAAAAAGCAACCTGTGATTAATTTGACTAGAATTGCTGGGAAAAATAAATCTTGATGTCTTTTATCAAAAAAATCTTCCATTCCAAAGTCTTTAATTTTGGTTATCTTAATGTACTTTTCATGTAAGTCATAAAGTAAGATTTTTATGTTTATTATGGCTTACACACAAAATTATACCCAAAGCTTTACAGGTACTAAAGTATGACATCCCTTACTCCACCACACCCTCATAGTGGGAACAATAATTTACCATAAAGATTGATAGCTGGCATTTGTCTTCAGGTTGTCCAATGATTGCATGAGAATTAAAATAAAATTATCTTCTCACCAAAGGAGTTAGTTATCCCTGCAGGCCAGGGCTGAGGTGGAGTTGTGATGACTCAGGCATTGGGAGGATCTCTAGCTTTCAATGAAATTAGTAACTTCCTTGCAAATTAATTTAATTACACCTAACAAAAATCTCTGCTCACAAAACATGCAACTTTGGAGGTCCAAAAATAGAAGATGCACTGTTCAAGTCAATATAAATTTCTATGTTTGGTCTCTTTACCCACCCATACTTGCAGACCGTCCTGGATGGAGAAGGAAGAAATGTTTCTAGAAGAGCTGGCAGGGAAGTTATTCCACAATTTCTAAACTCTAAGCTGGTTTCTCAGCATGTAGGAATTTATACAGTGTCTTTGGCTTGAATAGAGCTACACTGAGTCACACAGACATAGGGCTTGACCAAAAGTCTAGGCTTCTCCTAATAAAAGAGTGAATTAGAAATTTTGAAACAATTTGGCTCCAAGCAATGTTTCTTACAGGTAAGATTTACGAGAACAATAACAGCTACTGGAAACATTAATAGAAAAAATCATTAGCAGTCCACAGTAATCATGGTCCTTTCCTTCTTTTTCCACAGACAGACAGAATAAATGACAAGTCTGCTTGAATGAAAAAAAGGGAGCTTGCCCATTTCTGAATTCAGCATGAGTTCCAGTTAAAAAAAAGTGTTTGACACCTCCAGTACAACCTGCCCTTTGCTGAACTTCACCTCCAAGATCACTGATGTTGCAGGTCATAGCTGCTATGACAGTGCCAGCAGGGTCTTCTCTGTCTGATATTTCTCAGTTATGGGTAGAGAGGCTGTTGCCTTTCTTCTAACACTGACACTGAAACCTTCATCAGGCATGGAATCGTCCTAATGGGGACAGTCTCTGAAGCCTGTTTGTCATGGGCAGGTTTGCTCTGAACTTTAGCCAAGTCTTACCTGGCTGGCACTTCTAATTAAATCATAGGGTGTTATGGCAAAGAACTAACTAGAAAATGAATTTTAAAAGATTCAATACCAAGAGAGAGGTAATTTATTTCCCCACATCTGAACAGGGCTATAAGGCTGAAGGAACACTGGGTAATTTCCTCCAGTCTGGGTAGACAAATTTACAGATGGATAAACACAGAAGTTTATGCTAATATAAAGACATTGTTGAAAATAATATGCTTATAAAAATACACCTTTTCTGATAAAAAATGCACTGTTCCTATGCTGTAGTACATTCGTGATTATCTGGAAAGTATTCAGAAGTACCTGCTCCAAAAGTATGGCTTATCTATAATTTAAAGTGAGAGGGAGATTTTTCTTTAGGCTACACAGATTTTGTGACACATGTATGAACTGCTCTGGCTTTGTCCAATAGTTTACTGCCACTATTGGAGCTTTTGCAGCATTTTCACCTCCCTTAAAATAGAGGATTTCATTTACAATACCCTGTGGAAAACAATATTGTTTTTTTACAGGCATCCTAGCAGTTTTGTGCTAATCATCAGCAGATAAACTCTTTTTATATTTTTCCCCAGATGGGATGCCACAACATACAGAGATGAGGAAGGAGAAGCACAGGGCCTGGAGGAGGCAGCACAGTTGTTCTACCAGCAGAAGGCTAAATGGTGAGATATAGATGCAAAACCTCAGGAAATCCTTGTCTTGTTCCAGAGCCAACTATGCTTTAGAAGTAAAACATCCCCCTTGCTTTATTACAAAGCGCCCAAGACACGAAGCACTGGCAGTACTCAAAGGTGGCACTTAGGTAATTTAACAACATCATCAAACTATGAGAGTTAGAATTTGATTTATAAGAATGACTAACCCAATAAAGTGGTAAAGCAAGTCAATACGCAGACTCAGAGACTTCTCCATTTTTTATCCTCTTGTACTTTGATGATGTGGTCATCAAAAAGCATTCCAGACATGTCATGCTCAGTAGAGACCATGAAACAACAAAGCCTCACATGTATCCTTGCAGACATCAGGTCATTCTTCATTAAAGCTGCACGAACCTATTCATAAGGTCAGCTTTTTTTTGTGGTAACTATGAAAGGAGAGAGGAAAAAACCCCCAAACCCCCAACTTCTTGATCACAGCATGTATGAAAACAGTTCCTATAAGAATATTTTTCCATGAAAGTGGTACATTTTCAGGTGGAGCAAAAAACCCTCAAAAGTTAAAATCCTTGTAAATTGACATTGCTATGATGATTTATGCCCATTGAGAGTTGTCCCTTCATAATTTGTTCCAGGTTGGAATTTTACTATGGAGAAATATGCACATTCTTGCAAAGCCAAGGAAAAATAGCCTCATCTAAAAGTTTCCATGTAGTTCTATTTTTGATCACTTTAGATATTTTAGGCTATGTCTTGCAATCATCCTATTTATGGGATCAAAAAGCAGTAACCCAGATATATGAAATAAAGTTAGTAAAGTCATTGGTCCAGACAGGACTCAGGCTGCTAAGTATATGATGATTGATACTGGACACATTTCTTTCTTGGCAAAGAGTTTTGGCTTTCAGCTACACCATGCTGACATCAGGCACATTAAAAGTGAACCCAAATATCTGCTGAAATTCACAGAGATGTTGAAACATTTTCAACTCCGAAGCCAAAGATATGTCAGCTGAGAAAGCTGAAGTCTATACCTTCTACTTCTTTCATTCTAATTTGGGGAAGAAACACTCAGCAAACTTGTCAAGTCTATGCAAGCTCTTTTACAACCCACTTCTCTATTTTCATGTGGCAGGAGTCCACCAGCAGCAATCTTCACAAAAGCAGTAGAAAGCTCAGATATTGCATGTGTTTGCCAACCCTGGGTTAAGTCCCAATGCACAAAAATAGGTTCAGAACCCTAATCCATATTTCTCTTCCTATATCAAGAAAAGAAGACAAGTTTCAGGCCCATCTTTTGCTGAGGCAAGTGATTTCCAGAGAAAACCTACTTGCTCAAGAGATGTATTACAGAATAGAAGTACACTTATTATCTTTAGACAATCACTCCTCTCTTGCAGGGCTCTGTAACTTTCTATTTTCACTGTTGTTAATATATTTTCTGCTTTCAAGTCCCTTTTCTTGTGCCAGTGTATTCAAGTGTGCATCAGTCCATCAGTCAGTCACTGTACCACAAGCTCTTTCAGGAGCCCTGATAGGGAAAACATGGTAAATACCTGGACATTCAGGCTAAGAAACCACAAGTCTTGATACGTGTGTGGCTTAACCAAAAACTGCATTCAAGTTGCAACTGGTTGCTCAGTTTAGTATCTGTGGTAACACAGATCACTCGGTTTAATTATTTTGCTCTTCGGCATGCAGGTTGCATGCAGGAGTTTCTGCTGTTTTCCATTACTTCGAATATCACCAGGGTTACAATACTTTGCTTTTCTTTACAAGCTTTGGAGAAATTAACCTATACAGCTCTTTAAGACTCCATCTTTCAGAGACTCAACAAAATAATTCCTTCATCCTTAGTGAGCAGTTTGATGTATGCTGGAATGATGATAAAGCAAACTGCTTTCCCCGGACAATATCTCTTTGGAGGAGCACAACATTGGTATAGTTTTCATATAGGTACTTTGTATTTTTATTATTGATTTTTCTTAAATTATTTAATCAGTTATATATTTACCAGCTTCACCTGAGTGTCTTGCAATTTAATGTTACAATGAATCATTTGTTCAATAAATTCTTTTTTTTTCTTTGATCGCATCCTGGTTTATATTGTAAATAGTTATTAAAGCACATCAAAAAACAGTTGCAGAAAAAGTTCTGGATTATGAACATGTTGATTTATTTTAATTTTAAGATATAAATATATTTTGGAGGACAACTATATTACAGTCTTTATTTTTTTTTTTTTTTTTTCCCTCTTTACAGATGCAGTATCAGATTGTCTTTCAAAGCTCACAATCAGCCTCAGGCATTAGTGTAATATTGCAGCCAGGTCTGGCCCAGGCTACAGTAGCTCCTGGTGAACATTCTTTGAGCTTCTACAAATCTGAGAGTCAGGACTGCAGAAAGAGCTCATCAATGTGTCCTTACCAATTGTTTCCTGGGCTGCATGAGGTTGCACTGGGGCTCTCAGTTCCAGGTTTGCATCATGGTTCATACAGGTCTACATCCTCCAGAAATTCAATTCTAGATACAATTTCTATTTGAGAAATATAAATAAAAATTTAAAATAAAATCTTGTTTTCAACTCTTTAAACATTTCACTGTTTATGCTTTCATTAGAATTTTAAATGAAAGTAAAGATAGTGGGAGAAGTCATAGATTTCTTGTGTGGGTTTTGAGTATTTTTGTTTGTGGGGTGTTTTTTTTTGGTTTGGTTTGGGTTTGGTTTTGTGTGTGTGTGCTGTTTTGTGTTGGTTTTTTGATTGTTTTTTTTTTAACTGGGCCCATCAAAGTGAAAATAAAGATTAACTAAAGATTAATTGATTAAAAAAAAGATTAACTAAAGAATAATTAAGGTGAAAATTTGCAAAGTAAATTTTGAGAACAGAGTGCAATTTACGGACATCTCTGAGTTAACCTTTAATATGAAGTACCTTGGCCTGTACAAAGAGCAGAAATAGTCCACACACCCTGGCAGGGGTGCCGGCCCTCATTTAGAAGCAAAGTGCAAAGAGCAAAGTGCAATTATTTGAAGATATAATTTAAAGATTTCCTTTTAGGAATCTCAACCACAGATACTGGTAGCTAACAAAATCTATCAGAACATAGCAGAGACAAGAGACAATTTTGTCTGTGCTCCGAGATGAGAGAAAGCTGAAAATAAGTATTTTGTGTAGCAACAGCATGAGAATAGTATTATCATTTTACTTTTTTCTTTTTTAAAAAACATCAGAAGGTTTTGTTGCTTTTCTAAAGAACAACCAATTTACACCAGGAAAATAAATAAATATGGATCTTACTGTCAGAAAATGGGCAGACACAAGCACATTTTAGCTGACTCCTTTAACTAATGGAAATGTTTCAAGCCACATAAAAATATGGAGCATGTGAATTAAGATGTGTGCTATGAACAATGGGAAAAGAGGCACTGAAAGATAAGACATTGTTTAATGGGTTGTAATCTGATAGGTCATGTCGTGTGGTCTAGAAGCTGGATTTTGCAAGGTTAAGGTATCAGCATAAGAAAGCAGAACAAAATGAATACTGTAGAATACTATTAATAGTCTCTAATGACAACACCTACAATGAATAACCAAAAGTAACTCATGGAAGGAACTCATCCTTACTACTGAATCTGAGCCGAACCCCTAAGGGAAATCTGTTCCAGCAGCAATGCATTTATGAACTCATTTCTGAATTCTTCCTACAGACACAGAATAGAAAGAACGGGCTGCTGGAAATTCAGAAGTCCATTTTTCTGAAAGTGACGAGGTTTCCCAAAGCCAGCAAAAACAGTTCAGAATATCTGAAGACTTGTCTGGTAGATCTGTTTTGCATACATAGTTCACTATCAATTAGCCCAAGTCAGAGATAAGACCAGGGTTTGCCCTATTCAGGACAGCTTTCAGAATTAAGCTGAAACCTAAACTCATTTGCAGTGTATATATATATATATATTTTTTTTTTTTTTTTTTTTTTTTTTTTTTTGCTGGTCTCATGTCCCCTGGGATCATAAACTCTCATTCAGACTGGAAGTTACAGGGGAAGGAAAAATCTTGCCTTCATTCTCTGTTTTCTGCTTCATTATTTCACATTTCCCTCCTGTTCTCTCTCCTGCCATTCCCAAAGGGCAACCATGGACCAGATGTGAATGAAGCAAGTCACAAATATGACCATAAATACTTCACCATGCAAATGCAATTTCTTTAACCACATATAACAAAAGGTTGTACATGTCAGGCAGCTCATTCACACTCCAGCTTGCAACTAATCAGCACTAATCAGAGTGATCAGATTCACACTTCACTGAGCTTTCCCAGATTTATACTGCAGAGGGCTTGAATGTCGGCCCTCAGAACAGAAGTACAAACATGCTCAGAAGCAGGGAACAGCCAGCCATATGGGGCTCTGAGGAGAAAGAGCACTGAAAGTGTGAGGCAAACTTCAAAAAAAAAAAAAAAAAAAAAAAAAAGAATAAATTGATTCCTGATGCCATCTTTTCCTCTTAAACTAGTGAAAGATCCAGAAAATAAAGCAGCGTCACTCTTCATCACTTTCACATGATAAGTGGAACAACAACATGACATTACCTGATGTTACCATATATTCTATGGTAAAACTATTTGGTTTGATAAATCTCTTGTAAGTCTTTGATCTTCAGGTCTCATGAGTCATATTACAGAGGAATTTACTGTACTTAATTTAAAAATTATTAGAAAAGGTCTACCACATTCATTTCTCTCTACACCCCTGTGAAGGGAGACCTTCATAAGAAAATAGTAATTTTAATATAGAGAAGTGGAGCATTTCTGTTGCAAAACATTTATACATAGTGAAATGTTCACTTTCAGCATTTCTTTATAAATTTGGATATTGAAGATACAGATGAATTTAACCTTAAGCAAGAAACTTCCAGTTGGTAAACAGTCTGAAACACAGATGCTTTTCAGAACTGACCAAACTTTTCTTCATTGCAATGGATACAAGTTACTAATTTCCTACTGAAAATGCTCAGTGGTCTACTGTGATTGCTAAGGATTTACAGGAGGATAGGAATGGGGCACAGATCAGAACAGGAACCAATACTCCCTTGCACACTGAAATCCCAGGGAGAGCTGGCAGTAAACAGTCCCAGATGAAAGCAAAAGAAATCTGGTTAATAACTTCAAACTAGCTAGGAGACTACCCAGATATACTGGCTATTTGGCAGTTCATTAACAAATGGAGGCTAATTAGAAAAAGCAGTTGTCTTTTTCACACTGAAGCTGCCCAATAGATATCATGCTGACTAAAACTCATGGGAGCTTTTGTTCTTTTGAGAGATACAACAGAGACCATCCTAAAAGCATTTTCTGTACCCCATAGCCCATGCACATTTCCCAACAACCTGACAAACCACCTCCCAAAACTCTGGAGGATCACCTCTGCCATATTCAGCAGCATCTCCTGCATCATCCCCTCTCTGACCAGAGCTATGCAACCATGGCCACTGAATCCCTTCAAGGATCTTTGCAGCAAGGGGCCATGGGAGTACCAGCAGCCACAGACCATGGGAGAGGAAAAGCCCCAAATCATAAATATCAGTCTAGGAGCTTATGCCAGATGCAACCTCCCAAAGAAATCCTCACCTCATATGCAGTCAGTATGGTGCTCGACTCATCTGTCCACTGGTGAGACTGACAGCTGTCTCAGTATTCTCAAGCTGGTCACATAAGTATTTTTAAAAGTTATATAAGTGAAGTGCTAAAAGTAAGGAAGCTTCCTTTCATTTACCCAGATCTTTCATCATCAGAGGTACAAGGATTCCCTCCTGGATCATCACGAGTCAGCTCTGACAGCCCCTGGCAGAGACCCAGCCTCATCTGAATTAGCCACTAATAAAGAATCATCTGCTCCCACCTTCTCCACACTACAGAAGTGGCTCTAGCTTCCTAATATTGACTAAACCTGCTAATGACCCCCTGCTAATGATATCTGCCAATGACTCCTGGGGATATAAGCTAATGATATCTATTAACAAACTGCAACTGAACTGCACCTTTTCTCTTTAAAGTCAAAGCCCACTAACTTTACTACCCTTAGGTAGAGCCTTGGACCATCTGCTTTACCTGGTATTAGCAGGACAACTTACAGAAGAAAAGCACTTTGTATAAGAAGATGGCAGAAATAGCACCTCTGGGTTAAACAGAGTGTTGGACTTTTCCAGCTGCATAGTTCTCAAGAGGCACCTTCCCCAGAAGATGATCCTCTGATTAACACAGGACATGAGATGCCTCTGTTGGGTCTGTGCTCTACCATAAATGTCTTGTGAGGTATCTGAGATTCCTTTTTTTCATCCACTTAGCTTTTCCATCTGAGGAGAATATCATCAAAAAAGTAAATGTTATTTTCTGAACATGAGATAAAATCAGTATAGAATCTCGGAGCCACAATACCTAGTAAAGGAAGTACAGGACCTACGAGATGGGAAAAAATTGTTCTGCTGTAGCAATTTTTTGTTTGCATTTAGTATTCTAGAGGGATCCCTTACAAGCTATGGTGATTGAGATTTTTAATCATTAAAAAGAGAATTTATAGAAAGAGAGTGAAACTGAGTAGAAAGGTGGGCAATACACTGTATTACACTCAAATAAGAAAACTATCCAAAGACTCTGTGATAATGCCATGATAAAGCAGGTTTCTTCCCAATCCAGGTGGGTTTCAGGATAATTCTTGTTAAGTATCCTCTCTTTCAGATCATGAGTCATTATGTCTCTGGTAGATTTGACCTGTTTCTAGGGGCTGCCCTGGAGCTGGGCAGGGTGCCTGGGAGAGTATTGCCTCTGGAGCCATCACAGCTAAATTCAGCAGAGTCCATCAGCCCTGAGCTAAAGCTGCCCAAAATCTGGTCACTGCAGTAAACTGAAATCAATTGCAATGTGTTAATAACCAGAGGTATGGGCACACCACCATTCCCTCTGCCTACTTTTGTCAGCACCAGCCTCCAGGGTTTTGTGTCTGAGAGGACAGACATTCTGGAGAAGAAGCCTCTTAAAATGTCTGTTAAACTAAGAAGAGAGTAAGTTTTATCCCTCTGTACAAGGTACCCCCACTTGTTCTTTGCTAATTATCAGGTGTGCAAGGAAGAATTTTATTCCCACTTGCAGACCCAGTGCATACAGAACACCTGACTATAGAGGTTTTTCTTGTACACAGCTTCTTTCCTCTAAGTTCTGTAACTTTCACTGAATTTACCCAGTGCTTTTCTGATACTAATAACTCAGGTGACCAGGACACCTCCCTAGTTAGCTGTGCAAATGAGAAAATGAGAACACAGGAGGCTCTGGTCTCCAAGGACAGACATTGCTGGCCAAGCACATATGTAGGACATTAATATGGAGTGAACAACAGTTCTAATCTCAAAATTTATATGTAGGTAGGAGATGGGGGAGATAAAGAAAACCAAGAAGCCCAGAAAACAGGTATTTACTGTATTTCCCTACAATAAACATCGCAGCTGCCCTGCCCTGGGATCCTAGCCATTATACAGCTCATATTGCTTGATTACCCATGCACCACCACAGCTTCAGCCTCCCAAGAACTGAAATCGAGTTTTCTATTCTTAGCTCGTGGTAATTTAAGCTCATTATGGAGGTGCTTGTATTCCATGAGCACAAGAGATAAAGGAAGCAATATAACTTTAATGAACAGCTGAAATAGCAACCACAGCAGGCTCTGTAAGCAAAAAAAAATATATATTAAAAAGTCTTTTCTCAGATGTTGTCTTGATTTCTGTCCCACAGGTCTGAGTAGTTAGTGCTTTCTGTATATTTTATGAAGATATTCACAAATATATGTTTAATGGAAGCAAATATTATATGCTGTTTAATAAGAGTGGGTACCTACTAACCTGGAAGGAAGATGGAGCCGCCCAAATTATGGAAGAGGGAGAAATGAAAAGTATCCAGTATAAATAATGATAAACTATTGACTATAATACTCAGTTATTATATTGAATATAATACTAGGTAGCCACAGAAGTTTCCTTTTTACATAAATGAATGTCTTCTGTGACTAATGATTCTCACTTAGACTGAAGAAAATGAAGGGATGCAGATGTAATTGTCAGAAGCAGTAAGTGGAGGAATAAATGCAAAGCATTCTGGATTGTTTCTGATAAATGTTCTCATGCCTCAGCTTATTGATTGGGTGCTGCTTTTCTCTCACTGCTGTTCGTTAAGGGTATAATCAAATCATATGGTCAAATCCTGCAGCCCCCGCAGAGGCATTGGTTGTGTTTGCTGAGCAAAGAGCTCAGAGAGAATGTGAGGAGGACAAAACCACACAAGTCTGAAGCTTTAGAATTAGGGAAACTGTTATCTTTCAATAAGGATGTCAATAAAGGACAATTTCACAAAAAATACTGTATGGGTGACTACCTACCTGCATCCAGAACTCCTCTCTACTTTGTGAACTTCCTCTGTCATGAGTTACAGGAAAGCATTTTTTTCCAGAAGTGGAAGGCAATATCTGGAGGTAGATGTGGAAAAGCCTTGCCTTCTTCTCAGAATTAAAATTTGTACTATTTTGAATTCCTATCTCAGAAAATAATCACACAAAAATGTTTAGAAGTTAGCAGAACTGGTCAGAATCCGGTATACTTAAAAAGAAAATTTGGAAATAAATTTTGTCCAGCAGTTTCAAAACAGAACAGTTATTTTTCCCTAACATAATTATTTTTTCATTTTTTCACATGGTTTTCAATTTTATTTTGGCACACAGTCATCATTCTTTCCATTGAGGAAACAACAGAGTAAGAAGAGTGAGGGGAGAAAACATCTGCTTAGGATAAAGGGAAAAAAGCCACCAACACTTCAACTACTAAGAGTTTATGATTTCAAAATAAAGGAAATACTGTGTTGAAAAAAATCTGAGTCTGAAAAGCTTCTGACAGAGGTATATAATTAAAATTCAGAAAGTGTTTAAATATAATTATTGCCATGACCCAGAACCTTCTCATAATAACTACCTATGCAACACCTGAATATCCCTGCATAGAGTCAAAGTAAAATTTATCTCAGGGGCATACTTTTCCCTTTGTCTTTAGGAGAAGGACTCCTTCATGACTGTATTTGGACACTTGATTTTTGTAGCAGCAGATAATTATCACAGCAATAATTTGGAGTGCTTTTATTATTAACCTTCCCCAACATTTAAGTTCACATCCTCAAAGCAGGCAGAAAAAAAAGCAGGCAGTCATTAAATTTAAAAAAAAAAAAAAAAAAAAAATCCAATATGTTTCTGGATCAAAATATGCTAAGGGCAGTAGTGTCAGAATTCCTCTGCAAGTTTTTTATTCTTCCATTTGAAAGAGAAAAGAAGGAATATTTGAGGCAATCATTTTCCACAACTAAGTTGTTTTTGAAATATCTTGCTCTTCATTGGAAAAGTCATGAGTTTCCTGCCAGCTTTTCTGTTCCCCCATACTCCTCATCTATCAGAGGATGCCACCAAGAACCAGAGTGACCACCAGATTTTTAAAATTTTTTGCTTTTATCATGATTAGGCTTTTATCATGATTACAGCAGAATGAGAATCTTAAACACTGCTTAGAAATGGAGCAGCCAAAGACAGCAGCTATTACAAGCCAGGAATCCAGGGATCAGAGACACCTGCAGGAACCTACCGTGATTCTCACATATGGATCCAAATGAGAAATCTTAAACTTCAGACTCCCTCTTTTTGCAAATTTTCTTCTAAAAGGCCTTTACTTCTGTCTTAGGTACAGAACAAGGTCTGCCCAGCACGGCTGTATCCTTGTCTTCCAGTCTTCAGAGATTCTGACCTCGGAGGTTATCCTACATTCCTGACCCACAGTCAAATGGACAGTCAATTCAGTCAAATCTCAAAAAGTTTTCTTCTTGGAATAGCAATGATAGACCAGGCAGCTGTGAGATCTCTCTCTTCTTGGCTCAGAAATCTCATGTGAAGATGATGAAAGTGATAAGAGCTTGCACACAAATCACTCAGCTCAACACCCGAGTCACTGTTTTCCTTTAGTCAATTGAGTTCCTAAACTACCTTGTGGCATAAGTGGTGGATTGACTGCCCAAACTTGCCCCTTTCTTATCCCATTTCATGTTTGCTCTCACGTATGGGGAAAAATCCAGACAGGTGAGAGCAGAATCCAGTTTTCTTTTCATGGTCCAGGTCACACTCAAGCTCCCAAGAAAGACCATTGTTTTCTTCTGAGCATTTAGTACATCTCAACAAAATTTCCTGCCTTGCCCGTAAAGTAACTTCACTTAGGGTAATCAGACTGCATTTGCAAGCTATAAGAAAGGTCACTGACACATATTTACAAAGCTATTTTTGAATGTCTGGCTCCACACTTTTATCTCTTGACATGACTTCATGGCTTTCTATGGCTCCAATCAAACTCCCATTGATTTCCTTAGGAATTGGATGAGGCCTTCTGTGGTGCCTGCCAAAACAAAAAAGCAGAATGCAGTCAAATGTATGCATCAGGAAAGCTGCAATAAAACCTATTTAGATGAAAATGTGGTTCTACTCTGAAGACTGTCAGTGTGGTTGTGCCTTTCCTTGGTTGACTCTTAATCATTTCCTTATCATCCGAGTTTAATATTTTAAAATTTGGATTTTTTTCATGAGCTACAGCTCTCTAAAATAAACCTGGGATTAGGAGAGGAAGCATGGCCTTGTGGTTAAGACAACAGATTGGTATTCACTCCCTTCTCTGCCACAAACACCCACCACTGATCTTCTGCAAGCTGCTAAGGGAGTGATTTTCAAAAGCACTCAACTTTGGCCTGCCTCTGCTTCCTAAGATTTAAATGGAAACAGAAATTTACATTAATGGGAATAGAGGTCAGACCTACGTGTCACAGAAAAAAACTGTTTTCCTTCCTCATTTCCCTCCATTTAGTAATATTAATCCTTCTTATCCATCAAGTCCTTTGAAACTGAAGTTCTTCAGCATGAAGAGACACTCCTAGACAGTGTCTCATCTAATAAAGCTTTGATCTTGAGTTAGTCCTCTATGATGATGTCAAGCTGAGAAAAAAGCAAGGTCCACCTTGATTCCTATTTTGCTTCTGACTTTGTCCAGCCAAGGAAATTCAGACACAGATGTAACAGTCGAGCATGTTAAGAGTGCTCCTTCCCCCAACCTCCTAAGAATATTTTATTTAATAAATGATCATCAGCAGCATCATGAAAGTTAACAAATAATTCAATCTGATGCGAAAAATGTATTCTGGTTCATGTGCTCCTGTCTATATTAGAAGAAAAAAAAATCAGTGTTTTCATAACATGAGTAAACATACATCTGCTAAATAAGTTACAGATTTCCAGCCATATATGCAGTGTAGTGAAATATTCAGAAGGTAATATACTCCAACTACATCCAGTAGTTTACAATGTGTCCTTGGACAAATGATTTTTTTTTTTCTTAGCAAATACATTTTCTTTTTTCCCTCTTTCCCAGTTTCATTGAGATAGCGGTAAGAGCTTTGGGGTGGTGACTGGCTTTCTGTTATTGTTCCTGCAAGGCTTCCCAGTGTGGTCCCTGGTCTTAAAAGGAGTTTCCAGATGCAATTGCAATGCAAACAAAGGGATGATTACTCTGAATATATTCTGCATAAAGCAATGTTAGGAAAATGTTCTATCTAAAATTATTTCTACTGGTCTGAGAGCATCCTGGGCATTAGAAAAAAAATGGATATACTTCTGTTACAATCATCTTGGAGGAAATCCATTTAAAAATTAGATGTCTCTTTCTGTTTTAAGTTTACCAAGAATTGGAACTAAACACATGCCTTCTGAAGAAATCCCTTTCTCCCTCCAGCCATCACACTGAACTGAAATAAAACAGATGTGCTCAAATAAAAAAATCTGTGCTTACTTGTTTTTTTCTTTCCTTGCCTTTATTACCAACACATATGCCTTACACCAATACAGGTAAAAGAAAAGAGTATTCTTCAGAAGTTTCTCATTGCTATATTCTGCCAATACCTGCTGTGATTCCATTCCTATAAATAATGGGTTTCTTGTGTTACACTGTCAGATCCCAGCTGCACAAAAGCCAAACTCAGAACTCAGACATTCTTAGATATTTTAAAAACCTGAAAAACACCCTCCCAAATACAAAACAAACACATAAAAATTCAGCCATAGAAGAGTATTTTCAAGACTTTTGGTCAATAATATTCATTGTATGAAGACAAAAATGTGCTCCTTAGAAAGAAACAGTTTTTATATAGGAATATAAAGTATTGTTTAAAGCTTTATTCAAAAATCAATTCAGAAATAAGTTCTCATGGTGGGGTTTCATAGTTTCACCCTTACATTAAGAAAAATAAGTTGTTTGTAGAACACTATGCAGTTCATAAGTTACCAGTTATAAACTAATCCTCGATATCCAGTCCAAATCCTAAGGGAGGCTTCAAGGCAGCCACTTCTTTTTGGCAATATGGTGATGAAAGATATATTGTTGAAAACCATAAAGCCTTGAGAAAAAATTTAGCAAACTATCTACACAGGAATGACATGTTGAGAGCTCAGCTCATCAGCTGGAGCTTTCTGGAGAAGGAGGGCTGCAAATATGTTTGTACAGGTTATATAAGCAGCCTTGAAAACAAAGGAAAATGCTATGTGTGAATTGTTAGAAAGGTTTTATTGCGTACACTTGCTCCTAGGGATCTGCAGATGAAGATTGGGTGTTAAATGAATATAAACTTTACTTTTGTAATTTGGTCATAGATATTATTGGGGTTTTGAGCACCCTGGTCTAGTGGATTGTGTTCCTGCCCATTGCAGGGGAATTGAAATTAGATAAACCTTAAGGTCCCTTCCAACCCAAACCATTCTATGATTCTATGATTTCCCCAAAGGACATTTGCATTCAGAAAACAAACATGTGGGTGTATGTTTACAAATTCCCAGGAACTTCTGTTCATAAGGAGGAGCCAAAAAATCTGTATACAAAGAGCACGTATGTGACACTGCACAAACACCCATTGCCCCTTGCTCTGCCAGTCTAAGTGGATGCAAAGAAAGTTTGCTTTTCCATTGCACAAAGAATTGCAAAAAATTGTACCAGAACCAGCTGCTTCTGCTCTCACTTGTTATCAAGGAAGGACTCCAGCCAAAATAAAGCCTGCAGGATTTAGCAATGCAGCTTGATGCTCCCTTCAGCATCAACTGTTGAAGAAACCAAGGCATTTTAAAGAGAATATGTCAGTGTCCATGGCTTCATCACGGGTCAACAGTAAACTTTCCCAGACACAAAGAAAAATAATAAAACAAGTTTTTTTTAAACTTTTTATAATAGGTAAAAAAAGGCTTCATTGCCCTCTCTGATGATAGGAAAGTAAGTTCCTGAGAAAGCCTGAGATGCTCTTCATGCTGCCAAGGCCAGAGTCAGCAGGGCCTGAGTCAGACTGCTCCTCTCTTTTTTCCCAAACTTGTTTGCAGCTATTTCCTTACCTGATAAAGCCCTGGGGCCAGCCCCCATTGGAGATGCACCAGTGGTGCCTACATCTGCTGCTGAGGACAGTCTGGCAGATAATTCATGGACTCATGTCCAAGCAGCACAGGTCAAGCCAAGGTGCCCTCTGTAAGGACATTCTTCAGCTGTGGTTAGAGACCTCTGGATGCTGCCATAATACAACTGGTCAGATCAACTGTGACTCACACCCAGGCTTTGATTATAAACATTGGATGTGACATGATAATTTTGTCGTGTTAACACCTCAGCTAGGCATTGTAAGAAAAGAAGCCCAAATCCTGGAACTGAGCATTCCCAGAAGCTGAAGAACCTGGAGTTAGATCTGAAATTTATGGCAGTGTGGGTTCTGTACACAGCTTACTTATGCAAGTTGATTTATTTTAATTGCATACTAATTCATGGAAAGACTTCAGAAAGAATTGATATTTTTGGCAAAATCCTGGTCTCACTGAAGCCAGTGACAAATCGCCCATGACTTCAATGGGACCACACTTTAAGGCTTTGTTCCTCCCATCTCAATACAATAGCACTTTTTGCCAATTGCAATAACAATTTTTAGTTATTACTGAAAAGAGACATTATTAACAGAAGAATCTTCTTAGTGGGTTCATCAAATGATTGTACTGAGGAAATGTTTGATACAGTACTGTGGCCACATCCTTCTGAACACACACTCAGTGGCAGTTAGAAACATATGTTTTGTATAAATTTCTCATTCAGAAACAAAGACTGACAGTAAAACCCAAAAGCTTTGATATTTATATACATTGCTAAATGGTTGCACTGGAAAGTACATTTCAATTAATGTATCACAGTTGTTTTAAAATTTGCCAACTTAACTGACTCCTCAGCTCTGTGTAAGTAGTTTAGGTTTACTCGAAATCTTTGGTATAGGAAATAGTTTGCTTCAGTGAGTGCTCTCCAACAACGTGGAGATTTTTCAGATCAAATTATATCACTCAAATCCAGAACATGCCATAACATTAGTATTATTTCCACCCTGTTACCTATTTTAAAGCTATGCCAATATTCCCTCTTGGGTTTTATGTTACCACTGTATTCCAGTAAAGCCCTTTAGTGAGATTTTATATAGATCAACTACTAACCAAACACAAGTTTGCCCATTTGTGTGTTAGCTTTTTTGCTTCTTCTGTACTCTGCTGCCGCCTCTAGGACAACATTATAAAACTAGGTTTTGTTCTATGGTACACAGAGGTGAGTTACTTCTATACCTCAAACAATGCTATGGGAGAAAAATCAGACAATTATAGCTGGTTGTTTTGCTAATTTTGAAAACTGAAATTAAAGTGATACCAAGTATGATGTTCAGTTAAAGAAAACCAGGTCTTCCCAGCAAAGACACTATTCTCCTTATTAATTCACTGCCTTTTCTAGATTTAGCTCATCTTTTCAGCTCTTTGGTATGTGAGAAAATAAGAAAAATTTCTTTAAAACTTACCTAGCTTTCAATTTTTCTGTAGATCCAAGAGTCAAGTAGATTAGTGTCTGTAAAATGCCCCTTAAGTGTCAAGAAATTGCCTGTGAGTTGGGAACCAGACAATGAGCTCTAGTTCTAACCCTCTTGCTCCTCCAGGAATACATCAAAATGCATTGACCAGCTCACATCCCAAAGGGAACTTTTATTCATGGAGAGATTACAGCGTATTTCCTGGTATCGATTGTACTGGGTTGGGGGTTGGTAATTTCAGAGAGGAAGAATGGTTGTCCTTGAGCAAGAGGAAAACAGCTTGTGTCACCTCAAGCTCCTGTCACCAGCCTGGTGACCTTGAGCAGATCTTGATGGGCAGAATTCAGTGATTAACCTTTGCCTTTGGCAGTGTAGCTTTCCTGGCAGGTGTCAGTAATGCTGGTACTTGAGAGCTCTAAGATAAAGAAAATTGGATAAACAATAAAGGAAATCTGTAAAAAGGTCAGTTTGGACTTGGAATTAGCTAGCAGAGAGCTCATGCTACACATGCAACTCTCATTTCCCTGCAGTATTTAAATAAAATAACTACCAATCTTGAGAAAACCCCCTTCCTGTTTGTCATCTCCATGGCCCAATGTGGCTGCCAAAGGACTTCACAGCACTTGCTTGGCTGCTCTAAGCTAGCAGGACACATTTGGAGCAATATGACCTTTTCTGCCTGATTCCACAAACAAGAGGGATTTTAGCTTCAGATTATAGCACAACATTGACCAAATGATATTCAAAATTGTCTAAGAGGGGAAAAAATCTCTCTGCTTACTGTTTGTTGGTTTTTGTTGTTGTTGTTTTTGGGGTTTTTTTTTTTGAGGTCTCTCATTCAAAGATGTGAAACTGCTACATTCACATTCAAACTCAAATTGACATTTCAGTCTCCCTTCCCCCAAAGTCTGAACCAGCTTCAAGATGCTATTACCATATTAATACACTTGCACAGTATTGACTCCTCTGCAATAAACTACCCACTAATTAGTAAAATTGACTGAAATGGGAAGATGTGTTTACACAGTTTCTTTCACCTCCTTGTGCTTCCATCACCAGGCATTTTGCCTTTCAGATACTGATGTTTTCCTGATTCAAGCTCACCTTAACTCTGTCAGTGCCCTGTGACTGTCTGTCTGGACGTCCACATCTTCCCCACCCTCCCAAGCATTCCTCTCATCCAACATTTGTGCCTCTGCCTCTTTAGTCCATTAGGTGGTGAGATAAATATTTTTGTTTCATTTAACTGTTGACCCTGCATGTTAGCTGTGACCAAAGGCTACTGAAATCAATGAGAGGCACACCATGGTCTCCACTAGAGTTTGGATCAGTCCCTTACAGTCTCAAGGTCACTGCAGCTTGCCCATATGGGAAACAAGTTAAAATATTGACTACACCACTTAAAAAGAAGATCCAAATGAAGACAGTGAGCATTTTGCCATCGAGTTTGCTTAGGTCAGGATCCCTTTCTGCTCAGTTCCTCCAGGCAAGCTGTGTTGATTGTACAGAAAGTAGGACTACCGAGGCACTGCTGTAACCAGGATTTCCCCATGGAAAACAAATGGTTTATTGAATCCAAATTCCCTCAGTATTAAAAACAGAAATATGTATAAATCATGTTAGCTGAAAATGTGTGGAACACCTTCAAATCCTTTTTACTTCTTAGCCAACAAATATTTCCTACATACTTTGCTCTTACTTGAGAAATGCTAAACCCCTTGATTTAAAACTGAATAAATAAATTGCAACCATCAGAGAATGACTATGGAAAGTTATGCCAGAACTTGCAGAAATTGGTGTCTTATGGTCACTCCATAGTAAGAGATTGTTTATGGTGCTATGTTTTGTTTTCTTTTTCATTATTATTTTAAAGAAGGCAATTATTTATGATGCCATATGGAAAAAGTTTGATTAAAAGTATATTTATACAAATGAGTACATTCCCAACTAATAATCCCTTCTGAAGAGAAGCATGTCCATTTTGGTGTGGATGTTTTATTTATTTATTTTTAAAGGAAGAATTGTTCCTTCAGAGTTTCCCATTACACTAAATAGTGATATATGAGCAGCATGAAAAATGAAAGCTGGCAGAAGCAGTTGAAGAAAAAGAAATCTCCATAGGAGTCTGGATACAAAACTACAATTGCTTTAAGTGATGAATGCAAACCAGCATTCTTTTCAAATCCTAGCCTTTGAAAAATGCATACTTGAGAAGCACATCTTAAAATGCTTCATGCATGAAATATACATTTTCCCTTATTTAAAAACTATTTAAAAATCTGAGCTTTAGGCATACTTTTACACTTTTTACCTACTCATAGAAAATATTAGTATTACTCCATTTTTATGCAAAGACTTTAAAGAAACAATCTTACAGCAGTGGAAATGAAGAGCAAGAAGAAAGTCACTTCCAGTACTGTTCCCAAATCTACCACAGGAAAGAGGAACCCAATGGTCTCTTTCAACAAGCAAAGAGGGAAAGAGGTAAAACAAGCAGAGGAGACAAATAGGAGCCAGGATTCTTTGGTCAGATTTTGTTCATTCATTTTTGAAATGGGAATAGAAACAACTTGCATCCCCTGGGTATTGCTAAAGACTTAATTATGGTTTTTTTTATGATGCTTCAATTATACTTGCATGGAACGATAACTGCATATTGCCACACACATACAATTATTCATTTGTAGTCTAGTAACACATCCAGTGTAGTCTTATCCTCTGAGAAATGATAGAACCCACCTTACAGAGATTACAAAAATAATAATAATTCGTTATTGTTAAAAAGTAAGATAATCATATCTACCAGATGGGCAATTTGTAGGATGCTATTTGTTGCTTTTAGTACGGGAATACTTTTCCTTTGTAATAGAGGCTACTTTGTGCAAAGTGCCAGTAGATGGAGCTAAAGAATACAGGCATTTTCAGGTTTAGGGGGTCAATAGAAGTGTTCCCTTCTACTTTGTAATTTGTACCATGTCACGAGCATAGTTCCCATTCATTGGAGCTGAATCTGATATCTATCCCTAATTACACTCCCAGTTTGGTTTTGGTTCCCAACTGCACTGGAGCATCAGTTCTGCCAGGAGCTGGCACAGCACTGCAGGGCCTGCAAGGCTCCCTGAATCTTCATCCTTCTCATGCCTGCCATAGTCCTCTCTCTCACTGCCCTTCCTGACATCTACTGTAAGCAAGAACTGGATGCAAAAAAAGAGAACTCTATGTTGTAAAGCTAGACAAAATACAAACAGATCTGGGAGGGATGGAAAGGGATGGGACCGAGGAACATGACATCTTCTGTCATGGAGCCTTGCCAGTATTCAGACACTCTGAATGTCTTTGGTGTAATCACAAGTGCTTTATTAGGGATTTGATTAAAAAATGGTAAAATCAAGACCTAAAAAAAAGAAATTTTTGGTTTTGATATACTACTTCAAAAACTTTATTTGAAAATTTAGTTCTTTCCAGCTAATTTTGTCCAGAGATCCTTACATTCCAGTTTGATTACTATTGAGTAATAACATGTTCACCTAACGTTGCCTCATTCATTGGTGATGACCAGAAAGTTCATCTTTTCTTAGACATAAATATTCTGTGAAGATCAATGCACCTTAATAAATCAAGAGAACTGATGCCTAATATATGAGTTTTAGAACTGTGCAAGGCAGGGAGCTCACTTGCTCCATTCCTTTGGGTGCTAATATACTTTAGCTCTCATAACATCCAAGCTGAACAAAAAACTGTGGGCAGCTATTCAGAAGAAGAACCTGAAGTGAAAACCCTGTCAATCAGAAGCAAAGTTTCCCATGGAGCTGAGATTTCTCCTTTGGTTTTAATTTTGTGCATATATTATTCATAAACAAAGAATACTTCTGGAAGAAAGCAAGGGGATGGCTGCTGAATTAAGATATTTTTTTCACTCAGCAAATTCTTACTTTACCAGCCCACATGCATTCGAAATTATTCTAGAAGAAATTTGTTGAAATTCGTTATCTTTCACAGCTTTCAAGATCCGGCTCAACAAACATCTTCCAACAGATCAGAGGCTGCACTGCTGAAGCTTTGGCATTGCAAAGATTGGGGGCCTGGAGAGCCCCCCCAGCACAGCTGGGAGCTGGCTGGAGCCACGTCTCAAAGAGGTGGCCCTGAAGCTACAGTTGCCTGAGGTTGTTGGGGTGATTTGCTTTGCCTTTATGCCATCCTCTTGTTGAGAAATGACCCCACTCAAACCACTCTCTCCTCTCCCCTTGGTGAAGGTTTCTGCTGCTGGGATCAGACAGTGACCATGCACAAGTTAATCTGACATCCACACAAGTGAATGGAAAGCAGCCAGCATCTGAAGGGTGACGAGGCTGAGGATGTGATGTGGGTGGTGGGGAGCATGCCAAGAAGCATGCACAGATGGGTCTGATGCTTCCTACCCGTGGGCAGTGGATGCATGCCTCCCATCTCATCCTCCTTTGGGCTTACCAGAGGTGTCTGCCTGCTCAGCCATACAAATTGTCTACATCCCACCTGGCAGCTATATGAGGGCAAGAAGTTAGGTGAAGAAATTTTTAACATGCATTTCTAGACAGATTGCTGAAGGTAAAGTCCCCTGACATTAGCTACATGAAAGTTGCTGTTGTTGCTCCACACTATGTACTGCCCCAGCTGGTTACTCTTCACAGACTCCAAAAAACGAGAGCTAATTTATAGCTAGATAAAGATCCACACAAACTACAGTGGCCATCAATGACTGCTAAGGGAGAAAAAGTGGTAACTTTTCCAAAGGCAGATCCCTAGGTCATGTAGATCTTTAAAGGCCAAAACCCAGTGTGAGAAAACCACACTTTTGGAGCAACAGGTGCTAAAAGATGAGGAGACAGCATAGTAAGGGCAGTACCTGGCTACTAAGTGGCATAACTTCCTTGCCAATTAGGACTACCAGCCAATATCATTCCTACATTTTTCTCTTGGTATGAAGAATGAAAAGGAAGAGAATGAAACAGAATGAATAATATTGGGTCAACATTATAGTTTCTTTTCTTTTTCATGGAGATGTTCTTGCACCCCTTCTTGAGAAAGTGTATTAAGAAATGCTTCTTCGTTGTGCTATGGTGTCTGTCTGAAAGAGATAATTAAGTGACATCCTGGTAACTGCTTATGAGTACAGAGGAAGATTTTGAATGCTGGCACATGGTGCACTCTTTACTGTGGCAATTGTGCAAGCTCCGATTTATTGGGATGGTTTGTCATATCAGTCCAAAGACTGTCACATCCCGTTTTCACTGGTGTCATGTAATTAATCTTCCCTTGACGTACAGTCAGACCTCATCATTCTAAATACCATAATAGATTTTTAAATGAGAACATTAATAACAAGGTCTCTCTGTTATTTACCTTGGCTAGTGTAATGAAAACCAAAAAGGAGATGGCTACTCCCAAGGGCAGACGAGGAGAGGCGTAAGAAGGAAATGAAAGTTGCTGACCTTCCTGTAGAAGGACTTGGGAAAAAAGTATGATTTGCAGAGCATTTGCAGAGCATTTTCATCACTGAAAAAAAAAAGTTGTTGTTATAATTTCTATTAAGGAGTTTGGAAGCACTTTCATACAGTTATGATGAGGGCCATGAGCATACTTAGATATCTCTATTAAACAAGAAGAGCATTTAAAGTACAATTTGCCAATTTCATTTAAAATAAAGATAACTACACTGAACTGGAATTTTTTCTACCAGTAATATGACGACATTGTTTATTTAAATTTGACAATGTCGGAATGCTGAGTAGGCCCACCTGTAGTTTTTGAACTGTATTACAAGTGTTTATGAAAAAAGCCAGAAGAATCAATTTCATCTGAACAGACTCCAGAAAGCTGGAAGAGCATAAGAGACTTTGAATTCTGTGCCTGTAGCTTTATTTTATCTAAGATATATTTAAAATACAGGTATTCTGTAGACAGGGGAATAGAGTAAAAAAGACAATGAAATTGTGACATCTCCTTCATATACCAAATGAGAGCAGAAGTAGCAGAATATAAACTCAGCTTCATGACAGTCACTGCAAAGAAAGTAGGATGGGAGAAAAAACACAGCCTTCTCTGAATTACAGGGTTAAAACTGCAGTCTCATGCTACATTTCTGCCTCTACATTCCATTAAAATAAAAAGGCTAATAAGAGATGCATTTCAGAGTTCAGTACCAATTATCCAAACTTCACAGAGGACATGGAGTGAATGAAGGTTGTCATGACTTCAAGCAATCAATGGATTTTTTGAAGGAAACACAGAAATGTCTCAGAAATAGAGCTTTTCCAGAAAAATAAAGAGATATTTGTGTTCCTGGTGTGCCCCAATCTGAGCAGCAAAAAGAAAGAGAAACGGTCTCCTATGTGGATGACTGAACTTGGACTTGAGTCTTCTGGAGTTAGATGCTGTGACTGCTGGAGAAAACTGTTCTCCAGCTATTTTCTGAAAGGCTTCAAACCCATTCCAAAAAAATGGAATGGCAAGGGGAGAGGATGAGGCATCTTCTACCATAGATTACATTCTTTGATACCCCACTACTATTTACTACCAAAGGTTACATTATCCAGCTGGAAGCACAGAACCCAAGCCAGGCTTGTTGTCAGTTCCTGGGGTTTAGATTCTCTTCCCTGTAAGGACTGAGCAAATGCCAGGGGTGAAATCCTAGTGCAGAAGAATTCTGTAGAACTAGTGGAGACACACCAGGGTAAATATCCACAACTGGAAATTGAAGCTGTCAGAACCAGCAGAAATCCAACTCAAGGGTCAAGACTCATTCATGCAAAGTGCCTAAACAAAATGGAAAAGTATTCCTTGCTCCTGCTTAAAAGTTTTAAAAAAATGTCCCAGAAAGACCATAGAAACACATACCAGAAAGTGGCCACAAAGAGCTTACAGTGCAAAGGCTGGAGTGAAGCAAAATTTTTGATAAAAAGAATTAAGCACAGTGCTCAAGGAATAGTGCTCTGAATAGAGACATCAACAAGGAAGATGTGGGCATCCAGGCTGTGCACTCCTATTCTGAGGTACCTGAAATCAACAAACAGTATGAGAGATTAAGAAAATGTTTGCAGGATAATGTGCTGGTCTTGTTTGCTATTTCCAAACAAGGAAATCCTCCACACAAAGCAGAAAATATTTCAAGTGTTTTATTGTTGTACACTTCCTTATGACTTTTCTATTTTTTTCTTATTTTTGTGCCCTCTCTTTTAATAACAACGTCAGCAGTACCATAGCTGGGAAAATCAGAAAAGGTGACATAAAATATGGTCAGCCAGAATGACACACTTTAATTTTATTATTTCAAATGGCAAATTTGATTTGAGAGCTTTTGGGAGATACTATTCTTAATTTATAACAAGAGAGGTTGAAATTGATGAATACCATAGATCATTGTGTTGCAGAATGGCACCTTGAAATGTTAAAAGTATTAATGTAAAATGATATACTACATCCAGAAACTGAAAGGGGTTAATATGATTCTTCTTCCTTCTAGAAGTTCATCAAATGAAATCCACCATAGGACAATACAGCTTTCTAGTAGGACTAAAATCTCTTGTCTTAAATATGATGTAATTTCAAAGTTATTTGCTTTTTGATAATACCCATTTGTATCCACTATACAGAGTCTATGGCAGACCTAAGAAAATAATACATCTTTCAAGCCCAAAGCACTAAATGGAGCCACAGGCAAAGAAAAAAATTCCAGATTTACAAAGAAAAACAAAAATCTCCTGCTTGTATGCTCCAGCTCTTCCTATAACAAATATTCATTATGATAGTCAAGATCATTCACACAGTTTAGAGACTAATTCTGGAGAAAATACACCAGTAACATTATATCACTCCTCTGGTTCTTCCTAAACCTGCAAGGACTGGCAGATCTTACTTTTTCTTCCTCAAAGTCTCAGTGAAGTCAGCAGAAAATGTTGTCAAGATGCAGGACCAGAACCATGTGCTTTGAATGGCTCCAGAACAGACCTGCTCTCAGTGGGACTAAAAACTAATTTCTTTTCACCATGAAAAATGGATTTTAAAGCATCCTAAAAGCATAGTGCACACACATGTATGGACACAAGGCTCTGTCCTTCAGAACTAACATCCCCCAAAAGTATTTATCAAATAAGTACAAATGAAGACACACTAACAGTTCATAGAATGACAGAATGCTCTGGGAGGGATAGGACCTTAAAGATCATCCAGTTCCAACCCCCCTGCATAGGCAAGGACACCTCCCACCAGCCCAGGTTGCTCCAAGCCCCATCCAACCTGGCCTTGAACATTTCCAGGGACTGGACATCCACAGCTTCTCTGGGCAACCTGTGCCAGTGTCTCACCACCCTCACAGTGAGGAATTTCTTCCTAATGTCTGACATAAATCTACCCCCTTACAGTTTAAAGCCTTTACCCCTCATCCTATCACTCCATGCCCTTGTAAAGTCTCTCTCCAGTTCTTGCATGCCTTTTTCCTATTAATCTTCACAAAGCTATTGCACACTGTCCTTCAGGCTTCTTCAGCAGAAAAGGTGGGTGGTGTACCCCAGAGCAAGAAGCAGAAGGAGTGGACCTGTAATAGTGATTTAATGAATGGCAAAAATGATCTCTTGCCTCCCTAAGGTAATCTATCATGCCAGCATGAACAGGACTGGCTATAGCAGTGGTACAGCTCTGAGAGAGAGTGCAAAACAGATCTTTTTGCCAAATTCCCCAAAGAGAAAAGAGCAGCTCTGTTTTACGGATCATGATAAGTCACAATTGTCATTACGGCATTTGAGGGCAACATGCTTTATTTAGCTCTTTAACCTTGGCCTATTTGTTATCAGCACAGTCAAGAATAGATTGTATTCATTAGAAGACTTGTTTATTTTGTAACATAATCCTTTTCTTTGTTAATATGAAAGCCTAGAGCATGAAGCACTGGAAAGGCTGTTCATCCAGGTCTGCAATGTTTTCCCATAAAAAATGTCTCTTGATAAATGATTACCGGGATTAGATTTTATGGGCTCGATTGGTAAGAAATTTCAGTCTTGTTCCCATATGTTTCTTACATAATAGAAAACATGCAAAAGATACTTAAAAGTGCAGTTCCGGGTCATTCATTAAGTGCTCCCCTTCTCTCATATTTCTGGGCAGGATAAGACATTTTTCTGTATTTTGTGGATTTACTCATCTTGGAAGAATTTGTTTCAGGCTTTTCAAATTTTTATTGTAATTTGAAATCATATTTTTACCTGCATTCCCTAAGGAATATTAAAAAAAAACCCCAACCAACAGAAACAAACAAGCAAAAAAAGAGTGCAAAAACACCACACATTTTTTTTCTTCTCTCTCATCTTGCTCAGACTCAGTTCCAGGAAAGACTTCAGCTTGTAGAAGAGAGAAAAAAGAACACTGGAACAGTGGCTGCTGTTTGACTGGACCAATGTCTTGCATTTCCACAAATGGGTCATGATCCCTGCTGCCATCCTGAGGCCCTCAGGTCACCAACAGAGAGAAAAAGGGAAAACCCCCTCGAATTTGACATTTTCCCAAAAATCCAGCTTTGTCTGAGCCTCAAGGTGGGAGACGTGGAAGTATGAGCTATGAGCTTTACCTTTCTTCCTTCCATGTTACCTTTGTAGAGGAGGTAGTACATTTATATTTCAACACCTTTCCTGTGTTTAGAGGTTGGCAGCTGTTTTCCCTCTGAGCAGAAGTAAGAAGAGACCAAGAACCCATGCATACAGGCTGCTGAGCACATTTTATATGCAATAAGAAAGAAGTATCTGTTTGCTCTTTGTGCGTGAAAAAAAAATATCTGTAATGTTCATATTAAAGCTGAACTTTTGAACCTGCAGTGCTCATGTTAGGAATATCTTGTTCAACCATTCCTCTCCTGGAATGTTTTCCATAAAGCTTTATGATGGAACACATAGTAAACAGAACCAATCTTCATCATTCACAATCATTTAATCTTGCTCACAGCACACAGTTCATCCCTGTTGCACTCTGCGTTTTGGGTTTCTCTCCCCCTCTGCACTGGGCATATACATTGAGGCAGACTTTGATGTGCTTGTTCTTGGCCTCTTAAAGAAGCAAAGGAAATGAACATCAAACAAAGTAATTTCTATCTCTGCAACAGAAATATCTAGTATAAGTGAGGCTATGAGTCTTTTTCAAAAAAAGCAAAGTAGGATACAACTTACAGCTACAGAAACAATGATGTAGCCCATTGCCTTTTAGGTCAGCATACATGGCTCATACTACAAAGTTACGGGGTGATCTTCCTAAAAGCTGGTTGGAATAAACTCAGTGTAGAGTAGGTGGCTCGCTGCACAACTGTTTTCAAGCCATACAGAAAGAGGCTATGTGAGACCCAAAGCTCATCTTAGCCATTCTTTTACATTAAAAGTACTCTTTATTTCAGCAAGATTAGGGTTCCATACTAGGAGCTATCTGGAGCTATAACCACACTTAAGGATCTCTGGAAATGCCCTGTGGGTGTTCTTTGTGCTTCTGGAAACCCAATGCCATTGTGAGGCTTCATAAACTTTTGTTCTTTAATGGAGACCATAACTGTGGTTGATGGAGGGCAGTGGGCCCAAAGGGCAGCTGTAGCACAGTTGCCTCTGCAGCCAGTGGCACACAAGAGAATATTTTGTCTCGCCTAAGTGTCTGCCTGCTGCTGACTCCTGATGCTGGACAGAGACCCATTTACCAGGAGTGCTGGCCCCGTGCCAGGGGCTGTCTCAAGGCTGAAGCACACATCTCTGGGACACTCACAAGATGCTTTAAGCAGGCTGCCTCAGGAGCAAGCAAGCCATTTTTCACAGAGCATCCTACACTTTCCTCTGGGGCGAGTGGACACATGGTCCTTAAGAGAAGTGATTTATGTTCTGCACATGAAGAGCTATAGCAAAAAGCTGGCTTTTGCTAGGATGGCACCCACTCCAGAAGTTATCCAAGTGCAGTACTGTTTCCATTAGATAAACCTCTAGGCTTGGCATCATTTAACAAAGAGCAACTTCACAATGAAAATTCACTTCTTGTTGGAACTTGGCATGCTCACTGTTAAGTCTAGGAGCCAACTTCCCTTTTCTCCATATGCATTTTAATAGGTTGATCTGTTTTCAAGCAACAGAGATCCAAATGGGTCAGTGTTTATTTATACATCTGAGATCTGCCTTTCTACCTCCTATATTAAAACTGTGACTGTTCCAGGGATATAGTTTTTTTTTCCAGAGTGCCCACAAATTAGCAGCTATCCTTAATTCTACCACTTCAGCAGGACAGCAGAACTCATGTGGTTTTTTTTTTTTTCTTTTTTTTTCTGAGCTACAGTGAGTATGAATGTCACAGTGGAATTAAAAAAAAACAAAAAACAAAAAACAAAAGCCTGTTATCCATTTGAAAGAACAGGGTACTATGAATGTTTTGATATTCTGTTGACTTCTGGATGAAAAAAAAATTGAATTTAAAGGTCTCCTCTTCAAAATTACTTTTCGTGTCACAAAGCCTGCCTGGAAATCATTAAATATTATAAAATGAGAAAATTATTTAAGCCAGCAAGCTTGGCAAAACCTGTAGAACCTTATGGTTTTGTCTATATTTAGCACCATAAACCATAGCATATTTAAAAAACACCTTATTTTTCTCCATTTAATAAAAACCCTATTTGGAGAAGGGTCAGGCCAACTGACTACATGCAAAGCAAGCAAACAGTACTTGCAAAGCCCAAGGTTTCCAAGAGTTTCAGGTTTTCTGTACAGAGGAGCAGCATCACATATGGGAATTCTGGTCTTCCCTGGAAACTCTGTCTTTTTGTTACCCCTCAGAGCACCACAGTCATGGAATCATAGAATTGCTTGGGTTGGAAGGAACCTTTAAAGGTCACCTCTTCCAACTCCTCTGCAATGAGCAGGGACACCATCAACTAGGTGAGTCCTTGGAATTCCATGTATAAATGAGCTCTTGTGAAAAACAAAATTAAAAAAAAACCCAAACAAACCTCCAGTCCAGGAATTCTCCATGGATAACATGAGCACAAGACTGCCTAAGATCTCACAAAGACCTGTACAAATACATGAAGTTATTTCTGGAACTCAATAAATGACTTCTTAAATGGCATTCTTCCCTCTAAGTCAGTTTGAGCAACATACAAGTTCGAGGAAGGAGGTAAGGAGATCAGAAAGTGATAATGCACATTAGATTAAGTGTGTGGTTAAGGGAAAATGCAGCAGCAAAAAGAAAAACCAAATACAATTCTGGGCTGGGTGACTAAGGCAACAGCTCTTTCTCTTATACATGGGTGCAGCTGCTTTTAGGATATTATTTATGATTTGAGGCCTTGCCTGCTATAGGGAGAATGATCAGTCACTTCTTCCTGTTAAACCTCAAGAAGTACTTCCCTCAAGGTCTTGAATGGAAGAGAAAAATAAGTTGAAGCTGTTGAAATTGAAGACAGCTTGGGAAAATCTTGCCTCTTTTTGTACTCCTCCTCTATCTTCAATTCTCAACATTTTGTGCTGGGTGCTTTTGGTATGGAGATCACCAATCACAGAGATCATATGTTGTGAGAATATATCAGATGTAGGCTTTAGAAATCCTCTATTTCTCTATTCTCTAAGTCCTCAAAAGTCAGGAGAGGAATTAAAAACTTGCAGCATTGAAAAGGAGACTGAGTTCAACCTGGAAATTTCAGTCACCACCTCTAGATTTCAAGATTTCAGATACCATTATGAAGGCACCAAGTTTACCAAAAAAAAAAAAAAAAAAATTCAGATTGTTTTCTTCTGAAACAACTGGAATGTTTCTTGGAGCAAGGAGTGGGTGAAAAAATACTGGAGCTCAGAATCATGCTTCTGAAACAAAGCATTGCAGTATGAGCTGCCCATTGCCTCCTAAGTGCTACAGCTTGATGTCCCTCCCACCTCTCTCTTTTCAGTAAGACACTTTCCCGAGAGACCCCACAGTGCCTATCATGTGTTAGGTCAAAAGAAAAAATACAGATAGTAATGGCCCATAAAGAGCACAGGGGCATGAAGCATCCAAACCACATCTGCCTCAAAATACTACTATGTGTCACACAGATATGTGACTGTATCAGACCACTTCTAACTCAATATTTCAATTCAAGACATGAGGTTTAGATGTGGGTCAGCTGGATTAGAAATTATACATTTTATAAGATTTCCCCCCCACTGATAATTTAAAAGACTAGCAATACTGAAAGTTTTCCCCAGCTAAAATTATCAATTTTTCAAAGCTGAGGGTTGCCAAAAGGTTTCTGAGGACTTGTCAGTCATAAAATAGAAAACAAAAGATCATATGACCATATGAACAAAGAGGTCCAAGAAGCAATTATTAGGGCTGCTGACCTCTTCTCCACCCTTTGCCTGCATAAGGGGAAGATGAATGCCACTTACTGCATTAAAGAGAGAGGTCAGGCTGTACTTGGCCCGAGAATAGAGTAATCAGGACAGTCTAGACTTTCATCTGCATTGGTAGTCAGGAGAAGAAAACAAAAATAATAAAGCTGAAGTAACATCACAGCTTGAAAGTCACGATGAGAAGACTGAGGATGAACAATCAATACAAAGCATCTGTTTTTTCCTCTGCTACACGACTCATTTCTGGTTTACTGGCTATACCAGGTCTTCTTTTTCCCAGCTCATTGCTTTTATTCTCTCTGCTGCTTTCCACTAATTCTGTCTGTGCAAAGCACTATCAGCAATTTAGCAAAGGCTGCCTTAAACTAAGGTGAAATGCTAGATCTCACAGATCCTTTATGCACTGTCATACTCGTAGCGAGTTCGACTCCATCACCTTTAACTGTTTTGCTAGACAGCACCCTGAGAAAGGAAACACAGAGCAAAACAGCGGTATTTTAACAACAGTCTGGATCCACCATTCCCCAGCAGCTCCTCTGATAAACATCCACCTGGTGTGTTGTGTGTCCCCAGAGCCTAATAGCAGGAGAAGCCATGTGGCTGCACCGCTCTCCCCTCCAGACAGCGCATCTCCTGCGCTCTTCTCGCTTGCTGAAACTCAGAGCTCAGTGGAGAATAGAAATCGGCACAGATATAATCTTGCTGACCTGGACCCAGCTCCTCCTGCTCACAACCTGCTCAGGGGAGATTTTTATGCTGACAGTGTCTGTACTTGTTTTCATTTGACTGCCATAATCTCCTCCCCAGCGGATGAGCTGCGGCACAAGGGAAATGAATTTTTCCTGCATATGGCTGGCTGACACGAAGACACAGATGTTTGAATAGTTGCAGTTCCTTCCACCTTTCCTCTTCCCCCTCTCATCTACCTCTTATTTTGTAACCTTGCATTAATTTGGCTAGAATTAGAGACTTAGCTTAACCGTGCAGAAACTTGTGGCGTATCACTGGTGACAGGTGACCACAGCTGTCATTTCAGAACATGATAATTCACTCCTCAAGACAAAAATAAATAAATAAGCAAATAAAAACAACCCAAGACAAGGTCCCATACATCAAGTCCAGGTAATACCGTGCAGGTATTTGCTGTCAAGTGTTCCCCCCCTATGCCTCCAGCCATCAGGCATGGAGAAGCTGAGATGTTATCTAACAGAACGGTCTCATAAATCTGGTCATTTTTTGGTGGTGACTTTGCTGGGGAGGTTGTGGGGGTGGTAAGGTCTTCAGTTTATTTTATTTTTCAGTGTTTATGGAGCTTTTTGCTCTTTTTTCATAGCCTTTAAACTGACCTTTAACACTTTTGCAGCTATGGTGCAATAAAGTGCAAAATCTCTCTTGGCAAGCAGACACTTTGGATTTTCCTATATCTCCGAGGACTCCAGAATTTCAGAATAGTCTCACACCAGTTAATTTAGTGTAGGCTAAACAAAACTTCACTGCATTGCATTTTTTTGCCTATCATTCATCATCTGCCGCTGGAGTAAGAAATCAGCTTCCTAAAAACAGCAGCATGTTCTGTGTAGAGAGTAGAATTGATAAAAATATATGCCTATGAGGAGATGCAGTATAATCTGGGAGTCTGCACTGGGAACTCTCCAATGCTGCTTTCACCAGGCCTTCCCTGCAACCCCTGTTTATATGAGAAACCCAGTGAAAGCTGTCAGAAGGCTCACCTGAACAGGGAGCTGGTACCTGTTTACACCCCAGAACATTGTTCTTTTGAGCTGATAGTGCTCCATGTGTGCTCAGGGAGAGCCTGACATGCTCAGCTCCTGGGGAGAAAAAAAAAATAGACCTTGCACTTCTTAATTCCCACTTGGTTTAGCTACTAATAGGCTAGGCTACAGTGCTGAAGAGAGGCTCCTGGGGTCCAGAGACAGTGAAGATACCAGGGCTCTGGAGTGACAGGAGGCATCGTAGCAGCATGGAGTCCTTCAGGAGTTCCCCCAAGGACTCCTCTAACACTCTGTGGAGAGCTAAATCTGTTTGTCACAGGCCAAAAGTTTGTCCCCATTCCCAGTATGTAAAGTAAGGATAATACTATTTATCCCACAGGGAAGTTCTGAGGGCTTAAGTAATGTGTGTACATGGCTTTCAAAACATAATCCACTCCAAGGTCAGCTCTTCTTTCATCTTAGGGAGCTGTGTTTGCACGTGTGCACACACACTTCAGAGGAAGCTCTGAGGTCACCCCAGAGGTGGTCACCCCCTCGCCACGAGCCACCCCATTATCAGCTGATCATCGGAAGTGGTAGAGACAATCAGATTGGTTATGCTGGAATGATAACGTGCATTTGATGAATAGCTGTGTACCAAGCAGCATCATCCATCCTGGCCTATTAGAGCAGAGAGAAAAGCAGTGAATTAGCTTCATGCTGGAAATGAATGGTTGGTCGGGGCACTCTGATAAGGTGAGACGCACATCCCGGTGATTAGCTGGGTCGGTACTAAAGAACATTAGGAATTCACTTCTGCTGCTCTGATTGGTAATTAAGTGACTCGTCTACTGGCCGACAGTCCTGTATGCTTCCCCAGGCAGTTGTTAGTTCTTCGAAAACCACTCCTGACAAAATGAGGTTTGCCCTTGGTACACAGATAATGAGACTCAGCTTGACAGGTGTGGCGCGATTAGAGCCCCGCTCCACCCGGCTCTGCCTGCCACAGCCACCCCGCAGTAAACACACTCATTACAACCCGCTGGTCCCTGGAGGCAAAGCATGTTTGACATTATTAATTGGCTTTTCTGTATAAGGAGTCAAATAGATGAAAAGGTTTATCAAGCTGAAATAATTAATTTTGCCTGAATTCGCTGACAGTTCAGTTCTCCCGCAAAAAGACCATTTTCAGGGTTTAGTTTCTTTTCTTCCCCCCTCTCCCCCCCTTTTCTCTCTCTTTTTTTTTTTTTTTTTTTTGTTTGAATTTCAAAGTTCAAGAGGCATAATAGTGCTAAAAGTGGAGCTTTTTAGTAAATTATAATTAAAAGGAATTTAATTAATTTAGACCTGAGAAAAGGGTGTGTGCGGGGGGGAACTCCTATCTTTGTCTATACAGAGGTCTAGATGGTAGAACATATCATGGCTTAATAATACATTAATTTTAATCTAATCAAAATATAATAAAGGAGGTAATTATGTTTAAAAATTATCATGCTCCAATATTGGTATATTTAAACACTTAATACTTACACTGCTTCCAGTTAGCAAAAGTTGTAATTGTTGCACTCAGATTTAGCTTATTTAATGATAGGGCTTATATTCATGAGGTTAATTGAATAAATCATTGTAATAACCCATGGTAAAACTATTATTATCTATTGGGCTCTAATTTCACTTTCAAAAGGAGAAAAAAACCCGTCAAAGTTATTTTTCTTGGCTTCTCTCCCCCAAAGGCAGTAGATATTCTCCTCAAAAAACTTGAAGCTAGGATTTGGTTTAAAAAACCCAAAACATACATCCTGTGTAGTTTTCAAGTTACACATTTTGAGGTTTATTAATGCTTTTCATAGCATGTCAGTGTCACTTACAAGTGTTTTAAAACTTGCACACTAAAATATCCAGATAAATATTGTGTAATTATGTGTATTGTCTGTTTACAAGGTCTTCTGTACTTATGAAAGTATTCACCTTATAATTACAAAAGAGTAAGATTTGAAATTTCAGGTAAGCATTTGTAATCTGGAAGTAAAAAATAAATAGATAAAACAAAACAAGAAGAGCAAGTGGGTCAGGACTTACTTCTACATAGCTGCTTTTTTATAAATTTGCTGATGTACTTATCTGGAGGTTTTTTATAGCACATCTTCACACCCATCTTTTAAAAATCCTTTTGACTTTTTCTGACATATATGTGTGCATACCACTGAGAAAAACTCTTTAGTTCTCAAGTAAATAAAGTTCTCTAGTAAACCAGTTATTTTTGCTGAAACCTCAGAGGCTTATAACCATCAGCCTTTAATTTTAGACAGTATATAGACTATTCCAAAACTCTCATATTGTTTCAAAAAAGCAACAAGGGAGTTTTTCTACATTTAAAGTGGACTCTTTACCATCAAACACTCCAGAGTTTGCTCAACAGTCTTGTAATTCATCAACATCTGTTTATTTGCCCCAGTTAAATAGAAAATAGTCTTGGTTACTCATCTAGCAGAGGCTGAGGATCCAGCAATAACACACAAGTGTCAACATGTCACTAGATTTTTGTTGCCATGAAAGAATATTTGTAAATTTTGTAGTCTTTCATGTCTAAATAAATGTATTTCTGAGCAGACCAGTGGGAATCAGTAAAACCAGTATTAAACCTGTAAAAGTGAAAGGCAACCCTGTAGTCACTTTTAATGGAAGAGGACACAACAACTGGAGAAAGCAGCAAACAGTCTCCTGAGGTTAACCTTGCAGTTTTTGGTGTGGTCAACTTATCAACCAGGCTGGAGAAAACAGAGGGTGAGAAGGGAAAGCAGTGGGACTCTCTTTAAAAGTCATATCCAGAATAACAAACCTAGAAGTCCTCCATAGTACCAAGCTGTAATATTTACCAGCACCTTTGATTTCAGAAAGTTCATCTTCCAAAAAGGCAAACATTTTTGCATTCAGAGTGCACTCAGAGTGGAGCAGTCAGCAAATGCATCAAAGGGATAAGAGAGTAAGTCCATTCATTAACAGCATCACTTTCTCCCTTTGCCACACTTAATGATACATATTTTCTACTTGCATGTACTATATTAAACTTACTAATTGGCTACATAATAAAGCTCAAAGGATGTTATGTTTAAATAACTAGGGAACTGAGAATTGGGAGAGAGGAATGGGAGGGACGGGTATAAGCTGATATTTACTTAATGACCACATTTTTTAAAGATTTTAGCTGACATTTTCTACAAATATGTTTAAATCTTATGTCTTACAGAAATTAATCAACATACTCATTCTAAAAGTAATTTATTTGGGATTTGTAGTAACTCTTGTCACACTAACAAATCCTGCCTTAAATAATCTGGCAAAACGCCTCACACAACTAAAGCAAAGACCCCAAAGCCATATAACACATTGTTCCACTAATAGAATTAATAATTCTACATTATTATAACTCTTGGCTTTTTTTTTTTTTTTTTTTTTTTAATAAAATTCTCCCACCTAGAAGGATTCTGTGTCAATGTGGTCAGTAGAAGAATATCCTGAGGGAAAGCACATCTGCCCAGTACCTCCCTTTCATTCATTAACCCACCAGGGGCTAACACTAATTAGATCAGGCTGCTCATTCTAAGCTGATAATTGATTTAAATAGGTTGCTCATTTAAAATAGAATAAAAACCTGCTAAACATTTGGTGCTTAGGTTTTTTTCATCTGCAACTTTCAATTGCTTGTGCAATGTAGCATAAAATGTAGAGGTCTCCCTTTGCTAAAAAGGCCATAAAATTAATTACAATGAGTATGAATTGAGCAGGGTGGGGGAAAAGGAGCACTGGAGTTAACTGGTGATGGCTAAGAACCAAAAGTAAAAGAGCTTGTTTCCTTTAGGCAGAATTTTTAAAGTAACTTGAACATCTGAACTTGTTAGTTCTGCATTTTTTTTATCCTGTAAGAGAAGAAACAGTTTAGCATGTTCAGCAATGACTCATCCCTCTTTTAAACTGGCATTGTGGGGTGCACAAAAACATTATTGTATAATAGTAGAGGTTTCCATTGTCTCTCTTCAATTAATTAATATCTCAGCCTATGTCCAAGCATAAATACTAAGTCTGCATTGTGTTATTTGGATGGTATCAGCCCTCAGTCAACATAAGCATATTAATCTGGTGAAGCTACAGATCAAAAACTTTAGTTGCAAATGTCCATAATTTATAACTCGCTTCTTCCAAATCTAAATAAATCAATAGCTTTTCAGCCATGTAGAGCTGTTTTTGTTTATACAAGGTTCAGACTTCAACCCAGGCTCAACCTCAGCATTTGCTGTTTATTTAGCCTGCTTAAGCATCTAAATCTGCAAGCTACCATGCACACACACACAAGACAAGTAGCAGCAGGCACAAGTAGGCTGAGATAGCAGCTTCTGAGAAAGCTGCAGATTTTTTAAAGCAGGCTTACCAGGGGACCTAAATAAAAGTGACTGCAAGACGCAGAGATTGCCAGCACTATTATTTTCTTTTTAATCCCACTCACTAATAAAGCCAAGTCCCTGCCACCCCATCCACTGCCACGGCCCCCTTTCTCACCCCATTTGGGGAAGTCGCCTCCGCACAGGTGGCACCACATTTTCCCTGTTATAAATCGCATTCTTTCTCCTGCTTCTACCAAATTCAAACCAGAGATTCAGACTTTACAGTCTCGGGGGTGTTCAGGGACTCTCTGCCTTGAAAAACTATTCAAGAGCACTCACTAGTGGCTGAAGGTTAAAACAGCACCTTCTCAGGCTGTGCTGTTCATGCTTTTTTAAATTGTAGGGAAGACAGCTAGAAGACAATAAACACCCTTTCGATAATTCTGTATTCAGCACCTGATCGTTTTCTCAGTTAATAGTAAACATTATATACCGGTAAGCAGGTTTTCAAGGCAACCAGTTGTGAAATACATTGAAAACGATAGCTCCCAAATTGCTATCGAGCAATACTGAAGATAATTCAATTGCTTTTATTTTACAGGAATGCCTAAATTTCTCCGCTTAGTTTTGAACATAATAAAGCAAGCCTTTTTTAAAAGGAAGATGCTAATTTATTCCCTTGAATGTTCATTTTGTCACTGAGCGCATGCTTCCTATGTTCTCCTGTTAGGTGCATTACTATATAAGCACGCAGCATATGAAAATGTATGTGAACAATCAGTTTAATTGACAGTCTGCTGTCAGGAGGGCACAAATAGGGTGAACTTAATGACCATATCGTGGCACTTTACTTGCACTAAAACTCCCAGTGCAAGAAGACATCTGAATGTCGATAACCAGGGTGACTCAGTAAAACTGTGATGCCCAGAGGGGGTGATTTTACAAAGTTTTCCCACTACGCCTCTCTAAATGGCAGTAAACTGTGCTGGCCAACTGTGGATGTAGTGACCATCACACCAGGGCTGGGGTAGCTGCTGGGAGCTGGACATTTGGCACAGTGCAGGGCTCCCTGAGCAAGGTGGGCGATGGGCTCCTCTTCAAGCCATATCGCTACAGAGGAACAGATTGGCAGCTCATCTGGAAAGCTGCCTGTTCCTAGATTAACAATGAGGTAATTTAGAATTTACATATGTGTGGAGAGGGACTGTTTTGATCCCAAGGTAATATATCTGTGGTATAATAATGTGGGCAATAGAGAAAAGGTGAAGCGGAGAGGACAGATAAGAGGGAAGTGAATTGTCTCTGGTGCTGGTGCCAAGGAGAGACCTAACAAAGCCCCAGGTCCAGCTCGGGATGGAGTCAAGGCATTGCTGGAACAACAGAGATGTGGCTGATCTGCAGAAAGGTGAATGCATGAGCAAGGGACATTGCAAAGGTCAGAGAAGCAGTTTGCACAGCTGTGTGTCCAAGTGGGCTGCTCCAGCCCCAGGTCGTCCAGCCGGACATTTCAGTAGCTGAAAACCAGGCTTTGTCACTACCTTTCCCTTGTCTCAACACCTTCAAGGGCCACTGGGAGAAGAGAGGTTTTAGCCAGGATAAGGCTTAATGCACTTGACTCCTTCTGAGCCTCTGTATTTGGGAAACTTCAACACATGTTCCCCCACAGCAGTCGGTTGGATGTGCTGCCTCAGACCTGAGACCCGGAGAAGCAAAGAATTTTGCCTGTGGTTCCATGGATAGTTGGCAAGCAGAGGAGGTAATTGCTGCTGACTCTAGGCAAATATTTTAAACAACACAGCGTCCTCCCCAAACACAGGACTGGGGCTGGAAATGAAGAAAATAGGCTGGCATTCATTCACCAAGCCCTCAATGATGAGGCAAGAGCTGATGGCAGAGAAGTGATCAGCTGCACAGTAAAAACACAGCATATTCCTAAATACTAACATATCCTGTTTTGATTTTTAATACTGTCTGCTCCGCTTTGGCCTCTCTTTGACAAAAGAGTTTTGGGGGTCATGGAGGAAGTTTGAAATGACAGTAATCTCTCTTACATTCTGATGAATGTTTGCATCATCTATCCAATTTGGAGTAGCAAAGCCAATTACACTGCAGAAATATAGCCTGTGCATTGCACGTGACCTAAGCAGAGAGGTAAGTGGGAGTAGCTTAAAACTGAGATGACATTTCTTCCTCATCCAGAAAGTCCATTTAATTGCCAGCATTAAATGTCATCTGCTAATTTATGTCCAGAACTGTATGTATAAGTGAAGGCCAATGTATTTACAATTGTGACCTCCACAAAAAAGATGGCATCAAATTTCACCTGAGTGTTAGGATAGTCAATCATTCAGTTTGTGGTTCATCTCCTTTTAGTCCACACTTTTCCTCTTATGCTTTCTATCCTGCCTTGCTGTTTGCCTTTTCACTTATTTCATGATACATTTCAGTATCTGTATTTTTCCTTGGAATACTTTTCCTTAATATATCCTTTAATTTTACTATAATTTCTCTCCTTTCTATGAATGCCTTCAACTTGAGATACAGATTTCAATTATCTCTTTTTTTTTTTCTATGAAACTTGTGTTCATCTCCTCTGCACAATGTTTTTAGTCTCATTTCTAGCTGATTTTGTAGTTACATAAAACATAATAGTAATATTAATTATAATAATAAGTTTCTTCTCTCCTTCCATTTTCTGATGATAACTAGATGTCACTGTTACTTCCCTTTGCCACTTCCTGATGACCATTTCAAAATTAATCCTGACCTGTCCTCAGTGGGGCTAGACTCTCCTTTCTTGTTTTCCTCGTGCAGTGGTGACAGAAAAGGACACGTTGCTCCTCATAGTAGTGTGATAAACCGGGGAGCTGATAAACCTTTCTGTTCTTCCATGGGGGATTCATCCCTCTTTTGAGGAAACCCAGTTAGATTCCTTTTCTTTGGAAGTACAGTGTTAAATTTTTGCTTTAGGACACCCATCAGTAGTTCTGGAAAAATGCTTCTTCCTGGATCACTGCTGTAATTATTGAGGTTCAGTAACGAGTATCAGATATGGAGTTTACAACCAAATCCTCCAGATTGTTTCAGGCACAAATTTTGGATAATGGTTGCCTTGCTTGCAAGCAGTAATCTCTCCTGCACAGAGAGGTTTGGTGTCCTGAGAAGAGGTAAGAAGGTAAGATGAGCACTGGGTAGTTTTACTGATGCTGCAGTTTGAGTAGACATTAAGGGCTATGGGGATTTTTAAGTGCTTCAGTCACGGTCCTTAGACTCAAGAGCACTTAATACCTAAAAGATTTTTCCTTTCGACTTCCTCTTTCTCCTAAAACGAAGAGATTACAGTTCAACTTTCTATTTGTGTGTTTGTTTATACTTTTAATCCTGGGGGGGGGTGTTAAATTACCAGTATTTGGGGGGCAGCTCAGCAAAAACACAACAGGAGCAGTGTGCCTGCAAGCAGATTGTGCAACTGCTTCTTTTGTGGTGTTTCCTTTTGTATCCCTCTACTCAGTGACTGCTCTGGATCCCTTTCTAGGACACAAGCCAAGAATGAGAAATAGGGCTGCAAGCAAGACAACAATTCACAACCGCAGTATTGTTGGACTTGGAGTACACACCAGGGTAAAACCTACAAGAGGATACAAGATGCTTTAAGTAGCAGAAGCTGATTTTATGTGGACTTGGGCAGTCCACCTCGCTGAGCTGCATACAGCCCCTGCAGCCACAAGGGACCTGGCAAAGGAATTTCTCCTGGTTATGTCAGTGAGGAAATGACAGCAGGAACAAATGCTGGTAAGCACCCAAGGTGAATAGTAAAGTAAGTAGGATGTGTATGAATATGTGCTTTGTTAAGTGAAAGGACTGTGCTGCTAGTGGAAATAAACCGCAGAAGATTAAGATGAACAGTCAAAATGGGGAAAAAATACCTGTGTTCTAGTTTGCTGGGAATTTTTAGCCAAAAACATGACAGTCTTTGCACATACTGCATGAGAAGGAAAAGATAAAGCTCGTTTTTCACAGTTTGGAAACAGGAAACCGTGGGCACAGGAAAATGGGCACTGAGAACCAAATGGAACACTTTGGTTCTACTTAAAGAGGATGATGCAAATGACAGCAACAGATAGTCACCACCACTGTGCAATGAAAGAGTATAAATGTCTTAGAAACACAGAAATGTGTATTCCAGATTTTAAAGGAAACTCCTCTTTAATTTTCTGACAATGGGTATGGCTTATAATGAAGCTTTAAAATTATTTGGGAGACATTACGGTATGAAAAGTGGATTTGGGAATCTTCCATAGATTACTACGCAAGACAATATAAACTCTCCAATTCCCACAGCAGATGTTTGAGCTGTTCAGAAAATGCTGACAAAAATTAAATTTTTATGAAAAAGAAAAGCTCTCACAAAACTGTGATTTCCTAATCCAGCCCACACTCCCAGTTCCCACCTGTCTTTGAGAATGCTCTGGGTGTGATCCAAAGCCTGTGAAAGCAATGGACAGGATCCCACTGGCATTCAGCAGGTGGGACACAAATGCCAAGTCGGTCTTGGGATGTCTCTTGAAAACCATATCTCTCACTGCAGATACCAAGTATTATATCTAGGCCTGAAATAACCCTCTGTAAAACAAGCTACAAAGGCTTTGGATATTTCATGGTCAAACTTGCTAGTGCAAACAAACTGGCAAAGAGTCAATCTGGAAGGATGACAATTACCAAATGAAAATAGCCCAAGCATATTCAATCAAAAAGTTATCTACTATGCTAGCCAAGAAGGAGATGCAAATTTTACTGCTCAGAAAGGCCTAGAACTACCAACTTAAGCAGTATTTGGACCCTGTCTCTGCCTCAGGTGCAGTTTTACCATGGGAGAGAAGGTGAAGGTCTCCAAGCACACCTCTGCATAGTGTGCAGGGGCTCCCATACCACACAACATCTTCACAGCTGTGCATCCCACTTCTCCATCCAGCTGAGAGCTAGATCCTTCCAGTTTGCTTTGTCTGCTTCATGTGCAAACTGGATTGCCTCACATGCACTGGACTCTTTTCCTTTCCCCCTCTGAAATACAGCATAAAGTAGCAAAAACATTAGACATGTCCTAGAGGAAAATCCCACAAATCTACAAATATTACTGGCACTTCCCACAAGATCTAGGATGGAGAGTGCTGTGTTTCTGCTCAACTCACCCATGCAGATAATCCAGACAGTTCTCTGCCACCTCCACAGCTATAATGCTGAAAACTGTTTGTGTGAAAAGGACAAAAGACAGAACATTCAATGTCATTAAGATAAAGTGAAATTAGCACTAACAGCGATAGAATGCTAAAAGCAAGATTTGCAGAAAATCATTGTGATAAAAGGTTAAAATTAGCTACCTTTCTGCAAATTAGAAGGCTTACATGCGGGATAGGCTCAGGACATGAAATTCTTAGCTATTGCAGAGTAGTTACATTATAGGAAATCTTAAAAGCAGGAGCAGAAAGATGCAGCAGACATTCTAGGTTTTGAGATATTCTGTTTCTTATTAGTCAGAGGAGAGATACATGCAAAGTAAAAATGCAGCCTGCAGAATGGGGACCATTGCAGGTTCTGTTGCTTGTGATGCCTAAGAGGACTGCCATAGTGGTATTTGATGGCATTAAGATCTCTGATTATACAAGAAAGCTTTTGAGTCAAAACAGTTTGTGAGAATCACAAATCAATTTTATTTGCTGAAAATTTCCATCAAAATGATATTTTTAAAGAGAAAATTTTTGCCCTTGTTGAAAGAAACGAAACCATGTAGATGTAAACATTTCAGCCAGCGGTCAAATGGTTGAGTTTTCACCAAAGACCTCAATTTTTAGCAACTATCTTTTTGATATCTTTATATCTTGTGTCATGAGACACAGAATCAAGGTTTGAAGAAGGAGGCTGTGAACCTGCACACCCTGCACCTTCAGCTTTAAGAACAACTTTCTTGGGCTGTGTCAGAAATAAGCCTGCAAGAGCTCTGAATGGTGATGTAGCCAGTCAAAAAGAAATTTCCGTACTACACTGGCTTCATACCCTGGGCTTTGACTGAACACATAGAAAGCAGAGATATAAAGAAGAGGAAATGCCAAGGACGTGAAAAAAACATATCTAAAACAGCAGCTGAAATTTCTAATATTATTTTCCCACACGATGACTTCCTCAACTAGATCTAATTTATAGTACCGATTGTCCTTGTGAGAGGAAAGAAAAAAAAAAGTGTTTTTCATTTATTCTTCTTCATGTTGTTCAGTAATTCTCTATCATATCTGGCTATGCCAGTGGTCACTGGCAGTGCCAGCAATCAGTGGCAGTCTAGGATCAGGGCTAAGGGAATGTTGCAAATGGAGAAAATTCAAATCAATGTCACCCACCACAGTCAGATTTTTACTTAGCCTCTGATATAAGGAGTCCCATCAGCTTTGGATAAAGCAAATGGTGCAGATTTTGTGTCTCCTTTTGTGACGAGATGGATCTTGTTACTTGTCCCTGGATGATTTTAAGTCTCTGCCTCATTTCGGTTCTTGGTTGTGCTGCAGCCTCCCCTGCAGCTGTTGTCCCTACCAAAGCCTTCATGGGGTATTTTATCCCTATCAAGGTACTTGTTTTCACTGACCTTCATGGAAGATTTATCCCCTCTCAGGTTTAATTAAAACAGGTAAGATTCAAAAACTGTTGGTGAAGAAATGGTATTCACATCTGCATAAGCAAACACACACAAGTGTCTACAGCTTGGGTTTGTTTTGTTTTGGGTTTTTTTGGTTGGTTGGTTTTTGGTTTTGGGGTTTTTTTTTGTGAGGGAATCAGCTTAAAATGCTAACAGAATGAGATTTCCCTCCATCAGTCATACTGAACACATGTATTTGTATTTCATTCATAGTTCCAGGAAATAATAATTTTTGTAGTGGGAAAATTAATCTGTCAGGATTATAGTATTCAAAATGAGCTGCAAAGAGAAGAAAAGAACCATAAATGATAAATACATGTAAACCAATTGTTGGTTTTATTTTATCAAGCCACAAAAATGTATAATACTCAGCTCCAGGGATTTTAAATGGATTGAACAATATTTTTTTTTTAAGAAATCTTTCCTTTGTTTTATTCCAGGATAATGAGTAAGTGCCCCCAGGACAGTCTTGAAAGGAGATAGTGCATCTCAAGAGCTGATTTGCTTTTTCTGGCAACATATTTTAACTGTATTTGAATTAAGCAACTAGACTGACTGGCTGTCAATACTGCAAAGCAAGTTTACAAAGCTGCCTTAGTTGCACTGCTCAGCCACAACTATATGCCTGTATTCAGAACTGTCAGGTGTATTTTCTTCTCATGTGAAAAAACAATTTTCACTTCAAATTTCAGGTGTAACCTAGAGAGCAACTCTGGTGATGAGCTGCTCAGGAACCCAGGGATTTGTCCCACTCAAAGCCTTGCCAGCTCAGCATGGCTTTCAGCACTCACTGAGGGGACAGGATGGGGCTTATGGATCAGCACAAAACTGCTGCTGACCTGGCCCTTTCTGTAGAAGGGAAAGAGAACAAGGAGCCTTCATGGCAGGGTGACAGTGAGCAAAAGAGCAATTATTGTTTTCTTTCATTTTAGGGTGTAATACTGCAGTTAGGGGCTCAGAGTGCTGAGTGGGAGTGTGAGGTGTGCTCCGAGGGAACTCAGGAGAAGACTTTAGGGAATTAGCTGATGGACATGCAGGGGAATTTTTACAGTGTAAAGGAAAATACTATATATTTAAAAAAAAAAAAAAAAAAAAAAATGGAGAAAGTAGGATTATAAGAAAGGAGGATAGATGCAGTCTTAGGGTGACTGAATGCTGATAATGAGAGGGCATAATTTTGGGGGGACTGAAAAAAAAATCTAGTTCAGGCATTACTAAGTGTCTAAATCAGTACAGAAAAGACAAATTCACAGACTCAAAAGCCAGATACTATAATGCGTGGAACCTAAATTTTACACACAACTATTTAGAGCCTAATAGTGTAAGTCCACTTCACTTCTCAATTACTTTTTTAAAAACCTCTTTGTGAATGCAAGACAGACAGCCATGACTGGCTGGTGTCTCTGCAACTGTTAACGCTTCTATACAATGAAGGGAAAAAAAATGCAAAGCCAAACAGAGATGGTGATATGAGCAAGTGGATTAGAATAAGAAATGATGAGTGATGGATACTGGTTTACACACAGCTCTGCCTTGCTGAATGATGACAAATGGAGCTCCTGCTGCTTTGGATCACCAACTAAACTGAGTGGTGAGCCTTGAGGACCTCAGAGACAAATTTCTGACCCGCTGTGAAACCAGACACCCCTGCAGCTACTGCAGACTACAGGCTTCAACACTGACCTTCCACAAAGAGCACTGCACAATAACCAGGCAGACAGATGCTGCAGTCCTATCTTCATCCCCAGACTGAGATGGTGTTTTTCCCACTAAACTCTGAATCCCAAAGAGGCTCTACCTGGCAGCTGTGTGGGCCATAACTAATAGAAATAGTTCCAGATTTCTGTAAGGAGAGGTGAAAAAGGCACACCAGGGCTTGATGCACATCTGAGGATGCTTCAGGTAGGGCAAAGACAGAGAGCTGTGTTTGGTATTGCTCCAGTAAAGCCATGGAGCCTCCTAATAATTTTGACAGCCTCATTAAAAAGACAGGTAAAATGCTGGGGAATATGCCTAGATATGCCTTTAAAGATGTGGGGTGTTCAATTCTCCCAAAGAGAGAACAAATCATTGACTTGGTCCAGTGAGTGATGACAGCTGGGTCACAAATACGTACACTGAGTACTGCAAAGTCACTGTTGCTGCTTATGGAATCCTTGTGGATGTCTATGTCCTTCCAACATGTTGACTTCAGGGTAAAGTCAGATAAAACTCCATGGTGGTCAGGTTAAAACTGAAAAGAAACCTATTATCTAAGGCCTAGGAGCATCTGGACCTCTATAAAAATAAAACTGTCAATGAGAGTGTCAAAAAACATGGGATTAAAATACTTTGCTGCTTTTATAGATACCAACAGCCACTTGTTATCTAATGAGATTCACAACCTAATTACGGTTACCTAGTATATTTGACATACATATATTCTTTCTTTTTACACTGCACGCCCCTGCAAATACTTTGATAGCATGCCTCAGTTTCATAGCATGTGTTGATTTTTATAGCTTCCTTTTAAAATCGCTAACCTTCAGGAGAGAGAAAACATACAAGTACCTTAAGAAATGTTGATTTATGAACTACAGTGGTCTTTATTTTTCTTGTAAACCTGGGTGGAAAATTGATCAGTTATAAGCCTGCTATAGATCTCACAGGTTTCCAAGATATATTATCGTATTTCAAGATTATCTGATATTGCAAAAGATTTTTTTCACCTTCTTTTTTTCTTTACCATAGCAATACATTTTTCTGTCACCATTTTTTTTTCTACTCTTGTAGAGTTTTTTTCTGCTCTTGTTAGACTTAGGGAAGCTATCAAAAAATAAAAATAAAGAGGAAGAAATCATCCTAGAGAAAGCAGCTTTGGGCCACCCCAGGTTTTCCCACTCAATTACAATGTAGGTTTTATTTCATACCCCACTGAGGTGGAATTTGCAGAATGTTTCTTGAATTACCATGAGGCACTCTTGTAAGACAATTACTGTCTTTTTTCCCCCCCTTTTGCTTCACTCTGCTTTTGACAGCTGTTGGCGTTTATTATATAGCCAACGGACCTGGCATCAATTTTTCAGTGAAGAGCCCTTCTGTAGGACACAGATAAGTTAAACTGTAAAGTGAAATGTACAGACTAGTAATGCACAAAAGTAAGATATCCATCTTATAGAAAAGAAAACTGTTTCAAAATATTTTCTAACCTAGTTTTGGGCAGAAAGATGAAATTGAAGAATTTTAGCAAAACAGTTCAAAAAGTAATGCTTTAACAATATTAGAATAAATAAGAAAGGGTTGACCCTTTTATCAGAACCAAAATGGTATTTCAAAATCACAAGAGTTTTCATAGTTCCACATCCAAGTCTGTTGCTCCAGCTTTTTCTGCTTTGGGTAATACCAGGGATACAGGGACCTCTTCATCATGTCCCCCAAGCATCACCTCTCTTGAGAATATTAATATGTAGACCAATTATATTCCAGATTATTTTTAAAAAAACTATTATTTATTTTAGTAATAAATCACACATTATTTACACCAATAATCTGTATAGACACAGATCATATAAAAACTGTGGTATATATAATGTTATATTCTATTTCAAAAGGCACATTAAAGACATTTTTTGAGTTTTGGAACCTTCAGTTGTTACCGATTAAAGTATTTGGGTGCTCAGAATTCAAACAAGATGCCCTTGTTGACTGGATGGAGCTGAAATATCTGGCTTTATGTTAGAAAACAGGTTCTGAGCAACTGGTCTCCAACTCAGTAAGAGCAGTGGTGGGTGCCAAAGTCAGTCACAGGCTGGCTTTCAGCCTCTAAGTTTTGAGATGAAGGCTACATAAGAATTACAAGCTGTATTTTGGCAAAAGAAACAAAACAATCATCTTTTCCATGAAACAGCTCTCAAGCTTTGGCAGTTCAGTTGTGATCTTCAGCCACCTACCTATCCAAATTATCAGCATCTTTCTCAGTCCTTTTCCATGTTCACTTTATGCCTATGCTGAGATGCTGTTTATTTTGTACTTACAGTGCTTTCTAGGAGTATTTGTTTTTCTCTTGCCCTGAATCAGGAGCTAACAGCAAGGTGAAAGTTCCCTCTCTAGCTGGAAGGAGACCTGGATCTGGGCCAGGATGCAAATATACTTCTTCCTAAGTGTTCCCCTACTAAAGGTCATAGACAAATTATCTTGCAGATGTTGAATTTTGGTTCATTCTACTGGAATACCCATTGAATGACATCAGTAAGATTTCTTGAAAATTAAGAGGTTTTGTCATTATTAACACAGATGTTATAACCTGGACTGAAAAGCAAAGCTGTGGACTGAGACAGAAGGTTAGGTCAAAAGCTTCAATTAATTCTCACAGAAATCAAACCTAAAGATGTTCACCTTTGATTCTGACATAGATTTGAACCAGCTTTTCAGATATAATTAGTGGAATTCCTAATCTGTATATGTTGTGAATCATAGATGTTTTGCTTTGCATAGGCAGTAATTTTCATCAGGCCTCAAATTCATACTTCTCCTGGAGAAGTTACTGAACACTTAGAGTTGGAAGAATGGGTCTCAGAAGAAATCTATACTAAAGTTTTATATAAATTATTTATATTTATAAATAATTTATATATAAACTTAGTCTACTACAGTCACTTACTGCATGAGACAAGGCAGTTCAGATGAACCACAGATCCAACCCAGCTGGTTCTAACATTCTTGTTACCACCTTTCTATCAATAATATGATAATTATGCAGACTAAATAAAAAAGCACTTTGAAGTGCTTAATCAAGAATCTTACTGCTACAGCCTCTGGCTGGAAACATTCCTCTCCTTGCCATGAGCATGTTTAAGTGCATAACACCATGATTTGTTAGGTGGAAGAAGCTGTATGACAAAACACTTCAGAGATGCAATGCTTTTTGCCAAGCAGCTGAAACTGTTCTGTTGATAAATGTTCATGTCTCATACTATTAACACTGTCACACAGGTAAAGTTTGATCTCCTGACAAAAGCTCTTGTGGCTGTCTCTTAATCTATTCAGTGATCAATATTAACACTGTCAAATGTCTCAAAACATTCCTTTTAGCTTGTTTGTTTCAGCATGTGCTCTGTACACATGCACATATTTCACTCCACATGTTCATTCTCTATGTGTGTAAATATATATATATATTGTGTTCCAAGTGATAATATACATTTGCTTTGGTAAGTGCAGCAAGCCAGAATATAATAGAAGATGAAGGCCCAGATAACCTGGAAAGAACACATTATTAGCCATTTGTAAAATCAGAGAGGCAGCTGCTTATATAAACCTGGAGTTTGTATTGGTCTGAAAGCTCCATCAGGATCTCAATACAGTCTGAAAGTCTTCTTTGCTGTCTTATGAATCATTTTGGCTTTTTAACCTCAAGTCTCTCTGACACCAGCAAGAATGGACAGGACTCCGTTTGCTATGGAAGATGGGGTGTTGAACTAGATGATCTTTACCATCTCACATATGTATGCAGCACATAAAAGATGTGGTCCTGTGATAAACGATATCCCAATTATCTGATAATATTTAAAATAAGTTGTGATGATACATAAACCAACTGCTAGACTGTGCCCTCACACCTTATCACTCTTCTCCAAATGCTGCTGAAGATTTCCGGAGTAATCACACCAGACACCTTGACTCCTTCATGGTGTAGCAGATTCCATTTTTCTCTTAAACATGTAAGGCCATCAAAACTCCAAAGTTTAAATAAAATTAGCATGTGTTTTGGCTTAGCCAAGACCTGAGATGATGGAACTGTAATTTCTTGGAGACCAAATGAACATAACTTTATAAAGTCTGGGTTTTCACAAGCAGACACTGCAATTTAATGATTTATCTTCTCAGAGGAGCATATTATATCTTGAAGTAGAGCCTGAAAGATTTTACCCTGTAGGGAATGCAGCTACAACAAAAGAAAACTGAAAGCCATTTGGCTTCTTGTGACCAATTTGGAGTTTGAATTGGCCAAATTCCACACATGAGCACAGAGACACAGACACACAGCGGCTGCAACCAGCTCCCAGTGCCAAATTGCAACCATATTTATAATCCTTTCAAAACACTTGAGTCCATTTTTGTGGGAACAACAAACATAAAAATAATGAAAAAACAATATTTCTTTTAGGAAGCGAAGTGTCCTCTCACCCACACACCCAGCAAAAGACATCATGTTGCATTTCCTGCTATTGAACTGAACAATGCCAGCCATTAGTATATGTTGTTTCTTGTTAATATTTCTTTTTGAATAAGCATGTTAAAAATAAGAACCTTTACATTTTTTATCTATACATTTTTTTCTAACTAAAAGAGGAAAATTCATTCATACCTGACTGTGTGGCCAAAGAGTCTTCCTAATTTAAATTATACCTGTGTCTGTAAAGCTATTTTTTCAACATCAAAAATAATGGTTTATTCCTTAGTATGCATGGAAATTGCATTTAGTAGTAGCCGAGAGTCTGGTTTTGTATCCATGCTATGTGGATATTAACTTGTAATGACAATAAAAAATCTCTCTTGACACTGAAACACTATTGTAAAGAACAAATTTATTTTTGTTGATACTAACATCTCAAAATCACAACAGCATATTCATATATGCTGATGCATATATTCAATAATAAAAATATTTTTCAATCATACATAGCCAGGTTTGAGGGCAGACCTTTAGCTAACATCTGACAACGTCATTTAAAATTGATACCACATTAGACTCTCTCCTTTATTGTTCTGCTGTTCTGAAATTTAAAATTTTCTGTTTGAAGAGACTCCCAGCATTCTGAAGCTGCTAGAAACCAGCTCCTTTCACTGCTATAAATCAACCTGCAATAACTAATTTCATCCCCAGAGGACAAGTCCCACATGATCCAATAACATTTCTAACAGCATCAGAATCCCAGATTGAAACTTATTTTCATATCTGATATTGAAGGGAAGGCACTGATCCAGCAAATAAATAGAAGACACTATTTTCCACCAAAATGTAGAGCAAAAAGAAGGAAGATAGAAGAGGGAGAAGGGTTGTTCCCTGAAAATGGGCAAATGTGAACTACACAATGCCACTTACAATTCCCAAACATGAAGCACAGTTCCAGTAAAATGACATTAGCAGCTTTCATATGATAATTTGTATAGAAGAGAAGGTTGTTTCTGGGTGGAGCACTAACCAAGACCAAGTTCACTGAACCTAGCACACCCTTCAATCAGCCATGGAAAAAAACAATAGGGGATAGGGATGGGGGAGACTTTTATTTTGACTTGGCAGCAGATATGAAGGCAGGGGGTGAGTATAGGGAGTGGGAGTTCAAGAAAGCTAAATGTTTGAAATGTCTCTGAATGCACATATATTATTTATAACAATAAAATAACAATCATTCCTGCATTGACATACAGGGTGGCAAACCAAGCAAATGCAGATTTATATGGTACGTGTAACATATGAAATAATGAAAGAAGGTAGTGGCAGTCTGCCAAGTCTCTCCCTCCCCATTACCCTCCTCCCCAGTCATTGACTTTCAAAGAGGAAAAGATTTCATACAACAAAATCTACCCTGACTTCCAGGAGGTACAACAAAAAGGGATTTAAACTTAGTTGTATCCTCTAAGTAGTACAAAATAAATTCAAGTTTCAAGTAGTTCCTTGCAAAAATAAGCCTTAGCTTGGTGAGACAAACATTCAAGTTGAGATTTTCTTGCCTGTCTTTTAGCTAGGATTTTTCACTCCTTTTATTTGCTTTCTTTTAGCATAATTTTATTCTGATTTTAAAATAAAAGCTACAAAAGGCTGTTCTATTTTCATGGAAATTGCCCAGCAGTAAGATTTTCAACTCATTTCCAGAAGAATAATCTTTGTCCTAGTCAATTCAGCCAAGATAGTTTGCGGGCTTTCACACAGCAATTTACTAATTAATGACAAATTAAATAGTGTTCTATATGAAGATGACTTCAGAGGTGGTGCATAGAGCTTGGGATTCCTAGAATATCTTCAGACTGGCTACAGTCTATTTGCATGAAAATATGGCTGTTCATATCATGTTCCATTCTTTGTGTGAGCACAAAATAAACCCTTCTGATGCATAAGCATGTTCCCTCTAGTCATATAGATATTTACATTTGATTCAATACTCTTGATGTGCCTTAAAACATGCTTAGGATTCAAAGCCACAGAGCTATCACATTAACACCTTGCTGCACTCTTTGGGAAAAATCATTCAGGCTGCTCCAAGAGATGTAAGGTATGCTATCAAAATGCATCACTTTACAGCATGGCTTCATTTTGAAGGAGTGGTGGAATCATTCACAGGGCTGCACTCCTCAGGGTATCTCACCAGGGGCATCATTTCAGAGGTAGGCATTTCAAGCACTCAGGATTGGTGTAATTTTCATCTTCCTGAAAAAAACAGGTAGCGTGTTCTTGACTTTAATGGGACCTCACTGCAATGCAGTGCTTCGAAAAGAGCCCTTGAACTGACACCTTTGACTGACTCTGAGACTCACAAGGTCATTTTTGGACATCTTGGCCTTTTCTCCAGCAGCATTAATCTCCCTTCAGCCTGGCCACACCACCAGAGCCCAGGGTTTCTGGGTAGGGGCATGAATCAGCTTAGGGAGCTGCAAACCTTCTGCTCCATGCAGTCAAATATTCAGATCTCACCTAGCAGACACTGGATGCATGTCTGATGCATGTGTTGTAGCTTCTGAATTTGTCACCTGATGCACACGGTATTCCCAGACTGGATTTACTGCAATATCTATCAGAAAGTCAGGAATTATTATATTTTAACATCTAATGCTAGAAGGGACCATGAGGCTTTAGGGTGACAGAGAAGACACTGAAATAGAACATTGTTTAGGGGGAAGAGGTATGGCTGAAAACCCTTTACTTGAACCATAGGGTTGCTACTTGGTCTAAAGAAATTTTGGTTACATCTCTGCTGATCTGTACCACTAGTTTTCCTATACCACATACATTAGGTAATATACAATTGACCACAAAAGTCCATGTTTTCTCTAATGTTAGATGGTGCAGCTTGCTGGGCTGATCCCCCCAGACTTGAGGAAATGTACAATAAGGCAAGAAAGATTCAGTTTTTAAAATAAATTGAATGTTTGATCACAAGTAAGCACTCTGCAAAGCCGTGTGCTGTTACTATGACAAGTTCTTAAAACCAGAGCTAGCTATTAAAAGAACTTTATTGATTGTCATGCCACATCAGGTCAGAAACTCATTTAGTCTTTTATTGCATTCCTAGCACAGGATGTTTCAGAGGAAGGTGTGGAACTCCCATAACAGAGAATTATGCAATAACTTGCTTATGAGAGAATCTTCTCCCTAACATCAGTGCTTAATGGTAAGCATTATTGTTCTTTCTCTACAGCACCATCCTATTTAAAGTGGCTGCAGCTGCTCTCTCCACATGTAGGCAGTGAGTCTTGCAGCCTTTTTCATTATATTCTAATGTTGTCCATGTGCAATGAGTTCCACAAGTTAACATATGTACAAACAATATTTCAATGGTTTTCTTCCCCCTTTTTAGTAATAAAACTTCCTTTGATATAATTCATGACTAAAAAAAGTGTATCTGTACTGCACTAAGCCTTACTGAGCACTTTCCTTATGCCTTCCTCAGTGCTTCCCTCTCTTAATTCTCTGATTCAGTAGTAATATAGTAAATATTCAGTAGCAATAAATATAGTAAAGAATGAGTACTTGCAGACTTTTTCCTCTTTATACATTTCTGTTTTAGGTATGAACAGATCACAGTTTATTTGCATTTATTTTTATGAAATATTTTGATGACTAATATATGCTCAGTTTTATTGAGAAGATTGTAATCTCGCTAAGCAGAGATATTTTTCTAGAATATAAAGAAGAATGGGTGTGCCTAAGCCCATGAACAAGAAGCCAGGTTACAAAATCAAAATAAAATTTCTCAACTGTTCTTGAATGTCTGCTAAAAAACAGTGTTTTCATAAACTTTCCTGACATAAGCTCCCTTTCAAGAAAGCTAATGAAACTGAACCCAAAGCAGATGGGAATACAATCAAGACAAATTTGTTTTCCAATTCAATTCAGTTGTTGTGGATTTTTTTCTCCTCTACTCTTCTACTTTCAGATTCTTCATCTGTTTTATGGGTTGCTACTTACTCTCCCCATAGTGAAGGATCAATACATTCATATTTTTTAAAGTATTTTCAAACCTCTGAGTGAAAGGGGAAACTATATCAAATTCATTTTGTGTTTATAAAAAAGAAACTTAAAAGTTACTTCCGTGCAGGCTTCAAAATGCAGATCAATACAGATCTGAGAACTGAATATAGTGAATCCAAATACAGTGTTATGTATGTGTTATTCAGTTTGGCTCTAACCCAATAAAGCACTTAGATGTGTGCCTACTTTTACACACTGGAAGCAGTGCCATTGATCTCCAAGGCACCCCTCAGCCCTAAGTGCTTCCCTGGACTGGGGCCTTCTTGCCGTGGGGCAGAAAGGGAAGTGCCACAACCATTAAGACATGCAGGAATCCAATTACATTCCCCTCCCAATAGATCTACCTATAACCTCTCTGTTTATCACCCTGACTATAGTTTTTTCCACAAGCAATGCTGTTTAATTTACCAGCTGCCACAAAGATGGGTGTTATGTGAACATTACTTCCAGAAGCTGAAAATTAACCACTAAGTTTTTAATATCAGGTTCTGAAGAAATTATCAGTTCTGAAGAAATTATTTCAGAACTAAATATGCATTCAGTGTCCTTTGAAGAATTGTATACAATCTATTTAGATACAATGAGAGACTTTGCACAACACAGCTTTCCATTGCTACTGAAATACTACCTTTGGCTTTTTCTTCCTGTAGGGGAAGACCAAATAAGCACTCATGTTTCATTAAGGATCTGAGAAATGCATCTGTCATATTTTGATCATAAATCAAGCCTAAATTAAGGCCTGACCTTACTGGCAAATACTTTTTATCAGGTTCACACTCATTTAGGTTCACCCCCAAGTTGTCTTAACTCACAGAAATATGGAAGTTCATGCTCCTCTGCCTGAATATGTCAGGAACTCCCCTGCAGTACAGGGAGCTGCATGTCCATAAGGGCAGCACTTCTCACTTATTACATTGCTTCCCCCAGGCCACAGGTGAGTCTATATTCACATTTTAGTTGGGACTAGGAACTTTAAATGGAAGTCTCCTAATCCTACAGACTTAACCACACCGTGACTCACAACACAGAGTAAACTCAGAGGGCACAAACATGGTTCTTTCTGGATGAAGATGCTGTGGAAGAATTGCTCCAGAGCTCAGTTCAGGCCCTTAAGGCACCAATGGGCTATGACTGGACTTCATTCACTTAGTTCACAGACAAAAACATCCAAAATGCAGTGTGAACTTTTCATCCTCAGCACCAACAACCTCTCTCTACAGATGATCTACACTACTGCATTGCTCACTAGTGTAGATGACAGCAGTAAGCCATAACTTACAACCTAAGATAATTGCCATTCCACCCAAACATCAATTCTCTTCTGGACAGTAAAATCTGGTCTCATTTCTGAATGATGCAAAGCACCTCAGTGAGCTATATTTTTCCTGCAGCAGAGGAGAGGTGTGGGGTTGATTTAGGGAATCTGCAGCAACAATCAGGATGCAGTGCAGTGGGGAGAGTTGGCTCTCCTCTCCCTGTGGCACCAGAGACAGGCTGGCTTCTTCACCCCCTGGCAGCAGAAGGAATATTGCCAGTGAAGAGCACAAAGGAGATTACTCCCATTAGGCTTTTTTCTTACCTCTGTAAGTCAAGGACAAGTTAAGGATCAAAAGGCTTCATTCTACTTTCATACAGGTCTGACAGAAGAATTTAGATTTTCAACCCAATTTCATTCTTTTGTCCCCATTTCACACACATGGATGGGATTCATGTGTGATTTTGTGTGGCTATGCTTTTTTGAGCTTTGTGATGCTGAAAACCCCAGTGTTTGAGTCAACTTCATAAAGGTCATCCTGGCACACATATTCTGATAGAACATCCATTTCAGATGTTCAGATCTGTTTCAGATTAACAACCTGAGAGTATGGATATGAGCCTGTCCCTCTCCTCACCCAGTCATAACACAACTCACTCTTAGTCTGATTTTCAGGTATCACTTTTATCCCATTTCTTCCCTTGTGTTACATGCACATAAAATACCTCATGAAGTGTAGATTTCCAAGAAAACTCTTGGCTACATACTATTAAAATTAATTTGATTTCATTTCATGGATCTGTTTGGTGTACTAAAACTTCTAAAAGGGAGTCTATAAGAAATTACCTTAACTCCCTAAAAGATCCCATGCTGTGCTTTGTGGAGTGATGCACTTTCAGTTTGGATCCTCCTTCATTCTCGAAGAACTTGAGAAACTGGAAAACAAAGCACAATTATTAAAGCATTATGCTTTATTCAGTATTATTTTCATTTCTATTTACCCAAAAGTTTAATGCAAAGTTACAGTATGTAAATTACTGCACTTCCACCAAAAGCTTTTTCCTATATTATGCCTATATTTTTTCAATTGAGTCATGCGACATATAAAAATATTTACTTTACACTGTGAAAACAGAGTTCTGCTCAAAGCCAAAAATTTTACCTGAGGGTATTTGCAGTAGAATGTGGTTTTTATAATTAGTCCACTATGTAAGAACAATCCTAGTCAGTCCAGAATCATTGTGGATCCACTGATTGTGGCTTTCCCCCGTGTTAGGCTGAGTGGAAAAATAAAGTTGAAAGCAAGGAAGAGGTTTTATAGTGCCTCTTACAATCTTTTCTTTCTCTGGTTAGAATATGATTAAAGATATCTCATGTAAACTGGGAACAGACAACACTTCCTAGCAGCTATTTTGATTTCCGCCCTTGAGGACAATAAAAAAGAAATATAAATCCTCATTCTTACACAGCATTTTTCACTCACAGATTTCAAAGATACTTCTTGTCCCACTACTAGGGTACCTGTTTTTCTCTCCTTGCTTGCTGGCAACCCTGAGTGCCTGGAGGGACATGGAGGGTTTGCATGACTGGAGATGACCAGAGAAGGTGCCAGGAGAGGCTTTGCATCACCATATACCAGAACACGTGGCACTGGTTCTGGTAAAGCTGCCCTGACCAGAGGGTGTGCTGGAGCATCACAGCACCATGGAAAGGGGCTATTTTTTTTTTTCCAAGTTGCTCCCTGGACCACAATTCTGACTCTATTATAACTACAGGGGCAACTACTGGAGTCTCCAAGAGAGAAATCTTTTCTTCACCATATAATAGTGCAATTCTTTTTTCATCTGTCTTCTTCACTTCTAAATCAATTCTCACTCAATGTATTCCTTTTTTTTTGTTTCATTAACTGATGATTTAAGGACTCTCAGTGTTGCATAGTTAATAACTTTTCTGTAGCTTGACTTTTTTCCATCAGTTCACATTTCCAAACTAATTAATTCCTTGTTTTCCAGTGGTTATTAAAAGGTAGAAAAATCCAGTTTAACCCAGTCTAGCATCGGAGAGATGCATCTATATGCTAATTACTTTTCCAGTTTGCTAGCAGAAAACTCTGCATGATAGAAAGGACCATTTTCTAAAATTATCAAGGGCCAGAGTTTTAGAGGTATTTAGGTGCTTAAAGATGTATAAGTGCCTAGTGGGCTTTTAAGAAATGCCTAGAGATATAAACCCAACTGAAATCAGTGTGATTGAACTGGGGGACTGAATAGCTTTAAAAGCCTAGCTCCAAAAGATACAAAAAATTAAAAAGGTTTTAAAAAACTATAGTATTTAAAAAATATTTAGCCATACAATGAGAATGTTAAATGCTAAAAAGTATGGGGTGATGTTTTTGGGGTTTTTTTCTGCAGTTAATTAAATTTCAAGTTAATCAGCAGAATTATTCAATCCATGGTGCATTCATCCAAGTGACTTCAGCTAACCAAAAATATTGAAAACATTTCATTATTACCATTTCCAAAAGATAATTTTTTTCTCATTTTATTTCTGTCTTAAACAATGCTTACATTAATTCTTAGAAAGGATAATATTCTGTGAGCTAAATAAAATTATATTGTGTTCCTTTTTCACCAGGAATAATTACAGAAAATGTGTTTTTGATTGAACTTCAGCCAGTTGTATATATACTTGATTTCTTTTTTCCCAGAGTAATGCTCCCATTGACTCATTTCTGGGTAAGAGACTCCAAGACTTAACTCCCAGCCACACTTCTTGCCAGTTCACATTGTTTAATCAGAAAGGCACCCTCAGCACTTGCTCTGGCAGCTTTTATCCATCCCATCTACTATTGCAGCTATAGCACCTGGACAAGATCAGACATCTAAAAACCAGCTTGAGGTCCTTCTTCAGAAGGGTCCTGATAGCCCAGGGAAGAAATGGGTTGCAGGCAGCCTAAATTTCATTTGGCTCAGGTGAATTCAGGATTTGTACACAAAACGGGATCTCAGCAGAAGACAGAAAGGTTACTTCCCAACACCATCCAACTGTGTTTCTGCAAATAACAAGACCTTGAAGATTAATTCTCCTAGGTGTGCAGAGCAGGGTGCATTGCCTTGCCTTACTCTTAATGCCCTTAAAAATTAGGCTATAAGTAAAGTTTGAAGAAAAATGTCCATAAGTTTTCAATGTTGACATGTAGCTGAGAGTCTAGAACACCCAAAAGTGTGTTACATTAAGCTATGGATACCTTCTGGATCTTGTTGGAAAACATGATTTGGATAATTGTAGAAGTGGTAAGCAAAGCAAATGCTTGCTAGAATTAGGATCATCTCCCAAAGAAATTTGGTTGAAGTCACTTGAACAAGATCTCCTGACATCTATTGTACAAAGAACTTTAAAAGCATTTTAACACTTCAGGATAGACATTGTCGCCAGGGTAGTTAGGCAGTTAAACAAAGTTTATGTCCTCAGCCTATTATTTAATTTTATTCTAGAACACAATGGCTATTTATCTCTTAAGGCTATCCTCTCTCATAGTATTAAAGTGCAGATAAGCTAAAACACAGAAAAAATTTACTTCACAAGAGTGGCTCACTACTTTTTTTATCTGATTTGTCCCTTAATCCACAACCTGTATTTATTTCTTCCCTAGAAATATTGCAGAGTTGCTTAAGGACAGGATGGCTCAAGGTCTGGTAATGGGATTTTTAGCCTTTCACTCCCATCTCATTTATCTGAGCATGGGTAGGTCTGCAGGTCAGTGAGTTGTTACCCCCTGACTTTTGTCCAATGGCCTTTGAAAAAAAATGAGCAGCTTCCACAGAGGGAACAGCTGTCTACCCAAACATCATCTGCCAAAAAGAGAGAGTAATGGAAGGAAAAACATAACTACACAAGAGTAAAGCCAAAAATTTTTTATGAGCACAAAAAAAGGGTGGCACTTCTGAGTTATGCTGGTAGAGAGATTTGAGGAAGCCAGCACCATCCACTAGCCCATCACTTCAGGGCAGGGATATATTTTACTGATCTCACACTGAATCGGATTTCTGCTGGAGTTCTTGTGGGCAGTATATTTGGAAAAAAACAGGAATTTCCATCCTTTGAAGAACCCCCCAACAGTATAAAATAAAACTGAGAGATCAGTAAGGTCCAAAATTGTCTCCAAGAAATTCTACTTTTTTTATATATATACCACACTCCAATAAAGACAGAAAATCATAAGGTGTGTATACACACATACCCACCCATAAAAATAGCTGAATATTATCTTAAATTAAGATGTTAAAAAAAAAAAGTAAGCCATAATGATACAAATGAAGAAAGCTTGGACAATATATTTCAACTGCTGCATTTTAACTATGCTGAGACACCACCAGGACAAGATTGCCCACGGGCCAGTCAACACCAACTTGAATGAGCTAATTCTTGAAAAGCAAATACAAAAACTGATCACACCTCAGCAATAAATACCCATAAGAGCAGGCACATGGAGTTCATTATGAATCACAAACCCCGATTTACTTCAGCCAATGCAAAAAAAAAAAAAAAAAAGGGGGTGTTTAAAAAAAACAAAACAAGAAAAAACCCTCCACACTGGATGAAACCAAATAGGTATGAGGTAACAGAATAACCTTAAAGAATTGCTAAAAAGCAGAAGTATCTAGAGATTACTTAAAATTACGCTCTTTATCTTCTTTCTATCATTCCTGATTATCAAAACCAGCCCGCTAGCACCTGCAAAATGCTCCCTTGGATCCTAAGACCCTTAATGCTTAGGGTAAAAAAAAAAACAACTTAAGCAGAAAGGCTGCTTTTATGGGTTATTTCTCTTTCCCTCACATCTCAGTTCCCATGAAACCCTCATTGCTCCACAGGTGTGATTTATGTAATCTCTAATAATCTAATTTATTAGCATACTTAATTATCACCTGATACTAAGTTGAAGCTTGATGCTTTTCTTTCAAACCTTAAAAAGACCTCAGGTATCCATTTTTTCCTACAAATATACTAGCAAAAATGTATCTCTAGACCATCACATCTGTATCAATGCCAATAAAACATAAAAAAAGCAAGATATCTGTTTGATAATTCTTCATCTGTAATTAACATAAATCAGATTAAATTTGATTGATAACTGCATGTTTAAATTAGGTATTATTTTATCTGCATGGACATTTATTTGTGTTTACACCTAAAATTCATGTCTCCTGTGAGTGCAGCAACATTTAATAAGATGTAGTTCATACCACATTGCTTTGTCTGAAGAATACTGCAATGTGCTACTTACTCAATCTATTCCAACAGTTTTCCTAGAAGACAATGTTAAAGAATTAGTATTATAAATGGTAGAAGGCAGTATTTTATTAGATGCCCAGGTATTTGGTTTGATTTACTAGATCAGGTAGAATCCCACAATAATTTGGCTGGAAGATCATCCAGTCCAACCCTCTATACTTTTCTGGAGGAGTATAATGTATGTAACTGTAGGATGTCTGCAGGAAGATGTTGCAGATGCAATGAAAACAAAATGCAGAATGTAAGAATCCAGTCCTGGGTCACTTAGAGTGTTTAAATAAAGAAAAGACAATTCCTGACAGTTTAAGTTTCACAGATCACTAAAGATCCTTGAGCCTTTGGAAATCCCTATTCATTTGTTTAGGTTAAACTAATTCATAGCACATTCTCCTAGGCTGAAATAGTCCCAATTTAAATTTAAATAATGGTATTCATGTTGAGATGTCATTCAGTAGTTCCATAGTTTTAAAATGATATTGCAGGTTCAATCAGTGATGTCTTCTTGTGTACAGGTAAGAAAAATACCTATCTGATTCCCAGCTTTTACATAGAACATTGCAAATCTCAAAGGGTAAAGACTTCAGATCAAAGATGTGCAAGAGATGTGGAACTACTGTAAATCAAGCAATTAATTTCCTTCTAACAAGTGCTGGGTAAAGTTCAGTAAATCATTTGCTGATGCTGTGTGACACCAGCTAAGGATTTACTACATGGGATGCAGATCCATAGGTGGCAAAGAAGGACTGCACAGCTGCCTGCAGGTGGAGGGCAGTGCCCTTGCCAGCAGCTTCTGGGCTCTCTGCTGGCATCTGCACATTCTCTGCATTTTAGAAATGTCCCAAAAGCTGTCAGGTGAGCAATATGCATGTAGTATGCATTGTGTGGCTGTTTGGCCATAATACAGATTCCAGAGACGTTGTGATTAGGGGTTAACCTCACCCCATATGCAGCAAAAACTCTCAGCATCCATGAAGGGCTAAAAAGAGAAACTGCTGATGTCTGTGGAGCTGTTGGCCTCTTTTAAATGGAAAATCCCTTTGCTAGAAGCACACAGAGCATGGCTTTAGGCTGAAACTGGATATTTTCATTTGCACAGAACAGCCCACTGCTGAAACACTGGTGACACTAAGGTCAGGGATGAGTACCCCGTATGGAAGTGCTATAGGAGATCCAGCACCTGCTGGAGTCAGATCACACTGATCTGTGCAGGCCTAAGGTGAGAGAAAAGGCAATTTAACTGTTTCAGTAATGTGACATCAGAGCAAAAGCAAAATCATGTGCTGCTGAACAGCCATCTCAATAGCAAGTCAAGCTCAAGGTGAGGTAAGTGTGTGGGTGGGGATGAGAGAGAATAGGTTTTCGTCAGAGAACCTGCCAGGGGCTCCAGATCAAAACATTCTTCAGCCTCGGAGGGGATTCACCATCCAAACTTCGAAGCAAACCTGAATCTCATTGCTACTCCTCTCAGCACACTGATCTAAATCAAATTCCCATGCCCGAGACTGGAGCGGGAATCCCAATCGCGTAGGTTGGCCCCATCTCTAATTTGTAATATTATCAGTAATAAGCTTTCCAAGGAAAAGTGACAGGGCATCACACATCTGTCACCCTGTACATAAAACATTCTGGACCAAAGTCTTGCATTTACGTTTTGCTATCAAAGCTCACAGAAAAATGTTGATTTAAGCAGTAGGGGCTCTGTGCCGATGTCTCCCTGTAGATATGCATGTTGTCTCTGTGCCAAAGCTAGAGATGGAGTCTTAGGCTTATTGAGGCAGAGGAAGCTATTGAAGTCAAGAGAAATTGGAAGAAGCTTGGATCCTAGAATTTTTACTAGGATTTCTTTCATAATGCTTTGGCATTAATGATTTTTCACACAAAGGGGTGGTCAGCCACGATACACGAGTGCGTGTGTGTGTCTAAAGGAGGAGGGGGGCAGGGGCAAATATGAGTAGCTTTACAGAAAAATTAAATCAGGATTTTTAATAAAACAGATGTTATGATTCCCTTTTTTAAAAAAAAAAAAAATAATTAAATTAACAGTGAACAGAAATGTTCGGGAGAAGGAATTTGGGGTTGAGATTTTGGCATTAAGTAATCCCCTATACTTAATCCATAAAAGTTTTCTTTTATGTTTACAGAAGGGGGTTAAAAAAAGAAGCAAGTCTGTTACTAAAGGATTTTAAGATACAGTGGAGATGTGAAAGGCACAGAAGATTTTCATTTCCTGTGTTATAGGGTGCAAATAATATCAGTATGAAAAACCTGGCAGGAAGATTTAAGATAGCAGTTTTTACATTGATAAGTATTTGTTCATTTCCTGACAACAAAAAATATAAATCTCTTCAGAAATTAAATACCCTGGCTTGTTGAAGCACTTTTGTGACGTTCTGTGGTAGACTGGCTTCCTTTCATTGGAAATCCACAGCTAGAATAATAATCACAGCATCAGTTATTATACTTGTATCAGTTCTGTGCGGGAAGAGGCTAATACAGTGTATGGCCGAATTCTCCTACTTTTGTGTCACTTATTTTCTCTGTGGGCCAGATTTGCATTTTAATGGAAGTAGTTTATAGACTTCTTTGCTGCCTTCATAGTGCCACAAGTGGCATCATTAAGTGAGTTAAGCCGGATTAATGCTGATAGTAAAGTCAGATAATACAATAACAGAGGCCTTCATTTCCATTTGGATTAGGTGAAGAGAGCAGGCCTGTCTGGTGCAGGGTGATAATTTGTAAGCACGATATGTTGTACTTGAGAGGATAAGATTAAATTTAGTGGGTTTAACTGTCATCCCAGTAAGTCAATTACTTCATCTTTTCAGGCTTTGAATTTCTTTTATAAATAAAATAAATGGAATATTGAGCTGCTCCACAGCCATTTCGAGCTTCCATGAAGAAGAATTACACATGCTGGGCCAAAAAAAAAAAAAAAAAAAAAACCAAAAAAAAAAAAAAAAACAAAACCCAAACCAAAGGAGGGGTAAAAGGGTTTCTGATTCAGCTCCATAAACAAAATATAAACTGCATTCAACTGCCAGCATGGCAACAGCTTGCAACAGCTTGGGAATATTGTCCATCTCTCATAACACAAGCATGACAGATCCCATTGTGACTTTAGTTTATCCATAATAGGAAATATTTATGTTGTGCCTGGCCTTTTCTATTTGTATCTATTAGATTGTAGAAGGAATACACTAAAATACTGATCCCTGCTATCATTTTACTCTTTTACTTTTTTTTCCTGTGTTGCTATCTCCTGTATATTTAATGCTTACACCTTGTTGCTAAGAGTCTCAAATGGAAATAAATAAAGGAGATCTTTTAGATTTTGATCCATATCAGATAAAACCTGTTTTAAATTTCCCTGTCTTCTCTCACTGTCTCCACCCCCACTTGGACACCAAATCTCTGCAATACCATTTCTTGGGCACAGGAAGTTTGACAACAAGCTTTCTGTAAATTAGATACAGATAGATAAGCACTTACATCTTCATTTCTATCCTCAGACCCAGACTGAATAAAGGTGATGTCAAGGGATGCCAGGTCTCTCAACAAGGGAGTGTTTATCCACAACAAGAGATGATTTCAGAAGCCCCCCAAACTTGACATCCTTTCAAAACATCACTTACAAATACTTAGCTTTCCCCTGTGGTTCCTGCTGTGGGGCATTATCTCATGGAAGGTGAAAGACACCTCTGTGGTCTCTTTTAAGCTATTGATGAAACTCAGCACCACAATGAACTGAAATGTCAAGGCCTGGGGTAGCAAGGTGGTAGGCACCCTTACCTCCCACTGATGCTGAGAAAGAGCTCACACTGATCTCGTGGCTGGGGGAAGGACAGAGCTCCTAGGAAGGTGCTCTTTGTTCCTCTGAAAATACTTGGTAGCATGTACTACCAGTTAATTCAGGCACATAAAGCATCCAAAGAGGCTGGCATTAAAGGGCATTTCATGGAAGGTTCTCAGCAGCCTTCAGGACTAAATCTATCATACAAACTCAGATACCCCTAAAAGGCAGAGCACCTGAACAGCCAACCAAGAGTTACAGACAGATTTTGAAAATTTGGGTAGGAAGTGTCTTTTTATCTTCCTGTAGTTCTCACATGTGTGGCATTTCACTGCAAACAAAAACTGGTGAAAGACACCCTTCTGGCTTGATGTGGGTAGGATACATACACACTTTGATACTTATTCTGTGCCAAGGAGCAAGATATTTTCCACACAATTAAGCTGACATATATCACAAGTAAACACCTTTTGCAGTAGTTGTTTATGGCATGTTTGCTTCTCTTTTATGCTGATATATATCATGTACAAATTTGTAAAAATTCAAGGAATCACCCAATGACCAAGTCTCTCAGGCAAAGAACTGAGGTTTTTTTCGTGATTCAAAGGTGTATGAAATAAAATGGGATGTATCAAATCATGGTATCTTTATCTTAGGTAGAGGGAACCATTTAACATATATAGTTTCTCTGTAGGTAGGGGAGATTCAGCAAATAATGTTGTGTTTTAAAGTGTTAAATAATTCAGATTTTGTAACTTCATGCCCCAGATTGATGGTCAATTTTACCTTTAGGTATCTTAAAATCTAAGTTTTCTGAATTTTTCTTAATAGCTGACATATCTTCCCATCTCTCATTTTTAAACAATTTCTATAATTACTTAGAGAAAGATACTAAATTGCACTAATATTCACACATTTGATTTGATGATATATGGAGTCTATAATCAAAATCCTAACCCTGAGTGTTCTTACAGATATCAGTGTCCCATTTTGTCTCAAATTAGTAATGTCACGCAAGCTTTGAGAGGCTGTAATTACAACCTCAGCAGAGCAGAAAAGCCCCAGCATCCAGCCAGCCTCGTTCTGCTCAGAAATTAGTCTTTCCTTGTCTTTTAACACCACGGAGTTGGTTCTTACAAGTGACTGTTGTGACTCTGATCCAAATTCTGCCTGGTTTGGGACCCAGCTATGCCTGGGGTTTTTTTTTGTGCACAAGTCAGATGGCAGAACTTGACCAGCTTGGCTTTAATCTGTCCTGATTTGTCACACAGTTCTGCCAATTGCGTTCCTTAGATGGTATGGAAAATTGGTGTTGAATTTCTCCAGAATGTGTGTTCACACACTAGCACAGACAGTCAAGTGTGCAGTAAACAAAGAATGCAATAGCTCAGTGGCTTTGTCACAACCAGTTGGTCTACTGGCCTCTAGTTATTAGGTTAGCAAAACTATTTCAGGGAAATTAGACTATATGCCAAAATTAAGTACCTAGATCTTTTCCTCTGCTGTGCTATCTGAGCATCTCACTAATGCTGTGGCCAGTGTCACAAGGAATCTGTGAAGTAAGCATTAATCTTTTAATTTTCCAGGAAGTGAGTAACAGAAAGAGAAAAGGGCAGGTTTAAAGGTAGGCAAGGTGATAAAAAATGCAGTGAAGTTAGCTAAGTCTAAGTTAATAAGCCTCCTTTACTGATTTCCCTCACCCCTTCCTTTTCTCAGGACTCAGGTAATCTGCTTAAACTGGGATGTAAATATCCAAGGAGACACCTGCTTTATATCTTTTGCTATTTAAACATTTTTAAGTCAGTTTTTAAGAAATGTTAGCAAGCAATAGGTCTTATGCCCAATTAAGCCCCTTAGTCACTGTGTTACATCATTCTTGGTGAGGCTGAGCAGAACCTCCTTGTGTAACTCAGTGAGAAAAGAGGGATTTCTACAGCAAACTGCAAGGCTAAAAAACATTGACTATTCTGTTTGATTAACCTTTGTCCAAAACCTTGGCAAGCTTAAATTTATTTAAAAAGAAAGGAAAAATGTGTGGAAAGCCTTTGCTATGCAGGAGTCCAAAGTCATGATGAACACAAAATGACATCAGTGGGGCTGAGCCAGTGCACGTGAGAAACTTAGGACAGTGGGGACTGTCACCCCACTTTACACAGGTGTTGGGAGGTGTAAATTCTCTGAGGCTGATGAAGTTGCTAGGTCCATGAAAGGACACAAAATTTATGTCTGCACATGTCCTAAAGGGCTGGTTAAATTAACACCTGGCCAGTTCTCATCGGATAAAAAGACAGCTTTGCTCCTCTTGATATGAGGATATCAGAGGGAGAGAAGCAAAGACAGAGATGGATCCAAAAAAGCTGTAGCAGCATCTCAATTTGTTTTCAAGTAAGTCCAGATGGGCAAATATTAAATTGTGTGACAGGAAAGCTTCTGCCTTTGCCAAGCTTTAGGCAAAACCAGTCCTCGATTTACTGTGTTTCTGTTCTGCAAAGCATGGGAGGTTTTTTTAAGTTTGTATTAGACAGCTTTGACAAACAGTTGTTCAGAAATATTTTAAGCCTCCTAGACACATGATAAAGAAACATGTATATTACAAATGCCACTTCTCAGGAGCCGAAAGCAGAAACCTGTGCCAGCAAGTCTCAAAAGGAGAATTTCTACCCATGAGATCATGTTATCTCACACACAGTACAGAAAAGAGAGAAAGTTTGGGAATTTAAATCCTTTTGAACATGATACTGTAGCTGAAACAGGAGGAGCAGATTTATAGATTGGTAGAATGGTAATATGTCTTTGTATTTACCAGTGTGTTATGTCTTATACATTTGGCCAAGTTCTTTAGCATAAGACAGTTTGATCTTATCACGTAGTTAGTAAAATAGAGCAAAAAATACATTTTAGCTATCCCAGTAGAGATCATTTGACATTAAAAGCAGCTTCTGGCAACTGCTGAGAAGAAGCTGGGTGCTTCCAGAGAGCAAACTTCTCTCCTCTGAGACTGAAGGAAAGTAGGTATGGCAGAATGGAAAAAAAAAAAAAAAAAAAAAAAAATCATAGGCTGGGAATGAACATGATCCCAGCTGCAATGTGCTGTCCATTGAGGCTGGTGTTAACTACAGAAACCACTGAGTAGCTCTCCAAAAATTGAAAGCACCAGCCTTCAGAAAGCAGTGCAAGGGTTAGGGATGGCAAAACAAGTTCTAAGGAGCTGCAGCCATTTAGCCCATGGGCTGCTGAACACCAAAGACATATGAAGTGTTAGTAGTAACATTTGAGTCTGCAGTGGGCTAAGACCACTAAGTACCAGGCTCATTGTACATAAGCATCATCATAAATAAGCATTTCTCTTCTCTAATTTCTTTAACACACATACTTGGTTTTTCTATGCAGAATATACTCTCTTAAGAGGAATAAGGAGAATTATTTCAAAGAACAAAGAATAAATGAGTGTGAACTGAGTAAGGAGCTTGATTTACATACTGGGGAGGAACAACAACAGGGTTAGCAGGAGGTGGGTATGCAGCTACGTTAGTTCTGCAGCCAACTAACTCAGTCTCTAACCTATATTTAAGAAAAACCTGCCCACCAGAAGGAAAACTGTACAGTACAATGCAACTGAGTGTTGAGAAAGCTAATGAAACATTTTACAGATGAAAAAAGAGTCAAGCAAGTCTAGGTCAATAAATACGGGCTGGCTTCTAGAACAAAAATGAGTGTCAATATACAATAATAACAATAAATATTGTGCAATAATCCATTTATGCAGATTTGTGTGCAGAAAGTAAGTAATATTATTATGTTTCTTGAGCACATGATCATTAACCTAGTGACTGCATGAAAATAAATATATGTGTACAATGTTAGCTTTACCACTGAGTTTGTTTTTCCCTTGTGTCTTCTGGTTTTTGAAGGTAGAACCATGACTGTTCTGAATACACCTCTGGGGAATTTTTAGACCTTTTATTATATTTCCATGTGTATGGAAGAATGTTCATATGTCTCATGACATTTTCACATGCCTCACTGCATATAATAGAAACTCTTTCAGAAGATGCTGCTACTTTAAGGATTGACTTGTCATATATAAAAATTATATCTGCTAGGTTGTCAAGGTTTAGAGAGACCTTTGGACTGAAAGTGCACAGATTGCCACTTCTATGTTGGCTTAGAAGACTTTATCACATGTTCTACATGCCTTGCATCAATTTAACCAATTTTCAAATTGCATATTGCACTTTCTATAATATTTTCTTTCTTCATAAGGAAATTTAAGGTAATTTACTCACCAAGATGATTATATATGAAGTTGTTGAAATAATGAGGGCAATAAAATTGAATTTAGCATTGTCTTTATTGGTATGAAGGTTACATTCATAAGCTTTGTTTGTTTTAATAGGTTTATTGTACAGTCTTAGGCATATGATATTATGCAGCAGTGGATATGCTTTGAATATTTTTGTAATTGTAGGTAGTATAAAAGTCATTTTCTGTTAGATTGCACAAATCCATTACATTAGTAGAAAGATACATTATTGTAATAGGATTAATGTGCAACACATAAACATGATCAGTAATATTCTTTTTGATAAATTATCTCATTTTAATCACTTGGAATGTAGAGAGATTTTAGGATAGTTCCATCTGGGATTTGCATAATTGTATTACAGACAGACAAATTGCATTATATTCTTCATTAACAATAGATGGCTTGTGTAGCTACTGTATTTTTGAAGGCACTGCTCTTATGTTCATCCTGTAATTTGTCATTTTCTGACACCACAGTTTAGTTTAGTTTGGAGAGAACAGAAACTAAAAGATTATTTGATTGTAGCTGAGTACAGTAATATCTTTGCATTCAACTGTAATGCTGTTAGCTATTGTTTGTTTTAACAAATTATAATCCAACAGCTAAAGTTAGTTAAAAAATATTCTTCTCATTTGTGGCATATCCTGCATTCATGGCTTTTCACAGCAAAGTGTCAGCACTTGTAAATGAACTTAAAAAAACAGCATAAAATTTAACCAGCTCCATCAGCATGTTTTCTACTTCTCTGCTTGGGATCTCTCATGGTTTTTCTCCCTTACACATGCACACACAGACAGGAACACATGTTTTGTCTGGCTTTCACTGAGTTCTTTAGGGTTTTGTAATTCCATAGGGTAAATAAAACAGCTGAATTGCAAATTATATCATAAAATGTATTATTCATTTTCTCAATGGCAAATCCTTCTAAGACTGTGTGTCTTCTCTATGAAAAGCTAAGTACTCTCAAGGATATTTTAGAATAAAACAAACGATTTTTCCTTTTCTCCTAACCAATCCTTCATTCATTTTTGATTTCTAAGAATACCAGTAAATTAAAAGGTAATAGCTTGAGACAGGTTTGCACTTCTACCAAATCAAAACCAGCTTCTTATTTTAGAAAATCTAATTGTTCACTCTATTAGGGTACCTTGAGTGTTGCAATCCTTTAAAAAAAATTTTGGATTAGAAAGAAATTATATATATATATATGTATGTGTTTGGTAGTGAAACACAAAACTTAAGTTCCCAATTTAAACACAAGTCAGAATTCAGGACTCTCTCTCTGACGTTTGTTCTGTTAAACAGAATCTGAACACTCTGGGCCACCATTCTTATACTTTGATACAAAATTTACTTGTTAGTAATTATATCAATGTTGGTATAAAGAGTCTCAAATGAAAGCCTGATCCTATAAAGGCAATGGAAGTGTGGCTGTGAGTCCAAAAAGCCCAGGACTTTGCCCTCTTTGGCCACCTGCTGACAGCCAACAGAGTTCTGGCTTCCTACTGATGTTTATATTTTTATTTGAACTCACACTGAAAACAACCTTTAGAGAAACGGGAAAAGAAGAAACAGTTTTAACCAAATTTTTACATTTTTTTTTAATTAGTGGCTGTAATACATCATTTTAACACTTTTGATGTTTATAACATGTTCTCTATTTTGTGACTATTTTTGCCAAAAATGGGTAAAAAATAAAATAAAAATACCCATCTTGCATTTTTTAATTTTTCTGAGGAAGAAATATAAAATACACCAGGTCACACAAATTTATTAGAACTCCGTGCATCTTCCATAGAATAAAAAGGATAAAACTAATAAAATAGAGGTAGAACAAACAGCTAAATCTATTCACAAGGAACTGAATGTAAACTCTTAACTTGGTTATCTTTTTCAAGGTTACTCCTTTTAGCTTTCTCAAAAAATCATTCGTACAAGTTATATTTGCCCAGCCAGATGATGAAAGTGTTATGAGATATTTTTGCAAAAAGCTGAAGGTTAATAATTTTCTATCTGTCTTCCTGAGATCTCTTTAAATGTCTCCACTGTGGCTCAGCAAAACCTTAGTGCTCCAATAAGGGAGAATAAACATTATCCACAGGATCACGTGGCCTCCATGCCTGACTGCATCCTGCGAATTAACAGTTAATGAACTCTGCATATGCAAGGACAGTTCCTGAAACAGACTGGGAAAATGAGATCCCATTCTAGTGCTGACAAATGAGAAAATGGATAAAATTCAGATTCTGCTCGCAGATAATTCAGAAACACAGAACAGAATTACATTTGCAAGCAATTTACGACCAACAAATTGCCAAGCAATGTGTACATTTACATCAGCTCTGTCAAAAGTCATTTTCAAAAATGTTTCAGCACTGATATCTGCAGCTGACCTCCCCAGCCCACACAGCATCATACAGAGCTGATGTGTCAATCTGAGAGGGTTCTGTACTACTTGACACCTTGGATCAAACACAGAGACATACTGGGTGTGGTGGGTTTTTTCATTTCCAATGTTTTGTGTGTTTTGTAAATGTGTACTTTGCAAGGAAATTGAGATTTAGGGCCATAAACATTAAACACTAAAGAACTCCAGGAAATATATTTTTGCTGCTTATACTAAATAGCCAGAAGTCTTACAACACAAGTAATGGGAAAAATTAGCTTATGCTGTTATTTACTATTACAGTAATTCCTCTAATCAAATACACACATGCCACATTTTCTCAGAAGCACAATTCTTTAGACTGACTGGGGAAGGGAAAAAAATTACATCTTCACCATGCATCAGTTCCAAGAACCAGTGCCCTATGTCAAATAAACACTTCCAAATTAACTCTGTATTATCCAGAAGAAAACACAGACCACTCCTAGTGAGGCTTCACCCACCATAAGTATTCCATGTGACCATCTCACATGGACAAACTGGGCTTGGAAATAAATACAGGAAGGGCTGACTTCCAGATACCACTGATTCATCCCCTGACCTGAGACAAGCATATTCTGTTTTACTTCTGCATTGTTTGTTCTCTCCATTAAGATGTCCCACAGCAGGTTTCTTGTGTGATTTAACCATGAACATTGGAAAGATAAATAGGGAGCAGTATTTTAGGGTGTGTATTTATTCTTTTCCTAATAGTCTGTCTTCCATTGCTTAACTCTTCCACTGACTAAGCGAGGAAGTTCCCTGAGAGCGTATGTATTACAAAAATCAGTGGTTTTAATTCTTGAAAGGTTTTCTTGCTCACCAAGAGCAACTATAAATATTAACAGAAGTAAAAGACACTATATGTGAAAATATATCAAATCAGAAAAAAAAAAAAATAACAAAAAACCCCAACCCTAAATCAAGTCCTTCCTCCTTAAAATGTCTCTCCCTCTCTGAACAGCAAAATGGGATGCGTATGCTGTATTGTCTGTATGGAAAGTAAAAGTAACCCCCTTCAGGAATTAATAAGATTAAGTTACACTTCAGTGGGAAATCAGTGTACATAAATTAATGGAAATTTCCTGTGGATGGTGGTGAAGAAAGCCACTCACCGTAGTAGTGAATTGATGCAAACAGACATTTTATGATGAGGAGATTTACCAAAGAATTAATAGGATCCATCTACTGTCTATGGCAGAATATGAGTGACCTTAACTTTCCCTGTGAGTCAAAGGTTTTCCCTCGTGTAAATGAACAGGGAGTATGTTCTGATGCTACTTTAGACATCACATAAGGATTTTTTCCAGTTGTGCAAAATGTCTCTTTCAGGCAATCACATCAGTGTTTGCTTAAATGTAAGAATGTGTTTAAATACTTCTCTGATATTTGGTTTCAAAAACTGGCCAACATCTGCTTTTATCTTCCACATATTTCACTGCCTGGAGAGCACTAGCTTCCATCAAGTCAGCTATCAGAAAACCTCTCTCGTCCTTGGACACCTCACTAATGGTCCTATCTCTCATTTCCTTTCAGAACTGAGAAAGTTACAATAAGGCAATGCTGGTGACTTCTAGGTTCTCCTGATTCTCTCATTCCAGACCCATCAACAGCCAGAGGATGCATGGAAATTCATTTAATACTATATAATGGGAGGCTACTTAGTTCTTTCAGTTCTAGAATTAGCCTTTGATTTTGGTATTGTAAACAAAGATGCTAACCACATTTTTAGAGGTAGTTCCTGTGGAAAACAGGAAAAATACTTTTTTCCTCCACCCAGAGATATCCTGGACATCTTTTCAAAAGTTCTTTTCAAAAGTTGCATTACACACACAGATCAAAACAAAAGAAAACCTCCAAAATATTTAGGTAGCAGCATCCTACAGGGAGCAAATATAACCACAGGAAAAATAAGTATTTTTCCAGACCTCTCATTGAAATTAATACTTAACTCTAGATCAAACTCAGGGGCTAGTCTGTGATCTGAAAATTGTCTTCCCAAAAAACCCAGTGCTCACAGTATATATATTTCCCTTTTAACCATCAGAATAAACACTCCAAAGCAATGGCTTTATTTCAAATAACAGTAAATGGTCTTCTAAGTTCAATATATTAGTTTTCCTCTAGATACACAGTTTCAATAGCAAGCGGTGCATGAAGTCTGCTAAGCCTTTTGAATTGTCTATCAGTTCTGGGAATTATAGATTTTAACCCATATAGATACTTGGTTCAACCACAAAATGAAAAATCATTAAGAAAAAAGCACTGTATATTATTACTCCAATATGTATTTATGATTTAGAATTGGCATTTCAATACACAACAAAAATTCCTGGAATCATCCAGCTGAATGCAAATGGTTCTATAAAGACTTTAAATAATAGGATCAAAAGAGCTCATCAGAATTTACTGCTCTTCCAGGTGTATATAGCTTTTTCTATCACACATCCATAAACACTCCTTGTACTTCTACAGTTGATTGAATCAAAACATGAAAAGATCTGAAAGCACTTTTTTAGCTTTCTGTAAGTTACTACTACTGTAACATATTCCCTAGTAGTGCATAGGACATATTCTGTAAATAAATGTGTGTTTCATTTTCAATTGGAATTTCATTAATCAAACCACAGGAATAGTGGCGTATTTAAAACACATTTTTCTAAAAAGGGGGTAGAACATGCCAGCAAAATACTGATACAGTTCTGCTGCAGAATGATTTAAACCATCTGCGGAGATGGCCTTCTGCCTTTGGATTTCATGACAGCTTGGTCTTGAACTTCTTCCTTTCTTAGGGGCTCTCAAAGTAACTCCAACACATTAATGAACTTTCATACCTCTCCTTCTGGGAGAAAAAGTCATAATTCTCCTCCCCTTTTCACTCCCAGAGAAATTCAAGCAGAAAGAGGTAGGTAAATGCATAGGTGCCATATCTCTGAATCCAGCCAAGGGCACATGAATGATCTACCTTTAGTAACAGTATTTTCAGATTTAGTTTGGAACTGCTGACCTCATAGACAACATTTCATCTGAAGCTGGAAGGGTGTTTTATGGATGAAGAAACAGGAAAACTGAGAAGAAAATAACATTAAAATGTCCTCTACTCACACAGCTTGAATGAAACACAAAATATCCAGTGTCTAAAGATTTTGCCTCACCTTGAGAAAGCAACAGGGAACCAGTAGCCTGGACTCCAAGATGCTATATAAAATCAAAATAATGCAACAGCAGCAAAACCACCATTAACAGTTTCCTCTCTAGAGATGGATTGTACATAAAGCTTTCAGTGAAGGTGTGGGTAGCTAGAGCAGAACTGCATGAAAACTTTCTTGATTCCCAGGAACTCTTCTGACCTTGATGTTTGCAAATTTATGACAGAAATCAACACTGTGTCCATTAAAACCAGCTAGTACTTGCTATCAGTTCCGTATTTTGGTCCTTAATATACAATGCTGTGGGTAGAGAGATGGAAGGAACAAAAGACAGAAGAATTACTTCCCTAAGAATCTCTTAGGGTTTCAGGCAGAACAATGAAAAACTGAATGAATTTTTTCATTTTATCACCTGGTGAGCATAATTAGCAGAGCATGACAGCAAATAATGGTTCTTTTTCCCACAGTCCTAAAGCTGTGCCATATTTACCAGCTGTACTTACCTGAAAAATGTTTTGTCTGTAAATATTGAAGACAACAAAATGCATGACTACAACAGATACAGATCATAACACAAAACAATATTTAAACTGAGCAGCTCTCACTGTACTGAAACCTCTATGGCAGCAACTCAGGGAATATCTGTGATGCAGCAAAATTTACCCATTCACTTCATCTTCCCTCTATGACGACTAATAAGCAAGCTTCATTTGTGATGTGCTCCTTTCTTTTATGAGTTTCTCTTTCTGTTTCTGAATCCCAGAACAACCATCTAGAGAAACCTGACTGTAGAACTCCATTTTAATGTAAGTATTTAATACACAGCTTCAGGATCCAGGCACCCTTTGGTAACATTGAATTATTCCTTTGGGTTTCAAGGTTGTGAGTAAGTTTATCAAACAGGCTTGCTCTATACCCACACTGAGATTAAACCTGGGGAAATACATTTGCTGAATTTGTTAGTGTTGACATCAGCTTTTTGCAACAGGAAGCAGATGCAAAATGTCTTATCCAATGACAGAGTTTTCATGCAATATCTTCAGCAGCAAGTGACACTGATTGCATTGGCAGCTATTGCTTTCTACCACCAGACAAACCAAATTCCAACTAATTTGGATGGAATATAAAATATCCCTCTTCTCAGGGCACAGTCTTGCAAGACCTTTGGAGACTGAACTCCCATTGATTTCCCTTGATTTAAAAGGCACAAAGGATTCACACGACCAGAGCCAGAATGGATAAAGATGGAGAACAGCAGTGATTCTGATGTCATCCTAAAAGCCTCTCTGCTTTTCACCTACTGATTCCCAGTCATGGCCTAAATGCCAGCTCCTGTCTATCCCAGATATCTCTATTTCACCAGGATATTTTTGTCATATGAAGAGACCAGAAGTACCTCTTAGTCCTCTTTTTCTACAGCAACTTGCCCAACATGACAATAGTCTGTAAGCCATGTTTCATGGTCAGTTAAAGCAAACAATATACAAGATACAGACATACAGAAAAGAAAAAGTATTCTTCTGAAATCAAGCATTTTGACTACCTGGGAATTAAAAATAGTATTAAATCTTACTTAGTCCGACCCTAGCTGATTTTGGGAGATTTAACACTGACTTTCATAACATGTCAGTGGCCTATTTTTTTTCTTTTTTTATTTCATTCCCTGATAACAGACATAAAAAAACCCTAAAACACTTCTGCAGCTTTACAGAAAGACAGCATTTGGCACTTTATCATAACCTAGATGGTTATGTTTGTAATCTTTTCCAGACTTCTAAATTCTGTATTATTCCACACAGCTGTATTAGGTAGATATATATTATGCTGGCAGATGTATGGCTTCACTGATGGAAGGAGCTTTCCTCATCCCTAGTGCAGTATGAGAGAGAAATATATGTCCTGAAACATAATGTGTTTGGCCAATCCTAGGAAAAAAATGCAAAAGTTTTGGGCTTTTGCTGTTGTTTGTTTGTTTCTTTTCCTGCAGAGGAAGAACTTGCATCACTAATGTTGCTTCCAAAGACCCATGGGTCATGCAGGTCCACAACTCACCATGTGACTCATTCAGTAATTAATTTACTTCTTTGGAAGGATTTATGATTGAGTCAAAAGGATTGAAACTACATTTGTAGGAAGCTGACCTACTTCTACTTTGATGTAAAGGTCACCACATTAAAAAAAAAAAAAAGATATTTGCTCTTACTGCTTTTCGTATTACTTCTTTCAGGGTTTTGTTTTACATATTTCAGCAGACATCACTGAGGTGTGAAATGGTGATGAGAAAAGACTTGCCAGCCAGTAAAGCCTCTAGAGAAAGCAGGACTCTGAATGCTAGACCCACTCATTATGGTAGGTTTTGTCCTAAATGGCTTTATATTTTTTTTCTAAAAAGGATAGATATTGAACTTCATTAAATCCAGTTGACTCTATCCACTCATTACAATGAACAAGTAGCATTGATGAACTTACTGTTTCCAACAAGAGTCCATTAAAGCAGCTTGCTTAGCAGCAAAGGATAATTCAGGAAAAAATCTCAGAAGTGCTTAGACCTTCAGCAGCTGGATTTTATGCCAACAAAGCTGACAAGTAAAGAAATCTTGTCAAAACTAAGTCCGTGTAGCTTGAAGTATCTATCCTATCCTCATCCCTTTGTCATGGCTGTTTCTAAATAGACTTTAGAACTAAGGAAAGTACTCATGGCTCCTGGACTGTTTTTCTGGGTGTTTTGAAGATCAGTGTGCACTAAACTGCCTTGCATTCAATGGACTGCTAGTGCCTGTCACAAAACTTGACTCCTGTATGGTAGGTACAAAGAAAAGAATGGAAGAATTAATTAATATCCTGTATCTGTAAATACATACTTGCAACTACATGCACAAATGCCTTCTGATGCTATAAATATTATATAATATGCTGGCACTTGTTCAAAACTTTGAGTCATTGGCATTATTTTAATCATTTTTCCATTGAAGTAAAGAAACTGCATGTATAATTAAACAGTTGCATTGTATTGTAGAAATAACCATGTAATGACATAGTCAGAAATTCTTGGTTTTTCATGGTAATACCAAGTATAATTACCATGTAATCTGCAGAAAACAAACAAGGCTGTAATCCAATTTAATTACAGGGTAACAGATTTGTTATTTCTTCCAAAAAAACCCCATACATGCAAAGCAAATAAACTGGTAGAGAAAAGATATTTTTCCTTTGAATAAACTTATTTAAATAATAATAATAATAAAAGGTTTATTAGCATTTCTATGTCAAAGGACACAAATGAATTTAGCTGTGGACACCTCTCCAACCAACCCTTGCAGAAAGCAGTGTAACATCACCCCATCAGGAGAGATATTTTCTTTGGTTTTTTCCTTTCCTTTTTATCTGCTAAGGCTGTAACCCTTCCATTGCAGTCAGCCATATACATCTATGACTCTATAGGAAGTTGCTGAGCAAAAAAGACAGCAAAAGGAAGACATAGAAGTCTTCACAAAACAGGCACTGTGTGGGTTTCCTCTGACCCCTACCCCAGTCATGGGGGACCAGCAGCAAAAGTTGACCACTCACCACTTTCAGACCTCTGAAAATCTCATCTTTGTCATGACCAGATCAAGCCTCTAAGCCAGCAACACTCCCCTTTCCTGCTCTTTGTACATTAAGGACATACATAGACTCAAGAAAAAGTCACCAAAAGACAAATTATTATCCTCAAGTTCTTTCCTGCTCTATTTGTCCAGTTCAGAAGGTTAACTGCAATAACACCAGAGTCAGTAGGTACTCTCTGCCCCAACAGAGATGGAACTTAAGACTTGATGCTAACCCCACAGTCCCAACAGGGTCCATAGGTGTAGCCCTACATCCTTTCATCCACAGCATAGTTCTGTACATTGCCATGTTCTAGATCCAAAGAAGCTGCAAGACTTGACCAGCACCATCAGATCAGAGGGGCACTAAAGAAAGCTCCATGAAATTCATTTATCATGCAAGCAAAAAACATTCACAAAATTAAGAGACAGTTTGGGGTATAAATTACTGTATTGCAAATAATCACATTGCTCTACTCTTGTCTGCTTGGCTTCCTCTGATCTCCTTTTCTAACCTGGCACCACACTAATCCTTAGGGCTGTTCATCCTTTTGAGACCAAGATGAAAAGTGTAGTAAAACAACATTTGAGGACATGCAAGCAATTATACTTCTGCCCTTAGCAGGTGCTGTTTCTATTTCTGGAAATTGTTTAAACTCTTCAAAGTGTGAATAGATGGATAATACTCCTGCTCTTTCCTCATACACAGCACCTTCTTAGTGAACAATACTAAAGGAGTCCTGGGGGTCAGGTTTTTTCTTAGAAAATTTGGGCACTCCTCATTAGATGTTAAATAAAAGCTGAAGACATTTCTTCTATTTTGATGCAAATATAATTTTGAATGTGCATAGTGTTCATTTTTAGAGCATGAAACATATCCACCACTTGAATGAATTGGGACAATAGACTTCTGTATCCAAGAATATAAGTGTGAATTTCTGGGGAGGGGGATAGGAAGAAGAAAATTTCAAGGGTCACACACTCCTTTAATGCTTTTTTCCCTATCTGCTTCCTGACAAAAGTTTAGAAGATTAAAACAAGGCTATTACAGAGCAGTAGTTCTAAAAAGGGAATACTTATACCAACATGCCCACAGAGAAGCAGTTTAGACACTCTGCCAGATGTACACAGGCTTCTCTCCCATGTACAGACTTTTGAGTTTTAAGGATATTCTTTTTTTATAAAGTACATCAGCCTGGATGTATGTAGCAGATTTTTTTTCCCTAGGTCACACTGTTGCAAATTTTGAAATTTTAACCGATGGAAAGATCCATTCCTGATTTAAGACCACAAGCCCTTTGCTGAATGGCTGAGCAGGGTAGAGGTGTCTCTTTTCTCCATGTTGCCTTTTGCGTGTTGTTTTCTCCTTTCCTCTAAAGGAAATGAAGCTTATGGAATCATGTCATGTCTGATTTTTTTTCACCCTCTCATTTCAAAAATTATTTTTAAGCCTGCTAGGCAATGTCAGCCAAATTTGACAGAAGGATAAGTATTAAATGGCTACAAATTTCTACAAACTCTGTTGTATTCCATTCTAAATACAGCAGCTGAGAAGGGTGAGAGATTGTGTTGGTGCCCCTGTGGACAGTAAGACTACAGTTTGAACTTATTTTCTATTAGCTATGGGAGAAGCCATATGGGTAAGAGACATTATGAGCACCAGGGCCAGAAAACCATCTAACAGGTCTCACATCAGTGAGCACAACTGCAGTGCACAGATCTACAGGGAAGCAGGTTTCATTGATTCCACTTGCACCACAACTTCTTGGTCCCTTCTGTAGCTCAGGTTTTGGTCTCGCACAAAAAGCTGTGAAAAAACTTCTTGGCATTATGAGAAAAATGCTATATATGAGCAGATGCACTGAAAACACCAACAGGACATCACGGTGACAAAACAAGGTCTAAAAATGCTGGGAATGACAGCTGATTCAGCACATGCAGGAACATGGACTGTAACAACATCAGTATGCAGAGACTGGCTTCATTTTGATTCAATCCATCTTTTTACTTGCTCATATGTTGGAGCCTCACACTAATATTGTCTAACCACCCAATAAAGAACTTTTTTTTGCTTTCCACTCAGTTTCTGTGCTGCACTCTCTAGAGCACCCAGTAGCTTCACAAACATGCAGCCCTCTGCACTTCATGGCATTCTGCAGAACAGATGTTATTATCCCCATTTTACTGCTGCAGAACAGAGGCACAAATAAGCTCCCACCATAGATGTAAAAAAGTGTCCTCTTCTCCTGGATATCTGAAAACTGTTTCTTTGGGTTTTTATTCTTGGGTTTGGGTTTTTTTGAGTACCTGGCACTGTTAGAGAACTTTCTACGCTACAGTTCAAGTTGATATCTGTTACACTTAAAAGAACTCAACATCTCTCTAAATTTGGCCACAAATGAAACTGCAGTGGGCACTGGGAAAACGAGCATCTCATCCTGAAGTCCCAGCTGTGCTGTGAGGATGTGCCCTGTTGTACAGGACAGCCTTAGAGAGCAGCAGGACTGGAATCCAGCTTCCTTCTCTGCAGGATGCAGTTTCCCATCCTGCTGCCCCCTGCCTCTGTCATACACCTTTCAGCACTGGAAAAAATGGGCTGAGGTTCTGCCCAGAGAGGAGCTTCATCAATTGCACAGGACAAACTCTGCCCTAGGGCATTCTCTGCTCAGCACACTGCATGGAGCAGGGTTCTGGTGAAGGATGGTGAAAAACAGCCTAGTCTGAAAAACTGTGAGGATAGCATCTGTATTCAGATGAGTGAAACTGCAAATCACTGCAACAGAGCTGCATGGATGTGTTCCTTAAGGGTGCTAAATCTTGTCTGCTTTGCTACTGAAAATGAATATTCAGGTTGAGAATGAAATAATGATTTTTAAACACTGTGCAACAATCCCTACCAAAAAAATCATGATGACAGGAGCACTTAGCTAGAGATCTGCTAATTGAGTAATTTGGATTAGTGAGATCTGGAAGCAGTGTTCCACTGTACAGTATGTGCTCATGTAATTAGACTTTGTAATGCATACAGCCCTGTTAATACTACAAAAGCAGAACATGCCAAAGTCTTGATTTTTCAATATTAACATTCCTTTTGTTCATTACTCTTTCTGGACAGAATTCAGAATTAAAAAATGAAATTATCTCCTCCTTCATCTTTCTCCACACTTCCATCATGCAAAAACACATTAACTCCAACCAAATTCAACAGGAATATTCTGATAATAGATATTTTACTATTTCTCTTGAGCTGTTGAGATTGGAGACTTCAAAAACCTCCTAAGGCCATTGAACAAACATTGGACAGCCAAGACAAGCAATGATCTTTTCAGACAAAGTAAAACATGGAAGAACTGGGTGGTCAATTTCTTTGTTCAGCTTGAACAAAACCTTGCCATGGATACAGTTCAGGGAGGACTGGTTAGAATATCTTTTAGACTCTGAATTCAGTGCTTAGGATGTGCTAATGTGCTTTGATGAATGAATTTCTGAGTAGCAGTAGTGTGCTCAAACTCATGTCAGTTATTAATTGAAATAAGTAAAATAGTAGGGGAAAAAAACATATTTGGGAAAAAAAATCACATAAAAGAGAACAAAGGAGACATGAAAAATAAAAATAGGGCTCACATAACAGAATAAAGTTCACAGGGGGCTCATTGAGTCTTCCTTACAGTGATGAAAACAATAATGTCACCAAAAGTGAGTTACTAATAAAATATCAGCCAGGTGAGTTTTGCTGTTGTATTTCTGGCTTGTAGACACAATTTTTATTTTCATTAAGGATTTCTGTACAGAACTTGAGTTCAAGATGCATTTTGGATTCAGTGGACTCAATGCAAATTGCATTCTCATGTGTATGACCTCCAATTTCTTGAACAATTTTTGTACTCATCATGTGTGAGCACACATACACACTTCTTTGGACACAAAGGAAGAGAAAAATTAGTTCAATACCCTCAAATTTTTCAGAGTCTAAATGTAACATTAGAATTCAGTTCTATGTTATTTAGATATAGCATTTGTCCAGACTCTCAGGAGAATGAATGAGGAGTGGGGAGAGAGAAAGATGTGACTACAAGTGTGTAGAAAAAAACCCCAGACAACCAAACAACTGGCTGCAAATGGCTCCTTCAGAGCCATTCTAATCTTTTATGTCAATCCATCCTAGTGGAGCCCCTTAATTGATGGATTATTGACACCACAGGAGGTAAGGGCTCCTTTGGAGTTGTTACACTTGCTGCTGTTAGTGTCTATTTAGGGAGCCTTAATGGGCCAGTTCTGACCTGACAGAAAGTAAAGGCTCCTTGGAAACCATTCTGTAGTTTTGTGTCAAGGCAAGGTTTTCTGCCTACCCAAAGCAATACTCTGTTCAATTCCATGCTTTAAAGATGAGTAAGAGTGCTGAAGATAATACTAAGAAATACTGCAACACTGCAGCACCCTAACTTCAGAATCAGTGCTATAGGCAGCAAAATATCCACTAATGGATTGCAATTATTCATGCTCTAAACAGTTCCATCTGCCTGTCTAATGAAAGCAAAATAATAACACCAAAGGCAACAACAGTGTGTGTTAGGTTCACATCAAGTGTGGAATCTAAAAAAAATATCATTCTAACAGTGCCTGTGTTTGAGATATAAATGCTTCAACCCCAGAGCTCCTGAGCAAGTAGAGTGGAGCTTAAACCACCCAGAACTTCTCAGAACAAGATGAGGAGTTGGCTGCCAACACCCGGGGTTGTTGTGTGAGCTCCATCACTTCTCTGATGATGGTGTCAGCGTTTAGGTAGAAGGCCAAACACAAGCTTAGGGTGTCCTTTCAGCATAGCTATTCTGGTTTCCTCAGGCTGTATTTTTTGGCCAGTAGAGCTTTGCCCATGTCAGGACACTTTGCCAGCCTGTTTCTATTGGTCACAAACTGCACTGCAAACCCCTTCACCCACCGGAGGAAGATCTGCAGTGAGGCCCCATCTTCCCTCCCCAAGCCTTGCATCCCCATCTTCTCCCTTGTGACAGCATTAATGATCACACATTTGGCTGTGAGCAATAAATTACCATTTCTGGGGGGGTGGTGATGTTTCTTTTGAGCTGGATCAGCTCATTGATCCAGCCAAACACACAGCTGTCTCCTGTTAATGCTAACACAGAGAAGAAGAGGGAACACACAGCAGGAGCCTGGGCTTTCCTTGGTTTAAACTGCTTTGTAAACCCCACTCTTTGAGTGGTACAGGGAATGATAACTCACCCAGCATAAAGATCACTGGTACAAAGTCATCAGAACTGACAGCTAATAGAGAATGTCTACCCAAGTTTGGCATTTTTCATCATTCCGTGACAAAATGTTCTGATCCAGTGCTAGAAAGTAAATTTATTATATTGTTGGACTGTGGCCTCACTCTGTTCCCCCAAGTACTTCCAGTTTGAAAAGGCAAGTTAAAAAAAGCTGGAAGAAAGGATGTATTATCCACCCACTTTCAGTGGAAGATGTAAGGTCAAGTGACCTGACCAAGACTGCACATGAAGTCTGTGGCTGAGTGGGGAATTTAATCTGGATTTCCCAAATCTCACTTTGATGTCTTAACCATAAAACCACCCTTCCTCACTCTTATGCATATCCTTTTCATTCCAGAGGCAGCAAGCTATAAGCAGGATTTTTTGAAGAAGCCTTATCCTTTTGAAGTACAACAAAACATGTTTGAAAATCTGGCCTTTCTGCAAATGTTAAAGTGAAAAATTGAGCTCCATTATCCTAATGGAGCTTTCATATGCCATGATTTTGGAAAATCAACACAGAATAGTTACACTATTGTTTCACTGCTTAAGTCAAACTTTGATTTTTCTGGGTCTCAAAGCACTGGCATTTATTTTCTTAAACTGAGGAAAATTAAACATAATTGGGATATAAACATTTTATTTTCTGATACAATTATCTACTGGCAAAAGTATCACTTTGTACAAAATAAGGCAATTATAATGAATCTATTCAATCTAATCTTCATAATCATGGTATCTCCAAGGTAGAAAATTAATTGGATGAAGTTAAATATTCCCTTTTCATGTCAACAAAATTGGTTTTTCTGGGGATTAAAGGATTAACGTGGTGTTAAGTCCCTAAAGAGGTTAAAACACTTTATTATTCATTACAAAACACAAAGATCAGACTGTTATTTTGTTCTTATGTCACTGTCATTTCATTGAAATAAGAGAAACAGGACAGGAAAAGTTTAATCATTAAAAAAGCACCTAGTCCATAATGTTAAAAAAGGTGCTGAAGTTGGTAAACTTTTTGTCTGTCACAAATTACCAGTCTTTTAAAGCAATGAGTACCTGCAGTTTTCAGACTGCATTAAATGTCTCTATGAATGAGAAACAGGAGGTAATAAAGAGCAAAGTTGCAGTTCTGCATTGATATGTTAGAATTTCAGATAACTCCAATAATACAACAAAATTAATCTTTTCTTTTAGCTAGCTTTCTTAAAACTATAGAATGACGAAAATGGTCCATTACCTCTGTGTTCAGATGGAATTCTTGCTGAGGGGAAGATCCTTGAAGTAGAATTAATCCTCACAAAGTACTTCCCTCATCACTCAGGAACTGATCTAATACCCATTAAAGCCACTGAAAGTCTTTCCAGTACCTTCAGTGAGCAATGGACTAAGAAGTCCTAGGAACTATGCTTGGTCAATATTATTAAAACCTACATTTTTAAAATCTGTCACAGAACCCAAACTTTGCACTGAGATATTCTTTTGACTGACCTCTTTTTTCAAATTTAAATAGAAAAAAATACTGCTTATGTTAACAGCTTCTACTGTTAAATCCTTTTGCTACTCCTACTCTGGACAAATCAATGTAGTAAATAGCTCACAGTTTAAAAGTTCCAAAAGTGGGATCAGCATATGGATTTCCTGGTGGAATGCAAAGACGGAATCCTAAAGCCTGTGAAAGACCAAGGGCATAAAAGGATATGTGATTTTAAAACATCTAGATTCATGGTGGCTTCTCACAGCCTTCAGTAGAAGTCATTGGGCTGACATCCCTGGGTACAGACAGATTTATATCTTCCTGGTGACCCTGATACAAGAACAGGTTCACCAGATCCAAAAAAAATAAATCTGTTTCTTTCACTAACTTCACCCTTAAAACAAAGTTCAAAACAGCTGTTTCCACCAGCTTAAGACATATCAAGAAAGACGTTTTCAATTTGGCAGCTACTTCACAAAAACTTTGCTGACACAAGTGAACTGTCACTTGTGACACTAGCTAGCAGCATCTGGAAGACCTATCTTCAATCATCTGTCAGCCAATAATCAACACTTCATTTGTATGGAGCACTGAGAGAAAGTGCGTGTATGTAGGCATGCTGCTGAAACACATCATTTAGTGAACACTGCTCTTCTTATTTGTTCTTAACTGGAGAAAGTCCTTGGACACTGAAGAATGTCCACATGGGAAAGGTATAAAAAACCTGATTGGGCTGATTTTTCTTATCTGTTGCACTGAGGGTTTGGCTCAATAGTAGTCCACTAACAAGACACAGTGCTGGAATCCTTGGCACTGACAGGATATTCTTGGAGGAAAAAAGGCTTACAGCAGGGCTTCTGTGAATTCAACCCAGCTCTTAATCTGTATCAGATAAGATACAGACCATGAACCCCACAATGCTGTACTTCACACAGCACAGAGTAAAGTTCAAGCCAAATTAGAGCAAAAGCCAGTTGCATGAGAGGCATTTTAGAGAGCAATCAATACTAACCATGGCGAGGGCAAAAGAGAATTTCAGAGGTGCAGGATGGGAGAGAAGAAAATGTTGTCAAACAAGATTTGAAGAGCAATGGAAAATCAGGGAAGTAGAGATATGGGAAGGTCGTTCTATTTGGCAGGAGCTGCAGAGAAGCAGGACCATGCAGATCATCACAGAGCAGTGGGAGACAAACACATGGACACTTAAAGAGTGCCTGAGAAGCCCCACATATCACGTTGAAAGGGATTATCCCCAGCACAGATACCCATCTGCTTGCTTAGAGATTCTGAGACCCTAACTGAGCACCATGTGGCTCTAATTCCTTCACTGTTTTGGATACAAAAGCATATAACCAGGCTATGCTTTCCTCCCAGCTCTTGCTGCTGGCTGTGAAACTATCCCAGTCCCATTCCCTCTGATCCTACTCTGGTAAGAGCAGTAAATTCCTCTACTACTCTTCAAGCTCTTCTCTAATCTCAGTATCCAGTTGTGCCAGTCTCAATTTGCCATCACCTCTACAGAGACTTTAGTTGAGGCTTCAGCTAGAGAAAAAGGAATGCCAAAGGACAAATGACTGAGAAATTTAAAAAATGCCAAAATAATTTAAAAAAAAAAGCTGACCTTGGAGCATTTCCAGGCTGGACCAAATCAGGAAATTCTAAAAACATCATAATTGAGAATAAACTGCCTGATATCTCCTGCCAAATTTCGGCAGTCTAGTAAATAGGAATAAGCTGACAAACTTTGAATGTTTATATACTGAATGCAAGCTTTGACCCATATTACTTATACCCATCTTTAGTCAAAACTCAGTTCCACAACCCCCCTGGGGCTTCTTCCAGTGCTGCTGCTTTGATGTCTGTATAAGGAAGATTTATACTCAGAGCTTCTGGAATATCTCACAGGGTTCAATTTTCAACATGGAAAACCAGCATCTTTTCTTTTCCTGATTCTCACCTCATTTATTATATTAATGAGGGGATCTCTTGTGCTGCTACTGACTTCACTGTAGAGGAAAAACCTTTCCATATCTTTCCCAGCAACAGACATTCTCTTTACAACTTTGTTTCTGAGGCTGTGAGCTAAGGGAAAGGGATGAGTCTCCACGGAAATTTCCCCTTTGCTGGCCATTGTCTTTGGGGTGGGTGAATATCCCACTGTTGCAATTCTATCACAGTAAGCTCTGTTACCTGGCATGGTGGTGAAACAGATGCTGAATAGAACAGGCACATGGCATACACTTTGAACAAGACAATTTCAATGTTCTCATCATTTAAAGAAGCAGAATAATTTTTGGAGTGAGGGTAAGAGGACAAACACTGATATGTATCGAAGGTAATGCACATTCTTTGGGTCTTTGTTGTGCTCAGCAGGTGGTAATCAACAACCTGATAAGATTAGTGAGACCTCTAACATTTCAGTAAAGAGTGCAGGAGCCATGAAAAAGTCTTATAATTGACAAGTATTGCAGCAAGCTCACCAGGGCAAGAGCGTACTCTGCTCATTTTTTGTTTATCTCATTCCTTGATATCAAACTTGTAATGCATTTTCTGAAAATAATACTGTATAAATACAATAGTCCTGAAAGCCTTTTTCTTTGTAGCTAATGATTAATACTACTTTTAAATCAAAGACTATCTGGATTTGCAATGGAGAAAAATAGAAACACAAAGTCGTCACTTGTTTTTAAAGAATTTGTGCTGCACTCCTCTATCAGTGCTGATTTCATAGTAATGAATAAACACAAAATGCATAAGACATTTTGAATGTAGAAATATTGCCTTTTATATTTAATGACAGCAATATTCTAGAGTGATGATGGCTGCTGAAATTTTCTCAGATTAATCCCTGGATCAGGTGTACTTCCATGATCCTTTTCCAAAAGGTAGTAAGAGCTTTGGACGCAGCCAACCCTTCCACTTTGTTCAGTTGCTGTATTCCAGAATTTGATATATTGGAAATCATCCATTACTTTTCCTTGCAGAAAAGCATCTTCAGTGCTACAGGAATAAGATGTGAATATGAAGAGAAAGCAGGTAGCAGGTCTGGCTGGACACAGAAAAGAAGAATTGTATGGGCTGACCTCCTTTATAGCTGCTCCGTGCAAGTTCGGTGTGCACTGATTTCAGACTAAAATCTGAGGGTGAAGCTGGTTTAAGATTTCATGCAGGATTCAGAGATCCAAATTTCCAAATAGCTTTGAAAAGTTTCTGTACCAGATAAGAGGAATTCTCAAAAGCTTAATGACAGTAATCACTTATGAGATCAGGTCTCACTACATTTCTATCTAGAGCCAAGAAAAAATTGAAAGCACAAAATGTACATCAACTCCCATCAGCTGAACCTAGAAAATGTCCTGCTTTTGCCCATGAAGGGTGAATTTTATCTGCCTCTGTCTGAACCATTCACATGAAATAATTGGAATTGCAAAAATAGAGACAAAACCTAAAAGTTTCACTTATGTTAATAAAATTGTACTGAATCACATTGACTTTAAATTGAAGGGTTCAGAAGGCTCTCATGCTAATATGCTCTTCACCTTCACCAGCCCTACCCATGTGCTGGAGCGGTTGACTCTGCTGGAATGGTTCCAGACATCTTCATGTATACACTAGCAAAAACTGAATTTAATGAGCAACATTTTATGTGTTTATATTAGATGACACAAAATTAATTTTCATGTGATAATTGGATTACAGTCTGACTTTTTCTTAGATTCTATCTCTGTATTTGAAAGCCACTGCATTGCTTTTATAATCGAGTTATTTGTGAGTGTGGGGCTGTTCATTTCTCTTGTGTGTACAGGTTATGCCAGAATCAAGGATCTGAAAACTACAGAGAAGGGTAAAGTAATAAGATTTAGCAATGATTGGATGCAATTTTTCTTGTGTGAATACTAAGTATAGAGAACTACTGAACTAGAGGTGGACACAGCTTGAACCTGGATAGATTTATGGTCTAGAAGTTTAATTTTGGGCAATTTTCAGGACAGGAAGAGAAGAATGTAGCTTTTCTCTCTTACTTATGCAGAATTAGCTCACAGTCACCTGTAGTTAAGACAGTGGATGTGGTTACACCTTTGATATGTGACAGAGTCATATCATTTGTCAAAACTCTGAGATGATTCTGTACTCAAAAGGGAAGACCTTTCACATGAGAACAGGCTTCTGTCTCCAGAATGAGGCCCCTTTATTTTCCTCTCCTCCCTCCTATAGCCACAGAGAAACCACCTTGGTCCTTGACCATATATGAGCAATGCCTATGGAAGAGTAGAAAGGTTGGACAGATAAAAGCAGGCTCCAGATCAACACTTGCACTATCAAATGAAAAAGATCTCATTCTTAAGTCTGGGGGGTCCCTACCAAGCTGAATTATCCTATGAGTAATCTAAAACTTTAAATGAGAAGCCAAGCAGCCCAGGCACTATCCACTTAATTTTGCAACTCCTACAGGCTGTGTACTGCACTATAGTCACAACTACCTGCATAGTCCTTAGCATTAGCTGTATATGTCTTCAGGAGGCTACTGTGTCTGAGATGTGCAGTGTAGTTTTGAAGCTGAGCACTGGTAGCATTATACCTGAAGAGCCAAGACTCAAACACTTATTTCTCTCCTCAGCAGATTTTCATGTTTGCCTTGAGTCCTGTGCTGCTCCAGTGGGACTGAAACCCATACATAGTTTAATGCCAGTGTGGATGTACCCATGCTGCATGCAATTCTCACCTTGCTTACCATGACCTCTTTGGGAAGGAAGAAAAGGACAGAGGCCTCCAGACTGCATGAGCTGCAAGAAACCTAAGATGATGCAGTCTGTATTCTTCCATATCACCACAAATAAGGTGAAGAAAAACAGGGTCTGGCAGATCCATGTAAGACATGGAATACTCCTCTGGTTTCACAAATGCATGAAGACCAGGCTCCAACCAGGAAGGGGGTGATCCAGAGGGTCTCTGGAGTTGCCTCTAAGGATAAATAATCACAGTGTGTTCTAGGACCATCACTTTGGTGGATAAAGAGGACAAGGACACATCTGCTTCTCTCTGGCACACTCTGGGTGATGGCCCTGCAATGCACAGATTGATATGTTTTTCAGTAACTCTAACATGAAGAGAAGTATTTTAATTGACTTCAAATGTTCATTCATCTGGGTCATGATGCAGAACTGAACTTTGGACAGGAAGATCCTTAGGGCAGGAACATCAAGTTTTTATTAACCTGGCAGCCACTTAAACCACCCTGCACTTAGAGCACTACAGAAATGATTACTGTGAAAACCTCAGCAGTGCCGTACTCTGCCTTGGAATGTGATCATCTCTGGCCATGGCTCAGCTGAATTAAAGGTTCACCAGAGCTAAAACCTGTCTGTATTAATAGATCCCAGGTACCAGAGTTCCACCTGACAGCTTAAAAAACCCCAAGCCACTGCAGAAGGAAAAGCTCTGGCAGTATTACACAGAGGCCAGTAAAACTGCTCAGATCTTTCCTGACTTTGTCTTTGCCCTGCTAAAAGGAAGGGCTTAAGGAGAGCATCTCTGCATTGCATAAGGTGAAAGGGAGCCAAGTGGACAATGGACCCAGAAGACAATGTAAGAGACTCTGCCTTTGTGCCAGCCCATGGGTGTCAGTGATGGCATGAGTTTTGCCTGTGTAGCTATATTGTTCAGAGAATCATGATTTTCATTAGACACTGACTTGTGAGCCTGCAAACTATTAGACAAGATGGTGACCATCAAACCCTTATCAGCCTCTCTCAGATTTGCATGGAGAACTAAGCAGAACTCTGTCAGAAGTGCTCATGTCACCATCCCATGGGGGGATAAGTAACTGCCTCACTGAGCCAAGGCACCTTGCATCATGCACAATACAAAAAGTCTGCTTTTAAATTTAAATTATCATATTTTAATGATAAAATAACTAATAATTGCCTGATTTTACTTGTTATTTAGTATTTTAAATCTAGGAAATAACATACAAATCTAAAAGTTGACTCTCTGATAAAACTAGCTTTTACACTCACCCAGAGATTTAAAGCTATAAACTGTTTTGTTGGCCAAGAAGAAATCATTATTCCAGCCAAGCTGTAATAAATTTCTATGCTATAGTTCCTAAAATATTTTTCTGGAATTTATGGCATCACTGGAACTTATTCCTTACATTTTTAAACACATAACTTTCTTATTTTGCCAGAATATTAATGTATTACACTAAACCACCAAGTTAGGAATGTTCCCGTTCTTTTTAGAATTTTTCTTTTCTACATCAAATTAATCACAATTTACAAGTACACAGACTTGACAGAACATTTTTATAACTTTGTTGGGCTTTTCCAACTGGATATACACAGAATTATTTACAATAAGAAAATAACTTGAATCAATATTATTTTAATTTATTTATCAATGGCAGAGATTAAATTGCAGTTTCTAAAATCTGATTTAGGCCACTTTGTAGCTTCAGTGACAACCACAAATCACCCACACACATACAGCTTTCCTTACATCTCTCCAGTCTCCTCTGCAAACAAATCTTTTTCCTTTCTGTCCACTCAGCTTTCTCAGTTCTCAGTCTTTCCACACTCAAGCCTTTGTTTTCTATTAAAACAACACATCTGCTCATCTGCTTAGCAGTGAGCACTAAGAGTGAAGAAGTGTGTGTAGTCCTTTGGTGCTGCCCTAGCATTATCTTTCTGTACAGGATGTAACTTTTTCTTTTTCACCTTCTCCAGCTATAAGATGCCAACCCTCTGCAGGCAAGGAGAGGCAGAGGTTTATTAACCTGTCTAAACCAGATTAAGAAGTGTAGAGAAAATTTCTGCAGTGCAGATGGCCCGCAGAAAGCATTTGCAATACTTAAAATTAACATTACTTTTCAGGAGACTGAGCAGTCCATAAAACTTGGTCCAGGTTATCAGTTAGGCTGCTAATGGTGTTTCAGCTATAGCTCTTGCTTACCCCTGATGGCAGAGCTTCAATACACACACCATAGTCAACAGTTGTTGCAAGAAGGCAAAATAACAGATGGAGCTTAGAGAGCAACTCGTTTTAAAGACAGGGTGCAAGCCCCATCACACAAAACAGCTGTCAGGGAGGTGCCATGGATGCAGTCCACAAAAATGGCCTCAGAAGAGTTATGGACTGTGTTGGTATGCTCTGACTTCTGATTTCTCAGCAATAGTCCATTTTAAATCCTTTCAAACCTCACACAAACACACTTGAAGGAAGACCACAAGTCCTCTGCAAGTCCTATGATCTTTCTTGTGTTTCTCAAGGAGCAGCTGGTTTGTCAGCATGATTTCTGCAGAGCTGCTTCTGTCTTAAGAAACAGTTGTGGCCCAAAGTTAATCTGGTGACTGAACTACAAAGCCTGGAGAGAAGGATTTGTATAGAATACACTGAGAGACTTAACATGTACATCACAGCAACAGCTGGTGTGATGAAAGTCATACTGAAAGCTTGTTTGAAGAAATAAAACACCTCAAACAATTCACCTGACAAGGAGAAATCTATTTCAGCACTGTATATCTCAGTGAGCAGGTTTTAAATTAAAAGCAAATTAAATTCTGATAAATAGATAATTAATAGACATAATTATGTGACTTTCATATAATTCAGAAAAAAAGACCACACAGGAATGGTAGTTCCAGAATGAGATTCTTATTTTAGTGTGTCTATCACACATGATCATGGAAAATCTGTCAGGCTTAGTATTTATTATTGAGGGGCTTGCAAAGCAGCACTGGAAACCTACACATGAAGAACATGTTTGCTGCTTTGCCCCTTTTAAAAAAGGTCCTAAATAGTCCCAAATAGGCCTGTTTCCTTGGTATGGCAGGTCTCAGAAGTGAGTATGACACCTGGTAGCAATAGCACTTGCAGAATCAGAACCAGAGAGCAGGCGAGTGTTGTAAGATTTTGTTGAACCTGACAGTTTAACTTACTGCTGAAAAAGGAATTTATGCACTCTTACTTTTGATTTAAATCACTGATTTATCACTTTCATTCTATACCCAACTTTTCCCAGTGAAAGACTTTGCATTAACAACTCCACTTAGCAGAATTTCTTGGTGGAGATTCCTTATGTGAAGTATTAATCAAGCTCTCCTTTCAAAATCCCCTCTGCCAGTATTTTACAGTTACATAAGGTGTTTCCAGCACAGTGGGCTAAAATTTTTCACACAAATAATAATTTCATCATTCTGTCACAATATGTAGACACATATTAAAATTCTGGTAAAATTCATCAAATCATTTGAAAATAGCAAAGTGGAATGGAAAAAAATAGCAAAATGGAATGGATAAATCATGCCTAAACATTATATTTAAATATTTGCTAAATTAAACATTTCCACAGTTGATGTTAAATTATTGCCTTATCTGATTAAATTAGCTCCTTTTTTAAAGGCATAGTGTTAAAACATTTTAAGGGTAAACCAAAAAACAAAAAAAAAACCAAAAGAAACCTTGTTATTTTATATCAAAGCTGTTGACCTCAAAAAACCATTTTAAGTAACTCTGTGAAAGGAAGATTTTGAAAAACATTGCAGGAAGTCACTGTGGATCATGATCATCTCAATATCTAAATTTGGTTAGTTAAGAGGAGGTGGGGATGGGGAGAGGCTATTTGCCCAGCTCTGGCCTCCCCCTGACACTATCCTATGGTGACAAGGATGGGTGACCATCACAGGTCATACTGGCAAAGCAATTATGGCCATGATCTATCTTAAAAAAAAATCTTGCATTGTGAGACTGCATATAAATGATGTGCAATACCTAGAATGAAGTGCAGGAAATGTCAAGGACATCCATTCTAGCACTGCTTCACAGGATGCCCAAGAAGGGACACGAGTGAAACCAGGAAGGCAGATAGATGCATGAAAAATGGGTGCACTCCCTCCCTGTTGAGAAGTCCCAAAGTCCTGTTTCCTGGCTGCACCACAACTGCTCCTGGCTACACAGCAGTCATCAAAAAAATGTTGAATGAGAAAATAATGTTTAGTGGCTCTTCATTATCAGAGTTACAGCTGTTTTGTCTACTGTGGAAAAACTCAGTCCTTGAGTTATTTCCTCTTGTTACACTTGCAAAAGAGTGACTTCTGATGCCCACAGAGGCACTGTGCTACACAAAACAGAGATATTAGAACACACTTGGATATCCTGACTGCATTACTCTCTGAATAATATGCAGATAAATCATTCATTGTTTTTTAGAAATTCATGAAAGCACAAGTGAAAAAGGTGAAAAAGCAGCAGTGAGCCTTAGGAAAAAATCTAGTATCAAATACTGTTCAAGGCACAAAATGTTCATGCTAGCTGGAAAAATCAAGGCACCAGTAAAGTTCTCCCCATAACATCAGCCTATGTTGTTCATGGGGTACCATGCTGCCAGCAACACATCTAAACATGAGTGGAATTTTACCCTCATCACACACCACACACTAACTCCTTACCTTCTCAAAACAGACTAAATGATGATAAGTATCTTGCCCACTCTCATCACAGGAGCATTTCACCCAGGATAGGTGTTGCATGGCGTATCATCCAAAGGATACACCTTTGCCTCTGCAGTCTTTCAGTTTACCCATTACTGAAACTTTTTCCACCACTATAATTCCCATAAGTCAAATTAACAAAGCTAAGAAGGCAGGTATGTCTGGCAAAAGAATGAAAACTGGAAAGAGAGAGAAATAAACTTTATCCAAGCCACTGACAATGATTTGTCAAGCTTACCCGAGCCTTCCACTCACTCAGAGGTAGGAAGCAGCTAGACAGATCTTATACTGAATCCAGCACTTATTCTGCTCTGGGGTTATACAATATATTATACCTTGAAACTGATGCTTATGTAAGTAAAGCTACAGTGGACTCACGTTTCATATGTAGAGAAACAGCTGCTTTTTTAATTTAAAAAATCTAAATTAAATCATAACTTAAAAGCTATGTTTCGTCATCTGCAGAACATGCCAAATCATATGCCTGAAATATAAAACTGATGCTGAAATTCTGGTAATATTTAACATGTTCTTTATGAAGAAAACATTCTTCTTGAACTTGGAAACTGAGCGAACAATAGCAGCTTTAGGACCTCCAAAGCCGAAGGCATACAAAGGTTATGAGAATGTGTCTGCCCAAAACTACAAATCAAAGAGTAACAACAATACCATATGTTACAGAACATAAAGTATCCTTCACAAACACTATAAAAACTCACATATCTCTGCCTCAAGAGTCCCACTGGCCAGTGGAAGGTTGTGTTTCATTACACTATCACCATATAAGAACATTTTTTCTTCATTTTTCATGGCATGTCGAAAAGCTAGTTGTATCACTGAATGACCTTCAGAGGTTTAAGATTAAGTAGTAATGACAGAAGATTGTCTTTGGCCTAATACTGTTTCAAAATGCAGAAGCTGAGTTTGTGGAGAATGGCTTCAGCTGGATTTAAACAGCAGCAAATAGTGGCCTGTAATAAAGTTGTTGGTTTGGGTTTTTTTAATTTAGGAGAGGTGTATGGATTTGTTTGCTCCCAAGAGATTAATTTCTTGTTGGAGTACTTCTGTTCACACAGGAGTACTGTGGGTCCCTGTGCTCTAAGGTATTAGAACAAGTAAAGAAATGGTCACATCTAGACTGGCACTACCCCCAAAATGGGGGGAGGGAGAACTAGTGATCCCCCTTGTTCATCTGCACAGAGCCTCCAGAATCTGGCAGCTTCTCCCACAGCTGATTACAGCAGTGGGAAGATTTCACTGAAGTGCCACCACTTCTATTAACAGATAAATTCTTTTCTTCCCTGTGAGAGAAAGGGAAGTGGCATGGGAGTGATGCCTTTCAAGCTTCTATATGCCACAGATGTACTGAAGCTGTCCTGGTTTTTTTCCAGTAAAGGAGCAGAGAACTTGGGTCAGTCTTTCAGCACTGATTTCTACAGCAATGGGACTTTTATGAAACCCTGAATTAAAAGCAGTAGATGGGGAGATAGATATAACTACAGTCCATTCAAAACCCTTCTAAAATCAATGAATTAAGCTTTACAGCAGTCCCAGGAGAAAGCACAATGAGACACAGAGGAATTCAAGCTTTGAGCTGTGAAGTGGTTGCACCTGGGGCCTGGGTTAAAGTGTGAACACAAGCAGCCTCATCCTGCATGTAGATCTTTGCTGAAGCTCACCTTTCTTTTCAGAAATATTAATAAACAACTAGTATAAGGTTCACTAAGCATAAACATCAAGCATAAACTTTATCAACAGCTCCCCCAATTTAAGGAACTATCTGTGATACTCTTAAACAGCTATTTAACCAGAAGATAAGGAGTAATAAACCTCTCAGCCTCTCTTTCCTGTATTGATTTCAGAGGTATTTTCCTTAGTCCACTAAAATTTCCTTTCAGATTCTCAGCAGGACTTTCAGTATTGCTCAGCAGAATTTAATCACAGCATCTGTCTGGTTTACATGGAAACTTAGATAGGCCCTTTCAATATTGTTATGAAAGAAATTCCCTGATCTTCTCACACAAATGCTCTAGTCTTATACTAAACTGTGGATTGCTCAGTACACTTTGTCTAGTCAAAAGGAAAATTTTGAAAGCTAAAAAAGAAAAAAGTTATAAATACACGAAATAAAACAAAGTAGCACATTCCTGCAGAGCCCTTCTTGGTACAAGGCTCTCCTCCTCCCAGGAGGAGGAAGGTTAGAGGAGGCATTTACAGATATTCCTTGTAATTAACTCTTGTATCTATTGTTGGACTTAGCAATGTGAAAAATTATAACTTTAAGCAATTAACAGTAATTAGAAGTGTTACAAGTTTTGTGGTTTCCAGAGAGGAAAACTTCTGCATGCCCATTAGGAGATGCTGAAACCTAGGAGTGGGCTGTAGATGGAAAATCATACACAGGTTTCCCTACAGCATGTAAGACCTGGAAGGATATTTCTGTGAAGTTCAGCCAAGCCAAGCACTCCTGGGCTCCTTCCAGAGGACAACCACTGAGCAGCATCCCTCATGCCACATGAACAGACTCATTTGTAGACAGAGCTGAGGAGAGACAGTGATGAGAAATCTTTCCAGGCTAGGACTTAGATCCTTGAATTTCTGATTGAACTGCAGATTACTGTAGCCATATGCTGCTTGTACACAACAGGTGGAATACACTTTATCAGATCTGCCATTGCCAAGACAGCTATCATTTCAGAAGATTTATGCCCCAATTGTCCTTTTTCTCTCAGGCAGAGGGCTTGCCTACGTGGGAAATTTGGTGTGCAATAAGCCAAGCCACAGATTTTCAGCAGAAATGCTTTTTCCCATCAATGCTCTGAATGCACAGATTTAGAGCCTATATTGATCTTTTTTTTTTTTTTCTTGTCAATCTGAAAACATATCTGGTCAGAAGTTGGTGCAGAGATGTTATGTAAAACTCATGACCTCCCATGCTACAGACTGACTTTCTCTGGTAAAAGTTAGTGCAAACAAGTTCTGATAAAACAACTTGAGACAAAAAATTTATGTGTAAGATCCAGCCTTCTTTTTCCCTGCTCTTTCCTTATCCGCTTGATAGCTCTAGACCTTTCCTAGGTGTAACTGCTTCAGAAGGTGGGCAGCCCTCAGGCTTATTTCTGTGGTCTATAGTCAGACAAAGAAAAAAAAAAACATTCTGTATGCCATGCAGGGTTAATGGAGCTAAAATACTGTGGGCCTACAAGGAAAAGAGTGAGTCCAAAAACTCTGATAAGACTATTTCCTTTGGAAAAATGTAGTTTCACATTAATGGGCTGACTCTTTTCTGCCACACTGGTATAAGAAAAACATAACTAATATAAATATGACTCATATAAATAATACCATATTTGGGAGAGTCATCTATGTTATATAAGTTACGTGTGTCAAGAGGAGGTAACAGAAATCATTGCAAAGTGAAAGGGAGCAGGTACCTGCTGCTCAGCAAAGTGTTCTCTCAGGCATATGAACCACACCAGTGCAATGCCACAGAAATGGACTCCCCTGGGACTCCTCTTCCCTCAGCACTTGCTTTTGGACTCATGTCCCTGTCCAGCCTTTCACCTGACACCAGAGAGGAGGTGGGAGCCAGGGGGGTCCCTGCTGGGCACAGCCTGAGTGAGGAGGGAGCCCAGGCCCTCGGAAGGGTTCATGGTGATTGTCAGGGTTTAACACTGGCCCGGCAATTAAATCAATAACAGATGCTCTCTATTAATCCCCCTCCCCTCCCACATAAAGGAAGGAGAGAGAATAAGGGAGAGAAAGACTTATGGGTTGGAAATTAAACTACACACCTTTAATGAAACAGTAATGATAAATACGAAAACTAAAATATATATATAAATATATACATATATAAAGGAAAATTGATACCATATTCCTCCCCCTTCCCCCCAGTAACTCTCACGTCACCACTGAGGCTGCAGGACAGCCCTGGGAAAGTCCAGGCTGGAATCCTGGGGTCAGCAGCAGTGGGGAGCTGGAGGCAGAAACACACAGATTCAGGCTGGCATGGATCAGGACCACAGGCAGAGGAATGGATGGAATCCTCCCAGGGTGCCAAAGCAAACAGGGACAGTAAAGAAGGGAAAGCAGGAAGGGGTTTGACCCTCGTGATCCCTCAAATTTATACTGAGCATGAGGTGTATGGGATGGAATACTCTGGTCAATTTTGGCCATCTATCTTGTCCGTTCCTCCCCAAAGGAGGGTTTCAGGTGTGACCTCTTTACTCCTTTTCTCCTTCCAGAGGGCAAAATGTTCCTCAGAGCTGAGCAGTGTCCTTGGCTCTGCACACCAGTCTCTGGCTGTAACTATGAACATCGAGTGTTATCAGTCCCAGAAGCAGACACTGACTGAGAAACTTGCTGTTAATTTCAGCAAGTGCAGCTACTTACAAGAGACTCAGCTGAAAGCAAAAGACAGAAAATCACCTTTATCCTGGCCCAAAGCAGGACAGTGATGAAACGGGGCTGAGGCCAGAGCAGGCTATCAGTGTCCCTGCAGATTAGCATCTCCCAGCCCTGCTGGACAGGGATGGGCCCGGGATGGGCTGCAGTGGGGTCCTGGGATGCAGGCAAGGAGAGGGTAGAGGGGGAGGCAGGGCTGCAGGGACCCATCTTACTGGTGCTGAGGACAGGCTGAGCTGTGTGTTCTTCAGACTGAAGAACTGCTTATTCTATTTTTTACTGCTTATTCTACTTTTTAAGTGCCCTTCTTTTTGCATGCTGCCTTTATCCCTTTCACAGAGAGATTCCGCCACCTTAGAGCTTCCCTCTAGAGCCACCTCTTGAATTTATCCATGCTCACTTTCTTGTTCAGACCTCACAGAAGAGGAAGCATCACAGGAAGAAAATACAGCCTTCACAAAGGCAGAAGTAAAAATGTGTGGTGAGCATGAAGTCTTTGCTCTAAGCTGGGCTGACATAAAGTGCCAGAGCCAGACCCTGGGTCAGGATGCCCCAGAGGATCCATCGACCAGGGCAACAGTGCAGCTCTGCCATGTCATGGTCAGACAAACCCTTGGGAACTATCTTTTTGTGCTTGTGGACAAAAAGCCAAAGTTTGTCAGAAAAAAAATCCCATCCCTTACTCCAACTAGTTGCATAAAGAAAAGCCTAGACTGGGGTGGGTAAATTTATCATCAAGAGAAACCACATCCATTTAGATTCATGTAATTCTCCATATTGACTGAAGGTATTGCACTATCACATTTATGGCAGTGCCACATATGGAGAGAATAAGGTGTTGCTGGGCCAGGTCCTGTACATTATTATTATTTGTACTAGCACTGTGCCAGGAGCCAGGTGCTGTACAACATAAAACAAAAACCAATTCTGTCCTACAGACAGGGTACAGAGTAATAGCAAAGGTGACCACTTCTGACCTGGGCAGCTTAGTCTAGATCAGGACAAAAGAAAACATGTATCAGATGTCTCAGGTAAATAAAATATTTGTTTTCCTCATGGAAAAGGTCCTTGTCTAACAGGAGTTAGGATTACTTCACTTGAAGACACCTTTATTACACCTTGTTTATTCAGGGTCCTTTTTGAAACATTTCATCAGAAACATTAGAGTGCTGAAAAGCCTGATTATAAGCCAGTTGTGAAGTTTAGTCCTGCAAGCAGAAGAAACAGCCATGAGTCTCAGCATAGTTAGACACCAGCGTTTTGCTCTGAGTAAATTCTTCAGCTACAAAAACGTATGCAAAGAACAGCCTAGCTAATACATTGAAAAAACAAAGGTTATAAATACATCTTAAAAGCCTGGTAAAGTTGTTTCTTCTGCAGGTGAAGATGGAATAACACATTGCCCAGCAGGCAGCCAGGATCTAGTTGTACTCATGTGTTAGGTCAGACCTCAGCACTGTCAGCAAGCTTCTCCATGGAAATGGACCAAATAATCCTTTAAAGAAAGAAAGGCTTCATCATGTAAGACTTAGTGGTCTTTTCTGAGGCCTGAAAGTTAAGGGGAAAAAAGAAAAGAATCCCAAATCAACATATTCGGTTTAGAGCTGTTTTTTAAAGTCAAAACTGTAATTTATCATGTGTCCTTACAGCAGTGACTGTGGCTTCTCCAGATGCTGGAGCCAAGAAGTAAGCAGATCCTAAATGACTGCAAAGTAGCACAGAACAAGCAAGATCTTAATTTCAACAGGAGCAAAACAGGGGGGAACAGGCAATCATTAGTTATCTGGGGGGAGAGGATGTTGCTATGATGCAGGATAGTGCTTCAGACATGGATTGGCTAACCTGGGATAAATTACATCAGGAAACCAAACTAAGTCCTCCTCAGGACCTGACAGTGACAACAGACATCAAGCTGGTAGACCTGGCTGAATAGAAGAAATGAAACGGGGAAAAAATAAAATAATTTGCTTGATCTTTTTCTCCCTTATGCAAATCTGATATTTTTAAAGTTTAAAATTATAGTGGTGTGTATTAGAAAACTGGTTAGCAATAAAGTGTGGGATTGGAACTTGAACTTCTTGGAACCTGGAACTTCTTTGCCACCAAGACTTGTGGCCTCCTTCACATATGGAAGCCAACGCAAAGCCTCTAGGATAATTTCATCAAAATGTCACATCTTACAGGTAAATGGGGATGTTCTTTGTGTTGTGTTAAGAAGATCCTTTAAGACTCGCTTCACCAGAATGAAAGTCTTTATGACACAGATTTTTCAAAGGAAAGCTATAGCAAAGAAAGAATACCTTCTGTTTCAAATCATAGAAACCATGCCAAAAGCCTCCATCAAAAGAAACCTTAAATTCATAATTAAATATGCATAGAACTTCAAATCTGTTATATTTTTTCAATACATGTTACACTCTAGGAAACCTGAGTAAAAACTAACAGAAACCCTTGTAAAGACCCTTATGAAAATCCAATTGCCATGTCTAGCTTTTAATTTGGCTGCATGGAAAAAGGAAGTTTGAGATATTTGGTGTTAAGGCAGACGTGCCTAGGAAGATCCATTCAAAACCCATTACAGAGGCCCCTGGGTTTTCCTGTATGGTCCCTCCCCCAGTGCTCCCTTCATCTTGGTCCTCATTGTCATGTATCTTGACTCCACACACAGGGTCCAAACCAGTGAACTGCAGTTTTGTCATTGTCCCTATAGGTTGACGGATCACAGTCCTAGTCTTTTACCTGCCTAATCCCTTCTCACAGAGGGATGCCCCTAATTCTAATTAACAGAGTGTCTCTGAGTGTCCCTAATCTATGCAAAATCCTTTTCAAAACTTGTATTGATAAAAGTGCCAGGAAAAATTGTATATGCCAAGATCGTACCTGGAAAATACAATGATTTACTCATCCAGGCACAGTCCCTTGTGAATGTTTCTTTATATGTGTGACTCTCCCACGTTTAGTATAGAAACTGCAGGTTATTTGAAAATAAATTGAAAAAAACCCTCCTCAAAGAGTCTAGTATTGGGCTTAAGATGATCAAGACATGCTGTGGCTAAAACAAGAATATTTGCTAAGGTGGAGAAGGCAAAGACTAAAAAATCTGCTAGCTGAGAGATTCATAGACGGTATAGAAATTATCATTTAAGAAGCCAAAATATGAGCACAAGGATAGAACCCAAAAGCAGCCTCTTCGGGAGAAGGCTTCAGATGTCACAGCTTTACATAGCATCATCAAATCTGAGACACCAAAACACACCTGCAGAGTGGGACATCCTGGCAAGACAACATTAAGGATGTGAAGACGCTAACACCTTCAGACAATGCAGTTCACATGAGGCCCCCACCTTCTATCTCTCTCCAAATGCAACATTTCAGATCGAATTGCTTTAGGAAAACAAACTAGCTACCAGAATGTAGCCTTTTTAAAAAAAAAACGTTTTACAATTCCTGGAGCTAAAGCTTGACAAGTTTACTCCTGGAATCTTGCCCTACAAGAAGTTGCCCATTAAGTGCTATTCCTAATGAACAAAAGATATAAGAATCTGGCTGGGAATGAAATGTATGAAGCAACAAATTCATTTCCTAATGGATTCTGTAATCAGTGAAAATAAGGCTAACAAAATACAGGTCTTCCCTTCTCCAGCAGTTTTTCCTCTGTGTGCCAAGTATTGTGGGTTTACCAAAGCCGCTTGCAAGCTCAACAAGAGCCCCATCCTCTTGAGAGTCTCCCAAATCCACAAACTGCTCCCTCCTAATTTTTTCTCCCTTAGAATTTTTTTTTTTTTCGTGGAATTTATTTGCCCATTTTGCATGAGCTGTTTGGCTGTAATCTCAGCAGCATGCAGCCTTGCCAGATTTCAGAAAGATGAGTAAACTTCTGAATCTGATAGCGACTTCGACAGAATACCAAAAAGGGGCGTCTTTGTTCTCCATAAACAGACTATTTACTTTGATCTGGTAAAATGAATTAATGAAAGGAAATGACACCTTCCAATTTCATGTGTGCAGAAGAAAGGGAAGTGGGCCTAATTTCTGTCTGGTTTGGGTTTCTTTGTTTTGGTTTGTGTTTTTTTTTTCTTCCCCTTTTCCAAGGATGGAGTAGGCTAACAGGCATCCTTTGAAAAGTACAGCGCTCTTAGAAACAGACAGATCTTTTCTCTGGTAAAAAGTCTCCTCATAACACTGTAAGGTCCATGTATATGCAAGCAGTTCAGAGTTATTACAGATCTAAAATAGGAAGCTATTCACTTGATCTTTTGGTTCAATCCTATTAGGACCCCCCTGGAGCTCTAAATGGATACCAGCCTGTCACAGGCCTGTTGCTGTGACGACCCAGTCTTTACAGAACAAGAAAAAGAAATGATAGTGATTGGCAGACCTTCCTTGCCCTAGTATGTAACACAAAAGGAGACAAAATGAAGAGGAAGTCGGACTCTTATTATAGGTTTGATGCTTCTTAACCTTACAGCACCTTACACCTGGTAAGTGTCACCCTGCAACTTAAACCCTTGGAAGGGTATCAGTATCAGATGTGAAGAGCTAAGTCAGGCATTAATTTATCCATCCTCTTGTTTTAGTTGATTGAAATGCAAACAGCATTCCAAGCAAAACTGCACCCACAGGAAGACGAAATAAACACAGAGGGACAAACCCTGCTTGCCATGCCCTCATGAGTAGGTTTATGGGTGTAAAAGCACTTAGGTCAAGCAGGATTTAGCCTGTGATGTAAATGAATGAGCAGCTAGCAAAGCAAGGACTGCAAGAGGGAACTGTCTATGGCCTCTATTCCATGAGAGGGAATGCATGAGAAAGGAAAGAATTTGATAAATTCTACCATATGGTGCCATACTGTATCTTGTGAGCTATAAATAATAGTCTTTCTGTTTCTGGTTTTCTTTAGCTTTCCTTGGTAGCTGTGACAGATTTTCAGCAATGGTTATAAAAAAATGAGAAATGCTGTTTCTCCACTTTTTCTTTTTCTGTTCTTTTATTTTTTTTTTTTTTATTTATTTTTTTTTTGTGATCAGCTAAACAAAGGGGAAAAAAAGATCAGAAGTGAGTTAAATAAGAAATTTCCCATTAGCCTTACAACATGGAGATCCAGACAAAGGTATTGTGATGTTACAATGTTGTCCATTCAATTGTTGCTATGAAGATCTAAAGATATGTCAAAGAAAATGATTTCTTAAAGGTTATAGATATACACCTGCATCCACAGTGCCTGAGATGTGTCTGTACCTTCAAATCAAACCTTATGCATGTTTTCCCCAAACTTAATTATAAATTTTGTCACTATCACATAATAATCTTGAAAAAATTCCAAGAGCCAAGTAGCATTCTAATAGCACCACAGAGAAAGTTAATGTAAAACTTCTCTAATTTCATTTCTTTTTGGGTTATCTAAAAAGGAACAAAGTTTTTCCACATAAACTTTTAAGCAGCAGTTCTGACATTTCTAGCACAAGCTTGTATTTAAGAGTGTCACTAAGCAAATGTTTGCTTGAGTAGTCAGATGAAATCCAATAAACCATGATCCTTAATGATGGTATGAAAGTTTGCTGCATTAGCATGCTCCAAAAATTACATTCTCCAAAGATAATAAGGGAAAGTTAAATTAGCAAGAACAGAAAATATGGATATATTCTGAAATGGCTTTTTAGTACTCTGAGCCACAGTTCAAAACATTAATTTTCTTGAACAAGCAAAGCTGAACTTTTTCAGGTTTGTAGAAAAGCACTTGTGCTTAAAATAAGATTAAAGAAAAATAGGACAGATTCTTAGCTGATATAAATCAATGTAGTTCCACTGACTTAATAAAGTTACACTTATTTAAAGCAACAGAGATTCTGATCCAACCTTTTTTAAAAAGTCCTTTAGACCTGAAATTTAGAGTAACATGGGTGATGCTTTCTATATTGAGATATACAGTTCTCCAGCATTATTCCTTCCTAAGCATTCACTTCCAAAGTGACAACAACCTGCACAGCACAATGCAAAATAAATATGTATATGTGTTCCTATTAAGGTAGGGATAAAAAAAAAATCTATCATTTCTCAGAATTTTAAAAAGCAAGGAAGTTAGCATAAATTTAATATTAAATATTCTTTTAACTTTCAAAACAATTCATGTCCAGCACACCTAAAAAATTAAAACAAATACACGTACTGCCCAGTGAAGTCTGCATTCATAAAATCAATGCAAGCTTTTGTAGTTGGAACATGGGCAAAGTTTGCATGAAAAATATTTGTTAGCTAGGAGAGGATAAAAGTTAAAGGTATCAAAAATAATTTCTAAAAAATGTTATATTTTGTTTTGTTCCAGAGAAATTACACTGAAATATGCTGCTTTTTGTATACTGGCTGTCTAAACTATTGCACAATACACATTGCTAATCACTGCCAATCGAGAAGTAGAAATTAATGCATCTCTTACAGACCCTTGTTCTTCTTTAAAAACAAACCAGAACCTCTCTAATATGAGGAACAATAAACTGAGGCTATTTTTGTATTTTCTGCGTAAGCTGAATTCATGCTCATGTAATTTTGTTCTTACATTGTTAAACAAGTTTCCATATAGCAGCTTTGTAATCATACTCTAAGATTTTTAAAATTAAATACAAACTTCTGTTTACATGAAACTACTACATTTATTTTGCTAATGTTTCAGTAGTTCAGCAATCAAGCCATATTTGCACAGCTTTGTCACAAAAACAAATTAGTTGTTTTGTTAAATTACCACCAAAGGCCATAAAATGTATTTACAAACTACTTATTGCTAATGTACAGTATTTTAAGTAAGAAAAAAAGGAAAACATTGAGTAGTTCCTCTTTTGAGCAAGGGATAACTAACAACACACTTTCATGACACAGCTTTTAATTTGTTTTTAATTAATACACTTGGAAACAATGGTTTATGAAAATCTATTTATTTTTACTCATATTATATTTAGTATTATTTCATGAAAAGTTTAACTGTTAAGAAGAAAGCAGGTGTAAAAATGGAAAAGCAAGCACAAAGAATCTAAAATTGGATCACATTTTTGTCTGCATTCTTCACAGCAAGTCTTGTTTGTCCTTTAAATACAATGCTTTAGAAGTCATTTGGTGATACCTTTATTTATTTACCATTATTACAGCACGATAATAGCCATTAGCAGGATAAAGTTCCCCAGCACTTTCTTTCTCTTGCACATTTAATATTATTAACCGTGAATACGTACCAAAGCACCAGAATGAGAGAAGCATGCTGAGGAGGGTTAAACCTCTTAGTATTTTTTTTCCTGGGCAGTACAAGTTGCAGAGGCTTCCCTGGGAGAAGGAAATGTGTCTCCTGCCTGGGATGAGCAGGGGCTTTGCACCACCTCCTGGCACACCGGGGAAGTGACAAAGACCGAGGCTCTCCCTGACTCATTCTTTTTCCCTTTTTTAATTATTTTATTTTTTCCTCTTTATTTATTCTTTTCCCCACTATTTTTTTTTTTTTTAACAGAAGGCACCAATAGCACCAAAAGCCCTAATCCTACCCTGCTGCTTCCTCAAACCCACGGATGGAGCAAAAGGTCTTTGCATCCACCCTCTGGCTGCCCCTCTGCACAAATACCCCTGAGAATAAAGCCAACAGTATGCACATTGCTAATTTAACAGAGATCCCGGCCTCAAAAGCACAAAGATTCTGGAGGGCTGGAATTCCCAGAGGACTCCACGCTGGCAGTGCTGGGTGGCATTGCCACCGAGTGTCCATTCTAGGATCATCTGAGTGGGGTCATTGTCACAGCCCTATCCCCTTAGCCACAGCTGCTCTCAAGCTTTCATCTTTCCCAGCTGCAGGATTCTAGATGAGCTCCCCAATGGTCTGGTCTCAGGGCCTGAAAAAAATGAAAATACACACTCCACAGCATTCCAGGAGGCTTTGAGTCCAGCCCAGAGATAATAAACTCCCAGCAGCAGACCTTTCCTGGGATGGGCCAGTTCTGCCTCCTCTTATGCCTGTTGAGCAGCATCCTATGTAGGTCTATGGGGTTTCTGCCACAAAAATATGAATTAAGCTGAACAAAGGAAAGAAACACAAGTCCCAGAGCTCTGGAACTGAATCCTTGTCTCTTGTACTGTGTGATGGGGATTTGGCCCCATAAGTGTAGTAACAGTCTAGAGCAAAACAAAAGAACTAATAAAGGGGTTTCATCATGTTTGGCTTCACGCTCCCAGCTTTGAAACAAAACAAGACAATACCACTATAACACCAGAAAAATAAATGCTTTTCTTTCTTAGGTTCATAAAACACTCATTACCCATAATTAATCATAATGACATGCTGCATTCAGGCCTGTAGCTACGTTCTGGCTGGAACTGTGAAGAATTGGCTTCTCATAGTTTCCAGTCCTCTACCTAGTATGTTCTTCAGGATGCAAAATTGATTATCTGAAATAGAAATCTCTTGGTTTCCTTTGTTTTTGCTGTGTTGAAAAACCTATTAGTTAGTTGTTAACTCTCTGCATTTTCCACTTCCCTTAAGCAGTTGGCTATTTAACCCCAGTGATGTTAATGGGTTTACAGTACAATCAACTTAACCTGGCAGCTACAAAGATTGAACAAAACTTGACCTGATTCTCCCTAAAGACTTTGGGCCTCTTCTGAGGTCATTGATAAATTATGTATGTCTTAATACTGTCTGCTCACAACAGACCCCAGGATGTAATATATAATATTGATTGTAATGCAGCCTCTATTTATCCTATTATCCTAGGTACTATTTATGAATATGATTCTGATACTTAAAGTAAAAAAAAAAACCACAACACTATAAACACTTTAATAATGAATTTCCAAGTCATATAAACTCTCATTGATTCTAAGAGTGGAAGGAAAAAGCAAATGTTAGTATATATCCATCACTATAGTCAACTATGACATTTAAACTAAGTACAATTTAGCTGGAGAGATTTTATTCAACCTCACATCACTTACACTGAACTCTGATAACAGGAGGTTGGTGCTTGGTCCAAGGTCTCTTTAGTCAGCAGTTTTCTACTCACTTCAGTCTCCTGGTCAAATTGGATCAACCTCCAGGAGACACCATGGCTGTTGGCTTCCTCTATTCCATGTGTGATATCAGATCAGCAACAGAAAAATACCAGCTGGCTTTGGGAGTAATTTCTACTTCCTTCAGGTTGGCTCTACAGAAAGTATATACACCTGTACCAGCTTGCTCATGCCAGCAGCTCCCTTTTCCTCATCCTCCAAGGATGGATTGTCATTCTGTCCCAGTTTTTAGCATCTCTGATATGACCCAGGTTGTTTTCCAAAGCCTAGAGAACTGAACAGACAATAGCTTCTCCCATACTTAAGACAAGCATTTTGCTTTCTTTTTTGACAAATCTGACCATGAAGTGTATGTGATGTTGAAGAAGTAATCACTACTGACTGCTCCACAGCAGGACATTTACACAATGCAAGCAGGACACAACCTTCTCATGTGTTTCAGAAAAAAAGGTTTGTTCAGATAAAAGTGGCAAACCTATAAAAACCTTCCCAAGTATAAGTGGACATCATCATGATTTCCTCAGAAAGATGGTCCTCCAAATTTAGTATCTATAATTTTTGACGAGTGTTCCAAGACTTTGTAAAGGATTATAGATTTGCAATAGAAATCTAAGGCAGACTCACAAAGAAAAACCTCGAAGAAAATATCTCCATAAAATTCCATGGGCCAGACTGTGCTCACTTTCTGCTGAGCTTAGTGCAGTGGTAAGGCTGTCAGTTATGACTTCCTAATACATCCCCATGGGCTGCTGTAGCTTTCACCAGATGGCAGTGGTGCCTCAGGGACTATCCATCAGATGAGGTTAACAGCAGGCCCCCCTCCCCACTCCTGACATGCCTACCAAATGGGGAGCCTGGGGGTGCAAAGCATTGCACCTTCTTTATACTGCTCAAGACTCACCCATTTCCTGTGGTATCCTCAGCAGAACGTTACAAGCAATCTGTAAAGCCATAGGACAACTTGGGCCACAAGGAGAACAATTCTAAAAAATAAGGGGTCCTGGAAGTTTCTGTAGTTACAGACTTCTGTGAAATTCCGTGGTACTTTCTGTTACTAAACTCAAAGGGACTTTTTCTATGGAAAAAGGATCATCTTGTGGATGGAATCAGCTTGTGCATTCAGTTTTGCCACAAGCCCTGTACTGGGGCTAAAATATCTTTCCATTTTTCAGGCTGCATGACAAGCATAGTAATTCTCCTTTAAGTAGGGTATGATGGGGTCTAATTCAGTTGTCATCTGCAATGTACTAAGGCTGATGAATATCATGGAAATATCTGAGTGTACAAAATATACACTCTTGGAGTACAGGCCATATTTATATTCATGACTGTGGAAGCAGACTGGAGTTTCCAACACAAGATTTCCACCTACTTCTCTCAGCCTTTCCACAGCCCTCATCACATTCCACACTCATTCATAAACTGTTTTGGGGTGGGTTTTTTTTTTGTTATAATGAATAGCCTATCATTTAAAGCAAAGCAATTTTCCTTGTTCCATTTTCACTTTCTTCCACTAGCCAGAGTGTAGGGCAGGTGAGACTGAGAGGTTTCCAAGCGTAAATCCTGCATATAGGTAGTAGTCATAGACAGACTTTTCACTGCAACACCCTTTAATGTAGTGAGCTAAAGGGGATGTCAGGACATGTGTGGAAACCCTAACACAAAACTGCCAGCCAGGATATGAATTCACTCAGAAGTGACAGAGTCCAGCCAGGAGGTGCAGATCTTCATTGTTGCAGTTGCAACAAAGAAGAATGTCTTAGGAAATCCTACCTCAACAGACACAACAGATGGACGCAAGCCATTTTCTACAGAAAGTTGCCTCTTACCCTTTAATGGACCAAGATGTTACTGGAAATGTTGAGCTGGTCAAGGAATTTAAATGTATATATGTATAAACGGGGAGAGAGAGAGAGAGAGATATGTTTGTAAGAGTACATACACAGACTTCAGGTGCACTCAGTAGAGGCACACGTGATCTACCATGAGTTTTTTGTTTGTACTACAGCTCTTGTAAAAGCTGAAGGGTTTCCATGTCCACACGTAGATAAAACAGCTGTACTGTTAAGAGAAATGTTGGCTCCCAGAGACTCTTCTTGCTTCTTTAAGTAGTGGAAGGCAAGCAGAGAACTGCCTGTGGTATGTGGGCTGAGATCTAGTACCACCTCAACTCTCCTGAGATGTGAGAAACATTTATTCTCTTCTGCAACGTGAAATATGTTCTGAGGCACAGGGGGAGTCTTGTCTGCACAAAGCAAAAGGCGAGGGATGTTCAGTACAGGCTCAGTTTATATGCTGGATTTATATCCTTACAACGCTGAACTCTGAGCCACAGCTTCATCCCCACCTTGCCACGATCCTGCAGCTGTGCAGACATACATGCTGTGCTGCACGAGCAAAGAAGAGACACATTTTTAATAAGTTGTTCTGACATTTCTACGCTGTGGCATTTGTATTTATTACAGCAGACCATCTCAGTGCACACTGCAAATCAATAAAGTGCATGTGAAGCCGTTCGTAGCACTCAAAGCGTTGTCCATTACTGTAATATCCAGTTGTTTACAGTGCAGTAATGAGGCACTTGTAGGCCTCACTCAAGTATGGCTTTCATTCTCCAGCATGATCAAATGCCAAGATGCTGCACAATGGTTCCTTTGTGGATCAGGGATATCCTGATTTAGCCTCGGATAACGCTACAGAAGTCAACAGGCTTGTAGCTCGCTCACATCATCAGGTAAAGATAAATTAAGTCAAAACCTCAGACTCAGGCAGTTTCCAGAATTAGGGAACTTTTGGCTCCTATCCCTGTCTATCAGGAAGCAGAATTTTAAGTGGAGAGAGGAAACACAGAGAGAAAGGGGGTGTGGGGACAGGAAAAACATACCATCTCAGCCATGCATTGGCAGCTTCCATATGAGAGATCTTGAGCACAGCACAAAAAATCCCACTTCACAGCTTCTTTGGCTGAAACAAAGCCTAAGCACATGTCAGGGTTTCATTTCCTAACATTACATACTGATTCTGCACAGGACACACTGCAGAGACATTTGCTGATTCTCCTTGCCACCTCCCTTGTGCCTTCTCATGTCCTGGGTGTGGGCATGTGTTCTGGAGAACATCAATCAATCTCTCTGGAAACAGGTAAACATTCAATTGAGAAAGTTTTTAAATTGTTATTCCTTGTTTTCACTTGAAAAATATTAACCCTTGTGGGGAAGGGCTTGCTAACTGCAAGCAGATTCATTCTGTCACAGGTTTCCAGAAAGGAGGCAACAAATTCTGAATATGATTTTTTGTTCTTTTCTCACCAGCAAGACCAAGGGTCTGTACTGGGTATGAGGTTTGAACAGCTACAGTTTTGGGGGAAATCTGGTGTTTCACTGGGGAACTCAAAACCCAGAAAAGTTGGTTTGCTTGCAGATCAGGGAGATATCAGTGAGATGCTATGAGCAGTACAGGCTTACTTAAAATAGGGCTTTGTCCTTTTCTCAAGCACCTTCAATGACCTTCAGGTGAAAACTGAAACTTCAAGTGGGGAAAAGGAATGGATGGAAGATAGGTATTCCAGATCCTCTCAGTTTGTCCCCAAATGCTCATTCGCTTCTTGCAGCTACTAATTTCTTCTAAATTTTCCACCTATACTTTCTCTCTTCAAATTTCACCTTTGTCCCTCCTTTAGGCTTTTTTTTCCTCTCTTTTCTGTCTCTCTTTTTCTGCCAAGGATTTCCTTTTCCACAGCTGCCTTACCCCATTTCTCTCAGACCCAGCTCCTCCAGTGGCCTTTCCCTAATGCACCTCCTTCTGCTCCTCACCCTTCATTACCTCCCTGCAGCATCAGGCTTTATGATACTGCTCTTCCTAGCCCAAACCCAAACTACCTGTTTTGCAGCCTCCCAGCTCCACTGCAATGACATTTCAGAATAAGCAGCCCAAGCAGGCTACACCAGTAGCTCCTCACAGGTGGGACTAGTGAAGCCAGACTGATTTACCCAGGTGCAGAATGGGAACGACTTTGCCTGCTTCAGGGCTGCAAGAAATTCCCCATGATGTTAGAGAAGGGGCAGTAATGCAGCAAGAGAGCAGATCTGTAAACTATTACAAGTGTTTCTCTAGGAAAAGCTAGAAATTTAGGGAAACTGGACAGATAATAATTTTTGCTGGGATAGTCATGGTTTCAATTGTATTATTTTGTTTATATTTTAATACATTATTATTATACAGCAGTCAGTTTTTCACCAGGTTATGGCCTTCACATGTGCAGTGAAAATAATTCCATAACAACATGTCATTTGACCTTTTAACTATGCAGACTGATTTTGTGAGTTCAACCTAAACCACACACACAGAAAAAAACCCCAACAAATCAAAACAAAACCCAAATAATTTTATTTCTTTTTTCTTTTGGAACCAAAACAAAAAAGTCTATATTTGCTGATTTGTGCATGCTCACACATAATGTCTTCCTGTAGACCATCTGCTTAGCACCCAAGCAGCAGAGCTGAGATATCCCACATCCATCAGTGTCACTGCAAATGCTTTGTGCCTGTCCAAGATTTCCAGTAGCCTGGTCAAAAGAGCAGTAAGGTCCTCAAACCTTGCTCAAAATAAAACCCTGGGCAGAAAGAGGACATGGCCTGGCAGGTAGCCTTCAGTTGCTGAGCTCCATTCAGCTTCACCAAGCCCCTATAAAGCATGAAGCATGAGAGCCTTCATTCTCAGCTCCTCCAGATGGTCTGTGCCAATTGAAGCTATGACTGCCACAAACCTTGTTGAAGAACATGCAAAACCCTCCCTGAATTAGGAAGTTTGACTGACACATTTAGTGAGCAGCACTTATATAAAATTAAACACAGCAGGCTGTGCAGCAGCTTCGGTTTAAAGTACTGTAATCATCACTATCGTACAGAGTAGAGATGGTGAAGATGACTCATTTAACCAAAAACTTACTAAGCAAGTAGCTACAGCCATGAGAGCAGAGCTTTAGCGACAGCTTCAGCTAATGAATGATGTGACCAACCTCATGTCAGCTCCTTGTCCAAAACAAAAGTATTTCTCAGAATTTAATTGCTAAGTAGCGCTGCCTTTCCAAGTTATCACAAAATGCTTACAAAGAATTGCTGCTCTATCTGAAATTAATCATTGTACTTGATTTACCTCTTTTTTTGTTGTTGTTGTTTTATTTGCTAATCAGTACTTTATACTAAGTAATTTATTTTAGCCAATTTAAAAAGGTGGGGTTTGGAATCCCCCATATTTGTTTAGACATACACCATCTATGAAATTTACATTTTAGTCTAACAAGCTGCTTGTAATTTGTGTCTGAAGTGCATCTTATTTCAGCCACTGCAGAAAGTGGGTTCTGAGTGTGAGTATTTGGGGTACCTCAAGGGAAGCAGCAAATCTCCTGGCTAATGGATTCTCTGTGTTACAACTACCCTGACTTCACAGAGCACATCAGGAGTGTTACTGCCTTAGAACCATACCCTTCTGTGTCTCAAATCCACATTTCTCCAGTGTGTACAAATAACAAACTCCCTCCTTACCACTCCAAAAATATTTAACAGCAGAGGCTCCAGGGATCATCCATATTACTGAAATGTAATTAGTCCTACATGAAGTGTAGGAACATTTACTAGTCTATATTAGCATAAAGAATAGTTACAATGCATAGATTTTTTTTTTAACAGAGCTGTAGAAGTACAGATATTATACTTCTCCGGCACATGGAAAAGCTGAGAGATTTGGTAAGCCTGCAGACAAGTGTTTATTTGACTCATGGGAAAAAGAAAATATACACGTGTTATAAGTATCCTGGAATAGGGACAAAGTGCTTATTCTAATCCTTATAAATATGCATCACATGTATCTTTTATAGCTGTTATGTTTTGCAGTATTTAGGCAATAGTACTGAAGGCTTTGTCAGCTATGCTTCAATGGATCCATAAAAGCACCTTCCATTTAAAGAAAGAGGATTTCATAGTAATGGGCAAAATTGTAAGTTCTGTCAATGGCTACATTTCATCTCATTGATTTACACTGGGTAGGATGATTGCCTGATCTGAATCACATATGCTGGAGATGTGCTGCATTCAGTGCAAAAGAACTGGATTTCACAAAAGAAATGGATTAGCAAAATCTGCTGAGTCTCAGAGCAGTGACTCTGTCCATGGAAAGCTCACCAGGTTACACCAAGATGCTTCCAACAGCACAGCAGCGAGTGAAATCTAGCAAACTAAAAGTCTTCAAATAATGATTTAAAGCTGTTTGAGGCTAAAATGCACCTACTGAATTAGCAGGTGTTCACTTCTAGTGAAGAACATTGTTGAAAACAGTTCTTGGGCTGGGACAGCTTCTAACTACAGCAAAGCAGAGGGCATTTCAAGATAGAACGTGCAGATCAAGGTGGTTGGCAATGTTATCAAAACACTACCAAAACCTCACTATGTTTGCTGGGGCTTGTTCTTGCCTTGGTTGACTCGTCTGTAAGTGGGGGGGAAGCACTGGGTGGGTTACAAACCAAACTGTGCAGGTGAAATGGTTGGTGCAACAGGGTGGGTGCTGTTTTGCCCACAGCCTGTGTCTGGAAAGGTAGGACTGGTGATAGCCCCACATCTTGGCATAGAAACTTTTTTTTCCCCTTTTCCTCTGGAATTTTTCTGTATAGTATGTGATACAAAGGTCAGTGCCTTCTGGGGATTTAACAGTTTAGAGTTGAATTCTGAAGCAATAAGTTATGCTTGTCACATACCTTACTTGGACTTTGCTACGGTCTTCACAATCAATGATAGGAGGTAACACCCTGGCAAACACATACTCCACCTGCACTGTGCTACCAGCAATAAATCAGACAGCAGAGATTTCATTTGCCTGGCAACTCACAGCAAACTTCAGATGCAGGGACTTCATTTTCTCTCCTGACCAATATACATCTTATTAGCCCCCCAAAACCCCACTTCTATTCCTCTATAATATTAGATGAAACAAGGGCATATTCTGGATACTTCAAGCAAGATTTAGTTTTTGTCCTCTCTCTCTCAAACACAGATTCAGCCTTTGAACTCATGTGGAGTAAACACACACCTCTTTCCCCAGAGTACAACATCAGGGCAAGCACAAAGTAAAATTTTTTTATCATTTCTAATAGTTTAAAATGTAAGTTTACAGACAGGCTGGTTGTTTGAAGTGTGCACTAAATAACAAACTTCCCACAAATCCAAAGCACCACAACTATGGGACACAAAATATTTTTAACACTACTGAAACCTTTAGCATATGAGGAACTTGAAAAAGTTGGCCTGGCTTTAAAATACAGAATATAAGCAAAGCAGACAAGAGGTTCACTCAGAGCACAGAACAGGACAAAGGAGCCTGAGCAAGGTCAGAGGAAGGTAAAACCTCCATGCAGCACAGCAGAGAACCATGCTAAGTCTGAGTCCCAGAGGCAATACAGATGCACCAGTGCACATGTTAATAAGCTTCATTTCAGTAAAAACTATTAGCACGGGCACAGCCTCCTTGCTACACCAATTATTCTGCTTTGAGCACTAGCTTAGTTTCTTTGAGGCGCTCTGTTGTGAAAAACAACACCACCTTCTTTTCCCCAGGGCATTTTTGCCTTAGTACATTGAGGATGACAAAGGATATGGATCAGGAAGGCTACCAAGGGCCCTTGAAAAACCCCAGAGCCAAGGCTGGCTGGAGCATGGGGCTGGCAGCCAGATGTTTGTAAGCAGATTTACCCTCAGCTTGCATGTAGACATCCAGCACCGCCTGACATTGGGTTTCCTCTGTGTGCTGAAGACCTAGGAACCAGAACCTGCCAAGCAAGCCTGGCATACCTGGCAGCTGCTCTGTGGCTGCCACCCATGATTGCAGCAGGAATGAGTTTGCCCTCAGCTTCCAGCAGCAGCCTTGGACAAAGCAGGACTTGCTTTGGGTCCCATCTGCCCCAAAAGTGGTTTGGCTGAACCAGTCATTTCAATGCATCTCCCATATTTCTTCCTCCTCCCTGGTATCTTTGATGGCATCAGACCAAGAGTTTGTTTTCAGGTTGTGAAAGTTCCCCAGAGAAATTCAAACAGAGAGTGCACACCGTGGCCAAGCACTTTGGAAAGGGTTGACCCTCTCCCAATCCTGGCATCAAGTGTCTGCTTCACTACGCCATGGAAGTCTCCTGGGGAGGTAAGAGATCCAGCCAAGGAAGAGCTTAAGTTCTGAATCCAATGAAAATAAAGTTTTAATCATAATTACAGAGTTATTACATGATACTACAAGAGATCATCAGGAACCTTCCATTGTCTTTCTCTTCAGACTTATTTTTACTGAGCTTCATTCAACTAAGTTGAAGTTTTCTATGAATTACAGTTACACCCCTTTGCTGTATTTTATGCTGTGTGATTAATATATACATATATATACCAGCCTTAATTTCCTAATGCAGGGATTTTGAGGCAGATCAGGCACCAGTTCTTCTGGTCCCACTCAGTTTACATGTAAATATAAGAGCCAATACTAAGGAGTTTTTTGTTACACAAAGGGCCAGATTCAGAAGCATCTCTTAGATGTCTGAAACCAGATTTTGTCACTGAAACTTAGATCCTCTTGATCATTTTGCAAAACCTCTGAAGTCCATGGGATGCAGACGGGGGAGCAGGAGGAACAGGGAATGGCTGCTGCATTGGATAGACCACGGGGCTCTGGTAGCAGGTAGGTCTGGTAGAGCCACTTCTTACAAAAGATGCTGGGACTTCATCCCAACTCTGCTGCCTTTCTTATCATCCTGCCATCTCTAGAGAAGACTTTTTTTTGTCTCTCAGAAATAAGACGAGCCTCTTGCCTCAGCCAGCCCTGGGAAGGCACACTGTGGCCTTAGTATCAGAGTATGGGGTGAAGCATAAACAAATAGGTACAGGTGTTCATGTTCTGAGATACTGCTGGAACATAACGAGTGTCCTACTGGATGTGAGCTCAGATGAGTCACAGGATATACATTACTGACCAAAACAAGCTCAGTGTGGGGGGAATTCCATGAGAGAAACGGATAAATATAGGGCATGGAGGGACATGTGCTGTACTTTTCCTGGGAAGGTCATTTCTTGCACCCCTTTATGTAGCACATTTCCTCTGCAGACATCACAGCTCTAAGCCCCAATATGCTGACCTCAACACTCCATCCTTTGCCTGACCACAGGTACAAGTGCACAAGTGTGCACAAACCCAAGCTGCTCTGCTCTGCAGCTTGTAGAGTGAGCATCATGTGTAGCATCACAAAGCAGCAGTGTTGTCTCATACTATGAGTTGTTTTCTCTGATGATCTGGGACTTTTTCAGCTGATGATCTCTCTCTGGTGAAGTACTCTGCTTGCTGAGCTTTAGTTCTTTTGAGCCTTTGGACTTGTGCCATCCTTGAAAGAAAGCTAGGTTAGCTTTCTGCTTTTAATTTATCATCCTGTTAACTGTCCAAGACCCTTTAAAGTAAAGTACTACAGGTTTTCTTTTTCTTCATTCTCTGGACTGATAAGGAAAAAGTAGTTTCTGTAATCTGCTCTGCTTGGAATATGTATGGTCTTCTATCCCTCTCAGAAGAAGCACTGATATGCCCAAATCCAGGAGAACAAGCCCCCATGGAGTGAATCAGTGACAAGATCCCCTTGAAGATGTGTTGAGGAATCAAGGAAATTAGGTTTCCAAACATTTCCGTTGAAATGGAATGAATGCTGTTGAAATACAGCAAAGAACATGGTGTCATGGCAAAGGCACAGGTCAGTGGGTGACTTCCCAGCTCCTCCTGTATTGTCCCAACCTTTAACACCTTCCTCTGCTTTGCAGGAGGCCACACTGTTCCTCTTGCAGAAAGTCACTCTGATTACCTGTGCACAGAAGGATGCAGAGAAACTTTTTGCCTTCTTTCTTCCAAACTATTACAGGACTGTTCCCAACCTTCAGAGTCAGTAGAAAAATTGCTATTGACTGACTGCAGGCTTGAACTCATGCCCAAAATGGGTGTGGGATATGGAAGGAGATAGTGTGATTGTCCTTTACTAACTGTAAAATCAACTCTTCTATTATGATAGTAATGCAGGTAATGGTTCCTCAAATTATTTCTTAACTTTTTTTAATATAAATAATAACAAATTATTTTCTCTAAATTAAATTTCTTAACAACAGTAGTTGAAAAATACCTGCTTGGAAAACTTCTTAGGCTGAATCCATTGATTTCAGAAAGGGTGCTACTCTTTCCCACAGTTTGTGGAGGAAGTGAGAGAGGATTAGATTCAACTCTTCATTGGCCAATTTCACTAGGTAATGAAAACTGCCTGCTGAAACTGCCTGCTGACACTTAGACTGCAGGAGAAAATTCTAGCATGGGTAGGTAGTCCGTAACCCATTGGAGAAAAAATGACACATACCTTAACAATGGATTTGAGGAATTATCACAAGCAGGAGTATTCTACTCTGTGGATATACACAGACCCAGAATGGCAAAGGAAGGTAAGAATGGCACCAAAACTGGGGGCAAATAACCAGGTCCATGGTGCCTGGTCTTAGATATAGATCTAGGCAGGGAGCAATATGCAAGTTGGGTGTCAGTGCAAAAAGGGCTCAGGCATCCTCTGGCACATGCTGGCCTTTGCCTTGAAGGTAGTAGTTTCTTTCTCCATCCCTGGTGATTCACCAGTCTCCAGAAAAAAAGGGAGCTGAAGGCCTGTGTGGTGCCATGAGTGGGTCCTACACCAGGGCCATGATGATGGTCTCTTTGTTTGAGTTGGGAAGTGAGTGGAGGAGCCTCACTTCTTCCTGGGCTGGGTATCTGGGTCAAAGCTGTCAATGGTGGAACCAAATGCAACTTCTTGTGGAAACTATGGTTTGCAAGAAAAATATGGAAACTGCTAGATGTCGAGCAGAGCAGGGAGGAGATGAGAAAAAATGTTAATGGAAGAAATGAAAGCTGGTCTAGTAGTTCAAGTGCTAATAACTAGAGTGCAGTATTCAGGGACTGGGTGCCAGGTCCTAATATCTGCCACCCACTTTGTTATGTCCTACGTCAAGTCACCTGAGATCCCCTCATCTGAAGTATTTAAGCATTTCATGAACCTTCTCACCTCAGATTCCTTTCTGTAGCAGTGACTAACACCAATTTCTTACCTCTGAAGCAACTTGCAAGAATGAGTATCTCAAGGTGTGTCAGGAGCAGAGATTTGGGATGACACAAATGTGCAAATAGATCTGGGCTTTTCTTGGTTGAGAAACGAGTGTGCCATAAGTGCTTATGGGCACTGGGTGTGCAGAGCACTGCTGGGTCCAGGAGGGCCATACAGACCCCTGTGCACCACCAGCAAGTGGGGAGGAGCTGGTGCCACAACACAGATTTACACCTTGGCTGACTCCACAGTAACATCCTTGTGCACACAAGTCCTCACTGTACCTGCAACATTGCCTGCAGGGACATGCTATTAATTCACATCCCAGCCCTGTGTGCAATAATTTTCCCACAGAGACAAGCCCCAAGACAGATGTGAGAGTGGAAATGTAAGACAGAGAAAAAATTAGGGCCAGCTGGAGCAACAACAGGGGGGGAGAGGAAGATTCTGTCCCCCTTCGCCACTGCCACGTGCAGGACTGGGCTCCTGCAGTCCCTTCAGCACTCTCTGCTCCCCGTGCCTGAATATGTCAGGGTATCAAATATTGGGACAGAAACATTCATGAATCAGAGTAGACAACATGGAGAAAGACAGAAGGATATGTTTTCTCCTGGATTCTGCAGGTGGCTGCAAACCCAGCGGATGGCTGGGGTTTGGCCCATGGGCTGGCAGGGTAGGAGGAGGTCAGATGGAGAGAAAGCAAGGGTGTGTGAAGAGGAGATGTGGAGCAAAAGCATGGTGAGAGAAATGTGTATTAGGAAAAAAGAGAAGTGGGCATGCCTGCTGTGAGTGGGAAGGGGTGGAAATGTGGAAAAATGTAGAAAGGGGCATGTGCAAGACAGAAAAAGTAGATGAGGGAATTGCCAGCAGCAAGTGTGAAGATGAACACCCAGTAGTGACAATGATGTTCTGGTCAATCAATGATGCTTGATGCATGGGAGATGGGATAGATGTCATTATTCTACAAAACCGTATACAGGCAAAAACAAAGCCATCTTTTTAAAATTAAAATGAAAGAGAAACGACAGGGGAAAGGGAAATATTTGTGAAATGATTTAAACAAAGAGAAGTAAATCCAAAGAATATATATTTTTTCCCAACCAATATGATGTATAGTTTACAAGAGAGGAAAGAAAAAAATCAATCCATGGCAATATTTGATGCACCTCTGTGTAATAAACTGCTCTGCAATTACATGAGCAAGGTGGTGGTGGTGACGAGAGGTAAGGGATTTTGTGTCTCCAAATGTGCTGGGTTTGTATCATCCTGTCACCAGTTGTTCAATATTGTGATACCGGACAATCTCCAGTGTTTTTCCCAGTAGGTCAGTGAACTTATTTTCTTATCAAGCCTTAAGGCAGGTGCAGACATAGGGAAGGCATTTGCCTTTGTTTTTCTCCTTCAGCCCAGCCCAGCATCTCCTTAGTATGCGGGGCCAGTGATTCAACCACGCAAGTTTCCTCCTCCCAGTATTTTCTTTACAAGGATTGCAGTGAAAAGCACAATGGGGAGAAGTTCCATCTCCCCCCCTGCAAATGTGAATGAGAGAAATGTCTAATACCTGTTATAAAAGATGGCATTTTAATTACCACACAGTGCTACAGCAGGAGCAGGCAGGCATCTGCGTGGAAGCACACCCAGACACACAAACACTCACACGCACACACACATACACACAAACATTTCCCCTCTCCCCTCTTCCCAGGATGAAGAAGGTCTTCTTCCTCCTCCAGTCCCTTCCTCGCCTTTATGGAATCCAGGGAACACGGGGTGATTGGAAAGGTCTCTTTCCTTGATAACAACAATTCAATGCACCTTGACATTTTAATAGCCTGCCGTCCTAGTGAACACAATCGAGCTGAGCAGTGAAGCAAAAATCATTAGGTAAGCAAGATAATCTAAACGAAAAATCAGCCTCAACTGGCTTCCCACATCTGGGGCACATCTGGGCAGAGGCTATCCTTTCCCGTCTGCTTCTGAACAGGATTCCTCTCCAGAGAAGGGTGTCAGGGGGAAGAAGGGTGTCCACGGATTTATTGCCTGGGGAAATCCACCCCCTGCTGCCCCCCCACCCTCCCTACTTGCAAACCCCTTCCCTCTGCTCCCCTTTCCCCCTCCACCTCCCTTCCATAGGCATGAGCTGCTGACTTTGCAAGCAGTTGGCTTTATGAATATGACCCTCAAAGGAAAGAAACCCTCTCACAAGCCCAGAACTATGTTATCATCATTATTAAGGAGCTTAAAAAGGAGCTGGGAAGAGGAGACACCGGTGGAATTGCAGCCTGATTGTGATTGATGTGTTCCTATTAGCTCCTCACTGTTATCTCTCTGGATGGCAAGAACAGCCAGTGGCTTGTAACACAACAGATTACCTGAGTTTTCAGCCCTAGACGGATGTTTAAATAAAATATAGTCCCTTTTAGCGAGGAGCTCATTTTCTCTCCGAGGCTCCCAGACTATTTCATGTCAGCTGTGATTCGCTGTGACTCTCCTCAGTAAACATGTCTTATCATTAATAATTCTTTACAAGCACAATTTCATGGAGTCTTTTTGTATGCGTGCGTGGGGGAGGAGGGGGTGTGCGTGCGCGAATGTTGGTCTCAGCCTCATCTTGATACAGTTTGGGAACCCAAGGTGCTTCTCTTCAGAATTTCACCTGCCTTGCCAAAAATGATTGATTACCCCTAGCAGACTGGGTGTCCGGCTATACCCAACAAATGACTTTGGCCCCTAACAACAGGCCTTGGCCAGATAGAAATCAATATTTCACCATTAAAATCTATCAAAGAAGAGTTAAGGCACCATCTGTCCCTGCCGCCTTTCCGTGGTGTGTGAACATTAAATCCGACACTTGTAGTACATGAGTAATCAATATATAGTAGTTCACAGATCATTTGTGGTCCCCTTTTAGCAGTGATGGATGCTTGGAATAGTTGTGATTCATTTTGTCACACCATTAAACAAGATTCTGTCCAGTTCCTTCCTGATTTCATTTAGAGGATCATTCTTCACAGTTCATAAGAGAGAAACGGTTTTACCAATCTGCTTCTATTTCAATAAGTCACTTTATAGAGATTTTGTGTCCTGCAGACTGTAAAAATTCTGGAGAGATAGTACAAACATACCTCTAAAACTATTCACTGCATGACATATGCATAAAGTGTGAAAAACTGAATGTAAATATGTTTACCTCTTTATCTGCAAATATTGGTTTTAACCCTCCCCTTGCTGAGGGGTCTGTAGGCAGAAGAACACGTACACAGAGCCTTGCCTGGGGCAGATACAGTTGGGTTTGGAAATGGACTGTAATTAAAAATATGAATAAAACAACTTCCAACTCAGTGACAGAGCTTCACTTCTGTAAATAAAACAGGAGAGGGTTCTGTAAAATAAACACCTTTCTTAATTGCTTCTGCTAATATTCAGACAGTTTTTCCAAACTGTTTGTTTTATACTGGCAATAAATGTATAATTGCAAAACATTATAAAGAAATGGCCTTCTTTTTTTTAACTTTTCTTATAATTGCCATTATTATGCAGACTTCTTCCTTTTTGGAGGAGGGGGAAAATTGCATATTAATGTTCCATAGATGATTAATCTTGTTAAAGACCTGTTCTTTCAGTCCCCAGATCATTCTATTATATCTTTAGACAATGGTGTAATTGGGCATCATGATGGGGTTTCTCAGATTTACACACTTCAAGAACTGTTCCTGTCTGGACTTCCCCTGGCTGCAGTAAGAGATCCAAATAATATAATACAAGCAGCAACCTTGGGTGCAGAGATGAAGTCAGAGGGAGCACTGAAGATCTATCAGAAGACATCTAAAACCTGCATTGTGTAGCAATTTTCCTAATTAAAGGACTTAAATAGCAATGATTCGTGCAACTAGCAGTGCTAGCCTGTCCTCTGTGGAGCACTTTCTGCAGTAATTTTTAATCAGTTTGATCGTTTATAACCCATCCATTTTTAGGGATCCCATTTGGCTGCTGGAGCACACTGATTCACTAAACACAGCAGTGGAGGGGAAAGCAGAAGCTGATCCTGGGCTGGACAAAATCCCACCAAAGCCTACTTCCTGGCAGTAGACAGGAGCCCAGAGACATTTAATTTCAGTATTCCTTCAGGGAGAGCCTATTTACTGGAGTCCAAACCACCCCAAAGTGGGGTTCCCCCTCCTGGACATGGCTTTGTCCCAGCAGCATCCACTGGCTCCAAGCAGCTGGGAAGAGGCAGGAGGGGAAGGGCAGAGCCCCGTCCTCTCCAGTGGGCTCTGTGGACATCACAGGAAACACAGCAAGCTGATGAGTTCAGACTCACACAAGAAAAAGCACCAGGCCAGTATAATCATGATAAAATGGTACAAATGATTTGTATTGGTAAGGTCGAGTAGCTGGAGCAGCTTCCTAGTGAAGAACTCTTGGGGTCAGGCCTGGCTTAGTCACAGCTCCTGGGTGGTTGGGCTCAGGTATGGGCTCAAAATGCTCCAAGCAGGAAAAAAAGCCCCAGCCCCACATTCAGCTGGTCTGATGTCCCAGGAAAACTGCCTGCAGTCTCATACATATTGGTGCATGGAGCTAGGGAACCATGCCCAGGAACCTGGCTCTGAGACACTGATTGTAGTCGCACCTTAAATTTTTTCCTTTATATTCCCATCATTCATCAATTCTATAAAAAGAGCTGAGCTCCTGGGAGATACTAAATGTCAAGTAATATTGCTAAATATGGGCTACTTTAATAAACAGGGCCAGAACTTCAGTACAAACAAATATCCACCTAAATTTCAGTGAAGACGTGCTGACTTGCACACAGAGAAGCCTCTGTCCCATATGTTCAGGCTTACTGCATTCTAAAGAACAGAAATGGAAAATAATTACTATTTTCCAGAAATAACACATTGACTCATCATGTGAAAGCAGTTCGTAACTGCCTGATGTCTTGGCTCTGGAGCTTGCTGAAGTGACTGTGGTTCTCCTGTTACCAGCAAGCAGCTCTGCAGGTTCAGTGCAGAAGCCAAAGAATGAAAACAGATTGGAAAAAAAAAAAGCAAAAGAAACCCAGGAAGTAATCTGAGTTATTACCTGTAAAAACATTGCTTGGGAAAAAGAGGAAAAATGAAAATGGGCATCATCTTTATTTTTCAAATATTATGCAGAGCACCCCTTGTTTAGCTGAACCTCCAATATGTGTAACCAGACACACATGTATTGATTCTTTTCCTAATAAACTGCATAACTGTGATTCCCTTATTATAAATCTTTTCCTAAGCACAAAAGTGAGCCAAGGGAGGGGGAAGGGGTTGTAGGGTAACAAGACTAATCAGGACTTCACCATCAAAGCAAATACATCCAATTAACAGCTATTAAAGAAGAATTTTATGGCACTGTGCACAGTGAAGGCCATTATATCCAGTGGAATTAATCTTAATTATTTGTACCTGTGTACATACATGCAAAGGAAAGCAACTCACATTAATCTACATTAAACTTAATACACAGTTGGTGTATTATCTTCTGAGTCAAAACTGACTGCTGGTTCTGCGAATGTATCTGTGATGCTATCTTCAGTAATTATAGTGCTGCATGTCTAAAGAAAATTTGCTCCATACAGACCAACTCAGCAGTTAAAATATTTTTAGTGATTTTTTTTAAAAGCTAAAAACAAAAAAAAAAAAGTAAAAAAAAATAGGTGTGGGTAGTTATTAGCTTCTTAGAAGTCTTTGTTACAAAAAAAAAAAACAACAAAAAAACAAACAAATAAACAAAAAAAAAGGCCAGAATAAACTCTACAGATTTATTACCAAGCTGAAAGGGAAACTGAACAAATATAAATCTGTGGCTTACTGAGGTTTAAATAATAGCAATTACTACCCCCCAAAATATTGCATTTCATGCACCATGGACAGTGTTAAAACCACCCACAATATTTTGGACTGCCAGGATTTTTATCCAGGTTTTTACAGAAGTTGACAGTAAATTATGTAGGTTGTTTGTTCACTTGGTTTGCATTATTTGATAGGGCTGGCTGTAGGGGGCTGTGCTGTGGTAACAATAATGAATGGTGCACTTTTTACTTTAAATCCCTGCCTAATGAATATAGACATAGGCAAACAGCTACTTAGGATTCCAAAATATAACTAACCACAAAGCAGAGCTCCAGCTGGTCTTCCTTCCTAATGCATTGTTCAGGGGCATTTTCCTTATCAAAAAACAGCTTCTGAGACTTGAGAAGATAAAAAAGAGAAATTGATTGTACCCAACACAAGCACTTTTGATGGGGTGGTGGTCAAATATGAAATTGCTTCATAGTCTTATAAATGTTTACAAATGACATGACATGTGGGAGGTATTCACATCAGAATATGCAAAATCCTGACTGTGCACTAAGTCAACAGGTCCTGGCTTTATTCTGTGCCTCAGGTCAGGATCCCCAGAGCTGATGTTAGCTACTTTAGCAAACATAGGTAGGGGCTTTATCCTTTGTGAAAGCTTAGGTACTAGATTTTAGTTATGTTTTAATGTATGTTAATTAACCTCCTCTAGCTATCGAGATTTTAAAATCCCATGGCAACACTATACAAAATATTTCTCTTTGGGTTACTCATAGCTAGCAGCAAGTTAAAGTCCTTTCTAAGCCAACAATTGCAGATGTGTCAAAATACACATCAAAATATCATTGGGCAGCTCAGTTGTAAAGAACAAGAATTTTGATTTAACATTTGTAACTATTAGTCTCTCCTAGTAAAACTAGTAGATTCATGAAGATTTAAAGAAAAGGTCTTGAAAAACATCTCATGCAGTTAGGCTATCTTCAGTCCTTCAGCAATGTTAGTCTGTTCTTGAATGTTTCAGAAGTTACATTTCACTCTGTTCTTCTTATATATTGATGCATTTGCTTTAATTCAGATGCTTACTGAATCATTTGCTCTGCTTGGATAACAAACCAGAAAATTTTCTCCCAAGCCCACTCTACTTTCCTGTCTGTGAACATTAATGATAGATGTTCAGAGACTGTGTTGCTTTTGGGTTTCTCCATCAGGAAAAGTTTGCAAAATAAAGTCTCCCAGCCCAGGGGCATCCAGGCAGCAAGGAAACTACATGGAGAAGTTCCTGCAAAGGTGGGAAGTACAGAAGACTAGTGGGGATGAAAGGAGACAAACTTTAAAGAAAAACTGGGAGAATCACCTGCCAAAGGCCAACAAATCAACTCAATGACTCTTTTTGGGACAATATGAAAAAATAAACCATCCTCCACTGCAAAACAGTGAGATCAGAGCTCTGAAGGTCTTTGGAGCAGTTTTGCACTGGGCTAAGTTTCCAAGTGAAGAATAATGCTGGTGAGTCTTTGAAAACGATGATGGTCTCCATGAAGAAATGAAGGCTGGAGGCAGATGAAGTATGAGCAGTGCAAACACCATCTTTAGCTACATTTCTGAGGTCTGCAAACTACAACAGAAATGTCTGTTCATGCAAAAAGTTGTTATCAAGCCTCAAACCACCTAACAAGCGGGTGGGAATGGAAGAAAGATTTGTATACAAAGCTGTGTCCTTGTGAATAAAGAAAAAAAAAACCAGCCCCCACAAATGGATGTTTCTGAAAATATCTCAATCCTGAAAGATTAGCCTCAGCAGAAGTGTCACTGCAGAAACCATCTGCATATTGAAGAGGTTGCCTAGCAAGGGGTTTTTTCCTCATTATTATTTTCTACTTAGATTGCTAAGAAAAGATCTCTCTGGAGAAATAACAATAGGTTCTTAAAAATAGTTCCAAATCTGCCATTAAAATTCAACACAGATATTGCCTAAGCCATCTGTACCCATGTCGTTTGGATGCCACCACGTTAAACATGCTGAGATTCTCTGCTGGGCCTGGTTTTAATTCTAAGCACCCACTTAAATATTTCACAGGATGGGGAGGATGAGGAGTAGGGCAGTGCTTGGGGAGAAGCTCCAGGGGCTTGATGTAAAACAGGACAGGGAATTACAATGAAACTGGAAGAGGTGGCCCAGAGGGGTGACCATGAGAAACCCCAGCAGAAGAGAGTGGATTAAACCCTAGTGTTCTCTCCTCTGTGCTATGATGTTGTTGCACTGTGACCATCACTGCTGCTTTTTATCCCTTTTCTGAAATCAGACTAATACCTTTTGCCATGTACTATTTTTCCTTTCATCTTCTACCCCCTGGAAAATGGGTGTCACTCATACAAATGTATTCTCCCCCAATCAAGTCTTCCTCTCCTTTCTATTTTCTTTTTTTGGTGCTTATCCCCTCAAAGTCCTCTGCTGCTCCTTTGCTCTCTCCCGGACCCATCACTTCTCACCTCCCAAGAGGAACACAAAACTTGCTTGATAGAGAGCACCCTCCTCTTGAAAACAGAAATGACACCAGACAGAATGTTTTTTAGGCTATTGCAGTTGCATATTAGGCATCTTCCAACTGATTTGTGGCCAGGAAAATGGCAGGCAGCAGAAGCCTGGATGGCAGGACCACTCTCTTAATCTGTTCCTGCAGAGCCATGTCACCCCACACTTGGTCAGTCCCCAGTCATCACACACACAGAGTAGGATGCAGCACTCTTAATCTGGTGCAGATGTTTATTTATATTTCTTATTTACTGAAGCAATTGTTATTTGGATACGTTTAGTGAAGATGGAGGAGGAAAGCAGAAACCTGGGTTAGATTAGGAATGTCTACTTTAGGAGGAAAGTGAGTGACATAACAACGTTGGTTAAGGATTTTTGTAATTTTTCTTATTGCATAGAATACAAATGGAAGTGGGTAAAACCTCAGCCCTAGTGAAGCCAGTGCAAAACTGCTACTGACTTCTGAAGGTACTCAGCAGAAGCCATAATTTTTGGTGGGTAGGAAATACTGCAAGGATTTATTATATCCTAAATTCTCCATCAGTATAGCCTCTAAGCACTTCTCAAATAATATGGCTCATTGTTTCTCTTGACCTTCCTCTGGGGAGAGCAGAGAATGCACCATAAAATGGTTTCCTCCACCACCAGCTGTATTTCAGGGTGGAGTTGATGCACATCCTATTTGTTTCTGCAAGAGAGAAGGCAACTCGAAGACATCTGTGCCTTGTACCTGAAGGGCAGGTAATTGTGCCTTTGATGACCATCCATCCCCAGAGGAGTTCCCTTCCCCGGGCTCAGGACAGCCCCACAAACACTCAGCCCTGCAAAGAGAGAGCCAGGAGCCTGCCTGGAAATTCATCCCAGCCTGCCCGAGGCAGTGGGGTGGGCAGGCAGTGCCTCCACCCCAAGCCTTGAGCCAGTCTGTCACATCCCCTGGGCAGAAGCCACCAAGCACTTCCCAGCCTCAGACCTGAGAATAACATCAGTGAGAGCCTAAAATCTTTTTTGTGGTCCTGCAGAATAATAAAACTTCCATCAGTGCTGCTCCTCTTGCCAATATAACAATACCAGCTACTGCATGCCAAAGCAATAAAATAGCTGTTTCCATGAGCAGCCAAATGTAATTTGAACTCTTCAGTTCTTTCCAGTTATTTACAAGGATTGTATTTCACAAACAGACCACCTCTTTTGTAATGTTCTTTAGGAAAGCTGTGTATTATATTGGCATAATAGTCCTCTTCATGGAGAGCATTTTGTTTTAATAAAATGTGTGCCACCATATTTAATCAATCAGATTGATTGACACCAGCACAAGCTGTGTCTCCCAGCAGATGCTGCTGCTACCTCATTCTTATTCCAGTTTCATTTCTCAATCAAATCCATGTGTAAAAAACATAATGTGCTGCCAACATAATGTAATAAAACTTCAACTGAAATGCACACCACCACAACTGAAACTGATAAGTCAAAGTATGGGGAAAGTTAACTTTAGCAAAATCATTTTTGACATGAAAATATTAAAGTTTTACAGTTCAGATATGCTTAGACTAACCCTAACACAAATGCAAAAAGGCTTGGGAGTGTTAAAAGAATCCTATAGAAAGAAATCTCTCCAAAAGTTACTGAGCTTTTAGCTCACTCCCAACATTTTATAATCTTTATTAGTGTCATTGTAGTTGGACTTAAACACAGGCTGCCCAAGTGGGATGAATTACAACTTTTCCAGGACCAGCTCAGGTGCTCCCTGTGTTGGGGTGAGCACCAGTTAGCTGTGATGCATGGCTTTGTCAGAGGCAGCAGCTTCAGAAGTTAATAATTCATACAAGCACAGGGGTTATCCTAACTGTTGGATGTCACATACAGGATGGAAGTGCTCTCAGCTCCAGTAAAGTTCATCTTAAATAGCCCACACACCTCACCTTGCCCACATGGTACCTGTGGCTCACAGAGGAGCTCCCTGGGCAATTTGGCTTTACTGTACTTACAGAAGTTGGTTTCAGACCCCTGAAGTTCAGACCCTCCTGATACTTGTGGGTCCCTCAAATTCCTGTGGAGGTTACACTGTAGACACCCACAGTTAATCTGCAGCCTGCTGGCAAGGTAAGCATCTGATTGCTTGACAGATTATATATTACATGAACAATGTTTTCATAGTTAATTACTGTAGGAGGTCTGAAGAGAACTCCAGAGCAGGTTTTAAGGCCCCACAATAAATTACTTCCCCTTCATTTATTTTATACTTCTCCCAGTGATGATATGATGGAAAGCACATGCTATGAATTCACGTGCCACCGGTTTCCATCCTTCTGTTAAAAAAGAGAACAGAAGTTTTAATCTGAGGAAGGGCCTGGTGCTTCTTCACACTGACACTCATTTTCAAATTAGAGGGTGTCATTCCCTGCCATGCTGCTGGACAGTGCTTGGACACCCTAGGGATCAATGAAGGTGGCACAGAGGGAGACATGGGGAAATTTTAGGTTGCAAGGAAATTGACACGACTGAAAGTTTTACAACTATTTCTGTAGGAAAAATGAATGAATCATGGATATATAAGTACAAATAACACTTGAAGAAATTTCAAGTCTCAAATATTACCAAGCTCTCAGTCTTTGTCTCCCCAGAACACAGTGAGTGGAGCTGGCAGATGGGCCAGGGGATGCCCCACCAGGAGCACCATGGGTCTTGCTGAGCTGTGCTACCATTTCAAATCCCTCTGTTCCCATAGGATTCATCACGTTATGCTGCAGCCTCAGCCCAATTTGCTCAGAAATGATGTGTTTCCAAAGAAGGTTCCTTATAATAATACTTAATAATTTCTGGGGTACTCCAGCCCCACAAGTCATGGGCCATCACACATAAGCTCCATCAAACAGGGGTGAGGATGATGGTGGGTTCCAGGGGACCTCAAACCCAGAGCTGAGATTGGTGGAGTTTGACATCTTGATGCTTGAGGTGGGTCGATGTTTTCCCTTGCCTGTCCCAAGCTGATGCTCATCACCAGGGCTACTGCTCCAAAACAGCTCTGGGTGACAAAGGCAGTGAAGCCCAGCAGCACTAGATCTACCATCCCACCACTCTCCTCTCCCTCATGTGCCTTCCCAGAAAGGGGCTGGGGCTCACTGCCCACCAAACACAGCAAATCCACATGGGCAGCCTGAGAGCAAGTCAAAAAAAAGAGCCATGGAAATGATTCAGTGTTTGGAAAAGTCTATTTTGTAGTGCAAAGTTCACTCTATGTAATGTAGTAAAATGAAAATTCAGCAACAGCTTAGTATTGTCTACACATAATATGGGGGAGGGAATTTCTGACAGTATAAGGCTTTTCTGCCAATAGACTGAGGTACAGGAGGATCTGGTAGCTGCAAGCTGGAGCTAAACACATTTGGACTCAAAATAAACTGTAATTTGTTAGTGATGAAAAAAACCTAATCCCCAAGATTTCCTTGCTTTGGAAATGAGTTGGATTCCATAGCCCTTGGCAGCAGGCTAGATCAGGGGAAAAAGGAATGGGTAGTTCATATTGGACTGTAAAGCTAATATTAATCTAAATGAAATATACTTTTTAAAAAGAAATAAATGCTTAAAACTGTATTTGTTATTACAACAAGCTATAGTAAAGCCTAAGCTTACTGCAATAATTCATCTACATAAAATAACACACTGCATCAGTGAGATCACAATGTTTTAAATTCTGTAATCCCTGGGTTTTAACATGTTGATCCACTGGGACATGAGTGTTGGTTCCTTCTCCCAGGAACCTGGAAACTGTCACCCCATGAGCTGACTGAGAAACAGAGAGAAAAGCAAAAATGACCCTGAGGAGTGGGTGATGAGGGCAGGGGAAATGTTTCTGCCACTCCTGGCTCCATGGTTTGCCCCAGCAGCCTCAGCCATTCCCAGCCCCATCCCTCCCCAAATCCTCCACCACCAGATTTTGTTGTTCAATTGGTTTTGGCTGCTTTCCAAAATTCCCCTTTAGGAATGCAACTGGAAGGAGGGAAATGGCTTTTTTTTTTTTTTTTAACACTTCATATTTCAGCCCAAGCGGAACGAAATTTTAGTGGAGGAAAAAATATGGTAGTGGAACCTCTCTGCAAGCCTGGGGGCTGCCTGCCCACCAAGAACTGCCAGCTGAGCAACAGCACTGGGAAGGGAAAAGGCATAGGGCAGTTTTGTGATGGAACGTGTTGCAAAGCCTGGAAAAAATGTTCATCACACACCCGCTTCTAATACATGTTCAAGAATTCAAAAAAATGTTGGCAATAATGTTCCAGAAAGTTTTGAAAGCTCAAGCTAATAGAAACATCCCCAAATTTTGGAAAATTTTCCATTGTTATTCAGTATCCATGGACTGACTCCACTCTAATACATTTGTTACTGCGTAGACATTAAATGTCCTGTCTGCCACACTGAGCTCTCTCCTTCCCACAGTGATGTTTTGCAGTTGAATTGCAACCCAAAATTTGCCTGCAGGGTTACTTACAGCCCTTCCCATCATACGAGGCAGGGTGACAGTTGCCAGCTGTGCTGGTGGCTTTTGTGATGAGCAAACTGAATGCTCTTTGGTTGGAAACTCTCAATTCATTGCACATAAAAATAAATGAACAACATCAGATGTGAACGTTTCTTTCAAATGCCCTGCTGCGTGGCACAGATTTCTCCTACATCTGCATGAAGAAGTTGCTGCACAGTCTGGGTCTAGGGAGGAGCTGGGACAGCAGCAGAGCTGCAGTCATCTTGTTGGAAAACTCCTGGACTTGAGGCTGAGCTTCACAAATACTTTGGCAAAGTATTGAGAGGAAGAAAATTTCAGAGTATGTGGCCAACCTTGGGAATGTCACACTAAGGAGAAATGCTTCAGACAGAATGTTGGTGATGAATTAAGTTGATTTTTTACTTTCCCAAGCAACTCAAGAACAGATGAGTAGCACCAGGAGAGGGGAGGGAACAGGGGTGGGACAGGAGTGTCCTCATCCCTGATCATGGACAGATATAACTTGTGTGGCCAGATTACATTAAAGCTGCTTATACATTAAAGGTTTCTGATCATCTTTTCTGATGTTTTTCTTGTTCCATCCAATTGTTATGGATTATAATTTACCTTGACAGGCTGTTTGGCACACAGATATTAATAAGAACAGAAGTGTAACAGAGCCATGATTTGGCTAACCATGATAAGTGCTGCTGCAGCATAAACAAGGAATTTTCTCATTCATCTCTAGTATAAGAGAATGTTTTGGCCACTCAAGTCCTCTATCAGGTATGAGAAGTTACTTTCTATGACATTGTAATCTCTAGAATAACCCAAATTATTTGATTTCTTTCCTCCACATGAGGGCTGGGACTTGACAGGAATCATTCATAGGGCCCATCTCACCTCTGCTCTCCTGACATTGGAATAACATCTTCCAGAGAATGCAAGGCAGACAGCTAAATGCTTAATGGACTCCAGGATTGCATTTGCCTTGGACTAACAGCTAAGGAAAACAGTTTAATTTCTTCTTTGAGAAAAGTGAGAAGAATGATGTGTATGCGTTTCTCAGGTAAAATATTTGATCCCTTACCTTCTTAGTCATCACTGGTCTTAAATCGTTTTACTGTGTAACGTTACACCCCATAGAGATTGCATCAGGGGGGGAGAAAAATCACAGCCAGGCAGCCTGCAGGAACTAGAAAGCAATTTCGTTGCAGGAGGAAGGATGCTCTTTTCTGCACACTGCAGGTAGAGCATCATTTATCACCAGAGAGGATGGCCCAGAGGCAGCAGAACAACATTCAGCTGAAGCCACATCAGGCCAAGTGTCTTCTTTGAGCCTCCTGTCCTGATAGCAGCCAAACCCTATGACTTTCTCAGGGCAAAGGCCCTTAAAGAGATGAAAGCAATGCCATAGCAATCATCTCAAATAGGTTGTAAGATGATGAACTGGATACTCCTTAAGGTCCCTTCTAGCAGAAACCATTCAGTAAGGCTTTTTTGAACTCTCAGGCTGTAGCAAAGTAGGCTACCTCTGTGACAGAGACCTATTGTACTTGCAGATTGAAGACAGATTTATTTTTTAATAAAAAAAAAAAAAAGAAGAAAAAAATAGTAATCCCAAAGCCAAACCTTCCAAATAAATTATTTCCTACTGGAAAGGAGACTTCTCTGTTCCTACCAAAACTAACTACAGTTTGGCATGTTTTCCCAAACACAGCATGCAAAAGTAGTAATATTTTATGTTGTGATTATAGGACATTGTGGGCTGCAGCCATCTGCTAAGAGAGGGACATTCTGCTCCCCGAACATCCTGGCTGTAATTTGCAGAATATTTGAGTTTCTGAGAATTACTGGGAGCAATAACATGGTGTGGATACCCATCAGCACTAACAGCACATAAAACATGGGAAAGCAGACGGGGGGGTGACAGTGGATTTTGGCACCTCAGGATTTTCCCCTGAGCAGTGGAAAACATTCCAGCATGAACTAAACATGTAAAAAGCTTTCCCTGAAACATGTGCTGCCCCTATGGCAAACAGAAAGATCGGGGGGGTGTCTCATGCAGTAACATTGTCTCCTTTTCTTGGAGTTAACAGTTGGGTTCGATGTTCTATTACTGCAGATTTTTGGGTTGGGATTTTTTTTTTTTTTTTCAGTGCTCAGCCTCCCACTAGATCAGGTTGCTCAGAGCCCTGTCCAGCCTGGCCTTAAAAACTTCCCAGGATGGGGCTTCCACCACCTCTCTGGGCAACCTGTTCCAGTGTCTCACCACCCTCATGGTAAGGAACTTCTTCCCAACATCTAATCTAACTCTACCCTCCTCTAGTTTGAATCCATTCCCCATGTCCTATCACCACCCGACATCCTCAAAAGTCCCTCCCCAGCTTTTTTGCAGCCCCCTTCAGATACTGGAAGGCTACAATGAGGTCTCCTTGGAGCCTTCTCCTCTGCAGATGGAATAACCCCAACTCTCTCAGTTTGTCCTCACAGAAGAGGTGCTCCAGCCCTCTGATCATCCTCTCTGGACACACTCCAGCACTTCCATGTCCCTCCTGTAACAGGGGCTCCAGAACTGGATGCAGTACTCCAGGAGAGGTCTCACAAGAGCAGAGCAGAGGGGGAGAATCCCCTCTCTCGACCTGCTGCATGGCTCCTCTTGATGCAGCCAAGGATCTGGTTGGCTTTCTGGGCTCCACCTGTACACCGAATGCTCACGTTGAACTCCTCGTCCATCAGCACCCTTAAGTCCTTTTCCTCAGGGCTGTTCTCAAGCCAGTCACTGCCCAGCCTATATCAGTGCTTGGGATTGCCTCAAACCAGATGCAGGACCTTGCACTTGGTCTTGTTGAACTTCATGAGGCTGGCATGGGTCCACCTCTCCAGATTGTCAAGGTCCCTCTGGATGCCATCCTCCAACAGTGGAAAAAAGATGGGTGTTCTGGAATTTCAGGGCTATTTATTGTAAGGTCAGTTTTGGTCCCCTAGCTGCAAATTTCAAAGCAAGCTGATACTTTTGAAAATCAACCCATTTCATTCATTAATGGAAGAATAAGGTGGGTGCAAGTCATTACACAGGACCATCAGAAGGAGAAGCTGTTGGTTTGAAACAGTTGATAAACCCATACTTATCACTCAGAGACAACTACACTAGGGTATCAAGACTGGGGTGATGGAGACATCTCTGTGCTACCCCTAGCAAGTTCTTGACAAAACCCATCTGAGAGCCAGCTCACCTTCACCCAGGCATCAAGACAATCTGCACTGAAATTCATGCAAATTTTTCTCCTTGGGGCTCCCAGGCAGGGATTAGGGATAGAAATGCACATTCTTGCAGCAGATGGGATCTTCTTTGTCCATGGGCTCCCACAAGTCAAGGGGTCTAAATATGAGCTCAACAGCCTTGTGCCTATGCCTGTATCACCTCACCCAGAATACTAAGCTCATGTGGGGTGAAGAGTATCAATTTTCTGTTAATGTATGCTTTTATGTCATTATTTCTTCTTTATCTGGGGTGTTCCTGGTGTGGTTCATCATGTTTTACCCGGCATCTCAGGATGTGTTTCTGTAGGCCAAACTAAATAAATAGCTTTTTCTTCTGTGTTATTAAAAAGGCATGGTCAATGGACTTTCCCAGAATACTTTACTTGAGGATCTGCCCCATCATCATCAACACCAAGATAGCAGAGCATTTCTTATCATCCTTCTATAGCTACAGCAAAGACACAGAACACTTTCTTCAGGCAGCCCCGTGAATATTGGGCTCATTTAAGGGGTAAGTAAAGAAGACATCACCGCTGGCTGTGTGTCCTCTGGTAGCAATCAATGCAGAGCATACACTTTTGATGAGGTTAGATAACAAGCATCACATGGAGAGAGGAGTACTGTGCACACACAACCTTCTGAATATGTGTCAGCAATAAAATGAGAACTATAAAGGCAAGCAGTAGCTGCCCGCTGTAGGATCCCTCATCTAGTTCAAGTTCAGCCATGTAATTCAAGTCTAAATCTCTGCAGTTTGATAAAAAAAACCCCAAACCTAAAACAACAAAAGCCCCATATACTGCTCTCAAGGATTAGCACAAGGATATATCTTTGTTCACAGAGCCCTTTTTAGTTTTGAAAGGAGTTTCTCAAAGCAAAAATAGAGAATTCTTTCATGTTACTGTCAGCTCTGCAGCCCACCTAAAATTGCATTATTACCACTGACAGAAAGACAGGTGTTAACAGCTGGAGAGAAAACAAATGTAGAGTGCTGTGGCAAAAATTGAGGAGAAACAGATGTGTGAGCAACTTTGTCTTTGATATTTATTTTAATAGTGCTTCTCAGATGTGTTTAATATTTATGTGGCTATAGTCTCAGCTTTCACTGGCAGACCAGAGCCTGCACAGTGCATTATTCACCTCTGCCACCACTTCTTCTTTTCTTTTCCTCCCTTCCAACCATCAGAAAAGAGCATCTGTAAATCTCTCAGGAAATGCCAGTTTATTCCTCCCCCCTTCCCCCAGCATAAAATGGATAGAGATTTTTAGCAGTGGGAGTTCAGGGTGATTAGTATGCTAATACAGGAGAGAGAAAAGGAAATGGAGATGAGAGATATGGTCCTTTATCGAAGAAAAGCAGGAACAACTGAAAGGAGGATCTCTGCTAATCAATTAACCTACAATGGACCTAATGCCATAAGAAGCTACTGTGCATAAAGGGACAAAATTCTCGGTGACAGATGGCATTTGGGCTCGTGATATTACAGGGTTACTGCTCGAGAGCTTGTTTACCTCCCATACAGGGGTAAGCAATAAAGCAATAAAATTGCTTATTTATTTTAAAGGCAGAAGTTGAAATGCTTATTTACCAAATCAATCAAGGTTTACTAAGGCAGAACATCCACAATCCTCACAGCCCTAAAATGCTGGATACTTCACTGATTTCAAATAGCAATTATCTATTGCAGTTTCTTGAACCCACTCTGACTGCAAAGAGACATTTAATTTGCAAATTTTGATGAAAATTGTCATTTTTTTTAATTGCCTATTTCACCAATTTGAATTTTAAAACAAACGATTAACTAGAAGCTCATTTTTACTTGCCTTGGGCAAGCCCAGAAAATATTTGTCAAGACCCAAGCCTGTCTGCTTAGCGTTGAGAAATGCACAAGTGCCTTCACAACATTAGCTGTGACAGAAGCAAGACTATTATTTAACAGTAGCTGAAAATGTCAAAAACAAGCGGCATCTGGCATTTTGACAGGACGGTGTTGAAAAGAAATCACTTTTTTTTTTTTTTTTTTTTTTTTTCCCCCAACACTCGCTTAACTGTAAAGCAAAACTGCACAATTATCACTTGAGCCCGAGCACAGTTTTGGCAGGTTCCTTCAGAGTGGTGGGGATGAAGGAGAGCAGGTGGGTCTCCATCTTCTGCTCACAGCAACCTTTGAGGTCCAAGCACAGGGCAGACCCTTGGTGTTGCTCTCCATGCTTCAAACAAAGCCACACTCTGCTCCCAGGAACACCATCAGACAGCTCGTGTCAGGCCTCAGGCACAACCAATGAAGACACCCCAAAAGCTAAGGACATATGTAAACATTTAGAAGTTTGTATTTTAGATGTTAATGGGCTGTGAGAATAAAATGCAGTTGCTTTTTTAACAGTAGGTGTTGTGCCTGAGCATTAATCAGCCTTTTATTATATTAGAAGGCATAGCAAAGGGTGGGCAGATTTAATTAAAACTACTATTGTCATTAAGAGAAGCCTGATATTAAAGGAGTGCAGGAAAAGTAATATCTGAGATACCTTTTTTCCCCACAGGAAGATTAAGTTGGAAGTTATTGTTTCAATCAACAAGATGCCACTGTGCTTACAATAAACCATATTGTGAACCATCCCAGGGAAACAGGCAGTGAGATACTGTTTTCAAGATTTTTAGATAGCAGAGGGAATGGGCCTTGATAATTTTAGAGACGCCAAAATGATGAACATATGTTCATCTTCATTGCACACACCAGATACTCAGCACCATTTATCTGGGCTAGAGTAGGACAATTTTCTAGCAGCTTTTCTTACCTGTTAAGTCCCTGTAACATCAGTCAGTGTTACAGAGAACCAAATCCCAAGATTTGTCTATACAAGTGTCAGGTGTCTCTTTATGTCCTTCCTCAGCAAAATCTCACACACATCTCACAGCTGCTGTGCAAGAGAGACATCAGGAGATGTGTTGTATGGTCCCCTTCCTGGGAGGCATCCCATGGTCACCTGCTGTATGGCAGCAACATCACCAACCTCACCATATCCCTCTGGGATTCAGTAGTTATTGTGACCTTGGAAATCACAAACTATCAAAGTTTGACAGTTTGTCAAAGTGTAAGTGTTCTGTGAAAAGTTGATTCAGACGATGCCAGAAAGCACATGCTGTCCTTCCATGGTTTTGAAACTTCCCTGATGAGATAGTTAGGGGGTCTCTGGATGCTTTTCTTCTTCCACAGCATCCCTGGTGCTTCTCTTTTATGGCCACTGTAAGGCAGAAAAAGCTGAGGAGGCCCTCCCTTTGCACTGCCCTGTGCACTGGTACTATGACAGAAAGGAGGGGGCTGGGGCACTGGTCCTGCTTTGCCTGGGCAGATTTTATTTCCTGTGAGCAGACTGAGGGATCACATTTGTCAAGACCCAGGCTGTGGGAAGACATCAACATCCTCATTTACGAGTTAGCTGACCCAGAGTGCTGAAAACCAGTGTTTTTCAGACTCCAGCCTATCAAACTCCAGGGACTTGGGGTTCAAAAAAGCACCTTAGAGTGGCACATGTGTGCCTGAAAAGCCAACTTTTCCTCTTGCCCTCAGGTGTACTCCCACAGAGGTACAGCTTGAATGCAAATGCAGCATATGGTATCTTTTGTCTGCCCCTTGGTACCTGAAGTCGATTCTGCTTTATATTTTAAAAAAAAAAAAAAAAATCCAGTGTCTACTACACAAACACCATTGCTACTTGTCTTCACAGTGGGCATTTTGACCTCACATCTAAACTAAGCTCCCTTTTGTTTCTAGCCAGCTTATCAAGTGACCACTCCTGCTGCTCTTCACTGACCCAGAGTTCATCCCCTGCACCAGCACAATGACCAAAGTTTGCAGAACAAACATGAAAAAAAAAATATTTCCAGGAATGGGTACGTGTCTCACTTTCTACCAGCTCCATTGTTTCTTAACCCTGCATTTCTACATTTATTACTTACACAATCCTACATGTCTATTGTTTCCTACACCACTTATCATCACAGTGGATACATCACTACATCCATTCACATCCTCAAAACATCAGTCTCTAGGATCTTTCAATTCATCTTCTTCAAGCCACTGCTCCAGCTGAATTTTTGCTTTTTACTCCTTTGAGGAAACTGGTTGGTAAGAGGAGGCTGAAACCACACAAAGCAGTATTATTTCTCTCTCTCCAGTTTAATCAGAATAGGCAGAGCTCCAACACAAATCCTCAGCTGAATTTCCTACAAGAGCAGGAATACTGGACAGAAAAAATATATGCAAGATCGTGGCAAGCATTTATGACAACAAGCTCATCAGTGGCCAACATTTTGCATTTGCAACATTATTAATCTGATCTGCCAGATCTGATTCTCATAAGTCATTCCTCATGAAGAGTTGATATAAAAAGCACACATTATAAATCACAGAAAATTATGACAGTTTTCATCAGTGGTGAACAAGAAGAGGGAAAAGCAGATTCCACAGTGTGTTGCTCTTACTTGTTGCACAATGTAGGAATTTTTTGACCTGTATCACGTTAGAAAAGAAGTGAGGTCTGAACAATTTCATCCCTTTCAAACTCAGAAGGCCTAATTCCCCACCAGCATGAACTGCCACATACCCAGGAAATTGATGGAGCTATGCCAGTGCAGCTGAGAACTTGGCTTTGCATGTCAGTTCATTCAGCAATGATTGTACTTGACAAGGAGCACAGAACAAGCATTTGTTTTTAAAAAGAAAACAGTGGAGTCTTTCAGTACTAAGCCAGCTTATAAATAGTCCTGGTTCCAAGAGCAGGATTAACTGTCCTTAGTTTGGACTACTATGCATTTGTGCAAAGGAAGAGTAAGGATGAGGAAAAAAAGCATATTCTTCCCTCTTAGGTACATTGGTGGCAGGTTTCACTGCTCAGGACAGGCAAAGATGGTCTGTAGAGCAGGGCAACTTTTTTGTTAAAACCTCTAACTGACATAGGCACTTAATGTCCTTAGAAGCACTTTAATTCCCACCTAGGCACCACATAGTCACATCCCTCACTGTTACCTCACCACTACTGACCAAAGTGATTACTCACCCAGGGTCAGATCAGAGGTTTCTCACCAAGTTCAGAAGGATTGTGTCAATCTTAGTAAGTTGCTAAGGAAATTTTCCTAGAAATTTTCTTCTGGCACGGTCAGGCTTACCCCAGCCATCCCTAGTTCCTGAGGAAACAACTGGCACAGCTGGGTTAGAGGAAAACAGATGCCTCAAAACACCTGCTGGTGACCATGGCCAACAAAGTGACACGTTTGGAAAACAGCTGAAGATGAGAACAAGTCGATATAACTGTACTGGATTTGTAAGGCTTCCATCACCCTCTTGTTTAGAAACCCAGGATAAAAATGAGCCCTTATGGGCATTTGCATTATGAGTAATATTATACAAAACTCTGGACCTTCTCCTTGCATAATTTCTGTAATCTCGTAAATTAAGTTGCAACCCTATTCCTCCCAGCTTTCTCTTTTGTTCACACATTTGCCCTGAATAACTGCATGAAACAAATCTTGCTTTGAGGTTTGATGACCAAAAAACCACTAAATATCTGAAACATGGGTTTCATATACGTGGGGTTCACTTAACACAAGGCATACATTGAACTAATCAGAAAACAGAAACAGTTTTATGAACCTGCAACAAGAGCTGCTCAACTTCTGCAATTCAAAAACAAACAGCAAGAAAGGAATACCTCAAGAAAATGCAAACTTACACCCAACCTGGACTCTGGCACCAATCAGACCAAGAAATGACCCCGATGTCTTCCCCAGCGTGGCTTTTCAGCATTCAAATCACAGACTCCCAGTATGCTGCCTGAAAAACCCAGGCATAAAGTTTATCCTTTAATTTGAGGTTTTGTCATTTGACTGGGAGGAGGTAATCAGGACAAGGCTCTGGACCATGCTGCTCAAAACATGACAACAGACACACCAAAAATCCAAGCTGGCTGCATGAAGCAATTAAAGTAGTGTTTACTATTCCATGACAGTTAACATGTGGGACTGACCTTTCATTTACTGTTTAGTACTGAACATTAAGCTGCAAAATTACTCATGCTTTGCATTTAGTACTGGCATCAAAACTAACAGCATTAGATAGCTATTCCCACGGCGAGACACATTCCCTCTGCCCAGCTGTGCATGTGCTTTTATAAGCATTGTATCAACAGCACTTCCCCAGGTCAGGTTCATCCCTTACCATCAGGAATTTACTGGTAACACCGCTCCAAAATGTAAAAAAGCATATGCATAATCTCCAGAGTGACACAGCTGGTAAAATTACGTCCCTTCCTGACATGCTGGGAGAGATAAAAAGAGAAGCTGGTGTATGCCCACAGGTCCCTGCAGCACTTCCCAGCCAGATGGCAGAAGCAGTACAGAAGTTACGGAGGAGAAGATTCTTTGTTTACTCTCCTCTGAGATACTTACAGCAGCCATGTTACAAAGGGAGGCAAAAAAATGCATCTTGAGAACCTGGCAGCTTGGTGGTTGGAACATTCTCTCCAAAATGGGCAACTTTCCATTCTACATGCTTGGGCTTAAGGTGGGCAGGAAGAACCCAGAGTTTCCATTCCCCAGGGTGATTCCCGAACAGGATTAAGTCTCCCATGGAGAGGCTGCAGATGGAAGGGAGAACTTACATCTCCAGCAAAGCAGCTTTGCCAGTGTGCTTTGGACTGATCTTAGTGCTATGATTAGGTAGAACTATGGTTATTGCTATCTTTGGCTGCAATTCTTCTGGTCAGACAGCTGGTGTGCCCAGGACTCTGCAGTCAAAATAAGTTGGTCAGAGGTTGCCACATCCAACACAAACAGAGGTCTTTTCCATTCCTCACTGTCCTCTTCCCAGCTCCCATTTTTCTGGGGTTGCTCTGCTGTGGGCACCGCCTCTCAAACACCAATAAACCTCTCACTCCACCCTTTCTTCACATCTGCCTGAAAGCTTCATTACACCTTTCTAAACCTCTATTTGTTAAATCTTTTTTTTTTTTGAGACAGAGATGGGCACTGCAAATGGACAGTCTGTGAATACCAGAATAACATTCAGTTCATATCCAGACCGGAACTTTAATAAATACAAATATAATTAAGGGATTCCCTGCCATTCATGGGGCTTTTTTCATATTCATAGGGGCTATTTATATCTAAATCTCTATTTTCTGTATTGCAACTGAAATTATCTGGCTTATTTTCCCCCAGCTCAAATATTCCCATTGCAGATTCAAAAGGGCAAATTTCCCAAGGCTGCTCAGCATGCTAATTACAAAGGAATTGCTGCCGATTCCATCTTGCCTGCTTCTTTTTTAGTATTTCTAGACAGGTGTTTTGCACAACCAATATGCCAGCTCAATAGTCAAAATTATTACGAGAGTGCTGATAGGAGGTAACTCAGTATATTTTCAAAATCAGTATCATTTCTTAAAGAACGAAGAAGCCTATCAAACAAGGTTGTAATTGTATTTAATGCACATTTTGCTTTTAACAGCAATTTGCCAGTTTAAAACAGCATAAGCCTTACAATGCTTAATTAGTGAAGAGGTTACAGTGCTTATAAAGTTGTATCTAAAATATACCTTATTCATTCTCTATTGAAGAACATTTCAAACAGTCTAATGTTGTAATTACATGCTATACAGTAGCAGCATATTCACACCACTACAGTTAAGGCTGTGTCAGCATTCTCATCATGAACCTCTTTCAGGTTTTGAACACATCAGCCATAAAACTACAATGCAGTTTGGAAAAATATGACATCCAAGATGTGAAGAATCTTGTGTTGACTTTAGTCAAAGAATAAAAATAAGAAATGGCATATAATAAAGGATTCCACCCAAATTTATTTTGGATGACTGCTGCCTTTGCACAACATGCTCAAAATTTCCAGAATGAAATTTAAAAGACATTAGTGGACAGCACAGCCTAATCAGGTTTTTATTAATCTAAGTGCAAAGTGTTGCAAAGTGGTTGCCACAGATGCACAAAAACCACTTTTCACATACTGCACATTTTAACATACACAAGGCTTCTTCTGTGTAAATATTTAGACCGGCAGGTAAAGCAGTTCTACCACCAAGTAAATAATAAAAACTGCTCAGCTCTGGTTGCATATACTTATTGGTCATGACCAAAATAAATTGTTTATCAAGTCAGCACACTGGCTACTGAGGTACCATGTTATTTCCCATAGTTTGGATAAGAAACATCTGAATTTTTATGCCATTACTGCCCTGACAATTCAAGGACTCATCCTGCTGCTCACCAAGCTGAATCCATTTGTTCAAGTCAACAAGATGGACAAGGCCAAATACTGTATGGAAAGGGACCCAACAGCTTCTTCAGTGAAATGCCAGAGACTGCCTGAAGAAACTCACCCCTAGCTCATGTCTCTACAGTTTTTTGGGTTTATTACTAAAATGCTTCTTATTGCTGTATGATTTGATTAAAAGAAAATCCCTAGTCAGTGACCCACTTAAAATATTTTCTGCCTCTCCTTGAAGCAAAGTGCAGCTGTAAGTGCTTTCCTGAAGCCTCAACCAACCAAAGTGTGCTGCAGGTGTGGAATTGTCATGAAGCCATAATAAAGTGATGAAAATATGTGGAGCTAGGAAACCAAGCTCTTTATACATCATTTGATTATTTATTATTTTTACACCTCCCCATTCAAGTAATTCTTGCTCTGTGACCACTTCTTTTGTTACAATGCTATTGGAAGCACTCCATTGTATGTTTTTCAGACTTAAAAGATAAGTATCTAAGACTGAAAAGGAGTTGCCTGTTTCAAGCTTTGTGTACAATGCATACACACAGTTATGAATAAAAACTTGTCTAAACATCTATTTGTTCTTTGGACCAACTCCAGCCTCCCTAGATGACTTTAACATGTTTTATAATCCTCTCATGGAGGACTGAAAAAGTAGTTCTTCAAGACAAAAAAAGAAAACAAATACATTAAAACATCATCAACATAGAGACAGAAGGGAAGAAACAAAGTGGAGACATCCCATGCCAAGTTCACTGCTGGCACAGGTTAGCAGTGTCCTCTTGAAGTCTACTTTCTGCCTTCTTGCACAATTTCTTTTATCTCATGGTCTTAAAAGGCCATGAAGGAATTCCATGTATGCCCATAAGTATGGGTTACACACTAAAATCCTTCTTAAGGAGGGAAGTGATTAGTACATAGGCTATTTCTGCTCCTCAGTCCCATCAAATTTCAGAGCACAGCCACCTGCAGAGCAGGGGTAAAAGTATTTCTCTACCTCAGAAAGTATGTATGAGAAAAATGCATTTGCATGGTTGTCTGGACCATAGTCACAGCCATAAGGACTACATGTGTACCTAAAACACAGCCTTGCTCTCCTGCTGATCCCTTTGAACAGGTAGCAGAGTAATATTGGTAATGGACAGTTTTACAACACTATATGGTAGTTGCTGATTTATTTCATCACAATTAAGTTTTTCAATAAAAACTCTCTAAGATTTTTTTTAATAAGGTATCAACACAAGTCAGTTTAAGGGATTGTACTAGAATTACTCCAACTGTAGTTTCAGAATCTGTTCACATTTGACAGTGGTCCACATAAATTCATATACAAACATGCAGACTGGTCGTACCAGGGGAAAACCAGTGAATTTCCAGCCTCAGCTTCTATTTCTGCATTCTATGATACTGGGCACATACCACAAATGAAATCATACAGCAACAACCCATACAATCTGTATTAAGTTTCCTCATCTGTGACGTGAGCAAGAAGAATGATAGTGTGTTAAAAAGCAGAAATCAGTTACTCGCTGCATCAAAGCTCACCTGTAATCCAGTAATTTCATAAAGGTATTAAGGGCTATCATCATGGAAAGAGATCTTCATTCTTAAATTTCCATCCTCTGTCATTCACTGAGCTATTAAGAACAAATTCCTCAAAGCTTTCAAGATAAAGTGAAGCAGGAGTTTCAGCGACAGAACCGATGTGCAAAGGTTCAGTTTGGCACTGTAACATTACGGACAGACCAAGAACTTATTGTAGACTCAGTTTAGTTTGGGGAAAGAGAATCCTATAATTGAACCAGTATTGTCAAAAGTATTGCATACTATTGTGACTTCACAGTAATCAAAATCAGACACCAAGGTTTCTATAGAAGCAGCAATCACAGATTGCAGTAAAGTATACCACTCAAGGGAAAAAAATTGCATTTTGGCAATTTCATAGTCAAGTGTTCCTTATGCTCCTCTGACAGTCATTTGTCAGGTGTTTTCCTGTTTAAAAGGTGCATACTGTTTCTCCTCAGTCCTCATGAGTCTTCTCTGCAATGACTTTGCATTCATACTGAAAAACAGAAGTTGACAGAATTCATAAAATTAATTTACATAACTAATGGAAAAGACTTCTAAGAGGGGGATTTTTCTAAAAAATGGATGGCAAAACAGCTTAGCTTATACTTCACACAAGTAAGTTTGGTCTCCCTAAATTCTGTGCATATGCTGTTGGCTGCATTTTCTGTCTCCCTGAGCAGCAGAAAGAGCCCTTCAGACATAAGGGGAGGCCTGACTTCTCCCAAGCACAGAAGCTCTTATTTAGCTTCTGGTCATGAAAGGTCTAAAAGTCTGTAACTGAGAGTGTATAGACCAAAGTCATGGGCTGTGCTCTGCATAACACAATTAACTAGTTCATAAAGCAAGGGTTACTGATTTCTACCTTATTCCACATCCACAACAAACAGATGGTTGTTATATATGGGTGAAGGAATGACATATAAATTAAAACTTACTAGAAGGCAACTGACCCCTTCCTCCAAACTTACCATTGCCAGCTGCCTGCCAATATTGCCCATAGTTATTCCACCAGCAAAAAATATACATGGCAACCATGAACGAACATAAAGGAAATCTGGAGATGTGTATCTGGAAAAGAACACACATTTTTTAGCTCACTGTTTTATAGAATGTCTTGAGTTGGAAGAGACCTTAAATATCATCCAGTTCCATTCCCCCTACATGGGCAGGGATACCTCTCACTAGACGAGGTTGCTCAAGGCCCCATCCAAGGGCCCAGCCAGGCCTTGAACACTTCCAGGGATGGGCAGCCACAGCTTCCTTGGACAACCTGTTCCAGAGTCTCACCACCCTCAAATTAAAAAAATTTTCTTCCTAATGTCTAACCTAAATCTCTCCTCTTCAAAGGACTATTGTGCATTATATACATATAACTATATATTGTGCAATATATAGAGTACTCCAATCAGATGTGACAAATCCACAAATTTAAGCAGCAGGATACTTCAACTAAAAAAAGCATGTATTATTGAAATTTAATTATAAGGAAGCTCCTTATTGATTATAAACCCATTTCTTCAACTAAAAAATCCTGTTACATTGTTGGCAAGGTACCAATTTTATTGTAGTAAGCAACATCCAGCTAGAAGTCTCATTCACAAACACAAAAGGTTTTTCATGAATAATGCAATTTATGTTACACTCAAAATGAAGTACTGGCAGCTTTGGAAATCATCAAATTCTACCCTTTCAGCTATTCTGATTTTATGTTCTAGCTTCAGGAGACTGCCATTTAACCTTAAAAGAGTGAATACTTACTGATAGACTCCATTGTAGACCAGCAGTTGTGACACCAGTGTGGCCAGGAAAGCAATTCCTACTCCAAGACCAAAACCACTTCGTGATCTATCAAATGTCCACCACAGTCCAATTGACAGGGCTGCTAATGTGAGCGACAACTGGATATTGTTGGCAAAATCCACTTTCTGTGTTGATTGTTAAGAATCAGCTTGGAAGTATCATCATTGATATCATGAAATATCATCACAGATATACGTCACACATGTTACTGTTCAGAGTAAGGACATCTCATTCTTATTTGGTCCTTTATTAAACTAAGCAAGAAATGTTGAACTGAGTATCATACACCTCTAAATTATAGGGATTTACTGAAAAAAAAAGGTATTTGTCACTCTTAATTGCAATTTTGTTTATATTAAAAATGTTGACGCTTTCTAGAAAGCAAAATGTAAATAATATTACTGTGAAAGTATTCATGTAAATCAATACTGAAACTCAGTTTTGTAAACTCTGTGATAAAAGTCTGAAGTCACTTCCAATATTTTTGCAGTGCTTCACATTCTTCAAGATGTTTTGGAAATACTAACTCATCCTCCCTATTCCTGTCAAAAACTGATTATTAAAAAGGAGACTGTCAAGTTTCATAAGCCTGAAAGCAAATGTACAGGATAATAACACAAAAACACTGCCCTGTTTTCTCACAAAGAACTGGAGAGAGACCTAGAGGAAATGAGAATGAAGTTCCACTAACTGAAATAAATTATTACAGGATAAAATCAGTAGCATCAGAAAAAATTGTCAAACAAGACCAAAACACAGTCCAAATATGGTAATGTGCAGAACTGGTAATAAGCTGAAAAGAAAGCAGTCTGGAGAGCTGTCACAGAGGAGATACAGACAGTACATTAATGACGTCCTGGAGCATGTGTAACAGCTGTTAGAAAACAGCAAGAAGGTTTGCTGTAAATAATCTGCCCCAAGCTGTCAATTTTCTTCCATTTCTTCTAAGCAGAGAAGTTGCATGTGCTTACACAACAGGTATAGCCCTGGACAGTGAGAACCACAGGACCATCTTTGGTAAGGAAAGCAGGTTGTGAGGAACAGTGGGAATGACTGAACCTTGGCAGCTCCAGCTCATCTGGCCATACAGGATAAGATGGCTGATGGGAACAAAACCAAACAAAAACAAAACCCATCCTCCAGCAAGCCACCTCAGTAAGAATTCAGACAGCTCTCACATCTTTTGCTTAACCTTCCCTCTTCTTCTGGAATAGGGAGATTCAGAAACATGCAATCAGAACTTCTTAGCATGTTTCTGCAAATTGTGTTGGAGCCAACACTGTAAGAGATGAGACTTCTAGAGATGATCAACTGTCTAATCAGTTGACAAGAACTCAATTTTCACAGTCAGATCTTGGTTTTACCTGACAGAGGAGGAACTAGGCATGACTACACAAAACCACTGACTCTCACAGCACTGCCAGTAAGGTGTGTCAGTCCATATGAAAAACATCCTGTCTGCCAGCACATCTTCAGATGCTTCAGAGGGAAGGGATATGCCAGTTTTGAGCACACTTGTGCAATAATCTATCTGAATAGATATGCAGATTGGAGGAGTTTAATGTACTAAAACATGCTGACTGACTTCTAATTGCTCTCACTGAACGACCACAGAAATGGTAACTACTCTTTTGCATCAACCTATCATTTGCAGAATGGGGTGGAGAGGCTTACTTGTTTTGTGCAGGCCTGGGTATTACCTGGTCCTGAGTTTTCCCCACTCTTTGCCAAGTGCATGTGCTTTGCTGATGACTTCAGGGATGGGCTTCAACCTCCAAGGACAACAACCCTTGGAAGATCTTAAAGCATTTTTCTGTAACACCTACCACACAGATGTTTCCCCACACTTACGTTAATTATTCAAGGAAAATAAAGACTCTAAGTAAGACATAGTGTAATACTGAGAACTTTGTAATGAAAAGATTTTCCAGAATGAAAAAAAGTGAGACTTATCACCTCAAATTCTACGACAGTTTAACACATATTCTGCATCTTCCTTGAAAAAATGCTGTACATAGTAACTTTCACAACAATTCACTGTGGCTGACTACATGAGCTTTGTCTCAGTGGAAACCCATTTGCTATCACCAGTTTCATTACAAGATAGGATACAGCACTGGCATGATTTATGCCCACAAAGACAGCTACACATCGCATTACACTGGACCATTCTCTCTTAAATTTATGTGGCTCTCCCAGATGTTTGTCCATGCATGGGTATAATAACCCAATCACAGCTGTGAAAAGAAGAAAGAAAAAATGTCCAGAAGTTAAAGCACTGGCAATATTTAACTAAAATAAAGGCTATCTAGACTTTGATAATTATTGTAACTACCAAAACAGATTATCTAAGGATAAATAGTACAAAACAAATATGGTAAAATAAGAGGAATTTCAAACATTTTTATTATCTTAAAAAGCCCTGTAAAACATCACCAATCTCTGCAGCAGTGACCTGGCAGAAGTAGCAAAACAGAGACAATTTGAGCCAGGAGCAGAGGATAAAAGAGCTCTGCACCCTGCCAAAATCTGCAGTCTCACACTGTAGTCAAAAAAAGCAATAATAAAGCAATAATAGCTCACACTTCTGAAAATCACACATATCAAACATACACATTTAAATAACTGTAAAACAAACACAGTGGAGTAAGGGCAGAGTTTGGTTTATAACATCAGTATTTTGTTTCTTCTTTTATTGTTGTTACAAGTAGTTTTTGTTTGGATAAAGAGTTCTTCAATGTTACTAGAAAGGCTCACACAGAAGAGGGAAAGCCAAAAACCTGTAATATCTATTGAATACAGAAAGCAAACAGGACTTTCAACCCCAGGCTATGCTCTTTGAGCATTTCTTCATAAACTTGTTCTGCACTGCAATTCTAGCTGAAAAAACTGTTACCCACACAGCTGAGGAGTAACGTTGGTGCTTAATATTAAAGCAGTGCTGAAGGAGGGGGACAAAGCCTGAGCCATCAGTACAGACTCGAGTGCCTTCAGTCTTCTGTGCCATTGGATGTATGTTATGGCAAATGCTCTTTTATTCTGCCAGAGAGGAAACTGATCTCCAGGACTCAGGAAAATAAATTACCAGTAAAGCTGGAAAGTAAAAAAACCTCCCTGAGCAATTTTCTTGCCAAAGGCACTGGGCCAAACTGATGACTAATAAGAGTAACAGATGAAAGGGCTTCTCTGAAAGCAGTCTCCATCACCACTGATTATAAATATGCAAAATACCTTTATTCTGCTCATAATAATAACACATACTGCAGAGAAATACTCGTGTCAATTCCAGGAAGGCTGTGCAAGTATAAGTGGCAATAAAATGGGTGAATTATCAGCATTTACCACAGAGGTTCCCTGTATGTATGCTAGCAGAGAGGGTAAGGTAAGAAAATGTAGAAGAAAAGATTGATAATGAAAAAGGAAAGAACTCAAATACCTCAACAGGGATCACTCCTGCTGGGAAAAGCCAATTAAGGCAGTTAGTATCTTTGAAGCAGGTTGCTTAAATTCAACTAGTGCAAATACCTAGAAGGTGACTGACTATACTTTGCAAGCTGTATCCAGTCTTTCCATCAAAACCACCAGTCCATCAGAACCAGAAAGGCCCTCAAGTTTCCTCTGAGATGATGGCCAGACCTGTCCTTCACAGCTACAAAGCTACCAATAGTGTTTTCAGGTGACCCATGAGAGCATAAGGTGACAACAGCAACATTTCAGCACTGCAGACCTTAGGCACTGCTGCTGCAAGTTGGGATTCTTTCCTTTCAGTTCCCACTGGTCCACAGAGAAAAGATTAAACCTTTACCAGACATGTTTGCTAAGACAATCAGTTCAAAGTATAAAAGAAAAAATGGAGCAAATGCAGGATACCAAATCCAATAACTAATCCACAGCCTCAGCAGGGTAACAGAAAGAGGACTAAGACAGCCAGCAGATGAAGCAGGTAGGTAACTGCCACCTTAAGACACCAAATGCATTTCCATAGTATAACAAATGTGACAGGTTCAGAGAGGTATCTGAAGGGCTTCCTTTTGAATCAAATTCCTCTATGACATCTGGGGTGTAGTATTTCAATATGGTATCAGAAAGTAATTAGACAACTAGGAAAAAAAACAGACTTAAATATTACCATTAGCAAACAGTGGTTCCAACTCAAAAGCTCATTTATTGAGTCATATTAATAGCAAGAAATGTGAGCTGCTTAATCTTATTAAAAATGACCTCTGGGAATATACTGCCTTTACAGTACAGGCTCTCTAAAGCAGAATCCTGCATAAAACAGGCCCATGGGCTTTGTGATGTTCAGAGCCAAGCAGAAAGCCAAATTCCATTAGGTTTTTAATATGGTATAGGACTCAATACTTGAAGATGAAATAAGAGGATAAAGGGGCACTTCTTACTACCTACAGTAGACATCTCACCTAAACTGGCTACACACACCAAAAGCCTCAAATCCCTACATGGTCAGAGAAGAAATGGAACATGTTCACATCATTCCACTCCACACATGAATCGAACCAAAGTGCCACAGACCTCTACAACTACCAACTGCATTCCCAGCCTCAAATCCCAGAGATACATCCAGGTCTCCCAGCTTTACAGAGCTAAAGCAATACCTTGAGCTGGAATGAGGAACAAATGGAAAGCTGGACCCCAAAAGGGAGCTAAACTCAGGGTACCCTCAAAACAAGGTACTGTGCACTGCACCATCTGGCAATCCAGAGTATTTTCAAGGGCTGCCTGTAGAGCAAACTCCTGTAATCCTTCCTCAAGGTTACGTGTGGCACCACCTCTAAAGCCTCTTAAACTTGTGACCTAACCCAGCAGAAGAAACTGAGGGTATCCTCTGCTAACAGTGTTACAGTACAAGAAGTTACCATAACAACAATTTCTGGTCAGGTGTGTGCATGTTTATGTATACACAGGAGATCAGCTCAAAAAGAGCAGTGCTGCTGACAGAGAATTTTAATCCTCCACACCTTTCATATACCTTTTGTAACTACAGAACTCCCTATCCACCCTTTCATCTCCAAGCCAGGCAGACATACACGACTGAACTTACCTGATGCTGTGCCACAGCAAGGTGGCACCCACCAAGCTGAGGAGAAGATGCTTGTGATCACATCAGGGGGGAAGAGAGTAACGTTTCTCTGGATCTGAAGCAAGTTTAATACTAATGCAAGAAATACGCCAATAAAAAACAGCACTATGCCGCGAATTACCAAATTCATGCCACGACTGGTTACAGATGAAATGTATGGGCCACACTTTTTTGGTAAGGTTGGTGTTGCATCGTTTTCTGCCATGACTTCTTATATTCTGAGAGACATCCAACAGGCTGATTGAGAAGGAGTCACTTGCAAACAGTATTTTGACTCTCCTCAATTAGGAGACAGCCCAACCCTGCAAAATAATAAAAAAGGTGAAAAATGCAGATATAAGAAACATTAAATGTATTTCCTCAAATAAACTGGAGACTGGGTTTAAAAATATGAATATTACTTTTTTTTCAGAATTTTCTGAGGAGGTAAATAGTCATAAGAGTGCAGAAACAACCACAACTGCAAGTATGCCTTATGAAGAAAACAGGTTTTACAAATAGCTTTGTCTATGTGAAGACATGGGAGGAGAAAGCATGGGATGAGGAAGCATGGGATGGGGACCACTAGGAATGTGAAATCACAGAGGTGAAGAAATGAAACTGTTATCAGATAGAAGAAGGGCTTTCTTTGAACTTGCAATCAATTGGTTTTTTCCCCTCCTTTAAGCAACACCTGGAGATAATGTAATTCAGAAGCAAGTTCACACAGTCTTTCGTTTCCAGAGAGCCACAGAGGTTCACAGCCTTCTCTTCCTGAAGGGATGCCAGAAAGTATTTCTCAACTGGAAAGTGAAATCTGAGAAATATTTTTAGGATGTAGTCAGAATTTCAGCAATCCTGCAGTGCATCTGTTTTTGTAACCCCAGGTAAGAGCAAACAACTCAGCAAACCAACAAAGTCCTTTCAATATAGAGAAATATTTACCGAAGTAACACACTTCTGGTGAAAACTGCCATGCTTTATGCAACCCACAATTGTGACCAGGAACAAAAGAACCTGAGAGGGAATGGAAAAGGAAGTTCCCCTTGCCCAGGCACTGGGGAAATTCCTAATGCGAGTAATTCTGCTGGCAGTACAGAAATGGCAGAGATCCCATCCCAATCTCTCTTTTTCAAAAAAACTGTCCATCAGGAGTCTTGTTATACATGGATTCAGTGCCACATGCATGTACAACAACGATTTTGATCGACAGCTTAGCCACCTGGAACTTAAAAACAAAAAGCCCTGACATTGCTTTTAAATTTCAAAGTGACAACAGATGGTGGCTTTTGATAACTCTTACTTATGGCCTCACGGGCACCAGGGGAGCCAAACCAGCACATCCATTCCCTTTCCACTCTGGCTGCAACCCACCCCAAGGAAGCTCTCAAGATGCAGCAGCAGTGCAGAGGACACAGCATTCAATTTTGCTGACAGAAAGCCAAAAGGGAAGTTAAATACATCCAGGCTAGTTAAGACACTACAGGTAAACTCCATAGAAGATGAGATGCCACACAGCAGCATCCTCCATCACTCAGGAAAAGTTCCAAGGGACAAAAAAAAAAAAAAAGATAAGTTCTCATCACAGGTAAGTGCCAGGGAGGCAGCAGAGTCCTCCTAAGCAGGTAAGATCACTTCTACATGGCTAATTGTCTGCATTATTTCTAATTGTGAACAAATCTTGGGGGGAAAGAAGATTCAGCCATGGTGCCTGGCTCCTTAAGTCGGCTTCTTGACTTGCACTGGACACCACGATACATCAAGGCTGGTACTGACACTGCAACACACCTCCCCCAGCCAAAAAGGAGGAGTTCCAGGTTTTTTTCATCTCCTTTTCTCCAGATGTCATGGCAGTGGAACTTGGGTAACACGGTTAGCCCCAAGAAAGCACACACAGAGTCACAAATAGAATCACTATTTCAGCTGAGAGCCTTCCCTTCAGCCTTCCCTGAGAGCTTTGCCAAACAGGTGATCACAGAACTGCCAGAATTCACAGCAGAGCCTGTTCAATACATGGCAAAAGAGACTGAAGGTCCTGATGACAAATTTGTCAGGAATAGTGTGTCTAAGGGGGGCATTTAAACTGTTACATCCCTTCCTAGCTCTAGCTTGCCTAGGAAAACAAGCTAAGCTCTTGGCTCTCCACTTACTTCACCATCCCAACAGCTCTTGGCCCTCCCTAAAGCCTGCACATGATATTCTTTTGTTTGTTTTGTTTAATGTGTGACCAGAGCTGATGCAAACAATCCCAGGTTTCACTCTCACAGCCTTGTACAAGAACATTCATACTTTTGTGTCTTTAAATGAGCTTTTCTACTGCACACCAAGGATCACAACTTCTTTTTCCACTGTCATAAAGTGTCTGCTCCCATTCTGTGATCCACTGCTACACTCAGGTCCCTCTTTCTGTTTTCCTGTTACAGAACTCCTTGTTCTTTGCTACCAACCCCAAACCTGACATGCTGAATTTCAGCCCATAGGTATTACTTACTCTAACACTCAACATCAGTCTACTTTTCCTGCAGGACATCTGAGTCTTCTTTGGACCTGCAAATGGTTCACAGCTCTGGGTCATCAGCAAACATCATTACTACGTCCTGTTTTGTGCACCAAAGTCATCAACCAAAATACCGACCGAAATCAGCCCAAGTCCCTGTTAATTTTATTTTTAATGTAACTGTTATAAACTATTATAACTATTATAAAATAACTATTAATTTTCCTGCTGCTATTATTTCCCAGTTTTATAGTATTTCTCAATATCTCCAACAAGACTGCTGCTTGTAATTCTTCAAATACAATAATGTCCAATAATTAAGAATTATGAACTGTTCCACATCTTAATACTGACATAAACACCAAACAGATCTTACATATTTTTTCCTAGAAATGTTGATGATCAAGTAAAAGGCCTATTCTGGTATAAATCAGTTTCAGAATACAAAACCTTTATTTACCCCATTTCCATATACCTAACATGTCATTTAACAAATATATTTTATTATGAATGCTTATCAAAATGTAACAGGACTTTGATATGCAAGGAAATAATGCCTTACAGTGGTTATACAACCACTGTGGTGGCTTCAAGTCATTCAAGACACCAGCAACATATTTTTATTACAAGTTAAACTGCCTGACCACAGCAAGGGCACCTTTAGAATCACAGAATAATTTGTGTTGGAAGGGACCTCTAAAGGCCATCTAGTCCAATCTCTCTGCAGTAAGCAAGGACACCCTCAACTGGATCGGGTTGCTCAGAGCCTCCTCAAGCCTCACCCTCAACATCTCCAGGGATGAGGCCTCAACCACCTCTCTGGGCAACCTGTCCCATTCTTCCACTGCCTTTGTGGTAAAGAACTTTTTCCTAACATCCAGTCTAAACCTACTCAAATTTAAAACTATTGCCCCCCATTCTGGACCCTTGCAAACAGTCCATCCCCAGCCTTGCTAGGCCCCCTTAAGAAACTGGAAAATTGCTAGTGGGTCACCCCAGAGCCTTTTCTTAGGCTAAACTACCCCAGCTCCCTCAGCTTGTCTTCATAGGAGAGGTGCAAGTGTTTAAAACATTTAAGACAAGGTCACAAATTAGCATGATGCAATAGTTTCCATCCTGGTTTCTCATCCAGCACATACTGTTCCTCTTCGTTTCATGCCAATTTACAATTTTTCTCCATTCACTGGCTCTTGAAACCTTTTGGCATCCCACAAGCAGAGCAATGGGGGCATGGGGAGAGGTCACCATGCACTGATGTAGAAACTGCTCAGAGTTTTCAGCGGCTGAGGTTCACAACACCCAGGCATGGCAAAGGTATTTACTAATATCACCTGCCATGAAAATGGAAATTCTGATGTCTTAAAAACACATTCCCTTTTTTCCTGGATTGGGAGGCTAGTGTGCCAACAGAGCAGAGGAGATGATGTCTCTCTCCTTTTAAGCCTTCTCTTTTACTGAGGGTTTCCACTCAGATGGGAATAGCTAACATACTGAGCCAACACCACTTTGGCTCTTGGGAATCCACATTTAAAACTCTAACACCACACTGCAATCTGCAGGCTTGGCACTGTCACAAAGCCTCTGATGCACTTTCCCTCCTCAGTGGCACACAGGTTCAACCCAAGCTTTTTAACATACCATGCAAGATGATAATTATTATTATTACATACAGTTCGCAAAGCAACCACTAAGTCTGGCACTGTGCAAAAAGTTGACAACTAAATTATCACCCTCGACGTTTTGTAACCACTTAGTCACTTAACTGTCTCCTAATGAGAAGATCCATCCTGCAAGTGCTTCCCAGTGCTCTTCATCCTCACAAAGAGCTTTCTGCTGTGTGTGATTTACAACTTCTGACACGACACAGACACATCAGCAACAACGCGGTGTAGTGGGGGCCAAGAAAGAGAAGATTTATTTCAGCAACACGGCGCAGGAGATGGCAAAAACGGTGAAACGACAAGAAAACATCCGCCTTCCGAGTGGCAACGCCAAAAGCAAACCACCTCACCGCTCCGGGCACCCGAGGGGGAGGCTCTCCCGGTCGTTCTGCTCCGGATCCGCCGGGTCCCAGCAGTCCCACCCACCTGGGCTCCAAGCCCGTCGATCGAGGCCGGCGTTAGAACCTCCAGTACGGGCCGGGCCCAAAAAACAACCCGGTCCCGCCCGCACAGGGCCTGCCCGGGGGATCAGGCACAGGTTTAGGAGCAGTCGGGGAGGGGGGAACACACACACACACGGCTCCCGCCGTCCCCTCCTTCGTTCCCCCGCTACGGCGGGCAGCCGGGCCACACACCGCCTGCGCCGCACTCCCAGAGCCCGGCGGCGGTGGGGCCCGGAGCCACCCCCGCCCCGAGGCAGTCTCCGGCGGCACTGCCGGGACTTCAGCCGCCCGCGGGGAGGACAGAACCGGGGGACGCCTTTAGCCCGGCCGGTCCCCTCGCCTCACACAGCCCCCGCCCTCAGCCCCCGCACCGACCCAACCCGCCCGCCCATCTCCCCAGCCCTGGGACTCACTCGGCCTCCGCCATCTTCTCCCTCCCCGCGCAGTCCCCGCCCCGCGCAGCCTCCGCAGCGCAGCGCAGCGGGCAGGGGGCAGGGCGCCGAGCGGGGCCTCGGCCCGGGGAGCTGCGGACAGAGCCCGGCGGGGTTGGGAGGGTTGAGTGCCAAGTGTGCTGGCGGGAGCATCCCGATTCCAGAGCTCATGGAGCCTTCAGGGAGCAGTAGGAACGTGTTTGATCTGTGCGAGGCGGCTCCTTTGTGACCGAAATCACGAAAGACACACACAAAAAAACAAGGCATAAAGACCTCCGCCCTTAGGCTTCTTGTACCGCCTTTTCTGCTGCCAGTTGGGTTGGGTCGTGTCATGTCCGCGGTGCAGGTTTCGGTCACAGCAGAGGGGAAGGTGACACAACTCATTCTCGGTTCTTGGGTCTCTGAGCACCTGTCCTGCAGGGACCTTCGCGTCTGCTTCGCCATGGACTGGGGAGAAAATAACGCAGTTCAGGACTCCAGAAACCACGTTTGGGTCACCAGTCTGGGACCTCTCCTTCCAGGGAGGATGTATGGTGTGAAGCAGAAAATAATTTGCCTTAACCTGCCTCGGTGATGAGTACAGGCATGGCAAAAAACCCCCAAACAAACAACGTTACTGTATATATGCATGGGAGGTATAGGGGAATAATGTTGTGTTCCTTTTAATTCATTATAGCAATTCTTCTGCTGCTAATGAACTTTTCCCATCCTTATTGCACTGTTAAAAAAATACGATTTATTAGAAACACTTGCACATTGCATTCCTACAAGCTTAGTATTTCTTTGCAAAGACCTGGATAAAACTTCTCATGTCATGGGGTCTGCAGTGACTCAGTGCAGATCTTACAGTTCCTAAAATAATGACTGAATAGGATGGAATTTGTGTCTGTATTTACTACAGTGGCATCTTTAGTGATAACTGTGGTTTCTTCATGCTGGTATGTTGTGAAAAGCAGTGCTACCAAACGTATAAACTCAGGAGAGGGTATATGGGTCTATAATAGACATGCTAAGAATTGAAAAGGCAGAGATTTACACCAGCAGAAACCCATTGTGGTTTAGATGAGTAATAAATGAATTTTCAAATAATTCAACTTTGGTTTTCCTCAAGCAGAAACAAAACTTTTTTATTCTCAGTAATGCCTGCTGAGCTGCTTGCCATGACTGTGGTTTAGGTTGCTACTTTGCTGTACTTCAACTCCAGATTTTGGATCGAGAAAGAATAAAATTGCTTTCCCTAATGTCAGATAAACATCTTTGACCAGCTGCATGCCTGAGGCAGAGCAAAGTGCCCTTTCTCTTTGTCCCTGAAATATCGGGGCTGCCAGAAGTCTGAAAGCAGACACTTTGTGAATATAAAGTGTGTGCATTAGAAAGTGTGGCAAGTAGATGGAGACTGCAGATAGTTTCTGGATCTTTTCTTCTCTAGACTTGTGTATAAATAGTCAGATAATGAATTGTCTATAAATAAATTCAGATATTGTCAGCTCTGCAGCTGTGTTTGGTACTACAGAACCACAAGAGCTTATTTCAAAAGAAAAAAAAAATCATTTGAGAACTATTATCTATGTTAATAGAGGGGTATTAAGGCCAATATGTGGGAAAATAATTGAACAGCATTGTAAATCAGTGCAGCTCCAAGGGCTTTATTAGCATTGCCAATTTACACCAGCTGAAGCCTTGGTACTTACACCCAAGTGGTTGTCCCAGAGGGTGCAATGTCCTGTTGCACAAATGTGGGAGAAGTATGAGGGAAAATCATACGTAAACATATCTGGATCGGAAATGCCAAAGTAAATATATCAGCAAATAGTTTTGCAGACAAAAGAGACAAACATGACCTGCAGAAAAATGTGACCTTCTCCAACTGACTGGAATTGCTATGAAATATCATGGGAGAAGCATCTTCTTTGGAAAGCAACATGGGAGTTGCTTCACTGCGCTGGCTGCAGAACAAGAGAGTACAGAATATTCCAGATTTAGTTTTGGGGCAAAAATACTGCTCTGGATGTGATAAATCTGGCAATGAAAAACTCACCAAAGTCCATGCAAAGCAGAGGAGCCTAGAGCAGCCACATGCTTATAGAAAAAGTGGGATTGCTCTCATAGCCATAACAGCAGTTTTGTAAAATTGTATTTTGTAAAGGCTTCCATAGCTGCCTGGTACGCTGGTTGCAGGAGCCAAGGCCACTCAGCTCAGCTGAAAGTGTCCATAGCAGGACAATAACTGAAGGATGGGAGGATGAACAGATGGATGGATGAGGAAGAGAGACAATAAGAGAGTAAGAAGAAAAACTTAACCTGGTTCTTTGTGTTGTGATCCATGATAAAATGATCAGGAATTGTAGGAACTATAGGTTTCTGGAACTGTAAGCACATGTAACTTGAGAAAAGCCTATAGGTATGATTAAAAGCCTTCTGAAGAGGCCTGAAGCTGATTTCTGGTAGGGCTTCCAGAGTTTATATTATATAGATATGGACTGCATCAGGTCAAAGTCACTGTTCTTACCTCAAGCATTCCTTAACTGTGTGGAGTGCTAGGGCAGCCAGAAGGTGCAATCAGAAGACCATCTGGCTAGACATCTTTTTCTCAAGGATTGGCCCAAGTTTGCTTTCTGTTAGGTGTGTGAATGAATGTCAGTAGAGCTCTTCAAGCACATACTCATATTTTGAATATCTGTGGTATCCCTTCAGCAGAAATTCTCAACAAGACTGTCAACTGTATTGAAGGATGGCTGATGACCAACAGCAGTTTCGCAACAAGGAATATCTGTCCCTTCCTCATTTCACATTCCAGATAACTGCATCAAGTACTTCTGTTATTTGGAGCCTTTAGCAAGTGTTTTTAAAAAATACTGTAAATTACAGAATTCTCTTTATCAAAGTATTCTTCAGGAATATAAATCTCCTTCAAAGCCTTCTTGGAAGTTCTCCATGCATACAGAAGGCTTCTGGAAGACCTTCAGGAATGAAGAATTATAGAACTGGGTTCATTTTCCACAAATGCCTTTTATTTCACCAGCTGAGGCTGCTGTCTTGTCATTTTTATTATCTGGAAAGAAGGCATAGTAGCCATCCTAGTTACCAATAGGGTATGATTTTCCAATAGGGTTGGCATTTAAGAGAGGGAAGGAAAAAGAGACAGTAGCAACGTGAAACCATCACCTCACATGCATTCTTATATATGAATAGGGCCTGTGCTTATTTACAGCTAGCAACAGGATAGACAATTGTAGGGCTGTTATCAAAGCCATTTTTGTTTATTTATTTAGCTACTTGCAAAAGATGTTGGGTGGTCAGCTCCAGAGGCTAATGTCCTTTATTTATTTACTGAAAGGTGCTGCATGGACAAATGCAGCCCGGATTTCCCTATATCACTCTGCCAGGGTAGCTCAGCCTTGACTGAGTTTCCGTACTCACTGGGTGCTTGCTGAAGTAGTTACACAGAGAGTAAACACTGCCAACCACAGACACAGTTTCTGAGAAGTGGAGTCCAGCCCACTCAAAAGTTTACCAAAATAACAGCATTTCATCCCATGCCAAAGAGCCACAAACAGCTGTAGTGCTGGAGGACTAAGATGTTTAAGTAAGATATTGAAAATGCATCATGTTAGAACACATCCAAATCTGGGATTTAGAAATTAAAGACTTCCTACCCTATTTTTATAGTGCCATGCAACATCTAGATTCAGTGGACAGACTAAATAGCTGGGACATTGAGTTTCATTGGGGCATATTTTTCTCAGTGATAAATTCCAGTGGGAAGCAAGGTGGAAGCAAGGACAGGATGGAGCCTGAAGATACAGAGAGAATGGATATGAATGCATTCCAGACCTAGGTGTGTGTGCATGTATTGTAAGTGACTTGCTAAGAGTCAAAATAAGGTCAGTGCAGATGAATAAGTGTATGCGAAAAGGAAGCAAATTAATGTCAAACCAAGCTAAAAATAGGTGGCTGAGTGGCTGAGTAGAATGGCATAAAAATGCAAGCACAAAACCACCAGTGTCTGAGAGGGAAAGCAGCCTGGCATAGGAAGTTAAAGTATTTTCTGAACTTCATTGAAAATTCTGTAACTAAATATGTGATGAAGTTAGAAGTGGTTTCTCTTTTAATAAATTTAAGGTTAAAAAGTTATCAGTTTCTCTGCAGCTGTGAAATTTGGATCCTCTCCCCTTCATTCTTACACCCTTTCCCTCTTTTTCTGTCATTTGTGGCATCTGTGATCCACAAGGAAGGACAAGATTCTAGATTAAGATCTAGAATCAAAGCTCCTACCTAATATCACCAGGCTTGCAATATAGTTAATAGCAAGCAGTTGCAATGGCAATTGCATTTCACAATACTGTTGACTGAACTTACTTCAACTGGCATTATATTTGTGGAGATTATATTATATTTATGGAGACCATAAATTTATGCTTACAAAAATGACAACAACACATTTAACTCCTATGAAGGTAGGACAATAACCCATCCTATTTTGCTGTTTGCTATACAGAGTGTGAACCAGTCTGCCCCTGCAGAGGTTGCAGTCTAGAAAGAGCAGCAGATTCCTCTGCAGGTGGTAGAGAGAAATAGCACATATGGAGTGATCCTTCTGCTCATTTGATGTATCTATTTTAAAGATTGCCTTCTGGAGAAGGCTGTTTCTTTCCTTCACCTGTTGCAGGTAGAAAAGATGCCAAACTTCATGAACAGCTAGCTTTTAGGCCTCAGGAAAAAAAAAAAAAAAAAAAAAAAGGAGATAATGATAGTATCCTGTGTGATTTGTTCAACAATACAGGTTATCTGGGTCAGTGTTGCAGAATGTTGATGCTGCAACAAGTCTCATGGCTGTGTGGGACAGGAATGGCTGCTGGCATTGACAGTGCTGGGAAGGACACACTACAGAGCAGTTTGAAAAATGTCTATTTCTCTTAGCCAATGGAAATCTGCAAATTTACAGTGATGGTTCAAATACCAGTTGTTCTCATTTCCAGCATGCATTTCCATTTTACAGCGTTTACTTCCTCTCAAATTTGACCTTTCCTTCAGAACGCACATGGTGCAAAATGCAAAAATAAAGGAACCAAGAGCTCACCGAGAAACACAATTTCCCACTAAGAGCAGTTTTAATAAAATATATTCCATCAGCCTTAGTTACTTTTGACAATGAGTGCCTAAACATAGATTCAGGGTCTGTCTTAGAAGCACTCGAAGGGATCCAGGACACCTGCATGGAGCTGGGGATGTGACAGCCACATACAGGACTCTCACCTTCCTGAGGCTGCAGCTGCAGTTGGTGAGGGACACTCTGAGACATCTGGAGCAAGAATACACACCCTCTGTTAGGCAGTTAGTCTCTGAATCTCCACAGTTTCAAACAATTAAACACCCTACCTGATGCTGTTGTCCCAAAAGGGGGGTCTGCTACATGGTGTGTATTTTTTCACTAAAATTTTACTCGTTCAGTTAATAGCTGACATCAATACTGTTCTTAATGGGCTGTCAGAGCCTGGTAAAGGAGGGCAGACAGCAGCATAGTGCTCTTGTGTTGTACCCTGTATTCATGACACTCTTTTGGCCCCTCCAAAATCTGGTGATTTTACACCAGAGCAGCCAGGAATTCCCACCGAGGCATCTCCATGTCATGACTGTGCAAGAACACAGGAACCCTTTTGTTCCTTCATGATTCTTTTACTGCTTTGGCTATAATCTTTGTGAAACTATAAATAATTGCCTGTTTTTTCCATGGTGACCCACCAGTTATTGTCAGGAAAGAGCTGTTAGGCTGACCTGGGTTTCTGGGTTACTTCTTCAACTTGCCCTTTTCTGATGAGAGCAGGGATTTAGCCACGTTGTGTAAGATCTGATGTTACAACCAGAACATGGGGTATTTACATTACTGAACTTAAATTTTAATGTGATGCCAAATAACTCTGTTGATAAAATTAGTTCCCATCTCTTCTACACATTTTTTAGGTATCATGAGGAAAGTTTAATGGGAAGATTTTTAAAGTTCTTATCTGTTTTAGTAGTATTGCTACAAACATGTTGAACTGATATACATAGGACTTCACATGTACTGAAAAATACAAACCCAGCTGCATTGCTGATGTGGAGGACTGACGTACAACCAGCCTCATCAGGCTCCTGGATTTTGTCTTTTCCCTTTATTCCTAGGCTACACATTTTCGACCTGAATTTCTGCTGGCAGTGTTAAGAATTTGGCCTTCACATTGCACAGAGACACATAAAATCTCAGTATTGTTTTTGGATTGTTGATAGTGGGTTGGTTTTTGTTTGTTGGTTGGTTTTGTTTTGTGTTTTGTATTTTTGTTTTTTGGGGGGTTTTAGGTCTGTGGGGTTTTTTCTCCTTTCTTTTTGCTCCAGTGATTCATTTATGAAAAGAGATGATGAGATTCAGGTTTCTGATGGTATTTCCATTACTCAGGAATTGAAATACTCTGAGCAGGCCAGGACTTGCATAAAGATAAACCCAGGTACCCAAAGTGAACACAGATACTTTAAATACAAAAAAATTACCTCTTGTATCCCATGCTCCTTACCCAGAATCCTTCTGCTGTGGATTTATGACTGTTGTCACAATGCTTTATTCTCTGGCTTTTCTTGGAAGAAATATTTTCCACGAACTAAATTAATTAAATTCATAGAGAGTGTTGAAAGTAAAAATATTGTGTATACAGATATTCACATATTTACCTGCATATACATAGAATTATCAGTCAGTTCTTATAGAGATATTACCTAAATCCAGCAGATTAGATTAGATGATAATGAGTTTGTTTTGAATTTGGATCTCCAGTGTAGATGCTGGGCTCCAGCTAATGGAATTAGTTCATCAAAAGGCATCACCTTCTCAGTTCACTGTTATTTTCTTAAATGTCCTTCCTGAGAGTCAAATTAAGATCTTACATTCCAAATAAATTCAAAGCCATCTGTCAGTTGCTAAACATATTATATATAAAAAACATAACAATATCATGTACCAGTCTTTTTGAGAATGATCTGCTTATGCAATTTCTTGACTCTTGCCTCAATATTTTCCAGCACTTGTGGTGCAGCAGCATAAAGATCATGTTTTATTCTAGTTATGAATTTTTAGTTATATATATTATTATAGACTTTAGAAGTAGCTTGATGTGCTTGTAAGCACAATATGGGCCAAAAATGAATAATGTTTTGTCATCAGTGACTTTTCTGCTGCTTCAGAAAAAGTGATCTTACCTTCATAACCAGCAATGATCTTTCATCTTCAGTCTTCAGATGGAACTTGGTCTCTTGTGACCATGCTAGAAAAGTGATATATTTTCTATTTGCTCTATAAGCAGAATTTTGTTTGCCCCGGCTTTCTCTTTTGCTGCATAATAAATAAGGAGTGTCATTCAAGTTTTATTTTTCCTATTCATAAATAAGAAATCTCATTCTCATTTGGTGCAGAGACGCTTCAGATGCTTTACTAACATTTTTTTGTCTGCCTCAGTAACAAATACACTCTCTGTGCAGAAACACTCTGGCTTCCATTCGACCATTCTATTCGTTTGACTCAAGTGGACAATAAAACATGCTGAATGACAGCATGTCACTGATGACTACAGGGCTTTAAAGAAAAAAAAAACCATTCTGCCTCCTGCTTTTTCATCTGTTTTCCTATACCTGTGTGTACCTCCCCTCCATTGCATTTTAATGGAGCCACAGCCTTTTTGATATATGTCTATTAATTTTTAGTGATTAGCTCAGTGTAATGCCTTGTCAGTTAAAACTGATTACATTTTTTTCCAAGGGAAAAGCGAGTACCAAGATCTCAAATACTCAAATACTCTGCTGTTGGGAAATGTTGGTTAAATGTATTTTTGGTAAATTATTCTGCAGCACTTGAAAAACCTCAGGTGAGGCCCTTTAAACAGAAGTGTGTGTGTTTGTCTGCTCTGGGTGTAGATGGAAGAGGTGACTGAGAATCAGTGCTAAAAAACGCTAGTTTGGGATTCATATTAAGGGTATTAATTGAGGGATTATTTGGCATGGTAACAAAAGACATTTCTTCCCCTCAGGTGGGTGTTTACTATGTTGCAGAAGCCTGGTGCAAAGCCCAGCACCATGTATGTTCCTGTTTGGCTTACACAATGCATAAGTCTCCTGTGCTGCACAGGCATGAAGTGTTATTTACATATGCATTTAAGCTTTTTATAGTCCTCCTAGTCAAGTAGGAGTATGAGCAAGATAATCCTTCTATCAACTAGACAAGACACTTCAGCAACTTCTGCCTTATGTGCAGAAGTTTTCTGGTTTTCTGGGATCCTTCAGAGGTCCCTTATCCTGAGGGATTAACTGGGATTTCCAGTGCCATTCAGGTATTAGATACCAATATGTGATTTTCAGTGTGACCCAGGAAATATTTCTTCCTTTCTGAAATGCAGGTAGGGTATTTTCCTGTTTATGATGTATTTCTTCTGTGGGGAAGGAGTTTTCCAAAGTGTATTGGAAATACTACCTCCTGCTCTGAATACTTACATTTCATTCCTTAGAGAGCCAGCATATGGACAGAAATTGTCATTTGGATGCACTGACCTTTGAAGAAATTGTTGTTTCTTGAAAACGAGCCACAAGCAGTCAGCTAAGAGGCTTTTCATGTATGCTTTTTTTAAGATGGAAGCCCTAACCCAGCATTATTAGAGAAACACACAGTGCTCCAGCAAACCCATCCCTCACACTCTACATTATGCTGTACCTCATGTGCATCCATGAGGACCCTTGCCTTTGCCTCCCAGAGGTGAGGTCTGTGGGACAGCAGACTCTTTGGGAGAGGCACCATCTATTCAGTACATGTGAGCACGAGGTGCTCATAATTGTGACATCTAGAAACCACCACCACTTTTCTAGGCACCACTTTCAATGTCTTAACTTGTAAAACGCCTTTGATTACCCAAATGACCTTTATGAAACTAGTGCTTGCAATATGGGCCTTCATAAACAAGAATGGTAGAAAGAATAAGAACAGTGCATTTCCATGGCTGCCTCCCTTTATGTTCCATGGGAGACATTCAGGTACCACAAGATGGATATGGTATAAAATATAGATGTATTTGGAAGTAGTTATAATGGCAGCCAAGACGAGGTAACTGAATGAACTATCTTGGAGAGTGATGATAGTCAATGTTCAGAATGTTCCATCTCTCTACCTCTTAAAATTACGTACTCTATTTACAACATCCCTTGGTTGAGTATGGATTTATTTATGTTGCTCCGTGTCCAGCTAAATGTTAAATGTGATGTCATGCAGTATTGCTCCATCTCTGGTTGAAGGTATGAGTGGAAAGACATACAGAACTTTCTTCTGTGACATTCCCATCTATAGATACATATGAATTGATAGAAATAACCTTTTGTAATACCCACAATTTTCTGTAGTTCTAATTTTTATTGTGCCTGCTGCCTGAAAGATAAGACTTATTCATAGAATTCACACTCCACTGGTTTGATAAATTTATAACAGTCTGAAAAGGAGTTTCTTGGTGCAGTGCATGTTATTCATCAGGTCTCAGTTTTCCTTGGTTTTGGTCTTAAGGTTTATTCTTTTTTTTTTTCTTTGACATTTTTGGCTGACTTCTCTGGTCTTCTTCCTACCAACACCCACAAGGAAAAATAGCAAGTGGGACAACTAAAACTAAATACAGCTTGAGGAAAAATATGTTTATATACCCTTGTTATATTACCTCTTATTCTCTATCTGACAAATGAGGAGGCGAGAATATTGTATAGTGATACTCTGTAGCAGGCACAACGCTTATCAGTTATTTTCCTTTGACCTTCTGCCTTGGAAAATTAATTCACTTGAGCTACTCATACGCTAGAACATTAAGGAAAAAATAATGTTAGCACTAGTGAATATAATCTCTGCAGAAAAGCTGGGCAATTATTCAATGGTCTAATCTTATCTCTTGTTTCATTTTTATATGGCAAGTCTACATTTAAAGTATTAGATATAGTGTGCTTCTGCTCAGTACCATCAAACCACAGTAAATAAATGCTGCTAAGTGCCACCATGAGTGAAGGAGCTTATAATGAGAAGTGTGAGTAGACATGTGCACCATTCATCATTCTGTTCAGTCTGATATTGGGGCTCTTTTTATCAGCACTATTCGTAGCAGTGTCATCACCTCTGGTATAAATCTTCTGTCAGTGTCTGTCGTCCCTGTGCCCTATTAAACTCGTGCTCTCACATAATCACCAAATGACCTTTGGATGTCTTTCATTAACCTCTGACCTGAACCCTGCTGGCTTCTTGTTGGTAGGTAAATCTGGAACATGACATTTGCTTATGACTCAACCTCTATCCTTGCTTAATAGTCGTGTCTTTCAATTTTATTTCATTCTGGAGCAAAAAGATAGTTACAATCTTAAAGCACAGCTTGGATTTCAAAGGCTGGAACACAATATTCACCTAAGTACCTCCTAATAGACTTTCTAATATTTTTCTCCCACTCCTTACTGAATCTTATCAGTTGTAAATTAGTGCAGGACATTAGCCTCACAAATAATATTTTTGGTCAGACAAAATTTCATTTTCTCTCAGATATTTTTTTCTTGCTGTGTTCCCCTAATCAGGGATTAAAGATTGATTCATTAAAATTCAATTATGCAGCTGTACCACAGCTTAGCCTAAAATGTCTGGCGCTGGAGATGAGAGGAGGTATTACACAGCAAGAATAACAATGATAAAAATAATAATCAATTAATAATAATGCAAGTTGTTGTTCTCATGAGGATCAAGTGGGCTGGAAAGTAGTTACTCCAGGTCTCAGTGTTGCCGATGTCTTACTGCAAAGCCTTGGTCAAGCTATTTGCTTTTTCTATGACTCATTTACCTCACTTGGAAAATGGGCCATGGTAAAACTGTACTCTGCAGAATAAAACATGAAAAATGGCTTCTATTTACCTCTTGTGTGCTTGGGAACCAGACTGATACTTTTATTAACCCTGCTCAGCTAAGTGTGTGTACAGAGTTGGGAGCACACTGAATTCTATTTCTCCTCCTTCCAGCCCTACCTTCCCCCTGTGAATGTGCCCCTAATTACACTTAGCTGTAATTAGTACCAATTAACTAAAATCCTTAGCAGTTGTACTCCTGCAAACCCATTGATGAAAGAGGCTCTCGACAGTGAAGGGGAAAATCAGCGGCTGGGATTTGTGTGGGCACTGGAAGCGGGGGGCTGGGGGAGAACTGCAGGACTGGAGGGTGCTCCTGTGGGGGGGGTTGCTGAGATGTGCTCAGTGCTGATGGGGAACTGGGAGAGGGGAAATGGGTACCCAGGGAACAGGAAATGCAGGTGTGAACTGTGAGGGAGGATGTGGGGAGAGGATGGGGCAGGTGGGTTGGGTGGCTGCAGGGTGCTGTGGTCCTCATCCAGCCTTCTGAGTGGCCACAGGAAAAGAGCACGGAGCTTCCTGCTGGAAAATTGAGGTAAAAATAGGAGTAAATATACATGGAGCAGCTTTTGCATTTTCTGCTGAAATGCTGTAAATCATCCTGAAGCAATGTTAAAATAAGAAAAAAAATTGATGACGTTATCTTGTCCTTCATATATACCTTCACTGAAGGCATTTTAGCAGACTTTTGTACTTATAATACTTTCAACTAACTTGTCTCATTGCAGCAGTGTTTCCTGAACCACACAATACCTACACACTCATTATAACCATGTCTTGATGATTTTGCTCTCTAAAAAGCTAAAGCAAAATGCCAGTACTTTGTTCCTGAGTTCTTCCCTCTTTCCATTTCATTTTATTGTGTTCAGGTATGGCAAGTAGTTGTAGTAGTTCTCTTTTCTGCTTCCTGCTGTGTCTGCACAGCTGGAGGCCCCCTCTATTCTCAGCTTGTGACTGAGAAGCACCATGAAAACAGGGGAAGTGTCTTAGGATTGGGAAAAGGCAGATAAGCAGTTTGCCTTTAACTTAATATGCTTTGCTCTAGCATTCCTCCCTGGTTTTTTTGGTGTTGACCTCACTTCTGCTTTTTCTCTATTAATATTCTTCTATACTTGAGTATGTCCCTTTTGATACCAAGGCCAAAAAAAATAGTGTTGGTATTTTGCATTTCATTAAATACCTGGAAGAAGTTATGTGGGCAGCAAAGCAAACTGTAACATAGCAAAGCCACAGAGGTGGGGACATACCCATCCCTGGTGCTGGCTGACTGCTGTAACTTTTCAGCCTCTCTGGAAAGAGTAGAGGTGATTCCAAGCATCAGAATCTCCACTGGAAGGAGCCACCACCACACATGCTTGGAACCAATGTCCTGTGAATGACTTGGACATCATCTGAAACAAACTCATCTTCCTTGTGGTGTCAGAACTCCGGATATGGGAGATGTCAGGGGATATGGCTGCAGCAAGGACCCTGTGCCTTAGATGGCTCAGTCCTGAAGATCTGAGTGAGCTTTTGATCTGTCTGGGATGGAGCAGAAGATTTTCAACTGCTTATGTACTCTGAGAGGACTGGGGATGATAGCATCAAAGAAACACAAATGAATGGTTAATTGCGTGACCCACAGGGAGCCCTGGAAGACATTAATGGGTGTAAAGAGGCCATATTTCCGTAAATGACATTACTCTTCTGCAAATGTGTCTTGAAATGTGAAGGAATGATTTTTTTCTCTCCAATTAATCATCCTGGAAATCCTCCTTTGTGTATTCTTGAAAACACTGGAAAGGACTTAGTATCACCAAATGTTGCCAGGTGTACAAAATGGCAGAGTAATGTGTTGTATGAAATGATTTTGGGGTGGCAGAAACTGGATAGGAAGCCAGGAATACTGCACCAACATTTGAGCTTTTCTGCAAGAGGCGTAGCTCAGGAGGGAGCACTGGATAATTTATAGGTTAACATTTTCTTTTTATGTGAATAGCATTTTTTCTCATTTATAGTTAATTAGGTTAAGCATGCATGGGGAGCGAGGGAGGAAAGACTTTCAGAGAGAATCTAAATGATTAGTAATTTGAATGAAGCAAAAGAATCTGCTAAAAGATGTAGCTCTGGAGTTAAATGTGTTGCTGTAACAAGTGTAAGTATCAGATAGGAATTTTACAGGTTCTTACATTAATTATAGCAGCAACATAAAAAGAGGTAGAGCGTATTTACAGATTTGGCACGTGGATTCTTTTCACAAGTAGCTGCTGTTTCATTTTACTGGAGGAAGAGAAGCTATTTGTCCCACCGTTTCGTGCCTTTATGTCTTTCACACACATTTCTTTCCTTGAGGGTTTTGGCTCACACACAGGATCAGTTAAGGTGAATTACAAAGTAAAATGAACATTGACTTAACCACTGGGTTTCTTCAAATCTTTTTTCCTCTATAAAATCCTCTTGACACTTCTTGGTTGGCTGAACATTTTTTTGGCAGGTTCTGTGTGTCCATCCGTACACAGGGAATGGAACAGTTTCACTGAGGCCCATCTGAAAATGCTGCACCCTCTCTAGGCTGGGACAAACTTCTGTGCAGGCACTTGGAGTGGTTCAGGGCATTGATATAACCAGGGCTGCAGCTGCATTACTGGTGTACAGGCTTGTCAAATCCAGTCTGTTGATGGGGAGGATCACACAGTGTGCTGACATCTCCCATCTCCCACCAGGAGGGCTGTGTGTGGGGTTTGTTGCAGCACTGCACCGTGGGCTACCTCCTGTCCCCATGCTCCATCTGCCAGGCACAACTGGCTGGTTTCCCTCCCAGGACAGGTTCTTTGCTCCTTGCCATCCAGAGCATGGCTGTCGTGGCCAGAGCTATCACATTCCAGGGGATCTGTGATGAGCAAGACAGATTTTCACAAGAAGGGAGACATTTATGAAAAATTAATTCTGAAAAATCAACATATTTCCAGCTGGAATGCCTCTCACCGTATAATTTTTGAAGAGACTCACAACAGTTTCTAACTCATTTTCAGCTTCCTTTGCAGATTACCCTGAAGTGATGGGTGGAGTTTTAAAATGTAAGCATGTAAATTCAGACTTAAGCCCTTTCTTCTGAGGGATTTGATGTTCAAGTTCTGCCAGCTGAAGACTGTGCAGTACTTCTGAAAATCAGGCAGGACTTTGAGTTAGATGCTAAATATAGATTTAGCAGTTTATCCTCTGACACCCAAATAATTCAACTGGTGAATGATTTATGATTTCAAGAAATGAATGATTATTTATACTGGAAAACACTGCTGGTTTTATTGCACATGAGCAGTTCCACATTGAGAGTTCTTCAAAGTAGTTTAATGTTTGTGCTGTGCCCATAAAAGCCAGTTTCTTTTTCTAGACAAAAAAACAGCCTGAAGGAATTGAATGCTGAGCCTCAGTTGAAGTCGGGGCAATATAAGCACTTAATTCCCTTATGCTTTTCAGAAAACTCCAGTGTTTATTGGCTTACTTTCAGCTGTAACTTAAGCCCAAAGGCTGCCCCAGTTGTGCCATGACAGCAGTGTCTGCCATCCTCTGGGAGGTGACTCTAAGGCAGGTGCATCCCAGTTTGTTTGGGTTTAGATGGCTTGACTGCTTTGGTGCTTCTAAAAAGAATCAAAACAGAGTATGCACAGGTTGTGTGTGGCTGCATCCTCTGTGTGATGTGGTCAAGGGATGCCTGGCTCTGGCCAGAAGTAGACCGAAGCTCAGTGGGGCACAAAGACCAAGGGATGTGTGTCTGGAGGCCACCAGGAACAAATGAGCACTGCCCTGTATGGCCCAACCCTGCCCAACAACCTCTTGGGAGCAGTTTTGGGTTCTTCTGATGAGACTGGTGTGGTGCAAGGAGTTTAAGGCCATGCAGGGAAGCAGCAGCAGATGTGGGAGAGCAGAGGCACTTGAAACCCGATCACCTCTGTCACAACCACAGTTTATCCAGGCTCTTCCTGGATATTATTTTGGTGGAGCAGCCAGAGTTGAGGACCGGAGGCCAGAAGTTTGAGTTCAGTTCCTGGCTAACTACATCTGGGCCTCTGGTGACTCCTGCAAGTCCCCACTTCTCCACCAGCCTGCAAAGCTGGTGCAGAAATGACTTGGGGAGTGATTGCAGGCGTTAGCTAATTAACACCTGGCAAAAGCTTTGCCACACCCTCAGCAGAGGAGCCTGAGATATGTTCTCTGGCTGGGGATGAAAAGCTGCTCTTGCAGGGTGGGATTTAATGGCACAAGGGCTCATCTGTTGCTGCTTTGGTCATTGGGAGGTATTTTGACCCACCCTCTAAGCCCATGTACTTGCCCCACCAGTCCCATTGAGCACAGACATACTGCAGCTGTGCCTGGTGCAGCAGGGGAGAAGTTGAGGCATTTTGGACACCATCCAGCTCCCACAGAGCAGCTTCAAGAAGGCTGTGGAGAGCTGTGCTGAAGCAGCAGAGGAGATTCATTCATTCTCTGGATCTGGAATGCCAGAATGAACTCTGCCATACCAAATTGATGCACACCTCCAAAGCATGTCCAGAGCCTCTCCATGAAGTGATTCCAGCACAGGAAAGCTAGCAGGGCTTGTCTCTCTACCCATGGGGTGCTTTCCATGCGTGGCAGAAGGATCCATAATGAACCACAAGACCAGTCATGTTTAGGTTCCTCACTGCAAGAAGGACATGGATGTGCTGGAGCATGTCCAAAGGGCAACAGAGCTGGTGAAGGGTCTGGAGGATGATTCTTATGAGGAGTGGCTGAGGGAACTGGGGTTGTTTAGCCTGGAGAAAAGGAGGCTGAGGGGAGACCTCACTCTCTACCAGTAGCTAAGGGGAGGTTGTATAGAAAGGTGTGGGGGGGTGGTCAGTCCCTTCCCCCAGCTAACAAGTGATAGAATAAAAAGAACCAACCTCAAGTTGTGTTAGGGGAGGTATAGGTTGGATATTAGGAAAAATTTCTTCACAAAAAGGGCTAATAATAATATTCCCTTAAGAAATAATGATTTCACTGGAAGAAGTTGCCAGTATGTTAAAATTGTAAGAGGGACAGCATTTTTCATACACTCGCTGTCAATATGGATAATGAGCTACCTGCTGCCGGTTTCCTTCTTTTTAAGGGTGGGAGGCAAAGAAGGAGAACTGGACTTTGTGCTGAACAGACAGCTGTGAGAAGCCAGTAGTATTTGGTCATTTGCAAGCAGCTTGCAGGCATCAGGAGTAAAGGTTTGTTACATCTCTAATTTTTTTCTTCCTTTGGGCAGGTGGCGTAACAGTCCAGCAGCTGATCCTACCTTTTAAATTTAATTTTAATTGAATGCACTGCTAGAGATGCCTTAAATTGACTCTTTTTGTTTGAATTTCCTAAGGGAGTTTGCCCCAAGACCTCTCTCCTAGTGATAACTTATTCTGGCCAATGGAGCCAATGTGGTGGGTTTTTTTTTATATCTCTGTCCTTTCTCTGGCTTCTCCTACCATGAACACTGCAGTTGCTGATGACTAGAAAATTACTCAAGTGTGAACTGTTTCACTGTCTGTCACTTTCCTCATTAGGCTAGTGAGAAAATGTATCTACGACTCTGTCACACAGAGCCCTCATTAGGTTAGCAGCACATTGAGATCATTGCCTTCTTTAAAGATGGCAGCAGGAAAATGGCTGGGTAGTTTGATGCTCCTCGGTAATAAGTGGAAGTAGCAAAATTAGGGCTCACTGTGCTCTCCTCTGAAATAATTGCATTTTGTTTGCAGAGCCTGATCAGTGGAATGAAGTGTTCCTCCTGGGGAAGTCAGATGGCAGCACATAATCCCACTTCTTACTCTGACCGGAGGGAGCAGAAGATGTTTGAGGTAAGACTAATTCATTGTGCAAAGGAGATTTAGGACAAGAACACTCTCCATTTTTGGCATTTGCTTCTCCTTGTGCCTGTTAAACTGGAGGAACTCTACCAAAGGTGGTGTATGTTCTTCTGTGTGTCAGTATAAGCAAATTCAGGTCTATCAGCCATATTTCTAAGTGGCAACAAGGAGGGCTACCAGTGAGTTCTTAATTCCTACCTTGAGCAGTTAGCCAAAGTAGAACTAATCAATACAGACCCATTTAGCCATTCCCCGAGGGCTGGGTTTAGAGACCATCACTGCCAAATGTCCAAGCTGAGTTACTGCTAGAAATGTGCTAAATGACTGCAAACCTTCACTTTAACTAGTGCTACTTTCTTTTTAGTTCACTTCTTTTTCTAAGAAGACTGCCATGGCTTTCCACATTGGCATTTCCCCTGGAACTGGTCCATTAACTCCTGTATGCTCTAAGAAGATGGGTAGTTTCATGCTATTTTCATGCCTAGATTTCTTTATGTGAAGAAAGGGAGGGAGCAAAAACAGAGCAATAGCAGCAATGGTAGCTACAACATACTCCAACCACCAGAGCAGATGCATAATTGTACTTGTAGTAGGGCCAAAGTGTTGGATGGGTCCATGGTATGGACAGGAACTGCTACTTGCTTTGCTGGACACAGTTTAGCTCACCTACTTAGTAGATGTTGGCATGGCTAGGTAAAGGTTTGCATGTCATACCACATATAAAATTGCCCAGAAAAGTCATTTTACATGTGGATCTTCTTTTATGCTTTCATTGTTATGTATTTGTACTGATGTTTCCTTCTGTGTAGTGATCCCAAAGACCTGAAGGGCAGTTAACACAAAAACTTTCATATCCACTGGATCATGAGAGAACTATGGAGGGCAATGTCTGGTTGCCACATCAGACCTACACTGCTGATACTCCATCCGTGTTCTACCATGTAGATATTCATTCCTTAGCACTGGTGTTGAGGGCTGGACAGTGATGTACTGCAGTCAATTAGATTTATAGCAGATATGTATCCCCTAAGGATAAGATGATGAAAAAAATCTCATGGCTTTTTTGCTTATTTAAAGTTGATATCCAATTCCAAGTTAAATTGGATATCAAGTACTTGACTTGCTCTGCATATATTCTCTTCAATCCCAGATAGATATGTTTCTTCTCATTATCTGCATTCAGAAATTCAAAGCCAATTAGACCTGAAATATCTAGAAATGTAGAGAAAGATATGTTGGAATTTTAATTTCCCATAAAGTTCATATTTTCTTTTTCATTTAAGTGGGACTTTAATTTCTTTTGAAGAACAGAAAGCAAATGTTTAAAAAAAAAAATTAAAAAAGAAAGTCACTCATGGGACTGGAGGCTGAAAAGGACCTTTATGATGAAACAGAATTTATTTCCTAAGCTGGTGATTAAAGTATTTTTTGAGAGGCTAAGTCTATACTGACAGGTAGAAAGCAGCCCCTGATCTGCTGTCCACATGTTGAGACTGACAGTGCTGGGGTGGCTGGGCTCTGGTAGCTTGGTTCTTCCTTTTCTGTGGATATCCAAAACTCTGGCTGCGTGCAACGTTGAGTATTTCTGGAGGTCAGTCTGCTCAGCACCAGCCTGAAGTACCATTACAAAGCCCTGACAAACCTGCACCTCTCCATCTGTTGCATCCAACCCATCCTGGCAGTGGCTGGCATGCAGCTGGCTCTATGTAGTCAGCTGTAGGAGCTCAAATTGCCACCTGAGCCAAGCTTTGGAGATACCTATGCAGAAGAACCTGTGTTCAGCCAGGTTCTGAGTGGGTGTTAAGCAAGATGCCAACTCAAGAAAAGGCTCAAAGTGGCATTTCCAACAAAGCCCAGGTGTAACCTATGTGAAATCAGCCATTCCGGTTCCAATCGTTGGCATACTAAGAATTAGCAGATTGGGAAGGGTCAGGTCTCTTAAAGTTCAATTGCTGAGCAGCCAGAAGATAGGAGCCAAGATCCTGGATTTTTTTCCTTTATGTCAGAATGGCACCACACTGGGCAACAGGAAAGCTGGAGCTGTGCCTGCAGTGTCTGGCTGGCAGGGACCTCTGGGAACCTCTCTCCATCAGCACGGTCACTGCAGAACAGGCTGGACACCTCTACACCCAAAATGGGGCAGCATTGCATGTGGCTTATCCCACCTCACCAGTGTAAACAGCAGGTTCACACTCTGTCTTGACAAACTTCATAATTGCCTTCATTTTTATACTAGCAATTAACTTTTCTTTCCACGCATAACTTGGCTCTAGGCACACCAACTTTTCCGGAAAATAATTCATTCCCAGCAATATTACTTAGTTCATCTAGTTTGCTGGTTGTGCCTTATTAATGCCTCGGTCAAGACTGGGTTTTTCTTGATTATGACAAAGATTCTTAGAGTCTCGGTGAGCAATTAGTATTACAAAGCTGTCCTGGGGAGACAGAATTAGTACTAAAATATCCCAAGCCCAAACCTGTAAGGCTTCAACATGTCTGGAATTTTGCATATTTTTTAATTCATTAAAGGAGATATTATTAACTAACAATCTAAGACTAGTAGTTTTTTCTTAAAGGTTTTACAAGTTGATTTTTATAATTTCACTTAAAGTAAAAATATAATGTCACAGTCCAAGAGACCATAGAGAGCACTGTTTAACACGTGATGCTTCAAAAGATGCTGGGTTTTGTTTGAGATGGTTTGGTTGGTTGGTGTGTTGTTTTTTGTTTTGTTTTGTCTTTTTGTAGCAAAACATTTTTGTAGAAAAAATTCCCAAAGTGAAATTATCACTGGAGTTTCATTTGGACTTTCAAAGAACTGCTGGTAGCATCCATTTCTTCTTCTTTTTATTGGATCTGGAGGGAGCCAAAACTAGATTATTGTTTTTTTAACATCTGTTAACTATGCAATATCTCCTACAGCAGGAAAAATAAATAAGTAACAGCAATGCATGAAGACATTATATGTACCGTGGCCAAAACCAGTATATCACTAATGTGTATATAACCTGCTTTATGGAACCATATCTTAACCAGGCTAAGGACTTAATTATTATTGATTAGTTCTGCCCACTGTTCCAATATCAGCCGTTATTGAAATAATCTCCTTAACCCTCATTAAAGATGCATCTGTTTCCATGGGAATGCATTTTTAAATAAGAAGTGCAATTTGAATATTATTGGTTTCAATGGCTGTTCAGGCACTGGGTACTGTGGTTGCCCAATCTGTCATAGTTAATCAACTCTCATCTCTTAACACTGGCTGCAGTTATCAATGAGTTGAGGATTAATATTCTGGGCAAAGCAGATGATAAATCATTTGTATATAATTAGTGTACAGCAAGGTTACAGCTGACATGAATTTTTATCTTAATTATGAGAGAAATTTGTTCCATTAATTTAATTTAGTTTGCATGAGTGGCTAGACACCTAACAAAGTTAATCTTACACCTGTCATTACAACATTAAGGAGAGTCTCATTTTCAAGCTGTAGACTAGGATACTCTAGCATATAAGGATAATGTTGCTCATTCTGATGTGAAAATAGATGATCGTAGACAGAAGATATAGAGCCTACTCTTTAAAGTCTTCCCAAAGGATTTATGTGTGAATATTACAGAGATTCAAATCTGGTTGCCACTGTACTGAGTAGACTAATTTTTCTTCAATCTTCCTTCTGTACTTCCTCATGAAAGAAGCAGTCAGTACTAAGAAACAAAGGGAAAGATTTTTCCCTGTATTTTTATAGATACGTTTTCTAATTACTTTAACAATATACACGGAGTTAACATGTGACAATGCCACAGCACTTGTATGACATGATCTCTGCATTAATGGTAATGGGTGAGGAAATATGTGCAGCCTGCAATCCAGCCTTCGTGTTTATGTGAAAAAGAATTATTCATAACTTCATCTACTACCCAAATGGCAATTATGCAGGCATTTCTAAGGTTTCAGCACACTGGCTAAACCTAAATTCTGTGTTAATTATCTAAGCAATTATCAAGTCTGATAAATCACACATGATTGATAGATAAGGTGGGGCTGTTTGGGTAGCAGGATATGGTGTTAGTTATTTTGCTGATAATTAACCAAGCACCTAAATGAAAGAAGACTATTTGTTGCATCCCTTATAAAAATGTTTATCTTTATAGATTTTTTGATTATAGCTATTTTATTCTGGTAGGATGACTTCAGAAAAAGAAAAGCCAATACCCAGTCTTTTTATAGCTAATGATATGAGACTGAATACAGTGGAGACAGAAATATAACTGAAAATTGCATTCCACAGCAGCTCAAGTCCAAATATATATTTGTTATACAAGCCACAGTCTCCTTCACATTTGCAGCATAAAAATAATCCTCGAGCAGAAACATTAATTGAACAGTAACTCAGATTAATGTTTTGTAATATTAGTTCACAATTATTACTCTCAGCTAGGGTCAAGAAGTATATAGTTGGATATTCACAAAGAAATGACTGATTTAAAAACAAAGAGCTCTAATGGAATTCAATAGTGCTTTTCAGTCATTCCAGCTGGCATCTCTATTACCTGAAATGATTCACAGTCCATTATGGGAGCTTCCATGCTAATAGAATGTCTATCTTCTGTAATACAGACACATCAGGGCACTAACTGAGAATCTGTCACAATGAATTTCATCTAGATTTCACTTCATCTCTTCATGGACTGTAAAATTTGCTCTTGTACAATGCCTAAATTTACTGTGGGTAATTGAGAGAGATCTATAGATGCAGCACACAGAAAAAAGCAGCTTTCCAAAGATCTATTGTAAATTGTACAGATTTGGTTCAGTTGGGAAAAGATTATCAAGTGCTGAATACCAGTGTCTGCTAATTAAATGCTTTTGGTGAGCTCTGAAAATATTTTTAATGGATCACGGTGAATAGGAAAGTGAAAACAGCAGCCTGGTTAAATTGTCTCTCTCACAGCTGGAAAGGCAATGAAAAAGCTTTCGCAATTGAAGAAAGCCCAAAAAGAGGTAGGCAAATGAGTGCAAGTAGGCTCCATTACCTCTGGTAAGACTTATGGATCATATCTAGTAGACCTATTATATTTTTATCAGTCTTGTGTTTACATAGTGCAAAGTGGGATATTACCCACTTAATCTGACTTCCTCTAGTTCTTTAGAAAATCCTTCTTAAGCAGTGCAGGCAACTCCATTTTATTTTCACAACTGGCATTATTCATCCTAAATGAAAATGTTGCTGTTAAGTTATATGCACAGACTGCTGATAAAAAAATTAAAATAACGTTTAATGCATGGGTCATTTTTTTACCCAGCTGAAAACTTACTGCTCTGCTCATGAAATAGATATGCTGAGCATTTTCAACCATTTATTTCTTTTATTTCATTTGATTTTAATTTTTTTTTATTTCACATGTTCCATTTAAAATTTAAACACAATTATAGGTATGTCTACTGATCACAGAGTTTAATATTTGTTAGCCACTTACAACTGTGAGACGTTCTATAGCTTTTTTTCCTAAGCCACAAACAGAATAATAGCATCACGCTCCACTGCAAGTGAAGTGATCTCAGCCTTTACATTAGGAGAAAATCAGAATGGTATGACTGCAGTTCATTACTGAAATAGGTAACTGATGAACTGAAAAGACAAAGGGCATTGTTAAATGAAATGTCATTATTAGAGCTACTCATGTTTAACAAATGTACTGTAAGTTAATTCAGAGGTGTTTTCTCCAAAGTTCTCTGTAGGATGTTCACCTCTCATGCTTATGTTCTTTAAATGTTCAAGGTATTTTTGTTTTCTTCAGGGAAACAATGCTGGATAAATAAAAATTAGTGTATCTGTTGCAAAAATGTTAGATAAACTTTTATTCAAGGTTTACCTGCAGAGCTACTGCTTACCCAATGATCTCCAAAGGCCAAGCCAGTCCTCTGTGAAAGAGAAGCCTTTTCAAATGTTTTCAAATGTGTATTTATATTATGTTTGAATAAATGCCTTGTTTTCCTTGAAGGAAAATGGAAAGTAAATTTTGAATTTCATGGTAAAAAGTTTTAGCCTTGAGGCTCAAATTCAGCAATCTATGACTACGCAACAAAGCACTTTGGCACGTGTTTGATGTCAGGACCTGAAGAATCTGTTTTAACATGTTGCTTAAAGCACAAGCAGAATCTTGGACCTGATATTTTAAGAGCTGTGTAAAAGTGGTGTTCTGATATAAAATAAAAAACATATCATACTTTCAACATCTGTTGGAAACTGTTTGCATTGCCCCAGAGATGATAAAAATAATTTATGGACCTCAGTATTTTTCACAAGAAGGAAATTACCTCAGCTTTGGCAACCTGTGGTAGTTAGTGAAGCTTTTCTGCTACATTTATGGATTTACTTGAGCTACATATTCTTTGACCTGTACTTTAGATTTATTGGCAAAAACATAAATCACGGTAAATAACCTAAAAAGGAATTGATGCTCTGTGCATTTTGTGTATGGACTGACTGACAGATGCAGAAGGGCTGCTTCTTCACAAGTGGTTCAAACTTCCCTGTTTGTTATGAGTATGTCTACTGGGGTGTCATGAACATTTTTTAACCAAGAATTCTAATAAGATGGGAAGCAGATTAAAAGTACATTCAGACTATAGTATATGTAAATATGAGCTTGAGAAGAAAATATGTACTTAATGGATGCTATGATAAGGGCAATCAAAATCTTGAGAGCAGTTTTGTCTCTGAGCAGTCTCAGTGGTTTCATAGCCCTCGGGAACAGGGCTGCAGTGGCCAGGTCTGTGTTCCAGAGCATTAATGGTTAAAAAAAGGGGGACAAGAAAGGTTCCTCTTCTTCTTCTATCATGATATTGACATGATCAGCACTCTTCATAGCTAAGGACTTCAGTCAGAGCTTACTAATTACTCAAACAGGTTTTGAGATGAAGATTTTGGCCTTTAGTGCCATATGCAAGGTACTCTTTGACTGCTTTGCATAATCATATAGTAATTACCCTGGGATGTGATGGAGGGAGAGTTGTGCTGGGGGTCCTCAGGTAGAACAAGCACTGAGCAGTAAATAATGGATATAGATGCAGTATTTGATGGTCAAGCAACTGACTGGAAATCATAGACCCTACATGTTTCTTTCTTGATACTGCTATGGAACTGAGATATGAATGACATTGAGTAGACATCCCTAATACCTTTTCATCCTTTTTCAGTTTAGGCTAGAAGCTTAAAAGTTGCAATTGAGTATCTATTGACATCTCCATCATTTGTCTGCTGGAAATTGGAAAACAAATATCGCCCTCTCCCATCCTTCCACCAGAACTGAGATTAAATTAATGTGTGAGTCAGGGCTGTAAAAGTTTACTTGCAGACTCCTTGTTCTTCTGGCTTTGAACTGAGACCTAATTAACCCTTTCATGCAGCTTTTTTGAGGTTAAAAAAAAAAAAAGCATTATAAAAGTTTTAAAGCAACGCATGGTGATATCTCGTAATTCTTTCGGATGTAGCACAAGATACATAATAAAGAAGAAAAGTTTACTCACTTGAAACTGAGATTCACCCTCATCTATTCAGCTAAGCATATGTTTTAAGTATAGATGTAAAAAAGAAACGATTGCAAATTCTATCTGTTCTACTGATTCTATGACCAAAACCATCACAAACAAAATAAACAAAATAAAAACAATTATGAATTAATTAATATTTTCTTCTGCTTTCCTGAATGTGCCACGGGTCATCTGTGCTCTGGAAATGAATCTTGCACTATCTGAATATGCACGGAGCTCTGTAAGCTCTCTGCAGCAACACTATCCAGCAGGCAAAACACACTTTTCTCGATTTATTTCCACTCATTTGTTTAACTTCACTGCCATCTGCTGCTAAGGGAGGGAACCTGTACGGCAGACCCCGGAAATCTCTGTGATGTGCACAAGTATTGCAATAAACACCTCTATATCTTACATGTTTTAATGTGCTATAGAGGGCAGGCAGGGAAGTGTTTGTCCCTAAGGTCTGTGTCCCCTGAAAGGCCATGCTGCCTCTACCATTTCCAGGGATTCTTATAACAAACCAGAAGATGCTGTGTTCCTACTAAATTAAGTGTTAAAATGGTCACTGATTGAATCAGAAGCAAGCCTGGCCTTGCTTCTTGATAGCTGCTGCTTGATGCTGTCCTTCACATGCTTATACCCCACTCCAGGGAGTCTTTTATCACTGAGAAGACTTCAGCAACACCACCCTCAGTAATGCCACCATTCCTTGTGCAAGTTTCCCCTTCTTCATCCTTGTCCCACTTTAGCTCTAGAGAAAAAGTCTTCCTCATGTCCTATGTTCCTATCAGACAAATCCTGAAAAAATTCCACCTTTTCCAGCTAGCTTAAAAGTATCTGGAAGAACAGCTTGAAAAATAATCAGTAATTATAACATCTCTCATTCTGTGCAGTGGAAGCACTAGCAGTTTATTAGGCAGGGAGGACTGGACCAGATGGATCATCAACTCATGTCATTCAGTATGTCAGGTAGTTCCTTCCAGTCTAATTACTCAATGTTGGCATTTTCACTGTATTTAGCTAACAGAAGTGCACACAGGATGGGCAATGGGTTGCATCTGGGAAAAAAAAACCAAACACAAAACCAAACCTGAACAACAGGGCTACATATAAAATTTTAAAAAAAAATAGAAAAAGAGTTTCATTATGGAAAAGATGTCAAAATGGAAAATATTCTGTCACTGTTGAGTGCAGTTATAGATGGGAAGCCTGTAAGCATATGGCATTTTCTATCACTTCCTATGCATACTTAGCCAGCTTTGACTCAATGACTTAATTCTTTGGCCTCATTCAAAATAAAGCAACAGAAAACTTTACTTTGAACTCAGTAGGCTTTGGCTGGGGATCTCAGTAGAATGACTACACAAGCTAAAGCTGTGTTTGAAGATTTACCTAAAGGCTGTTTAGATTAGTTAGTCTAATGCCCTTGAAAAGTAAATGACGATATTACACAATTATATACATTTATTACAAATAATATGTTTACTCTGCAGTGTCAGGGATGGGCTTTTTTCAGAAGCAGGTTACTATTCTAATATTAACTCTCTCCCTATGGCAAAACTTATAGTCTCATTGCTTTTCTGATATTTTTTTTTTTAATTACTAGCAGGCTGGATAATCAATATCCTTGTAGAAAAAGCAAGATACAGTCTGTGTCCCTTTATGCTGCAGCAAGAAAAATTTAACTTCAGTCTTGATCTCACAATATCTGTTGCTATCAAGTTATGACTGTGGGGAAGAAAAATGTAACTTAATTTTCATATACTCGGTTAAGTGCAAACCTGGCAGTTAGGAAAATCTTACTTTGCCTTATAAATGGAGTGAATTTTGTATGGAATTAAGTGAAAAAGCATCAGAACGGAACACCAACATGCCAGTTTCCATGGGGAACAATATCCCTCAGGGCAACCAGATTTGCATGAGAAAGTATTATCCAGCTTTGGGTTACTTGTCAGCACCAGTGTGTGTTTTGGTGGGCAGAATATATTAACAGTCATACTCATGAACAGAACTCCTGAAAAACCTCTGTATGACAACACAGTGCTCCTAAAATGACAGAGTTAAGAAAAACACTTTGGAAAGAATTTAGTCTAGAGCTGAACAAGGTCAAAGGCCAGAGTTTTGTGGGTTTTTTTCTTTGTGCTTTCTTTCTGCATAAAGCTTAAAATAATTGTTCTGACTAACCCTCTTCACCATTCATTTCTTCTTTCCTTTGATTTCTCCTATTTGAACATCCACTCTTGAACACAAGCACCCAGCATCTATGCAGGCAGAACTTAAGTATTTCAGAACCTTTTCAGAATCAGCTCATCATTCAAAATTCTGCCTCTGCTGGCAAGTGCATGGGTGCTTCTGGTGCTTCTGATGCTACATGGCATGCAAACCACAGCTTGCTCTCTGATTTTGGACACCCTGGTTCACTTTGTCCTACAGAAAGCAGACTTGGGTTTTCCCATAGGTCATCACAGACCTATTTTCTCCTAGCAATTGCAAAGCACACTGCTTCATTTCATATATACCCCCAGAAATAAAGGCAGATGAATCCCAATGGGATATTTGGATATATTGAACTGCATATGCAGTTCATTTCATCCTGTTTTCTAAATAAAAAAAATGCAAGATATTTTATGCTACACAAAGGGGGAGGTATAGTAGAAGGACTGACAGTAAGGCAGCCAGACAGGGAAGCACAGAATGACAAAAAAAGCATACAGAATATACCACCAGACTTGTCTTTGAATCTGCAGTAGAAAGGGAGCCAGGAGAGAGTCTAGCCAGAAGAGATGATGACAGAGAAGTGTCTAAGCTCAGCAGAACAATAGTCAAGGTAAAAGGTTAATTACTCTCCTTGTGGAAGTTACAGTCCCTGAATTAAAGAGCCATCTGCATTACCTCCTAGAAGCAGTTACTGGATTGGGTCATATTTGCTCCACATGAATTATGCTGAACTGCCAAATTACAGCATTGCTCAGTGCTCACTGCTCAGCTTCCCGCCAGCCCTAGGCTTCCCAAATTGCAAGGAAGTAATTTTTGCTGGGTCCATCTGCAGGGAATGGATGGTTTTATAGGACAGCATTTTAGTTTAAAAAAATTAATAAATAAATCTGACTAAGGGAAGCAACATGTCTGTGCAGTCACAGGTCCCAGCCAGGAGTACAGTGCTCAAGGAGTGCCTGTAAGTTTCAAGAGCAGGGACAAGAAAGAGTAAGCTGGAAGTGGTTATATTCCCAGGCTGCACACCTGCTTCTTATACTAAGCAAAAGTCATTCAGATCCCAAGAAATAGGACAGCAGCAATGGAAAGCAGTGTTTGCCAGAGCTTCTTTTGTGAATAAGCTCTGATTTTAATACCCATTCTGGACAAAGCAGACTGGACAGCCTGTGGAATAGCCCAGGTGCTCATGTACCTACTGGAAGTTTTTTCCTGATTTGAAAAGTCATGGAAATTACAAGGCATTCTTTTCTATCTTCAGTTTCTAGAAGGCATAGTCACTGATAAGAGGGAATATTTTGGGAATATGCAGTATAACTCCGAAGATAACTTCCAGCCTTTCAGACTCACAAGCATATGAACTCCTGGAGACAGAGGAGAGATTGCTAGGAGAATTCTACAACAAAAAGACCTCATTAGCCTTGAACTATTTAAAAAATCCAACAGTCACTGGGGTCAGACAAACTGCAGCTTTTGAATTGACTGATAAGGAAAATGCTAACAATATTAGAGGTATATCAGTTCTAAATGGCCCTGCATAAATGATGTTAAGCTGTGCAAGAAGGCATTGCCAATTCTCCCTATTTTTATTATGAGGGTTGCAGTATTCAGTGTTTGTTTACAGCCCTTCTCCTGGAATCAAGAGATTAGGTCAAAGTGTTTTAATTAAGAAACAAAAAAGAAAGGCTTTCTTTATATTTTGGTTGCTGCAAAAAAAAAAAAAACTCTCAAAGGGCTTAACAGCCAAAAAAAACCAGAAACAAAACTTTTAATATTTATATATTACTTAGATATATTAAATAACCTGATTTAAGTTGATTACATTATTTATGAAGACCGAATTTTTAATGTTCATTGTTTAGTAACTCTGATGATGCCAAACCCAAAAGGTTTCCTTTTTAAAATAACTCATCCTTTAATTATCAGCAAAACAACTTCAGAGAAATCCAAGCTCAAGTCAGTTGATTCCTTTGCAATAGCACTTGTAAAAATAAAAAAACAACAGGTAGCACTGACAGCTGATATTACCTGTTTGACTGCAATTAAGAAGGATATGCAGGACAAAGACATAGCATGTGTCCATGCTTGTTTTCAAACTGAGTTGCTACATGACTGACATTAGATGCCCACGATAGTGACAATAATATCACCCTGTGGCACACAGAAAAGGAAATAATCTTGTCTGGAACACATAAATCTGCCAAAGAGGAATCTTTCTTTTCTGGTATGTGAACATTAAATCTTTGGCAAGAGTGTACTGAAGATATTTGATTACAAAAGCAGGAACCCCCCGTGAAGTTGATTCTCAGTTGTAAACAATCCATGCATTTCTGGCCCCAGTGGACATCTGCTCTTGCCATCAGAGAGGACCAAAAATTAAAGAGGACTGAATGCAGTCTGCTCACTGTCTCTGCATTCAGAAAGACCTGAATTTGATGAACCTTTACTGTGAATGTAGCACTACTAGGTGGCTTTTTAACAACTGAGCTAGACTTGGGGTCTCCCGGACTTCGGCCTCTCTTGCTTTCTATTGTTGACTTCTTGCTCTCCAAGAAGCCATGGAAGTTTTGTGTAAGTTAAAGCTTTTGGAAATGTAATTTTTCCCTCCCTCATTCTTTTGGGCAATAATAGACCTGATTTCTATTTTACAGTTTCATATGAGTGATTTTTCTCCAATTGATCTACTGCAATCTTCCTCAATGTTCCTCACCGCACAAAACTCCCCAGATGGATGTTCTGCTACTGTGTTCCACACTGAAACAAGCTGAACACTTTCAGATGGCATCAGAGGCTAGAGATTTGTCATCCCCCTGCTGTGACATGGTGGGAGGAAACAGGCCACAGCACTTTCTTTCAGGATAATCATCATATGCTCTGTGCAAACTACTCCAGGTGATATTCTGATGTTTAACTTTACACTTTGGAGATAGTGTAAAGCTGTACTATCTTATTAGTGAAAGATTCAATCAATACGTGGATCAAGTTTATATGATAAATTTAAAAATAACTTAGTAATTATATGACAGTGTTTTTCATGAATTACATACTTGAGTCCCATGTAACAGATAATCACTTCCACAGTTCTGATATTCTTGAGCTCTGGTTAATTTTTGGCAAGGTTTCCTGTGCTTTTGCACAGCTTTGAAATGTGAGAGCTTTTCTACACAAGCCACAGCTTCAGAAAACTAGTTCTTTTTCAGTTGTAGACTAAAGTGCCAGAAAATGTTTTCTAAGTTTATTATTAACTGCTTTTATTAATTTCTAATTAAACTCACATTAATTTGTCTTTGAGCTTTAATGAAATGGGTGCCATCGCCGTTGTGAAAAAGAACCTAATCATAAAAGTCACAGGTTTTATTTGTTAGGGTATTCAGATTCAATCTGTGCTGAAGTTAGCTATAATTTGCAAATAATAGTCAAGATCCATCCCTTTTCCTTACCTTTGAGTAGCTAGAATGGCAAAAGCTGATTCATTTTTTATTAATATTGCTCCTGTGGAAAGTAAAAGCTTTGCAAGGGCAGCTAAGCCAATTTTCTTGAACACTGTGAGAAAATACTTGGATCACACATGGAAAAACCTTGAACTGTCCAGTGCAATAAAGCTTGGGACTGCATTTCATGATGCCTGTAAAGTTTGCTCCAAAGCCTCCTAAAAATGCCTCAGAACAATTCAGAAATTATTTGATTCAAATTGCAAGAACTCAGTGACTTAAGGGACAGTAGAGAGAGGCTCACTGACAGCTCGGGGTTTTTTTCAGGAAGTTGACTCTTCTCCTCTTCATGTGTAATTGAGTAACAGATTAAACCATTAAAACACATGAAGACAGGCTTTCCAAAATACAATCAGCAGAACAAGTGATGTGCCTGGTGTCACCAGATGGTGCTCTTCCTCCATTTGTCAGTGTTTGTCTTGGTGGAAGCAAGACCTGATATATGTTGTTCTCATGACAGTTTTGGATTATGCCAGAATTCACGACTTAGAAGTAGTCAGAAGATGGAGGGAAAGGCTGAATGGTACCAGTGTTTGCTTTTCATTTAGGGTTAAGTTGCTGTCAGGCTAAAATTCCTAAAAACATTGTCCTATGGGACCATTTCATCAGAATGGATATGTATGTCTAAATTGAGTTGAACTTGTCTATCCAGGCAGTGTACAATTAATTTCTGCTGCAAGGAAGCTGTATTGTAGAGATTGTAAGTGGTCCTGGGTATCTTAAAGGTGTGTTGTTAGTGTCATAATGAGATATTAGTATAAGAAGAAGATGGAGAATGATCCTTAACGTCCCTTCCAATCCAAACCATTCTATGCTTCAATAATTTATACATGCTAACATTTTTCATCCAGATTTTGTCATCAAAAAAGGCTGTAGATTATTTTAAAGGCAAGTGAAATAATTGTTGCTATGTTTGTAATTCACAGAAAAGGCAAAGTCCTGATCACTTGAATAAATTGGGAATCAGATAATTGGGAATGTCTTTGATCACATTTCACATCCCTTTCCACTAATGAAAGCCTGTTTTCCTTTATGCTCAGTTCTGCTCAAGGTTACACTTCAACTGCTTGCTTATATCTTGACCTTTCTCTTCTACCACTACATCACTGATTTTCTCTTACTCCTCTTGCTACTTCTCTGCCTTTTCAATTCTCTTTGACAAAAATTGGTACGGAAGGAGAAAAGTCATAGAAATTCCTCCTTAGATTGTCTTTCTCTTGAGAGTGAGGTGTAACTGTGAGAAGTCTGTTTACTGTTTCAGATTATCTTACTCAATCAGAGATCTTAACTGTTCATTCTTAGAGATATTTTAAGTGAAGGACATGCCATACTATTATGACACTTAGAAGGTAAAGCATAAATCCATATATTTTGCCTAAATGCCTTTCCACCCCTTTGTAAGGACTTGATCCAAGCAAGAAGGCAATCTTAAAGCATAATTCTCTTTGGATAGGTTTTACCTTGGTAAGAATGTTGTAAGGCTCTTTGTATTCCAACAGTTCCAGAACAGATTTGCTCAGTCTAAATATAAAATTGAAACCAAACATTTCTTCCCAATGCTAGCATCACAAACACAGCTCTGATCTGAAATGTATTATGCTGGCCCAAATCAAGAACTGCATAACACACAGTGCAATTGTTCTTTTATTCTTTTTACCTTCCTAGGTAAAGGCTCAATGACTCAGACTTCATTAGTTGTCCCTTGGATGATATACGATCAGAAAACCCCACTTCATTCTCCTATAGGTTAATTTCTCTTGGATGTAACAGCTACAGATGCTTGGAAACTTTCAGAAGAGATGGGTAACAGCACTGTCCTGAGAACACTTCTCTGCAGTAATTACTCTGTCTCAGGACATTCTGGGCCTTTCCTTGCCTGGACTTTGCAGTATGTACCCATGTAGTAACCAAGAAACTCCTCAGAATTTAAAAAAGGGCAGAGTAAGCACTTTCTGAAAATCAAGATTCTTTAAAATTTTCTCAAAAATCAAAGTATCCAAAAAGAGTATTTATTTGAACGTTCTGACAACAGCCTTTGAGTGATGTGACCAAAATCCCCTACAGCTGGCTTCAGCATTTCCTGAAATTAGGAATACAACTCAGAAGATGCACTCATGGCAATATTGAAGTCACTGAGACTCCCCTCCGCTTACTCCAAGATCTGATCGTGACACTTCATCTTATGGTACACACAAAATAATGTTGTAACCTAACAAAAGGACCATTATACAGGGAGTTACATTTATTTTACCTTTATTTTACCTACCATACAGAATTTACAGAAATAAATATGTCTTTTAGAACTCTTCATCAAAAGAAGCATGGGAAAAATTGTGTCTGCTCAGCAATGAGTGGGTCCATCACTGTTGCTGTTATAACCCCACCTCACATTTTATTCCTGTTACGAGAAAAAAAAAATGCTAAAAGATAGTGAAACCTACTGTTATATTTTCGGTGGTGACCAAGTCTGATGTCAGAAATCCAGGATGAACAGTGAAACAAATCATGTGGTTACAAAAATGGAGAAACCTCTTTAGCTCATCTTCATGGGATCAAGATTAATGAAACTGAGAAATCAAGACAGAATTGTACAAGGCAGCTGCACCAAGAGCCAGATCTTACATTTACAGATCAAAATAGAGCAGGGAAAGGGAAAACAAAGACTAAAGCTGAACCTGCTAGAAATTTGCAATTACAAAATCTAAAAGTGTAAGGGAAGAGAAGTTTTTCTTTTTTTAGACCTAGCCCTCTTGGGACTTTTTAAAAACCTAATTGGTATTTAGAAGATTGATTATCCAAACGTCATAGGGAACAACAGCTCTGGATAACTGGGTGAATTTGCATCTCAATTCGATATTGGGAAGCAATGCTTTTGTGGGGTGTTTTACTGAGGTTCAAGTCATCAAAGGTGAGTTGTAATGACAACAGAGTTATATTTACGTATTTTCCTGCCTTTTCTTTTCCTAACCCTATACCAGGGGAAGGAAAATTCTGGCCTTCACTGTAAAGAGGAAAATGTTTTCAGTTCTTGTGGTTTCATAGGCATAAAGCAAATTAAATAACCTATTACATTTCTGTAAGTATATCATTGCAAAGCCAGCTTCGTGATTTTGGGCTGCATGCATTTTAAACTCCATAGGAGTTATTGGCTCTGTCTCCTTCCTCTCCTTTGCTGTGCTTTGAAAAACCAAAGAAACAGTTTTCTAGGGTAGGTTTGATCCTGACTTTGTCTGGTACTCAGTTACTACTTCAGCCCCTGGTTTATGCTGCCCTTGGTTTATTTTTCCTTTAGCCTATTTGAAAAGGAATTCTATGACCACATCATAGCTCAAGAGGCTTTTTTCCAATTAGATTTTTCTTGTGCTGGCCACTGCCCCTGAAGGTCACTTACATCCCTTCCTAACATTCCTCTATTTCAACTCTTCTTCTTATCCCTGTTTTTTGTTTGTTTGCTTGGTTCAATCTTCCTCTCCATGACAATCAAATTAGAGCTGTACGATTCTCTGTGTGGAGGTGGCAGACAAAAAGCAGAAAGCCTGTAGTAGTCTGGTGAGCGTGTTAGCCTCTGGGGCTGCATAAAGAGTTTTCTGCAACTCTAATTAAGATGTGGGCTGTGGTTACACCAGTATGTGGCCTGAGCCTGTCTGGCATATTTTTGCTTTTATTATTTTTGTTTTGATCGCTCTGTCAGTGCAGCAGTTGGTGTGGACTGCCTTGTCTATGTTCTGCTGTCCTCCAAAAGATGGAGATGATGCTCTTGTGTGGCTTTTCTTGCTCCTTCATCTTCCTCAGACATCTCTAGTTGCAGCCTACCCAACACAGTTTAATTTTCATAATGCTCTGTGCATTGTAGAGAGCCTAGAAACTGAACACCTGAGGTAGATTTGAAAAGAGACCACTGTCAGGTGTTTCAGAAGATGCCATCAACAAGAAAGGCTACCTTGCCTCCAAGCTGGGGAGTAATTACTACCAGGCTGTTATCACCCAGTAAATCCTTGTGCCATTTTAATCATGAGTCTGAGGTGTGGTGGAGGCAGAGCAGGGTGTTAGTGACCAACCAGACCAGTGCCTGGGTGCAGGTTTCCAGCCCCTGGCCCAACCAGCCTGCACCCTTCACACCATGGGACCTGCCTGGTGCTGGCAAACCTGGGGTGAGAGCAGAGCCTCCAGCACAGACACCTCCTCAACAGGGATGCGCCCTGAGAGAAAGGTTCCTGAGCACGGGAACAGCGCTTCTGTCCATGTGTAGGGCAGAAGAAACACTTGTAGATGCCCCTCAGTGGTCAGGTCACCAAATGAGGAGTCTCAGTGCCCTGTGGGGCATCTCTCGGGTCATGGACCACCCAGTAAACTGTGCTCTCTGCTGGTGAGGGGCCTTGGGTCCCCTTCTAAATAGAAAAAAGAAAAAAGGGAGGAAAAACAGAGGGGGAAAAGGAGGGGAAAATGGAGGGGGAAATGGAGGAGAAAAAAAAAAGGAAAAAAAAAAGGAGGAAAAAAAGGAGGAAAAAAAGGGAGGAAAAAAGGGAGAAAAAAAGGGAGAAAAAAAGGGAGAAAAAAAGGGAGAAAAAAAGGGAGAAAAAAGGAGGAGAAAAAAGGAGGAGAAAAAAGGAGGAGAAAAAAGGAGGAGAAAAAAGGAGGAGAAAAAAGGAGGAGAAAAAAGGAGGAGAAAAAAGGAGGAGAAAAAGGAGAAAAAAAGGAGAAAAAAAGGAGAAAAAAAGGAGAAAAAAGGGAAAAAAGGAGAAAAAAAGAGAAAAAAACAGAAAAAAAAGAGGAAAAAAGGAGGAAAAGAGAAAAAAGAGGAAAAAAGAGGAAAAAAAGAGAAAAAAAGAGGAAAAAAAAAGAGAAAAAAAGAGAAAAAAAAGAGAAAAAAAAGAGAAAAAAAAGAGAAAAAAAAAAGAGAAAAAAAGAGAAAAAAAAGAGAAAAAAAAGAGAAAAAAAAAGAAAAAAGAGGAAAAAAGAGGAAAAAAGAGGAAAAAAGAGGAAAAAAGAGGAAAAAAGAGAAAAAAGAGAAAAAAAGAAAAAAAAGAAAAAAAAGAAAAAAGAGGAAAAAAGAGGAAAAAAGAGAGAAAAAGAGAGAAAAGGAGAGAAAAAGAGAGAAAAAGAGAGAAAAAGAGAGAAAAAGAGAAAAAAAGAGAAAAAAAGATAAAAAAAGAGAAAAAAGAAAAAAAGAGAAAGGAAAAGAGAAAAGAAAAAAGAAAAGGAGAAAGAAGAGAGAAAGAAGAGAGAAAGAAGAAGAGAGAGAGAAGAGAGAGAGAAGAGAGAGAGAAGGGCTACCGCCAGTAAAGCAGAAGCAGTGCCCGGGACCAGCGGATGCGGCAGGAAGCAGGCGGGCAGTGAGATGACACCGCCGCCACCGCCTCCTCACCCCCGCGGCACTCGGCGTGCGGGACCGGGGGGTCCCATGGGCACCGCCCCGGGAACGGGCGGGGCGGGACGGACGGGGCGGGGCGGGGCGGGGCGGGGCGGGGCGGGGCTGCGCTCCGGCGATTGCGCTCCATGCAGTCACATGAGGCGCCCGGGAGCCGCTCAGCCCCCGCCCTCCTTTCCCCGCACCCCTTCGTCCGTGAATGGCACGGCCCGCATGCGCCTGAACGCCAGGAGAGTGGGAGCGAACCATTGAGCGGGGACGGGGGAACCCGGCAGCCGCCGGCTGGGAACACCCCTTCGCCCGGGCGTTGCGGCGGGAGGAGCGGACGTGACAGGCTGAGCGGCTGGGGCGCAGAGTGCTGGAGACGGGAGGGCGATGGTCGTCCCCCGGGGACAGGAGTACCAGGCCCCCCAGGAGGTACGGTAGCGATGTTCTCCCTCACCCCTTCCCATCCCGAGCAGAGCGGCGCTGGCGAGGCGCGGCCGCCCGCCCGCTGTTACGCCGGCCCCGCGGCATTGGCTTCCCGGGGCTCCCTGCCTGCTCCTTCCGCTCCTCGCTTCTCCGCGGGCTGGGACGCTCAGCGACCCTCGCCACCGCTCCGGGGCCGCGACGGGAAGGAGCCCGGGGGTCGGTGCTGTGCAGCGGGCACGGCCCCGCGCCCTCCCCCCGCGGCGGTGGGTGAGGTGGCGGCTGTAGGGCGAGGGGAGCCGGGCCCCGCTGCCCTGCTCCGGCGGGGAGGCCTCCGGGGCTGCAGGCAGCGCTTGTCCGGGTCACCTCCTGCGCACCCTGAGGTTTCGCTGTCCCCTCTGCTTGTGAGGCTGAGTTTCCGAGGGAGGGAAAACGGAGGAGATGGGGAGGAGGTTGTGGAGAAGATGTTGGGGAAGAGGGCGGGTGTGTGGGTGAGTCCCTGGAGCAGCTGAGGGGAAGAGCTGAAGCACTGTTAGCTCCCTGTCTGCTCTGAGGTGTTGGGGTGCTCTGTGCCTCTAGTAAATCATGTGTAACCTCTCACCCTGCTACACGGCCACCAAAGTGCTCTTAAAAGGGTGCTGTGATGGTGAGGGTTTCCAGTGTGAACTCTCCGGGCTGCCCATCGGAGTTTAGTTTTTGTTACTACGCTTAAAATTGCATTACCCAAAGAATGGAATTCCACACGAATTTCTCCTATTTCTGTAAAAAGGTTATTAGAAGTGTTAACCGTGAAGTGCATGGTGGTATGAACCCTGAAACTGTAAAAAAAGAAGTGAGAAATTGAGCATAAATTAACTCCTATGGCAATAGGAGGAGTCTAGCTGGAGGCAAGCAGTTGACTAGGAGGTTGAGCAGCAAAAGCAGGTTAAAGTATTTAACTGGTAAAAAAATGTGATGTTAAATCCATTGCCTGTTTTGTCAGTGTCTTTAAAATTAACAACCAAGTTGCTACTGGAAATCAAGAGTTTCTCCCTTATATGGTGATGATATATGTTAAGATAAAGTTTGGAAAATGTTCACTGGAGGAAGGAAAGAGAATTAGAGAAATGCTGAATTAGTGTTGTGTTGTTTGTCAGGTTGAAACAAGAGAAGATGAGGAACAAAATGTCAAGTTGACTGAAATTTTGGAACTCTTGGTGGCTGCTGGTTATTTTCGAGCAAGAATCAAGGGGTTATCACCCTTTGACAAGGTGAGGCCATTGCAATATTTTTAAAAGCTTTTTTTAAGAATATGAGGATTGCATTTTGTTTGCTGGTTAATTGAGCAGTTCTAGGTGACTTAAGACACTTGTAACACGTGAGGCTTTCTTATGTAAATAATTCTGTAAACGACCCAGTTCTGACAGATAGGACCTCCTCAGTTTTTCAGATCAATTTTGTGCAACAAGGGCCTGAGTTAGAGTCGTGTATGGGAAATTTCATCCCTCTTTCAACTGTAATTAGAATAGCCTGAGGGACATGATATGTGGTGGTAGCATGGTAATTTTGAAAAGAAGTATTCATTAATGAGAAATGAGGAAATACTTGTTTTGAGAGGCTTTGTGTAAGACTGAAAGACTTAGCCTAGTGAGATTATTTTTGGGATGTTTTTACATATCTTTTATAATGTCTTGTCTGTTAACCTTTCATTGTCCTAGGCAGGAAGTAAGTGATACTGACAGTGAGCAAAGTTCAGGTTGAAAAAAGACGTTTGTATTGTTTTAGTGCTGACTCTGTGAGAAATTCCTGAACCAAGGTTTGAAAACACAGAACCATGGCAGTCTTGAATTGGACTCTTGTGTTTTCTGCTGTTTCTTTGATCATAGCACAGTCCTACTCAGCAATACAATTTTAGTTTCTTCAGATTGCTGGGCATTACTGACCTTTAGCTGCAGAGATTATGTACACAGACATGAACTGGTTTCAAGGAGACTGCCTTAGGACGGATGTAGTATTGCTGCATTTATGTGTAGAAATTGATGCATCAGGTTTATACTTGCCTAAATACAATTGCAAAGTGACCATCTTATGACAGTGCCCATCTCTTAAAGAAATGAGCATTACTTTTGGGAATGAGCTAGTTGCTAGTATAAAAGGGATACTGGTTAAATGTTTCAGAGGGGAATGTGAGAGGAGTAATGTGTTAGAAAACCCTGTGTAGCATACCCTAGTTTGCTGTGTGATTCTTGTAAATTATTCCACATTTTTATCCCTTTTTTCTGTTATTTGTGTAGGTTTAAGTTATCTTGCATATGTTTATGAAAAATTGTCTTTAAATATTTACATAATTTATGTGAAGTTGATGAAATAGCTCAGGCATTTAAATATGCCTAATAAGGCCTTGAAATAAAGATTTCTCCAGAGATAGTGATGTCCATTGTTAGGCTGATACTGTGCCTCTAACACTTGGTGTTGCATATGTCAGCATGCAAAGAATAATAGTAGCAAAAGTGTATATAAAGGTAAGTATATGAATACAGAAATTATGATCCTTGGTAGAATTTTGATACAGTTGCTTCTTAAAGATTGTGGCATTTAACATACTTTTGTGTTTTATCTATTGTTTTGGGGCTTTTTTAATCAAGAGCTATCTAAAAACACATCTACAAAGCTAACAGAGGAATTTAGAGTGTGACTTATGCTCTTTTTTTTCCTTTCTTCTGTATGTTTATTGTATGTAAAGCTGATGTAAATACTATCTGTAAGTATTAAAGTCTAAATAAGAATGTTGAGGATGGAGAAAATACAAAGCTGTGGTTTCTAAAATAAAACCTCTATTTGGTTTTACTTCAAATTCCAGTGGAACTAACCATGCTGTTGCTCCCTTGCTAGGTGGTAGGTGGCATGACGTGGTGTATCACTACTTGCAGCTTTGATATTGATGTGGATTTATTGTTTCAGGAAAACTCTACTATTGGTCAAAAAATGTAAGTTGATTAAATGGCAACTGTGATTTTTAAATTTATTTATTTTTTTTTTTCCCTCTTAAAAGAGTAAGTGGCTGGGGGGAGGGGGAAACCCAATATTTGCTAGTTTATGGAAAGGGTTTGTAATCCTAGTTTCCTGCTTTTCAGGACCACTCATTTGCAAAACATTGCACTGGTTTCTGGGTTTTGCAGACTGTAGTTCTACAAACTCTTAAAACCACAAAGCAGCTGATTCCAAACAAGTTCCTTGCTATTCCACTCTGGGCTGGTGTGCTCCTATATCATTGCTAAGCAGTGAAAGCATTTGTGTGGATCCACATTGAACTGGCTTGGGAACCATTCCAGGTTAAATCCTACCAAAAAAAGAAAACGAGAGAAAATAATTTTAACACAAATCAGTGCCTGGATCCAGTTCTCTGTGCAGCTGCACAGATGCTTGTGCTGGCACAAAAGGGTGATGCAGAGGCCAAAACAAAGGGCAGAAGGAGACCACACTGCTGGAAACTGGAATGCAATATTAAAAGTCCTTCCTTGAGTTCTACAGGTCTGTAGTTTTGCTGTGTAAATAACCTCCAGTTCTTTATGGTTCTGGGCTCAATTGTAGGCATTAGCAAATAGAATTTGAAGTATGGTACTGTTGCTGAAAGAGTTACCTGTCCCATACTGTAGAGAAGGAATTCCTTCTTCATAGTGACCCAATGAGACCATTTTGATTTGCTTCATTGTTTTATTTGTGGAGTTTGCTCATAAGCCAGCTAACTTTTGTATTAGGGGAGGTTGTAAAATTGTTTATTCTGGGAAAGGAAATGCATTCTAAACTACATTTCTTTATGCATTTCTGACATAGAACAGCCATAATTAAAATCTGCAGGAAGAAAGAATAAGCTGTCAAGTGACAGATGAGCAGACATGTTTTCTCAATGTAGTTGAGAACTGCTTTTTGTGTTATTTTCTGGAATGCCATTTAGCATCAGCAAGACTCTAACACATGTAAAAATAGAGATTTGTGGTTACTACCGTTAAGTGTGGATATGCTTAGATCATAACTAATTATATAAAGCATTGTGAAGTGCACAGAATTGAGATGAGATTAGGAATTAAGATTGTGGTGGTAGTTTTTGCAATTGGCATTTTAAGGATAACAACAATTAAATTTTTCTGAAAATGCTCTTTTACCTTTCCAGCTGACTGGATACAAAATTGGCCAAACAACCAGGTTTCTCTCCCGAAATGACAACAATTATTTATTTGTAAATATAAAGTGTACAGAGTCACACAAGCATATACTGTTTTTGTGTACATGCAGTGTTTATCTTGGTGGTTGCTCAGTGCTTCTGTGCTGTTCTCAAGATAAGGAAAAGCCATTTGTGTTTTCTCAGTATTATTATGAAGACACTTTGATGGCATCCTGTTATTTAATTGCAGGGTTGAAATATGAAAACATAGATTAGGAGAGGATTTTGCATCTACCAGATAAGTAACTTCTTTAGAAAAAGCAACCTTGTGTTTGTTTGGGTTGTGCTTGGAGATGCTGGTGCTTTCATGTTGTAGAGTAGTAATGTAGTGCTGTAGGGGAAGTTATAAGAATCACATCAAAGTTTTTACTTCAGAAGTCTGACTTTCCAGAGTCTGTTCACAGACTTTGGTCTCTGCCCTATAGCTCTTGCTCCCCTTCTGGTTTTCCAGAATATCAGTTGTCCCTTTGGGCAGTACTGAATATCAGTGAGATCAGTGCAGGACCACTTAATTGTTTTCCTTCATGGAAAGATTGCATTTTCCTGGTATAATGTTTAACCTTGGTGATAACACATGCTTTAAAAATGTGCTTGACAGCACTGGCAGTAAAAAATTACTTTGCCCTAAAAGGAGGGATTCAGTGGAAGCAGGATAGTGTTCTTGTAGGTGAATCCTTTGTGGTAGTCCTGTCACTTTAACAACTCTTACCTGAGCTGTAGAAAATGATTGTTGACAGCAAATTCAGTTTACTTACATGAAGTATACTGGGTATTAAGCTTTTAGGCATAATGTAAACTTAAATTCGTAAAGTTTCAGTAGTATCATCAAGATATATTTTAGGAGTTCTGCTAAACAAATTTTAAGTGCTCGCATTTGATTCTGGACTTCCTCTGAGTGCATATCACTTCCTTAGTGCAACAGATCTTAAAGCTAGTGTTTCTACACTCTATGTGTGTATATACTGTAATATGCAAAGGTGTTTGGAAGTATATGGGCATTTTGTCTGACCAGACATGTAGATCTTAAATTTTGTGTGCAATACTGTAAATTAAATCACAAGCTAAGAGCCTGCAAGAGGAGTTTAATTACCTCCTCACAGGCTAATAAACTATATAAAAAACTGTTTTTTAAATCAAAGTGTGATTGCCTTTCACTGCTGCATGAAATAGAAGCCACTAGAGGGAACCTAACTACTAACTGTGTTTGCTAAAATAAATTGTAATTTACAAAAGAAAGTTGTAGTTTATAAACACGTGTTTTTGTTGTTTTGCAATAGTGCCTTAACTGAAAAAATTGTGTCAGTATTACCAAAAATGAAGTGTCCTCATCGTTTGGAACCACATCAGATCCAAGGACTGGATTTCATTCATATATTTCCTGTTGTACAGGTAATTATTTTGTGATGTGTTGATACTTTGCTGAAAAAGCCCATAGAACTTGCAAAAAAGTTTAAAAAACTGTCTATGTTGTTGTTTTGCTCTTTAACTACAGAATGAATAATGGCAGAGCAGTAATCTAAATGTATGTTTTTAAAGAATTGAGTGATATTATGGTTGGTAGAATTCTTAAGTATTGTTTGATCTGCATTTAAGAAAAACACAAAACAAGCTTTTAAAAGTCTTTGAAATGGAGCCGGATTCTGCTTTTTGTAGAATTTATCTGCTTAAAGAAACTAAAGTTTAAGTTTGTTTCAGAAACTGATCATCTATTTTGTCACAGTAGGAAATAAAATATCTTGAAGTCTGTGTTTAAGCTTATGGAGTAACTTGTGCAGATAGTCAATCAAAAGGATATGAATAAGACAAAAGCCACTTGAAGTTGTTTATTTGAGCACAATTCATCCTTCAGTCCTATCACTTAAAATGTGTAAGGGTGGAAAATTAAAGTGCTCTGACTTGTTCCCATATTCCTGTGAATTTGCTGAGCTGCACAAACTGACCATGTGCATGCACATAGTTCTCCATTTCATCAAGGTTCAGGCTAACACGTGATGTGTTCCAGTTCCATGTGATATCTTGAGAATCCCTGGTATGTCGTTATCAAATTTTTATTTTACTTTCATCTGCACACAGAAATGTATCTTTGATTAATAGGGCAAATAAAGACTGTTAAGCAAGCTGCTTTTTCATTAAATAGCTCCTTACCTCCTGCCTGTCAGAGAAATAAGCAAGTAAGCTGAAGTTTAATCTAAATACCAATTTATAAGAAGTGGGGACAGCTTCCTGTCATCTTTCCCTTGTTATCATCTAGTAGGAAGCTCCAAGGAAAACCACACCACTTCCCACAAGAAGTTGTGTGGTATGTGCTACTGTTACACAGCTTTGAAGCCAGTGCTTATTTTGCCTGAGGTGGAAAGTTAATGGGAATTTTTACTTCTAAATTTGTACTTTACTAGTAAAAAAACCAAAAACATCCCACCCAAATTAATTTCTTGCCTAGCTCACTTGATGATAATAATGAATGGTTGCATTTATCAAATACAAGACTTATTCCACAGGAAAAATAATTCCTCTCCTAAAGAGTAAATGTTAAGTATTACTCCTGCCTTAAAAAACTACAGTGTTCTTTTCTCTAACCTGCTTTATCCAAAAATCCTGATTTGGTGGGATATTATATCTAGAAAGGTGAAACTTTAATTCTAAGCAGAGAGGAAAAGCTTCCAGCTTTCTCTGGGAGTGCTGATTCTCAGTATGAGAAGCTGGCCAGTGGGTCGTGTATCTAATCCATACTTGGTGAAGAAGTCCTTCTTGATGAGCATAGTTTTCTGCACTTTGAGGAAGTTTTTTAGACATTGTGGCATTCTGTTGGGTCCCTGTGAAGTTCTGCCTGTCTCATATACTGTAGGTTCCTCATTTTATCCTAATCAAGATAAGCTTTCAAGAAAACTTCTGTTGGTGTCACCAGTATACTCAGTTCTGAAAAAGACCATGCAAGAGCTTTACTAAACTGAACCTACACCACAGAATGTAGGAATTGTGTATTTGATAATAGTTATTTACACAATGCCCTGTGAAATTCAAGATTTAACTTGGTATCTGTAAATCTCAAATCAGTTCCCAAATAATACTGAAGCTCTCTCCTTCTCCACCTGGCTTTGGTTCCTAATACTTCTTGCACTGTACAAGCTACTCTCATGAACTTAATGGGAAGCATGTAGAGGAATGCTTCTTGATAGGAGACAATTATATGAGTTGTCTCACTGCTATAGGCTGTAACAGATTATTAAAAAACAACAACAAAAAAGTTCCAGTGGGCAGAACTGCTGCTTTACTTCCTACTAAATTCTGCTTATGTTCACAGAGAAAAGTATGTGCATAATCTTGTGTTGAGATGTGCTTTGTAATGGATAGTCTGCATGGTCACCTCATGTTGTCATCATCTTCCCCTCACTTTCTGGGGGCTCATGGCTGTAGCACAGAAAACTGTTGCTGGCTCAAACTTGGATCCCAAGACTGGTCTGATCTCTTATGTGACCTCAGGCTGTCAACACCCCACAAAATTTATCTTCTCCAACATTATTTAAAATGTGCTTCAATCTCTTGTGGCTTTTTGTGTGGTCTTATAAATGTCAGAGAAAGTCTTTTTTATTTTCTTTCATGGGCATGCTGTTCTTGAAAACTTCATGGGCCTAAAGTTGTATCTTTTTACAGTGGAGCTATAGTTTTTAAAAATAGTGAGGGATCTATAGTAGGAAAATGTGATAGAAATTCATAATACCTACCTGGAGTGCAGCTAAGGTTGAAAAGATGAGTTTGTGTTCCAAGTGGACTAATAATAATGGACTAATGATACAAGACAGGTTCAGTGTTGGGCCCAGGCTCTGAGAGCCCAGATCATTTTCTGTCCAACTCCTGATTGCTTCAAGTTCCAGCAGAGCTCCAGCTTCATCTCCTCCAACTCAGATTGATAGACTTGTGTTCTGTAAAAAGCTGAAATTTGCTTTTAGGGTCATTATAGCATAGCCCACAGACTCTATAAAATTCAGTTTATTTCAAAGTATGCTTCCAAGGACTTCTTTGGAGTGGAGAGGGAGGAACCTGTGTGCACGCAGAGTATAATCACATTTTTGTACATGTGCTGTAAATCCAGTACTTCCCAGAACAGAGGGCTTTATTATTTATTCAGTAGGCCTGCTCAGTAGAAAGACAGCTTTTAGAGCACAGTTGACTTTTGAGGTTTTTTTGAACCTAGAATAGAATGTATATTGTGCAGGCTGGTGCAGATGAGCTTTTGATCTGGTGGGTTGTGAGGTGTGCTGGCTATTCCATGATATAAATGAAAAGAAAAGAAAAAAAAAAATTCAACATTCCTTTTTGAACTACTGCTGTGTATTTTTTTTTATTACATGTTATTCTGTATAGTAATAATGTACTGTTAGTAATGTCTAACATATAATAATACTATAGATAATATAAATTGTTAGTGTGGTAAAATATAAATGCATTTTTAGCTTAAGTACTAGATTTCTTCTACTAGGGGGTAGAGTTTATGCAACTCAGATTTTGGGATGGGACATTAGATTTTGCAGGGGATGGGTGTAATTTTTTCTTTTTAAAGATGCAAGCTAAAAGAATAATATTTGAAGTGGTACATATCCATTTCTCTTCCACACATGGTGCTCTTTTTCCATTTTGGAATTATTTTGCTGAATATGAAAATATTTGGATTACAGAAATTTGTTTGGCAAAATTGTTATGAATTTGCTTATGCTTGTGAATATTTCATATGTATAATATTTCAAATTATAAAATAATTTGTCAAACTAAGAATTTCTAATAGTTGAAATAAGTCATAGAATTTTCTTTCCATGCTTCCTATAGGAAATAGAATGTAAAAGCAGTTCAGTATATGAGATTTTACAGTGCAAGCTAAGTAAAGGAGAAATGATGCAACACAATCATGCAATAATTTTGAAATAGACTATTTACAAATAGTGGTGAGAAAAGTGGTTTTTTGGGATACCAGGCTCTGTTCCATAAGCTCATACAGGAAGGTAGTTTGATCTTTAGTCTATTCAGTCCAACTGTAGTGTGAACAGTGTGGCTCACTGAGGTTTGTATGGTTCTGTGTAGTTCAGAAGGATGAAGAATATTTAGATTTTTATGTGTAAAACTTTGCTTATAAGAAAGCCATGTGGTTTCATAACTTACGCATTCTCTGATTGCTCTGCTGAGCTTTTCAGTACACAGAAGAGCAACCATGAAGTTTGTAAAATAGGTGATAGGATAGGTCCCTGAGTTACCATGTTTACAAACGAATGTTCCTTTTTGGATGCTTAAAATGTGCTTTTACCTTTTTACATGTATTAAAAATAATTCTTCATTAGTTAGCTGCTGTTATTTTTTCCCCTTTCTACTGACACAAACTTTTTTTTCTTTTCAGTGGCTGGTGAAACGTGCAATAGAAACAAGGGAAGAGATGGGAGACTATATCCGTTCTTACTCTATATCACAGTTTCAGAAAACTCATAGGCTACCAGAGGTAAGATCAAGCCAGTTCTTGTTTCTTTTAGACTATGTCAGATGCACTCCTAGCTTCAAAGCTCTGAAATTGGCACAATATACTAAAGTTGCCTTTGCTGTCATTTTGTTCATCAGTCCTAGAGGTATCCAGGTACAAATTCAGCTGAGAAAAAAAAAAAAAATTAAAACATTATGATAGGGAGTTCATAGATACTGGTTACTGGTTACAGCTACAATGTCTGAAATGTGTTCAGAAAACACCTTGTATGCTTTGGAGAAGCAGATCTAGCTAGATGAGAATTGATACACTGTTAATGCTCTAAAATTTGGATTTTTTTTTCAGTGTGCTCCAAGTCAACTCTTGTCTCCCTGTATCCAACCCCCTAAATTTCTTCTTTAAAACTAGATTCCTAAAAAAACCTTTATTCACAAACTGAACCTGGGGAAAGATAGAGACAGACAGGTTGCATTGAAAGGAAATACATTTGTCTCTAACATACTAGAGGTGTGAGAGGGGCAGTTTTATCTACAAATTTAGTGCTTATTTTGCACTGATACCTTGATCATATTCCTGTTCTTCCAATACTAATCAAATGCTGCTCACTTTAAAGTTACATGCTTAGAACAGTGTTGTGATCCTCTCTTCTTCCTATTCTGCTGTAATGGTAAGAAGCTTCCTTGGAGGGCTGAACTGAGCCTGGATTTGTGCTTATAGTGCAGAGCCATCAAGTTTTTCCATGCATAACCCAAGGTAATTCCATATTTAAAACCAAGAACCCAAGTTTTGTCTTGAATTCAGTAACAGCATTAAAGGTAATGATCCCTAGGACTGGGAGAGACCTGCCTAGCTAACTGGTGAGAGAAGTAAAATACTTCTCTGTGCTACAGGAAATACTAACTTATATTTTACCAAATACTTTGGGGGCTCAGCTAGAAACTATTTGACTGCTTTGTTTGCTAAACTCTTTGCAACCCTTTAAATTTCATGTCCTTTCTTGTTTTTTGTTTTTTTTTTAAACATCTCTGTTATTGTGTTGCAGGATAATGAATTTATGCAAAGGAAAGAGAAGGTTATCAAAACTGTTACTGATATCTTTGTAAGTATGTTAAATTTTTGATTGAGAAGCTAGTGCTTTTTAGTAATGAAATGGTGGATGTTAATTCTATTTAATGCAGCCGTTCCTGGGTTTTCTCTTGAGAAGGTCCCCAGTTCAAGCTTCATTCTTAGAACAGGTTTCCAGTGCCAACAATTGTTTCACAGCTTGTCTTTTTTTTCTTCTTATAATTAGCAATGTAAGTACACACTGCTTTGGAAATATTTTCTTCAAGTAGCAAATGTTTGTTGGGAATGGTGGCATCACTTGTGTTTTCCCTCTTCAGATGCAGATTTTTTTAGATCTTGTCCATGAACATGATGAGGGATGCTATATAAAATACAGAGGCTGTATCACTGTCTTATACCTGAGTTCAGGTGCCTAGCTAGTAACTTGAGTTTCAGTCCACATCACAGATCCCTATTTTTTAGGTGCATCTTATTGGTAAATAAAGTTTTGATGTTTGTTCATCACTGCCCAGAGTATCATTAGACAAATAACTCTTCCTTAAATGTATGAGCTCAGTCAGGATTATATCCTCTACAGTTGGCATCTGATTTTAAGAGCAGAAGATTAATTCAGTGGTTCTTGTAAGGCCTTAAGGCAGTTGTGAAGAACATAGAGAATCACAGAATGATTTAGTTGGAAAGGACCTCAAAGATCATCTAGCTCCAGCCCCCCTGCGTGGGCAGGGACACCTCCCACATAACCACTTCCAGGGATGGGTCTTGCTCTTGGAAACTTCTTCCAGGTTTCTCACCATCCTCAGGCTAAAGAATTTCTTCCTAATATCTAACATACATATACTCTGACAGTTCAAAGCCATTTTACTTTGTCCTATCACTCCAAGGCCCTGTCTCTCTCCAGCTGTCCTATAGCCCCTTCAGATTTAGAGGGAGAGAGTTGCCTCCCTTGACCTGCTGGCCATCCTTATTTTGATGCAGCCCAGGAGGCTTTCTGGGCTGTCATTACACATTGACAGATCATGTTGAGCTTCTCATCAACCAACACCCCCAAGTCCTTCTCCTCAGGGCTGTTCTCAATCCTTTTTCCTCCCAGCCTGTAATTGTGCTTAGCTGGTGGCTCTTTAGCAAGTCACCTTTAAGTCATTTTGTGTTGGAATTGGAAGAGAAATCCACTTTACTAACATAGGACCAGCAAGTGGGAAAGATCAGTCTGTTGTTGGAATTTATTATTAAACCTTGGTCTAAGGACCTGCCCTGCTCTTCTAAAGGGTACCATACAATGAGATTTATGGTCACCACCAGGTCTAAAGGCTAGAAAAGGGAATATTAAATATCAGTAGTGGTTACTGGAATAAGAACTACTGCCACTGAAAGGTGAATTGAGATTATTTTACTATGGTTTTGTTCAACTATTACCTGATGGCAAGACTAATGTTTATGGCATGATGACTACACTTTATAGAGTACAGGTATAATATAGAGTGTCACCATAAAAGCTGTAATTTTGCTTTTCTGTAGGTGTGAAAATACAGTTTGTGGGAGATTTTTGATCATAAAAAGCTTTTTTGTGTCACAGGCAAAAATGTAACAAGGTTTAATACCTGCAAACAAGACAGGCAATGAGATTAGAAATGAAGTAAAAATTGCAAAGGGTAACTGACAAATTCAGGAGAAGCTTGCCAAGGAATACTCTTATTTTCACTTGTTTGAAAGCTCTACTTTGGGATTATATATCTTTAAAAAGATTGAAAGCTGTTTTGGCAATGTTACAGTGCAGGAATTGCTTGTTTAAAATAATAGTTTGTGTTGTATAAAAAGTCAGATCAAGCAAAATGTAATCTTTTTAAATTTTCTTCTAGAATCTTTGAAATTTCTTGCATTGAATCTTTTGTCCTATAGGAGTAGGATTTTCTGAAGTTAAGAATATATATGGAAAGCCCAAGTTTTGGTTTCCACTTGTGTTTTTGTGATGTGTTTGTTCTAAGCATTCTGAGCCTGGCCCTCAAAGGATTGAAAAGATCTGAATGTAAATCAGACCAGAAGAGACCAATGTTCCTCCTAGATGATGATTATTTGGTGATGAAGTTTTTGCCTGCTATGATAAGGGCTGGAGTTCCATTTCAACAGGGGAAGAGAAAATGTAACTGATCGGGCTGCTGGCACCTCTAAAAAATATCAGAGAAAAAAAATGTGCTAAAGATATGTTCTTAGTTTTTTCCATATCCTTGCTAGTAGTATAACACTAAATACCAGACTTCAATTACCTTCACAATATTTGTTCCAGCAACAGAAATATTATGTTACAAATTCACTGCACCCTGATCTTTTACTTAAAAAAACAGCTAAAATAATTTCAAAGTAAATGTTATCTTGGTTTCTATTTCTAATTTGGGGAGAGTAGAGGGTTTAATGATTGTAGTAGTTTGGCTTAGGTTGGGTTTTCATTTGTTTTGTTTGTGCTGGAGGTAGAATATATGTAGACTTTTATAGTGGCATAATTGATCTCTATGGAAGGAGGAAGGAATAAAGGTACTTTAATGTATGCCAGATATATAGTACTCAGACAGCTGTGTCTGCTTGAATTTTTTAAATTGTAAGTAGCTCTAGCAGTAAAAAAAGGACTTGTATGAATTGTTGTTTTATCTGATGTGCTGTTGTCCAGGTATAGGGTCACATGGGGAAAGCATGAGACCAATTTTAAGATATTTTTGTTCCTTAAATTTTAACAAGATTTGCTTTAATTCCATTGTAACCTTTGATCATTTTATTATCTAATAAGTGATTAAAATACAGTGAAGTTGCAAAGAAGATAACGTTTCTGGCATTATCAGCTAAATTGTAGGGCTTTTAAAAAATAGATGTTGTTTGTACTATTTTTGACTCTTCTTTCAAATGTGACAAAGGAGATAGTTGCAAAAATTCTTTGTTGTTAAATAACCACTTAAATTTATCAATTTTTTAAACCTGGAAAGACAGGTCTTGTACCACATTGTTTAGAAGTAAATTCAGTAAGATTTTATCATATTATTTAAAAAAAAAAAAAAGTGTGGGATGTTTATTTGGGTAAGGAGATTGAGTTGGAAAGCAAAGAGTGGTATGTATCACTAGATAATGTTTCTTCATTTCTTTTAGAAAAGCCTTTTATGAGCTCTGGATTCATTCTCTGTCTTGCAGGAGGTTTACAAACCCCAGAGAAAATATAAACGCCAGAAGGGAGCTGAAGAACTGCTAGATGAGGAATCAAAGGTTCATGCTACACTTCTGGAATATGGCAGGTGAAAGGCTTCATTTCATTTCATTGTCTGTGGGGCTTTGTATTACATGTGTTTGAAAGCATTCCATATGAAATTTGGATTGTGGAAGGAATATTGCAAGTGAGCATCTTTCCCCACACAGTTGCATTATGTTTTAGCTAAGGGCTTTCATTGCCACATTTTTGAGTATCATTTAGTTTTCAAAAAAGTGCAGAGTGAGTTTCTGTAAGAGATGTGAAATGCTAAGCCTGGGAGGCATCTGGCTTCTCTGATGTGACTGATTATTAAGTTTTTGTTACTGTTGTTCTGGTGCAGTTCCTTATTTGGATGCAATTATTTGTGTGAAAATAAAATTGTGCTCCTACAAGAAGTGACAATTAATGACAATACCAATTACAAATGCTTTTATAGTTATACAACTTTATGCATGTATTTTGTGGGAGGCTAGTGCTCTGCCATGTTTTGTAGACTGCTAAGCTTTAAAATGCAGAGAGAACTTAATATTGGGAAATTCTTTAAAACCTGTTACGCTGTAGTAAAGTGTGACTGAATTTACCTCTTAGTATCAGAATAAATAGACATCTGGTGACAAAAATTGAGGCTGCTGCTGAGGATGTCTTAACTTTTAGCTACCATAGGCTTGTTAATAGTCCTGTATTTGCAGTAGTTAAGGAACTAAATAGTTGCAGCCCTAAGTTAGTAAGCCAGGAATATCACTGCTTTTCATATCTGTGTACCTGCTGGTTTCACTGCTTTGTAATACTGAAGATGATTGCCTGCTCATATCTAAAATTTCTTTTTACCTGTTTGTTGTTATTTGGTTTTTTTTTTTTAAGATAACACTTCCAAACTATCAGCATAACTCCATAAAGGCACTTCCAAACTATCAGCATATCAGCCATAAAAATGGCATTTTTTTCTCTCCCTCAAAAAATAGAAGCAATTTTATTTAAGTATATATTTTAAAAGAAATGGAAGATTCACTAAAGCATCCAACCATGAATGTGTTTTGGGGAGTAGAGATTGCACTGACAATTTCCTGAGGCCTTTCCAAAATTCAGAAGTATACAGTTGGTAGCTGTATACTAGGATTAACTTCCAAATGGAAAAGAGTTTTTCCTTTCATGAGCTTTATATGCTAATGCTTTAGAAAGAGTCTAGTTTTGTAGATCATAATGGAAGGAGTAGATGGAACTGAAACTATTCTGTAAGTATAGTACCTGCTGTGTAGTACCTGCTTATTTAGTTCTTTTGTAGCATTCCAAAACTAACCTGAACCTGTTAACTATTTTGTTATGTGGTTCACTTTGTAGCGCATTTCTTCTGTTAAAAACTGGTAGAAATTTCATGTACTGTTGAAGTTGTAACCAAAATTTTACTTCTTTCATCTTGCTATTCTTCTAGGAGATACGGATTTAGCAGACAAGCAGGGAAAACAGAGCAGGTAAAGATATACTTCTTTTAACTATTCATGTTGTGGGAAGAGTTGCATTGCTTTTGTTGGAGTCTTGGTTACTGTAAGATCTTAAGGGAACAGAAATGAATAAACAGCCATAAGTTCTGTTACTACAATCTCTTAAAAAGGGCTAAATGGAATTAAAATCTGCTTGTCATGCAAGATGCAATTGATCACTGTCTCTTTTTTTGAAGAGTTTCCTTCATCTACATTCAAAGATCACATTTTTCAAACATATTTTGCTTAGAAGAAAAGGGGTTTGGGTAGCTTGTTTTCTAATGTGAGGTAATGACATATCTTGTCTTTTTTAATGTGTATCTTTTAAGTAAATGCTCCATGATATGATCATTAAAGAGCTTTTTCCTTTTCATAAAGAACGATTCAGCTTGGCAATACATTTTGTAGGCATTTATTAAATAACAGGTTTGTTACTGTGACAGAGAAACATGATACTGTACCATAAATAAATCACAGGACCTCTTGAAACAGTAGCATCCTTGCTGTGCTTTGGGTGATTATGGAATCATAAAATGTCCTTGCCAGAGTATTTGAAATTCTATTATTTCAGATACTACTTTGACTACAAGTTTTTATTACACGCAGAGATAATGAAGAAATGTGTTGAGCATGTCATGGACAAAGCAATGCACTGAATATGTTAAAGCTTCCCTTCTTTGTTACTTTGGAATTCTGCATGGGAATTCAGCATTTCAGCATTTAAATTTTATAAATGTAGATGCTTCCAAATCTAAACATACGTTTTTTCCTTTAAAGTGATTTCCAGGCTGCAGTCACGTATGTAGAAATCATTTTGTTTCATCAAAAATGTTACTGACTTTAGAATAATGTGTATGAGACCATCGTGATGTTTCTTGTGGAAACTCAGTCTCCAGTAAGGCAGAAGTAGATTAAACACTCAGATTAGTGGTACAAAAGAGTGGCCTAGAAGTTAAGTCTGTCTGTCCCCAGTTTTCATTAGTGTAGTACAAATTCTTCTTACTGAACTGGGCAATTTTACACTTTTTATTTTGTATGTTTGTTGTACCAATATTTAAATCAATTAAAATAATTTTTAAAATTCTGCTTTCTTCTCTATAGCCGACATATTCTGGGGTAGCCAGTTGTCCTGTGAGGTTGGTAGTTCTTTACAGGCTGTGGAATAAAGGATCTTTGTGCCAGATAAGTCCATAACCTTACAAAGACACTATCTTGAACAGCTGGAATACGTAGAAGTCAGTGAGGGTTACACCTCAGTAGGAATGAACTGGACTGTGAGAACATCCCAGTAGCTAACATGTATTCATAAGAACAGAACAGCTACATTCCACTTTTCTCCTTGTCATCTTTCTTAACACCTTAGATTACCATAACTAAATATAGTTATTTTCTTAATTTTTCTTTAAAAGGCTGAAGATAAAAAAATTGCACTACCTCCAGGACTTGCATCAGCAGGGAAAGCTGAACCTTGTGATGAAGATGACTTTCAGGCTGCTGAAGAGGTGTGCCACGTGCATAGTAGGCATGGATGTTGCTACCTTGGGAGGAAGGCAGCAGTTGTCACTGCCCAGGCATTCTCTGCATGAAGGAAAATTTCAGTGCTTAGCTGAAGTGACAGTTGTTTTCCATAGCAAATTATGGAACCTGAAAATGATACTGAAAATTAAATATTTCTTAATGTTTAATAGCAAAAAAATACAACTTGTGTTTTGGAATCCAAAAATTTTTCGAGGTCAGTTTTTGGTTGACAGTGGGAGCTGAGTACTCTGAGTTAATGTCTACTGCTATAAGGAATTTTCCTTAAATTTAGCAATTTCAGCTTCCTCTCCTTTTACTTCCATAGAGGTACAGTCCCGTTACATTTACTAGAATACACATGGTATGTGATACTGTCTATATGTGTCCCTGCCATTAGGCAGATGTTAATAATGAAAGATAAATGGTTTTGTGTAATTCCTCATGTTTTGTCCTAGCTTCGCATTAAAACTCTGATGACAGGAATGGCTGCAATGGCAACAGAAGAGGTAAGCAGCATTCAAAACTGATTCAACTTCCTTTAAATCATGGTTGATTATGACAATTATTCCTAAAATTGGGCAAATGGTGAGTAGTCTGGAAGTGAGTACTTTTAACTTTTCATTAAGGGAGTGCTAGAAAAGGTCATTGAATTAGGAAGACAGTAATTTTTACAAAGCTGATGACTTAATCGTTTGCCTTGAAATTATAAAATAAATGCCTCTTTCAAATAGTTTCTACAAGGAGAATTTAAGGGGAAAGACATCACAGTGCAGCTACACAAGAAGCAGTATGACCTTGCTTTATTCATCTTCTGAAGATATCCAGAGGAGTCATCATTTTACTGGACACAGTGGAGGAAAATTTATAGGTGTTTCAAGGTGTTTTCAAAGCACAGATAAATAAAGACTGGCATAAGGCTAAGAAACTGAAACTAGTGGATATGTATTTTGTTTTTTTTTTTTAATTGGTTGTAGTTAATTATACAGTGGAACTTGTAGGCTGCTGTAATTTTGAAAATCCTAACACATTGCTGGGTAAGAGAGCTGGGAAGAAACTGTGTTATTAAACATTTTTTCTATTGCTATTGAAGTCACAGAAATGTAGTAATTAGTCTAGATATAAAGTTAATTGACATACTTTCTACTAACATCTAGTGAGTAATTCAGTTCTTGAAGATTGTTTTTGCACATGCATCCACTTTGTAAGGTTCATTCCAGAAATTTGCATTATTATAGTTCAGCTCAAAATGGTTGAGTTTATGCTCACTGTTCAGCTCAAAATAATGAGTTTTACGATTGTGCATGCAAAATTTAGTATTCAGAATACAATTAGATGTCAGCTTTTGAAAATCTGAATTCAAATAGGCTAAAAGGTTTTAAGTAAGAAATTACCATGTTCAAATTTGAACTTGGGGAAATTGCCATGTAAAAAGCACGGCTGTTTCTAAAACTAAATTTTTTTCTTGATACAATTGCAGGGCAGATTGACAGCAAGCACAGTTGGCCAGATTGTTGGACTCCAGTCAGATGAGATCAAGCAAATAGTGTCAGAATATGCTGAAAAGGTAATTCTGTTCCCTGATTATGCTTTACCAAGTCTTTTTTTGATGCTTGTTAAGGCTTTCATCTTCATTGCCACGTTTCTCTTGAAACAACACTGTTTCACATATGCTGCAGCACAATCAGGATTGATGAAAGTGTCTTAAAGCATTCACAAGTTTTTGGTGTGATAGTACATGTTAATTAATTGCATTCATGAGTAGTTTGGGTCTAAATACCTGCTTAAACATTTTCATGGCTATAGAAGGGCCTGAGTTGATATGTGTTCAAGCTACTAGAGGCCTGAACTCTTAAAGCAAATTCATTGTTAAGCACGGGTCCACAGAGGAGTATTTCTGCTTAGAGAAAAGTCTGGGCCTACTCTACTCAGGATACTGGGATCTTACTTGCACCAGGCTCCAGTTCTAAGCCATGGTCTGGATTTCTAGTTCTGAATCTAGTATCATCTAAACCAAACCTTTTTTTTGCTTTTAGAAGTCAAGGCAATTAAATGTGCATATTAGTTTCATTTATTGTGTTCAGCTGTGATTGTTTCTACAGTAATGTGAAAAGAAAATCTATCTCTTCAAGCAATTAATCCATACAATACATCACTGCCAGATATGAGTTATAGGTCCCTCTTATTTGTCTAGTAGTCTTCTCATATTTCTTCCTTTTTGTTGACGTATATGAGGTATGGAGCTTTCCCATTTGGGAGATAAACCCTATAACTCAACAGCATCTATAGCAAATTCTTGGCCTTTCTTTATTATAAAGGATAGGAAGAGCAGAAGCCCAAGGGTCATATTTCAAAGTTACATTTCTTCTATTCTGAGAGAAGGCAGACAGACCTTGACTATTATAGTAGAACAGTGATTAATACTCTGCAAAGTAAGAACTGATTTAAGTCAAACCAAAAATATATTGCTTTTCAAATCTATTGGATGTGACAAAAAAAAAATTCTGTGTATGTATGCATGCACCAAGAGAAGAGAACTAAGGATGTTATCAAACAGTTTATTGAAGCATCAGCAATGTATGGCTACTGTTCTGATAGTTTTAATACCTCATAGCTATACATAGTCTGCATATTATGCATATTAGGTTAATTGTATGGTGAGGAGGAGGGTCTTAGAATGCATGCATTCCCTTAGAAAAGGGAATGTGATTTAGCTAAAGTATGAGAGGAATTAGTAAATCAGTGTGTATTTATTGAATAGTTCAGTGTTGCAAGTGTTGCTTAGAGGCATTTTTCCTTTTGTAACAAATGCAAAGAAATTATGTAAATTGTCGGGTTAACAAGTCACAATTGGTCTTTTATTGCTGTGGATGTAAAAGTATAACAAAATATTAAACTGCTCTTCAATATGAATAGCACAGAAAATGGAGGAGGGGAAGACAGGTTTTGCCTCTTACTTTCATTTAAAATTAAGCTGTTAACACCTGCTTATGCATACACCTAGAATGAATACCAGGAGCAAATATGAGTTTGCAGTATTTTATATTTCTTGTAACATTTTTGCTGATTATACAGTGTAGTGGTTGCCAACATCTGGTAAATATTCAGAAAGCACTTAGAATTGAAGCCTTTGACAGATTCTGCAAATTATCATCTCAAGTACTCAAAAATTAACTGTTTTTCTCATGAAATACTGGAAAATGGATTAACTAGGAAAAAAAGTCTGCACGAAGTTAATTAACAAAACAGATGGGTGTCAGTATAAAGTGAGGGCTTTCAAAAGGTGCAAATAATGCTTAGGTAAATAATAATGTAGGCATCTAGCTATCAGTGATTTTTAGTCATTCTTTGTCTACTGCAAACATACAATTTCTTCTATAGAAGTTATTAGTGGTAAAGAACGTTTCTGGCAACTTTCCTTTCATGATCTAGAGAGAACAGGAGACTGGGTACAGATTGTTGTCTTCATTTATGTATTTATGAGACACTTTCTGAGTAATGCATGCTGGATAGAGTACTTTTCAAAGACTCATGTCCATAGTGCACACATAAGAAATGGGCTAGAGTGGTGAATGTATTTAACACAGTGAGCATGTCACTGTCATGTGTCCAAGCCACTATTTTAGAACCTAAATACACACTTTTTCAAGCTTTCTTAAAGTTCTGAATCTACATATTGGGGTATGGGGAATCTCTGATACAACAGGCTCAGTAAATAACACAGCTTTAAGGTGTTTTTTAGCATGTTTGAATTTTTTCAATTTTAGAACTCTGCCAGGTTTAACTGTAATGCTGATGCAAAAAACCTATTTCTTCTAGTGTACTGTAATCAACCCATTCCAGAGCACCTGAATTTATTTTTAGCCTAGTTTACCTGTTACCTTTGGGATATAATTGTTGTTCAGCTGCTTACTTATCTTGATGTGAGATAAATCAGTTAAGTCGTTCTCTTGGGTAGTGGGGCACAGTTCTTCTTGAGGAATATAGCAGGTGTGTCCCACTTTGGCATTTCTTGAGCTGCTAAAGAAGCAAAAAGTAATGGCATGAAGTCCAACTGGATGTTATCACTGTTCACTGCAGCAATCTGAGCTTTCTGCTGAGGAGCGACCAGAAAGGCTTGGAGCTGCCCAGCAACATCGAAGGAAGATGGCATCTCTGAATAAGCAGATTTTGCATAAAACCAAAATCCTTGAGGAGGTAAGTATTGTGTATGTAATAAAGAAGAAACATTGATAAATGTGGTTGATCACAAAATGTTTTCCATCCCGAAAAGATTTGCAAACTATCTTATGTACCAGTAATTTGTCATGCTGAACATTCATTTCAGCATCTCTGAATGTCATACTTGCACATCTATAACTAAGCCAATGTGGTTGGGTTTGTATTAAAAATTGTAGAGCCCTGTCTGTGAGGAGGGAGTTAGCTAATCAAAACACACTTTTTTGTGTGTGTCTCTCTGCGAAAAATAGTGTGTCTCCATTTGAGTTGTCATCAGGAATGCTGAACAGACTTTTTTCACAGTTTCAAGAAACAATTTAGAAAGATACTCTAAAATAGGTTTTTGGGTTTGGGTTTTTTTTAATCATTTCCTGTCTCTTCATGTAAGTCAGCTTGTCTGTCTGACTATAGTGTAGGTTTTTTGCTTCCTTGTTTGTTTGTAGGGGATGTTTTTGCACAGTCACTGATTGGTTCACACCTTCACTTATATTCTTAGGGGGAAGAAGCTCTTGAAGTTATAACTTATGTTCTGATCATATCTATAAGTAAGACTAACATCCACCATTCCTTTATTTCAACCTACTTATGGTACTGCCATTTAAATCCACAAAAATATAAGTGGAAAAGCTATGCCATTAATGAAATGTTGCTCTCAATTATGTATATTGCTGTAATCAGCATCCTGCCATCTTTAGCTTGCAGAATCAGATGAAAACATATTACAGCAGAGTCAGTAATTGGAAAAGCTTGCCAAAAACCAAATAGTACTTGAGGAAGAACAGTTGCTGATGACTGGCTGATACTCTGTCCAAAGTACAGCACTGCTCCAGAAACCTTCATCTGTTTTGCATTGCTCTGCTCATATCAGTAACATGTTAACAACTTTTTTCTTAACTGGTTTTACCTATTAAATTTTTGGGGTACAGGGACTTTGAAAGATAGGTGTCTGTATGGCACATTTTATTTAGCAATGATATATCCAGTCTCATGAACAGAGATGAAAGAATGGTAGTTTTGAAAGTTTACCCTGTAATGGTATAACTATGAGAGCACTACATGTTAAACCTTCATGCTCAGATCCTCACTGGATTTGACTTTTTTTGTTGTTTAGTGCCTAAGAGTACAGTCTTTTATTTAAATGTTATTTATGTCTTCAAAACTTAAATCTCTTTTCAGTGAAGCATATGCTGTGAACCATTTTTTGAAGTCTCAGACTCACATTCAAATAATACTAAGTTTAAATAAAGCTATAGAAATAAAATATGCACACAAAAATTGGAAAGACTAATTTCCTATCCTTTTCTTTACCTCTCCTTTTTTTTCCAGCTTTAATAAAAATCTTTATAGACTGGTATAGGTTCTTCTTTATTTTTCACAGGAAAAAGTTCAGTAGGATAAAGTGTGACAGTGTTTTAGTTGGCAAATATTAGAACGCATTTCCTTTGGAACGTGCTGGACCAAGTGGTGGTGTTCTTAAACTGATGCATTTCACAATTCCTCTCCATTCTGGAGTAAAATATTAGAAAGTGTTATGATATACTTTGATATGATATTATGATAGACATATACTGGATGCCTGCTCAGTCTGATAGTGTCTGTGTACTAGGACACTGTACCACAGCCTTTGCATTGTGAGAACAGTTCATGTTCATGGAGACAGATAGCTCAAACTTCATCTTGGGGAGGACAGCCCAGGTGCAATTGTGTGCTCAGGGTGGCACTAGGAATCTGGTGGCTAAGCTTTCAGAAAATGAAAATGTACACTAGCAGAGGTCAGCAGCCATGCTGTTCCCTTGATCTGTCTTGCCTAGTTGAGCAAGAGAGTCAGAGACTGGTAAATGAGCTTAGCAGTTGTGGGTGGCTTTTGCAGCTCTTCTGTGTTGTGCTGTTAGGAACTGGAATGCAGACAAGATCCACCAGTATCTGTATGGATTTCATTCTTAATGACTGAAGTGTTCACCAGCATTTTTTTCTGGAGCAGATGGCTCTTAGATTCTGTAGAAGTGTAACATAGAGTGGCTGCTGAATTAGTAATAGAGAATATGCCTGTAAGTGGATATATGCTGAGTGCTTTACATTTTCATGACTGTTGCAAGTAATTTGCTTTAGCAGTTTCCCTGGCATAAGAATGAATGTATTTGCTGCTTTCCATGTACTGATGAGAAGAAAACAGTTTGGAGCGGAAAAGAAACATAATAGTAAAACACACCAGGTTGGCAGAATCCTTACTTCATTACAGATCTGCTCTTAAGTGCCAAACAAAATTAATAATACACTGGAAAGCTTAAATGTTTTCTAAATCTGTTGCCATGCACTTTCCCATTTTAACAGTTCAGAGCCCTATTGTGATTGTGTTGCTTATTTGCAGCACGTCATGGTGTCTCTGCTATGTTTTTATCTTTAAAAAAATGTATTGAGATCAAAAAGCCAAATATAATCCTATTATCACTTTAATAAAGATTCCCTGGCTTTTTTTTGTTTTTTCTTGCCACTTGCCAAAACCAGTTCTTGCAGTCATTGACAGTCAAGACCCCCTGTGTAAAAAATGGGCAGTTTTGGCTTCAATACTGCAATAAGTTTTGGCAGGAGTTCTCATAACAAATAGTTCTTCAACCTTAATGTCAATTTTCAGGAGATTTGGACTGCAGTCTTTAATTACAATCTTTTTCAACTAGTTAGAATATAGTCTATTGGTGAATTAGTGGTGAAAATTGGGGGAAAAAAACCCAAACAAACAACAGACAAAACCTCCAACAATTAAAAAGCTTTCTTTTTAAAAAATTTGGCTGTGGAGAAGAATGGGTGGAATGCTGAGTCCCCATGTTGTGGACAGCAAACCAAACCAACGTGAAAATAAGTGGAGCAGAAAGCACTTTTGTAACTCCAGTTCCTTTTTTGTTGTTACTAGTAACAATGTTATCTTAAATCGTAAGGACTATAGGGCAGGTTATTCTTCTAAAAGTAGCTTCTGTGAATTAGCTTCTGAGCATACAAGGCACCTGGAGTAGGACTTTCTGCACAAGTGTGTAGTGAGACAAGGGTCAATGGCTTAAAACTTGAGGAGGGGAGATTTACATTAGATACTAGGAGGAAATCCCTTGCTATGTGGTCAGGCAGTGGTACAGGTTGCCTAAGGGATGTTGTGGATGTTGACAAGGGAACTATCCAGTGGCTTTGTTAGACTTTCCATGGTTACACAAAAGAAAGTCATAGACCAGCATGGTGATTTGGAGTGGACATGACTATGGTGTGGTGCCATGGCACTTCTAGGCAAGTCTTGAATCACCCTAACTTATTTAGGGTAGTAAAAAAATGAAACTAGGCTACTATAGCCAGGCAAAATAACTAATCAGTTTAGCAGAGATTCTGTCCAGTAAGTTGGCATCCAATTTGTAAAGCTACACTTTGTTCTGGGACCTAATGCATTTAGGAGATCAGGTGGGAAAAGCTGTTGTTAAACATGGAGCCAGAATTTTTGCACTCAGCTTCTCTCAGAGTAGATAACCAAACAGTGTTTGTGATGGCTGGCCTATTGTTTAACAGACAACTACTATTAACAGCTCAAATATTGCTGTTTTCAATTACAGGTGTAGTTAGCATGATTATAGAATCAAATTCTCATTTTTCTCTTTCATTATAGTTGCAAGCTCAATGTGCTGATCTGCAGGCAAAATGTACCGAAGCAAAAAAGAGTTTAACTGAGGTAATCTTCCTGTGGTTTTTCTCTGCACTGATTCTGCCTGAATCATTCTTGAAAAGTTTGTTGTGTGAAGGGTTGTGTTAAATTGTGAAGCTGTTTGGCAGCTACCTTGCTGATCCCATGGTGTGGGGAAGCTGAGTACCAGGAATAATTTTCTGTGTGGAAGTGTATTTCACTTTATTATTAATTTGTAACCCTTAGGTTAAGAGTTACGGTGAAAAGCTGGACAAGGAATTGGCAGCCTTAGAAACAATAGAAGCCCAAGCAGATTCTAGGTAAGTTTCTTTCTTTATGACCTTTGAAATTCTGAAAAATCATGGGGTTTAAAATTAATCATTCAATGGTTTTTGTTGATCTAAAAAAATAACTCAAATGTTAAAATCAAAGAACTCCCTTCCCTTCCAAAGACAGGAAAATATGGTATATTCTAGTGTTTATAAAATTTTAGATATATTTTTATATATAGAAACATCATATTCAGTCAGAATGGAAAGTGTCAGTTTGTAATTGAAAAGAATTGTAGGTGTCTAAAGCAGAAATCCCTGGATACCAGTAGATGGGTCTTCCTGATTTTCTTTTCCTTTATTTGAAGCCTTCATCTCACATGAATGAAACTTTCACAATAATGAGGTCAGAAAATAGAAAAATTGTCAAAATACTCAGTGTAATACTAGGCTTTATCTTGACCTTTGCATGCCAATGGTGATACTTGTTTTTTTAATTGACACAGATTTATTTAAAAAATTATTTAGAATTTAAGATTATTCTAATATCTTTTAGTTCTCCATATGTTTAAATTGGAAGCTAAAGGTCTAATGTGGTTTACTGGATCTTCAAATTTAGCGTATTACAGAGCCTGCGGGCGCTGGTGGCCATGAATGAAAACCTAAAAAGCCAGGAGCAAGAGTTCAAAGCACATTGTAGGGTAAGTTTTAGTTTCTTATAAAAGGATTCATTTAAAACTTGGTAAATAAACATTATATTTCTTCTTGATTTGTCATTACGGGGTGAATCTGAGCACACAATGTGTGTAGTCAGCTTCTAAATGATGTGCTGTCAAGCATCCTGCTATCCCCTGTTAAGGTCTCAGCTAAAAGCAACAAACTCTTTTTGTTTTGAAGGAAGAAATGGAGAGACTTCAACAAAGTATTGAGAATATGAAAGCTGAGGCAGTGGAAAATGGGGAGGAACAGGTAATAGCAAATGTCTGTGTTTTTACTGTCAATTTTTGTTTTCTAATGTTGGTTTAGGCCCTTCTAGTTTCTGACACGTTCTCATAAGCACAGAAATATCTTTTGCAATCTGAAAATTTCTACATACAGTCGACTGTTAAAAAAAAAAAAAGCTAGTCAATTTCAACTGTTAACATTAAAAGATGTTAAATTTTTAATTATGAATCACTGTTGAAAAAAGTAACAGCAAAAGGTGGTGTTATTGTGGGAGCCATTGAACAGAAAATAGAAAACCCCAGAAAACAAAGGCAGTCTTCACAATTTTTCTACTGTAATACAAAATTGTTTTGGGTTCTCAATTCTAGGAGCCAAATAAGATTATAGAACAGCAGTATAAATCTGAGAAAGATAAACTTCAAAAGATCCGGCTGTTACTGGTGAGTAACTCTTTGTAAATTTACTTGTAAAAAATTATTGATGTTTTCTTATCTTGTAATTCTAATACATTTTTTGTTGCTCTAAAAGTTTTTCTGTCACAAATCAATTACAAAAAAAATGGAGCCTCAGCCAGTGTGCTGCTTTTTTTTTTTATTTTTTATTTTTTGTAATTAATTGTTCAGTAACAACACGCTGCTTGGGGGGGGCTTTATCCATTTTAAGAAGAGAACAAGAAGAGGCTTTGTTTTCTCCCTTCCTAACTTTCTATTCAGGCACGAAGAAACAGAGAAATAGCCATTTTACAACGCAAGATTGATGAAGTACCCAGCCGAGCTGAGCTAACACAGTATCAGAAGAGATTTATTGAACTTTACAGTCAGGGTATGTATATCAAGCAGGGACATCCTGCTGAAGGCTAAAGCCCTAGCAGGAGGGCAACTGCATTTTAAGCATATGGCATGTAACAGCAGCACTTGCTAATTTTGTGGTGTTATAAAGGGTCTTTTGGTATTCAGGCTATGCTACCTGCATACACCTTGTTTTCAAGGCTTTAATTCTGACTGTAAGAATTTTCCTGAGGATGAAGCTTGATGCACAAGATCTCTGGACACAATTTTATCTGCATCAGCTTCAGCCATTAAGGTTAATGACCAGTGTGTTTAGAAAGTCCTTAAAGAAGTTTATAAATGGGGTTGCTGTAAATTTGAATTGCGTTTAATTGTTTGCTCCTAATCTAACATTAGATTTTTTGGTAGGAAGCATGCAAATTGAATTAAAATTCCCAAGTTGTTTTGTTGAGTTGGTAACAGAACATTGACCTGCTTGGAGGATGAGGGTTTCATATGAAGTACAGAAAGATTTAAGTCAAAGACTTGTCCAGCTTTGGATGTAGTTTTAAGATGCTTTGAACTTTATGGAGCTTTATTTTCTATAGTGAGAGATATGTGTAGTACCTTGGGTAGCACACTGGTCAGTTGTGGCCAGCAACCTGAACTATACAAGCTATGTTTCTGAGCTGAAAACTTCAGCCAGTCTTCCTGTGAGTTGTGGTATTTTTTTAGAAGCTTTTAATTTAGTCACATTCAAGTTATCTTCAGATTTTCCAAAACCTTTTTCTTTGAAGCTGATCCAAGGAGTGTTGGACAGCACAGTCTTCAGTGATGCCATCCAGCCTCACTGGTTCTGTAGTAAAATGCTTTCAAGTTCCAGTATTTACTCCTTTATTTTTGACATAACAGAAGCCTCTTCCCTTGAAAAGTTCAAGCTCTGGTTTCAAGAGAATCAGTGAGCTAATTGGCTGCTGCTTCCTCTTCTTGCTTTGTCTGTGTTACCTCAGACATGGGCTCTGGTATGTGCCTTAAGACTCTATGAGCTGGTACAACTTTCTAACCCAATGGAAATCCTGAAAAGTTTTGTCTCTCTGATGGTATGTGGAATACACTCATAAAAGATCTGTGACTACTAGAACTGCTGCAAGAAAGGGAAGAGCTGCAGGGAGGAAATGTTTTGGGAAGAGCCTGGTGTCTTCCATTTGGCAGCAGCAGCTCTTGCAAAAAAACCAACTAAGAACAAACACCTGACATAAGCCTGTTGGTCATCCTCATGTTCATGCAGTTTTTTAAGAAACAGCCTGACTTCAGCATTTGGAAAATCTTTGTGGAACATGCTGAAGAGCTCTTACTAATTTGTCAACCTATCCCAGGCTTTCCTGAATTCCTCAGTGCTTTCAGGCTCCCAGCACTCAGCGTGTGCAGAACGTGTCACAGCCATACTGCAGCAGTGAGAAAACCCTTTGGTCCTGAACATTTTCTGGATAGCCACTGCTGGATGTCTGTCATTAAAGCATTCAACTTGGAGCTTTGGGTTGCTGTTGGGCTTCAGCTGGAGAACCCAAAAACTGGAGTTTCTTTAAAACTCTGGATGTTTAATGACACCGTGGTGTGGGAGGAGGGAGGTCACGCTGTCTGTAAATGGTTTCTTCAAAAGTTTAGTCGAGTACATCAGTTCACTAAAAGTTGGTTTTTTTGAAGGTGGCAACTTGTTAGCCTCTAATGTAATGACCATGACTTGACTCAGTCTCACTCATGTCCTCTGGAATAATTTTCATTATCAAATCATTTGATCTATTTTAACCTATACATGTTTTTGCAGGTTCAGGATTCAACACAGTGCCTCATATATTAACCATAGTAATTTTTGCCAGCTGCCCTGCTCCATTGAACTTTTTCCTTGTGAATCACATGTATCTTAGGTTTCCTTCATCACTGAAGACCTAGAGAATTAGATGCACAGTCCAGCAGATTTGAGTATCAGCCATCATCTTGCAGGCCCAAAGGGAGTGCATGTCTGAGCCTTACCTTCCCCACCAAGCTGTGACTGAGATCTGCTATAATCACCTAAACCAGAAAGTATTATTTGGAAAGAAAGCATTATTTAATCCTATCAGCATGAATAAATTGTAAGAAGAGAAAAAGATCTTTAAAAGAATGAAGACTGTCTTGGGCATCTCGCACATTTGTAGCTTTAAATATATGGCATAATGCACTTTTCCCATGCAGTCCTATCAAATTACACATTTCCTGTGCCTGCCCAGCCTGTGCCTCCCTGCCAGCATGAGCAACCTGTGAGAGAGCAACTATTAGCAGCACAGCAGTTAGGATATAAGGGTAAAGCTTATGAAAAAAGGATGAACAGAGAGTGGTGAGGAAGCACAGCTGATAGTGCCAATGTGTTTGCATTAAGGACTGTCAGCAGTTGAGGCTTAATTTAAACACTGAGCTGTGCTGGTGTCATAAAATCTGATAGCTGCAAACCCTGCTGGAGATTTACATGCTCTGGGAGTATTTTTCCAGAATGTATTCAATGGTGCATTTGATTATTGATGGTGGAAAGTACTTTATATAAAGCCTGCATAGTATTTTTTACAGATTCCATTTCATCTTATGCTCTGTTATTATTCTACCCTTTTTGTTTGCAGTCTCAGCAACTCACAAAGAAACAAAGCAGTTCTTTACTCTTTATAATACACTGGATGATAAGAAAGTATATTTGGAAAAGGAGGTAAGAAGATTATTGTTTTATAAATACTCAGTCTGCTGAGAAGGAGATAGTGGGTTTTTTACTTGGTATTTACCATATTCAGTCATGTCAGAGCAGAGTTGTCAGTCTTTGAGAGTAAAAATGGAAGCAACTGATTCATCAGAGTATTTGTAATGTTGGGGTCTGTGTTACACAAGAAATGTTACTGCAGCATGTTTAAAATTACTGTGTTCACAAAACTTGACTAACATTTGATTAGCAAATATCTCTGCCTGGGTATCACAGAACCATATTACCCTCTTACTCTCTTTTTGCTTGATGTCTTTTATTATGAACCAGTGCAGCAGTGTTTAACTTTGGAGAGCAAATTCCAAAGTTAGTTCTCAGGGTCTGAACCTGCCTACATGGAAGTTGCTGGTAATTTTACTGGATCAGGGCCAGAAGAGTAGTTTCATTAAAGCAACTTATTTTGTTCCCCTTCCCCCCCTCCCTACTCTGTAGAGTTTCAGCTCATTCTTTGGTCTGACTTAATTGGGTGATTTCCATTTTCTTGTTTTTTGCCATGGCAAGCATGTGACTTGAGTAAAGATGGAGAAATAGGAGTAATCAAGGCTGGATGAAAATGATGACAGTACTTTAAAAATGCATGCTTTGCTGCTTCAGTGCTTCTCCGTTTATTCAAATAAAATAAGAACAGATAGTTTTGCATTAGTTAGATGTAATTGCTTAATTTGTGAGACAAGCAGCAGTGAAATCTCTGACTGTGTAAAGGCACTATCTCCCTCCTGCTTTTGAAGATGGTGAGCAGCCATTTCCTTCCCTTAAGCAGCTACTTTGATCCATGTGCTAGATAGTTTTCAGGTTTTCAATTCAGAAAAGTCAGTAGTTTGTGTAGCTTTTCTAGGGGGCATGTGATCCTGACCACTGCTTGCCATACAACCCAACTGAAGGAATATGTTTAAATACAGAAATAGTCTCTAGTGGTTAACCTATGCTGTATGTACTGTACCTGTGCTATAGCTGTGAGGAAAGGTAGTTGGGGAGCAGGAGAAACTTTGGGCAACCAGCGGCCCTTCAGCCTAGAAAATGTTAGGCATGTGCAAAAGCACATTGATTGTGGAGGGGAAAATCATCATCCCTTCCTGATTCTTCTATTTAGTTCTCTAGTAACAGGGTATGGTTTACTTGCTTTGGTACTGATAGCCTTGAGAAGTGCTCCATGGGAGTCTGCTGGAAAGCTCACTGACAATCTGCTTCTGTGCACAACTTACAGAAATACTCAGAAATAAAATATCTTTTTCCTTTTGCTAATACAGAAGTCTGAGCTTCCTTACTTCCTTACTTACTGTTTTCATTCTGCCATGCTAAAAACTTTTCCCAGTTTGTCCTGGTCCAAGTCCTTGAAGGCATGACTGCAGTGGCAGGGTAGATCTGACCCTTTCTGTTGCAGAAAAAGCATTGTACTGCTCAATTAATGCCAGAATTCAAGCTGCATCACAGTAAATGTGAAAGAAACTTCTACTAACCAGGTGATTTTACATGTGTAAATAATAAATGTAAAACCATCTCAAGTTCTGTGTTTAATTGAGGCTCATGGCTTTTTTACTCATGTGCATACATGTATTTTGAGGTAGGTCAATGACCAGTATCTTACCAATAACCTGCAGTGATGATTGTCATGTCCTCTAGAAATATTTAATTTCTGAGAGAGATTTCAGTTTATCATGAGAAAATGCTGTTTCTAAAACTTATTCTACCTTATTTCTAAAACATTCTACCTGATGGTCCCAAAGATCCTCAAATTACCTTGGAATTAGTGGTGTAAGTTACCTTTTCATCTCCTGAAAACACCACTGAGAATTTTCCTTGTAAGTTTTTCTAGTATCAACTTCTTAAAAGCCTGCAATGACACCACAGAGTATCAGTTACCTACTGAACATCCAGGAACCCTGGGTGTTACATATAATGGCTGCCCAGAGGTCCTAGCAAATGCCTTTCCTAAGTCTGTAAGAAGATTATCACGTTTTTTTGTGTCTATGGTTTTTCATTGCTTCCATTTTATTTGAAATGTTGAAATGTATTCCTAGCATGTTATCTGCAACCTGTTCTTTTATAATACACCAGATTTGAAATGCTGCGTTAAGTAGCAGCTATAGAATTCACATTGCTTTAAGTTCTCCCTCAGGTTAGGATTTAATACAGTTTTGTTTTGTTTTCTTTTGTGGGCAAGCCTGTGAATTTAAAAAGCATATAGAGATTGTTTTTGAAATGGACACATAAAAACCAGCTGACAGAATACAGAGCAGATGTGTTTCATTGTTGTATGAATTGAGAGTACTCTTGCCAGTATAATTCAGTGCCTCTTTGGGGGTTTTGGTTGAATTGGTTTTTTTGGGTTTTGGTTTTTTTTTCAATTTCAAGCTTCACTTACATGGATATAATTTCAAAAGGCAAATAAATTGATCAAGGGTTTCTCTTAGCTTGATGTCAATCACAAGAGAGAGAAGTCTGAATGTCTTTTGATGCGGTCTTTGTTAAATGTATAATATGAGATTTCCATGTGTTGCTTTTAATATTAGAACCAAGGTTTCAGCAAGTAAACATTGTCTAGTAAAGTACAAAAGATGCCTCTGGCATCTGAGGTTCAAAGATTTCTGGAATACGTTTGTGCATTTTCTTGCAATTTTCTCTCTTTTTTTTTTTTTCTTTTCATTTTTTTTTCCCTTCCAGCAAAACCAACCCTTTCATTGTATATGCTTTGCATAATTGCTTTAAAATAGCAATACCAGGAATTGTTATACAGGGGAATTTTGGCTGCAAAGGTCATAGTTCTGTCAAGAAAGGGTTTTGTGGATATAATTATGATTTTAATTACATTTGGTGAAACACTGATTTTTAAAATACTTTAAACTCATTTTTTCATTATGTCTTTGACTTTTTGGGGTTTAAACACCGATTTTACTGTTTGCAGTGTTACATACCAGAATTCTTACTGTGCAATGGTTGTGCAGTATTACTTTCATGACTTAAATGTTTTGTAATGTAAACTGTAATTACATTCTTAAGCGCACGCTGATGGGAAGTACATTGAGGGAGAGATGTGGACTTGGCAAACATTGATGAGTCATGCAGTAATTTCTTTCCCTTCAGTAACAGGAATTCTTAAGCATATTAGCAACTTTGAAGCCTATTCAGGATTTGTTTGAATTTTTTCATAGTAAAGTTAGGAACAACAGCAGGGTGTGCCATGCCTGTGCTTATTGCTATCTCATTTTGATGAAAGGTTTTAAAGATTTCCAGAGCAGAAGGGCAAGTGATTCTCTTGGCAATACATAGCTTTGTTTAGTGCAGAACACTTTCAAGTATTTGTCCAAAGAGAGAGAATCTCATTAATTGCTACTTGGTAAATTCTAGTGCTCATAGCAGTAAGTAGAAAGGAAAAAAAAGAATCAATTGTGAAAACAAAGAAAACATTCAGTATATAATAATTTAATTAGTTGGGGGATGTTACCAGAGAGCAACAAAATTTTCCTTTGATGCTGTTAGAAATTTCTATTTCTGTCTCGATTCACTGCAATAAGTGTCTTATAAAAGAAGCCACAAATGTCAAATGCCATTCCATGACACTGGAATTTTTTTTCTTTTTTCTGATGCAATGTTCTGCTTAGGTGCTAAGTTTTTTTTCTTCTTTCCTGATTCACAGGTTAACTTACTGAATTCTATTCATGACAACTTTCAGCAGTAAGTAATGGTCATTTTTCCCTTGATAGTTGACAGACAGTGTCTAAACATTTATTGGAATTTTTCATGAACTTAAGCTATTTAATAAGAGTTTAATTATGTTTAAGCCAATATTTGGAGAGTAAAAGACTTTGGAATTACCTGACTTCTATAGCAAATGTGTTTTTAATCTAGCTTTTCAGCTGCAGTTGTGGAAAGAAATAATTCAGTCATATTTTTCCTGGCATTAATTTAAATGTTTTTCACCATTTTATGTAGCTGTGGGTATTACATTATGTACGAAGCATTAGACTAGGATACATTTTGGACATGTTTATGATAGACAAATTCTATTTAAAGGTGCTAATGAAATATGAAGTCTTTAGACAAAAATGTGGATCCCTTGGAAATTTGAGGTCAAATATCAGTCTGTAATGTAAATGGCTTTTTTTTTTTGTTTGCTTCATTGGCTTGTTTTGCTTAAAAAAAATGTCCAGTATGAATTTTTGTCATAGCAGTGCAGTTCAATATAGTTTAATATATTGAAGTAATTCTTCCTACTGTATCTTTTTATAATGCTGTTGTGAAATTACAATATTCTTTCATTTTTTCAGAGTAATTCACTATCTCTTTACTTACTTCTAGACAGGTGTCTAGGTGTTAGGCCAGAAGTTTTAATTTATTTTTTTTTAATGTGTTTTGTTTGTGCTTTTTTTGTGACATCCAAAACTTTAAATTATAACATAAACCAGGAATTAAGTAGTTCAGATGTTTTCCTGTGCAGCAGGGATTATATGTAGGTTTTGCTCAGTGATGAGATCCTTTTCATTCTGTCCATTAAGTAGAAACAAATGGTGTAATGGACAACTAGATAGGGATTTCTGTTGGGTGGGGGGTATTTTATTTTCTTTGGATTGTATTTCTTAATCTATTTAAGATGAGCTCTGATCTTAAAATTACTTCTGGATGTTGGCTATTAGGGAATAAATTTATCTTTTAGAATATTAACTCATCTCCTAATCCTCTACTTACCTTCTTAATATTTCCAGCAGCTGCTTTTCTGAAGTTTGTGCTTTTGGTTATCAAATAGCAATTTAGTTCTATATAACAGATGAAAGACAGGGACAGACTTGAACTGACCATGAGAACACTTGTGATGAGTTCTGTAGTCTCTGTTCCCATCTCTGTGATAGTTTTTACCAGCTGTAAAGCTGCACTGTTACCTGAAATCAGTGGTTCAAAAGATGAATTTTTACATAGAACACTAAGCAGTGGGAATTCTTGGACACAGGTAACATGCTAGGCAACTGTAGATGAGACAAGCTGTCCCACATCCCTCTTTCTTTCTTTCCAGAGCCATGGAATCTTCTGGGTCTCGTGAGCAGTTCCTACGGCAAATGGAGCAGATTGTAGAAGGCATCAAACAGAATCGAATGAAGGTTACAGACTCTTCTCACTTTCTTTGCTAGAACCTAACAATTAGTTCAGAAAAGCCTCTTGGCTCATAAGTGTGCATTGAGAAATCTGTTCTGTGAGGTGCAAATTAATCAGGCAACTAACAAGTATTATTTTATTATTTCTTTAACCTGATTTAGAAAAGACTCTGTGTTGCTGATGAGTGTGTTGTGTCCACATAGCAAATGAAAGGGCTTTGTGGGTGAGCAGAGCCCCAGTGGCCATTCAGAGACTGACTGCTTCTGGTAAGACATGGGGGCTCTTTTGTAAAAGCACAGCCTCAGTGGGCTTGTGTTAAGTGGGCTTGAGGCAATGCTAGCATGAGGTCCACCCAAGCAGCTCCAAGTAAAGCTCTCCACAGGCAAATTTGCATATAGTGGATAGGCTTAAGTACTTCCTGATAAAATAGTTACTAACTTGCAGCTATTTAATTGCTTCACTCTCTTATTTTCATATGAAAACATATTCATATTCTCAAAAGTCCCATGAAGGGGCTCTGAAATTATTTTCCATACGGAGACAAAAATTCTTGCTAGTGGACTATAGCTGTTCTTTATTTGAATTTAAGTGGAAGGATGATTAACTGTGAATCAGGATATACCAAAGTGTGTACTGAAGGGGCAGTCAGATCCAGGTATTGAGCTGTTTTATCTCAAAAGCTAAATAGAAATTTCAAGTACAAAATATAAGCATGCGCATATAGAAAAGCCAGAACAGGATGCAACTCCAGCTGTATCAGAGCTCTTCTACAGTAATAAACTCATACTATAAGAAAAAAGACATTTGCTATAATCTGCTGTGATTGAAGAGGTGGATAGTTCATTGCCTGTTTTTGTGATTAAATATTTATTGTTTGCTTGACTTCTTTTCGGAGAGGACAAAATGACAACAGAAAGAATAGGGATATTGGTGGTTGTATATATGGGTCATCTTTCTGTCATGAAGGCTGCTGAGCTAGTGAGTGGCTCAGCATCTAATTGAGATTATGAAAATATTTCAGAAAAGTGCAGTCCTGACTAATGAAGACGAACCTGAAAATAGCTGTATTCTTTTAGTTTAGAAAAATGATATTCCTTTAATTGCTGCAGCAAGCAACTGTCCCAAACCGAGTCTGTCCAGGAGTTCAGTGTTTTGTTTCCTGTCTTTTATTCCATTATGCACACAGAACTGGGTAGCAGTGCAGTAAATGCACACAAAGCAGCCTGAGAGTTCTGCTATGATTTACTTCGAGGTTCTTGCAATTGAACTAAATCTTTGGTGTCCATAAAATAATTCTGGACACTCTTACTATATTCTCAAATTGAATCAAAAGTTTCAGCTGCTTCATGTACTGATAAGGGAGGGGGAAGTGAATGGGAGCTATCCTGTCAGATGGCTCATTTTTGGGGGTGAAAATACAATTTCAGCATCTCTTGTTTCTGAAAGCAATGACAGTTCATGTCACTGTATTCCTGCCCTGGTAGATCGGTCACTGGCAGATTGGGAGAGAATTCACAAGTGACATCTCATTCCTATGTGTAGGTGTTTGGATCAGCAGGAGCTGGCAGTTACAACTAATGGAATAAAACAAAGAGTTTCTGAACAAAAAATCTGAGCTTCTCTCAGTTGAGAGGAAAAAAAAAAAAAAGATCATGATGGAGTAGATAATAATTTGATTGATTTGTCAATACCAGTGAGAATACAGACAACAAATGGATGTTAAGAAAGTTTTAACAGTTCATATGGTTCCTTGGAGAAGAGCTCTGCAGCAAAAGGGAAGGGGTTTTTTTATTCTTTGCCTAGGTTATGTCTGTTGGATGACTTTTTCAACAGACAGGCTAGTTGTATGCTGCAAGGGTTATTCATCCCTGTGATGGTTCAGTCTTGCCTATTCCACTTCTGTCTGCAGTGCATCAGAAGTGCTCATGGCACCCACAGTTTCACCATTCACTCTTAAAGTACATCCACTTTAATTGGCTTTTGTACAGCTCTGAAGGCCTTATAGCTTATCCTTGAAGAGAAATTTCAGTTTTGGAAGCCCATCATATTGTAACTGCATTGTAGAAGAGGCCTAAGGAGAAGTCAGGCATACTTGTCAGCAAGAGTGAGTAACTTGCAAGCAAGCACTTCTGTGATAGCAGATTCTGATGAGGCTTTCTGAGGACAGAGTAAGCAAGTTTCTGCTGAGAGGAGCATGCTGAGAGATTTGTCATGGTCGTCCATAAAGGAAGCAATGTATCTAAGGATAAATCATCTTTCTAGAGGATAAAAGGATATCAAAGGATAAATAGGGCCTTATCTCTTGACAAGCTTAGTTCTTAGATGTTTTAGCAATGCTGGGTTTAGTCTCATCCTAAAAGAACAGGACACATGTGGTAATGCTTTTTTCTGCATTAACACCTTTGATGTTTATTCTTCCTTGTGCATAACTTTAAAAAAACCTACTGGTTTAAAAAAAAAGTTATGTTAGGAGAGACTCTCTTTGATTCTGTAAAGGAGATATCTTGTTAGTAGTGTTTCTAGTCAGGGAGAGTTTGAGGTCTGCTCATTTCTGTTGGAAGTCAGAGGATACAAGTCTAGAAATGCAGCAGGGTCTGCTGCTTTGGAATGACCTGGTTGTCTTGCAGTTCTTGGGACTGCATTTTTCCCTGTCCAAATTTAGGAGGTGGGAGCCTGTCAGAGAGCAAGCAAAAATAATTTGGGGGGAGGGCAGTACAACAGGGCTTTTCAAGTAGGTTGTGCCCTAGCACCAAACAGAGCAGAAAAATTTACTCTCTAGACTAGCAGAAAACTTGTCTGTGGTGCTGTGATGGAAGAACTTTATTAGAACCACCTCTGAGAGGAAGACAGTCTTTCTACAGTAAGAGCCAATTCCCTTCACATTTAGGAACTGAAGTTATGTTTGTCACAAAAAGAAAAGAGAACTCTTATGTGTGGGTCCTGAGCAAGCACAGCATTGCACAGGAATGCAAAGATGTCTCCCTGTTTGTTACATATAACAAAAACAGCCAAATCAGTATCTCACTGTGGCCTTTTCTTTTTTTGTTAATAAATTTAAATGTGCCATCAATGAGCTAGGTTTCTAAGTAAGGTTGAGGGAAGATTCCTGGGTTGCAGAGCTGTGAGCCTCAGTTTAATTCTGAATACTACCTATAGTGCCACTGGTGATGAGACTTCAGCAAGAGGTTTTTAATGTTTTTGGTAAGAGCCTAAATGGTCATTGCATTTAAAGCACAAGAGATATCACTTAGGATGCATCTGTCTCCCATTGTCTATTGTAGTCAAAAGTTTACAACTGTCTATAATAGAGAACTGTTTCCTTACAGAAGTGTGTGTGTGTGTGTCCCTTAGACAATGTATAATCTCTTAACCTTCTGGTATAACAGATGGAAAAGAAGAAGCAAGAAAACAAAATGCGACGAGACCAGTTGAATGATGAATACTTAGAGCTCCTAGAGAAACAGAGGCTTTACTTTAAAACAGTGAAAGAATTTAAAGAGGTAAAAACATTTTTGCTAATTAAACTGGTAGGTGTTTAGTGACCCATTTTGGCCTGACTTATGCATCAATAAAATGTACAGAAATTTCTAATATTATGTGTATTACACCACGTTCATGATGCCTGCTGATGAGGCATATGATTTTGGACTCTGTATTTGAATCTGGAAATGTTTTTCTTCACTGATAGACTAGCACTGCCTCCATGTTACAAGGAAAGCATTAATTTGTTACCAAACTAGCTGAATATTTAGGTTACCAAATGGAATCTCTTGAAGATCTGTGAGCAGTAAGGTTGGGAAGAGAGAGAGGTGTGAATAACGGGGGGAATCTAGAGTCTTGGTAGGTAGAAATACCTCTAGGAACCAGCCTTGTTTCCTAACCACTGTGAAAGCACTGTTAACACTTCATTGCTTGAGCCTTTCCCAAGCTTTTTATCGTAATGTGCCTTTGTTAGTTATTGTCTCCATGATAATGAATGACAAAGTAGTGCTGCCAGGCAAAATTGACATTTGGCTTCAGATGTTTGAGGAAAAACATCTTTCTGTAATTTGCCCTCCTTTGTTTCGGGACAGTTCCTTTCTATTTTGGACAATGTGCATTGAAACTGTTCAGCTTTTCTCACATGCATGATTTTATGTCCCAGCTGCATAAGTTACATGGTGGGTTTTTTGGTTGGGTTTTTGGTTTGTTTTTTTTTGGTGGAAGCATAAATTAAGCAATTTGTCTTGCATTACCTTGTGAGGGAACTTCTACTCAGTCTTGCAAATGAAGTTATGGTTCTTGTGGTGTTGAAATCAGGTGTTGTGTTCTTATAGAGTTGTTCCCTGAACGCTGACTTCTTTTGCAAAAAGCCCTCTGAAGTTCCAGATCACCTAGCAGTAATCTCAACTTCATATTTATTCAGTTTATAAGAATAGATTTTCTCTAAGTTCTTGTAGTAAGTCTAGAGGAGTGGTCAGGCAGCATGCCTTTGGGCTTAAATGTTATAGTTTAATGAATATTTCCATTGGAATAACATGATGGATGAATCAGAATTACCTTCAGCTCATCACTCACTCCAGACTACTTTGGATTTTGGAGATATTTCAAAATAAAGGGTTGAGTTTTGCTGGTGGGAAGATTGTAACTAATGGAATTAAGAGCAACTACCTCTTTATGTGTTTGCTTTCTGTTACCAGGAATGCCGTAAGAATGAAATGCTGCTGTCCAAGCTGAAAGCTGGCTCTTCCTGAAGAATTCCAGCTGGTGAAGTTCACAGATGATTGTTCAGTCCATTGAATCTCTTTTGTGAGGTGATAGTTAAAACTGCAATGTAGATATATATAGATATATATATATAAAAATATATATACACTCATCTGTAAAAGCCTTTTTTTTTTCTCCAGTATGTATTCAGTTTTACATTCCTTCATCACATGGCTGTATTATTCATTATTGCCTCCACTACACAGTAAAGAGTTAACACAGTACAGTGAAATAGAAATATTGTCTAATTTTATTTATTTGGGGTTTTTTTCTACATCACAATGGTTTTTGTTTGTTTGTTTAGGTTTTGGTTGTTTGTTTTGGAGGGTTACTTAGGTCAATATTCTAGAATAAGAGATATGTACTGTGTAATATGTCAAGTACCACAAGATGAGCACTGTGCAATGCAGTAGTTGGTTAATTTTGGCCAAACAAACTCACAGCATGAGATTCTTGAAATTCTCTTCACCAGCTAATAACATCACATTATTTTAATTTACAGTCTAGCCATAGATAGGAGTCCAAAGGAGAGAAATTAATTTCTGATGGTCAAGACGCAAACTTACTTTGGATAATTCCTGGTGTAAAATTATAGATTTATATTTTTATAAAGTCTAGATGTTGTATAAATTTCTTTGAAGTTTCATTTTTATATATAGAGAGTGTGCTTGTTAAATTAATAGCTCCCAGAAAAAAAAAAACCTTAATCACTAGGGCCTTCATGTTATCCCTGGCTGGGATGAAAAGCAAAGTCTGTGTCACCTCTATTATAAGAAGATAAAGATTCAGACATTCTGCTCAAGTGAACTGATGCTCAACTTTGAAGTCAAGAACCTATTTACCCTGCTGAAGATTTTCCCTTGAAAGTTTAGAAACTTTGTGGAACACTTTCTGAAGCATTTTTCTATCTGTGTATACAGGATTTTATAATTTAAACAGTTGCTTTTTGTACTTAACAGGATTTTGGACTGAATTCTTAATGTAAATCACACCCTGGGGAGAACAAAAACCACATTATTTTTTTTCCAGTAGCCCTGATGACAGTGCTGTTTGATTGCTTTCTGTGGCACTGGATATAAAATAAAGAATGTTTGGAATCCATTGACCTTCTGCTATTCTGTTTTTAAGGTGATACTTAACTTTTAGAAGCCTTAATTTGAATTATGAGGGCATGAAAAGATAATTGTGCCAATATTCACTCATAAGGATGTTTTCATGTGTCACATAGAAATCAGTAACATTTTGTTTTCCTACTTTTGGTAACCTTGGTGTTCTGGTACTGCACAAATTATCAAACCTGGTACATGCAAAGGAGGCCTGTGGAGGGTTGTATTTGCTTAAAATGCAGATTTCTAATTGGAGACAGTACAAGTTCATCAGACTGCAGAACCCAATTCTACTCTTTTTGAATACAAGGAAAGGTTTGGTATTAGCATGTGCATTTATGCAAACTCTGCAGCACTGAAAGGGAGCAACGTAGGCATTTGTTAAGCCTTGTGTAAGGAGATTGTTAACCTTCTGCCTGGGTAAAATGCAGTGAACTACCAGAACTGTGATTGACTTGATTCAGTGTGATGTACCTTCTGTGTTTTTGTGACAACCTGAAACACTTTTTCTGTTCCTTCACTACAAAGAAAGAAAATCATTTTACTGAGCCAGCTGGCACTTATTGCCCCCACTAGTTACTAACTGAATTAATGTGTATAGGCTGCTCCTTTTGTATGTATTCAGTCTGTCTTCCTAGAGCTAGTGACATAATGAATACAAAATTACATTCAGAGTCATTTCAAATAAGGAAAATTGCATTGGGTGCTACTTTGCAGACTTCTCATAGTCAGCTTTGATATTAGGAGACATTATTTGTGTCTTCAGACTTCGCCCTCTACAAAAATGGTAATTCTCTTTCTAATTCATAAATTGAGTATTTTAACTTTAGCATCAAGATAACCCATTTGTGATTTTAAGCTTTGTATTTGCATACTGTGCACTTCTAAAAAAAAACTTGAATGGACATTTCACTTTTAGTTTTATAATTTTCATCAAAATTGCTTTAGTTTCAAGCGGAATTTCATTGGTGGGGCCAGTAATGAACTTAAGTGTACAATAAATGATGTGATTCTTTGTTCAGTGTAACATTCAACTTGCACTTATCTGTTACAGATACAGTAACCTGGAAACTTCACCAGGAAATATAAAAACATTAGATCCACTGCTCTGGCTTGATTTTGGCTAAGATGCAAGTCTGGGGTTTATGAAGATCCTGTTATTTCTCATGGAAAATAAAGTCCAGCTCACAACTTACTGTAATGTGTCAATGTCTTCCTATAGTAGATTGGCATCTGGGGCATTTAAGCACTATCTTTGCTTTCAGATCTCAGTCTGAAGAAAGCTGGAGAGGTATGGACAAGTTATAGTGGCTATTTCTTGCTTTCTGCATATGATGTGTATCTTGGGGATACCATTTCTTCTCCTAGCCTAGGATGAATCACAAAAGAAACACTTGGACCACCAGACAGCCTGATTCCTCCTCCCAGATAACTTGATGACTATCAAGATGACCATCAGATGAAGCTGTCAGATTTAGCATGGGGGAGCAAGTACACATCATGCTGGGGCTACTCATAGGAAGGTGATTTTGGGGAACGTTATCCAAGATGCTTTGAAAATATAAACATGACAATCCTGCTGACCAGAAACAACTGAGTTAATTTTGGTTTCCAGTAAAATGATGACAGCTCTTTGTCAAAATAAAGGGCAGTGCCAAGAAGAAACAGAAGTGGAGTTTTCAAAGAAAGAAGGGCAGTGCTTTGAAGTGGTTTTCCTTTAAGTCAGTAAGCTTCAATGTGTACCATGTCTCTGGAGATTTAAGGTCTTTTGGCATAAAATTATTACATTAGTTTTTTGCTTTAATTTGCATTTCAATAAATTTAATTATTTTGATATGCTGATGAATTAACTGCTGCAAACTCAGTCTGCCTTTTGTTTCAGAAGCTGAGGCAGTCTCTGAACTTAAGGCATACATTTACTTTATAGACCACAACAGCTTTATGTGCAGTTCCACAAGTGCACTTGTAAGATACCTCTTGGGGGTGGAATCAGTGACACACACCTAATCCAAGCATGACAAAATCCAGACAATCTTTTTGTTACAGTACATGAAAATAAATGCAGTACTGCACTGAGTCACTATTGATTTGAATAAAAGAAATCTTGAAAGGGAAGCTAAAATGTCAGCAGTATTTACTTTTAAGTTTATTCCCTTCTTCATCTTTATTTCATGAAAAATCTGCTTCCTGCAGTGTGATCTCAGTGTGCAGAGTCCTGAATATATTTTTATTTGATGTGTATAGCAGTATTTGGGAACAGGAAATGCATGGCATGAAAAGGCATTTTTCTGTGTGACAAAGGAGTGTGTTGCACTCTTTAGTCTCCAGAGATGCTATGGTACAGATGTATCCAGCCACACAGGAGACAGGAAAACATTGCTGAAACTTATTTGGAAACATAAAGTTGCTTGCATGAGTGAAAGGACTATTATTATTTCTTTTAGGTCACCCTTTGCTGATACTCTCCTAAAACAGATGAGGTTTGTGCTCTGCTGGTGCACCCACCCCACCCCCTTAGCACCAGCTTTGCTAAATTAGGTGTGTAAGTAGGGCACATGTATAAGGTGATGTACACATCTTACTCATTTGGGCGAGGGATGACATATTCTTAGGATAGTATTTTATCTAAAAACATTGAAGACAAGCCTATTTATCCATACAGTGTCTACACAGCCACTGCCTCTGCCAACTCAGCTGCCATCAGAGCTGCTCCAGCTCTTCACCCAGCTCTTCAGACAGGGTTGGTGGCCACTTGGCCCCCAGCAGCATGTCCCCCCCTAATCAGCTACTCCCCATACCCGGTGTCTTGGTAACTGTGCTATAGATTTGTTTATGAATTGCTGCTGAGAGGAGCTTGTGAACACATGTTCTCAGGGCCAAACCCTTCATTTCTTCTTTCACCAATCTTTGTGTAGGAATTGCTTGGGAATTCTTGTGTGAAACAGCTATTTAGAAGTGGAGGATGAACTATGGTTAAAAGATCAGCTCCTGGGGCTGATAGTAAATTGCTGAAGAGCTTTTGCTGGGGAAGCTGTAGCATGGATGTGGGTTTTGTGGCTTGAGCAGGAGCATAACAAGTCACTAGTATTTTCTGTTTGCATTCATCTTCCAAAGCTCTTTGGAATCCACAGATGGTGATGACCTCAACAGCACAAAAAACTCAGGCCTTAATTCCAATATAGCTGCAGGGTTCTTGGAACCTTGCTGCAGGATACAGCAATGCCTCCCTGCTGAGCAGTGGGTCCCAAGTGGTGTTTCCTAGGAGCAATTTCAGTATCAGGAAATAAAACTAGGAATTAATTGTGTATAAGCAGAGATGACTGGGGTGCTCCAAATTGGCAACTTGTATTTGGGGAAATAAATGATCATACATCTAAGTGCCACCAAATAATGTTTGTGGGGTTTTTTTTAGAATAGCTGGTATTTATTTTTTCTATTTGCATATTCCCAATACTGTGTAGTTTACCTTTGTTCACATTGGAATTGTATTTTCCATATTTTCCTTGGTCTGTCTAAGCCATGGCCAACAACACAGCAGTAGTGCAAGATCTAAGCTTTTAGTCTTGGAATGCCAAGAAAGAGGAATTCCTGCATGCTTGCTTTTACTCATGCCTCTTTTTTTCAATTAAAATCAAGTTGCAAGTTTTAATGATGAGAGTAATTAATCACAGAAATAAAGCACCAAGGGAGGTAGAAAATTATCAACCCTTTTTTTTTTTTTTTTTTTTTAATCAAGGTTGATTATCCAGCAGTTACACTCCCTTTGCACCAAGTCCCTGGCTTTGGCACACAGCCCCGTGGGTGCAGGGCTGTGCAGAGGGGCAGGGGATGGTCAGGTTGGTTCTGGCTTTAAGCAGGGAGCAGCACCTGGCAGGTTAGGCATAACCCTGGATAACACATTCCCCCCACGCTGAACTCAGATGCTGTATGATTCAGCTCCACGACTTCAAATCCTGAATAGGTGCTGCTGCTCTTCTGAACACAGGCACGCAGAGAGGCAGTGTGGGCAGCTGGTTTCATACAGAGCTGTAGTGAAATGGAAGCTCTGCTTCCTTCAGCTTGCCTCTTGGTGTAGCAAGGCAGGCTGCTCCGAAGCATTCTGCAACAACTCACTGCTGGCACAGATGCTTGGCTGGGCAGAGCACCAAACGTGGTCTTGAGATCTTCTCACAGTAAAATTGCAGAGGCTCAGATTCACTTCCTAAGGAAGCTAAATTCGTCTTTGAGGAGGTGGAGAGCTACATCAGTAGCTGTGCCACCACATCTCAAGCTCTCTTGACAGCAGCCCTGCTGCATCTGCAGCCTTTGCCATGGGACTGGTGCAGTCACCTCCTGCACTGCACTGCTGGATTTATTGTGGTTTCTCAAGTTCCAGATGCCAAGCCATGGGAAAACGTACCCCAAAATGTGAGCATCAGGGCTGCTGTTACAGCTGCATGACAGTCACGAAAATTTGACTGAAGCATGTTTTTTGGAAACTTGCAAGAGTAGCTAGAGCAGGAGATTTATACGCTTTTCAGTAACCACCTTAGGGTGACCTCTTCATTTCTCCCTCCACGTCATCTGCTTAGATTTTAAGGGTTTTTCTTAGTGCAGTTACTATCTTAGATGAAGTACCTCACTCTTGCTGGTCCCTTCAGGACCTGGAGGGGTGTGTGCCTCCACAGCATCTGTATGAATTGCTTATTTAGAATGGAGCTGGAACATGGCTCCATCAAAGTTGCTCAAATACCTGACATTAAGCTCAAATTGACATCACTGGGTGGTACATGAATTATTTTAAGCTATACTACAGTAAATTCTGCTCTAAAGTTTAACAGCTAAAGGCTGCAGTGTAGTTTGTTTGGCTTTTTTTTTTTTCAGAATACACAAGCTGCTTGATAATACCTCTGTGTTCTGTACCTCAGTCCCCGGGTGACAGAAATACACCTTGTCACCACTGCCTGTGAGGCTGCCAGCGTACCACGACTTTAGTAGGAGCTATGTGGTCAGCACTTCTGTCAGTGTAATGCCTGTTAGCCTGGTAAGTGTCAGTGATGAGGCTGAGTGTGACGCACTGCAGTGAGATCACAGTGCCAGTGGTGGAGTATTGCAGGAGCTGAAATTTGTGACTTTTAGGCACTGTGCAGTTTTGTGGTGTTTGCCTGAGGTTACACTTTGAATCAAAGGTTTCCTTAAGCAACAGCAAACACAAAATTGGCAGAGAAAGGCAGCATAAAAGGTTAAACTTCAGCTTCAAAAGCAGTTGTGATGTTGCCCAGCTCCATCAGACTTACAGCATCTTCCCTTCCAGTGCCCAAAGAACCTTTCAGAGATGGGTGAGGGTGTGGGAACTCTATCAGTGTAAACCTGCAACATCAGAAATACTCAAAGCTGCTGTCAGCATCTCACTTGAGGGAAGGGGACAAAGTAAAACCTCCTAGAGGAGCAAATACAGAGAGAGAGAGAATGGGCAGTATGCATGGAAATACTTGTATTTGAATTCATTTATGTCTGTACTGTTGGGACATGGGTGTTTGTTAGATCATGGAAAAATAATGTAAGGCTTGGTTTTGAGTCACTTTGGAGTTTCTGGAGTCACACCTGATGGCACCAATGCCTTTCTTACAGTAGAAGGAAGTTGACATCAGCTGATAAATTGTGGACTGCAGTCAGGTAGGATGATGGGTACAACATATGTTGTGCAAGGAACCCAAACAGATACTCACCTACCACTGACAAGCAGCCACGTGTTGCTTCCAGCACACCTGGTGGTTGACTACAGCATGTTTGGTGTTTGTAACACAAATACATATTTACTTTAACGGTGGCACGAGATAACAATGCAGCCCCCCTGAACTTGGAGGTATCAGGTGCCTGTCTTGAGCTCACCTGGCTTTCAGAAAACAGGGAGAGTCTGAGCCCTGTGGGGTGAAAGAGTATGATCCAGGCGAAAACTCTGAGACAGATCTTCCTCCTGTGCAAGCAGGTGCAAGCAAATTCTCAGTAGCTCTGAATAATTTTACACTTGGCTTTAAAATTTCACTTAACCCCACAGGACCTAACTGACCTGTATTTCACCAAGACTCCCATCAAGGACTGCTGCTTGCTAGAGAACACACAGCCCTTCAGTCACACCAGGGCTTGTTCTTGAGCTGCATTTGTCATTTTAATTTCACATCAGTCCAACTGATTAAATACAACATTTTTATTTCCTTCCAAATAAATTTCAAAAATGAAGCCAGCATCCTGCCCATGTTACAAACATTTAGGTATTGCTCAATCAGCAGTTCCCAGCAGTGCCTTCAGTAATGATAAGAGAGCTACAGAATGGCACCTCTACCTGTTCAGATGCACTCAGTCCAGTCAGATCTGACAGACACGGTGTGAGACACATACAGTGCTTTGCTTGACGACCTCCACACTTAGATTCACAGAGCAGATGGGAAGTAGTCACTGCTTCCACCTTCTTTGCCAAACCCTGGAGTGGCATATATGTTTTTCCAAGGGGGAACTGTGAACTGTCAGTAGGTTTACATCCAAACATCTTCTATTTCTTTTTTCATTGTTCCTAAATCCCCTCGAGTAGCTCTCGTGGATGAAAACTGTAGGTATTGCAGGCATGTGTCCCTCAAGTAATCTCTGTGTTATGCAATAAAGGGATCGTATTCCTCTCTGCAGCCCCTTTTATCTCTGCTTTACAAAAAGGTTCTTGAAGGCATTGTTGTAATTTTTGTTAAATGCTGTATAAATGAGAGGATTAAAGAAAGAATTGGAGTAGCCAAGCCAGAGAAAGATGCTTTTCCAGACGGGTGGGATGTTGCAGGAGCAGAGGGGGCTTATTAATTCTGTGATGAAGAAAGGGATCCAGCACAGTACAAAAACTCCAATTAAGATGCCAACCATCAGAGCTGCCTTTTTCTCTTTCTGTTCTCTCCATGTTTCTCCATCTGTCTGGAAAGTGATAGCTGCATGACGAGCTGTAAACACCATCTGTGACTCATGCGAAGCTTCCTTCACCTCAAAACAAAAGCAAACATGGATTTTTAACCAAGACAATTTGTCTGAGTGAAGTATTACTTTAAATGGCAGCACAACATCTGTGCACCTACCACAAAAGGCCCCAACTCCATTCCTTCCATGCTAAAAGAAAGAAAATGCCCCAGTGTGATAAAATTACCAGGCTTATGTTGGAAAAGCTGCTGAGTGTGACTGACAAACAAAGCTAAATAAAGAGCAACTGATGCCATGTGAGTTGAGGGCATTCTTGTTCACTTTATTTTATTGGATGCCTTGATCTTCAGTGGGAAATCAGGTTGTTGAGGAAGGATAACAAAGCCACATTCCTCCTGCTTATCCCTAAACCTGACCCTCCTGCATTGCTTCATGACCTTTAGGGTTTCTTGGGCCTGAAATGTAAATTTATTTAATTCCATTGCAGGTCCTTTGGGTCATTTCTCCCAGGTAATAGGGAGGGATCCACAACCAGTACCACTGACTACAAGATAAAGCTGATTCCTTCAGCCTAGCTGCCTGGATGCAAACCCCAACCCCCTATCCTGCTCTATTTGGTATCCTACAGACCTACTTGGTATTCTCCCCAAAAGCACTCTACAGCCAGCAAAACACCTTTTCAATTAGCCTTCAGTTCAAACTTTGACTTCACCAGAAGTTACACAAGAGAGGGGAAAAGATCAGCTGCTCCAGGCTGCTGACAGTGCTCATTGCCTCCTTCCTTCTTGCCAAGAGCAAGACATTGATCTGTGCAGTGAGTACAGCACAGAGCTCCAGGTGGCAGCAAGACTCTGGCAAAGAGGCTATGGACACAAATTATTATGTTTAGAGTCTAGTATGAAAATATACTCCCTTGTGATCTTAATCTGAAGATGAAAGTAGCTGCGAGTTTAAAATTCTTCTAGGCACTACAGTTATGAAGACAGTAAAACAAAAGAAACAGTTTAAGGATGGAACCTCAGGCTCTAAATTTTGCCTAAGTGATAACTCACAGGCACTGCAAGGCTTTAACACCACTCCAGAGATGGCTTGTTAGAGGAGCTACATTTTCCACGTGTGCATGCCACCTTTGTGCAACCTTTATAATGGATGGAGGGCTGCTATTTAATATGAGGGAAGCAGTGGCAATGGCCAGAAGTCACTCTTGGATTGCCCTGTCTTCACCCTCAGACATGAGACATGGCTGCAGAATGTAAAAGCAGCAGATAAGGCACACAGGCAAATAAGGGAGAAAAATGAAAATCACATCTGGGCTGACAATTAAAATGGGACACTCCTCCTATAGCAAGATCACACTATTTGTCTGCAGAAGGACTTTCTCTGCACATCCTTCATCACATTCTGCAAAAAGGGATGAATGTGTGACATGAGGACAAATTTGTGACAAGCAACCCTGAAAGATTGTGCCTTAGCCCTGAGGAATAGCTACAGAAATAAGACTCTTAGGGAGAGCCATACAAAGGGCTCTGTCACTAGCATGGGGCAGAGTTTGGTACTATACTGAACCTTCAGCTTTTACTCAAAAGATAGAGCTTGCAGTGTGCCAGCATCCAATTACAGCCTTTTTTATTTTACGGTATTTCAGGTTTTAGAAAGCTTGTGACTGAGCTGCAGAATTTCATAATAGCGACTCTTTTATTACTTAATTTTCATATTGTGTGAAAAAAGTTATTTATTTTGATAGAAAATACCACAGTCCTCAAGCATTTTCCCTAATGAATCACACATTTACAGCCTGGTCAAGTTCCTACTGAAATCAGAGGAGTTTCCACAAACTCCACTGGTTGTTACATCAGTCCTCTGAATACTAAACAGCAAATAGAAATAGATCATGGCATATTTTGGAAATTATAGGACAGCAGTTGTCTTTGTATCTACATAATTTCTCCTTTCTCTGTTATCATTACTGGGATTCCTAGGTTTTTTTTTTACTAGTTCTGCCTGGGTCTTTTGAATAATGTTGTGATAATACTACTAATAATTAGCGTGCAAATAGTAGCCTGCTGCTTTAGGAAAAATAATGGGATACCTCATGGAACCTTCCATGGTGTAAACTGTGTAAATACCCCTGGCAGAGTGGAGGCATTTTGCTTCTACTTTCCATTTAAAAATCCTTTGAAAAGAATACACAAAATGTTCTTGAAAAGGTTACCTAGGGATCCCAAGGTTCTTCAGCCTGTGCCTTCAACAGGATGTTTAGGAGCACTTAAACCTTGGAAGCTGTGTGGAAGCTCAGCTTTCCCTGATCATCACTTTCTTCTTCTTTCATCTCACCCCTGTCTTCCTTTCCAGCTGACCAGGCACACACACACTGGGAGCCAGGCTCTCTCAGCTGCTCTCCATCAGCCTTGCCCACAGGACACTCTTCTCTCCAGCATTCCCAGCACGGGCTGCCATTCCAAGTGCCAGCCCCTGCGGTGAGCTCTGTCACTTGCCAGACCCGGGAGCCACTGGCCAGCTGCCCCTGGTGTGTACTATTGCAAAAAGGATCAGACTTTACACAGGGTTGCTAGTGAGAAGCCCTGTGTTTAATGCTCCTGTGCTCAACACCCCTGCAAAATCTCCAGTTTGGCAGCACTGTGCTCCCAACCTGCCTGGGAACCATACAGGAAGGCTGCAGCAATGTACCAACTGCAGATTCCTGAAGTGCTGTTGTAAAAGGAGAAATCAGGATGTTAATCACTGGAAACATAAGAAAGACGAAGGACTGCTGGCTTGAGCATTTGCTGCTTTTGCAGTAACAGCTATACTGACAACCCTTCCAAAAGGGGTATTCAGCTCACCCTGACAGGAGCTCTTTTGTCCTGAACCAGCTCCCAGACACTGCATCAGCAAAGAACACTTACCTACCAACCTTGCTGTGCCCATGCTGGGGCTTTTGCAGACAGAACTACAACAATTAGGAGCCAGGCTTTTTTTTGTGTGTGTGTTAAAACTGACAGACTGAGAATATGTCTTTGCAACATGCCTCAGATCATTTAGCTTCCCAAAAGTTTAGATTCCTGCAAGTCCTGCATGAGCATGGTGCATTTAGAAGATAAAGCATGTAAAACCACTAAAAATATTCAGTTAACTTTTGTGCTTGGAGAGATTATACACTGACTCCAAACAATACATTCATCATATTTAAAACTGCTCGGAAGAAAATTTGGTGCAAACCAGGGAAAGGCCGTAGAAAAAAAATGCCACTAGAGGAGTCATTCTCATCTTTCCTACCACATTTTATGCTTTCGTGTATAAGACAGCTTCATAAATCAATGTATATTAAAAAAATCTTCAAGACATTCTGTTCCAAATCTGCAATCCTGAACGCATATTTTATAGAGATGCTTTTGCTGTCATCTCTAGCTAGAACTGGGGGACAAAACCTACAGACTTGTATTCATGACCACCATAACATGTCTCCTATCATGACTCCAAACAAAAGTTAGAGGGATTTAGCAGAGGAGTGAGGATATTGCAGGATGAGACCAAATTTAATAGAAACCTCCCATGTCTCTCTAGGCATCCCTTAACATCCACACAGCTCATCTTCTGTTATTGGGGAAGGACTGGACTTAGCCAGTACAACATGCAATCACAGAAACACACTGTAAAGAATCATGCCCACAGGTAGGAATAAGAGTAAAAGCATGACAGAAAGCAGAGAGAATTTACAGAGAGCACTACCAAGCACTGTGGTACCCTGGCATGGGTGACAGTGTTGTCATGAAGAGAGCCTGACTTAAAAGGACTCAAGGGGCCAATCTTAACTCTCCCAGAGACACAGCTTTCCTGTCAGCTAAGTGTATCCCAAAGAAAAATGAGACTTCCAGCATGACTTTGTGGGGTTGCAGGCACTGTTTGAGATAAGAGAAGGAGTAAGGTGTGATTTTAAAGACAGCTGCTGATTTTAAAACAGAAACAGCTCACTGCTTCAAGACTATTACAGTGAGCATCATGTTCCCCGTATTCAACCTAAAATGGCCCAATCATATAAATAGTGTATAATTCTCTTCTTAAAATCTATTTGGACACTAATAGACCCCACGCAAAGTCCATGCTGTTAGATAAATGTGCATGCACTTAGTCTGTACACAACCCAGGGATCTGTTTATGTCTGTCCATCAAAAACTGAAAAATAATGAAGAGGCACACCCCTCTACCCCAAGGAATGGCAAATTCAGACTAAAAAGATGATTTTTAAACAGCTCTCCAGAATGGCAGTGAATGCACCTGTCACTTACTCTTCTGATACTGTTAAGAAAAAAATGGGAATAGAACTCCAAGAATGGTGCTTTTTAAATGGCTAATTACTGCTCATGTCCAGGCTCTAACAGACCTAATTCCACACAGGGGCTCCAGGGCTTATCCCAGGTGCCAAACCCACCGATTCAGGGGTGACAGCTGGGAGCAGAGGAGAAGCAGGAGCACAGCTGCTCAGGGGAGACAAAGGGGGTTTCTCCTCCTCATCCCCACCCTTACCTGGGCAGCCTGGGGAAGGGGCACCACGGCATTCCTCTTGCGTCCCCCGACGCGGAACTTGGCCGCCTTGTAGATCTTCCAGTAGACGAAGAGCACGACACAGAGGGGCAGGTAGAAAGCCCCGCCGGTAGAGACAATGGTGTAGGATGGCTCTTGGCTGACCTGGCAGCGCTCCTGCTCGGGGCTGTAGGTTTCCCCCCAGCCAAAGAGAGGGGCGAGGGAGATGGCGGCGGAGAGCGCCCAGGTGAGAGCGATCATGACGTTGGAGATGCGGCGGCGGGCGAGCATGGTGTACTCCAAGTGGCGGGTGATGGACCAGTAGCGGTCCAAGGCGATGGCCGTCACGTTCCAGATGCTGGCGGTACAGCACAGGACGTCGAAGCTGACCCACACGAGGCACAGCTCCCGGCCCAGCCGCCACCGCCGCTCGGCAGACAGCTCCTTCACCAAGCTCAGCGGCATCACCAAGGCCGCCACCAGCACATCCGACACCGCCGTGGAGGCCACCAGGTTGTGGGGCACTCGGTGGAAAGCCTTCACTCGCAAGATGGTTGCCAGCACCAGCAGGTTCCAAAGGAAAGTGGCCACGGTCAGGAGAACCAGTAAGGTCAGGATGAGGACAGTGAAGACGGAGAAAGGCTCCCGGCCCCTCCATGCGCTGCTGCCCACCAGCACAGAGGTGGCCGCGGAGGTGTTGGCGTCCACGTTGGCTGATGAGGTGTTGGTGCCCATGTTGGCCTGACACTGGCCCCGTGGGGTGCAGGGGCTCAGGGGCTCCGCCATGCCCGGGAAGGGGGCTCAGCCCCTCACTATTGCTGCACAAGGGCACTCTCCCCCTTCCCGGGACACCCGCAGCCCCTGCACCGTTCACCACCGCGCACCGGGCCTCCCCTCAGGGGCCTCCCCACATGTGTCACCGCCCTCCCGCGGTGCTGCCGGGCGACCGCTGCCGCCCGCCCCCTCCGCTCCTCACGCCCATACCGGGCGGCTGCGGCGAAAAAAAGAAAAAGAATCGAGCCGGGAACGCGTCCGAGACGGGAAAGGCGGCACCGCCGCTCCCGCCCCGCCCCAGCGGCCGCCTCGGGGGCGGTGGCGGAGCCTCTGCGCGGGGTGGCGGGAGGAGCCGCCTTCGCCGTCTTCTCTCCGTGAGGTGGCAGGAGGACTCCTTCTCCCCGCACGTTCCGTGAAGCTGCGGGACATCTTCACGCCTCACAAGCCCCGTCAGGCGGCGGGAACCTCCCCTTCCCTCCTCATAGACCCCGTAAAGCGGCGGGAACCTTCCCCCTCTCTCCTCACGCCCCCTCCCCGCCATGTTCCCCTCAGCCCTCCCGAGAGCCAGCGGCCTCATCCCGCCCAGCACCGCTGCGAGGTTGGTGAGAATTTTAGTCACACGAATTACTTCTAGCCTGCGGCATTAAAATGGGATTTTTTCCTGTGAAGAAACTCACAAAATACTCTCTGAAATTTTCTGAAATTCGTGACCGGTCGGTAATATTCGACATCCTCCTATTTATTTTGCATACGTTGTGTGCCACATCTAGATAGTTACATTCCTGTTCACACATGAAATGCATTGCAATTTCCCACTTTTTCCTCTCACTTGACTGAAATAATGTAGTCTTACCATACAGAGGCTTGAATAAAGTCTCAAAAGTATTTTTTTTTCCTTGATAATTACTCCACTGCTGTCTTGTCCTGTGAATGCAAAGGCTTAATGCTACTCAAAGATTGCTATGGCAACACATTGCAATGTCTCAGAAACCAGGATATACTTTGAAAAAAAAAAAAAAAGGTTATTTTTAAAAATGGAGAGACTTGCAGGTATTCAAGTATTCTGAGTAACAGAAAAGCAAATAAATACTGTACTAAACAATAATATAAACCCCCAAACAAACCAGACAAACCAGAACATTTTCTAGTGAAGCTAAAGAACCTTGTTTACTTTTATGTAGTTACAGTATTACAAGTTGCTGTGGTGTCAAAGTGCAAACAACGGAAGTCTTTTTGTTTCATTGTCTGATACTTTTTAATGACCTCAGAAACTAGTTTCTGCATTTTCATAGTTTTTCTTCCTCCAAAGTATGGCAGTGTGTATTCTCAAAAGATAAATGATATCACTAACTGTTTCATTGCTCTTAAAATAAACAAATAAATAGGTGACTAAGGACTTGGAGCTAGATTACAGATTGACAGTAAATACAAATTAACATATTTCCATCAGGATGTTTGGAGCCTTGTGATCTAAGTCTGAGGGATGCAAAATAAAAGGCTGGAAGATAGTAATTTACTTATAAGTCTAAGTGTAAAAATACTTTTTATCTTCCTTTGCATCTGTTCTTTCTTTTCCCTGGTGACGTGAGAATTCCTGAGAAAAGGACTTGTGACAGAGGTGAGGAATTACAAAACATATTTCCTAGTCCTTACCACATTACCTGCAAAACTCACTCTTCTGGCTGACAGTGCTGAAATGAATCTCCTCAGACTCAGTCTTATCATAATTTTATTTTTATCAGTCAGAATATTCCTAACTCAGCTTAACCCTGAGTGCATCCTTATAATTCCTGTCCAAGCTCCCCTTTGTACAGCTGTGCTAAGGGAGTAGCTGGCTGTCTTCACCAGACAGCAGCTACCCAGGCCAGCTTCATTACAGCTCTCTGTTTTCAAGCACTTTTAGAGACCTCATGCTGCTTAGGAACAGCTTTGGAGGATGATGATTCATCCAGATAACAGGATTTCAACTCATTACATGAAGAGATGCTGTATTTTTATAGCAAATATATGAAATTTAAATATAGTTTACATTTTGCAGCAGTTTGCTTTTATATGTTAGAGATAAAAGCAGATTATTTTTAGACTGTTCTAAAGCAACTGTGTTGAACTTGACTGTTTTGTTTCATTTTCCATGTTTCATTTTAGATACAAATGTCTTATGAGAGCTTCTAGTAGATGCAGCTTTATTCCTTCCTCTGTTCTCTGCTAGCTTTTTAATAGCCTCCTTTTTAAAGCCTCCTTTTTAAAGCATTTTCCAGAACACTGTTATGTAAATTCTGCAATTAATTTGATAAATACCTAGGAAAAAAATTCAGCTCAAGGGAAAAACAAGCTCTCAAAAGCATTTTGACAGCTGGTTCTGTATTTTTATGACTGAAAATGAGATGGAATATCTGGATGTCACATAAATGCTGGCTAGTGTTGATTTGGTTAATAATAATGAGCAAATCTTTCAGGGAATAATTTCCATTTTAGTATCACCTTTATGTAACCTACAAGGATGTGAAGCACTAAGTGCAAAATTTTCAAACACTAGGGCTGGTCAGCAAAGATCTATTCCCCTTCATGAATTAGGTTTGCCACAGGGCTTTGTGCCTCTATCTTAACAGACAGTGAGACCCAGAACAGTTAAGGCCAATACATGACTACAAAGGGGATTATATAGTGTCAGATTTGCTAACATTAGGCTTTCCTCCTGTGAGAGTAGCCAAATAAATCTCAACAAATAATCAGTAATCAGGTAAATCTGATTTGTTTGACTTTGACTATTAGCTTCTGCTACTGCCAATAATTTTGAGGAGAAGCCAGAGTTTTTTTGTTGTTTTGTTTTTTGTTTTTTTTTTTTTAAATACTATTTTGCCTGTGTACAAGAAATGGGCTTTCCACTTGTGGATTTTAATATTTTTAAGAGTCAGATTCAAATTTATGTAGGAGTCCACATCCATTGATTTATTTTCTTATTGGTGTCAGAGAAAATTGCGGTGCCCAAGTACCTTTGCTTCTCCTTCTAGCTCACTTCAAACCTGTGCAAGTACCTCTTCTCAAATTTGTCTTAAATTTGGTAGAAACAGCTTTCTTTCCTGGGACAAAGTGCTCATAAATCATTCTCCACATGGGTCACCTATTACTACTAATTAACTTCACAGCCACTTTAGTGTGGACACAAAGTGAGAGGCGTTTGTACAAAACCATCATGTGTACAAGTCTGGACAAATTTCATACCCAGAATTCTTTAATGAGTTTAAGATTAATTGAAAGCCATATACCTTACTGATTAGTTCATACCTGAAATGATGTTAGTGTGGTCTCACCTTGAGTAGCTGATCAGTACAGGTCTTGTCCAACTGAAAATATTCTATTTTATTAAGTAGACAAATAAACCCTTTTATGTAGAAAAATATGTGGAAACATATTCTATTTCTACATTTATGTAGAAAGTGGCACAAAAAAAAAAAAAAGAAAAGAAAAGAAAAGAAGAGAAGACAAAAGAAAAGAAAAGTTTACATAAAGTTACAATAGCAAAGCACTAGGAGATTCATAACGTTTTGCAATGAAGTGGAAAATACAGTGTTTAAATAATCATCTTGCACTTTATATAGCTTTGTTAAAGACCATCTGCAGCTAGGGCTTAATACAAGTCAAGGATTCTTCCTCTACTATTAAAGCATCACCTCTTCAGCACTGCAAACCATCTGGCTAACCTTGTTTCTGCCACAGTTAAGTGAGGACTGTAAAGACATCAGTGAATACAATTTCTATGGAAAAAAATGAAGCTGTTTTATGATTTTGGGTTGTGTGTATTCTGTTTACAAATCCTGTATCCAGTTCTGGTGTCTCCATAAGAAGCACACAGAGTCCAGGGCCACAGAGATGATCCAGGGCTGGAGCACCTCTGCTAGGAGGAGAAACCGAGGGAGTTGAGACTGTTCAGCTTGAAGACAAGAAGATTCTGGGGGGACCTCAGAGCTGCCTCCACTACCTGAGGGGAACCTACAGGAAGGCTTGGAGAGGAACTTTTCATAAGTGTCCAGCAATAGGACAAAGTGTGTGGGGGGAAACAGTTTCAAACTGAAGAATAGGTTTAGATTGGATATTAGGAAGTTCTTCAGTACCAGGGTGGTGAGTCTGAAACATACTGCCCAGAGAAGTTGTGGATGCCCCCTGGAGGTGTTCAAAGCCAGCTTGGAGAAGGCTTTGAGCAACCCCATCTAGATGAGAGGCCCATGGCAGGTCCCTTTCAACCTAAGCCATTCTATGAATATTCCTCCAATTCTCAACATTCATAGGTGATTGCTACCACTTGTAGAGGAGCTCAGAAAGCCCCGAGTGGCTTCAGATGACAGCCAAAATAGAGAAGAGAGTTTGGAAGAAGTTTTGGAGTAGTTATACAGGATTTTTTGCACAGCCGATGATTTTCTTCTTTTTAATTCTGACAAAGTGGGAAGAAATAGTAAGTGGTTATGTTTTTCAGTACTGCAGCTTATGAAAGTGTTTGGGGAGATGGATTATTATTGTAGAATATGCTCAGGTAGTTTTCTGAGAGGTGAATGCAGCTCTTATGCTCGATGATAACAATGTAACAAAATGAATGTGTGTCTTGACAACAGCCCAATTTTCCACTTATCTTCCATTCTTTTAATAGCATACTTCCTCTACCCCCCTTCACAGCTGTTTATTGTGATGGCTAAGACAAGGGGAAAAAAGTAATCCCTTCCCCATATGGCTGTGCAATAAAGAGATTTGACACCAGCAACATTATAGTATTTATGACTTAGTTGCAAGCCAGCAAATTTTTTAGAAGCAGAGAGCATTCCAGTTCAAGAGGCTGGATTCTTACTGCCACAGCTTATCTTCTATAAATCTAGAGCAAACAAAAGCATCAGAAACAGTTGCATGAATTCTCCTGTCAAACCAAGCAACTAAATCCCAAGGAAATCAAACTAGTGGAGCAAAAGAGCAGCCACAGATTTTATTTTGCATGCTTAGTCAATTGATTCTAAGCTTCTTCCAGGATTGTTATTCTAGTTTGAAAAAGCCCAACCCAACCTACCTTTTAAGGCCTAATAAATGGCCTTTTTTTTTTTTTTTTTTTTTTCCCCTTCCTAGTTACTAGGATTTTAGTTCTCTGTCAACTGTCTCCTAAACAGGATAGTGGTAGAAATAAAAGCATAAGTCACAAACCTGTGCTATATCCTGTACCCACCTTCCTTCACAGTGGGAAGAACCTGGAGATCTCTACTGAAGTTTTTGTTTTCTTCATCACAGTCCTTTTTACACTTCCTGTGAATGCTTGCTTGCCCTAAACTTCAGATAACTGGCTTGAAAGCAAATCATTACTACCTAAAGCTTTTGTAGCTTACATAAATTGAGTCATCAACTCATACATGAATTAAGAGGCTAATTACTGCCAAAATAGAAATGTACTTCTCTTCAACCGGCCTAAGAAGGCAATATCTTACCCAGTTCTCAAATGTTCTTGCTCCACACTGTCAATAAATGTGCCTTCTACCTGTGACATTCACCTTGAAAAATTTGATGGCAACACTTTCTGACTATTCTTGTGCTTGTCTGTAACTCAGCAGCACTAAGGTACAGAAAACTCATATAATAACAAGATTTTTCATGATTATGAACAGTAGCTCGGGAATTGGAATTCTCCTTTATGAGCCTGTTCCAAGAACTGTCAAAAAAATCTTCAGTTCAAGCAGGACAGTTTTGATCACCCTGTTAAGTGGTTTAAAGAGTCCAATTTCTTTGTCAAGGTTCTCGGAGGAAAGAAGGCAATTTCTCAGGGCACAAAATATTATTCCCCAACCTATCAGTCACTGTTACAAGGCAAGCCTTGAGAATTGGATTGCTGAGGTCTATTAACTGCTCACAAGATTGATAACAGGGGAGGCTGCAAAGGAAACGTTACTACTTCCAATCAGTTTGACAATCTTTTAAACTTTTAAACTCTACCAGAGTAGAATAAAGGCTGCCTGATACACACAGGGATTTCATCAGAAACTGGTTTTGATTTATGATTCCATAAACAAGAGAAATGTAACTGCATCTGCACAATCCAGGAAGATGAAGCCCTTCTGCTTTAACTCCCACTTAGTTTTATCTCAGGAATTTATCTTCTGCTTAATAAGGAAGTTACAGTGTGAAACAGCAGACTATGCAGCCATTACACATCTATGTTTGTATGAAAGAAACAGCATTAACTTTTTTTGTTTTTTAGGGTAAGGTAGTGCTAATCTGGAGGAATAAATACCATGCAGTCTCCTATATGAGATATTTCAGAAGATTTCTTTGTTTTAGGGTATATAAGAAAATACAAAGCAAAAATATCAGGAACCCCCTGTATTTTTAGTTGTTCTCATGGTACCCTTTAGAAATGAACAGTGCTTTAATTCTTCCAAAGAAAAACTTAGGTGGAGCTAGAGGTTGTCTAGCTGCCGGGAAAAAGCAGTCAGCCTTCTGTTCCAAGAATGACAAGGAGTAACAGAGAAAAGCAATTGTCTGTGGAGCAGATTTTTGCCCACATAGAGAAGCAGCAAGAATTCTGAAGTACTTTTAAGCCCAACCAGCTCTATCTGTGCAGCACATGGTCAGATGGATGGTGACTGGCTCTGCCCATTATCTCAGGTGCTTTGCTGTTCCAAATAAATACTCCACGAGTTCATTCACACTGCTTGTGCCCATATATCCACACCGATTTTTAGAGATGTTTATTGCAGCTTTGCTTCTTCTCTTTCCAAGTAATTAATTTTGCAGTTCATCCAGTGAGGTCCTCAGCTAATTTCACTATAATGTGTATTAATTCCCACCCTGTAACTGTACATTTTGAGGGTGTAGACAGAAACCATCTGTTTGATGTAGATCTCAGAGACAATTCTTAAAATATGCCATGAATAAACAGACATGAGAAGTATTTTGACATCCATTATTTATAAATATATAAGCAAATGCAAAATCAGTGATCAGAACCATGAGTCAGGCACCACATACTTTGTATTGCTTACCCTTCAGAACACTTCTGCTTTTTCACTGGAACCCTAGAAAAATGATACATTCAAATCCTAGTAGCAAAATTAGTTTAAACATTTTGACTTACCAGAAGTTCTTAGTATCTGTCCATTGTTAAAAAAGTTTTGGAAAGTCCATCAGGGCTAAGTCCACTGTTTTGTAAAAGGAAAGAAAGGTGACACTCTTGGTTCTGAATGGTGGAAGAACTAGCAACAGAATGGTCATGATTTAAAAAAAAAAGAAAAAAAATCAAATCAAGTTGCTCTAAGGGTGAAAATAAAATATGCCAATGTTTTTCCACAATGCCTCAAAACACGGATCACAATTTTAAATCTGACGTGCTACTTCAGAAGGCCTAAGGAATAACAGTTTGTTTTATATTGGTGTAACTTCATGTGCTTTTGTATTCATTACTGGTCCTGGGTTACATTTTAGATGTAAATTAAAAGCTGTTTAATCACATGGACCCAGGTTTTTGGATTCTGTGATATTTTAGTCATTCCTTGCACTGAGGGATGTGCATTTCTGAAATACATTGCTCACCAGCATTACAGACTTCTTCAAATAGTTACCTACATTAACAGTAGAAATATGAAAACATATGTAATATAGTTAATCCACTTTTTCCCAGTTTGTGTATTCTTCTATTTAGTTCCTTGTTTATTCTGTTTGCAATGTGTATCCTACCCTCTTCCATTTCAGTCTCTAATATTCTTCTGGTCTATTTATACTGCATTCCCCTTTTTCACTTAGCCAGTCTCTCCACCCTTTCCACCTTGTTGTGGCATCTTTGACTTTGCCCATCACTGATCTGATACTGGGACTAAGAAGCAATTCCCTTTTCTAATTTATGAGATAAAACTGCAAAAATTCTCACTGTGTCATGGTTATGCAGCATTTTAAAAACCATTAACTGGGCTGAGTGCTTCAATTTATGTAATCTGCTTTCTGAATTTTCTTCATGTATTCATAAGAGAGTTCACTGGATAAACATTACCAGATAGGTAAATTCAGATTTAAGGAGAACATAAAAGAAAACCAAACAATTCACTGGAATGTTACCATTGTACCGAAACATTAAAAGAAATGATATTAAGCATGTATCTGATGTGGTATAAGATAAATTTTTTTAAATCTTGGAAACTGTACCTGATACAGATACCATGACTGAAATTAATCACAAACTCATACAGCCTTAATTTTTCATAGGTATGCTTTGTTCTAAAGCAATCTTCCTATATTCTTCAGCATATTTGATGGACAAAGGAGGTCTCTCTCTAGCACTAAAAACCTTTGCAATGATTCATATTAAAAAGTTTATTTTTTTTACTTTCACACTGTAATCAATGCTTCTGTGTATTCCAACAAATTTCAGAGGCATGCATAGGAAAAAAAAAGGGTAAAGCAAATTCTTTTATAAAATCTAAATGGATTTTTTCTTTCTGTAGTAAAAAACTCTTTAGTATTGATTTAAGACTATTATATTTAACTATCTTTCTCCTTGTAAGTGTGGAAATATTAGCAGGCTGTATTCTCCCTTTCTCTAAGTCTCCTTTCCAAACTGAAAGATAAAAGATGTTCCCAGAGACAGAACCATGAAGACCTCTAAAAATATGAATAGAGACATTTAAATTGGAAGTAACTATCAAATGGTTTTGATCAGGGTAGTCCAGAAGTCATTTTAATGACTGTACAATTAACGAGAGAACTGCCGATGGTCTGATTTCTTGCTAATGTGCTTGAAGATTTTAGCTTTGTGAACACTCTTTGGTTTCTGGTAACCAAATCCTCCACCTCCACCTCTTTTCTGTAGTCTTCTGCCATGGTTGCTGTTCACATCTGGAATTTTATTGGTTAAAGAACTTAAAAAGGACTAATTTGAAATGTTGGTTTTTTGCATATTGCAACAGTTACCAATGTGAGTAAAATAGCAGCATTATACAGAATGTTGTGTTGCATAACTGCAGACAAAACTAGAACTTTGTGCCTGTCATTCTAAATATTGCTTTAATTTCCCCACCTGTTCAACTGAATTGGCCAAAATAATACTGCTTCACATTCCCTCCACTGACAGGTTTGACAATAATCCAGATACAGTCTTCTATTTCATGCTCCTGCTCCTCTTTTTCAATATTTTGCAATTATTTAACTGAATCGTGTGCCTTTCAGTGAAAGTAATTCTGCATGAAGAGCTGTACTCTGGAACATGTATGCAGTATTGCAGTATCTGCTGCCCTGCAGAAGCATGGACATGCACTATACTACAGATGTTTTTAAAGAAATACTAAAATTGCAAAAATAGCAATTTAACATTTTTTTCAGAAATCTTTGCTGGAGCATGATTGTACTTATGTGAATAAAAGAAAAAAAAATTAGAAAAATCAGCATTTGAAGTGGCAAAGGAACTTCACTAACTTGCATTTATAAAGCAGAAATTCAGCTGTGAAACACTTCAGTAAAAGGATACTGAGGTCAACAAATGGAGGAATTTTAAAACCAAATGAAAGGCTGACTTTGGGAAGATCCAAGTTATTGACATCATAGATCTGCTTCAGAGAATGGGAGTCATAAGCTCTAATGTAAGCTTTGTATGCTTCCTGGGCTGACTTGTGAAGGAAGTAGTTCTTCTCAATCAGTTTCTCCAGCTGGTGAAGGGAAAAAAACCAAACCAAAAGACAGCCATTATAGCTGTAACAAGTATATATATTATATTCAGGCAAATTATTTACTGTGTGAGTTGCAGTGGCATTGACTGTTCACTTCAACAAAACTGCCCTGTGATGCAAGAGTGCATATACATTTATCAGAGTGCTTTTATAAACCAAGAGAGGGCTGAAACACCCCTGAAGCTGATTTACAGTACAAAGCCTCAACAATATGAGAATTGACAGAGTTATTAAACTGGGCTGTCCCAAATGAGTTAGTCAAGAGGGAGTATGCAACTGCAGCCACACCAAGAAACTCTGTATATGGAGAATTAATGGAGAGTGACAATATTCTGTCAAGTCAAACACTTAACTGTACCATTTCATGTAATTCTATGCATAGTCTTATCAATTATAGTGCAAATGTATTGTAAAATAAGCTTTATTATTTCTAAGACAGAAATGCAGATGCACTAGTGTAGACTGAGACATTTCATTTTTGAGGGCTAAGTTCCAAATACTCTTTAGCACCAAGTTTCTCATTGGATGTTTCACATACCATTCAGTATATCAAAGCCAAGTTACATTAAAGATCTTTACTCTATAATCTATCCTTTCTTTCTTCACTGCTTCTTGTACTTGCTTTTTTAAATTTAAGTTCCTGCAAACAAGCTTTACAGAGCTCTTATCAAAGGAATGATTCACAGAGCTAAGCAAAAGAAATTCACATCTACAGAACTATCTACACCATTCTATTCAACTTGTGCTCCACAGCTCCTTTTGTAACACTGGAGGACTAAGCAGGATTAGCTGATGCTGGGCTTTATAAATACCAGCTAGTTAAAAATACACCTGTAATATATATTAGCATTTCCTTATGTTTGTACTGGATCTCTCTGCACACTTCAGTCTGAGTAAATAATCTTCTAGGAAATGTTATTTACAATATATCTGAAAACACAAAATTATTCAATAAAAGCTACCAAAACCCTGTTTGCTATGTTAGACAAGAACATTTTGTTTAGAAGTTGAAAGGATGTTTACTTCACTGTGGTTTTGCTATCCAACGTGAAAAAACAATTCTTACAGGCAAATTTGTACCATCTAATGATTCCAATTTAGTACTACATATTAAAACACCTTTAATTTCTAACATTATTTCCTTGATTTGTCATCAAGAAACTTTTTCAAACAAGCACATGTATTTTTTAAACTGCAGTGGGTATAGACTAATGTCCTCCATGTAAATATTATACAGATATTCAGAGTAGCTTTAGGCTTTAGTATGAAGTAACTTCATACCTGAGACTGGATGTCTGAAATTTTTGACCAGGAAAATTCAAATTCACTTAGTGGTACCTTGAAAAAAAAACAAACAAAACCCAAAAACTTTGTAAATGGTGCATGGTTTAAGACCCAAGACAAATAGAAAAAAAATCTGCTAGATAACAGAAGAATTTGTTTTTTTAACACCACAGATATCACCTGTAAAGCACCTTCAGTCAATTTACCAGCATCATCACTTCCTTTAAACTAAGGAAATAAAGATGCTCAATATGACACTTTTACCTTGTTATCTTTTTTGTTTTGAAGGCTGTATCACTTCAGTTACATGTGGCAAAATTCTGTAGTGTAATCAAGACCATAGAGACAGCAGCTGAGAACTATGTGCAGTTCTGCTGTATTAAAATGATTACATTTAGAAGGTGGCTGCGCTTCCTCTTCACCTGAATAAAATGCAATTGACTCTGAACAGAAAAAATAAAAACTGCACAAGCAACACCTGGGTTTTAGTTTCCTCTGGATGGTCAAGCTCTGAGTATACTCCCACAGAGAGATCACAGGAAATTTTACAATGACACAAATCACAGAGTTGCAAAGCGACTATAAGCACACTCAATGCTTTGTGCTGCTGACTTAAAACTCAAGTTATATATTCAGATAAATATTTTCTAAGCAATATATTGTTTTTTGCTTAAAATATAAAAATTTTCTATTAAGAGTTATATTTTTCACCGTTAAAAACCTCTTGCACAGTTTAAAAAAAAGCCCAAAACCTATATATAAGTTTACCCTGGCCTGTTTTAGGTAACGAAGGAAGCCCAATTCTTCTGGTCTCAAGATGAGCAGAGCATGTCCTCTACCATTTATGCCTCTGGCAGTTCTACCAACACGATGAATATATTCCTTTTGAAAAGAATAGGAAACAGCAAGTTCAGTCACTTTTTCCAATTTGTGATAAACAAGCAGCCTCACAAACCTCCCAAAATTTCACATTAATATAGTGTAATGCATCACCTATTGGTTTTTAAACACATTTTATTAGTTCTGATACAGGAAGGAGTGAAACCAAGTGCTGAAGACACAAAGCATTACTAGGCTGAGACAGAACCCTGGACTAAAAATATTTCACCTTCTTCCAAAGAAAAAAGAAATTTCAGTCTGGTGTAACTGAAAATTAAACTGCTTTTGGTGTATTTGCTCTTGTATTATTCAAAACCTTAGGGTTTTGAATTTTGCTTGTTTACACTGGACATTTACTTAAATAGGAACCCTGACTTTAAAATAAAAATCCAAATTCCATTGGAGAAGCTGTTAGCAGACTGAGGGATGCATATAAAAACTCATGCCCTTCCAGATAAGTGTTTTTTTGTCTCTGACTAGACTGTAAGTCAGTTGACAGAACAAAGAATAATGTGCTAAAAAGCAATTTTTATAAAAGTAAAAAAGCTCTCAGCTAGGGGCAGCATTTCCTAGGTGCTGGTGAAGGGATATGGAAGCAGTCAGCTACTAGATATGAACACAGCTGAAATTTCAGCTTTTCTCTGCCAAGTATGTTTGTAGCTAGGATTTAAGCTGTTGCTGTGACATTTCTTTATTTCTTTAACTTACTTTTGGGTCATCAGGAGGGTCATACTGGACAATCCAGTCAACTTCAGGGATATCCAGGCCTCTGGCAGCTACATCAGTGCACAACAGTATCCCAGAGTCTGCATTGCAGAACTGGAAAAATGTTGTAGTACGTTTGGTTTGTTTCTGCTTGCCCTAAAAGGAAACACACTAAGAATGAAATATCAAGTATATAAAAAAATATTAATCTGCCGCTTGGTAAGCTTAAATTTAATTTCCCATTTCACACATTATCTCACAGCCAAAAATAATTTGGGACATCTTTCTGTGTTTTGGACTTGTACAGATTAAGAAGGATGATTAAGATGAAGAAATAATGCCATCACATTCAATAGCACACGGCTACCTGAAATGGGATCTCTCAAAAGTTACACAGTATCTTCCAAAGCATTAAACATTTGATTGCATAAGCATTCTCTTCAGGAGGGCTGCACAAATGTCTAGAAGGTGTTTTTAACTCTAGCAATATGTGGTTTTTTATGGGTTAAAAAACCACAGTTCTATCAAAATACAGAAAAAAAAAATCCCCAAAAGACCAAACACAAAAGGACATTTGCAGTCGGCTGTAACTATTTCATAAACTTTCCATCAACTCTTCCTCCTGAACTTTTTCCATTTTGTATTTTTGATGAAAATTTAAGATACTCATCCAAATGGTACAAACTGGCATCATCAGAACCAAACATCACCCTGGCTTTAGAAAAGTCCCAAGGCTTCATGAAATACAATAGCTTTGCTCCACACATTGACTTTTAGTGCTTATGGAAGGCAATCCCTTGGAATAAAACAGAAAGCTTTCTACACACTGCAAAGAAATGCAGGTCATTGTTCAACCCCGGTTTGGAAAATGTTAACAATGTTAACAAAAGATTAACAATGTTAAAGTGTTGTTGTTACATAGTCTTTGGTTTATCTCCTTCTCTACAAACTAAGAGAGCTCATCAGTTTTGTGAGCTGTTTGTATTTTATTAGAAACTGGACTCAAATAAACAAGGCTACTATCAGATTAATTAATAAATATAATACTTACATGAATGGCCAAGACAGGCAGATCAATATAGTTGAGTAACTCATAATGGTACTTTACTGACATACACGAAGAAAAAAATACCATTAGTTTCTTCTTTCGGTTCTTCTTGAGGAATGTGAAGAGCAAAAGGAATCTTTTTTCAGATGGACACACTACATATCCCTGAAAAAGTTTTAAATATTATTAAATAAAGCATAATGGAACAACCTAGCTAAAACCACATGGGACTTGGTACTTCACAGATCATACTTTTAAAAATAACATTTGTGTTTTACCTGTTCAAGACCATCTACTGTTGCTGTCTCCTTGTTATCATCAACCCCTACGTATAGTGGCTCTTTCTTCAGAGAGATCTTTGCCAGATCTTCAACCTTTCTGGTTTGTGTAGCAGAAAAAAGCATTGTCTGCCTGCGTTCTGAAAAAATATTTGTTTTGAAAGACAGCATCAATTTTTAAAGCAGGATTCAAACAGCAAGTCCATAAAAACTCTAGCTGCAAATTACCCTAAGCAAGTCTACTTTTTTCAATTAAATTTTAATTCAACCATACTGCTAGTGACAAAGACAGGTATAGCTGTAGTATGGATTGGATAGGGTGTAAAACCCCTGTCATTTATGCCTTTCAGTGTATTCTCACTGAGAATAAAATATAATAAATATAATACACTTTCCTTCCTAATGGGTCAAAACAAAATTTAACTTATGCTAAGTAAAACTTTTACAATTTTCCACTTCAGAACATATCATTTCCCCACTTTTCCTTCCTTTTCCACTTTTAGCAGTGTTCAGTAACATTCTTTACAGGATGTTATTGAGCAGATTTATATATCCACATTTTAAACATGCAAATCTGAGTTTTAATGTTTAAGATGTAGAATCTCAAAATATTTATCACCAATTTTTTAGATACTGTTTCCATGAGGTATTTTTTCTGCATTTTGAAAGTTACAATGAGAGCCTTGTTGGCTCTGAGAATGTTTAATACATCAATTACAAGGAGTAACTAGAGGTAAAATTAGGAAAAGAAAACTTTAAGGTAAATATTTTAAATTCTTTAAGATACTATTTTTGAAGGTATGAGGAAGGTTTGAACTCCCAGTCAGGAGACTTTTTTCCTTATTTTTAAGCCTTAGTATAAAATAATTAGTTGCAGGAAGTAAATGGGTAGAAGATGATGAATGGGAAAAGGTAGATGTTAAAACTAGAAGGATCTTATATGAACAAAATTTTTTCCCTAAAATGCATGTGAAACTCTGTCCTTCATACAAATTATGTTAAAAAAATCAATATATACTACCTATCAGAACAGAGTAAGACAGTCACACTGAAGAGCATTTACAGAACTGTAAAAATTAATGACTTCTCTTACAATAACGGAGTAATAAAGAAGACATGTTAGTCAAATGACTTCCAAGAAAGATTTCTGTCTTACTTGGTAGAAGTTTTATGATCTGTTTCATTTCTTCTTCAAATCCAACCTCCAAGATACGATCTGCCTCATCAATCACCAAGCACTGCAAGTTCTTATACATGAAACCTGGAGTGTTCTAAAAGATTAACAAATTCAGACAGAGACAAGAATTTTATTATGTTTTAATTATGCAGAAGAGACACAAATATTTTATAAATATGTTTTACCTGCATATGATCCAGCAGTCTTCCTGGTGTGGCTACAATGATGTTGATTCCATTTCCAAGTTTCTGGGCTTCTGCTGATCTGTTACTGCCCCCCATTATCAGGCCATAGGTGTGAACGTGATGATTCATAAGTTCTTTAAGAACTCCATAGGTTTGCATAGCGAGTTCTCGAGTAGGAGAAAGAATAATAACACCCGTTCCTAAAAAATACATCAGTCAGACAAGAGGAAGTTACAACTCATCCAATCCCACTCCTAAGCCATGGCTGCATCACAGTAAGAACCAACGGTGAAAAGAGGAGCCTTACCATTTCTAGGCATGAATTTTAACTTGTAGATGAGCTCTATGGCAGGAATAAGAAATGCAAGGGTTTTGCCACTGCCTGTTTTTGCAGCTGCTAAAATATCCCTGTATGGGACAGAGTTAGAAAGAGAAATATTCAGTTAATCCTAGAGAAAAGAAAAACAATGTTGACCATGTAAAAACATAACAAGGCTTCAAGGAAACTAGGTCAGTGAAAGATGTAGCTCACAGCAACTGGTCACCACGTCTCTTAGAGACTCTGAGACTTACTGACAGAAGAGTAATGTAAACTGACTTCCCTACCCTATGAATTTCTTCACAGACAACTTTTGTTAACTTGCATTAATGTCTATAAATTAAGTATGTAAAACACATGAGAACCTATTTTAAAATAAACAAACTGTTTAGCTGCAGAAAGTCACATTTCATGCATTTAGCTATCAAAATTTATTCAATACTTGGGGTCAACATAGTGAGTAACATACATATTTCTTACCTGCCTTCCAGAAGTGGCTTAATACTTTTATGCTGAATTTCAGTCATGTGTGTAAAACCCATGTCATTTATGCCTTTCAGTGTATTCTCACTAACAAGACCAGCCAGGGAAGTAAAGGAATTGTCTTCAAAAGCACCTGAAGTGAGGGGAGAAAAATAAAAAGCATTAAAACATATTTTTTCAGTTCCATCTGTCCTCTGAGATTAGCCAGTTAAAGCTGACCTAGATGAAAAAAAAAAAAAATTGAATCAAGTGACTTTTTCTTATTCCTTTCTACCATAAAATCAAAAGACTTTAACAAAACACTGTGTATCAAGACAGCTATGAAAAATGAAGATGAATGCACTGCTTCTGCAAAGTTTGCTAGTTACACACCTCCACCTTGCTTGTCATTGTCTTCTTTCTCCCTAGTCACATATATTTTAAAGAAGATTTTCACCATAAATTTTAAGACTAATGGAAGTGTGCACATAATGCAAATTTCAAAGAACAGCTGTACAGCTGCCAGTAGCACAGTACCTACATTAAAATACCTGACTTACAAATTTAATTTGGAAACTGCAGCTTGCTGAGGCAAAAAGTGTCAGACCTTGGCTTTTTGCACACGTATGGCATAGGACACAGGGTACCTGTTAGACCCAGTGGTAAACTGGGCACTTCATCCTCCTCCTCCTCCTCCTCCTCCTCCCCTTCTTTCTCTCCAGAACTTTGCTTATCTTCATCTTCTACCTCCACAGATTCATCTTCTTCAGTTTTTGCTTTTTTAGTTCCTGTATCTAGAGTGTTATTTTACAGAAAACAGGTCAGTTAGAGAGACAAAGGACACATCCATCACTAGAAGTTCTCCTACCAAGTGAATTTCTTTAGGCCATACAGAACTGTATGGATGTCATGCTTCTTTCATGGAGAGGGACAGAGAAGGTTTCTGTAGAACTTTCTGACACAGAAAAAAATTCACAATTTCCTTGCATACTTTACATAGTAAAATAGTGAAGTTTAAGGTATATTACATGACATTGTCTGTGGAAACAAAAATTATCCTTAAACAAGTTACAAAACTCCTTCCTATCTGTAATGCAGACATCAAGTTTCCAACACAGTTTCTGCTCAGGACATGTGAAATGTAATGTGTCTGCTCCATCTTAAGCACCTGAATCCTCACAGAAAGTACATCTTTATCTGCATAACCATGACAAGTGTCACAAATATCAAAGAGATAAGGGACAGATGCTCCAAATATATATGTGTGCATGTGCATCTATATGTATAGATGTATAAATATATATGCAAATATAGCAATGTTTGCAGGATACACTTTTTTGGAGTGAGGTAGCCAATATATATAATATATATATAAAATCATAATATACTGATGTTGCCAAAGGCTGGATGTGTTGTTAAGACGTACTGGCAGGATACTCAAGCACAGAGAGCACCCATCTACCAAAGCCCTATGCTGGGAAGAGAGAAAAAAATTGCTTATTACCAGTAAAACATCCAAACTTAACGTTATAATATGGAATCCTATGCAACTATTAACTTGGTTGTTATCGGTTTAGTAAATATTAAGAGTTCATATGTTACAGTTGGAGTAAGAACACAGGGAATAAATACTGACAACCTCCGGGCTTTAGAACATTCACCATGCAGCACATGGTCCCCTCACACCCCCAGGGCAGAGAAGGAAAGCAGGCAGTTCTCAGGATCCTCCAAGAACAACCCAGGCCTGGGAGACAAGTTCTCTGTGTTCAGAGAACATACCATTTTCCGCGTTAGCCGCCGCTTTCCTCTTTCTTTTCTTCTTCTTCTTCTTCTTCTCCTCCCCGCCCTGGGAGCCGGCAGCCTCCCCGCCCTCCGCCGCCTTTACCTCAGGGGCCGCCACCTCCTCCTCTGCCTCCTCCGGGGAGCCCTGCGAAGGCGCCTCTCCTGCCAGAGACACGTTGAGAAGACAGAAAAGGTTAAACCCAAAACCAAAATAACGACAACACCGAGGATTCCTCCAGCCTTTAGCTGGGGAGAGACCCCGCAGAGCCAGCCAGCCAGCCAGCCCGGTCCCGCCGTACCCGCCTCTTCGGCCGCCCGCAGCTTCAGGTTGCGCTCCCGCAGCTTCAGGTTGCGCTTGTGAATCTTCCTGCGGAGCAGCCGCATGGGCAGGTTGCTGGCAGCCACCGACATCTCCCCGCCTTCCCTCCTTCTTCCTTCCCGACACACGTGGGTAAAGCGGCACAGAGTATCCGGGCCACGCCGGAACCCGTCCCGTCCCCACCTCCTCCTCCTCCTCCCCCAGCGGGCAGGGGCTGACGGGCGGCCCGCAGCGTCCTCCGGCGGTTCGGCGGACACAGTGACAGCTCCTGGCCGAACAGCAGCGGCTGAGAATCATAGAATCAGCCGGGTTGGAAGGGACCTCAGAGATCATCAAGTCCAACCCTTGATCACTGCCGCTGCGGTTCCCAGCCCATGGCACTGAGTGCCACATCCAGTCTCTTTTTAAATATCTCCAGGGACGGAGAATCCACTACTTCCCTGGGCAGCCCATTCCAATGTCTGATCACCCTCTCCGTGAAGAAATTCTTTCTAATATCCAACCTAAACCTCCCCTGGCACGACTTGAGACCATGCCCTCTTGTCTTGTTGAAAGTTGCCTGGGAAAAGAGCCCAACTCCCCCCTGGCTCCAGCCTCCTTTCAGGGAGTTGTAGAGAGCGATGAGGTCTCCCCTGAGCCTCCTCTTCTCCAGGCTGAACACCCCCAGCTCCCTCAGCCTCTCCTCACAGGACTTGTGCTGGATCCCTTCAGCAGCCTGGTTGCCCAGAGGTCTTAATCCTGTAAAAGCGATTCCTGCAGGCTTCATATCCATCTGGACCAGCAGATGGCACAAACCATAAAACCAGGCAAACCCCTGGTTGCCCTCTTGGTATATTTGTGGTCCCCCTTTTGGCGGGGCCATCCCGGGCACAGCTGTCGGAGCGCAGGGATTGACCTGGGACGGCGGCCGTGCCCCCGGTAACCCATTGAGCGAGGGCGGAAAGTGGCCCCGTTACACCCCGAGGACCCCGGACACCCCCCTGTCCCACCGGGTTGCCCCGCGGGTGTTGTCTCCATTCATAGTTACAGGTGTTTTAACCCCAACGGGAGAAAGAAACACTCCCAGGCGCCCAACCCAATCGAGCGTCTCCGGGAGAGGTGGTTTTGGGGACACTCTGTGTCCTCAAGCTGGTGAAGGGACTCGAGCACAGGCCCTATGAAGAGAGACTGAGGGAGCTGGGGGTGTTCAGCCTGAAGAAAAGGAGGCTCAGGGGAGACCTCGTTGCTCTCTACAACTCCCTGAAAGGAGGCTGTAGCGAGGTGGTAGTTGGACTCTTTTCCCAGGCAACTTTCAACAAGACAAGAGGACACAGTCTTAAGTTGTGTCAGGGGAGATTTAGGTTAGATATTAGAAAGAATTTCTTCACGGAGAGGGTGATCAGGCAATGGAATGGTCTGCCCAGTGAGGTGGTAGATTCTCCATCCCTGGAGACATTTAAAAAAAGACTGGATGTGGCACTCAGTGCCATGGTCTAGCAACTGCTCCGGTGGGTCAAGGGTTGGACTTGATGATCTCTGAGGTCCCTTCCAACCCGGCTAATTCTCTTCTCTTCTCTTCTCTTCTCTTCTCTTCTCTTCTCTTCTCTTCTCTTCTCTTCTCTTCTCTTCTCTTCTCTTCTCTTCTCTTCTCTTCTCTTCTCTTCTCTTCTCTTCTCTTCTCTTCTCTTCTCTTCTCTTCTCTTCTCCTCTCCTCTCCTCTCCTCTCCTCTCCTCTCCTCTCCTCTCCTCTCCTCTCCTCTCCTCTCCTCTCCTCTCCTCTCCTCTCCTCTCCTCTCCTCTCCTCTCCTCTCCTCTCCTCTCCTCTCCTCTCCTCTCCTCTCCTCTCCTCTCCTCTCCTCTCCTCTCCTCTCCTCTCCTCTCCTCTCCTCTCCTCTCCTCTCCTCTCCCCTCCTCTCCCCTCCCCTCCCCTCCCCTCCCCTCCCCTCCCCTCCCCTCCCCTCCCCTCCCCTCCCCTCCCCTCCCCTCCCCTCCCCTCCCCTCCCCTCCCCTCCCCTCCCCTCCCCTCCCCTCCCCTCCCCTCCCCTCCCCTCCCCTCCCCTCCCCTCCCCTCTCCTCTCCTCTCCTCTCCTCTCCTCTCCTCTCCTCTCCTCTCCTCTCCTCTCCTCTCCTCTCCTCTCCTCTCCTCTTCCTCCTGTGCCCAGGTCGGAGGGGCTGGGAACACCCCTGTGTGTCCCACAACGCCCAGGAGCTAGGGTGACAAAGGTTGTGATGCCCACCGGCTGCTGGTACCGCCGGCACCCCCAGGGGACACCGAGCAGGGCGGTGAAAAGTTTCAGTGTCGACAGCAAGCACTAAAACGTGTGAAACTGCCAGGCGAGCCGAAACCCCAGCACCGATCCTGACGGTAGAAGACCCAGCTGTGCCTTCATAAAATACTGCATCTACAGCAGCCACCTGCTGTGCTGTCTGTTCCTACCGGTGGATGCAAATAATATGGTAATTACCTGGATTTTCACCAGCCATGGAATTTGGGAGCCCATCATTTCCAGGCCACAGATTCTTGCAGCTCTGTCAGGTAGTGCTGGAGCCAACTGGAGTTCCCAGCTGCTCCTTGATTCCAGTGATGGGCAGTGTAATTTTTCCTTCTATTGTCCTCCGGATTTTTAGGTCTTAATCCCGTAAAAGCGATTCCTGCAGGCTTCATATCCATCTGGACCAGCAGATGGCACAAACGGTACAGAATTCACAGCAGATTGCTTTGCTACCCTAACCCAGTAAAAACAATGTTAAAAATCTGAACGACCACAAACTGTGTGACGTTCAGCCTTCAATACCTTGCTGTAATGCAGAATGAACTGCTGAGCTATTACTAAATTAGTTGTAACGTGCTATATGCAATATATTGCATATAATTTCTTTTTCTCTCTCTCTCTCTCTTTTTTTTTTTTTTTTTTTTTACGGATGTTGGAGATGAGAGAAAAGTGATTTTTCACTATCTGTAATTGCCTTGCAGAGGTCATATAGGTCACAAGTATGAGAATTAAATTTGTTTTACCAGAACTTCAGAACATGAACCACAGGATCTTGTTCAGACTTTCACAGACTGGATAACAGGTCTGGCCCCTGGCTTATTAAGTTGAAAGGATAACTGCCAGCTCCATCATCTGTGTCTGAAAATAAGCAGAACCATCCTCAGGAAAAAAGAAAAAAAAAGGGTTTTTGGTACTCCTGGGGAAATCAGTTCAAGCCTGCATTTTAAACAGGTAGAAGTTCCTTATCACAACTCAGTGTAATTTAAGTTCTGGACATGTTCTCTTCCTGGCTACCTAATAATATGCAAAAAAATATTTTTTAAAGAAAATATGGGTTTGCTCTTCTGACTCTGTACCGATTTACATATATGTGACAAGTTTTACTTTTTGAACGCAGACCTAACCCAGGCAGTGCTCCTTTCTGGAATATGATCATTGTGCAGATGGAGTGAATTAGGAATCTGGGCAGGAAGGAGCTGACACTAAAACAGAGAGGGAGGAGAAAATGCTGTCCTTTAGTTATGTCATGGCCCACATGTTCCTGTATTTACCAGTAGTGCCAGGATCAACATTATTTTTCTTTCACCCATGTCATTACACCTCCAGCTCTGCCAAGAATTAGGAACCTGGGGGTCAGGTTAAAGAATTCAGCTTAGTATCCAGGTTGGGTCCTGGCTGATTTGGCAAGTCTTAGTGAAATTGCATTAGTGTGGCATGAGGCCCAAATTGATAAACCTTCCTGAGAACATATGTTAGATCCTGCTGAGCAGAATACATTGGCTATGTCAGCTGGCTATTTGCAGCGTGGCCCACAAGGAAAACTTTGTTGTCTTTGTAGATAAATTATGAAATTGTACATGTGTAAAATGCAATGCAATTATGTACAGGAAACCAGAAATTACAGATTTCATTAGGTAGCAAAGTAAACCTATGTTAGGTATGCAAAGTATCTTGTAATGTACTCCAACATTGTTTTGTCTGAACATCTTGTAAAAGATGTTCTATAGAGTTAGCAAAGAAGTGTGCTTCTCTGGAGCCTTCAAAACATGTTTTATAAGTTCTCTCTTTTTGTCATATTTTTTTCTTCAAGCAGTGATTGTGGAAAAGAAGACTCAGAAGACAGTAATTTTAATTTCTCTGTGATGGAAAATAGTTCAGACCACTAACTCATGTTAAGAGCTTTTTTCTGAAGTCTGGCATTTCTTGGATATCATTAGAACTGCCCCTGGGACATGGCTCACTTCTGTCCTATAGATTAATTCCTAATTGCTTGACTTATCAGGCAATTGCCTCTAACAAGAGGATTTTCTTAAATCATTACTGAGTTATTGTCAAAACATCTCAAAATCTGTGCATGATCTTGAAGGAAAGTTTGTAAGGAATCACGTTTTGGGTTACCAGAGCCTTTACAGAGCTGGAGAAGTTCATATTAGAGAGTTTGTAATTTATTTCTGAAGCTGAATGTTTTAATGGGCTGCCAATAATTAGTGGTAAGTAGAAGCAAAGATGCTGAATTTGGCTTTAATGGTTAATTTACTCTGGGAGATAAAATACTGTCATTTTGTGAGCTAAGGCAGACAGGTTTTATTTTCAGGAAGCAGAATCTCTGAAAAGATGCTTTTTTAATGTCTTAGGTTGGACATGAAAAAACCCCACCACTGATGTTCTTTAAAAACATCTAAGCTAAAGTTTTGAACTAGAAAACTAGAGCTTTGATTGCTTGCAGCAGCAAACCAGAAAACCCTCAGGAGATGACTTTTAATTTTTAACATATTATAATTTTCCCTGCTAGATCAAATTTACCTGTCAAACAGTAGTAAATTCTGGAGAGAGGCTTGGATTACTATTGGGTATCAGATAGATACCTGTTTTTGTCAAACATACCTAACTTGCATTAAAAAAATCTGTGTATGCATGCAAGTGATGGATTCAAAGTTATCTATAGATTTAATTAATCTTCCAATTTAAGTGAGACATATAATTCTGAAATCTGGACTTTGCAAGCAGCAATTTCCTCACATCTGAACTGAGGTAAATGGTATAGATACTGATATATCAAGATGTTGCACATAGAAAACAGATGATTTGATTTCTAGAACAAGTTAGTGTTAATGGGGTTTAGAAAATGCTGGTGTAAATCATATCTCTGTAGGATATCACTGAATTTCACTGAATCTGAGTGGAAACTTAAAGTAATTTGTTGAGTTTAAGGCAAGTAGAGTAACATACCTGGTTTTGGAAAAAGCATTCTAGGCTATGATAATACCAATTTTAAGGTTTTGGTTCAATATGGCCTTCAAATAATATCAACTTGTGTCACATAGGGGTATTGTCTCAGTTATAACATTGTGAACACTTTGTGTAGCTTGTGGAAAAAAAAGGGTTCAAAACACATTGGTGATTTTTTTGGCAAATATCTTATTTATTCCATAATTTACAAGAGAATCTATTCACTGTGAAAACTGTAAATGCACAGAAACATGCACCTGCAAGCTTTCCAAATTAAATGCAGCACAGACCTATATCTGGACATAGAAAAAGGAGATTATTTGAGTTACACTTTATAGAAGACCTTTTTGACTTTGCATAATTCTTGTGGATTTTCTGGAATTTACTACTGCTCAGGAGTTTCTGAGAAGTAGTTTAATATCTTGAAGTGCTAGGCCACCACCCATGCCCTTTCAGTAAAGAGAGATTATGCATTGGTTTGCAGCAGAAATTCATCTAATATCAGTATTTTTCTCTACAAAACACATCATCACTAAGGGACATCTTATCTAAACTGCTGCTTAAATCTCTTTGAAATGAAGAAAACAGTTGGAACTGCAGAATCGCAGACTGGTTGAGATTGCTGGTTCAGCTTTCCTGCTCCAGCAGGGTCAGCTAGAGCAGGATGCTCAGGACACTGTCCTCTCAGTTTCTGAGTGACTCCAAGGAAGGAGACCCCACAGAAGATTCCATTTTCTTTACTCCCTCCTGTCCAGGTATTGATACACGTTGATTCCTCTCTTCTCCAGGATGAACAATTCCACCTTTCTCCGTTCCTTCTTTTATGCCAGATGCTCTGACCCCTTTATCATATTTGTGGCCATTTGCTGAACTCTCTGCAGTATGTCCCTGTCCTTGTGCATGGCCCTGTCCTTGCCCAGTTCTGGACATTGTACTCCCCATGTGTCTCACCAGTGCTGGGTAGTGGGAAGGATCACCTCCCTTTTGTTTCTCAGCAGTTTTCACAGAGGGAATTTCTGTTACAATTCTATAACTTTTTTCGCTAAGAAAACTTTGCAGTTTCCAGTACAGTTGCTCTATATTTAACACCTACACGTTGCAAACCAAACAAAATTTTCAGGAAAACAAGGTGCTATACACATTTTTATCTCCACAGAGAGCAATGAGAGAATAACTACTACATAATACAAGAGTAGTATACAATTTGTAATGAACTACTGGCAGGCGGGAGGGTACCATGAGGATAACTATGCACTGAATAGTTTAGATTCTATTTTATTTCATCAATGCAGAGCAAGTTGTTTCTGGTATTTGTAATTTAAATTTACACAGAATTTTTTGGTATTTGAAACCTAGCTGCTTTTCTGAATTGGATTAAATAACCAAACATGTCATGTTTTGTTTTAAGGGCTGTTTACAGTTGTTTGTTTTAACTGTTCCACCATCTCTTATAAGAGTTGATAAACAGCTTGTTTTTCACATGCCAGTAAGGTGTAGTCACTTTTATGAAGATGGCATTAAAATTCATGGTATTCTTTCTTTATGTATGCAGATCCAATTTTTAATGTTTTCCTGCTTTGGAAAAAACAAGTTTTTTAAGATTTTTCAAAATATTGAAAGGTTACAAGTAGGATCAAGTGATTAATTAAAAGATAATCAAGCTGCAGGTATAGCACCTACTTTATAACTTACACACTGACAGATTCATAATTTTTAAAACAATAATTTTCTCGGGCATAAAAGGCTTTCCTTTTACGGTGTCCTCATAAATGTAAAGAATCTTAGTAAATGTATTACTGTCTCCTTTTCAGAAGGGTTATATCTTTTATATTTTCTTGTCATTTACATACATTCATTTAAAATGGCTCTGTTCAAACTACACAACATCACAATTAAGCAATTTATAAAATCTGAAACCATAAGTGAAATACATAGAGTCAGCTGAGATTCTTTGCAACTACTTTTATGATAAAATTTGAAGGGGAGGGATAGAACTTTGTTAGGTGGAGGGAGACAGATCTGTGACATTTTGTGAATGAAATGAACACAAGATGTCACCATAGCTGTGAGATAGCTCCAGCACAGAAATGACATTAGCTGAAGTGGAAAGGGAACGAAGGATTAATTAGAATTAATTCAATTCTGTCATGCCACTTATGTTTTTTTAGAATTGTTGTTGTAAAGCAGATTGCTGCAATCCGAAGTCAGATTTTACTTTCTTGAATGTTCCTTATACTGTTGGTGAAAAAGATGGAGAACAGAGTGCAAGTTTTCAGTTTTCTTCAATTTCATTCATTTTCAAGCATTAACCCAGAAGTCTAAGAGCTTTTAGAAGGATGCAATGACAATTATTTTGAAAAACTTTCAGATAACATCACATTGTTAAATTGTTAATGTTTCTTCCTAAATTGTGCTGAAGAGTAATATTTATTTTGTGTAACAATTTGTACTTCCTTTTCCTTTCCTTCCTCTAAGTTCAAAAGACATTTGAACATAGACTTTAAATGTTTTTTTCCTTCCTGTGTAAAATAAGGATTTGGCAGTCAAGATGTTGTTCTGGGCCTTGTGAGGACACAACTCAATGCCCTGTTACATGTTAGATGCTTATATTGTCTTAAGTGATTGTTCTAACATCATTTATCTTGTTGACACAGTGAGTGCCTTCATCTGTAAGATGAGGATAGCTGTATTTATTTATTCTCACTGCATGTTTGTATTCAGATAGAAAGCCCTTAAAGCAAGGACTGGTTTAAAAATTACATTGGTATGGGACCTATAACAAGGATGTCTTATGGGCACTCTTAACCACCAAAATTTAAATATAAAAGTGATAGTAAAATACTGTTTTGTAACAAAATATACATCTTAGAAGACCAGATTCTCATATATCTGTATAGAGAAGGAAACTAAATAGTGAACAGAGAGCATGTCAGATAATCTGTGATACCTCTACCTGAGTGTGCTTGTAGTCCATGGTGAATAACAGAATGTCCTCAAGAAAATATCAAGTGAGTTCATTCTCACATTTGCTGCAAGGTGCAGTTAGGAGGAATACTCTCCTAGAAATTCCTCTGAAATGGCTCACCTCTCACTTGCTTAATATTATTAATATGTTCCTCCATCCATACTGTTACATTGCTCTTCTGCTTTACATCATTCTGCATGTCCTTAAAACCAGTGTAACCTACTTCTACTCTTAAGACCCTTTCAGATTGCCATTTAAAGGAGTTTTATTATTCTTGAGAATGAGAATGGTTAATTATGGGACTGTTATGTTATACTGCAATTTTTGATTGAAATTCAGTGGACAGTCAGCACTCTATAAGAGAATGCTCAATAATTTGTATTATTGGACTCTCAGCTTTTGTAGTTGAAGCCTTTATAAAGTCTTTCAAGCTGCAATAGTTATAATCATTGCACATGTCTTAACCTACACGGCGTGGTCATAATTCATTAGCCTTTCCAACTTTCACTTGCTTGTCCTTTATTAGCAGTGACATTTTCCCTTAAAGGTTCAGAGCAAGCATGACTTTATGGTGTGCAGTAAGCTTTAACTAAATCAACTTTTTTTTTTTTTTTTTTTCCCCTTCTTTTTTTTTCTTTTTCACATGAAAGGCTGCTGTTGAAAAAAACAGGAGATGGCAGTCTTTCTCAGTGCATCAAAGTTAAATTCTATTGATGATCAATTTCTTCTGCTCCAGAATAGGCAAAAATTTAGAATGAAGGAAGAGCCACATATCTTGCTGGTATGGAAAGTCATCACATGCTTGATCTCTATGGTGTCTTCCAGAGCTTTTTCTTTCAGATGTCAGATCTTGAACAATGACATAAATCCATTGGAATCACTGTCTTCCCAGTCCTCAGATTTACCTTAGTGCAGTCTGGCTGTCTCAACACACCTACAGAACTACAGTTTTCTTGTCTAGTAATACTGCCAGGAGAACTGAGTAAGTAACCCATCTTCCTATGACTGTGTACATCTGAGGGCAGGCTATTTCAGAGAGGTCATACTCTACCTTTTGTCAGGTTGCTCCTAACAGATACCAGTCACCATTCTTGGACCATTCAGAGCCTCCACAGGGGGTCAAAGGGATTTTAACTGCATTTGACCTGTGTTCATGTAATCCAACAAATGGCAGTGTCACATCAGTTTATAACACAGTGGGATGTTGCTGCTGCATGGCAGTATTGGATATCAGTTTCTTCTGAGCTGTTGGCAGCAAACATAAACAAGAACTTCTTACCTTTTTGTATGTTTTTCTGTAGGGCAAGTACCTGGGACTCAGAGACATGAGAGCACAAAGGTGGCTTAAATTTCCTCTTAGCACTTTGGACAAACACTTTGTAAAAGTGTTTGGGGAAAACTCTTGCTTCATTTCAAGCAGTCTTGAACAGCCCCTTACTGAATAATAGAAATAATAACAATAATAGCCTGGATAAATAGCTTTAGGGAGTGCTGGATAAGTGAGCAGATGCAGAAGGTAGCTAATGGTTATTAAGTATTTGGTTGCTGCCTGAGCTCACTGCAGAACCAGGAGGGAAACAATATTTTTTTTCCAAATGCCCAGGTATATTCTCCCAAGGAGGGAAACAATATTTTTTTTCCAAATGCCCAGGTATATTCTCACTGGTCAGATTTGTCGGTATTATAAGGGAAAGGTTTTTCTTTTTATAAGTTCTTGATAATACACTTCCACATCGTGTTTGGCTGTTAAAGTCCTCAGTCTTTTACAGTTCACCATGTTCAGTTTGATACATGTTGCTCAATGTCCTGTCACTTCTTTTCCTGAGCACTCATGCCTGTAGACATCCTGCAGATCACTGGCTCTCACAGCAGAGCTCTATTTTTAACTTGGCATGCTGGAAGACAGGCTGTTCACATCTTGCAGAAGGCAAATGTCTTTGGACTTGCTTGCCAGGATTCTGCAGGTGAGAGTAATGTAAATGGCAAGGAATATCTGGATGTAGGTTTGCAATATGGATGCACTGAGAGTGCAAAACTTGGTGTGGCAAAACTGTTTGGTATACAAATGACATGGAATATATTGAGCAAAGTTTGCTATTTTGTCTGCTTCACGAAATCTTAGCAACAATTCCCAGGTAGCAATAATAGAGTTTACCTTAGCTGTGTCTATAAAGTTTCAGTTGCTATGCAGCATAATAATGCAGAATTCTAGAAGCTATATTAAGCATTTAGCATGCACTTAATCATCTTCCAGAAATGTTTAAAATCATAATGTCATATTAATAATTATTAAATCATTGAGTTGTGCCAAGAGAAATGTCCTATCTTTAAGTTCATAATGGTAAAACACAGGGCATATACTAAATCTGTAACAGCACATCAGATCTTGGAATTTTCTTGAAGGTAATAGAGTCTTATTAAAGGATGTATAGAATCATAGAATCATAAAATGTTAGGGACCTCTAGCTATTACCTAGTCCAACCCAGATCCTGCCACACAGGAAGGCATCCAGATAGGTTCTGAAAGTCTCCAGAGAAGGAGAGTCCACAACTTCTCTGAGCAGCCTGTGCCAGTGCTCCACCACCCTCACAGTAAAGAAGTTTTTCCTCATGTTGGGGTGGAACTTCCTAAGTTGCAGTTTAAGTAAAGGAAGGATTTGATAACTGAAACAGTGTTCAGCCACATCATACATTAAAGTTTCTATACTGCCCAAAACATGAGGAAGTGCTGATATTCATCTTGCTCAGCTGAAGTTTTTTGTGTCTATGACTTCATCCCTCTTCTGGAGGGTATGGAGTAAAAAAAATCCCCCAAAAGCCCCAAACATACAAACAAAAAAAGTAAAACTGAGAGAAATGGTGTTATTTTGTTGTAGTCTCAGAATGACATTACCCTATATAATGCCCTATATAATCCTTTGGATTAATAGTGTGTTTTACCCTTTCCCATCCATGTCTGAAAACCATGAAGATAATCAAAGAAAAAGGAGGGAGCAAGTCACTATAGTTAAACTTCAGGCAGAGAGCAAGTATATTCACTGTATAGCATGTAAAAGAGAAATTTAGGGCTGTAAATGAAGCCTGAATTACTTCAACCTTGAACTGCAAAATGCATTAATCTGTAATTATGCAATTTCACAAAACAAAGCAAGAAAAACAAGAGATGCCTATCTCATTATCCCATTTAGATGGCAAATGCAAATGCAAAAGAACAAAAAACCCTCTAAGCTGAAATTTGTAAATTTCAAGAAAAATAAAACAAGGATGCACACGGAAACCTGGAGCATAAGACATATGCAATTTTTGCAGATGTACAGCAGGGTTTGATGAATGAAGAGGATCTCCATGTGACTTCCTAGGCTCTAAGCCTTAACACCCCAGGTGTTTTTTAAAAAAAAAAAAGTCTTCTGTCTAGATACCAAATGTAGAACAAAATTTCTGTTGTAAAAATTTTATTTCAAGTGCCATAAAAATAAAGTTTGATTTAAGAAAAAAAAAATGACAGTAGACAAAAAGATTTCTTTTTGTTATACCCTGGAGTTCCCTGAGTGTGCTCTCCTAAAAGAGCACATTCCCTCACTGATCCTGACAACAGTACTGGAACAGTCCTTTGATGATGCCAAAATGCAAAGTCTCACACATCCAAACACACGCCAGGTTTCAGTCACCACCATCTACACGTTGTGTATCCTCAGAGATAATGCTGTGTTTTTCAAGAGTCCTGTTACATCCTGAAATTCAGGGCTCCTGGTTGAACATCTCACACAAAGACAATGAGCATCTCTGCTCCTGGGTGGTGCTTACTTGGAGCAGTGCTGCTGTCTGCAGCATGGAGTCAAACATGTTCCCTGTGCCTGGAGTCTGCCTCCTCCAGACCCATATCTCCCACACATTTGGACAGTGTAGTGTCTCAGCTAAGCTCATCTCAGCTCTCTCAGTTGTTCTCCCTGAATTTCATGAATTTCAGGATTCTTTCACAATAAAGTCAGGATAAATCATTAGGAAGCTGGCAGTACACTTTGTTGAGCTGTGGAGTTGTGCTTAGTGCAGGTGGGGATGTAACGACTGGAAGGGATGTGACAGAAGCTCAGGAAAGATTGAGTAGGTGGGACAGGTGTTATTTAAGATAAAACTTGCAATGCTGGCAGTTCAGACATAGGACATGTACAGATCTTGGCCTCAGAATATATATGCTCTGTGAAAATAGCATTTTCAGTTGGATTCTGCATTCGTGATCTTGCAATAATCTCACACTGGCTGATATTGTACAGCTATTTGTTGGTATCTGCAAGATTTTCTGTGGAGTCTGATTGCTCAAGATAAGAATTTACCTGCAAATGTAAAGACATTTGTCCTGTGCCATAGTAGTAGTATTAGATAGACACATTTTATTTATTTATTTATTTTTCTGAAAGAAGATAAAGCATTAAGTCTGGCCCTGCAGGTGATGCTGAGAGACATTGAGAGATACAAAACTGACAAATTGAACTCCCCAGCCAGCCTGATATTAGTGTTTACTGCTTCCAAGGAAGTTAAACCTTGCCTCCACCTTGCATTTCTAAACATTTACACCTTTTACAGCTTTGCACCTTCTAGGTAGTTAACGATCTTGAAAAAGGATAAACAAACTAATTGTAAATAATTTTCTAAAATTACATAATTTTACACATCATATATAACTTTTCATTAAACGGTGCAGCTTTAGCAGAGTCACAGACCTGTGAGACAACAGCTGTGGATCTCTTAAGCTCTCCTTCATTATTAATGTCTTGTTTTCTTAGTTTTAAAGCAGATTCCTTCAGTCATGTTTTCAGAACTATCTGGTAGATTTCCACACATGATTTTAAGTGTGAATTATTTGTAAGCTCTCAGTGCCCCTACCTGACTTCTGTCATTTTGCCTTTCTACGTTGCAGTGAAGGTGCTGAAAGAAAAACTGATCCTGCTTCAAAATTATGTCTTTTTATATTGCACGTAACAGGAAAATGTTTATCATCTCAGCATGTAATTTTCCACTGTCTGCAGACAGCTTTAGTGGTATAAGCAGTACTCAGGGCATGTTTGAGAGATTCACTTTGATTAATAAAGAACAGACTAGTCAGCTACTATGAAGAACTGTGAAAGATTAAGATTTTCCTATACTATTGGAATGAAAATTTTACCCTTGGGTAAAATATCTTAAGAAACAAATCCAATAGGGGTCCAATTTAAAGAAAAAAGTCCACTTACATGTATAAGAACAAATGTCTGACTTTTCCTCTCTTAAAGAATTGCCCCCAAAGTTATAAAATAAGAATAATTACCCTTAGCAAAATTTTCTGATCTTTTATTCTACCTGGAGTTTCTGGAGTATGTCTTCAGATCATGGATTATATGTGCCTATTTCATTATCACTAATGAGAATTTCAATGCAGCATATAATTTTACTGTGATATTTTGTCTGACTTGTATTACACCTGTCAGTCTGCTTTCCTCCTGCTATTTAATTAATATTTAAATATTAGTATTTAAAGGTCAAACCGATCTTGCAGTGATATTAAAATATATTATTCAGTTTCATCTAACTTTAGGAAAAGATCTTTGGGATGGCGTTCACTAGATAGGGAAAAAGGCAATCACATTGCTGCTCTTTAAGTGCATTTTTTCCCTTTTCCCTCCAGTAGAAATGAGCAGCTTTCATCTGAGAGAGGGGAGAGATTTGTAAAGGAATGAAGTGTAGATCATACTGCAGTCACTGGGAGTGAGGTGGCACTCTGCTCTCTACCTGGAGCCTTGCACTGAAGCTGTTGAAAAACTGAAAAGTCTTCACAGGACAGTGAAGCAGAACTGTTTGTCCTCTAGAATTTCTCAGTGTCAGACCTATCCATTGGGCTCAACACATCTTGCATTCAGGTCAGTGAAACAAGATGTGTGATGGCAGAATCTGCACAAACCCCCTCCCTCTCTCTGCTGGGTTCTTGACACATTTGTTTCAGTAGGACAGCACCCTGGATTTAAAAAGAAAAACTAAGTGTTAAATACAGCAGTAGTGGTAAAGGTAGTACTCCAAATTAAACAGGATTTTTGGTTACACAAATATTTAGATAGCTGAACTGTGTTCTGTAGGTGTTTTTTTAGTATTTCATCATAATTCTGTCTTTTTTTGCTACTGCTGGTTTCATTTGAGCACATGCTGCATTTCTTTCTTCTCCAACCAGTCTCAGTACTCTCACTTTAAAAGATATGCCTTTACCTTAAAATCCATTTGTAGATCAAAAAGCATCTTTGTAAGGATAGCCTTTTCCTTCTAAAAAAGTCCACACTCAGAAAATAATATTCCTTGACTCGTGACAAGAGGCAGCTCTGAATGATTTTTTTATTCTGTTAGATAGCCTGTGAGGTTTGCTCAGCCAGTACCACAAAGACTTCTTCCCCTGTTTCTTCAGTATTAGACCCATTTGCTAAGTCACAGCCATGCAAATACACTGACAGGGGGGGTGTCCCACAGGTGACACTGGGCACCTCTCCCCCCTTGATGATGACGTGGTATAAAAATGCAGAGCCATTATAAGGTTTAGATTTCTGCCTTTCTAGATAGCAATACTGTTCTTTCACAGAAAGGTATGGTTTAATTCAAATAATAATTAAATTAAGTCTTTAACATTTCCAGGTGCTAATAGCTGGGGTGTGGCAGAGGATGTGGATGCCAGGGTAGGTGTTCAAGGGCTGACACAAAAGCAGCACTAAGGACTGTCTGCTGGTAAATACTGTTATGGGTCTGCTGTTCCCTGGGGCCATTAGCACAAAAAAAAAGATCTGGGGTGCTGGTAAGACCTCAAATACCCCATGTATTCATTGTTCAGGCAAAAATGCTTTTGCCTCAGGAGCACAGAGAGAAAAGAGAATAATAGTATGTGGTGTTCTGGCTGTATTGGAGCCCTGTTTACAGAGTGAGAGATCCGTGAAGGTATCTGTGTGGAATAAGGCTGCAGAAATTCCTGCCAAAATGTAATCACCAAGAATAAAGATAATCATACTAGTGCCTTAGCTACATACTATGCCAATTTCTTTACTTAGCATGAAGTCTGGAATGGGATATCCATTAGCATGAAAATCTACTGTGTAATTTAGGAAATAATATTTGTCTTAATCTTTCTTTCCTTTTATCTCCTCTCCCTCCTCTGTTCTGTCTCCTCCCTGCTGCAATAAGAGGTAGTGATACTGAATGCTGATAAATCCAAGCCCAGCCACTCATTATTGGCCAACTAAGCTGGCACCATAGCAGCATTTAGTACTGATTGGGAGAAAATGTATGGAAAAGAGTAGTCATGATACTGAATTCTCTAGGGAAAATGTGACTTTTTAATTTGTTTTGGGTTTTAAAAATGTATTTATTCAAGTCTGACTTGATTATATTCTCTTCTCACCATGTTAATCTCAAAGAGGCAGTGTCTTCCTGTGCTCAGTAATCTCAACCTGTTTTCTGAAGATGCAATACAGAGAGAAGCCAAAGCCTTCTTTCAGCATGCAGTGAGAGATATTTATTGTTCATATTTCCTACTGTTTCTGTCAGGGTAAATTCTGTGTGTCGTGGCTGAAATGCTTCATGCTCCCAAGAAGTTTCTAGATGGGCTTCAGCAGAGAAGTGCCAGAATGGAGGTTAGTGTTTTGAAATTCAATATTCATGCAATTTTACACATATGCACACTAAAATTAGGTAAGATTAATTGGTACAGAATTTCTGAATTTCTGTTCAGATTATACTACAGCTAAGAGAAAAATCAGAGAGTGATTGCTACTACGCAGACACTGACTACAAGCAGGTGCCTGTGAGTGAAACAGCTCTTCTTCCATAAAAAAATATAGATAGATTAGAGGGGAAAAATAGTGATCCTTGTCTCTGAGAAAGAAGCGCCTGGACTTAGCAGTTGTAAGTATAATCAATAACATGTAAGTGCTAACATCTTTGAATTATGGAAGCTTTAAAATATGTAAAATATGAGTTACTGTATCTTTCTTAGTTACCAAAGAGGCTAGGCTCTTTCATAAATAAATTACTTTGGAAAGAGCAATGGCATCCATTCTTTCAGGTACTTCTGTCTAATAATGGTACTTAGACAGTAGAGACAGTCACACTAATGGACTGCAATATAAAATATAAATTAAAACAATTTCCCTAACTGCATCTGCCAAACACAGCATTGGATTACTCTTCCTAGTGGAATACATGCATTTTTAAAAACTAAATAATAGATATCTTGCAATTTTATTGAATCACCCCTCTGAAGGGTATGTCGAGAAAATGGTAAATTCATATAATCCCAGAATGGTTGAGTTTGAAAGGCACCTCTGGAAATAATTTGATCCAACTCCCCTTCTGAAAGCAGGGTCAGTCAAAGCTGATTGCTCAGGATCTTGTCCAGTCAGACCTGGAATAGCTCCAAGAATGAAGCTGCTCTATGACCTCTCTGGGAAACCCATTGCAGAGCATGACCATCCTCTCAGTGAAAAAGCTTTTTCTTGACATCTACATGAAATTTGCTGTATTTCAGTTTGTGCCTGTTGACTCCTGCCTGGCCTCTGCATATTCTTTGCTTCTCCCATCAGGTATTGATACATATTGATAAGATGACCCTAAGCCTTCCCTTCTCCAGTCCAAACACTCCCAGCTCTTACAGCCTCCCCTTGAATGCTGAAAGCCCTTAGAAAACTTTGTGATGTTTTCCTGAACTCACTCCAGTATGTGCATGTCTTTCTTGTTCTGGAAAACCCAGAACTTGGCACAGCACTTCAGATTTGTCTCATTAGGACTGAGTTGAAGGGAAGTGTCATCTGTGTCCCTTGATTTGCTGGCAATGGTTTTTGTGATGCAGCCTAGGATACCTTTGGTCTGATTTGCTGTAAGGGCACATTGTTTAATCACAAACAACTTGTTGTGTGTTTTGGGACCCACAAGTCCTTTCCTGCAAAATTTTTTTCCACCCAGTTGTTCCCAGGCTGAACTGGTGCATTGGTTTATTTCTCTTCAGGTGAAGGTCTTCTTATTCCCCTTTGTTGAATGCCCTACAGTCCAACATTATTCTGTCAATTTTTTGACCCTGCTGAGGTCCCTTCAAGTGGCAGCACAACCATCCATCTATCAACCACTCCTCCCAGTTTTATATCATCTGCAGACTTCCTGAGGATGCCTTCCTGATCTGCTCCATCATCTACATAATTAATGAAGATTCAAAAAACACTGGACTTGATATTGACTCTTGGAGTACATCACTAGGGCATGGTCTCCACTTGGACTTTATGTTGCTGATCACAACACTTTGAGCCCAGCAATTCACCCTGTTTTCAGTCCACCTCATTGTCCACTTCTCTGGTCTATGTTTCATCTGTTTTTCAGTGATACTGTTGTAGTAGACAGTGCTGAAAGTCATAATAGAGACAAACAGCATTGACTTCTATCACCAAGCTGGTCTTGTAATTGTAGAGAAACTATCAGGTTAGTCAAAAATGATTTCCCTTTCAGAAATCCATGCACAGTCACTTTTCTGATCTTTATTTTTATGTGAAGGACTACTGGGAGAATTTGTCTGGTCACCTTCCCTGTGACTGATGGCAGTTTTACCTTTGAAAGACCAAGGTGGACAAATCATTGAGTACCTCAGCCTTTTTTTTGTGTCCTTCAGCATCAGGTCAAACTTTTACAATATTTTAACATCTGAAGTCATCACAATGGGAGACTGCAGAGTGATGTTTCTGTGTGTTTGATCTTTGCTTTCACACCTGTCTCTCACTGATAAATGTCTTTCATTTTCTGATACAACAATTATTTGACCTAAGTAGTCTCTGCCCAGAATTTCAAGTATCACTATCTAGCTTGTCAAGATAACCCAAAATGTTATCTTCAGTTCTGGAAGTACAAGAATGTGAGATAGATATACATCATTCCATGTTTTTCCTTCCTGGTAAGTGTGTTGTGAGTTCCTCTACAGTCTCCGAGCTCAGTAGCACATTTTGTTATCAGAAATCCAGTCTTAGAATCAAAACCAAATTATTTATTACAGAAAGTTAACATAAGAGTAGCTACATAGCTACCACCCCATGGCAGTGTGCTGCACTGTGTATGTTCTAGTGAGTTAAATTATGCTGAATCAATTCTTATCAGAATGAGATGAGTATAGGTGATATCTTGTGTAGAGTTCTCCCAAGAGAGAGAACAGGCAGATGGCTGCTTAAGGAAACTGAGCTTCTGTTTCTGTCCTCTGTTGTTAGGCGAGCACTATAAACCTCATGATCTGTGTCTGTTTATGTTTTCTGATTTTCCTGGGCTTACATTTTCTTGTTTTTCCCTTTTAAAGGAAAGCTGTGGTGAGGGTGGTGCTGTGGTGCAAAATGCTTTTTGCTCCTGAATCAAAGCTACGTGTAGCTCTGACTGAGGCTTGTGAAAAACTGTTTACCTTGATCTGTATGCACTACTTACTCACTGGTGTTGTGGCAGACAGCTGTTTTACTTCATGTCAGGTTTCTCACAAGTTCTATAAGGGATCTATGGCAAATGAATTGCAGCTCTTTCTTTCTAGGTCATCAGTTTACAAGCAGCCTTTCAAAACTCAATTAAAATGTTCCATTTTCTCATTGGCAGGAGGATAATAAATGGAAGAATTTCAAGGCTTAATATGACTCTCCCTCAGAAATACTTCAGATTGCATAGCTGTGAACAGAGGTGCTTTATCAGAGATTAGTTTGTTCAGATTTCCACCATGCCTGAAAATTGTTAACAAGAATTCGATTACTGCTGTGGGGAAGCAACCTAGGAAATAAAGGTTATTGCTGGCTATTTCCTGAAGGAATCAGTTAAAGTAATAGTATCAGTTAAAGGCAGTTGGTGCTGCTTTAGAAGTTTCTACTAGCTTAATAGCAAACTTTACTGATGTAGCATCAGGTAAAAATAGAACTGCAGTGTGCCTTGCACTTGAAGTTGGTTATATGTCTTGTGCTGTATCTTCTTTGTAGTGTATACAAGGGACATCCAAAATGGGAGATTAATGTGGTTGCCTCTCACCACAACTTTCTGATGTTGCTGTCTGGTTGCACACAAGATCCTGCTGTCTCTGGCAGTCTTGCATTGCTCTGCTGAACAGTTTAGTACTTTGGGGGTGAAGTGTTCCCCTTCTTCTCCCTGTCCCACAGCAATCAAGGGTCATGTTTCTGCCTGTAGCAACCATGTGTCCCTGGTAGTCTGTTCAGCTGAACTGCAAGGGTTTCCATGTGCTTATAGCACTCCTGGCAGTAGCCATGGCTTCATCCAAGACCATCACTCATGTACATCACTCATGTACAGCTCATCCTGGCTCAAGGATTAAATATCTGGATGTAGATGTTTAATCCAAATTAAACATCTGGATGAAAACCCAGAGGCTGGGCTCAGTTAAACCTGTTCCTGTCGTTCAGCTTGCAAACTGTCAGTGCTCTTGTTGAAGAAAAATTAAGTTTGTACTGAGTAGAAAAAAAAAATAAATTACTGATTTCCTTTGCCCACCCCCCACTGCAAAATATGTGACTGCTTTCTGCTTACCTCAGCTCTCCTCAGCTCTTCTCACCCATATATCACCAGTTTTTCTTTGGTTTTCCCTAGCTTTGATACATTTCACATCAGGGTGATTGTGGTTAGTCTCCTGCTGGTTTCCCCTGGATTCCATCAGAGGAATTGTCATGGTCATCACTTCTTGCTGCTCTGCTCTCAGGGCTTGTGAGCCTGAGGAGATCTCTGTTGACAAAAAAAAGTGGGTTTGCTCACTAGGCCAAGTGAAGATTTTCTGAGGCTCTCTTAGTACCTTTCCTGCCCAGTTTATCTTTGCATTGAGTTCCCTCATCTATAATTAATACATGTCAGAGGTTAATCTGTGCTATAAAACTTTCTTAGGGAGATGAGTTCTTCCAGAAAAGTATTTCTCAGTTTCTGCTCACCATGACCATAGCAGTGAATTCCTTTGTTCAATTATTCACAGTCCTGTAGATGACTGTCCTCTAATCTGTCCTCTAATCTCTTGGGGCTAACAGAACTCAGGACTCTGAAATCTAGACCCAAAGTTCAAATAACATCTTAATCACAGATTGGGTGGGATGTGCTATTGGCTTTGTACTTGGAGTCTACATTCAGAGGAATTGAAAGCTTTTTTTTTTTTTTTTTTTTTTTTTTTTTTTTTTTTAAATGGTTGAATTTGAAAGCCTATTTTTGATTACTTGAAGAAGAAAAAGACAAGTCAATACCACCTCGGATTGCACTTAAACATATGGAATTTGGGGCAGGGCTATTAATGATCTGACTTTTCCAGTGTGCTTAGTCTCTGCAGCTTTCATTATCTTCAGAGACTTCCAGTCACCTGTACTCCCAAATGTAATTTTCAAAGCTTATTTGACTCACCAATGACAGAGCTGAGAGAATGGTCATATTTTTCATTAATGACTAGTGATTTTGAATATGTCAAGGTTTTAATTTCCAGATATATCAGAGTATCCGCTTCTTTTTCTTCTCTTCTCCCCCCTCCTTAACAACATTGCCAAACATCTTCCTTCAATAAATCAGGTTCCTTTATTTCCAGGTTTCAGATTAAAACAGAAAATGCAGAAAATGCAAAGTTCTGAAAAGCACCTATCACTTACAAAGGTCCTGGCAATAACCCCTTTCATCTGGTTTCATCTCCAGCATCCCTCACAATTCACTCTGCCACTTCAGTGCAGCTGATTCTGGTGTTTTAATCCCAACTTGTTAAATTCAGAAGAATATTTGTATTGATTCAGAAAGAAGAAGGATTAAGCTCTAGCATGTCCCTTGCTCCATTGTGCCAGGGAGTGCTTTATAAGCAATTCATAGCATATGCAGCTTTAGTTTGCCAGTGTGGTTCCAATACCTAACTGTCTACATCAAGATTGACATCCTGACACAGATAGGTATTATATACTGCTATAAGTGATATGGTCTTTGTGGAAATTATTTTTTTTCTTTCTTCTGTGGCTGTCTTAGGAAAAACCAATACATTTAAAAGCATCTCTGACTCACCTGAGCTGGGTTCATCTGACAGTGATGCCTACTTTAGTCACAGAGGTAGAGAAGAGTCATTAGATCATCTGGCTATTCTCAGATAATCTGTGCTTGGAGACCTTGTGCTTACATTTTTCAATATTCTGCCCATTGAAACAGTGTGGTCTTTAAAGAGCTACTGTCAAACTAACAGCATTAAGAGCAGTGCTTGCCATTTTGTTTATTAGACTGAGGCTGCTCACTGTGCTGCTTCTCAACTCTGAGTGTCTAGAGGCCTGGTAATCAAATGGACAAGAAATTGGCCTCATTAATTATTTTGTTAAGGCTGTGCTAAAGAGCTTTATCTGTTTGACTTTATTTAGTGTGTATTTAGTCCAAACAAAAATGAAACTAAGTTCACTGATTCACTGAGGGTGAAACCAGGCTAAAACCCATCAGGCACCAAAATATGTTGTTCTGTTGGCAAGCATTCTGAAAAAAAGATGCACAAGTGTCAACCAGAAGCTGTCATTCTCTGTATTGGTGTCATGGATTGTCCATCATTGATACAGAAGACTCAGAAAGTGCAGTTTCATGCTTGTTTCTTATTGTGTCTGGACTCCCTACTCCCATGGGTGTAGGATCCTGGGGAGCTGATACTCCAGCCCATGGAGATGAGATTTGGTGATCAAGAGAGGCATGAGAAAAACTGAGATCAGTCATTCAAGGGCCACATGTGAAGGTTGTCATTGACCTTATTCTCTTGAGCCCAAGAGATGATGATGCTGTACATGCTGTAACTGTTGTGTGCTTATCAGGAGTGCTGCAGGGCAAGACCATGTCTCCTCCTGGTAATCCTGATAAACACTGGGATTAGAAGCCTGGGATTGGGGGGCTGGAATTGGTTACCATTTCTTTCTAGGCAACAGTACTATTTCTCTTCTTTCTGCAAAAAAATGGGGATATGTGAGGAACTGTTGCTGTGGGTGGTACCTGCAGTGTCCTTACACCTGTAAGTATATTTCTGCCTACGGGTATTGAACACACAGTCTTTATATATCCAACACAGCATGAAAACAGACCTTTATTGAAGGCTGTGCATGAAAAAAACATAATTAACATGGGAAGGAGTATAGGATAAAATGGCAAAGACTGGTACTTTGCTGTGCTGTAAAATCAGGTTGAAAATGAGAAATTTATCTCAGTTTTGTAATCTGTTTAGTTTGCCTCTCCTATGCATTACATGAGGAGAAGAAAATGGGAAAATGATCAGAAAAGTTGCCTGCATATATTTTAATAATAATTCTACCATAAAAAGAGGAAAGAAATAATTTTGTTCTAGTAGTTCATCTCCACTCAGACAATAGAGGGGTTACTGCAGAGCTCATGCCTTTGATTTCTTACTTTACTTTGGCTTGTGTACTAACCAATTCTTGTTAAATATTTATGGACAAGATTAAAGACTTTATGAAACTTTGCAGCTGGCAGCTGTCCTCGCCTAAAGGATAATGCAAAGTTTTCATTTTAATTGGATAACTATGTGACCAAAATATTCAAACCCCAAGGGAAATACAAGAATTGAAATGCGTAAAGTATTTTTTAAAGAAAATACCCTATTACTGTCTGTACCTTCTTTTCCCCTTAGTAGTTTTTATCTGAAGGTGAAATTATAATTTATTTTTCATTTTATCCTTTTAAAAGGTGCATTTAAAGTTGGCTGTTTTTTTCTTCCCCAGGAGTTAAACTTTTCAGATGAGGCTCCTTCAGTTACAGGCCAGGAATGAATTAACATACCTGTATGCTTTCTTCTCTAGTCTTTCAACTTTATTTCAGGTTTTTTGTATTCTTAATTACTAATACTATTATGTTAGTGGGAATCTTTCTATCCCAGCCTCTGAAGATCAGTCCATCAAAACAGTCTTGTAAGCTTCCACATCAGCCACCTAGAGATGCATTCTTCTCCTGTATTTTTTACTTTACATACACTTTGCAGAGCAGCTAAAAGAAAGGGCAGCTGAAGGTGAGCAAAACCAGCTCTTCCCTGACATATCCTTTGCTTCTTTCCATAACTGTTTCTCCCCCACCTTAATGTGTATTGTGAGTGTTGAAATCAGTAAAGCCATGGCTATCTTTTCCTGGATGTCTGCATGGACCTTCTTCCTTCCCTTACCCTGAAATTTCAGTAGGCTTTTATTGATGAAAATTCATACTGAACATTTAAAAAGCAGTTAGAAGAAATGCAGCATGTCTCCTTGTGTCACCAAAGCATTATTTTCCTGCAGCCTTTAGTCTTAACAGTAGAAGCCCCAAATCTGCTTTCTGACACAGTTTCCAAGATGCCTTGATGCATAATAGCACTGGCATGGGGAAATGTTTGAAAAAAGCAAGGAACTACGACTAAAGAGCCTCCTAAGGCATTAATATTGCCTTGAAATTCAAGCTCAAGATGAAGTATCTAGCTATTCACAGATGGAACAGTAATACTTAAACTGTATAATGTGAATTTAATCAACACTTATTTTTTTGTCACAATGCATGGCTATAGGACAGCTCAGCTTTTTGTTACTCACAGCTTTCCAAGCAATGTTTTATGACTATTTTGTGTTTTTAAAGTGTGTGCTAGAAAATGTTCTGAGTGATTTGTAGATTTAAAGGAAGATACAGTGTTAAGAGCAAAGGCAATACCAGTAAAAAGAAATACAAGCAGGCAGAAGGCCATATCTATTTTGGGCATTGCTCTTCTGGACAGGAGTTTTACTTCAGGGAATTGTTTGCCCTGAAAGCTGAAATAGGACAAAGAAACAATAAGCAGGCTGATGGTGAGGTAGACCTTCTGTGGATGTTGCAAAGCAGAAGCAGAAAACCATCTGATGGACCAGAATGATGTGTCTATCATCCCCAAAGAATCTGTGGGGAAGTATGTGGGGTTTAGAGGATAATATTTTTCCATTATGTCTCCTTTTGTGATGTGGAATGTGCTGGGATTAACATGCCCAGGTCACGGATATTAGCAGTTTTATTTCTCAGTTGCACAGTCCAGTGGTATAGCAGAGATTGAAAGTGTCCTTCAGTTTTTCAAAGATTTCTGTAGAAGTATCTTTGCTAGGTGGTGGTTTCCTAGTAGGATTCATCTCTCTTTTTTCCTCCTTGCTAGTGAAAACTGAAATTGTTGGCGATGTATTAAGCATTTCACTTTGAAATCCATGTTTCACCATCATCCATTACAGGTGAAGAAAATTGATTTTCTTTATACTGATACTTTGCTTCCTATTTGTTCTTTGGTAGTCAAGATTCTGAGTCGGTGGTAACATGAGTCCTGTGTGGATGAAAAATGAAGTTCCTTGGTCCAGAAAGAGGAGCAAAATTTATTGCAAGATGGGGAAAACAGGAGAAGAAAGAAGCCAAGGCAATGGATGAAATTATTTGGTGTGCTCTAACATAATCTGTGGACTGGAATTGTTGAAAAAATTCTGGGAGGATCTACTAGTATCATTCTGGAGGGTTTATAAGAGCGCCTAGCTGAATGTGTATTTAGTGGCAGCTTGTCAGTTTGTTCTGACTGTATGCTTTTCCTGCACACAAGTCAGGATGTCTCCCTAACCAGTGGTCCCACGGGGTTGTGTAGCTGTGCTGAAGATCATGCTGCAAGATAAAATGGTTCTTGGCTGCTGCACTGGCTGCATTAAAGCTGGTGAGGGTAGGTCTGTGCATGATATATGCTGAGGTGTTGGGCCACTTCACAGTTTGCAGATATCCAGTGAGATGTTAATGCCACACCAGACTAAAGACTATTTGTAGGATTTGATGGGATTACTTGAAAGACCATGTTCCTCTGTAGCACTGTGGTTTGGACAGCATGCCCTCACAGCTCCTCTTCCATCCCAGCTGGACTGTCTGCCTGCAGGGTTTATTCCCATCCTGAAGGAATTAAGAAGGTTGTTGAACCTCTGACAGTTATCCTCTGCCCAGGTAGTTAGGGAACAGGCAGGGATGTGGTTATAGATTTTGTTTGCTGGCTCGAGCACTGTCAGCTTGGCAGGAGACAGGTTCTGTATCAGGACCAGATAGCTGTGAACTACCTGTCAGGAGAAGAGGTAGGAGAGAGAGAGGGATTATGACTGGGATGAGGTGTGAATTATAACACTACCTGTTATTTGGGGCTGTGCTTAATGGAAAGATGCAGCTCTGTGAAGGCAGGAGAATAAATATACAGCCAAAAAAGAGTGCTGGGGTGTGCATCCTCACATGGTCTCTTTAAAATCATTGGCAGGGTGGTGTCAGAAGACCTTACTCTATCCCAGCAGTGAGGGAAGATTGCAGCTGAATGATTCCCTTCCTCCTTGAGCATCATATTTTTCTGTTCCGTTGCATCAAATAAACCAGCAAAGTTAAGCAGACTGGAGCTAATGAGAGGCCACTGGAAAGCAGTGTATGAATATTGTAAATGTCTTACTATGATAAGATGGTGTATTTTCATTAGCATTGACAGGGCAGCTGAGGAGCCCTTTGGCAATATGAAGGCTAATTACTTGCCATGAAGAAATGAAAACTTGTCAAGTGGGAGCTCTGTCATTGCTCGGTTCAATAAATCAAGGCAATAAATCATACCCAACAGAGTCCCTGTGCCATTTTAGGCTTTCTGTAATATGTGTGGGAGAGGAGAAACCAAACACTGTACAAACTCGATTCTTAAGGGGTGGAGATGCCTCTGTTTTATGGTTGCCAACTGGATTAAGGGACCATTGAATATTATTCTCAGCTCCCTTAGCTGGGCACTGCAGTTCCAGCTCTGCTGCTGACCCTCCTGACCCTACCTTCAGTAAAATTAAGGAAATGACACTTGCCTTATTTCTAGACTTCCCTGAAAGGTATATATAGTAAGATACCTAGTAAAAATTAATAGTCAAACCTTCTTTATCGTTGTTTTTTTGTTGCAAGAGAGATTATTATACCGGGATACCTAAAATATGTGGCTTCAATATTGCCACAGAGATGGATTTTGTTCAGACTGGAGAAGGCTACTACTCCTCTGTGCTTTTTTTCATGATCTGATTTGCAATTGTAAATTTTCTCTTAAGAGATCTGAAGAAATCTTTTCTGATCTCTCTGAGATGGTCAGCTTCTGCTGAATCGCCCTTTTAGTTTCTAATTAAAGGAAGCAATCTATGAGTTCAAAGAGAAATGCTACCCTTGCCTAGTTTTGGCTTTTACTCTTATATTTCTTCCGAACAAATACCATATTATGTGTTCTTTTGCCCTGTCGCATTCAAATCACAGCAATTCAATTTCCTTGAAAATTATGTGTGTAATTACTATGTGGGGTTCCTTTATTTTTCCAGTAGCAGTAATTTATTTATTTTTTAAAAATTGCTAGGGCAGGATACTAGAGGATTTGAGATCAAAAGCATTTAAAAGCTGTAGCTGTCTAAAAATAGCTTAGATTAAATAAAAGTTTCTTTTTTCTTCTCCTTTTTTTTTTTTTTTTTTTTTTTTTTTTTTTTTTTTTTTTTTTTTAACTGATATGAGAGCTGAGATTTCCATTGTTTTCTAAGAGAAATGTGATGGATGCCAGGTAAGAATTATTGAGTATCTTACAGCAGCCTGTTCCCACAAGCACCCAGCTTCCTTCCTGGGGAGAGGGTGTGGAGGGAATGAGCTGAAGAAGAGGAAGTCTTGAGTGAGAAGTAATGGTAGGTTGTGATAAGCTCATGTCCAACAGGTGTGCTAATGAGAGAAGAAATTTTTAATTATTTTTTTCCTTTTTACTCAAAATAGCATTTTCATACAATGCTCATTTGCTGTCTCATTCCTGATATTCTGGCATACGCCAGATGTCTTCCCACTGTTCGTGGATTTTTCAAATGCAAATTATCTCTGAAACAGCTATCAGAATACTTTTTCACATCTGTGCTTATTAATTTACATGCTTAAGATATTCAGCCAGGACTTTAGCTGATACTAACTGGTCATTCCTAAAAAAGAATTTCTTTAGTTAAAAAGTATAATACCCATTTTCAGAAAAAAAGCTATTTCTCAATAGCCAGAAATATGCTGGTATACCCATCTTTTTACTTATATGCAGATCTTTTTCTTAAAAATATTTAGTCATGCAAGTGTAACAACCTTATCAGTATGTGACAAGAACCTTTTCAAAAGAAAATATTGTAAGTATTGCAGAGCTGAATAGTACTGCACATCTACATAAGAATTCTCTTAGATTAAGAATTTTCAGTGCTGCTCCATTCTGAATAAGCTGATTATTTTAATAAACGTAGTAAATATAGCTAGGAGAAATGAGCTTTACCTAAAGGCATGAATAAAGAGGAAAATAATTTGATAGTCACAGATGTTCAATACTGTTTAGGCTTCATTACAGGAAGATTTTATTTTTGTTCCAGAAAAAGGGGACATTTAAAGACCTTTTAGATGGTTTTGAGTTAAATGTAGCACTAACATTGACACCACAGTTAGCAAGCCTTGTGCTTAGTGCCATCTGGTTATATGGTCAGATTGTATCATTCAAGCCCAGCTTTCACAGAAAGTCAGAAAGTCAGAACCCACAATTGCATCAAATCTGATTTTCCTGTTTCTCAGGCTGCTACTTGACACCTATCCTAAGCCCCAAGACTTCTGCTAGGATGAAATATTCTACTGGCTTATTTGGCATCAAGCAGAGAATTGTGGTGTCCTGTTCCTGCTGTAGGGAGGGAATAAATGTTTCAAACCCCGTACTGGAGAGAATTTTCTTTCTGTCTTTCTTGCCTTCTCCCTGTCTCAATCCTGAGATCCGTGTCAGTCTGTGTTAAGGAAAATTCTTTTCTGAACTGAAATCTGTGTGATCATAATCCTGATCTCAAGGCACATTAACCAAACTGTGGAAGAATGGGAATCTCTGATCCATGCATCTGAATGCCAAACCTCCCAAAGTCCAGCCACAGAGGAAAGCAAATCAATAAAATCTGCTGAGAGTTTGGGATGGCAGAGGTGGGAAGAAGTAAGAAGTAGATCCCTTTTGAGTTCCGGGACAAAAGGATGAAGGTTTGTACCTAAATGCAAGGTTAGGACAAAGTTGTGCTTTTTGTTAATATTTTTCATGAAGAAAGACATGCAAAACATGGCATCTGGAAGATGTAACCACTTGGTTGGCTTTCAGTGTCTGGAGGAACAAAGTTCTGTTGCTGAGAGGAAAGCACAAAGGTGTTTTTGTAAGTAGCACTGTAGAATTGCAACAAAAGTATTAGGTTTTATTTAGCCCTACTGCAAAAAACAACAGCTATACTTGTGGTAATGTATTTACTGCACTGTAATGCAAAAGTAGATGTCAAAAAGAAAAAAAAATCCTCATCTTCATTTGGTAGCTTGTTAAAATGTCAGTAATGGAAGAGTTCAACTTTTGTCAAGTTTGTTGAGGCAATTTTTTTTTTTTATTTTATAATTTCTTTTTAGTTTTATATATTTTATTTTTTTTTTAGTTTTTATAAAGGTAGCAGATGTTTTTGCTAGCAACTGAAAGGTCAATTACCCTCACGTAATGCATAAATGTGTAAATCACCTCGATCTTTGCATGGAGAAAAGACTGTTCTGATGGTCATGATGGTCACATTTCCACGTTTCATTCTTTTTTTTTTTTTTTTTTTTTTTGATTAAATTACATCTGAATTCTTTTTAAAACACTAGCATATAACATATTGCAAAGAGTCCATCAGCAGCTCAATGAAAAACTTCAATTTTCAGGTTAGGTTATATAAAATCTCATTTTAGGCTGATAGCAGTGAAGTAAGTTGGAAACCCTGCTGCATATGAACCATGGCAATTTTATCTCCTATTTCAAAACTGCTTCTCAGAAATTGAAATCTTATATTTATGCCATCAGTAAGGTCTGAATGTAAACCTTTTGTAACTAAAAATTATAGCTCCTGGCATAGGAACTAAAACCCAAAGGGCTGAGGCTACAAAAAGAGGACTTTACAGGATCAAATTTTCAAAGGTATTTAATCTCCTGACTTCTTAATGGAAAACCGTGGGAGGCATCCATGTAAATGCCTGCAGAAACCTGAGTCTCAGGTATGGCAAAGCCACTTTTAAAGCACATAGCATAGTGCCTGCAGGAGATTCAGGAATGCTGAGCTAAGCATGTGCAGAGGGGACCATGAAGTAGGAGTATGCTGCTTGGAAAGCAGCCTGACTCCATATGGACGATGAGATTTGGAGTTTCTTTAGTCTTCAATTCAGAAATAAAAAAGGATTTGGAGGGGGAGGTTTCATGAGACTGCTAAGCTCCCCTCTTAGTCAAAACTGTATCTTCCTCTGCTTCCCTTCTGACATTTTTTCTGATCTTCTGGTGCCTTTATTGAGATAATTTTGCTTGCTAGACATGCAGAAATCAAAATCATAAAAAAAAATTAACACTCTAATTTCTATATAAATAGCATTCATATTTAATGCACTGTCTTTCTCTGGGGCATGGGATTAGGGTTACATCCAGTGTTTGAGAAACAAAGAGCAAAAATATGGGAGAAGATGGTAGAGCTGGATTCCAACCTTCTGAAGCATGGATGCCTTCTTTCAGGTTGATTCATAACTGCTACCACAGCTGTAGCACTCTGTTGTGTTTTGTAGTGCCTGCTGCCTTGGAACTTCCCTTAGCTTTTCCCCTCACTTTCTGGTCGAGGAAGAAGAGGAGAAGGCTCATGCAGGAGCTGTGCAAATCAGGAAAGCTGTCTTGGGTGATCAGCCTTGGCGTGTAAAGAAATCTTTATGTTCTTTTCCCAGGAGGGCATTGTAACTGCTGGGCTCTGGAGGTACCCTTCCCCTTGTCCTTTCTTGCTGAAGGAATGTTGATGTACAGTGATTTTGGCAATGCTGGCATGGTGAGGAAGAACAACCCTAGGTAAATTGCTGAGATGATCTCCAGCCCTGATATGGGTTGGGGGGGAATAAAAAGGCTTTCTGAATCTGAGTCACTGCCTGAGGCAGCCTTTGAAAATCCCACCCTGGACCACTTTTGCCCACCCAGGTTTTCACCTTTCATCTGGGACCAAAAATACTTCTTGAGGTATGGGATCTTGAAATGTGGCAAAGCTGTTCTCTAGAAAACTTCAGAACTTCCCATTTGTTTTAGATGGGCCACCACACACTTATAAAAAAATAATAAAGCCTGGGTCAATTATCTAAGGAAGAAAGATCTCTTTGTGATGTTATTAATCCCAGCTCATCCAGTCTAAATATATTTCAGAACTGATTAATATACCAGGCTGGAGTTGCTGGGACATTCTGTACTCTTTTTAAGCTTTCCATTTATGAGCATGATAAATTTGCATCTACAGTATGCAGCTTAAAGGCAGGTGATTTTCTAGTGCTAACAATTTTGTAACTAGTTTGCATGCACATTGCTATATAAAGCTCAGCCAATCAATGCTGACTTGCTGAGAAGCAGGAAAAAAAGGATTCACAGATGACATTTTAAGCCACTTAATTCGTGTAAGAGGTGTTTTTTCCCCCCTGCTTAGGCTATATATTAGTTGATTTTTTGAGATTTCTGATGTTCAGTTGCCCATCCATATAGACACTGTTCCCTCTAGAAGATGTCCTGGGAAGTTTGCAAGATCAGCAATGTCCCCATTTCTCTGATTGTTTGCAGTAGATGTAAATGCAAATGCAAATACAGTCATGAGAATGAGAGATGAGCTGCTTTTTACCTTTGGAGGCTTTGTTGGTGCATTGGTAGAGAGAAGGTTTTAGAAGCCAATAACCTTTGCTTTATTTGAGCAAAGAGTTTTCATCAAATAGTTGAGGAGGTAAAGCAGACCAAGTTTTAGAAAATATCTGGAAGTTAAGAAAGGGGCTTTTCATTCTTTTGGGTGAGGTAGGTTGAGGGAAGAGGTACCCAGTTTTCTGCTTTTTCTCCTAGGTGGTCCTAGCATTGCTCAGTCAAGAGCAATTCTTGATTTCTTGCTTAAATCAAGAAAAGTTTTTTCCCTGTTCTTGAAGTGGAATTGAGTGGAAGGGCTTACTTTAGGAATATGAGAATTTATATAAATCAGTGATACCAATAACACATCATTTAGTCTTTTCAACATGGATTGTTAAGAAGGTGATTTCTCTTTCAAGGAAACATAGATACAAAGACAAAATTTTATCTTCTGCACCTTTCAAATCAGCTTAAACAGTTGTCTTGGGGGCCTTTTAACTCAACTCATTAATGGTTACTTTTATCCATCCAATTAAGAGATCCCAAGGAGCTCTATAGAAATATAAAGACAAAATGGTCCTTGAGGATCTTGTTGTCTGAAGCTGGCTGTGAGTCTTAACTTCCTTTCCACATTTTTTTTAAAAATGTTTGGCTCAGAGTAGAAATCCAGATCATGAGGAAAAATCTTATAATTGGTACATTGCAAGTTTCATTTCAAGAAATAAAATATGTTCCTTGTGATCTCCAAGAAATTATGACCAAAAGCTATGTCATTATTTTCATTTTAGGCAAACCTTCTCTCTCCAAAAACCAGCAGTGCAACTGAACAATTGGATCTCATGACTACACAATTACAAACACAACTTTTCATATGCCTGAGATTTTGGAATTTTGTTTAATATCACAAGCTTGGAGTGGAAAGCTTGTCATTTTCAAGATCACAGTTTTATGGCAGAGAAACTAGACATAGTAAATCCCAAGCACTGCCATGACCCTGAATTCTTTGATTCACAGTGAGATTCATAAGGCTTCTGATTCCTTGAGTGAAGCATTATAAATGTTTGCAAGTTGGATGTGCTCCAAAGCTGAAAAGCCTGACCTAGGTTCCCATAAGGAAAGCTTTATAAAATTTAAATTTGCAAAAAAGTGAGCCTTCACCATGAAATATGGTTGTTCTTTTTTTGTTTGGTTGTTTTTTTTTTTGTTTTTTTTTTTTTTGGTTTTGTTTTGTTTTGTTTTTTTAATAATTGTTCTCCAACAGAAATCTATTCCATCATAGGCTTTTGACTGCTTGTAGTCGTAACGCTGTATGAGGTAAGACAGTAGTATGGGAAATTATTTCTTTTACAAGGAAAGAAATAGCATATAAACTGAGCATATAAACCACTCCAGCTGTGTGAGTGAATGCTGAGGATCTCTGAAAATAAGGCCATTTAGTGTAAGGTTCTTCAATATCTTTCCAGCTGCAGTATTAAGAAAAAGAACAGCTGTTTCTAAAACACTGTGATTTTTATTCTGGTGTGATCAATTATATCTATTTTTTCTTTCTTTCTTCTTTAATATTCAGCATAATTGATTTCTGACTCATGTCCAAATTCCTCATTATTTTATTTCCTGGCTTACTTCCAGAACACCGTGGTCTCACAGAACTCTGTGCTGCATGGTGATAGAGGGTAGCTATCAGAGTCCAGTGCCTGCTAAAACAGTGGCTCAGTGACAAAACTGCAATGTAGTAATTTGCTGTTTGGTTTAATTTTTTGACAATGGCTCCCATGTTTGGAATACAGTATAAATGTTTTTTAATAATAACCTCACAAATCTGTAAAATATGCTGTGATTTTTATTATACAGAGAAAGATCTGAAATCCTCATTTTCTGCTTTTTCTTTACATTCTTACTCCACATAGAGGTAAATGACTCTTCAAATTACCTCATTTGGCCATGAAAATATTCTTTCTGCTTGGTACAAGGGGGCATTGCATTCTGAAAGCTCCTTTGCAAAGTTTGTGACATGCTGCATGGAGGGAATTCAACTGCAAAGGGCATTACAAGGGAGGATTGGATCTCTGCTGAAATTTTAGGCAACACTACAAGGCTGTAGGACAGTATGGGGAAGTTACTGTACCTTAGAAAGCCTTGGGTCCTTATCTTAATTGAACTCTGTTCCCCCCAAGAACTCTGTACCAAGGTGTTTAATGACCCTGGAATTCTTCTGACCTGAGTAGTCCATGCTGTGCTACCACACAGACTCTTACTCAAGATTATTATCTGTAGAGCTAAAGGGAATTACATGTAGGAAAGGTAATGCATTAGAGACACCAGGAATTAGACTTCTGTTCCATTCCAGATCATCTCTCAAATCAATGTGAAACCCTGCCTTGCAGTAATAGAAGCAATGCCATATGAGTCCCTTTTCTGGATTCTATGCCAGTAACTCCTGAAGCCTTGAGATAAGTAATTATACTAATTAAAAATGGATAAAGGTGGTCACCAGCACCTAAGAGACCAAAATTTCATGCAGCTGGCAGAGGGGTGACATTTTTAGTCTGATTTGAGACATACTAAGCAAAGAAGATATTTAAATCTGTAGTCTGGGAAGAAAAAAAATGCAATAACCTGTGATGAATTGAAGAGAATAAGCATGGATTTTAGAAATTAACTAGCAATGGGAGCAGATGAAAAATATAGTATAGAACAAACAGAGTGAAATGATTTATTTCCTGATACATGAGTTCAGACTAATAGATATACTGTCATTAAAACTGGTAATGCTGAGGATGTGTCTGACTCCTTCACTTGTGTTTTTCCTGTCATAGTTGATGGATCAACATGGGTATTGATACCCAGGGATAATAATGACATTATCTTGTCTTGAAAGAACTTGAAAATGGCCCTGTTAATAATGCCTAAACTGCTACAGCATTTCTGCTAATTGTAAGAATGTCTCAGTAGCAGTGGAAGAAGGTGTAGATGGAATAAGGTAGATATTTTGATGGTCCCTTATATCTAAATATCAAAGATATCTAATTTTTTCTATTTTACTGATTTCCAAATATTAAAACATTGGAGTTGGAAGAAAAATTGCCCCTTGGAGAGGGATTTAAAAAAACATGTGCACAACTTGATCACTGAATTTTAGTGTGCTGTTTTGGCTCTTAAAACAAAGGTAAGCAGAGGTAAAATAAGCCAATCAGTGCTAAAGTTTATCAGTGCTAAAGGAGCAGTACTCCGGTTGTTGATGTAGAAGAATTAGAAAATATTGGTTTATGGAGAGTGCAATCAGTAAATTTAATAAGTTGCTCCTGTAGTTGGTCAAAGTAATTAACACAAGGGCATAAAGAGCAGCTTGAGCCAGCAAACTCTGGCACGGGAATAACTGACTGTAGAGAGTCATTACCTCATGATTAAGTAGTTTTATTATCAAAAGTCAGCATCTGTTGTCATAAGTACTTATTTATAACTGTTTCTCGCTGGTACTAGGGTTACATAGGGGCATTTCCTAGCCTACTTCTTTAAGGGAAAGGAATATACCCTATTTTATATGAGAAAATGCTCTTTGTTTCAAGTCATCATGAAGATTTTTTGTTTCTGAAGACAAAGAGACCTTCAGTCTGTTCAAGAGAAAAGTATCCACGGATCCTGGACTGTAAGAGCCCACTGGAGATAGGGCAGTGTGGAGTAGCTGTAGCAGAGGATGGAGAGCAGAAACTCTGCAGTTATACAAACTAGAATCAGGTAATGTAATTTCCAGCTGATATAAATCTGAAAAATTGGGTGGAAAGGAAAATTTAGAACAAAAAAGTTATTTAATTCAGTATTTTCCTGCCATCTAATGCAAACAGAAGAAAACATGTATTAAAACAGGTTCTAAGTTGTTTTCTAAAATTTAGTAGGAACCAGCCTGGAAATATTCTTCATTAGTAGTGTTACCCTCTGTTTCTAGCTACAAAACCCTATTTTCATGTTCTCTTAATTTTGCCAAACTGAACCATATCATCTGAAGCTTTTTCCTGTTTGTATCCATAGTAGGGGAAAATTTTAAGAATTTATTGCAACCCTAACCTTCAAAGAGCTGCATCTGTAGCCCCAAGGCTCTTTCTGAATCCAGAAGCAGAGTAGAGGACCTCAGACTGTCCTAGATTTGGAAAGTCCTCTCTTACATCAGACCATCTCAAAAGTGTTGGTGCCATCAAGATTTGTAGTACTTGTCAGCCAAGGATGGGCATTATCTGGAAATATGTGTGTAGCAGCTGGGAAAGAAGGTAGCTTCAGATATGTGGCAAAGATGTGCAGTTTTCAGTAAATAACAGTTTTTGCCCCCAAGTATGATATTCTTTATACATGGGGAGCTCTTCTCCCAGAGTATAAAGCAAATTTCATGACAGAAAGACGTTACCAGATTATATAAGGAGTGATTCCTTCATGCCCTCTGATGCCACCTCTAACTTGAAACTTCTTATTCAGGGTCTATATATTGTACTTCAAGAGCAGCCCTTGCATAGTCTAACCTTGAGTTTCAAATACAACTTATTTTTTTCAACGTATGTGTCAACAATTGTTCTATTTCACTGTAAAATGCTGTGAATGTCTTTGGTGAACGTGTCTGTAGGCTGGAATGTAAGACAAGTGGTGTTCACTTGCGTTATTTCTCATCTACATATAACTCTCTTTCAGTTCTCAGCTCTGGATCCCTTGGATTCAAGTATGTTTCCCTCTTCTGTGCTGGTATAAGCAGATCTTGCAACCTTCCACTCTTCATTTCCACATGGAGTCTCACGTGGTAGAAGAGCACGAAGCTGGGGACTGTGCCATCTGGCAAGATCTGTGAGTGCAAGAAGAGATGCTGCCTGAATTCAGGACACTGTGCCCATCTGTTTTGAGCTATGACTTCAAACACCATTTGGATTTTGGTGAAACCTGCAGAGCAAGACAACAGAATGTATGAAGTGGGAGACTTTTGGTTTTACAGACCAATATTATTCAGAATTTCCCAATCCACTATAGTTCTAATTTATATTGGTCATAGGTGGAGGAGGAAAGAGATGCCTGAGAGCAGAGCTCATCCACAGAAACAGACCAGAGAATTTCACCCAATTCTCATTCCAGTCCAGTGTTATGACTGTTCTACTTTTCCTCTGATCTGCAGTGCTGTCTCACATAGCACTGTTCATCCAAACGTGTCTTATCAAAATGCAGCAACTCAGTCATACTTTGTAGACAAATAATAGGAAGATTTATGTGGATCTATTCAAGAAATTGCCAGTCATAGTTAGAAAGATTTGAAATAGAAAAAAAAAAATGGGTAGAAGTGGAGGTGGCAAGTACACCAAGCTGAAAAATATTGAACAAGAAATGGTGGAGAAAACTGAAAACAGGAATAGAAGGTGACAAGAAATACCTCAACAAGAATTTGGTTGTGGTACTTTTATTAAAAGAAAAATATATAAGAGACCACATGGGGGCAGAGCTAAATCAGTGATCAGTGTCTCTGTGAATATTCCTGGTATTTATGTTGTAATGGTCATTTTATATGAAAGAGCCTCCCCATGTACTGGCTCTACTGGTGCAAATAATGGGTGAGTAAAGCCTGATTCAAACACAAAAAAGATGACTGATGAAATCTAAAGTAAGTATGCAGCCTCTAATGAACTCCAGTTGAATGAAGATCCTGTCTGAAAGTCCTAAAGGGTTTTTTTTTTCAGTGCAGCATAGGATCTAGTCATCAGTCTCTGTGTAGATTAGGAGGCAAGCTAGTATTTCTTTTGACTATCAAAATGGGCGATTGACATGATTAAATTGACTTTCCATAGCCCAGTGGAAGTTCGTGCCACACATATCACCAAAAATCAGCTTTGGTATGGTATGAGAGTAGTAAGAAAATATAGAAATTGATAGTACATACAGTAGGGATCATGGATTAGTGAAGTCCTACAAATTGAGTACTCGGTACTGAAACAAGAAAGCTTTACTGTCTGTGATATTTGAAGTGAAGTTACCATTGCTTGAGCTCATTGCAAGCAAGGATTATTTCCTCAGATTTATTGTTGGAGGCACAGTGTATGTTATCCCTTTATGGGCTAACAAAGAATACTTAACATGAAACAGATGATACTGCAGTCTTTGCATAATACAACAAACAGACTAGATCCAGCCTCCTGAGGCTATTTGGATTTTAAGGGTGTTAAATTTTTGGCTCAGCAGTAACAATCATATTAGGAGTTCTTTCTTTTTTTAATTGCTGTGTCTGTAGCTTTCTTTTTTTTTTGTGCTTAATGTGCATTAACCTTTAGTAAATAGGGATCCATATATTATAAATCTGTGTCAATTTTAAAAAGTCCTCACTAAAGGTCTGGTATATGGTTTAAATCACTAGTATGAAGCAAGTGACCCAGGCACTAATTCCTTAACCTGTGACTTCTTATGAAGTGTTTCAGGTGACTACTCAGGTTGTAGATACAGCACACACACAGCAGAGTGCTGCTGCCTTAATCAGCTCCATGAACTGTGTTACTCTATTTGAAAAGGCTAATCACATAGCTGTTAATTTGTTAATAACCATGAATCAATATGCCATTAGTTTGAAATTGTTATAATCACAGGATGCATAAATATAGAATTTCACTGGTGAGGTTGAATTTAATTTCCTAATCACAAATGTGTCATAAATGGGTATTGTAAAAATAGTAATTAAGTGCAAAAGTATGTGTTTATTTGCTTTCAATCACATTTATTTACTTTTCAGACAAGCAAAATACTTGAGGACTTTTTTTTTTTTTTAAAAAAAAAGGAAAAATTCTATGATTATTTCATCCCAGTATGGGTCTTTCCTAAGGCTGTACTAACTTCAGGAACAAAAAAGGGGAGGAAAATAATCATCACTTCTTTACAAATGGAGCAAGAATGTCTACTGGGCCAATTTTGCATTACCAAATGCATCTAGGTTATAGAAACTCAGACCTAGTCCTTTTCTAATATTGGGATTCCATGGACTAGGAATGAATCCAAGTCTCTGTGGGTATTTAATGCTTCTCCTTGCTACACTAGGTACAGCTTTTCTGTGCAGGAAAGTTAGCATACAGCCAGCTACATAATCCATGGTTCTCCGTGCTACATCCCTTGGGAGTGCAAGCAGTAAATTGGTGTGGTTTTCTTCATTTCTGAAGCCTTTGTGTAATTTATATAACTTGTTTGGGCCCGTGCAGCACTTCCTTATTTCAAGGGGTAAGCAAAGTTGAATTTACTGTGCCCTGATTGCATCCACAAAAGAACAGTGGCATGTCACTGGTGTTATTAGCTGACTTTGCAAAGCTTCAATATTTTCAGAACAGCCACCTCTGATTCACACCTCAGCTTTCCCAAACCTGAGGTCTGTTTTTTCCAAACTGAACTTGTGCCCTTTGCTATGACAGCCAAGGAAGGGAAGTTACAAGAGTTTTATATGTGAGTGTGCAGAAATCTCAGTGATTTGAGGTCTCTGTGCTAGGTATGAAACATTTGGAGAGGTGGGGATACCTCTGTGCTTTGTGGGCCCTGGAGACCAAGGATGTCACATTATATTCATTTTCCTGAAGCAGAACTGTGACACACAAAATGGAAAAATCAAAACCACCTGCAACTCCTTTTTAATTCTTCAGACTCCTGTCAAAAAGCTAGTACATTACACGATAGACAAATATGAATGTATCTCAAATCCTCAGCTATTGCTTTAACACTTACTGCTGTTTGTTTTCAAGTTGTATAAGCCAGTGGAATGTATACATGGATGGGCCCATTAATGTTGCACCACACTGCAATTTTTACTTCTAATTTAATGAGAAAAACAGAATAAAAGTATGCATGTGTACATTCACTCTTGTTCATTGTTCAGCCTCAAGCTGCAGTGGAGTAAATTCCATGCAGCCTGTGAAAAATTAAGCATAGTGGCTGCTGTGAACATTGTACTCCAAAGTAGTGTTTTCTCTGATTACATACTGTATTGACCACGGAAGCCTGCCACTATCCCATGGATTAGTAGCAGGATTCCTAAGGCTTTTTCATTTAATTGAAGGTGAATATGAGGGACTATCACTATTGTCTTTTGTGCTTCTGCCCAATTTCCAAGGCTTCTGCAAATTTACAAGTTTTAGACAGCTGGTTAAAATTATGTTATATTTTTAGCTATGCCTTGCTTTCATTTGGGGAAAAAAAAGCCACCATAAAATAAAGTCCAAGAGACTGTTCAGTAGGCAGACTTCTCCAGAGGTGTGTCATCCTGTCAGTTAGAAATTAGATGAGAGAAGGGGCTGCTTTGCTGTTACTCAAAATTAAAATTCAAGTACAAGAAAAAAGCCAACCCACAAAAGAAAACAATGAATAACATCTTGGAAGTTATAGGAGTTTTTTTCAGTTTTGTAATACAGTTCATTGAATAAGTGTTTTGGATCCATTCAAGAGTGGTTGTTTTATGGGAAGAACTACATCATTTAGTTGAAAATGTGTTTTCACCTTCATTACTTAGTGCTTAATCTTCCTGCTACTGAATTAGCTTTAAGAAAAATAGGATTAAACTCCAATATGCAAAAAGCAGTCCTGATTAGACAAGAAAAAAAAGCAATCAAGCCTTCTGTTAAAAAATATAGACCCGTGTTTTATGCTTTTAATAGTTTTTTATTGCACTATGTATATGTATAGTGTGTGTCAATGTTAGGAGGGAACAGACTGGAACACGGAGCAGAGACAGTCTTAATAGGGAAGGTGTTCTAGCTGACTGTGTTTGTGCCTCTGAGAAATGGAGGCACTGGAGCTTTGCACTGTTCTGCATCTCTTTGTAGCAGTGCAGGGTGCTTGAAGTGCAAGTTTTTGAATACACATAAAGTAAAGTAAGGTACACGGAGGTTACTTTAAATTGCAAGCTTGTGGAGCTGAAGATAATGTTTATTTTTTGTCTGTGCTGAACCAAAGAGTTTTGCTGGAGAAGCCATTCAATGATAGCAGCAAGAAAGCAAAGGTGAATTCCACCGAGAAGAACCTGAATCAGAAGGATGAGAGGAGGCTCCATCAAACAGCAAGTTGAGCAAGAGGTGGATAACTAGGGAGAGAGCAGTTCTTTTTCCATCTGAGACCAGATGGTATTAGTTTCTTGCATTTTTGTGAATATTTGGAATTTTGTCAAGTGGGAAGGAGGAAGTTTTTGTTTTATTTCACAGCTTTAGTATGTTCACAGATATAGGAGTTGCATGCAATGCTAGCATATGACTTTGATTTCTTTGAAGACTTTTAGACTTCTGCTTGTTCCATATTTGCCCCACAAAATTAAAGAAGGTAAATAGACTGAGCACATGACCCTCCAAGTCTGCTGTCAGTTGGGTATTTTTTAAACAAATTCTGCCATTTGTAAGGACAAGTGGGATAGTTTAAATGAGAGAATATTTAAAGAACCTTGGGAGAAATTACTTCTGCATGGGAGAGATGTTTTTAGAAGCATTAAGATGAGTTAATTCTGACAAGAATACTAAGGTTTAAATATGCTAGTTTATATGCTTGAGGCAGTCAGTAATCAAATGCCTGAGTGTCGTATGTACTGACATTTACAAATCACAAATGGATTTATATAGTACAATTCTAGAACTTTATCACAGCAAAATCATAATCTTCTGTTTAAAAGAGATGACAGAAGAATTAAAGATTCACACTTCTGTGAATGCAAGCAGCTGCCTAGTGTTTATTATATGGGACTCAAAGTAAGAGGAATGCATTTTAAAAATTAAATAGCCTTCTGAGTAAGGTGCTAACTAGATGGTTACCCAGAAGATTTATAGTGGGCAAGTCACTTTAACTGTCTGTTTCCCTCCTGTCAAAAAATAATTATTTCTTTCTGCTCTTCTTCATAGCTCTTGTCCTTTTAGGCTGTGAGTTATGCTGAGTAGGAATTAGAGCTTCTTCACATTTTTGTCTTTAGAGTTAGTAGATTTCTTAAGAAATTGCCCCTATACCCCCTAAAACCACCCTTGATTTGTTAAAAGTGAAAATACCTGGAAAAGCCAGCCCTATCTGAAACTGTGCAAGCTTGAATAATCTTTTTTTGGGACAGCATTCTCATGTCAGAAGGTTTCTAAAGTTGTGTGATGTCTCCCAGAGCAGTTGCCATGTTCTGAGCTAAGGCACCGAGCTCTGATAAATGGGAAAACAGCACAGCAGAACATTAATCCTGGATTTCCTACAACCCAGGAAAACATCCTCACACTGGGGTCTTAAGAAATCTGAGAGGTAGTTTTCTTTTGAGGTAGTTCTGTGATGGATATGAATATTCAAAGGATGTTTAAGGCTCTTATCTAATACACGTAGGAAGCACAGTCACAGCTTTCAAAGAATGATGCTTTTTTTCAATTAAGTAGTTATTTATTTAAAAGTGTAGTCTACATTGAAATAATAAACATGATATAAACTAATGCAATCCTAAATAATAATGGATAAGGTGTTTTAAAGTGTCTTAATTTTGAGCAGTGTGTTGCATATATGTGATAGCACAGCCTGAGAGCATTCAATGTTGGCTTGGCTTCCTGGCCTGACCTCAGACCTGCCTGCTCCCTGTGCAATTGCCCAGTGATTGTGGGACTGAGATCAACCCTGATCAATTCCTCTGGGCTAGACCCTGACCCAAACTGTCAGCTCAGCATCCTGCCTTCTGCTCAGCAAGGTCCCTCCACCCCCTGCTCTGCTGTCACTCCTGGCTCCCACTTGCCAGCCCTGATGGCTGCAGTCATTGCTGCTCCCTGGAGCAAACCCTGGTATAAGAAATTTTAAAAAAATGTAATTTTTAACTTGTAAAATTAATAGGTGTAATATTATTTAAGTCAAGGTGTAATATTATTTAAGTCAAGGACTTCTTACGTGACAGAATGGTTTCTGGGAATTCAATGGACATCAGTGAGCAGTTTAATAATCAGAGTTCTTCACTAATAATCAAACTTCATGGCATAGAGTAACACTACTCATTCAGATGCATTTTGGTTTTGACTCTATTAATCTGATTTTCTATTCTAATATTTTCAGCATCTCATCATTGCATAACTTCAGAGTTTTGTACAAAATTAATATTGCTGCATGTGTGGGGCCCACCACATGAAATCCACATTATTTATAATTCTGTTAACTTTTTCCTCATAAAGGAAGAAGCTGTGTTTTATATATAGGAAATGTTTTTGTTGTTTTCTCTTTTACTTCAGCAGGTATTCTCTATTAGTCCTTCCTCACAGTAATTAAATTTTGGTGTCTTCTGAAAGAATCTGCTCTCCTGAGAGTTGTGAAACATTTATTTCAAATAAAACAAAATAAATCTGTCTTTAGTCCTGACAGATTAGCCAATCAGCAGTCATAAAAAAAAAATATGATAACACTAAAAAGTTTTACTATAACTGTTATTATTCATACTAGAATTCATTTCTAAATTTAAAATTTCAATGCAAGACCAGAAACACACTGCACTTGCTATTCTTTAAACCAATAGAGAATACAGCTACAAGGTAGACAGAAAAACTAGAAAGAAGTTTCATACAAACATAGTCTGTTCATATGCTCCACTGAGTGAATAAGCTTTTCACACTAAAGTACTGCTGCATTTGAAGGTTTTTAATTTACAGTTCTCCAGAAAGAGTATCAGAGAAAAAAAAAAAAAAAGAAAAAAAAAAAAAAAGAAGAAATGTGCAGTTTTGTGAAAAAGCCTCATGTAGCTTCAATTTCTCATTCTTCCTCCTGAAATGTTACATATTTGTGGACTGCAAGCTGGTCCTGCTGCTTTCTGTCAGGGAGCAGCCCACTGTCACTGTGAGTGACATGATAAAATGTCACAGGAATAATTCTCTGAATCCCCTACATCTTTTACCATTTCTGTAACAGGAGGAGGGGGAAAGGGTTCCCATAGAACAGAAGGAAGTCTCTAATTAATTTATTTTATGGACATGGTGTCAGTCATATAATAGTACTCTTCCTCCTGTACAGAACAGGAAACCAATTCCATAAATTGCTATAATCTGTGAAAGGCTTCCACATTTTCTACTCATTCTTGTTTTCTTTTTTCAGAATTAGAAAAATGCTGAACACCAAACTGCTGTCCAATTGGAGATCAGCTTCAATTCTGAGATATCATTTTGGCTTTTGTTAACTTTAAAAATGTGGGTATTTTGGGAGAACAGAATTTTACTGCACTATCAAGTCTGGGGCCTAACTTTACAGATCTCAGGAGGAAAGATAAGAAGCAGCTCCCCACATTCAATGAACCTTTTTATTTCTCCTTCTCATTCCCTCTCTGAATTTAACTTAACTTTATATCCAGCTGACCCAGTGTTCTTACCTTTGAAGCACAGACAGCAGGGTTTAGCGTGCACTGGTATTGACTTTGCTGAATAGACTCCACATGGAAGCAGCCAACTCATCCCTCCATTTTGACCATCTTTTCCATCCATAATCAGTTTATTATTTCCATTGCCTAGTTGCTTGGGGGTATAACTTTCCATGCTGAGATTGTGGGGGAATATGGTGACAGCTGAAAATCAAAGAACTTACGACCAGCAGCACCTGGACAAAAATTAAAATTCCCTGTAACTGTGAACAACTTAGACCTGGCAGGGCTTAGGTATATATGTATGAAGAAAAAAAAATCAAAAGAAAAAAAAATCAGGTTGCTTGTGTGTTTAGGTACGTGAGAAGGGAGGAAAATCTAAGATTACAGGAATATACATCTCTTTACCCAAGCATTCTCCTTTGCCTTGGTTTAGAGAAGATTTTCAACCAGGTTAGCTGCCAAGAGGAATCTGGAAAAAAAATGACTGTGGAGTGGGAAGTACATACATCTCATGTGCTGACTGCTTCATATCTAAATTTAAAACTATATGTGTAGATTCAGTTTTACTTATACCCATAGGTAGGGCACCTCACCTCCGTCTATTTCAATCAGAGAAGTGGGTGTAAGTTACAGTAAGGTGGGAGATGAGCTGCAGCTTCTTTTGTTTCAGAAGCCTGGGAAAAAAGTCTTAAATTGATGTTAAGAATCCATATGTGAATCATAGAGCACCTGAAGCTCTCCCTCAGTGTTGTCTGTACAATTAAAAATGCCAACGCTTTCCTGGTTATTTTAATCCCATGCTGTTTAAACAACACAGCTTCAAAAGCTGCAGATAAAAGGAGACAAAATATATTTGTGGGGAGGAGCTCATCAACACCTGGAAATAGAGGTGTCTTATTACAGGCTATAAATACCTGTATAGGAAAGGATGACCTACAGTGAGATAAAAGCAAAGTAAGGATAAAAGAAAAGTAAGGATAAAAATTAGAAAGCAATTCTTAAAGAGAAATCTTTTGTTAGTGTTTGGTGCAATCCCTGTGGGAAATCAGTTCCCTGGTGAGAAGTCAAGTTCTGTAGCTACATCACTGCAGGCAGAATCCCACACGGTGATGGAAGGTGCTGGAGGTGGCAGAGGCACACGTGGGACCCTGGGTGCTCAAAGCAAGTCTGCCCTGGTGGTTTCAGTAGCTCAGCTCTCTCCCAGGACAGCTCTGAGCCTCTCTGCAGCCAGAAGAGTAGAGAGGAAGCATTGCTGCAAAGGGCATCATCTGTAAGATTGGAAGGTTGCAGGATGAGAGATCCTTTCTTTGTCTCTCATCTGAATAAACTTGGCCATGTGCTAAGTGCCCAGCAGCTGCAAACAAACCACTATCAAGCAGAAGAAAATGAACAGCATTCATTAAATAAATGGTCCAATCTAAATTCTACAGGAACTGGACAAACCATAGCATCAGACATTTTGTTCATTGACTGCTAAATTAATTACTAATTCCATCAGATATGAATTACTATGGGCTGTAATTTACCAGTGCCACTATGGCATGGACTACTCAGATAACTGCTTTCCAGCTCTCATCTTCCATTCTTCCATGCTTACCTAAACTGGAGAGGCTGCACATAACTCCTGGAGAAAGACAAGCTGTCCAACTGAGGACTGCTAGTGCCTCAACAATAATTGCTTTTATTTCCCTGCATTGCCATCAATATAAATTACAGAATTGTTAGTGGCAGTGGCCCTGAAGGATGATTCTGACCAGGCAGCAGCTGTTCTAACATATCCTGGTAGTTAAATGTGCTTGTTGGTCTATGTATGAGCCAGCCTTTTGTGTTTGTAGCTCTAAATACAAGGAAAGCAAAAAAAAAAAAAAAAAAATCTCCTTAATTCCAGTGTTCTGTTATCAGCTTGAGTGCTTATTGTGTGAGCTGTACATGACCCAGTGTTTGCTGTTGTCTCCTTTTGTTTTTAGAAACAGGAATCACTGCAGGCCAGGCTCAGGCTATGGGGCCATTGCAGATTGGGATCAATGTGGTTCTAACAGGCAGGTGAGTAAACAGGGAGAGGGCTTTCCAGCTGTCCACAATTCCTTTTATGTGTGCAGAACAGCCACTAACATTAGAAGGAAGATGTCTAGTGATTGGTTTACAAGACCAGAAAACAGTCCCAGCAATCCCAGGAGCCCTTCTGGGCAAGGCCAGCACTGGTGCCACCCTAATACAGTAATTTGGGTTTGGATTGTTCTGCTCTGAAAGCTTCAATAGAAGCACCAGCCGTGTGTGAAGATAGGAGCACTCCATTGTAATTCTGCTTCTTGTTTTATATTGTGAGCATAATGTCTTTGTGCCATTTGCATGAATTCCAGCACATCAGTACCCCAGTTCAACACAGCCACTAATGACAGTTATGTGCATATCTGGCCATTCTCTGAATCCACTTTTCTGGTTTATATTCCACAGAGAGCAGAGAATCTGGCCATATTTGCTCTAGAAAAAATTGTGGATTAATTGAAATAGCTGCTTCCAACAGCACAACCTAGAAAACTGCTTACAATAAGAACACAGCTAATAGCAGAGGGCTTAACTGATTCCCCCTGCCCTGGTGCTTTATTTGCACTGAAAGCACAGACCTGCAGACAGCAGCCTAGCACTGGGTCAGCTGTGCTGATGTCGATCAGATTTACGCCTCACATTTACTGAGCAGGAGAACTCTGATTGTTTAAGATGTTTTCGTAAGCTTTGCCCAGCTGTTTGCTGTTAAAGTGGAAAGCCAGGCTGAGCTCCTGTGGCTGGAGCAGGAGGCCAGCCCAGTGTGTCCATCTGCAAGGGTTGCAGCAAGGCTGCAGCTCAGCCCCCCCAAGTCCTCTGGCTGTAACCTGCTGCCCTGTGTTTACATCCACAGCTGCCTTCCACGGCCCCTTTGAACAAGATCTGCTGTGTCCTCATGGTAGGGAAGCTGTCCTGCCTGTCTGCGTGGCAGCTAGCAAGGACACTAAGTGGGATCATCACCCCTTTTAGTTCTATTTACTCCCATAGTGTCAGATCCTCCATGAGGATCTGCCTCAGAGCACTCGAACCCATCCAAATACAAGAGGAAATAAATGGATGCAGCTTGGAAACTGCTTCCATGGCTTGATCCCTTACTATTGCAAGGTGGGTCATCTGTCAGCATCTGATTACTCTCCACCTTGGTGTTTCTCAAAGTGAAAGGGTATGAGAAACACTGTGTATACTTTCTGCTTCAGGGCACCATTGCCTTCAGTGAGGCTGCACAGGCAGTGTATATTGCAGGCTTATCTTTCTTTAGAAATTTTCAAGCTAAAAACATTAATGATGCTGTTTGGCAAAAGCAGAGAGCTGCTTAAGGCTGAAGGAAGAAGCTCAGTAAACCTCTGACACCTGAATAGCCATTTCTAAACGGCTGAGGAAAAACACTTTTGATGCAGTGCCAAAGATAAAGCAAAATGAAAATGTCTCTGTAATGTTTTTCCCAAGTAATGTGATCAGTGAGACCTGCAAGATGAGATGTGCATACTGTTTGTGAAAGGAAAAGAGAAGACCAGCACTTCTGTTGCAAAGGATTCAGATGTGCTGCCATAAGTATATCCAGATCATTGTCAGCATCATATTTTTGAGGTTTTTAGAGGTTTTGTATCTTTGAGATGAAAAAGGAACAGGAGAAACCTTGTCAGTCTAGGAGACTGGGAATTAAATAATTGATATCTGTTAGAAATGTGCACAAGAAAGGCTCCAGTAAGTGATGCTTTTATTAGGCATTGCTTCCTATCTAGTGCCCTTGTGGCTGGGAAGAGATGACTGTGAAATACAACTGGGATATGCTGGGATAAAAGTCCACCTCAGCTCCTGCAGGGTTAAATGTAACCTCATACCAGACAACAGCTCTGGAGCTGTGTGATGAAAGATGAGCACAGTCATTTTCAAATCTGAAAGCACAGTCTCCACAGTATCAGCTTTATTGTAAGCTTACAGTGTTTTTCATCAGCTACAATGCTGGCATAAAATTCCCGTACATGCCTGGGACATGCAGGCACCATGGAGAGCAGGAGTGGGAAAAACAACAAACAAAATCAGATTGAGCACACCCCTTCTATTTTCTCTCTGTCAGTGCAGAAGGGCCTGTGTTCATAAGGACACCAGTAGGTCCTGCAATAACAGTAAAGGAGCTCTCAAAGGAATTTTTTAAAGTAACTGGTTTATAGTAAACATTTTTTTTTCTTTAGCTCCGATTACCCAACAAATGATAACATGAAATCAAACACGACATGCTACCTGCAGGACTTGACTCTGACAGATGGAGCTGTGTTTCAATTGCACCATGTTGCCAGTTCTAATAAAGAAAAATACACAGAAGCTAAAATCAAATGGGAGAACTAAAAATGTTCAGTTCTTGGAAGCAGACCAGAAAAAGGTGGGAACAAATAACATGCTAGAGAGAAAACTATTACACCGAGATTAAAGGAAAAAGTCTGTCACCAAAGCAGGAACCCAGAAGGACTTAGAAATATATTTCTGAAGTGATGGAACTTGATATTATCAAAGGAAGCTCAAATATTTTAAGAAAAGCAGGGTCAAGGTGCGGATATACTTAGATCTCATGTTATAGGTAAAAATGTGTGTTTCCAAAATTCCTTTTAGTACTGAACAGGAGTTTTACTGAAGATAGTGCCTGTCCACTGAACTTTAAGGTGTCACTTTCAGGTGAACACTTCTGGTGTCAATCAACACAGCACCACTGAAGTCACAGTTTGAATTTCCAGTTATGTTCTCTGGGGGTCTCAAAGCCTGCAGCAGGAACAATAAGCCTGGGAGTAGGTTTGTGTTAGCTGTGAATTTTGAACCATTAAGAATTTAGGAAAGTTTAGACATAAGCCTAATTTACATAAGCCTAATTTGGAAACATGAATTGCTCAGACTTCACAATATTACAAGTTATAGTATCTAATGTTCTGCCTAAGTCTCAATTTCCAGTTCTTGGCAATTATATGACAGTTTCATTTTCTGGTAAGCTCTAGGGATTGCAAAGAAGAAACCTGCAAGTAGGCATTGACTGAACCTTGAAGATGAAATTAAGAATCAGAAGGCACAGAGTAAAAAGTTTTTAATTGAAAACTCATGGTTCTGAATCTTTGGGCTAAGGATTGCTGAGCTATTTGGGTTGGCAATACTGGCACATTGCTCAGGGAGCCTATGTAGTGCTTGTTCAGCAAGAGTAGACAAAGTTGATTCTCTAAATGTATTCAAAGCATCTCATAGTGAGTGCCATGTGTGTGCCACATCAGTTGACATTGTGTGAAAGGCTTGGTCATTACTGTTTTTTCTGCATGGAAAGATCAAACCAGACCTGTGTGTTGTTTAATCCACTGTCCTCCACTATTCCTCATAAACCACATAAACTGGAAGTCTTGAGCATTTAGTATTTACAGGCTGAGAAGGATTTTTCTTTTTAGTTGGCTAGGACTTCTTACTCCACTTGCCTTTTGGTGAGATGGTGCTTGCATATATGATGAGTCTCTTTTTTTGTAAGCAGATAAACTGTGTTCTTTTTGCTACATCCTTTCTTTGTACAGATAACATTTTCAGATAGAGTTTTTTTTCACCCCCACTATCCTTTGTTTAGAAGACTTATCAGTGAAATATTTGAATCAGAAGGATTTGCTTTGTAATATTTCACATTAACTTTGTGGGACCTGAATTATTTGCTGAGTTCCACAGCTTATTTCATTTGTTTTGACATGAATTTTGTTTGCTTGTTGCTGGCTGGGAGGGGTGCATAAAGGCCTCAGATAAGAAGTAACAGATGTTGTAGGAGTTCATTAGACTCCTAGATTAATGTATAACTTATTTCACATGAGCACCTTAAAAGACTGTTCTGCCCAGCCCCAGAGGCAGCTGGGACCCCTCAAGGCTATTTGCAGGGTGCTTTGGAAAATTAGTGTCACCTATACCTTGTAGGGTGTGGGCTCAGCAGGTGGCTGAGGCTGATTGCAGAGGAAGTGGTTGGGTTTAGAGGAAGGGTATTTGAGGTGTAAGAACTGGCCCAAAGAGCTTTTAAGGTCTGTAGCTGCTCTTCCAAGGATCCCCTGGGGTAAGGGGAGGTAAAGGATGGTGCTTCCTAAGCTGCCTTCCCCAAGGTGAAGGATGTTTCTTCTGCTGGATGTTGCAGACTTATTCAAAGGTACTTGGTGCTTATTTGTCTTTCTGCACCTTAAAAGTGGATTAAAGTAGATGGTATGTTTGTAAGTGATTTAATTGTAAAAACAGACAGAGCTTCTCTAAGGAGAGCCAAAAGCTATCATGCAGGGACAAATGAGATACAAAGCTTGGCTTACTGGAACTAAGTGTTTTATCAGGAATGCCAGAGCATCTCACAACTACCAAGTAAACAAATAAGTTTAAGAAAGCTACTGAGCCACGAGGCCTAGGGGATGGAGAACTTTTCAGGCTGTAGATTGGGGTTCTGGATTCAACTAAGAGAGTTGGAAAAATCCTATGAGCTTTGGACCCCACCTAAACAAGCGGAGTTTGGGAATATCTCTGTAAATTTCTATGCCTTTTGAACTTCTAGTTTTGAGATACAGCCACAGCACATGCTCCCCTCTGTCTCTTTTCTTGTCTTTGCCCTAACCAGGAGTTTCTGTTGTAGTTTGCACTTCCAGTGACCAAAAGAGAGTAAAGAAATGGGTAGAATAAGGGAAGTAAATTCTTTACGTATGACCTAAAAAGTAACATTTAAACTTTTCTGCTGACTTGTATGTAGCAGTAGCACAGTAACATATTTCTTTGTGTTAAGCCCCAGATCTTCTTTATGTGAATAGTTATTACTTTTGTCTTAATCAGCATTTCTTTTGGTTATTGTAAATAAAAGCAGTGGAGGAACTGATGTTTCCCCAGGCATAATGTTACTTCTTAGCAGAGTTGGGCAAGGTTTTTTTCCTCTTTTTAAGGAGCTGCTTTCATCTAACACTGGCATGGTAGAAAGAGACAAGAAGGAACAGCACAATGTTGCTGTAACTACTTAAGAGAAACTGATGCAAAATGCAATATATAATCCTTCAACCATATCTTGTCAAAAGCTGACACAGAACTATAATCCTGAAGGCTCTTCTTGTATCTGTATTCATTGCATCTGCTTGTTATTAAACTTGACTTGTCTTTTAGAATTATTACATCAATTCATTCCTGTTCCTTTCTTCTTGCCTCTAAAAACTGTTCAGTAGCGAAACTAATAAAAGCTTTTCTTGGACAAAATAAGAGATATTACACACTTTAAATCACCTACTGCTTTCTATCCTCCCACAGGATTTCTTTCTTCTATTGATAGAAACTGTAAAATATCTGAGGCTTTGCTTTAACTAAAGTAATGACTTATGTTGAGTGTTACTAGATCATCCAAGATTTTATTGCAATAGAAATTGCTCATGATTAAAGGCTTAATTTTTTTTTTTTTGATTCTTCAAATAGCATTTTTACTACAGGTTCAGGTAAGTTGTAGCCAAAAATGTAATTTTTGCATTGAAGCACATGAAAACAACTCCTGACTTTCAAATAACCCTGTAAGTTTTCGTTGTTTTACAGTTCCCTCTACAGTACTTTTGTTTGTATCATCATCCAAGTTCAAATAAGGAAGACAAAAAATAAAACATAAAACCAGATTTAACATCTGGAATATCACAGGCAAAGAGGGAGGAAACTGACCCACCATCTCCCCCTACCCTGGTGCTATCTGAGAGGGCAAATGCAAGCCCAATATGATGGCAAAGCTTCCATGAGGCTGCTGTGTTTGGACTTTTCAATTCCTGTGTACTATGGGTTGCTGAGGTCTTTTAAAGATTCTGCCCTATAAATTCTTTGTGGCAGCTGCAGATGTTTTGTTTCCCTCCTCAATGAGAAGCAAAGCTCCCAGAGCACTGTCATATTTGTGTTAGGCTGGAGTCCTAGGTCTGTGCAGACCTGAGCTGCTGTGTCTGTGATTTGTCAATGAGCAAATCCTGTCAACTGAATTTATTGGGGTGTGTGAATGAGTTTAAATCAAATACACAATTAACTGTGGACTATCAGCACAGGAGTTGCGTTGTACTGAGTATCAAGGATGTAGTGAAGAAATAGGAAGTCAAACTCTGACTTCTGTGACTCTCCTGCTACTTCAACACTGACTCAACTAAGAAGGAATTTCAACAGTTCAGCAGAACATGTGTTAGGCACAATAAATTACACTTCTCATACTTGTCCTTCAGAAAGCTGCTCCAGTGTGGAACTTGATTTATGTATGCATTTCAAGGTGAGTGAGTCTTAGAAACAGCATTTTCTCCTGAACCTGAAATGTTCTTCAGGTGTGTAGTTTTGGACATAAGTGCACAAGCTGTGAGTGCTACAATCCTTTAAGGTTCAACCCAAAGCACTATGGGCAACCTGTGCAGCTGAGCATCCCACAGTTGTGGTTTGTCTTGTTCCCAGTGTATGTTCTTAAGAAATATAAAGAACTAGGATGTTAAAAGAGTAAAATATTATAAGTAGTAGCTTTTATCACTTAACCCTCTTGTAGCAGTTGCTCTAAGTCTGGCATTGACCAGAGCCTGTTCCATATAGATTCTCCTTTGACTCTTTTCCCCTTCATAAATGGGCAGTGCTCCCACCTTCACTTTTTTAATGTGTCAGGAGATCAGTTTAATGCAAGAGGACAATTATTATCAGCTGTGGTGTAGGAAGGGCACTCTTTTGAGCAACATCAGTCACAAGAACTAAGAATACTGTGCAGCTATGAAGTGTTTGCTGCTCTGAAGAAGTATAGATAAAAAGCACAGATCAATTTAATAGGAAAATAGAAGTTTTTTAAGAACTTGGAATTTGGACATGCCGAGCTAACTAATTTGGGTAAAACAAGGGCCTAATCTCTGCATCTAATATACTGTACTCTGATATTTAGTGAATTCATATCTCTATGACATGAATGCATTTTTTTTTCTAATTTATCCTGCTGCTGTCTTTCACCACAGCTGGTTCAAGACTGTGTTCATGCTTTAAAGATTGCTGTGTAGTTACATATGCAGGGGATTTAGTCTACTAGTAAATAAAAGGATGCCCTTGGATAAGGGCTGCTGCTTACAGAATGCTGCTTTTCCTGAGGGTCTGTCAACTCTGCAGTTACAAGCCTTGCCCTGAGGATAGCAGCTTCTTCCTTCACATCAAGCTGCAATTTACTCTTGTTTTCAGCTTAAATGCAGTAGAGTTCTTTTGAAATCTGTCTTGCTCCTTTTTGTATCTTAGGGAGGTTAAGACCTAAAGATAGGTCTCTAAATGTATGTTTAGGTGCCTAAATTGCACATCCTAATGAAGGGGAGCAGGCTGTTCCAGCACCTCTGCAGCATTTGATCTGGGTTAGGTGCCAGCCCTGGATTTAAAGGTTCAGTCCTGCAGGCTTAAGTTTGTTCTTTCTTTTGAGAAAAAAAATTTTGGTGTTCTGTTTTTGTACCTCAAACTTTAGAACCATATTGCTTGAAACTTAATGTTTCCATTTGCAAGAATGGAAACCTGTATGCCTTTTCTTCTTGGTCCCATCTGAGTATCTAATTGTGAACTGCACTGAAATTTGCATTTTGGAGCTGTGTGGGTTTTCTTTTCTTTTTCTGAGCTGTTGTGGGTCTGGTCATAACCTCTGCCTGCAGCTCTGTGTGGAGGTTTGCTGGGTGCAGGTTGATGGTTCCTCTCCCTGGTGTATCAGGTCAGGAATGGCACTTGCAGAGGGAGTGTAGATCTCCAGGAATTTCCTCTCAGCAGAACTTCAGTTTCTGATTACTACACTTTATTTTTTTTATTCTTCATGGTCACATAGAAATTGAAAGGAAGAGAGCAGAGCTTTTGAAAGGATTTTATGAACTAGATGGTCTTTAGCTGTTGACAAAGAGCAGGAGATCTGGCTCAAAATGAGGTATCTGAGCACAGATCCTCAGCTCTGCTAGCAGGGATTCCTGCTGCTTATTATAGAAACCCCTCCAGGGTGTACTGCAGCCCCCTCTTAGCTCACTGGTATTTGCTGGAAAAGTGTTTCTGTTGTTTATTAAACACTTCTCGGTGTCTTTGAACTTAAAACTTACACTTCATTAAAAGCCAGCTCTAGTTCCTTGGTTGCAGTTTTCCATTCTCCACTGCCCCAGTGCATGATCTTGCAGGGAAGAGCAGCAGATGTGATTTCTTCCTGCTTATTTCCATTTGTTCTAATTTGTCCCTCTTGAAAGTAAGATTACTTAGTAAGATTACTTATAGTAATTGTCATAAGCTATTTCTGGGATGGAAGGTATAGCATGTATTACAATGTGCAGCTGATTATTTTATATTCCAGACAGCTTTCTCATATTGATTATGTACTATTTAAAGCTTATAACATCTGTTTGATATTCTGATATTTTCTAAACAGTCAGGATTTACACTTGTAAATGGCATTTATGAATGTGAATAAAATTCAAATAGGAAAATCTGGCATAGCTTTTTTGGCCCTCAGTTATGCAGGCTATGTCAATACACTGGAAGGCTCATTTAGACCTAACAAATATGAATCATGAGTTATTGCAGGGGAATTAACCTGGGCAGCTTGAGGAAAGTAAAGGAAATCTATGCATTCAAAGTAATACGTGACAGATTTTTGGAATCTAGAGTAAATTTCATGGGGTTTTTTTTTGTTGTTTTTGGTGTTTTTTTTTTTTTTTGTTTGCTTTTTGTTTTGTTTTTTTAAATAATTTTAAAACCCCACACTTTTTTGATGATAATTGTTATTGTTTGGGCAATAGTCATTTTGCTTTCTTCACAGCAGGTGTCATTGCACCTTTCCAAGAAAATCCATCAGCTGTGGATTGACATTTACCAGATGAAAGAGTCCATGTGTTTGTGGTGGTATCTATGAGTGTTCCCTGGCAAGGAGAACTTTGTAGACCACTAAAGCAATTGCTCAGGAAAAAGGAAGCTCAACTCAGATAACAGTGTTAATCCAGTAAGGTTTTCTGTCTGGGAGGAATTTTCAGTCACACAAGGGGTACTGTAGATAAAACAGGCCTTCTATGGTCTCCTCAGTTTAATTAAATCCATGATTGTTCTTCAAGAGGCAGGTTGTATTAAGTGATTTAATTTTTTACTCCACAAGTGAAATTAAACTAACAGAATGCCCTCCCTCACATGTTGACTCAGCAGTACAGGTGAAACTGTTCTTGGCTTGCAGAGTTATTCAGTATAAAGAATTAAAACCTATATAAGTGCTGAAATTGATTAACCTCTTTGTATAACCTCCGATGAATCGCCTCTTCTGTTGCAACCCTCCTGGGATAAATTCTTTGTATAAAGACTTGGAATATATTTAAAAGCTGAAAATCAGTCCTTTTCCTCTTCTGTGCTTCACTCAGGCTGGGTGCAATACAAAGGACCCTTTTGTGCCTGGGCTTGGAGCAGGAATTCTGTATGGCTGCAGCATTTAGCAGGTGGTGCTACAAGTCTTTGTATCCATCGAGCCTTTCAGGGACTACATTCCTGCTTTAAAGCAGAAATTATCTCTGCTCTTGATGGACACATTTCTTTTCAGAAGGTGTTTTTAAAGCCTGCAAAATTCTGCCTAATAGAAACTCAGCTTGATGTGCGAGTAGGTTGATTATGCTGTGTGCCAATAAGAAAAAATTGTTCAGTTTTACAATGTCTTCACTCTATCTGCTGTAGCCAGTATTGAGAAAGACACAGAGTCTCTTGCAGGGGAATTATGTATCCAATTTGAAAGCAGTCAGAAGGCATAATTCTTATGCTGCCCAGAGGCTGGTGGATAAGGGAGTGCTCTGTGCTGAAGGTGTGTTTAGGTGTTTGTGTGCTGGCAGCTTTTATTTCTTTGCACTATAAAGGGAAGATTGAATCTAAATTTCTTTTGGTGGAGATCCTGAAAGAAAAGATCATCCTCACCAGAAAGCAATACTGTCTTCAGCAGAGAGGTCCTCCTGGTTTTCACTGAATTAAGCAGATTTTGGGAGAGGCTGGCTTAGCCTCTTGGTTGTCCTTATCAGCATCAAGCCCATGCACCTCAAGGGTGTGATTCTCTGTAATGAGCTGACTTGGCTGATTAATGCAAATCACCCTTTCCCTTTAGTAGTATTTTGAACTGTCTAAATACTGGGAAAAGCAGACAGAAACTGTTCCCTGCTCTGTGCTTCCTGAGGCAGTGTGTGTCTGAGGCCAGCTGATGAGAAGCCCAGGGCCGAGGCTGCAGCCTGGGGGTGATGTCCCTGGGCTTGATGGCAGCATCACTGTCCCTCTCAGTGTTGTTGGGCAGTAGCTGTTCTTCCAGGCAAAGGTTCACCCCGTGTCTGCCTGATCAGTAACAGCACTCAGGATGGCAGTGGGAGGGGTGAGGGAGAGGCCTGGGGATGGACAGGCTCCTGAAGGGGCTTGGGAATTGGGGCTCAGCATTTTGCACTGAGAGATGACTAAAAAATGCACTTGTAAGCAGATGCCTCAAGTTTCAATCAGCAAATTATAAATTTAGATAAATTGCAGATGTATAAAGAAATACTTTTTTTAAAAAAACTTTTTTATATTTCTTTTTGAACAAAATTCTGCTACCATTTATGCTGAGACACACAGCAGTCAAGATAACATTACTGGACAAACTGATAATTGCATCTAGAGTACAAAGAACTGTAGGAATTCTTGGGCAAAGAGGAGGTTGCAGGAGTATGCCTAAACTTAACTTGGTGTGTAATGAGGAAGGTGTTTAAAACCCACTCTGAGTTCCAGAAGCATAAGAGATGCTTCCTTAGTTGCATACACAATTTTAACATATGTCTGCAACATCTCTCCCACACACTGTGTCAGCCCTGCTGCCTCCTCTCCCAGGCAATCACAGCCCTTCAAATGATAAAAGGCAAACATTACCGAACTGCTGAATATTTATAATTTGCCAACTGGTTAAACTTACAAATGATTGCCATTCCCCAGAGTTCCTTCCAGCAGGGGGAAGTTGTTTGTCATGTCTGCCTTTAAAATGGTTTTGTTGCAACTTGATGTTTAATCTAGTTTGCATCTGCCTGTTGCTCTTCCCTTGTCTTCCTTGGTATTTGGTAGCTCTCATTTCCCTTCTTCACTGATGCCTGGACCTCCATTTCCACCTCTGCAGTGGCTAAGAAATGCCACTCAATACAAGTCTTCTAGAATTACACAGTTTGCCTGGGAGATGCTTTTGGATAACAATTTTTTTCACCTGTTATGTGAGGATGTTTATGGATTTTAAAGTTCCACCAAAAGAAAGCTGTCTCTTGTGTCTCCCTGCTTCAGTGAGAGCTTGCCCTGTCCCCAGTGTAACACCCACTGGGAGGGAGTTCACCTTGTGTCAGCTGAGAAACTAGCCCATAAAAATGTCTTATTCTCATGTTTTCCAGGTTTCCTGCTTCTCATTCTTTGCAGACTTCAAGTGAGAACTTTTCCTCAAAAAAATTTGAAAAATTAGAAAGCAAACCACTGCTTAATATTGCAGCAAATTGATAGCTTTAAATGAATGATATGTCGCAGATATTAGTGATGGCACAGAAGTGTTCTGGGAAAATAATGAGCTGTCTAAATGGTCAGGATGAAACTTAGCTTCATTCTGTCACCTAGGATGTACAGGAGAGAAGTGAAATAATTTACAACAGGGATGTGTACTTCTTAACACTGTAATATATTAGACCTGTGATGTTGTGACACTAATCACCAAAAATTCTAGGGCTATGTCATAAATTAGATTCTGCTGCATCTGGCTGGGGTTTTTGTGCTTTATCCACATCAAAAGGCAATTATATTTTGTGCAAACCTAATCCTACCAGTGGAATGGCGTGTGTAAAATATGCCTTGTAATTTGTCCTTTATGAGTACAGCATTATACAAGTTTTCAGCAAATGTGAGGCCACTAATTATTTTCATTCTTGGATATTGGGGTTGCCCTTCAGGATATAACCTTTCTTTAAATTATCTAAGTGTACGTGCAGGAGAAATCTTCTGGTCTTTCTAAGGGCTGCATAGCATGGTGTACTACTCAAAGGCATTCTTTTAAGAGAGTCAATATATTTGCCTCAATGAACTCAGCAAGCCGCGGTTCAACAGAGTTTCTTATACTAAACTGCAATAAATGCTGAATTTAATTCTGTGTTTGCCTAGCATATCTTTTCCAGTAATGAAATAAAGTTGGCACCAAAAAAATAAGCTTGGGCTAATGAAACTTCCTGGCAAATCAAAACCAAAAGGACTTACATAGGAGGGTCTTGGACAGCAGAAATGGGTGGGCTTGGAACAGAGAGCAGTAAGAATAACAAACTGCAAAGCTGTGTGCTCAGGAGGAGTGCTGAAATACCTGCTGGTCTAAGTTGGAAGCTCTACCAGAAGCTCACTGGATACCAATATCATGGTGATAAATGCAAGTTGAGGATGAATTAGGACAGGTATTTCTATGAGGTGTTAGGATGTACTGGTGCCCGAGGACTGGAGAGGCCTCTACAAGGACTCCTATAGTGTGGCTCTGGACATCCAATAATTCACATAAATCCAAGTAAAGCTTGCAGGCTGGAGCAGGCTAATTTTTTTATGCCTGAATATATGTTTTCACTGCTGTTTATAGAAAATGAATGAAATAATACAAATCAAGCCGAGTTTTTAAATTAGGGTAATACTGTCACTGAAAGGAGTTATAAACTGGCTGGGAACATGTGCATCAGGCTTTAGGATGAGATTTAGAAAAATGTCTATTAAATTGCGTTCAAACAGGAGTATGGCGTGCAAAAACTGGAGGTTATGAAGGAACTATTTGATAGTGGTTGTAATAAGAGGAACAAAGATAGATGATCCACTTAGCTTGTGCTTAATTGGGTCTGTTAGTGGGAATACCTTTGAAAAGAGGTGAAGGTATGTGTTTGGTTTCCAAAAGTCTGTAATGAGGAAATTGTCATTTTTTGCCTTAAGCATTTCTTTTAGCAGAGTTGGAATACCCAATGTGGTCTGGGCTGGTGATTATTTCAGGGACTGAATGTATATGACAAGTCTCACTTCTATATTCCTACTGCTAATCATTTAAGCTCACTTTTCTGGTTGGAAAAGGTAGATTCTAACATTTAAAAAGTCTATTTAACTGCAAAGCAAATTCTTTAACTTATATTTAGAAAACCTATTTGAAAGTGAAAATTTTTTTCTGAATGAGTAAACACTTTTTTAGAAGTTTGGGTAATAATTTGTCAGCTTTCCAAAGGAAAAAGGAGGGGAAAGGGAGCAGGCAGAAAATCTTTTTTGAATTTTTTGCTAAATAACAGACATTTATAAGAAAATCTTAAATTTTTATTATTTTTTTAAGTTTCTTTTTTACTGTGTATTAAAGAAAACAGTAGCTATTTTTTGTTATTGATTTCTGAATAACTCCAGTTCAGGCACTGCTTTCAGTTTGCAACATTTGACTGAGGGTGACTGTACTTTAGTGGTTCTACATGTCATATCCTCTAATAAAACAGAGCTTGGTATTAATTGAATGTCATTCAAAATGTGTTATTCTGGTCCAGTTAGAAGTCACACAGTTGTCTTATTCTATTCTGTGATGGTGGTAGTGATTAGTCATGTTACATGTCAGCTGTAATAGTTGAACAGGAAAGAGAAATTACTTGAGTACACACAGAAAATGAAGATAGCCCTGCTTTGTTCATTAAACTGTCTGCAGGACTGATGCATGAAAATAGTTACTGTCTTTCCAGCAGCCTCAGAGGTGTTGCATCCCAAGCAACCACAGTGACTTTATTTTTAGAATGCACTTGAATCATCCAGTGTGATTCAGTTGGTGTCCAGCTGTAATAACTTGGAGACAAATGCTGTTATGTGTGGCATTATATCTCATGAAACACCTCATTGATATGTACTTTTCATTTCAGTTTTGTATCCAGAGCATTTGAACTGAGTTTATAACATCCAGGTTAATATTGCAGGCAGGATTCTGACAAGAGTCTGGAAGAAAAAAAAATTAAAAAAAAAAATTGATGGATTGAGGCTAGTTGAGACAAAAGAAATGAGAGGAGAATTTCAGATCTAGTTTTATCTTAGCCACCCTAAGCTCAACACAAAACCTGCATGTGCCTAGGTTACAGACTTTGTTTTGGGTAAGAATTTGTACAGAATCACCTTGGTTGGAAAAGACCTCCAAGATCATAGGAGTACAACCGGGGTAGCAACCATAGCAGTGTTGGGCCACAAACTCAAAGGGGAATTGTGTGAGTGGAACTGAGCAGAACTCTTGTCCTTTGGTAGTAATCAAGCTTCATCCTCCAACTTGCCTAGCTTGGTTTTGCTCCCCAGGAGTCAAAACTAGGAGAATGATGGATTAGTTGATAATTACTCTGTTTGTGGGGCTGGGAGTGACAACTGAGATGCAAAAAAAAAATCAGGGGGGAAAAGAAATGGAAATGGTGACTTTGTGTACCAGAAGGCCACAAGTGGATGCCAGATAAAATTGTGGAAAACTGCTATTAACAACAGGCTTTTGGAATACATGAAGACTGACAGCATCTTCTGATCTCTCTGCTGCTTACTAAGTGATAAACATTTGAAACTTAGAACCATGTTGATTTAGGTCTGATTTAGGTGCACAATGAGAAAAGATATGGGAGTACCTTTGCCAAAGGCTTCATGGCCTCATTTGTGCTCCAGTCACTATGAGGAGGGCAATTAAAAACAGGTTCAAAAATCTATCAGATTGCAATATTGTGATATGAAGCAAATCGCTTATCTTCCTCATATTAATGTAATAATGGTAGCTGAAAACTGTCCAAGAAATTAGGGTAGGGAATTTGGATCCCTCTATTTTAAGTATCCATGTCATGAGCTAATGGAAGGACTCGAATTGCAACATGTTCTGTATCCACCCTCTGAACTGTTTTTAATCCAGCACAGTTTATCTTGGTGTAGATCCCAAGCTGAGCTGAACTGGCAGTTTCACTGACACCTGCACAGCTGAGATGAGTTTCAGGCTTAGTTCAATAAATGTTAAAATTGGGTTGAATTCTACTGTGACGAAATCAATGGCAGAACTCATTTGGCTATGAACTTGGATGCACTTTGTGCTTCTCTGGCATCATAAAGGAGGAATGAATTGCACTGTGACTCATTTTAAAGCCCCTTTGTGATGCCAGGGTGATACTGTGGGTTTAAAGTTACTGAAATTCCAGGCTAATTGGCTTCAGAGTAAATGAGCATTGGGGCCATCAGTGTATTTGGACTGAGTCAATGATGAGGGATATGTGAGAATGAGTCACAGAACCTGTTTTAGTTTCTGTGTGGTTGAAGTGGATCCTCTGCAAAGCTTCATGAAGATAAGGGATGGGGTTTGCAGAGTGCTGTGTGGGCAAAGGAGAGGAAGGGATGAGCCTTTCTGAAGAATGTAAGGCAGCAGGCAAGCAGCTGAGTGATGATGGGGACAGCATCCTTTTCACACTGATCATGCTTTTTTCTTAGGGCCTGGGGTGAAAATTGGAAAGCAATCCCTTGGGAAAAATTGGAAGGGGAAAAAAATTCCCCTATTGTCCAGTAGGTGTGTTATTTGCTTGTTAAACTGATGCTGGTAGCATTTTAGAACTGATGGGAACTAAAGTTCTCTGCAGACTTGCAAAGTGACTTTGCCTCCTCTCCCCAAAATACCATCAGCAAAGATCCTCAGAAGCTTCTCATAACAGGGGATTTATTCAAGATTTTACATTCCCATCTGTAGTCTGGACCTCTCTCATGGCTGCTGCCTCGAGTGATGTGTGAGATACTTCTGAAGTAAGGCACTAAACCAAATCAACCATTTTATAGCTGTATTGCAGAGTTAAATGGGAGCGGATTGCTGAGACATAACACATATATTTTGTAAAAATAGGCAGAAATTTGTTTTTTTTCAATGGTTAGAATTAAGGGTTTTTCAGGAGAAAGGTGGAAGAAAAACTAAGCTACACAGAGGACTGCAGGAATGCCACTGAATGAATCATTTAGTCCTTTTAAGTCAAATAAATCCCAAATTTTTGTCTTTGGGGCATTTTCAGCCTTACATAATGTGCCTCAAAATTAAAGGGAAAGGTTGGCTTTAGATTCTTCTGTGCTTCTCATCAATGTGGTTCAAAGCAGTTTCTGAATATGGAAGTAAAGCCCCCATGTGTCCATGGCTCCTATCTGTGACTGGTAGATGTAGATGTCTAAGGGGATATAGTAAATTTTTAAATATTGCCAATATGCTCTCATTAGTGTTTTCTGATGCCTGTTTTGTTTTGAGATTCTACTGTTTGAGACACTGCCTCACATTTAGAGTTTAGTCAGATATGGCTGGCATAATAATGGGCATTTAAACAGCAAGAAAGGAGTAAAAGAAAAAGCAGCATGCAAGGAAAACTGGAAAGTCATATTTTCCTTGCATGTAGTCATCTTTTTTTTGCATCTGCTTACAGCTCAGACTCAAAGACAACAGGCAGCAGCAGAAGTGGGACTCTGGAGGATACTTCTCAGCACTTCTATGGGTTTCCTCAAGCCTAAGGAATTTCCATTAAATGTAATGTCTCTTTCCTTCTCCCTCTTCATGTCTGGCTTCACAGCTGTTGTTCCAGGGAATGGACAATATGCCTGAAGTTGGTATGGTCTTGGTAGGATCTTGCTAATTTTAATACAAGATAAATTAATGAATAAGGTTGCTTGAAAATGACAAGTGTGTATAAGGATCACTTTCTTGAAATGTTTGTTCTTGGTTTGCAGTGTTCTTTAACCTGCTCTAATGTGGGTCACATGTTCTTTAATGTTCACACTTACCCAGATTAACTTTTATTTTTAACACAACTCTGACAATGAGTATTTTGGTGTAGGCCATTTCTTACAGAATATGTAAGTTTTATTGAGTTTTGTCTGATTTAAAGAATAACTTAATCGAAATACCTTATCTAAAACCAAAATCATGCATTTGTAGGTAGAAAGAAAGCAGAAGTTTGAAAGGCTTAACCACCATGAAAAGATAACACTAGAGGGCATAAAGGATCCTATCCTAAAAGAAAAACAACTGGGTTTTTAGCTTTTGACCTTTTAGGGATGCCCATGTAATATTTAGTCATGTGAGATTCCCTAATAAAACCATGCTTTCTGTGAGCAGGTAGTGTCTGACAGAGATTAGGGCTTTGCCAAGTGGAAAAAGCATTCTGCTTCCAAGCTAGAATCTAACCAGGGAGCTGCTGCTCAACTGCTGTCATGGAAGAAGCAGGAAACTCATTTTACTCATAAACTACTTACAGAGAACACTCAAGTGGCAATGTCTGAAAATTGTGTACATCTGAAAATGAGATGTATAACCAAGCTGTTTTGTCACTTGTACTGAAGAAATAATGCCTGCTGTAGCAGTGGGTGTTCTCAAAAAAGCTAAAAGTATATAAAATATCATAACGTGAATTGCTTGCAGAAGGAAAATAGGTTGCTTATTTCCTACAAGATATTCATTGGTCTGTTTTGTTGACTATTTCTGTCACTGTCTATACTTAGTTATAAAACCTTGCCATTTGAAGTACAGCAAATACTAAGGCTCTCATCTAATATTTATCTAATTTGTGTGTTATTGTATAGGTCATATCTGTTTAGTGAGACCATTTTAATAAATGTGCTGGGACTTTTATTCATCTGAATATGTTTATACAGACACTTAATTTCAAGAAAAAAAAAAGTTAAATCTCGCTTAAGTTAAATTAGTCTTTTGGGAACAGTTTTAAAATGTGCTGATTTTGTGCTTCAGTGCATGTCCCCACATTCTAAATTTTGCCATCTATTTGTGTGTATTTCTCCAAGGAGCAGCATTTTATGTTCTTCATGAAATTAAGAAAAATGAAAAATTTTGTTCTGTGGAATTCCTCTTGTGAAAGCAAGAACAAAATTTATGAGCAGTTTCTTATTTAAAAACCCAAACAGTATATGGGGTTGTACTCCTTTGCACCTTTTGTCAGTATATTGGCTGATGCTTGTCCAGTGATCTGCTTAGGACTTTAGAGCTGTTGGGTGTGGGTATGCAAGAAGCAAATTTAGCATGTGCCGTTAGCACAGAACAATTAGTCACAATAAATTGGTTATCACCTAAGCCATGGCAAAGTTCTGTGTAAACACCGCTTTAGTTCAAAGAGTGCCATCTACCTAAACATTGCTTTGAAAAGTCTCCAAAGACACAACCATGAGGTATTATGGAGACATAACTCCCTGCTAAATAAGGAATAGCATAAGATAACCTAAGAAAGTGCTGAGAAGCAAGGTTAACGTTAATAATAACAAAACTTGTTAAGCATTAGGTAATTACCGGACCTCCTTATTAGGTCAGGATCATTAATTAACCAATCAAGTAACATTAGGTAATGCCATGTTAGCAGTAACTGACCAATCGAGTAATTTTCAACATCTTTGTAGTGATAAGAAATAAGGTATATAATTGTACGCAAAAGTGCCAATAAATCGGAGTCTTGTTTGCATCAAACCATCTCCCCGTCCTTCGTTGCGACAAATGGTGACCCCCGACATTCGGGAAGGATTCTGCCGGAGAAGCTCTGCCGGAGAACCTCTGCTAAAGGAGCAGCCGGTCGCAAAGCCTCTGAGAACTCAGTGACAGGCTTAAAGGAGCCTGGGGAAGGGTGGCCACCCGTCTGCACCTCCTCGCGTTTGGCAGGTGAGCTCAGAGGAACCGGGAACCATGGGAAATCAAAATTCCCATGAGGAAAAGGACGTTTTTAAAGTTCTTAAAGAACTGTTGCTTAGAAAGCAGAAAGAAATATCGGGCCATGAACTTAACCTCATTTTGAGCTTAAGGGTCCATGATAAATTTTCTTCCTGGCGGACAGTATTTGAAGGGGTGAAGGCGCAAGAGTCAGGGAAAGGAGAGACGTTTCCTGTTAACCCCGGTGCTCCCCGATTACTGGAGAGAGAGGAACAGAAACAGACCTCAGTAATGGATATAGCCTTATTTAAGACACTTAAAATGCCCCCACAAGCACCTGAGGGGGATGTACTGATTCAAGCTCAGCTGACTCTGCCATTCGACCCTGGGGTCCAGCTGAAAAGTAAAAATTGGGCTGAGAAGCAAAGCCAAAAGCGACTGAACGCACCACCACTACCAGAAGTGCCGGAGGACCCAGAGAGAGACAAACTGGAGAACGTGAGTGAGGAATCTCGGAATGCAGACCCCCCCCCTTCTCCTGCCCGTCTGCAGCGGCTCCTGGCCACTCCACTGCCTCCGCTGACCTCTTCTCCCACCTCCGCTGACCTCTTCTCCCACCTCCGCCGCATGATTTATCTTCTCGATCAGCGTTACCATCAATCTGTCCTCTGCTACCCCTGTCTGGGAGACAAGCAACTAAGGGAACTGCTGAAAAAGAAAAAACTGAAAGAACTGGAGACCAAGGATGAGTATACCCCCTAGAAAATCCCCTAGTTTTTGCTCCAGGGAGCACCCTGAACAGCCCAGGGGCATTAATCCATTTTTACCTCCTGATCTGTTCCCTGTTCCTGCTCCTACTTCCCTTAACCCTTTAACACCCACTGCTCCACCTCTTCCAGATCCAACATGGGGAGGGGAGGGGGGTGGGGGCGGTAGGGGGGGTGGGAGTGTGGATCCTGTAACTAGATGGAAGGGAATTATTATAAATGCTATAGTTGAAAGAGTAAGACAAAAACACAGTCATGAGAATGTGTGTACCTTTTCGGAGGCTGAGAGTTGCTTTTCGGAGAGTGAGAGCTGTGCCTGGTACAGAGCACCCCCACTCCCCCACTCCTGCCTCTGCAGCCGTTTCTTGCCCCCCCCTTGCGCGGGAGCACGGCTCAGATATGGTGACCATAACAGCAGCTGCAGCCTCTGCCCCCACAGACACTGCTGCTGCTGCCCAGAAAGTGAAAAAATTAACTGTTGCATATACTGGCTTAAATGAATAGTTAAACCGCTTAGGAATATGGAGATGGCATAGAGATTCAATTAGACAAGGCTTATCAATTATATTAGTTATTATTGCTTTTGTATTAGTATGTTGTAAGCTTTCACACAGTCTAAAAAGAAAAAGGGGGAGACTGGGCCTGCTGATATTCGTGTGTTAGGGTATATGACAAGGACCAGCAAAAGTCAGGTATTTAGGCAGAGGTCACATGTGTATTTCCACCCTAAAGGTACCCTGTGTTTGCCCAGCAAGTGGACCCGACCAGTACCCGCTCCACTGAATCCGGAAGCATAAGCTCGAGAGCAGAGATGGTTATATTAAGTGTTTAACATGTAGACATTACTGTAGTTTAAGGTTTTGATTGTTTCGTTTAGTATTATTTCCTTTTGTGCCAAGTTAATGACATCGCAATCACCTTTTTATATATTTAGTTGGTGCACATGAAGTACATAAAGATGTTATAACATGTAAGAAGTTTAACCCTGGTAAGAACCCTCAGAGACCCCAAGACATGTCCCTAAAAGAACAATTCTGCGCAGATTTCACTCACACTTCACCGTTATGAATTTGTAGCTACATTACGAATACTGCAGTTATATCTTAGGCCTAAGTCCTTTGTATCTCAATTCGGCAACCATGAAGGAATTCGGACTCCATCGTGATGTGAGCCGGTGGGGTTCGGGAACACCTGTAAGGGGCCCCCCGACTTAATTTCTGTCGGACAGGTCTTCCCTCTCCATCCTTTGGCCTCATGCACTGATGGACGCCATACCTTCCTAATACTAAAAAATTTACTGTTGCATTCATAGGTTCGATTAGGTAAAATTCATTGCTCATATTATTAGTGTGTTGTTTATGATAAGTTAGTTAAATAAGATTATGTTGATAAGTTGTTTAAGAAGATATTTCATTGTTGTTTGTATTTGTAAGTTTTGCATGTTTTGTCATTTATATTTTGTTGGTTTATAAGCTAGTGTAGCAGAGAATGCTAAGCATCATAAAACTGAAGCAACACACCCAGAAGATTCAACAGCAAGTTAACCCTTTCGTCGATGCCTTCACAACCGAGCTTCATGATATGGGACTTACAGGATGGCTTTTAGCTTTAGTTAAAACTATATGTTATGTTGGTATTGTTATTTTAATTTTGCTTTTATTTTTACCTTGCTTCTTTAGTACATGTTACAACAAACTATTCCTCAGCTTTTTCTTGTGCAACAGAAGGGGGGAGATGTGGGTATGCAAGAAGCAAATTTAGCATGTGCCGTTAGCACAGAACAATTAGTCACAATAAATTGGTTATCACCTAAGCCATGGCAAAGTTCTGTGTAAACACCGCTTTAGTTCAAAGAGTGCCATCTACCTAAACATTGCTTTGAAAAGTCTCCAAAGACACAACCATGAGGTATTATGGAGACATAACTCCCTGCTAAATAAGGAATAGCATAAGATAACCTAAGAAAGTGCTGAGAAGCAAGGTTAACGTTAATAATAACAAAACTTGTTAAGCATTAGGTAATTACCGGACCTCCTTATTAGGTCAGGATCATTAATTAACCAATCAAGTAACATTAGGTAATGCCATGTTAGCAGTAACTGACCAATCGAGTAATTTTCAACATCTTTGTAGTGATAAGAAATAAGGTATATAATTGTACGCAAAAGTGCCAATAAATCGGAGTCTTGTTTGCATCAAACCATCTCCCCGTCCTTCGTTGCGACAGTTGGGAGTGTGAACCGTGTGAGAGTAGTTGAGGACTCAAAAGGAAAAAGTCCCCAAGTCCCACATCCTCCGTATGCATAGGGTATTGTTTTGTCACTGGGGCTGTTTCTGGGTACCCTTTGGTATTGTTTTAAAAATGCAGCCAGTCTTGCAGACTCAGTCCAGGGCTCAGTGACGAGCATCCTAACACATACACCCCATCAGAGCAGGTATACCCACTGGTGTCAGAAAGTAAAAAAAAAAAAAAAAAAGTTGGTGTGGGGAAAAACATAGGCTCTTTTATAACATTTTGTGCTGTGATTACCACTGAAAGTTTTGGGTTTTGCATAGTTGACCATCTGCTCAAAGGGCCAGCTTTAACTCATGTTGAAAAACAGATCTTTTGCCTTGGGTGCACTAGTGTTCTATGGCATCGCCAGGCATAAAGCTTTTTCATCCATCCTTGTAATTCTAGGGTATTTGACTTCTGGGAAATTTGCTTAGTATTGATTTAACTTCATTCCTGTTGAAAGAAAAACTGAGAGGACTGTCTCTATAACTGTGCTATAGTAATGGACTATCCCCAATATCAGAAAATACAGCTGAGAAAGACATTCTTTTGTTTCCCAGTCAAAACAATGACTGGGGAGGAGAACAGGCCAGGCTGAAATGAGAAACTTTTCAGGGTATTTGATAAATCAAACTTGAACTGATCGAAAACAATTATAGAGTGAAGCATTCTTTTTATTTCCCTCCCCCCCCCCCACCCCCCCCTTAACAATTCTTGGACCAAAAATGCCAAATAGTCTACAGAAAATCCTAGCTCAACCTTTTGAACTTTCCTCAGGTGAGGTGATTTGCTATTAAGCACCAAAACACAGCTATGATGGTGACGGCAAGCAAACAGAACTCCAATATCACTGGATGTAGTAATGCTTGCTGAAATAATTAATAAACATACAAAATAATTCACTACTCCTTAAACGTGGTGTTTCTGATATTTATCACCTCAATATTTGTTAAAGAATTATGTAAGCTATATTTAACAAAGGATCATGTGTGAAGGCTTTTGTGGTAGCATTTTTATTTGTGGATGCTACTTGCTGCGAAGAAGCGGGTACATATGTGAGGCATCAGCACCTAATGTGACTCCTAATTTAGATTTTGTCACTAATTTTCTCTGCTTTATTATTTCTAAATCTTACAATTGTCTCCTCAGTGTTTTTTAAGCTCTCTGAGATTGAATTTATTAAAAAACTTATTATTTGAATCCACTGTTTGTATGTAAAATGCAGAAAATGGTCACTGAGCCCTGACCATCAGCTGTTTATTTTCTGATTTTCCTATAACCAGTGCTGAGCTGTGGCTCTCCATGTCATGTACCATTGCTGCTGGAAACTGGTCCTTGGGCTGGAGGACTTCTCATGTGTTGTCACATCTGCTGTGTCTTACAGCTAAGGCTGGGAGCCCTAGGGTGTGAGCCCTCTGTATGTGCCAGGCAGGGAAGCCAAAAATTTGCTAGATTTTCTTTCAACAATGAAGCCTTAATTACTAGCCTTAAATGGGGTGGCTGGGGGAGCAATTTTTCCAGTGCTATTCAGGAAGATGGACTTGGAGAAGGTCTGGGGAAGCAACAACTGCAGCACTGACAGGTGGTGTGAGAACCTTGGCCAAGCTGATCTCTGTTTCAGGGAAGCCAGATGGAAAAAGACATCTGGATTTGGCTGAAAGTTGTGGATATCCCAGGCCTGGGGGATGGGGAGAGAAAATGAAGTGAATGTGCTGCTCCCTAGCAATTCAAACAAAACATGGTACCATCACTGGGGGATGAATTGAAAGAGAAAGGATTGAGTTGTTCATGAAGGCTCTTGGAGCCATGGGGGTGAGCTCACTGCATGCACCATCACCTCCTCTTGGCATTTATCCTTCAAAGCAAGCTGAGAAATCCTCTTGCCTGGGTGAATGGGCAGCTGCACTATTGCATGTCTTGAGGAAACAGCAGAGGGCTCAGGGCATTGAGTGACACCCAGGAGGGCACGGCTACATGGGATGTCACATCTCCCTTGCAAAATGCATGTGAAACGATGGAGGAGGAATGCCAGAGCACACATTTGTCAGAGCATAAACAAGATGGTTTTTCTTATCTCTCTTTTTTTTTTTTTTTTCCATCTGGCTTGTGTCATACCATCATGACAGCTACTGTTCCCTTTGTGCTTTGAAGTAGATCAATAGATTTGTTGTTGGGTCAAGACAAAGGGCTTGACAGCCCAGAAAACAAATTACTTATGTTTCCTCCTCTCCTATTCAAGCTCCCACTGTCATAGAAGTTATCTGTAGAAGAAAATTTTTATCTCTTTTTCATCAGGCTGTGTTGGCATCAAAATATCTGGAAGAGATAAAATACTTATTTGTCTCTATATAGTTTAGCAGCACCTTTTCTGGATTCAGTTTGTCTTCATGGTAATATCTTGGTGTACATTACTGTTATGCCACTACAACATCTTTTTATTGCCTCTCTTTTTTCCTTGATGAATGAACAGCACTGGAAGATTTTCAAAAAGGAGGACTGTGTGTTCCTTTGGGAGCAACTGTAGTAATAACAACAGAAATAGTACTAATAAGCTCTTACTTCAACATCAGAGCAACCAGATGTGTTTTTATTGAAGCAGAATTCTTAATTTCTGTAGTGAGAAACATTTTTGATATCTCCTTTATGTGGAAGGCAAGAGTGGTGAGAGATTATATCAGAAATCATCCATTTTGTCATGATACTGACTTTTATTTTCCATTGGGTCCTTTTAAGATTTGTATTTTACAGTCTGTGTCAAAGACCAATTCTGGTCAAGACTTAATGCCCACAGATGAGCTATAAACAGAGGTATGAAAAAGGGCATTTGAGGCTTCTATAAACATACATCACACTGCACTTCTGAAAAGCCTGTACCCCATGAGTTTCTCGGTCTCTGGTTTCATTACTGAGCCTTCTGCTCTCCTTTCAAGCCACTCTTTAAATCTGTGCTTTGGAGCTTTGTGGTGTGCCACGGTGTGCAAACACAATCACAGCCCTGCTCTCCTTCCCAAACCACAGCCCCACTGAAGCAGTCACCAGGGGGATAACGTCTCAGCATTTATCCACTCTGCAGCTTGACAGTCCAGTTCTTCACTCCAGTGCTGGGTTTATGGTCAGTTGCTCTGATCACACCTTGTTGCCTCTGGTTTCCCCTGGCAACTAAATAATTTCACTTGGGTTTGGTGTGATTCACCTCTAGGAAGTCTGCATGGGGAAACATCAACTGTGTTCTTTTAGTTATTGCATCTGAGGTCATAATTCCCTGTTTACCTATAGATTTAAAAAAAATAAGATTATTTAATGATCCAGGTTTGAAAGGACACACTATGTTCTCTATACTCACCATGGTAGAAGAAAGCAAAACTAAGCTTTGCTTTAACTATGTAAATCCTAACCAGCATTGTCAAATCATTAAAGCTGGTGCAAGTTGAGAATTTCTGTCTATCAGGAGATTTTTTTACTTCAGTGTATCTCTGTTCAGTACTGGAGAAATGTCAGCTCTTTAAATGGCAAATGGGTGAGAGATCTTGCTGGAAAACCTTTAGCTGAGTGGGGAGGAAGGCTGCTGGGGTGGGCAAGGATGTTCTAGATTGCTTGTGGCCACTTTGGCTTCTGTGCATACAGAGGCTGATGATACATTCCAGTGCCTTGGTTAAAACCCCCAAATGATTTGGTGTTGGAAATCAGTTTTGGTGTTGGAAGGAAGTCCAGGCCTTGGAGAGAAGAGGGATGTTTTCATTCCTCAACTACAGCCCTCCTGAGCTGAAGGCAAAACCTGATTCCCAAATTTGTGTTACTCGAGGTCATAATTTAACATCTGCTAGCAGAGGATATTTGAAGGGGGACTAATATCTGGACCCCTAGTCTGATTCACCAGACACTATTTCTGATTTGATTCTTCCCAGGATAAGCCCACAGTGGGATTTAAATTTGGACTCAGTGACTGTGGCATAAAGTCTAAGCTTTTTCTTTATTTCCTTCCCCCCTCCCAGTCACTGTAACACAAATGAACAGTTCATTCATTTCAGCAGTGAAGGTCATACACAGGCTGAGAGTACTGCTCTGAGAAAATGTTACTTTTTGGAAAACTGAGTTTTCAGTCAGGGTGGGGGTGGTGGATTTCATCCAGGTATTTCTCCCAGCAGTACAGGGTAGGAAAACAAATGTGGTAATGTTACATTAATTATTAGGGTTAATGACATGTATTGCTGTTGCACATGACCACTTATCTTCCCCATGTTCTGCATCTTTTAATGTCATAAATACATGCAAAATCATACCTTTAATTACATAGAATACTCTATCTGGTTGGGCTATCTGGATTTCAGGCTTCTGTGGAGAACTATCTATGTGAAATGTAAATTGCATTCCATTTATGACTATTTTTCCATAACGGTACAATTAAAAAAATAAAACACTGCTTTAAAAGGAGAGTTGAAGGTTTGTTTGTTTGTTTGTTTTTTAAATATATGATAGTGCTGCATTGTCACACACAGACCAGTATTTTAAAAAAAAAAAAAGTCACATCACATTTATTTCTTCTCACTCATCCTTTCTATTTTAAGGATAATGAAAATTCTGAGGACCAGAATTTGGAACCTTTGCTAGCTGTCAAGCAATACTGTGGTATTTCCTATATGGTGAGGGGCATCAAGTATCATGCTTGGAAGATCAGCTTGATAAAGGGAACACGGAGTAGGAAGGTTGCACAGATGTTCTGGGACCTCAATTTTTGAATTTTGTAGACCCAGGAGTTTGATTATATTCCAAAATCACTGAAGCAAAGAGTAAATATAAAGCTCTGTGACGAGAAATCCCTGCAGTGGATACATGCTGTGTGTTAAATCTACAATTATTCCAGAGTGGTGCAAAATCATGTTCCCAAAACACCATGAGCTGATGCTTGCTTCTGAAGGGCCCATCTGTGATGCCCCAGTGCCTGGAGCAGGAAGGTGTGATGTCTGTCAATGTCTCTTTTTGGGGTCAGGGCAGGAGAGCCTCCTTTTCTCCTTCCACAGCTCCAGCCAAACTTTGTTGGCTCTGGATAACCTCTGTTGTTGTGCTTGGTGTTGAGCATTGTGCACATAGAATTTCTGTGACTGAAGTGTGTCTGTTTGCTCTATATTTGAAATTGTTGCTTGTTTAACTGTGACTAATAGCCAGCTTGAGCAGAGGTCTCTGAAGAGAGAATGTTTGAGTTCAGAGCCCACATAAAACCTCATCTATACAACCTACACATACTGATGTCATCAGCCTTTGCAGTTGCATTTCCCCATGCAGTATTGCTGCTTGTCTGACAAAAAGATGTCTTTGGGCTCAATTTTGGATTAAACAAATTATAAAAAGGAATGCTGTGCTCAGTCTGTTCCAAACAAGAACAGCCATCCTGTCTGATTGAGGGCTGCATGTCAAATGCAGGCTGCAACAGAAGTAATTTATTTTCAGTTGGCTTTTTATGCCAATAAATCTTGACTGGTGCTCAAGTAGTAAACAGAAATTTGCTGTGAAATATGAGGTAGTGTGAGATACTTGGCACTTGAAATAGTCTACCTGTTTCGGACAATGCTGATGTTAAGTGCTATTAATGCTATTTGCTGTATCTGTCCAGCTTGCTCATATGGTTGGCATTTCTCTTTTACTGAGCAGCATTATGGCAAATCAAATTCACACTGAAGTCTGTATGGCTTAAAAGCACCTCTGTCATGAGGGGGGGGAAGAAATAACTTCCTACTGCTAATATTCAACCAATCTATTAGCTTTCCTCCTTCAGACAGTCAAATAGAGTGTAGTCAGCCACAGATGTTCCTGATTGTTATTTTGTTAAATAATGGTTCATACACTTGTTAAAGAGCTTGAAAGTAAAAATTGTCTTTTAAAATAATTGGGTAAATAATGTGTTCTTGGATGTGTTACTGTACCTAGTGGTTGCATAACAGCTATTGCAGTTGTCCTGATTTTGGTAAAGATGGAGGTATTTCTTTAATAGTGTGTTTTGCAGCCTTCCCTTGTCCGTAAGGGGCAAGCAGTTGGTGTCCTCACATTCTTGTGTGCTCACAGGCTATTTCTGCTGGTTTCTGTCATACTGGGAATAGCCTAAAATCCCTACCTCACATGTCCTGTGGAGCTTTTCCATCTTCAAAAAGAATGCAAGATTTGGCTTTTTAACATTTTATGTAGAAAATAAGCGATTCACAGTGACTTGCAAAACTACAATCCAGGAGAAACTCATAAATGGAGCTGATGTTTCATGGTGCTGAGGAACAGCAAACTCCATATTTCTGTGTTCTCATTCCAAGTCTGTTTCTATTGGTGATGCATGCAGAGAAAACAAAGCTGTTGGAAAAATAGAGAATCCTAAATAGTTCTTTGTAATATTAAGCACCTTTTTCCCCCAAACTGACTATTAGTTCTTGTGCTTTCCTTCACCCCCATTCTAGAGACATTTCATTGGAATTTCCCCAGCCCTTATATCCAATAAAAGTAGGATATGAAAGACATGGGTCCTCTTAAGTGTTACGTAGGTGTTTTCTGTGTGTGTGTCCTTCCTCTGTGCTTTCTGCCCTTCACAGTTAATCACAGAGAACTCATGCATTTTGTGGTTTTGGATGTTGTTCTTGCTATCTGTACAGCAAATGTTTGTTTTTAAATGTCATTCCTGAAAGGCCACCATTTTTTGTGGGGTGATTTAGCATTGGGTTGTCTGTCTGTATGACTAAGTCCCCCCATGAAGGTGGCAACAACTTTGAGTTTGTGTGAAAAATTGGCTGATTACACCTTCTAGGCCCAACAACAGTGGTGTGACTTGATGCACCATTTTAATAGAAATCCGTTGTATTTTTTTGGATCTGCTGTGATGTTTGTATTGTATTGGTGAGACTGTGGATGTTATAGCTCCAGGCTGTGAAAATATCCTTCATTCCTTTTGGAAGGGTTTTCAGCAGTGAAAGGCAAGGTGCTTCTGCAAGCTTGGTGCTGGCTGTAGAAGCTTGGACTCTGTAATACTTAAATCTTTCTTGCTTCACCTTCCAGTGTGACTATTTTGCACACTTTCATGGGAAAGGTGTCCTTCCTCTCTGTAGTATGTTTCTTCCAGCAGATGGTAATGAAAACAGTGTAAATAATGTTGTGTGTCCCTACAGCATCATAAATATTTATATCTACTTTGTTACATGAGCAGTCCAGGAGCTGTAATATTAACTTAGAACAACAAGTCAAACTAGATATACATTACAATCACACTGACAACTCAAAATTCCCCCCAAAACCCCATTCATGTGCAAATGAACTTTACATTTTTCCTGGTTCTTCTCTTTGTGAAGGATGCGCATGATTTGCAATTTTATTCTCTTAAGTGTTTTTGCAGCAGAGAGACACCTGTCACTACATGTGATTTAATGACAAGAACACAAAGCTGGCAAATTGTCAACTTAATTGGCTTGAAAAAAATAGCCCTAGGTTTCTCATAGTGCTGTGTGCTTTTATTCAGGAGGTTTTCTCATCTCTAGTTTCTGCTCGTATGGTCCTCTTTGAGTCACAGACTCTTCTAAATTTCATTAAAGTTTTGGATGTCGGGAATGCCCTGATCTCTACAGAAAATGAGATATTTCTGTTGTTTTGTGCTTTTTAAAAAAAATATAAGTTTTTGTTGGTTTGCCTTATAAAAAAGGGCTAAAAAAAATCCCAACCCCTACACTGCACCAAAAAGAAAAAAAGCCCCAAACAAAAAATTAGATAGCAAGTTGTGAACAGGTTTTGGACCCATGTGTTGTGTGCACTTCAGCAGAAGCTGAGAGGACCAGAGCTGTCCCATCTGCTGGGGCTGGCTGGCTGGGAGCCACCAAGGAGGGCTGTGGGTGAAAGGACAGCTTTATTTAGCTGGTGTAAGAGACAATCCAGAATTTGCAGGTAATTAGGAGTGCTGTGACTGTCAGGTTAGCAGATTGAAATAGAAGATGGGTCCTGTCCTTTGGGGAAGAAAGAGCAGTTTGGCAGCTGTCATTGCATAGTCAGTGATTTGGTGTGCGTGCGTTGCCTGTGGAACAGGAAGGCTTTCAGGAGGAACTGAGGCACTTACTCAGTGCTCAACTGAGTGCTTGCTCAGTTATTTCCAAACCAGATAGAAGAGAGATAAGGAAATGGGCCAGTGTATAAAACCAAAACAAAACCAACTCCTGTGTCTGTTTAACTTCCTACTTAAACCAGAACTGCACTCAAATGCTCAAGTTTAAATGCCTTTTCAGCCGCTAAAATTAACACTGGTAAATTCTGGCCTGTGTCCATTTATACCCTGCTATATTTAAACCATGTAAGAATTATTTTTTTGCAAATAATAAAGAACCCATCCTTTGCTTCTTTCTACCTAGCTATTAAAATACTGTATTGTATAAAATGTCATGGTTTAGCACAGATATTTGCAATAGATTTGTTCATATAAACACATGGCTTTGTCTTTTTTGACTACTTGGTGCTGGTTTTAATTACTGTGTTCTGCTTTCCAAGAAAACAATAGTTGCAGAACTGTAGTGGGAATTGTTAAATTAGAACCATGTAATACCTTTAGCCTGCTGCCCAATTAATGTCTCTGATACAAAAAGCATGATGAAACCCATCATGCTTTCCCCTCTGGAGCCTAATAAGATTAATTTTCAGTTTGCAAGTCTGTAGATGCCCCTTTTGGTTTAAGGGAATAACAAAGATTGTCAAGCTAGATGCCAGACTAAAATAGTGAGAAAGTAGAAAAGTAAAAGCTCAGATCTGTAAATGAAACAAAAAAACTCAAGAAAGATGTGTTTGTGGTTGAATGTAACTCACTTAAGAGGGAAGAGTTCTTTAATAAGCCTCATGATTAGTACAAGCTTGTCATGGTAGACTGTGTCTGCAGTTCATATATCATGCTCAGAGGTGTTGCCACTTGTTGAAAGAAATAAAATAGCTTGGCAAGGCTTAGAGGCTGCTGTGTATTCAAAAAGAAAAAATACTTTTTAAAGTTAGAAAATCCCAGGTTATTCTCTGAGTGAAGTCAGGCTGGATGGTCTGTAGAAGTCCTTGGAAAGACACAGGGGAGGCCGGGATGTGTGTTTTATGGAAGAGCTGGGCTGGGGACACAGGGCAGATAGCCTGCTGCATGGAGATGCTAACACCTTTGGGCTGAGAGGTTGGCTGCTGCTTGGCCTTAGGTAGCTCCTCCCTGGACACAGTGGTTTTGAACAAGGAAGGGAGCAGGATCAGGATGAATAGGGCAGTCACCTCTGATAATACTTAAATGCTATTTTGTTTTTCCAAAACAGCCTGCTATGTGACTGTCCCAATTACTGATTTAATAAATAATGCATTGAGAATTGAAATTATTTGAAAATATGTTTATTCCTGTGGGGGGAGTAATTTCCTTTCACCTAATAGCACCTACAAGATGTTCTGTAAGGTGCTCATTTACTGCTCTGCTTCAGTTATTTTTAGGCTGAAGGAATGCATATATTCTGCAGATTCCTCTCCTGATCATGCTTTGTTTTAGGGGGGACGTTTTAGATATTCCCCTATACATAGAAATCTCATTGAAAATTACAAAGAAGAAAAACTCGGATTTCTCTAAAGAATTTAATTTTGGAGTAAATTTCTGAGTGTGCTGGATTAAGATTGGAAAATAGGAGTGTTTGTGACAGAGCAAACTGGGGAGTTGATTATATGCTGATGTATGCTGAAGTTTGGTGGAAAGCAGCTGTATTTTTTTTTCCTGAAGTCCAGTAGTCAATGAGATCCTTATTGCCATTGCCCCTACCTTTGGTACTGTGACAGGAGCTGGTTGACAGACAATATCATAACCTGGGCTATTTTTGGTGTTTTAGAAAATGCTTGGGTGACTTGGAAGTCAGAAATAGGATATGGCCACAAATCACTTCAGAAATGAAGCCCTGATCCTGTTTTGAAGAAAACATGTTGAATATGGGCATTCTGCATTCTCTCCTATTTGCCCAGAAATTTTCAGTGTTTACTGGGGGTGAAATTCATCCGTGTGATGCAAACTGTGTGCTCCAAACAACGCTTCAGTGAGTTGTAATGTTGGTGGTATCCTATGCTGAAGGATGAGTTCCTCCTTGGAACAAAAGGAAAACTGAGCAAATAAGGTAAAATACTGACAGGATGAAATAAAACTGGTCTGTCAAAAGCAATTGCACAGAAATACAATTTGGGGCAGTAAATGGGCATACATATTATTTTCTATTGTATGCTATTTCACACAAAGTATGGTGGCAACAGGAAATCAATGGAAAATAATTACATCTAGGACAAACTGCTGAAAAACCTGAGGCTGTACTTTCCCTATCAGATTGAAAGGTAGATGTAACAGAGGGATAATATCTGGGTTTTGTATCTTCAGGTAGCTGTAGGTTTGCTTCCTCCTTCTCTTGATGCACTATCTGCAACTTTATTCTCATGGGTTTGGGCAGTGTGTGCCTGTCCTGATTACACAGTGAAAGCAGAAAAAAGTTCTGCATGAACTTTTTTTAATGCTCTTTCTGTCTCTGATATCTTCTTTCCAAGTTAGACTTCCTCTGAAGCTCTTTATATTTCATGGCATTAAATCTTTTTTATATCTGAATGTATCTGATGCTTGCACCGTACTTGTACTTAATCCCATTGTCCCTGAGATAAAGGTGCTAACTTGGAAGCAATTAATATCTTTCTGTATCTTAAAAGCTGCAGATATAATGTCCATTTGCAATCATAATGAGTTAGCTGGTAAGAAAACTGCCTGGTGTTAGATTCTTTTTCTCTGTTAGTTTATACAAAAATAGTCAAAATAATTTAATCTTTTAAATGAAAAGATGTTGTTTGCTTTACATATTAAAAACTGGGTTCAGGTCTTGTTAGTAATGTCAGTGAAGAATTACAGCCAAACTCCAAAATTTAGTGTAGATAAAAGGATAAATGTTTGAAATATATTAAACTTTCTTGAGCTTTGATTAATCATGTTCTTAAATGTCTTCCTCTTGGCTTTAAGTGCTCTTGTGACAAATCTCTGTGGCTTTCCCTACATTCCATATCTCTATTTCTTTTTATTTCTCTTGAATTTATGGTTAAAAAAAGGTTTTCCCCCCCCGTCTCTTTTTTTCTTAGCTGTTCAAATCCCCAGTGGCTCATTACCTGTTCCATGTAGCTCTTACTCTTGAGCTGCTGGCTCCATAGAAGGGACTTTTGAGGTTACCTTTAAAATATTGGTAAGTGGGATAAATCACTTAAGTGTTTCAGTCTGAGTTACTGTGACTCTAGAGAAGATCATTGAGCCATCTGGAGGTGAAGATCTACTGGAATTTGAGTCAGTTCATGAATGCTTTCTCTTTTCTGCCATTCTACTAAAGTTAAAAGAAATTTCATTTTATAACAAAACACAACAACAAAACTTCATTCTGTAATAGTCAACCAGTTGCCTTTCCTAAGCAGTAATTGAACTTCTAAGGTCTTGACAATAGTGATCAGGATGGCTCTGTGCTTTAGAGATGTTAATTATTCAGTAAAAACACTTCAAGGTTTCAAGATGCATGAAATTCTCCAAATTGAAAACCTCAGGGTTTATGTAAAATATATGGAGTGGAGACTCTGTCTTAAATACATATATATATATATATATGTATTGAACTAAATGATAATGCTTTGATCTGTGGAGGTTCCTATTACATTCCTGTGTGTTTTCTGTTGTGTCTGTTGCTGTAGGACTTGGCTGTAATGCCTGTGCCAGACTAGGCTGTAGCTTCCTGCACTTCTCTGTGGGTTTATTTAACAGGATTCCTCAGTATTAGACTCACACTTGAAGCATTTTGCAGGTGCTCTGATCAATAGAGGTTCAGCAGCAATGGGCTGGATTTGGTGCAAAGAGGTTTTATTGCTCTGAGCACTTAATGGTTTGCTCCTTTATCTGCCTCCCAAAACAGTATTGGCCTTTTGCTGCTTACTCTGTGGGAGTGAGCTGGGCACAGGCATCATGTTCAGACTTTTTTTCTGCAGTAATTTCTCCCTCCTCTCCCATTTGGTATCTGTGATTCATGTTACTTTTGTTATATCAAGCAGGATTTTCTTTATATTGTTATGATTATTTTTCTACTTGAGAGGCTATGAGCCCTTTTCCGTGCTGGGTAAGTCTTAAGCACTTTTCCCCTCTTCCTACCCTCCCCGGGGAGTTTATGAAATGTAAACAGAAATCAGATTAATCCTTAGGATAGTTGTGTAGGACCATGGCTCAGACCCTGCAGAGCCTGGAGGAGCACAGAGCTGTTCAGCACTGCTTTGGTATTCTGTATTCAGGACTTTCAGCCACAAAAGGTTTCCTGCACCTTGTAAGCAGCAGTGGTTGTCCTTAACTCACAGCCTGTGACTGAATAAAACCCAATTTCCAGTGCTGCCTGTTGTGTTAAGGGGCAAGACTATCAACACTGGATCCTCTCCTAGAAACACCTAGGAATTTTCCTGGTGGGATTTTTCCCCCTGGTGAATAATAACCTTACTTCTGTTGTGTATCTGAAATAGATAGTGTGCTTTCACATTGTATGTATTAGTATTTATTATTTTACTACCAGAAAAAACAGGAAAGAACAGAACTGTTTCTAATTATTTGATACTGTGGTGTTTTGTGTGGTGGGTTTTTTTTTTTTTACTTATTTTTAATTTGTTTCCTTTTCTGTTAATTACTTTTAGTTGCTTACCTTAAAGTTAACAACTATTAGAACTTTGGGGTGGGTTCTGCTTTGCTCACAGCAGCCGAGATTCTTGTGGGCAGCAGTTAATTATGAATCCTTACTGGTCTGACTTACAGAAATCCTAATAATAACTCAGGTCTCTTGTGTCTGCATTTCCATGAAAATTAAATATTACTAAGCAGAATATCTTGTTCAGGAGATTTTCCTCTTGTGCATGTGGGAAGTGTCATTATAATTGAATCCTGGTTTGTACAACATTGGAAGGGGAAAAATGTTTCATTCCTGGTGCATGTGTGTAGCCTCCAGCTAACAACAGCACCTGCAGCTTGAAGTAGAAAATGTGCATTTGAGTGGGAAATAAGAAACAATTTCCTGGAATTGTGTTAAATTTCTCTTCCTTATGGACATCACTTAGCAGGTCATGTTTTGGAAAAGCTCTTGCTCACTTACTGCTCTGGAGTACTGTGGTGGTCTGCTTATGAAAAGATGCTTAGGGATGGGAATTGAAGAATTACTTTTTTTCCTCATCTGTCTTAAGACATTATTCAGTGACTGGTGAGAGACTGAAGGATTTTTGTCAAGCTTTGCTGAGAGCCCTTGGTAGAAGTGTAGGAGCCAAGCTGAGAGCTCCTGCCTGTCATGTCCTTGCAATGACAAGCTTTCATGCACAGGTTGCTTTCTATTTGCTCTGTACAGACTAAATTCATTTTCATGCTAAGGAAGATGTGCTGAAATGTCATAAATCCTCATGAAAACTCTGCCAACTTCTGCAAGACCACAGCAACTGAGACAATAAATCTGGTGCCATTTGCATTCTTAATAGGAGCTTTATTGAAAGAGGTTTGCTTTATGTGGGTCTGGTGAGTAAACAAGGGTGGTATTAATGCAGGGATTTACTCCATCAGAGATGTCTCTGTCTCCCAGGCAGGTATCTCCATGTCTATCCCTTTGAAGAGATTACCATTTTTTTCAGGTCTCATCCCATGGATTTTTCTAAAAATCCCATATCTCATTTTCCTGCCTACCATTCCTTGTGTCAGACTTTCTTCTTTTGGTCATTGTCCACTTTCCACTTCATTCTGTAAAAATATCTCTATCCTCTTCCTCACCCCCATATGATGGCATCATTCAGAACCTGAACCTTCATCCAGCCTGGAAAGTGAGGACAGTCAGGGTGGGAGAGAGGGGGAAGGTTTGCCTGGCCCTGATGTTGGCTCTTGGCTGCCAGCAGCAGATGCCTGGGGGAAGAGTGTGGGAATAAATCAAAAGTGCAGACCTCATGTGCTCTTCTACCTTCTGGCAATCTGCAGTTTAGGGACTATGTGAGCTGCAGATTATATTGTATCTTTGCATTTAATTGTCCTTGATGGTCTTGTCTTCCATGGTAGGACTCTGCTATAATTTTTGAGGAATCTAGAGTGAGGCTATGAGTGCTGTGAACAGCTGAGGTATCTAAAATGCATTAGCAATTGCAGGTGAGATTCAGTCTTCCTTCTGTATTTTGTTGCTTTTTACTGTCTGTTTATTAGAATAACACTGCAAAATATGTGGTTTGGCAGCATGTGCTCCCCTAGGCCACCACCAATAGTCAGAAATGTCTTCTCATTGTCACTTCTGCTGCTTTCTTTCAATTCTGCTAAATTCTTGGGAGCTTAGAGCTATGAAAACTGCTGTGGACCACATCAACTTGCTTCTCTGTCCTCTTTGGTTTTGAAACTATCTTTTTCAGATGTATTTGTTGGTTTTGTTTTTTTTCCCCGAGCTTTACTCCTTTCATAGATCGTAAGGAAATTAAAATGGCTGGATTTGATGCATAGCTGCGGGCTATGGATATGGATATTTTCTTTATCCCTTTGTCAATATCTAAACAAGAAGTGATACTTTGTTAGCAATTATGAACAAAATCATTGTTCATTTAAGAATTAAAAATAAATAACTCATGCTCAGGTGGTGGGCTCTTACCAATGCAGTGTTTTAGCAGTAAATGCTTGAAAGCACTTCATTCCCAGCACTGGTGGGCCAGCAGTTTGTCTATTTATTTCTTGCTGGGCCCCAGAGGAGGTTTCTTTTCGCTGGTTGATGGGACACTTGCTCTCAAGGGGAGAGGTGGGAACCTCTGCTTCCCCCTGGCTTGTTAGGACCTTCCCATGAGGTTTGGGCTCTTTTCTTGAGCTGGGGAATATTTCTTCTGCTCAGATCACAAGTCAGGGAGTAGCTCACCTGTAGCAAACCACAGCACTGGGCCAGTAAATAATTTGCTATCAGTGGCTTTACAGATACTTCTTGCAGGTACAACGCTGCTCTTAAAATCCTTCCAGGTTATTTTCTTTTCCTGCCTATATTTACCATTGTGCAGTGATGAAGGCACAGGCAGTTTTGATCCTCCTTTCTCTCTGCGATAAAGATGCCCTAAGGAACATCCCTGATACGTTAGACACACACATTTTGTCATTGAAGGGCAGATATAGGATGGTGGATACAAGAAACCACAGGGTTGTTCTCAGCCCTGCTACCACTGTGCAAATGCAGTGTCTGTTCCAGGGGTGCAGAGTATTCACTTTATTTTGCCTCTGCAAGGAGGTGATAACTTCTGCAGCATGCAAGAGGAAGCAAAAATGACTTTTGTCATCTTTAGAAGAGGCACTTGCTTGGAACTATTGTATTCAGAGCCTTCCTGGGCAAATTGTGAATAACTAAGCTGTTAAGCCCCAGGGCTCTGCCGGGGTGTGCTGAGCTATTTGAGAGCCACTGAGGAGCTGGGAGGATGGAGATAGCTGCTGCTTAATAACAGTGGCTCCCATCGCTTCCCAGTTTGTTTCTAATAAATTTAAATGAAAGGCTTGGTACCCACCCATAATGACCAGTGTTTCTCATCAGAACAATTTGTGGGTTGTGGTAACAGAAGTTTAGGGCCAGGAGAAGGACTATGGCTACTTTTAGTGGAGAAATTGCAACTCCATAAGCAGTTTATTTAGATTTCTGGAAACCTCTATGCTGTCCATCTACTCACAGCTCCTTGTTAAGCAGCAGCAGCACTTGCTGTCTCTCTGCTGCTGTCAGATTAGCTCAGAGCTGCCAGGGTCTCAGGTGACATCAGTTTAAACTGTGGTTGAATCCATGAAGTTACAAGGTTCAGAGACAGAGAAGCAAGGGGCTGCACAGCCAGCTTGCCCATTAGCAGCCTTTGTGAGAAAGGGCTGTGAACCTCAAGGACTATTATTATAATTTTTTAATTTTTTTTTTTTTAAAGGGTAATTGTGAGTAGGATTCAGCTCTGCTGGTGATGAGGGGGAAGGGCTAGCCGTGATCTGTTATGCTGGATGTCACTGGGTGGGGATTAAACATGAATAATAGTGAACTCCTGGGCAAGCTAAAACTAGCTCCAGAGTGTAAGGCAAGTAAGATTTCAGTTTATTAATTTTCTTTTGAATCAGGTGGTGAATTTTCATTGAACTTAAGCTGATAAGAGACTTGGAGTCTTCCATGACCTGATCTTGTCAAAAATACAGTGCTGATTGTGGGTGTGCAAAAAGGGGCAATGCAGAAAGTTGCTGTTTGTGCTGAGACACAGCTTGGATGCTTCATGCTCTTCTGGAGGGGTTTGATCTCAGATCTGAATGGCACTTCGTAGGCTGGATATTTCAAAGGGACCCAGTCCTGAAATCAGCAGAGAGGGGGATATTGTTGCTGGCGGGACTGGAAACCACTTACAAAAAAAAAATCTTTCTTCTTTCTCACTCCTTACATTTGGGTCACCTTCTGACAGGCTGTGAATGAAATAAAATAGATGTTCCAGTTTCTTTGTTACACCTCATCATTGGGAAGCCAGGTGTTCAACAGAGCTCAGGACAGTGGTCTGAGACAAGCGGTGCTCTCCAGGCATTGTAGTTGTGTCACTGCTCTGTCCCAAAGCAGCCAATTTGCACATGGGCTTTAAAGAACAGTGTGGGTGTCACAGTAGTTTGTTCAATATTGACAAATTCTTGAATTGAGAAGGTGTATACTGTCCCAAAGAGATTCCTTGGTATCTGAGGCATGGTAAAAATATGATCAAGAAAGAGAGAGAGCTTCTTCACTCCATCATTACCTGAAGACAGCTTCAGAAAAGCAGGAGAGGGAACAGAATTAGATCAGGTTTCTTTGTGTAAAATGCTTAATCATGTATAGTTTTGAAGTAAAACCTACAGATTTATCAACTTCCTATTAGCTTATTTGCTTATTTGGAAACTTCCAGTTGATTAAAAAAATGGATTGCATTTTATAATCCTATCACCTTGCCTCATGGCAGCCTTTTTTGGAGCTCAAAGCTTCCATTTTTCCATGCTCTTACTCTTTGGTCTATGGTTTCCCCAGTAAGATAACTGTGCTCATCACACTACAGAAATTATGCCTAAAAAATATATATATATATATATCACACCACACGGTAAATATATGAAAATGCAGATGTATTTTGGAGAAGCTTTCCCTTTGCTTCATTTCAGTAGACTAATACAAACTATTTACTTTGAAGGAACATCAAACTATTTCAGTTTGAGAAATGCCAAAACAATTTTTTTCTGTGTTCTACAGTACTTCTTGTGAAGCTTCCATTTTAGTCCAAGATTAATTGCACTGTCAACTTTTCAGCTTAACCTTAACAAAAAACTAATAATGGAGTATCAGGATAACAGAATGTACTTGGATTCCTTCCACTTTATGGACTGCAGTTTGAGTGCTGACATGTGACTAGTGTTTCATAGCTCAAGAGGCAGAAGACTGATAAAATCATCATCAGTGGAGCTATTTCTCTTCTTTCTGATGTTTCTCCTTAAAACTTGTCTGTTGCCTCAGAGGCCTTTATGCATACCTAAAGGATCTGCAGCTGAGACTCCCCAACACTTAAGAACATATTATAGGAAAACTGCTTGTTTCTAGATGCTCATCCTAGCAGGAGTACCTTGGTAATTAAAAGCTAGATGGTAGGATGGACCTATATGTAGGGTAAATTTGAGTGAAAAGTAAAGGAACACTATTTTTTTTTTCCTGATGTTTTTGCAGAGTGACTTTGTACAGTGAGGAGTTAAATTTGTGGCACCTAGATGATCATCCTTCTTCAACACTGGGCTGTTTGTCCTCCCTTAGTAGCTGACTGCACAGTCTGAGAAGCTGAAAATCACAGCAGTTAAAGGGAACAGGTTGGGAGGGGTGTGTGTTTGCACTGGGGGTAGCTCAGGGTCTGGTGCTTGGCCAGGGCAAAAAGGGTCAAAAACCTTGAGGGTCTCTGCTTGAAGTGGCCTGGCTGAAGTCCCAGAAACTGCTGTGAATCACTGGCAGGTTGAATTGCTCAGGGGATTCTGATGGACCATTGCTGTTTGCTATTTTCCCAAACAGAGCATTTCAAAACCGCTGACTTGACACAGCAGCTACATTTCGTGGAGCTTCCAGGGTATGTTTTCCTTCTGAAACTCCTAAAACTTCTCTGAAGTGCTGTTGACCATAGCAATGAGTTTTCTGTTGACACTAATGATATATTTATTGCACTTAAAGTTTAGCTTCCTTCCAACTTACTGAGGTCTTTGAGGGCTGAGATCCAATAATTCCTTGTAAGTGGTTACCTCTGCTTTTGAACAAAGCTTCTTAAATCTGATATATTACTAGCAGTCAGTACAAGCATATCCCTTCTCCTGCTGCAGAGAAGTGCTATGTGGGTTATCTTGCTGACAGGAAACTGGAGAACCAGGAAAGAATCAAAATCTAGTAAGATTATAGCTGGGCTTAATATAAATGTTTAATTCCCTTTTCCCTGTTGGGGGATTTTGCTGGGAGTGGAGATGTAGATTGGAAGCACTATTATTTAAACACCTTTTATTAAGCTACTATTAATAGACTAAAGATGTTACTAAAGGCAGAGGGCTATTTGCACATCACCTGGACTTATGCATTCAGTCAACTTGTAGAGACCTCTGTGTGAGTATATTCCTGTAGTCTGTGCACACAACACTTGTCCTGGACATGGTGCAGCCTGCTGTTGATGTTCATGTGTGATGATAGTCTTGTGTAGATTTGACCAAATTTTGGTGTTCTGAATTTCTCATGGGTTCAACAGGACTGCTATTCTCCTGAGCTCGGTGGTCCATGCTGTTTTCCCATAATTATTTTTCCACTGATGCCCAAGGCACCCGCAGCACCATTTCTAATCATAAATTCCCTGAAAAATATTTTTCAACAGACAGTTAATCTGTGAAGGTGTGTGAAACTTTGAAAATAACTTAGGAAATAGATTCCCATCCATTTTTACTTTGTTTTCATGCCAATATTTTCAGCTCAAGACTTTAAGAACACCACATTGATCACCTGGTTTCAAGACAAGTCATCCTCCTTCCACAGACACATCACTATCCCTTGTCAGTTATTTTGTCACCCAAAAGTAAGAGTCAAATGTTGACATTTACATCTATTGACCATAAAAGAACAACACGTGTTTTGTTGCCTTCTCTGGGCCTTCTCTTTACAGTTCTTCATTTATTATTTTTCTTTCCTACAGATCTGGTGAATTTTTGTTTTCTTTCAAACCTGTTCCTTTTCTGAAGGACAGTAGTGAGGCATAACAGCACAGCTTGCTTGCTAATTTTTAATCTTTCTCTTTTTTATTCCTCTCTCCTTTCCGTCCAGAATTTATTCCTGAATTTTCATCCTTGACTAGAAATTGTGCACACTTTTTCCCTCGGAGTCTCCTAGTGGCATTTCCCATACCTTCATTGCTGTTTATGTATTTGGAAGAGGGATGTATTCCTGAAGGGGGTTGGGGGGAGAGCAGGATGCCCTGATGACTTCCCAGAGGAAGACTTCTCCTGACCAGATTTGACCAGAGATTTTCCTACCTTCTCAGGAATGTTAGCCTGACTACAACCATCAGCCCTATCAGTCAGTGGGAGCCAAAAGTACCTGCACCCCAGGCTACAAATGTCTTCCTAATCCCTATCACAGATTAAGGCCCTGTTTGCAGTGCCCTAATTCACCATGGTGGGTAAGAGCATTTTTAGAAGCAATCCTCTGTGGTCGCAGAGGATGAATATGCTGTGTGATAGAGAAGATGACATCAGTGCCTGGTCAGGAGGCAGATGTTTGAGGTCTTGAATCTGGACTTCTGAGCCACATCAACATGGGAGCTGAGAAATGTATAAACTTCTGTGGCCATCAGCATTGCTTACCCTGGTCTGATCTCTAGCTTAGTCGTGTTATCTCAATAAAAGCTTCTTTTAAGATTGTAAAGGTTTGAATTCTATGTTCCATTTTTCAAATTTTCAAATAACTTGCTATCTTAAAAAAATGGCAGATGGGGAGGAATGAACCATCACTGTTTTCTGTATGTTCTTTTTGCCATAAAGCAGGAAAATTGAGGAAATAAAGCCCTGGGTAGTTGTAAGGTAAGTTTAAATGGCCCTTTATTTTAACAATCATTTTACTTGCACAGGAAAACAAAGCCTAGTCTGTATAGACAATCAAAGTAGATGCATTTTCAGCAGCAGAGAACTTTTTATCCAGCCTTGTGTCTTTTTCACCACAATCACTGTGTTTTCTTTTTAAAATGAAAACGAGTCAATGGAAGCACGGCTGGAAGGATAAAATGATTATGGGATAATATGTGTTTACCATAACAAACAAAATCAGTCACTGCTGCTTAGGGACCAAAAGCATAAAATAGCTGAGAGATATTTCTGGGCTTTTACAAAATGTTTTTTTCCAGGACAGACAGGGTGTTAGATGGTTTGTTTCAGCTGAACTTTTCACTGCTAGCACACAGTGTCCCACATTCTTGTTTAAAAACCTTACAAGAAAAGGGGTCAGCCTGAGTTTAAAGTACACATTTTCCTGGTGTTGTCTAGAGCTTAGCCCTCAGCATCTGAGTCAGGAATGTGTGATGAGGGTTGGGAGGAAGAAGCTGAAGTTGGGAAAATTGGGAATCTCTTGTGTATGATCTTAGGAACAAAGCTCTATAACTAGCACAGAGTTAACTGACTCTATGGAAAAAATAGAATATTGTGATTTTATTTTGAAATGTATGAATGGAAGAGTGTCTGCTCCTGTATTACTGAGGGCAAACTAAGACATAAAGGGGTACAGGTGGAGATTCTGAAGTTCACCTGTGAAAATAGCCAACAAGTGCTTCTAAGATGTTTTTTTAAACACAGTATCCCTTTGATGCTATTAATCTCAGCTGAGTGTGGCTCCAAGCCTTATAGCTATGTGGAAATACAGCATTTTGCCCCTCCAGAGGAGATAAAAACCCCAAATATTTTCTTTTTCTGAGGCTGCAGAGTTTTCTGCCATGGTATATTGAGTTGATTTCTCTGCCATCTCTTTCAATTAAAGTTATTTTTCTAACTCCAGCAGCCCTGCTGACTGTGCAACCCTCTGCATTCACAAAGCCACATCCTGTGATCTTTTGTACTCAAGATTATATTTTAAGATGTATATTTGATTATATATGTGAATGTTTTAAGTTAAATTAAGTGATTTTCTTTTTCCAGTCCAAAGAACAATCAATCCAGGTAATAATAATAAACGGAAAAAAAAAAAAACCTTAAAGGAAATGCATACTTGGAAAAAGTGTGCTGGTAGCAACAGATGTAAACTTCCTTTAAAGGTGCTACCTTTTTATTCCCTAAAAAGCATATTTACCTATGACCTGACTGATGGCTTGGTTTGCCACAAACTCCATCCTTTGTGAAAAGATTAGTGCATATTAATTCATGGCTTACTCAAAGCCAACAAGATACTTGTTTACAAAAAATTACAAAATTCAGGTAGGGCACAGCAATGAAAGAAAAAAAAAAAAAAAACAACCTGCCTTTAGAAATGTACTTGGTTTCGTTTCAGTTCCTCTGGGTACTGAAAACCAAAGGGTTACTGTGATTCAGAGGGTACCTTGCTCACCAGTGACCTTTCTAGGCAAGCAGGGACCTCGGATGTCAATGCCTCCTCTGCCTTTCTGTCCCCATCTCCTGCTCCTCACCCTGGGACTGTCATTCCATTGTGTCACTGGGAATTGTCCTACTTATTATGGCGATAACTGTTAAAAGCAATTTTCAGTCTTCTGTTGCTACTCCCTCATACCTTGTGTATCGAAAAACAAACGTGCTAACAAAGGTTTATATTCCTCTTTTTGTCATCTGCTTTCTTTTGCATTGCTGCTTTCCATTCCACTGAATTCTTTCTTCTCTCCCTTTCTGCTTGTTACCATGTCATAACACTTGTGTGCAGGCTGTCTGCCCTACTTTCTCCTAAAGCTAAAACTCAGGGCTCAGAGGACAATGACATCAACAAAAGTTGCATTTTTCATGGAGGTTGGCAGGATAACACCAACTTCCTTTGCTGGCTTAAGGCTAAGCAAAGACTGAAAGCAAATTCATGCTTTTGCCTGTTGCCACCTCAGGGATGTGCACAGTTCAGAGGCACTGAAGTTATAGAAGAGCATCCAGAATGATTAAGTGACCAGAGGGATAAGATTTATAAGGCAATATTAGGAGTGCAATATATTTAGACTGGATATGCAATTAGAGGAGAGGGTGTGATAACTATCCCGGAATGCTTGCTCAATAAAGAGCAATGGTGGTGAAGAATTACTATGGAGAAGAACAGAGGGGTATAACTGAGAGTAATGGCTTGAAATTAAGAAAAATAAAACGTAGGCTGAATGCCATTATAAAGCTTCATGACACTAAATTCAGAATGCAGAAGAGAAGGAAGAATAAGAAGTGGTGAAAGACCCATCACTTAAAACAGTTTAAAATCAGATGTGAAAAAGTAGAAAGTGTACTCTAGAGGGCAATCCTTCACTGGTGTGGGGATAGCACGGATGTTCTTTTCCATCTGCAATTCCTACAATTCAATGGTTACGTGATTAGGTGATAATTTTTTTTCTTTGTGCAGACCCAAGATGCTACTTAATATTTTAAGGGAGCTTTTAAAATAATCTGCTGTAGCAATGAGAATTAGCTTTATCAAATAAATTGAAGTACAGCATTATGAACCCTAGGTCCATCAGGGAACCCTGAAGGATTTAAAAAATAAAATAATTAAAAAATGGATGAAAAAATACTTTGTGTGTCTTCCTCCCAGGCATTCCAAAGACTCATGCCAGCTGTAATAAAATGGTCTAAGCTCTGCTGACATCTCCTCCTTTGTGAGCCCCAGTGAAGTTAACTGACTGTCCTTCATTCCATCACTACAGGAGCAAAATGTCAAAAATATGTTAAATGGAAACTTGAGCCTATACAGTTGCTCTCTCTTGTGCACTGTTCAAAAGAAGCAAAGAAAGTGGAATACATTTTAGAAATGGTCCTTTTTGACCTTTACAAAATTTAATTCCTTTAGCCTGAAAGGTCCTGCTGGTGAAAAGGAATAGCAAGAAGGGGGAGAAAAAAGATTCTTGTGGGTCAGAATTGGTCAAATTTTTGTGACCTAGCACTTGCAGTGCATTTATTCAGTTTTCTTTCTTCAAAGGCTTTCATTCTGTGATATGTTTAAGACTGATATATGAAAGTTGCAGGTCACTGTTTTGTATAAGAAGCAGTCTTCAAAGGGCTGCTGACAAAAAAATCAGGAAACAGCAAACAACCAAAACCCAACAAAGCCAAACCAAACCATTAAACCCAATTCAAGAAAATACTTTAAACTTTCCTCCATTGTTCTGTCAGTCTGATAAAGGAACAAACTTGATCTGTGGCAACATCAAGGCATGAATTAAAAACGGTTTTCTCCATTTATCTTAAGTGATTAAAGGGAAACAGGCTTACAGGCTGCAGATTTTTGATAATGGAAATGCTTGTCCATAGGAACTCAATGGAAAATATTTTTACAAAGGAATAGATAACTTGTGTGTTTCTTTTTGTTTGTTTGTTTTGTTTTTTTTTTTTAACAAAACAAGACTTTTTTCATCAACTTCTGTCAACAACCAAATAGAAATATCACACAGAGTCCCAGAATGTCAGGGTTTGGAAGGTAACTGATCAGGTTCACAGAACTCTGCTCTAATTAATATATCCCACTTTCAGGGAGGCTAATTTGTGGGTCCAAGGTCTAATGCTAATATATTGCTTCTGATTCCCAAAAGTGAATAGTGGAACAACCCCAAGCATCTCTCTGTGCCATGTAGGTACAGCCCAAAAGAACTTGTGCCAGTGGTTAAGGCTAATTGATAATCTCTCACCTCCTTTTCAGTAAAAACATAGCCTTTTGTAGGTGAGGCCTAAAGTCTGGAATTGCTTTACATTTACACTTAACTCTGAAAACAGGATCTGGTGTTTAAATAGTATTGCAAGGATGAAAATTCATTTTGAGAAGTTTGAGCACATTGGAGTTGCTAGTGATGTTCACCCAGAACATCTGCAGGACAAATAGAATCATCACCTTGGAAGTATTAATGAGGGTTTTGCCATTTGCTTCAGTTTAGATCAATGCAACTCCTAAGAAATAGTGTGTTCTTCTGGGGCTATTTATTTTTTTGTTTATCTATGTTAGAAAGACATCAGAAAGCAAAGTGAGGCTGGAAGAGGGGGTAAATGGGAAAAAAAATCAGGGGGAGAAGTAAGTTATATTTATTTGCATGTCTCTGGAAGCTGTGGAGATAGCACTGTGATTTAATAACCCTACAATGTGCTATTTGTTGCTTCTCTCTTGCCCACTGATGTAATATTGCAATGGGAAGTTGAATTATTTGTAATGTCATATATTGTAAGAATGAACTACTCAGAAGTAAACAGCCAAAGAAGCATCTTGATAACAAATTGTGAGGCTAGCAAACAGGAAGGAAAAATAGCAAAAAATGAAATTGCCACTCTCCTGTTGTCTCTGGTAACCTGGTATATGCTTATTATGAGCAACTGGACTGCAAAATGTGGTGTCTCTACTAATGACAACATGGAACACAATCGTGTCCTGGGATCTCTAATGGTCTGCTATAAACCATAACACCATCCTGCAGCTCATGGAAATGAACAATGGGGTAATGTTCTGAGATGGTTTTAAATAGGCTTGAAATTATTCTACTGAAGCTGCAAAGTAGCACAAATTTGCGTGAGGATTTTTACCCATTTTAAATGCAGTTCAGGTTGTTAAAAATGCCAGCAATCACCTTTCTAACCTCCTAATTCATTTCCTACCAGGTCATCATGAAATCCAGCCTGATGGTATCTATTTCACAGAGATATCTGCAGCTGCACAGCCACCTGCCCCCCTGCATGTTTGCATTTCTTCATTCAAGGTGGTGGCTGCAAATAAAACAATTAACAGTTTGTGTGTGTGTGTATCTCATGTTGTCATTAATAAGGAAAATGCAGCTTTCTAGAATCAAAATTTTTCAAAGGGTAGTTTCAGTCCAACTCATTGCATAAGGTAAATTTAGCTTCTCATTTATTTTCTTTTTTTTTTGCAGATTGTATTCTCATGGTTTATACAAATGCTAACCTAACAAAAAACAAAACAAAAAAACCCCCAAAAGCCCCCCCCCAAAAACCAACCCAAAATACACTAAAGAAAATACACCACCACCAGTCCTCCAAGAACACTCCTCCTAACTAAACTAAACCTGCAAGCCTGAATCTGTGGTAATATGAATTTCTAATGTTGAGTGAAAAAAAGGGAATGGACACACTGTGATGGATAAACTTTGTCGACTGGAGTTCCTGAGTCTACCTTGGAGCTTTGGTGCTCATTGTCCTTGAGATATAAAGTGGTTTAGGATGAAAATCTATGTAGAAATTACCTAGAAAACCCTTCCAAATAGGGAAGGGGCTTGGCTGCAGGATTTTTAAATTTTTTCTTTTTAAGCTAAAAAATCCTACAAGGGTCTTGCTCTGAGAGACCAGGTGGGCACCCATTAACCTTTCAGTGAGAAGCAGCCACATGCCTTCCAAGCACCTTTGGGGATGCATGGGGGTATGTGCAGGACCTCATACAGACCATATCTAAAGGTTTCTAGATTGGAAATTAAGTGAAATAATGCTGTGCTTTATAATAGCTAATGTTTACTAGGGGTCACATGGAGAAGAAATAGCTAAGTTGATTACCCTGTCCTGGGAGGTGCTGTATATTAGAAGGAGGGTGCAGAAAAAGGTGCTTGTAGGGTGCAAATGTGCTGCAGAAAGCAGTACCTGTACCCATATGATCAATAATTAAGCCCATGTGATGAGGTCAGGGGTACCTACTTCTGGATTGCACTTTACAGCTCCTGTAGTGGTGGGTTCTCTGCCCAAACTTGTTCAACTGTGGGTGATGGAATAAATGTTCTTAGAAATATTGACTTGCTTTTTTTAAACTTCTTTGGGTCATTATTTTATCGCAGCCCTGGTATAACAACACAATATTTTACAAAAACCAAAACAAGCAAAAAACCCCCAAAATGTATTCTCTGTACTGTACCTGTCTAGTACTATTAGGCAAATGAAAGGAAAAAAATATATCTTGCCTGTATATTTGTGCCTGGTACTTGCCTGCTTTTGTCTCATTTCTAGTATTTTTTTTCTTCTAATGGTTTTGTGGTTTTTATGGCTTTTAAACATTTGACCTAGTGAAACTTCTCCAGTGCTCTGTTTCTAGATAAACAAATCAGACACTATTTCAATATCAGAGTGTGCCTGAAATCTAAGTAAAATGTGTGTTTTCCAGGCTGTTTTAATTTTTAACAGAACTCACATTTCTAGCTTTTCGTCTTCTCTGAGAATCAAATAGACATTTTAATTGGGTTACCTACAGTGGCTAATGAGCACATTGCTTCTCTACTACACTTGTGCATATTGAGAAACCTTTGTCATTAGCATAATTTCAAGGAATACTTAATCAAGAAAGTATGTCTCTGGATCATGATCCTATTATGTGTGATTTCAATGCAATCCATTTGGTGTGCACCATGATATTCATCGGTCTCCTGAATCTGCTATTAGCAAAGGATGCCATCTTACTGCACACATCTTTAATTTTATGAAGTCATGTTTACTTGCTTTTTGTATCTTATTTTCTTAATTCACACCTCCAGCTTTTAAAGCAAGATCCTCTTGGGACTGAACACCAGGCTGTAATTGGCATTTCTTGTGTTCTCTTGAGATAATGACTGATTCATTGAAAGAATTTTACCTTTTACCTTTTCACTTTAATTTATTATCTCATTTTCTTGTGTTCTTCTGCATGAAAATGTAACTCGTTTTCTATAATTCATGACGACAAAATTGTTAATTATAAATGAGAGAGTTCTCTCTGTAATCAACACTATTAGCTTATGCAGGCAGAGAGATGTTGTTCATAGTAAATACCAAGGGCTTGTATTTCACAGTGGAGTAGGGTGCAAGTTAGAAATTCCCTGTGCAAAACCAACTAGCACTGTATACAGGAGCTGTTGAAATGTATTAAAAGTCACTGAGCAGAAATCAGCCAGTCTTCAGTATCCTGGTCTTGGCACCAGTCTTGTAGAGGATAACAGTTTCAAAACATTTTTATCTTCCTTATTTGACTTTGTAACAGCTGAGGAAGATCTCACAAATGAAGCATTGTGAGTTGCATTGTTGGTGTGTCTGATGTTTGGTGTTTGAGAGGGATGACTGTGAATGTATTCTGGAATGGGGTGGGGATATAGTTAGATGGAGCCCTGTACAGTATAACTTCCCCTATTACCTTTTCATTGTCACTCATTTTCAACCACATCAAGATGACTGTGCCTGCAGCTGGTACTATTTTGGTTCAAATACAAAAGAGGAGATGAAATGCGTCATTGAAATACAAAACAAAAATTAAACCAATGTACAAAAAACATGGCAAACTGTAGAGAAGTAGGGAGAAAATATTGTAGCGAAGAGTGAAACTCCAGAGAAGGAAGGAAGCACTAAACTAATTTCATAAAAACTTAAGAAGCATTGACCCTGGGTAGCAAGGTAGAAAAGAAAAATGGTTCAGACTCTTCAGGGAATAGATTTAGTTGACATAAATGGAAATCAGGTTTGCTGTTTTTAATAAGATGATCAAAATGAGAACTGGCTGAAAAGTTATCCCAGAAGTATTGATGAATGGGGGAGAAAACAATTTTTCAAGCATTGTTGATGATAAATGAAGAAAATGAGGAGTTTAGATAGAAGATCTTTAGAAAATGCTGTATGACTGGATTATTTAATTGAGCTGTTTCACTACCTTTGTTTTCATGCCAGCACATGCCAGTATGGTCACTTAAAACATCACAGTTGAGATTAATCACAGAAATGTATGGTTGGAAAAGACCTCTAAGATCACTACATCCAACCATCAGCACATACCCCACAATGCCCCCAATAAAATAAATTTAAAACAAAACCTTAAGAGACAAGGAGCAGAAGGATCACCTGTGCTTGGCATCTGGGACTTCTGAAAAGTGTAAAGCTGTGCAATTTATTACTTGTCATCTTCTTTTTTATTACTTGTCTACATTCTTTGCATATTGTATGCCTACATGCGCAAAAGGATTGTGGTGTTGTTTTTTTTTTTTAGTGCTTATTGTTATGGTGGTACCTTGCAGGGTGAGCTTTGCTTTACCTGTTTTTGAAACTACTGCCTTCCTTCCTATTGCTTCAATGTTATTCATGGAATGGCTATAATTGAAGCCTTCCCAGGGCTTTGAAGAGGTAACACAAAAATTTAGTTCAGCTTAGAGCTCAAATAAAATTCCCTCACTGCCTGCCTGGCCCACTTACCAGCACAGCAATGGAATATAATCTTCATTCTTTAAAATCACTTGAAAACATCTCTCTGCATGTTGATGTGATGTTGGACTTGTGATGTCTGCTTGTGTTTTTTTAAAATTTTTTTCCCTTTCTTCTAAGCTGCCTGGTTCTTCAAAAGCAATCTGAAATAAACCTCCATATAATAACAAATAACGAATTGCAACTAAGGATGGAAATCCTGCTAACATTGTTGAAGATAAAAGTCTGTTTTATAAAAAAAGGGAAAAAGCACTAGGATGCTAGTAAAAATGGAGGAAACTAATGTTCTTTAAATAAGAAAAACAACCCATTTTCATGAAAAATGAATTAAGGAAAACAATCAATTTTTTTTGTTTTTCTGTGTTAAAGGTAATTTTCTTAAAATGACAGAAAATTATGGAAGATAAAAAAACTGAAATAGCTGAATTTAATGATCTCAGTAGTGAGTGTATTCATAACATTGAGGTTACAGGAGAAAGGAAAAAAAATTTAATAGCATATAATATTTTTTTGAGAAATACCTGGAGCTCTGAATTGCTACCTACAGATAGTGGTTTTAAGTGAACTCTTAACGTAAAAACACTATTAAAAGTGGAAATTAAAGGGAGGAATGGAGAGGAGATGTCATTTCAATAAATAATTTTAAAATTTAAGAACAAGGTATTTTTTAAAATGGAAGACTGTAGACTTAAAACAACATTTAGAAGAGAAGAAAAAAAGCTCATAAAATGTTTGAAAAAATTATACTAATGTGAAGCATAGATAAATTACACTGCTATTTGTAGTCTCTCTCTTCTCTCAGTTGTACATTCTTCCAGCACTGTCCTTCCCTCTGCCATGTCATGGATCCTTACTCTATTGCATTCCCTGTCAACATGTATAGATTTGCTGCTTAAAGTGAGATATGACCTTTTTACATCAATAAATTGAACAATACAAGCACATAGAAGAATTAATTAAAGTCTGCCAGAAATCAGTGGAACTTATGTGGATATAATTTACTTGTGAGAGTTTGGGCTATATATGTCATAGTATAATAATTTCAGTGATAATAAATAATAATGGACTGCAGTGGGAAATTTTACCAGGGTTTAACTCTTACATGACTGATGCAAAAGAGCTATAGAAAATACAAATTTTCTGGAAGTCAGAGCTAAGGTTTTAGGTCCACGCACACTTTTTTTTGATCAAAGATCCAAGTGCTATGTAATTTTGAAAACTATTATAAAAATACTTGTATCTATTTCCACTAGTTTAATATTGTATACAACAATGCTGTGAAAAGGGATAAGGCAGATGGCACAGCTGGATCTTGGGTAATAGGCTCAAATGACAAACAAGCTTGTGTGTTCAGGTCATGGGAGTCTAAGGACCCAGGTTTTCCTTTGTGAGTACTTCTTTCTGTAGCACTCAATGTGTTGCACAATATCTGTATTTTGCCTTGCTTATGAAGACACACATCTGTCTTTCTGAGAGTTTTGGGAGCTCTCAATCTGAGCAGCCAGCAGGGAACACTGAAGTGGTCTCAGACCATGCAGGTTTATCCACATATGCAGACAAGTACAGCCTTGCCTCTTCTAGACAAGCAATCATTTGCTGAAGGAAACCAAAAGTTTAATGTTGAATTTTGGAGAGGAAGGGGAGCCAAAAGCATACATTCTTTTGCAGGCATAGGTTTGTCTGGACTGAGCCCCCCCATATGCTTCAGTTAGCTTTTCCTATGCGTTTCTTAAGGCCTAAACCTTCTCGTGTGCAAGGTTTCCTCCTAAAGAGTTTGAAACTGAGGTAGCTCAGGCTTGAGTGCCAAAGAGTCATTAAAATAATGTAATATTCAACTTTAAATGTCACTTTGTGCAAGACTTCCCATCCTGTGAGGAACTGTCTTTTGGTCCACCAGGACATAGTCCAGGCAGAGGTAGGATGTGAGGAACAGAGCCCAAGAGAGAGAATTATGTGTCTTTATAATGAGCTCTTTGAATACCCTTCAGTTACAAACCACTTCTCTGATACAGTCTTTGCAAAGAAGATTAAAATTCCCTCATTGCCTTTCTAAGTAGAGGACCAATTCTGTAGTGCCTCTGGAGCACATTCAAGTGTTATTAAACTTGGTTTTGCTACAGAGCTAAAAGCTGACTTGAAAGAATAGTCACCACGAGGAAAATGGAATAGCAATGCCAGATGTGATGTAGTATTGACAAAAAGCCTCGACTTGGCTCACAGAACACGTTTGCCTGGGTTTGGTTTGGTGGCATTATTCATCCTCAGTGTAGACTCCACAACTCACTTTTTTTCATTATTTTTTTTCTGGGTGCACTAGGGCTAGATTTATCAAGAGGTTATAGCATGAGATTTCTTAACATCCTCCTGCCTTAAATGCTTTTTTACATGAATCTGTGAATGAGGTCTCTTGCTCCCTCACTGATATTGTTACTGAGATGATTTTCTTTTTCCTTGAAACTTTTTTTGGAGAAGTTACTTACCTTTCACTCTCTAGTCCTTTCTATTTGGATCACTTTTCCTTCTCTTTGCTGAACTTTTTCCTCACCTTTTATTATTATTAGGTACTCCATTCTCTGGATGCTATTCTCATTTGTAGCCTATCACTTCATTTTGTTATTTTCATTCAGCCTCTTATTCATGTTGAGTGATGTGTTTTTTCTCCACCTCTTGACAAACCACAGAAATAATATGAGCAGTATGCATGAGATATTGTTTGGTTTTTTTTTTTTTTTGAATGGGAAAATGAAATCCTCAGCTCAACTGGCTCCATTTATCTCTGATTTCTTCATCATTGTCAAAGTGCAGTGGCCAGTAATACCTCAAATGTGATTAGTCAGCCTCTGGAGACCAAAAGCATGGTGCAAGACATGTTTCTTATATTAACACCAGTCCCCTTAATCCCTTGCTTCTATCAACCTTTTAAAGAAAATTAATTTCACATGATTATGATAATATTTTCATAATGAAGTAGAAAAGAAACCTGTGCAGAACATTAATGAATCATTTTAGCCATCCCTGCTGTGAGATTTCAAGATCATACTTTCTGTAAAAGTATATGAATATTAATATGCACCCTGGTAATTGGTACAAAGTTAATTATTGTAGTTCAGCTATAGTAGAAAAAATAAATCTATGTAATATGCACTAATAGCTAGTTATTAAGAATGAAATCTTGAAGTTAAATTTTTGACTCCTATATATGGAGTGAGGTAAAAAACAATTTTGTTGTAATAAGCAGGTATTTCAGAGAAATATAATTTGGCTATTAATGTCATTGAGTTAATTTAAATAACTGTTCTACATAATTTAGTTGTTGTCTTCAGTGGGTTTCCCCTCCAATTTTAAAATCAGTAGGAGTGGGATCTACATCTTCTAATATCTAGAAGAAGAATATGTGTACACATGACAGAACCTGACTAATTTCCACCTGACTGGAAATTAGAACTAGGAAACTAATCAATACTAGAACATTTTAGTACTAAGTTTTTGTATTATTTTTTGGCACTTGAGAGGATAACTTGCCTGTTTTTCTGAAGCAATGAATAGTCAAAGCATTCTAAAGACACTGAAGGAGTTGCTCTCCTAGCACTCACACAGAGAATCCAGTATATTAATTGATAGTTGCTTTTTCTGTGCTTCCTCGAACAATGCTGACTTTTACTCTCAATAGAATAAGAATACTCTCAAGTAGTATTTTCTGGCTGCCATGCTGCAGAGAGCCCCTCTCCTTTCCCAGGATGCGAAGGGGAGGAGCTGTTAGCCCGGATAATGCCCAAATTCTGTGGGAAGCTCCAGGGAATGGCACTGGAGCCCCCACTCACACCACTGGGCACCCCACCTCCTCCTCATTCCTGCCTGCTCCAGGTCTCTCCTCACTGCCCATGTCCTTCAGGCTTGTTTTACATTTACCATGTATGAAAAATGGTATTTTCAAGGAACATTTTTATTTGAGGTGGGAAGAAATGTGGAATGTTTCTATAAGTGATGTTAGAAGACTTAACAGTAGTTCAGATGGCTGTGCTTAAGTGTGTTATTACTTGGCATAAACTTTCTGTGTATCTCACAACTTACAGTGGTATAACTATGTAATCATTTCCTTTTACTTATGTCTAGGAGAGTAACACACTTCTCGTGAAGCAGGAATAATATGCAGCCATACATAGAGAAATTTTTATCTACCAAATTGTCACCCAGGCTTGTAAGCTGTTTATTTTTATTGTGGCTATTATGCTGCTGTGTAACCTACTATTCGTGCAGAGCTTCTGTGGGAATTTCTGTCTTGGGCTTGGATTAAGACATGTTATTACTAACCAGTCCAAATTGAACAGGATTCTTTTTTTTTTCATCTAAAGCCTGTATATTATCAACTCTCACTATTACAATGCTTAGCTCTCTTTTTAGCTGTGCCAAGCCTACAATTTTTACATTACTATAGACTATAGACTATAATTGAAAAGGAATAATGCTTTATTAATTTTCTATTAGAGAAAAATCAACACATAAGAATATGAAGACCAATAGGGAAATAAAACCTTCTTAAAAACTGTATTCTGCATACTGAGTATAAATTAGAATAATACTCTCTAAGCAATTTCATACTGAATTGTCCGGTAGTAATAAAATGGTGGCTTAAGTGATTTAAAATGTCATTAAAGATGTTTTTTTGCTACGTAGTTACTACAGAAATTAAGTGCACAAATGTTATTTTCCTTTATACAAAGAAAATAGTTAAGTGCTGAAAATCTGAATTCATTGAAAGAATCTTTTCATAAAGGCAGGTAGTGACAGGGCGAGGGCTAGTGGCTTTAAACTGGAAGAGGGGAGATTTAAATTTTTAAATTAGGGAGAAATTCTTCACTGTGAGGGTGGTGAGACACTGGCACAGGTTGCCCAGAGAAGCTGTGGCTGCCCCATCCCTGGAAATGTTCAAGTCCAGGTTGGATGGGGCTTGGAGCAACCTGGGCTGGTGGGAGGTGTCCCTGCCCATGCAGGGGTCTTGGAACTGAATGAGCTTTAAGGTCCTTTCCAACTCAAACCATTCTATGAATATATGAAATGGTGCTTTTTTCTTATTATGCTTTTTGTAGTTGGTCGTGGGGGCTGGGGAGAGGTACACGTGGTACTGCTGCAGCAAAGCATGGAGTCTGTGGGGTTGTGCAGCAACAAGAAATATAAATGGATGAGTAACTGGATTTCATTAATTATGCTGGTAATAGATTTTATCAATCATAATGTAGAGGTATTGTTCTATGAAGGAACCTTACTGTAGTTCTTACTAAATCTAATTCTCTATCTTCATTGTCCTTGTACAATTTAGAAAATTAGTCATTACTTTATTCTTTTTATGGGCTGTCTAGATTGCCTACAACCACGAGCAAGAAATGCTTCCAGACATCAGTAACTGTAAAAGTATTTACGTGGAAGGAAAATTATTTTTCTTCTCTGCTATATCTTCTCCAAAATGCAAAAGTTATCAGTGGAGTAATTCTGAGTTAGGTCTAATTTTCTTCTCCTTGCATTCTTACTCTAGCTCTTTCAGATAAATTTAAAAAATATTCTGGCACACACCTGTTCTAACAGATCAAGATCCTGCTAATTCAGATTCCCACCACAACTAAGGTGCAGCAGGAGAAAGATGTGCAGTTGTCCTCTGAGGATTCATCTTCTATTTTGAAAATACAGGGTCTGTCAATGATGACTGAAGGTTAAAGAAACTGTTGGAGGGATGCTGGCAGTAGTAATTGTGATGCTGTGGATGCTGAGGTGTAGGCTGGCCCCATGAGACAGATGAAGGCAGCTTTCCCAAAGCAGGTTGTGTGACTTTAATGGAGTTCAAAAATATTTAGGAAATGTATAAATTAATTAGACTGACAGTTTCCCAAATAAAATCTCAGGATTTAAGCATAAGTAGACTACTTCTGCCTAACTTGTTTTGCACTTGTATGAAACTTAATAGTGGTTTCCTGATGGTGAATCTCTGGGTCTCTGAGGAAACCTAGATATTATTAAATTGCAAAAGCACAAAGGCAGCTTGAAGCCACTGCATCTCCTTGACTGTGTGGAGCAGGCTGGTTTTTAGTAGGGGAAGAAAAAGGACTTCACTTTCTGACAGATGATATAGAAGCTTTTTACCTTATTTATGATGCTTTTGCCTTGGCTCATCTCCCATAATTCTGGGAGCTGCTCTCTGTGAGAGACAATTGGGAAATGTTGTAACATAATTAGCAGAAATGCAGTATTAAACTCAAATACTGCAACATTTTATGAAATGGAAAGTGAATTCCCATTCTGAGCTGTGAATTTCAGTTGTGGTTGACTTTCAACCAACATCAGTTTCCCAGATGGGGCAAGCCCTCACTGTCATGACCAGACAGTAGAGGTTTGGGATGGCTTTTGAATTTAGAGTTACAATTCCTTCTCCTTTTGAATAAAATAAGTTTTCAAAAATAAAATATCTGGATATATTTCATCCTCTGCAGAAAAAAAAAAAAAACAACACAGAGCACAAAACTATGTGAAACTTTGCATTGTGTGTAAGCTATGATTTATCTTGACATTGGACAGGTCAGTTTTGGTGATTGCCACAGTAATTCCCCTATTGTTTTTGAAGGTTATTTCCAACATATCAAAGCCACATCTTGTTAGTTCATCTGCCTGTGGACTGCACAGTTAACCTGAATTGTCATCTTGCCAGTTTGGACATGTCTGCTTTCAGGCTCTGACAGACTTATTAAATTTTAAAAAAATACAAAATAAACCCCAAATCAAAAATAAACCTGCAAACAAAAAGCAAGCCGGAACCCTAATGGTGAGTGTAAATCTTAGAAGAGGAAAAAACCCCAACATTTTCTGAATTTTCAGACGAAAGACAGACAGAACCAGGAAGATGGGTAATAGGAACCATGGCAAAGATAAGTAATCAACTGAGACAAATATCGTTGCAATCTGTCAGCTCATATAGAGATAGCTATGATTGGTGTTTTGGATACTCCTGAGCATAGAGAATAAAATCATACAGAGAAATCTTTCCTGTCACAGATAGATGCTTTTCTTATACTGAACTGACACTTTGGTTGCATAAGCACAAAAATATACCTATTTAACTTCTTTCAGATACACAGGGCTTTTGGGAGTCACATTTTGGGTGGAACTAAATGTCTCAATAGAATTTACTCTGAAAGACAAATAATATCTTCAGTGTAGATGGAAATTCAGTGAAAAGGATAGTGAAGGTATAACTTGTAAAGTCCTACAGCTTGAGGCCTACAATAATTGCATAGATCTGCTGGTGGCCAGGACAAGCACATGTAAAAAGATCTAGGGGAGAAGATTCATTTTAAGAAGGGGGAGAGGTGGGGAGTGACAAATGGGAAGGTACATATATTCTACTGGTTTGGGGCATTTCAAGTTTTTTAAAAATAGATTTTAGAAAATGTGATCGAGAAAAGTGCATTCTTCTGCCTACCATAGTGGATCATCCCATGGAAAAAAGAAAAGGATAAAAGAGACTTTGAAAAAGAATGAGGTCAGTCTTTCCCGGAGCTATTCAACTTCTCTGGGATGTAGGCAGTGAAATAAAGATTAAAGTAATCTTTAACTTCCTAGCCGTTTGTATGATCTTGAGTGTCCTAATAAGCATGGAGAGGTATACCTTGATTTTCACCAACATGCTGTGATGGAGCTGTAGGATGGAATAAACAATAAAGAAGAAACTAGAAAATGTAGCATAAAGCTGGGAGTGAAGAAATCTGTGTCAATGTCTGGCTCTGCCCTACTTGTGCAAATAATTTTTGTGCTTTTGCTGCTTAGTTTCTTGGTCTGTGAAATGGAGCTAATAGCATCTGTCTTCTGTACCAGCTTTTGTCATAGGTGGTTGGAAACTACAGTAGAAGGAGTGGAGGTAGGAGCTCAGTGAAGTTGCCCTTCCTGGTCATGGTCCATGTTCACTTTGTTCATTTTAAAAGGAAAAGGTTGAATTTCCTTCCAACAGTGTTGTACTTTGCTTCTGGGCCTTTAACTAGTCATAGCAAGGAAAATGTCTCGTCTTTTTCACCTGATCTCTTAGTATCAAATTATTTGTAATATTTCTGACATGTTCTAACAAAAAAATAACTTAAAAACTCTATCAAAACTAGATACTAGCATTAAAAAAATTCCTGGATTTTACAGCTCATCTTGAATTTACCTGCCTTCAGTTGTATTCCATCTATTTTCCACGTATACATATGTGGCACAATGACCAGTCCTAGCAAGTTGCCTTTCTTTTAGGAACTGACACTTCTTAATGGAAGGTCTTAAGGGCCAGAAAAAATCCTCAATTAGCATAAATTAGTGCAGTTACTATTAAATCCAATGGAGATCGACCAGTTGAGACCATCTGATGATCTGACTTCGTTATTTTTCTTTTTCTTTTAACTTTTTTTTTTTTTTTACAACTTAAATATTATTAGGATACCTCAGGGTTGTTTGAGATGTTTTTTTGCCCCCCCTTTTTTTTGCCTCTTCTCTTTTTGCCCTTTTTATTTGTGTTTTCCCAACCAATAAGAAAAACTCTAGCCTCCCTAAATAGCTTTCAGACTTCCTGTTCCTCAGAGGCTCTCTTTCTCTCTGGCATGCACTCAAGGGTTGTGTAGATTTTGTTGCAGCAGCTGCTTAGCAAAACCTGGTGTTTTAAAATAATGACCTTAACACTGTGGTTTCCAGTTAAGAGTAATTTCTGTAACTCAGTTCCTTCCGTTGAACAGAAGAAATCAATGATAATAGGTTTTAGGACTTATGCTGTATGGGCACAAAAGAATTTTTTTGTAATGTTCTATCTGTTTTCACTGTGGGAGTTGTATTGGGAAACTAGACTGAAAATATAGTTGTCTTAGCAAGCATATTTCATAGAAGCTTGAATTGTAGAACTCTGCATATTTCTGGTAAAGCTAAGACTTCCCATAATGATGAGTATCAAATCTGAAATGCTAAGACTAAGTGCTGTGTTGGGTGTATATTTATAGTGCACAGTAATCTTGGTGAGCTCCCCAGGGATGTTTTACAATTCAGAACAATATGTAAGAGCTTATAACTTTTCTCATCAGCTACTCTTTTTGTTTATAAATTATTGTAGGCTGTATAACCATAGGAGAATATCTTTATTAAAACAAGCTACTAGGTAATTAAGTTTTCCAGTTACAATTACAAATACATGTCTCATTAAACACACTGGAAGGCTGAACCCATTATAGCTGCCTGTCAGTGCATTTCTGTATAATGTTTATTCCCTTCAACATCAGAACTTTCCTGATATGAACATATGAAAACAGACTATGCAGCGTCACGGTAATAAATAGAATATTTTTCTGAACTCTTGTCCCAGATCTGGATTCTGCTTTTAGATCCAGTCCCTGAGGTGCTCTGTTTTGGGAACAAATGGGGGAAACAAATGACTATAGTGAAATTATGAGTCCAGAAAGACCATGCTTGCTTTCTGCAGAGACTATCTGCACAATGCCACGTTCTGTTTCTTGACCTGTTGTATATCATATGCAGGTCTTGGATGTGAATGCTGTTCTACCCCACTCTCTGAACTTTTTCACATTCGTCCCTTTGTCAGAAAGGAAGAATGGTGGCATCATCCATGCCGTTTTAGTCCAAGTCCAGTAGTTTAGATAAAGCATACCCTATTAGGAGTCCACTAGCTTTCTGAAATCAATCCAGTCTTGAGAAGATAATGTGGAGAAACAAAAAATCCACCAGTTTTCATGGCTAAATAAAAAAATCCATCAGTTTTCATGGCTTTCATTATTGAATTTTTCCATGTTTTCCTATCTTCCTCTGTTTGCTCACACCAAACAAGGTATTTTGTGATCATTTGTCCCAAGTGAATACAGAATTCAGTGCCACGACTAATCATGCTTCCTTATGTCTGGTGGTTGTTGTATACAGATTTAATTACTACTAGGTTGCTTCATTTAATGTCCATCCTTGAGGATAACTTTTAGTAACTAATGCAAATTGTAAACTACAAAGCATGTATAATTTTTGCCAGCTGTCTCCACCTGAAGCCCCATATTAGAGGTTTTCTTGCCAGGTAGATTTTGAAGGAGATGGTTGTTCTGTTCTGCAGTCTCATCCCAGTGCCTTTCAGGAGGTTGCTGCTAGAAACATTCATTCCAGACACTCAACTCTACAGTAATCAATAAAAGTAAAACAAGATATGATGTCTTTAATATACACTTCCATCTCTATCAGCCATTCTGCCCACAAGCAGGCAATAAAACAGGAGTTTTAACATTTTACTGGTGCTGTGATCCATCCCATCTGGTTTAGCTAATGCTAATTATATGAAGTTTCTTCCCACCAATGAGTTTTCAATTCCTCTTTTTGTTTCACAGATTCCTGTCATTGATACTGTGGTAACTGAGGTGGTTCTTGTCTTTCCTTCCTACTCCAGCTGAGCTCATTCATGAAATCTTAGATTTCTCTGTGCTTCATTTGTTTCCTTTATCAGCTTGATTTTATATTGTTAGTTTAAAGCCTTCTCCTCCTTACAGCTGAGATTAACCCTTTTTCTGGTTGATAAAACCCCCTCTCAGGTCTTTTCATCATCTGAAAAATGGACTGATATTCCATTGTCAACATTTTGAGCTTTTGGTTTGCTCAGAAAAGATCTTTAGGAAAATAAAATTTCTTTGCTCCTAATTCTTCTGCTATCTGAAGACCCCTAAAATCTGTGTTCTTCCTGCATGTGTGGTGCGTGCCCCTTTGCAATGGTCCTGGTGAAGATTTGAAAAACTACTTCATATCCCCCCCCCCACTACATCCACACACTCTATAGAGGAAAAATAGAACATTTTTCAGCTTTTGATGGACTCTAATGTCCTGTTTCTAGAGCTCAGCTAATGGCTGTTTGTGAGTGGTGGTAAGAGGTTGCCTGGGTAGTTGAGTGTTCCTCCCTGTTCCTCCCTGTTCCTCCCTGCTCCTCCCTGCTCCTCCCTGCTCCTCCCTGCTCCTCCCTGCTCCTCCCTGCTCCTCCCTGCTCCTCCCTGCTCCTCCTCCTCCTGTCCTTCAGTGACACCTCACACAGTCTTACAGGTCCTCTGGCAATGCTAATCCAGGTGGTTTTGCTTGGAGGCTGAACACATTGCCCTTAAGTTCATTTAAACAAGTAAATATGCAAGACTGTGAAAAAATATTAGCCTGTATTGTATATACAGATGATAATTTAAAACTAGAATTTATTTTCCGGACGAGTGTGCTCTGTCACAGGTCAGCAAGTCTGAGCTCTCTTCATAGTTGTAATTTTAGTTCCTGACTTTTTTTATTGAAGATGGACAGAATTCTTAATGGCACAAGTATTTTTCATAAATAAGCAATAATTGAGAGGGCATCAGAAATACAAGATAGAGAACACGGTGCCTTTAAAGCAGTGTGAGTTATGGGCAGCATGAAATACATAGCCTGACATTTAAAACATGTTGATTTTAGCTAGAACATAAATATCATACTCTTTGCAGACATAAGTTCAAATCCTAGCAAATTTAGTTGAAGTGGTACAGGAATATTTCAGACCTGGGGTTGAACAGAAAAATTATTGTGAACAGTGTATGGACTGTTCCTACCTGTAGGTTTTGAGTGACTTCATTAAAAAGATATATATTCCACTGCAAACTGAAAATGTACTTCATGAGCCATGTCTTAAGATTTGATTTTATTTTTAAAGAGCCAGCTCTTCTCACACAGAACCAGTCTTGTTCAAATACCAGGGCAGACTTGTCATGACCCTGCCTGAACTCTGTGGCCACTGCTCACAGCCACCTCTCAGGACTGTGCTGCTCACCTTTAATCATGTGTTGGGATGTCCAGACATTCTCCTGATAAATTCTCACTGTCTCAAGGATGATGTCTAGTCAGGTCCAATGCAACTATAAGATTTATTCTGCTGCATGCTGTGATTAGCAGCTGGATTGTTCATCTCTTGTTGGATGCTTGCTGCACTGATGTAAAGAGGCTAAAAGTGAGTGGGAAAAGGAAAAGTAGTTGTGGAGTTCCAGCTCTTGGTTGCCTGGTGGATGTTAAACTAACAGAGCAACTGGGACATGAAGTTGTCCTGGATAGTGAAAACAGGAAGGTTGATCATGTTTGTGGAAACCACATATCTAATAAAAGATAATAAGAAACTAAAATTTTAACATTGAGCCTTTTGGTAATAAGAAATCATATAAATAAATATATTAAATAATAAGGATTCATTTGATATTTCAGACCTCTGTTTTAAATTTCTTAATTAGTAAGTATTATTTATTTTCTTTTGGTTTATTATGAAATAGGATATTGTTCTGGAGCACAAAGCCAACGGAGTCTTTGTTTTCTCTGTAAGTCTGTTTCAAACATATCTGCTTTCTGAGCTGATTTGCTTGAAAATAACCAAAGCTGCTAAATTAAAAAACAACACTTAGGGGGAACTCCCCCAAACACAAGCTTAAACCAGCTAACAACACATGGGAAAAAAAAGCAAATAAACAAAAAATCCCCAATACAACAACAAAACAAAATAAAATAAAGGTTAAATACTCAGAAGAGAATTTTCTAATATATGCAAAAGGAATTTTGCTCACATGACCTGTCTCATTAAAGCTATTGGAGTGAAACTTCTCCTAGGAGGAAGGTAACTCAAGTGTGTAATTGTCTGCAGAACAAAGTCATAGTCTGTAGCACCCTGTATTTTGTTAGTGTACTGGAAAATGCATAAGAAAATAAACACACAATAATTCTGTACTTAGAATTACAGCAGGCATAATGTGTGTGTGGTTGTTTTTTTTTTTTGTTAGAAAGAATACTGGCTGGTTATAATAATGATTTTGAAGTGTGTTTCTGTGTTCTCTCAAGCTCAGTAATTAGTGTCGAAGTCTGGCACACAAAGATGAGCAGTCCCATACATAACTTAGAAAGCTGTTGCATCAATTTGTTACAGTAATGGACATTTGGTATCATTTATTGACATTTGGCATCATTTTCACCTCTGGTTGATCACCTTACTCATTTAAATAAAAATTTGTCTAATTCCCCCTTATCAGCAAAGAGATAAGCAGATCAGTCAATTCACCTTAGAAATTTGTCTGATAAATATTAGCTGTGAATCAGGCTGGTAGGTAAACTTTGTCAATTTGTAGCTTTGAGCATTATTAATTATCTAAAAAAATAAACATTCATGTCCATACACAATTGATAAAATCATGAGGAAGATCTGTATTATTTCCTTACATATGAGGGACCTTGTTATGTGCATGTGCTTTTACATCCACCTTTCCTACACAGAATAAGGTTGAGTATAGCCCTTGGGCATGCACATGATAAAGGTATATTTGCAAGGTTCCCAATAAAGCATTGCAGTTCTACCTGCGTTTATTGTTTTAGCTGCAATATGCTGAAAAAAACTGTATTTAGAAGTAGATTCTGACAAAAACATGCCAAGGGTACACGACTGAAATCTTCTAGAAGAGTCACTGAAGAGTGAAAAAGCAGGAGGGCTGAAGGAGCTTGGCAGGATATTAGCAAAACAGCACAGAAGGGCAAATAGAAAATATCTAATTTCAATTATTAGCTCCACATTTAAAATTATATATTTCTCACTAGCAATCAGGCTTTTCTCTCATTATCTTACCAATGCTGATTAATGAATTACAGGGTTTAGTGAATGTAAATGATGCAAATTGAAACCATCTATGAATCTGCCTTAGTGCCAATTAGAAAACTGGATTCCTGTGTCAGAGAAGTAAATTATTACACCCCAAAAGCAGGACAGCATGTAGAAGAATGTGCTTTACTCATGACCAGAGTAGTTTTTTCAGAAGTTATTGGTACTCTTCAACTTTGTGCATTTCAAATACAGCAGACAGCTATGTGGAAGTGACAGAGAGAAGTGGCTGTCCATGCAAACATGAGCAGAACTATTGCTTTAGACTTGGTATGAGAAACTTCAGCAGTTAGATGTCTATAACAGAAGCAAAACCAAGGTGCTTACCTGAGCACAGTAGTCTATCCCTTTGATGCCTACCTACTGACAGACTGCAGCACTGCATGCCAATACGTACCTCTGTGAGTTGAATGTGCAATGCTCCTCTTTACATTATATTCCAGAAATAAAGCAATAATTCCTGCTTCAGTGACTTTGTTAAATGCATGCAATTAACATAATATTAATTACAATAAATTGTGTTCTTCCTTGTCTCCTTCTCTTATCATTGGTTGAGTCACTATAATGTTGTATAATTGCTTGATGATGCCAGTAAAGATCAGGTCTCTCATGGGTAATGCCCATGAAACCGTCTTCTATTGTAATCCATTAAGAAGATGCTAATATTAACCCAAGAGTCTGAGGTTAGTTTATAGTCTGTGAATTTTTCCAAGAACACTTGTTGTTGTACATAGAACTCTTTGTTTACAGGAAGTTTGACTGTTTCCCCTCAGAGATTCAACTATTCCAAATCTTGAATGTAAGCATAGATTGCAGGGCAAACAACTAGTGTTATAAATGTGTGCATGGCTTAAACATTTGAAAAAATATTGTTACCTGTGTTATCGTTCTTGAGGTAAGCTAGGAAGGATGTGAAATTCAAATTCATTTAAGAAATCAATGAAGCTCTCAGTATGTTTAATTACTGACAATGGTACAAAACATCAGCTTCCCATTGGCTGTATTGAAAAGCCAAGAATAGAAACGTAAATTTTAGTGTCTCCACTGCAGTTGCCGTTTCTGTTAAAGTTTCTGCAATTCGTTTTTTGTATTCAAATGGGAAACAAAGTATTTCTGTCATTTCTTCTGGAAGCAAGCCAAGGCTGTTTTAAGAAACACATTGAGTTTCCGGGTTTCCTCATTTTCTTGAACAGCAGCAATTAGAATTTCAAGATGTTGGCTGGATCCTATGATCTTTCATTCAGTGCTCTTTGTAAAATCACACCTGGCAGAAGCAGAATTGATTCACATAACTAGAGGTATTGGCCCAAATTCACTCTCGGTGCAAACTGATTTGTTGAAGACTCCTAAAATAAACGATGAGTTTGGTTCACTTCTGTTTTCTTCAATAAATTGTCATGACTCAAAAAACACTGTTCAGATTTGTCCATGAAACTATCTATTATTATATTTACATAATTTTTTTTTCTATCCATACCATGTCCAGAGAGGTGGTAAATGGTGTGGAATCGATGTGAGCCATCATAAGCAAGGGCACCACAGTGCTCTGGTTGTTAGATGGCATCACTTGTTTTACTAAGTCAATTGTACAAAGGCCAAAAGAGGCTTTGATAATGGTTTCTGACAGCTACTTTCTTCAAATGTTGCATTGCTGATTTATCTATTGCTGCGACTGTAGATCCTATTCCATTTTGCTGGTAATGCTGCGGCTGCAACTGTTAATGGTATAGTGGATTCAGAGGGCAGTGTCAACCTTGAACAGGATTTCATGGACAAATTCAGAATAGAAATCTTTCAATGGCATTTTCTGTCTGCCTTTTTTCAGGTCACTTGGCAGAAATTGATTTGAACAGTCAGTCTGACTCTTCTAGTGCTTTTTGCAGTTTAGCTGAGTGGATTTACTTAGATTTGTAAATGCTGTCTGATTAAAAATTAGCAGCCCTCTCTTTCTTTGACAATCTAATTAGAAATTAATTAGTGTAGTGCCTTGTTGGATCTGACTTCATCCTTCCATCTGATATCCAAATACAGTTTGTGTGTATAACTATTATAACAAAAAAAATTGGGGTGAATTTTGGTTACCTGTTGAGATACACAGCAGCAGGAGTGACAGTTTTGAATACAGAAGAAGGGTCAAGAGTTAGTAAACAGCTTCCAACTGTGCAAGAACTAAAGAACCGATGCCTGAAGTCTCACTTACTGTTTTTCTCCTTTATGTCAACTTCCTCAGCAACTTATTTTGTAAGAACTTCAAGCAAGAAATCTTTTCCCTTTGTGTTTGAAGAGTGCCTCACCTATTAAAGCCCTGGCAGGGGGCCTTATGTGCTACCATAATAGAAAGAAAAATTGGATTTTGTTTGTTTTCATTCTGAATGCTTAAAAATTAATAGTGATGAGGATGAATATTCCCTCATAAAAATAAAACTCGCTTTTCTACTGAGAGTATTTTGAAAAGCCTGGTGTTATTCCAGAATCATAAGTGTAAGCTGTACCTTATGCTGGCATTCATACATGTTTCTTGCTCACTTTACAGACATCCCTTGTCTGTAGGGGATTTTTTTCCCTCTCTATGTTTGTGCCTGAAGTTCTAGAAAAGCTTTTATTTTGACACCAGCTAGCTTATGGCAGAGAAATCCTCAATTTTCCATTGTCTGTTTACAAGAGTACAGCTTAGCAGCTCCGATGTGCCCATCTTAATTTGTGTGCCCTTGGGACCTGCCTCCAGAATTTGTTTGAGGGTAGTTTCCATGATGGCCTCTCAGGAAATGGAATTAAAATTCTTACACCACCGTAAATGCAGTAATTTCAGGAACCGTCTGTGGTTTATTTTGTATGGCACTGTCAGGTTAGGACAAGCTATCTTCTCCCATCCCTTACCAGGGTCCAGAAGAACAGGAGCAAGCAAATATCTAAGTGCATAAACACTTTTAGGGAATGTTTTTGTAATTGGAAGAACCAAAAATTACATTAATAAGTCAGATTCAGAACTGAAAATGGGAAGTAATGTTTTTTTCTTAGAAAGTAAGTAAATCATCAGCCTTCAGCTGGTGTATTATTTTATTTTTTAAACCAAATATAAAAAACTGATTTGGCTTCTGCACCTGCAGAATACATGCCTGTGTGCTGATGTACATTGTGTTATTCCACACAAACATGGTCTGGTTTGTTTTTGCTGGCAATGTCTGGTAGTGGCTTTCTGCAACCTATCCCACAGGAACCACCTTTTCTGTACCTCCCTACTCCATGGTGTAACTCTTACTACAGGTTTCCCTGATCTTAGCATAGCTTACAGACCCAGTTCTCATCATTGCACTTCATATAGTTGTGCTTCATTCTCATTTTTTCATTGTCCTTGATGCATTAAAAAAAAAAAGTACGTGGCAGATAAACAGCAAGCTTGATTTATTGAATCTTAGTAAGTAATTAGGCCACAGGCCATGGAATATGAAAAGAATTACCTGGATCATTCCAATGGGATGTTGAAATGTGAAAACTATGTGGAATGTTTGAAACCAAAGCTTCAAATGAGATCCTCATCGCAAATGTCCTTTTTCTTTTCTTTTTGTGTGAGAAAATAAGAATAATATAGGCAAGAATATTGACACCTGTGTCCATTGAGTCTGTGAGCATCAGAATAATTACTGTTTTTTAAACTAAAACAGCTCCAGCCCCGTGGGATGCGTCAGCCCATCCTGAAAGGAGCTGAGCAGAAGGAGAAGGAAGGGCAACCACAGCTTATATGAATAGTTTTTCAGGGGAAAACAGCTAGTGTGGACTTCTTGGAAACTCATGGGAGCTGCTGCCAAGGAGCAGTTGTCTTCTGTCTCCTGAGTTGAAGAGATCTTCAGCTGAAGATGGGTGGTGGGATAAACAGCCCCGGTAGTGGGCAGGGGCTGATTGCTGGGGCAGCTTCAATTTGCCTCTTAGTGCAGTAATTGTAATTTAAAAAAATACCTTTTACCTCTCCACTTCTAATGGTGTGTTGCCTCCTACTATGGAATAAAAGCTAGAAAAGCTCCAATTTAATTTCAGAAGCTAATATAGGTTTTTAATTCCTCTACATCCAACATTAAAACACTTTTAAAAAAAATTAACTCAAGAGTCAATGAGAAATCATTTTGTTCCTGTGAGCAAGATGGAAATGGGTTTCTGTGCTTTGAAACTTATAGTCTATGAGCAAACAAAAATGAATCTTCAACTTGGAAAACAGTTTTATTGACATTTTCAAATGGAGTGAGAATGGCAAAGTTCCTTAAATTGAACCCGCAGAAACAGAGATACACTGTTAGTTTTAATAAGCAATTTCATTATCAGTGACCTAATAATTACTTGAAATTATATATGTAACAATGATCCTTGACTGTTACTCATTATTAGCAGCTAGTCAATGATGTGATAAGCTAAAAGTGTAAGGTGATAAGGGAGGTGGTTAATTTCAGTAGTGACTAATTTCCCATAAAGTACCCTATCTATTTATATGCTTTGCAGCAGTAAGAACAGCAATAATTTTGCACATGCTGTCTGCATCCACTGTCTCTAACACTCAATCCAAAATAATAAATAATTGGAGCTGTATGTGTCTGGAAAGCCATTAGTGAATCTTGAAACCACCAATGTGTATTAATAAAGGAGCACCCATGATCAAGAATGCAGAAAAATGAAAGGTGTAACACTAATGATTTCATTACACAATCAGAAATAACTTCTTGGTCTGTACAATGTGTTCTTAAATTTCAGTACAGCTAACACATCATAGACAAGGCTTGAATATGCATAGATGTAAACTCAAAAAATTGGTTGGCTTTGCTTTTGTATTTTTGAGTGTCCCAGGTGTTCTTTCAAATATTTGCTCCTGACTTTCATCAGCAATCCAAGAGTAGGTCAAGACTGAATTTGACTGCCACGAGGACTTTTAAAACAGACATAGAAACATAGAATTATTTTGGTTGAGAAAGACTGTGTCTGCTTATAACTTAAGGTGTATGCTGCCATCTGTGTTGGTGTATCTGTGAATTGCAGGACTGAGGTGGTGACTGAGGTGTCAAGGTCTGTAACCCAAGTCCTGGGGCAAGGTGATTGCTTTGCATCTGCTTCTGCTGAGCCAGACCTTTGAGCTGTGTCTTTCTAGCTTGGCACTACCAGAAACACATCTTGCTAGGAGAAATGCTGGCAGGGATTACAACAGCACGTATCACTGCTACTCAACACTGAGTCTCCAAATACAGTTTCACTTAGCTGGCAGTGCTAGCAGTCTAACTGCTCAGCAGAGGACTCTGCACACATTGATTTTTTGGGTTAAAATTTGAGTGTTTGCTTGGTGTCCTAGGGACATCTGCCACAGTGAAGAACTGGCTCCAAAGCACTTTTGGGTATATGGGGTTGTGCCTGGGAGCAGACAGACATCCATGTGTCACCACAAGACAGCTGATTGCACCCTCCTAGGAAGAGGCTTTGGTCCTGTATCCCAGGCCCATTAAGTATCCTAAATGACTTTCCCTGGGAGGTGTAATTACAGTGTAGGAAAAGTTCCTTTTAATCCTTTGGCCCCCTTCAGAACCCTGTCTTCATTATTTGCCAAGCCTATACAGGAGGAGTAGGAGGACAGGATCAATACCCATCAGCTCTTGTGGGCCATTCCTCAGATAGCCACAAGCTCTGAGCCTAACCCAGGCTTTCTCATTTAGTGGTCTAACTAGGTGTAATTAAATTTAGTATCATATATAGAAGCTACTAGCTTTTGTCTGTCTAAAGATTTATCATCTTAATAAGAGTATACTAATAATTTCATTGAGTTTGCCTTAGCTCAAAAGGTTTTTGCTAATCAGAACACTGTTTGCCCACTTGGTAAATTACCTCTGAAAGCGCAGGGTAATAATTGTAAAGAACAATAATTTCTGTGACTTGAGTGGAGATGGCCAATTACTTAATAAACTCTTCATGTGGAGAGGGACTCTCTTTCTAGGCATCTGCTAATACCCTCAGGTTAAAACTACTGAAATTCTCAGTCTTTGGCAAATTAGGTATAGGAAATGAATGTTATTATGAATAAATGAGAATAATATATACAGGAGTGGCTATATATGATAACCATCTAAACTGGAAAAGGTTGAGATATGATGCTTAACTAAAAAGCTGTTTTTGTCTTGGTGTGTTAATCCATAATGTGTGTTTAATTGAGCAAGGGAAAACCATCATATGAAATCTTTTCCTTTTCAGAGAAAAACAGCTTATTGCATAAAAACGGAGAACATGGCAGAAGTTTTATTTCAGGAGGCTTGTTTTATGAAAACACCAATTTCTTTCTATCAAAAGTTAGAAAAAGGGAAGCTTTTTATTTATTTTTTTTTTTTCAATTGTGGCCAAGTGAATGAAAGAATTGAATCTCTGAAGTTAACACAGGTGTTTTGCATGTTTTCAGAGAACTAGGCTTCTAATGCATCTATGTAATTTTCCTTTTCAAAAAACCCACCTATGCGTTTATTTTTATATGAAATAGAAAAATGTCAGGAAACATTTGTCAAGTGTTCAACCGAATCATGTACTCAATTGCTAGCTGCAAAATTTATATCTTTAAAGAATCATTAAGGATAATAGCTTTGTGCTTGCTTTTTTTTTTTTTTTTTTTTTTTTTTTTCCCTGAAATCAGTGTAAAATGCTAATTTAGAGCAAGGATGTGGGGAATCTGACAAGTCCAGATATACAAGCAAGATACTGGTATCATAAATATCAATTACTGGCACCACAGTGGACCCACAGTGTTTTTAGCTGCTGACTACCATGTGACAGACCTGCTGTGTGGGGTCTTGGAGACCCTCTCTGTACCCTCTCTATTGATGGTTTCTCTCATTTCTGAGCAAACTTTGCTCTGCCTGCAGCCCCTGCTCTTGTCTCAATCCCTTGCCAATGGGTTGAGGTGTCTCTGTGTGGGACTTCCAGCTTTGAGCCACACCAGGCTATGGGATAACACCCCCTCCTCCCTGCAGCCTGGCCTGGGGCTTTCTGCAGCTCTTTGGAGCAGTGAATAAATCCATTAAACTGCATGGGCTTGTTTAAAGTATTCCCTGAGATAATTTTATATAAGAATTTCTCATGGCAGTCATAATAATAACAGAGTAAAAATATAATTACTTGTTTCTTCCTCTCCTTAGCATTCAAAACAGAAAGGAACAATAATGCAATGGTATCATTATAGGGTTTTTTTGGCATGTGGCCTCTGCGGAGAGAATGGTACTGACAGTAGAACCCAATGTGTTTGCATGTTAATGTAGCAACAAACAATGATTCCAACAAAAAAATACATTCATATTGATTAAAATTAGCCTTTCAAGAACTTTCTAAGAAACCTGTTTCAGACACATTGGGTAACTTCAGCTTCTTCCTTCAGACTGAAAAATGCTTCCCTCACCACAAAACCAATGAAATAATTCATGTTTGAATTCCAGTAATGATCTCTAAGTGATGAAGAACATAAATTGTGTGAGAAGCTTGAGGAAAAATAGCTAAAACTGACATGAAACAGTGGTATAGCTGGACATATGCTATCCAAGGTGCAGTCCCTACAGAGAGTCCCTGAGAAAGAACAACTGATTCTACAAGAGAGGAAGCACCTAATGTTTGTAGGATTTGGCTTCTGGCCTCACACACATGAGATCCATCTCAGCTTTGTGTTACGCATTCCAGACATCTCCCTTTTGTTCTTGTTGGGGGCAGTTTTGTGCCAGAAGGGTAGAGGATGACACCCCTGGAAGATCTGTCCATTGCATGTAGGATAACTCTTAATGCAAATGTAACTTGTTTCTGTTCATTGTGAAGAAAGAAGATGATTCCTGTCATTTTTAGTATCCTTTTTTTAAGTGTAAACCTACGTGCTGCCTTTGGGTACTCACTTCATGTTTCTGAGAGCCAAACCTTGATGTCTTTGTGCCTGCTGAGATTCTGCCTGTGGGATTTTGCATGCAGAGATGCAACAAGATGGATTAGGATGGGGTACAGAGTCAGCAACTCTCTAAACAGCAATGTATCAAAGGAAGATCTTGTGGGAGGAGGAGCAAAAGCACAAAGTATTGATGCCTGGTCAGCCAAGCATTTGAGGCATAAATTTAATAGGATGTTGTGAGAGCTTTGCAGCTAGACAGAGAAAGACTGTAACAATAAGCCAGAAACAAGATAAGCTATCTAGACATCAATAACATTTACTACATGAAAGATCTAACAAAGAAATACAGTAGATTAACAGTAAAAAGCAAGGATGTTTTTTAGGTTTTTGTGTTCTTTTCCCTAGGCTTTGTACTCAATGAGCATCTATCTCATCTGTGTGTGCAGTAAGAATATCACTGTATTAAAAAAAAATAAATTAAACTTGCAGCTTCCATTTGTGAATTGAAGAATGTCTGCAGAATAGGCAGCAGTTGCCTTAAAAAAAAAAAGTACAAAAATTAGATCAATTATTAAAGAGGATGTGCTGAACTCTAGATCATAAGTCTCATGGCTGAAAAATGTAAATTAATTAAATTGTAGTGCCACCTCCACACAGCATCATCATGGCTATTGTAATTAAGTATAGAATTGTTATGCACAATATAACTATAAATTGCTGGAATGATAATTAAAGTTCCTTTTAGTATAATGCATACCTAGAATTTAATCTGCTCTGCATGTGAGTGGAGTGAAGTAGTCATTGGTAGAGAGCCTCTAATTAATATTATAATATTGGGCAATTAACACTTTGATATTAGACATGCGTAAAAAGCAAGAGCATCCTCCTGTAAGAAAAAGCTCAAGAAAACAGTAAAAACCAGCATAATAGACGAGATTTTCAGTGAGAGTTTTTCTATGGATGTTGAAAACCAAGTCAAAACCAGTCAGTGTGTCCTCTTCCCTCTTCAGAAGCACCTGCAAAAATAATCCCAATTTAGAAGGGATTCCCTTTCCCAGGTCTCTTAGTCTTGTTGAATGACATGATTCATTGCAATGTCATTAATTCAGAATGATCTTGAATCAAGCTCAAAAAATCATGTTTGACTGTGCTCTGTTGTGTCTTTGCATTCATTAACTCAGTTCTTATGGCTCCCAGGTGCCAGGGCTGGGGATGGACCTTCAGCACCTCATGGCATGAGGGCTGAAAGTGGCTTCAGTCCAGATCTATTTCCCACTCTGGGTATAAAGCAGGAGTTTGGAAGTCAATGAAGAGCCATTAAGCAAAGGACTGGGAAACAGGCCTCACAGAATAAAATCTTCTACAGAATTTTAACTCAGTAAAGGGGAAACTCAGTAAGTTAAAAGCTCAGTCCAGGTGCACAGCTAAATGCTGCTGTGAAGCAGCACGTAGTGGGTAGCTGTACCATAATTAACCTTACACTGCTAGTACATCCTTAAGGAAAATAAGCAGCTACACAATGATAATGCTTTCCTCCCCTTAGCCAGGCTGTCATGACATCTTTTTCATTCATGCAAAAGCTTCAAACCTTGAGCAGTGCTTGCGTGGATGCCAATGCTTGGATGATGTGAAGCAATGCAAAAGTTCTGTTGCACTCACCTTTTTTACAGGATCGTTGGCACAATTGCTGCCTTGTGCATTTGTGCATGGAACCTTTACAAGATGCCAGTTTTGATAAAAATGAGAGTTGACATTGTTAATTTCCTGTTGCTGCAGTATTGGATTCTATGAATCAAGTGGCAATGGTTTTTTGAACAAGACTTGTGAGTTTCATAGAATCATAGAATTAGCCGGGTTGGAAGGGACCTCAGAGATCATCAAGTCCAACCCTTGACCCACCGGAGCAGTTGCTAGACCATGGCACTGAGTGCCACATCCAGTCTCTTTTTAAATGCCTCCAGGGACGGAGAATCTACCACCTCACCGGGCAGACCATTCCATTGCCTGATCACCCTCTCCGTGAAGAAATTCTTTCTAATATCTAACCTAAATCTCCCCTGACACAACTTAAGACTGTGTCCTCTTGTCTTGTTGAAAGTCGTCTGGGAAGAGTCCAACTCCCACCTCGCTACAGCCTCCTTTCAGGGAGTTGTAGAGAGCAATGAGGTCTCCCCTGAGCCTCCTCTTCTCCAGGCTGAACAGCCCCAGCTCTCTCAGTCTCTCTTCATAGGGCCTGTGCTCGAGTCCCTTTACCAGCTTGGTTGCCCTAAACCAGGTTGGTTTCAGGCAGTCATTAAGACAAATACTAGAGCAGAGGGCACCAGCCATCTTTTAAGATTATTTTAAGTATGTTTTTGTGAAGCAATTGGGATAACAGTGTCAGTCTCTTAGGGATAGTGCATATTGATTTTTAAAGCTATGTTTATTCAATATTTAGCTGTCCTTCTCATGTGTGAAAGATTCAGGGGCATTAGAAATATGGGTCCAAGTGTTCATCCTGAGGTAGTCTAGAAGTGAAAATCATACTTCTTGTACTTGAGCTGGCAGCAGTATTTACTTTTTCAATCTGTCTATCCTCAAGATTTTTTTTCAGTCAGAAAAAGCAGTGAAAAAAAGTCAACCTGATCTCTTCTGTTATATTTTGACTGCTTTTCCTGAATATTCTTTTACTGCTTATTTGGCTTCTAAAATGTCAAAACCAAAGTGACTTTTCAACTTTAGTTTCTTCTTCAGAGCAATTTAGTTGAAAGGAACATTTCTTTCAGTAGTTTATCTTCCCAGACCATGGCTACTTGTCTTTCGGATTAATGTTATATTCTGAATATTGCAGTCATTTAGAACAACAACAGATTTTGTAAAGAATGGGTGATATCTATTGTGAAATTCCTGCTTTTAAACTGGGGTGAGGAGCCAGGATAAGGTATTTAGTGGTGTGTCCACAGAGAATGTGGTGGCTTGGCACAATGTGATGAGTTAGAGGAGTGAGACATATTTGCAGGAAGCTGGAGAAAGGCTGAGTGTGCAGGAGTTGCTGCTGCCTTCTCTTTGGCTCTGTATGCTCTTGCTCAGTGGGTATGTGCTCTGGCTTCACCCAGTGTTTCCCCAGATGAATGAGAAAAGTACCTGAAAACTGTGTTATCTAATTTCCATTTATGTAGTTATTCCTGCACAGGAGCAATTAACTGGTTGGGTTTCAAAGCTTTTCAACCTTCAAATAGCTGCCAGCATCTTCCCTTGCTGGGGAGTCTCCTATCCTAATAAATATGTAGCTTATGTGAGTGACACTACTGGATCACACTGGGCTCTGGAACTGGATCTTCATTATTTTTTTAGGTGTCTCTGCTGGATGTTTAAGAACAGATCTTTTCTAGACACTTGGCCACCTCTAGGATTTTTAAGATGCTAAACTCAAGAATTCTAAAAAGGAGATGTCCAAGTGATGATGTAGAAAATATTCATCCAGCTTTGGCTAAAATTCAGACGTGCTGCTGCTTCTTCATTTTCAGTGCTATGATAGAGATGTATTTAAGTCTCTGACTGTTATTGGAATTTTTAGGGCACAACACAACTTTAGCCTTCAGTAATGCTGTGAAGTGTGGCAGCTGTTCAGAAGGGATGGGATTTGTTCTGCTAAAAATAAGACTCCAAGTCTTGGCTTATAAAAGTTTGATGATTTGCCCATGAGAAAAAAGAAAAATCATCTTATATGGACAATTCTTATCTGTTTTATTTACTGGTGTACACACACAGAGCTTCATACTGTCAGTTCATCAAATTTACACAGAATCTTAAGATGCAGTCTCAGATATAGATACAAATAGTCCCACCTTTGCTCTGCTTTTTGCCTTTACAGCCTTGTGAATTAATCTGGTTCTGCTAATAGGAACTGAAGATTTCTGCTTAAACCAGTTCATATCCTCATCAAATATATTATCTGATGAATTATTTCTGTTTATGTTTGTTTTCATGTACCATCAAGTTTCCTTCCAGCAACTTCACTTTAATAATTGTGCCTGAGTTATACTAGTCATAAATAGTCAGTACTAGTAGTCAAAGTATAATTTTGAATGTTCTAAAAACTGTCATTTTGGGTAGAAGTGGCAGAATTGAAGGTGCAGGAAGTTATTTTTCACTGGCATGCTCTCAGTTATTATCTGAACATTTACACTAAATTATTCTTCAGCAGAAGCCTGAAATAGATAACTTGAGATCAGCCTCAGCTATTTCAGTTTCAGACTGAACAGATAAAAAAGAGTCTGGGGTTGTTAAAAAACAAAAATTGTGATTTCCTCAAATCAAAGACAGGTGGGCTGAATAATTTTCCACTAGCTACTAAAGTGCATAGGGTTATTTTGCACCCACTCTTCTTTATGATCCCTCCCTACCCCCTGCCATTTGTATTCTGATATTGTTTTGGATTGTTCTTACGGAGAGTTGCCAGGTTTTGCTTTGAAAGTGCCTTTTCTGTAGGAGTAGGAACCACTCTGGGTAGTGATTCAGTTCACTCTGATGATCCAGCAGACATAGCCTAGTGTGTGGGTGTCTCCCTCTGGTAACTGGTCCAACATTGGTTTAAAAAAAAAACAAACAAAAACCATGTAGTTCTAAGAAACTATGAAATTAATTTTGCATTTGCAGGAGTTATGAAGTTTATATAAAAAAAGCTAGTTTATTATTACATATTTTCAAGTTTTAATATGCTAAAGTGTTTATAAATATTTTCAATATTATGGAAGGAACAGATTTATGCATCTGACTACAGCTTGCTAGCACTCATTTTAAAAAGAAAAAGGAAAACTCAAATCTTGGCATAATAATGCTCAAATATTTTAAAGGACATGATAAGAATGGATTAAACTCTCTTATAAGTTCCTTTGGAAATTCAAACAAAATTCAAGGGTGTTAAAAGTAATCAGAAGCAAGCAGCTGTGGTGGATCAGCGTATTGTGTGGTTCAGTCATGGACTGACTGGGAAAAAAACCTAGAAAAATTTTCTTAGCTAACTGTGTCTGCCTTTTTCCTCCCACCCTTGTTTTCACAGTACCTTGATGCATAGTTCTTAGCTCAGTCTGAGGGCAACAAAAGTACATAAATTCTAATTCAAATGGCCATAGCCTGTGGGAGTCCTTGGTGTCTTGAGTTCACCTTTCCCTTTTTCTTGTATTATTAATCTCAGAGATGACTTTGAAACCACATAATTTTTTTTCTTTAAGTTACTGTAATAAATTTAATATTCACAGAGGAGCCTAGATTGATAGCCCAGAGAAAAAACTTATTTATGATCCAGGTAGTTATAATACAGGTTGGGATGAATATTGTAATTGCCATGCTCCTTGAATTTGAGGACTTCTGTCTCTAAATGGCTCAACTGGAATCCAATCTGATTCTTCATACCTATCCATAAGTAAGAAAATGAGTCAGAGACTTGAAGATGCATTGTAGACAAAATTCCAGTTTGTCAGCTTCCAGCAGAGCACATGGCACAGCTGCCACCAAACTGGGGGGATGGTAGTAGCTGTCTGGAACTAATGCCCTTGGTGTGGAAAAATAAAAGGAGTCCAAGAGCTGTTATACCTCAAAATGGGCTAAAATGCCTATTGAGACCTGGAATTGGGTCTTGAACATCAGAGGTGCCACGAAATCCAAGCTGCACTTATATTTTTACACTGGCAACAGCAAGGCAAGGCAGTGCTAGGAGGTCACCTGACATCTCTCTGCACCTTTGCCAGGACATTTTTAGTGTAATTATTCTTTTCCTGTCTGGTTACACTTTTTAAAGTAACAGATTAAAGCACAATAGGCTTTTCCAGTTGTTGCACCTCATCAGAAAAAAAGTGGCCTTAGGTGATGCATCCCCATGTTAAAGCCAGCCTCTTGTGCTGAAGGAGACTGAGATGAGAGCTCATGTTTCTGTTTTCCTTCCTTGCTATTGTTCCCACTTGATCTGCTAATAAGAATTCATGATGTTATAAACTGTAAAAGTGCCATTTCCCAGAAAGTTTGTCTGTCAATGGATTTTTTATTATTTTTCTATTTTCTTTTAATCCATTGAGATCTTTCAGATGTCAGTTATGTGGATGTAAGGTTAAAAGCACTTCCCAGGAAATTAATACATTGCATTGAAATTTGTCTTTGAATAGCTTGATACAGAGTAGCTTATGCCTTTTTTTTTGCTTATGGAATGCTCTGGAGAGTCTAGAATGAAAAAATTAAATTAGAACATGAGTCACACAGCTTGAACTTGGTCTTCTTCAGCACATAATTTTACAAAAGTGTGTTCAGTGGTACAGCAAGAGGCATATCTGTGCATTAACCACTTATGGTATGCAGCTTGCAACAGCTATCTGCTCAAATCCCTTTTCCTTTTCAGTGTGGCCAATCTGAGTCTAAAATATTGATAAACAACCTCTGCTGATAAATTAAGACTAAAAGAATAAGCAGAGGAATGAATGTAAGCATTAAATTTCCCAGACATTCATGCTGCATGTGCTCCTCTTAATAACAGAATGATGGGGAACATTACAAATCCGACACGTGCATTCATTGTTTTCAGGTGATGTGAAGGATAAAATTTTTATGCAGGATAGCACAGAGATGATGAAAATGTACTCCCAAACAACTCATCTATCCATAGACTGTTTACTCGCAGTGTGTTGCGGTCACTTATGTGGCCACAAATACAGCATCCTGCATTGTGTTAGTCTCATCTGAATGTGTTGCTGAAGATAATGTTTCCAGGGGCAGAGTAGAAATTCTTTTGCTGGTTTTTGTAGTCAAGGAAGAACCATTTCAAAACAGCTCTCATCCAGTGTTTCAGTGTTCAGAAGGTATTCTCTGGCAATAAGGAAGAAGGGTTAAGAAAAAAGTCCTTGTTTTCTGTCTGCTCTTCGTTATCACCTCTGTACTCTAACAAAAAGGAAGAGCTTTGTGAACTGCAGTGGCTCATGGAAGAGATATTTTCCTGTCACATGGCTTCTGAGATGATGGCAAGGCCAACTCACATCTACATAGGAACTGGAAGAGCATATCCAGCCCTCCACCCTGGTCAAGGGATAGTCTGCCAGTCATGGGACAATGAGAGTCCATCCATGATGGAGCAGTAGCTTGATACATCAGAGCAGACTTTAAAGCAGCTCATTCTGGTACAACAAGCATGGAGCACAGCATCAAGGAGCTGAGGAAAAGCTGTGGAAACCTGTGTAAGGTTGAAGATGTATACTCAAAGCAGCAAGCTAGAATGAGGTCTGTGTCACTGTAGGTGTGTTGCTATTGGTACTCAAGTTGGATGTTTAAAAGCTGCTTAGATGATTTGTATCTTTGTTGTTGGCTCCAGGGTAGACATATGCAGAGACAATAGTTCCAACTTTATCTATGTCACTGTTTTCAAGTAAGCATACGGTAGAAAGAGAAAAATAAGCAGTTTCTAGAGCTGGGACAATTTATCCATCTAGTTAAGAGCATTTGGTGAAGTTTCACATGCAGTTCTCCTGGGTGCATGTTCTAGGCTGGCTTTAGACAGAAGCAATTCAAATGACTGCTGCCACATGCTGGGGGTGAGAGGAGGACCCCGGTATCAGCAGATTGGCCAAAGGATGCTCAGGAAATCTTTACATCTGTGGATGGGTGTCAGGAGGATGCTATCACCTGGTTTGCTGAACTCTATAATCTGTTACCATCTGTGAACAGAGCTCATGTGGGCTCTCTTGAGGGCTCAGCAGTGCCTGAGATCTTGGGATGTTAAAATATAAGAAAGGGAAGTGAGATATCAGAAAAATAAGGCTTGGAAAAGGTCAGAGGATTAAGTCTTTAAAGGGGGAGGACTCTCTGCAAATCTTGTTTGGTAAACCTGTACTTAAATAAAACACCCCTTTTCTGAACCCATCTCTGGCACAACAGAATGATCTGGGAATGTCTGCTACCTTACCCTTCCTCTGTAAATTCACATGAAAATTTCCTCTTAAAAGCCAGCAGTTGGCAGGTTCTGCAGCCTCCAGAAACACCTTGTAGTGCAAATGAGGTCTGTGATCAAGTTTGTCAGAAACAGAGAGGAGTTTTCTGCAGTTATTTTCCTGTGTAGGGACAGTGGCTCTGAAGGAACATAGACACACTCAAAGTAAATAAAAAGATTTTGTGTCAGATGACTGCTGTGGAGAGCACATGTTATCACAGCCACAGTAATGAAAAGATTTGTAAAGACATTCTGCCCCCTGCTTCTAAAAATCTCAGCTGCCTTGCGTTCTTGTGCTGTGGTTTCCAGGTTCCCAGAGGCTGCTCCCTGACATTCCTCTGCCTGCCCAGAGATGCTGCTGTTTTTTGCAGATATGAGAGGAACCATCAGAGATCCCTTGATCATCTGCTGTTTGGTGTTAGATCAGGGGAAACCTTATTTCCAGTGCCCATTTGACCTCCAGCTCTTCCTGGCTTTGAGCCAGCCCCTCTCCCAGACCAGTGGCCAGGCAGTGCTATGTCCTAGATATAGGTAATTTTGCTCTCTCATATCTCTGTCTCACTTTCTTTGCCCATTATATGTTCAGCCAGCCTATGATCTCCAATGGATTGAGTAGTCCGACTTTCAGAGAAGTTAATTAAACTCACAGCCTTAATGCTACTTCAATATTTTCTGTTTTGATTTGATTTCTTAATGTATGTAGTTGTTTCCATCAAAATGCCAGCATTTGGTGTAATTTCAACACAGCAGTGTCTGATGCTTAGATTATCAAATGACTGCAGTATCACAGATGCTACAGTTTCACGTAGTTACAGCAAATACTTTGGTTCTTGACCCATGTAAATAGTATTTCATACATCTGTGAGGGCAGGGAATCACTTCTTTTTACCACAAATAAAGATACATTGCAAATCTAAAAAAACCCACCAAAATAAATTTTTGTACAGTTTTAAGTTTTACTTTTCTTTGGAGATCTCAAGAGGCTACTCTGAGATTGATGCTGTATATATAGCAAGTTCTGATCTGAGACCCCTATGAACTGTATAATGATATGGAGATAGAAATGAGTATTTTTGGTATCTTATCTGCAGTGAACCTGCTAATTGGATCCTGTAAAATGTGTCCATGGTGTTTTTCCTTGCTTCCCTGCTGTGAGTTTTGTCTTTTTAAAATGCTGTTTCAGCATATTCTTTGCTAATAAGGTTAACTGTTTTTACATCATCTTAGCAAAATGGAATGTTGGAATTATATGACTAAAAATCTATATCACTGTTTTTCATTTTCATTATTACTCTTTCATAATTAAGCAATAAATATAAGCTCTGCTGATGTGTTTGATTACGTCAAGATTTCCTGCACACTGCATAGAATGAGAGAGTAAGTGGAATAAGACTCCAGCTACCCTTGGAAAAATATAAAATTAATCTTTCAGTATTTTTCTGCCTTATCCTGAACTTGTTCTGAGCTTTTTTATGGATTGTGGAGGACCCTTGTTGCACTAATAGGTGAAGTAAGAGCTGATGTAGGCTGCATGTTTTCCCAGTCAGTAAAATATGTGTCTGGAGATGTTTCTATGATGGGCGATAGCAAAGAAAAGGAGTTTTGAAGTACCACTTCTCACAAGGGTGAAAATATCATCTTCAATATATGCTCATTTCAACAGAAAGGTTGTGGATTGAACAGTGGCTTTAGGCCAAGTGTCCTTTCCTTTGTGTCACCCAGGAGATGAGGAACGTGTTGGAAGGTACCGGGGCTATGACCCCACTGGAGATCTGGGAGAGAGCTGAAAAAACTGTAGGTAGGAGCTAAGGTTAGGGGAGTGTGTGAAGGTTTGTTGAGCAGATCCAGGGTGAATTGTGCAGAGAAGAGAGCTGAAATGTGGAAGCAGGTAGGATGGAAGAGGAGAACAGGGCAGGGGTGATGCTGGGATTAGGGAGGCTCCTGAGGTGGTGAAAACATAAGTAACAGGAGAACCATCTCCTGCCCACCCACATGACATTGTGAGAATTGTTCAGTCATCATCTTGGGACAGCTTGTTCAGGTGATTTAGCACATCTGGTAAATCTGATCTTGGCATTCAGTCCCTGTTCCCATCCTTTGCCTCTGTTTCTTTCTTGGTTGCTGCCTGTGTGTGTGTTGCTGTCCTGTCTGAAGTCCAGGGACTTGTTTGGGGTTTTTTGCTGACATCACAATTTGTTTTCATCAGCCTTTTTAAAACTGGCCTTGAGTGTAGAGTCGTTTTAGGTCAAGAGCATGTTTGCAAAAATATCAGTGAATTTATCTGTTTAATTAGAGTTGGATGTTGTTATTTGGCATTTTTGATGGCAAACTGCCTCTACTTACCTTTTCAGTGTCACAGCAACGAAGAGATGATGTGGTATGATTAAATTCTGTTGACAGTGTAAATCTTGTAGCCATCTAACAAACGTATTTCCAGACATTTTTCTAAGGAAAGGGGAAGAAAACATCTGCTTTTCCTTCTGCCTTGAGTTTCTTGAAGTTCAGTATAATAGAAAGGACAAAATTATGTGAGCAGGGTAATGTCAAACCCCACTGTTTGTTCCATGCAAGAAGAGGAAGAAAAGAAAGTTACAAAAATAGTACTCTGAAAAATGAATTATCTGTTATTTAAAAGAGATGGTGTGAGTCACAGGGAGATGTAATTTTGTGAACAGGTGCAGTGATTTCTGTAATGCAGAGAACTAACGAGGACTGGGGAGCCTACCTTGGTCTGAACAACAACACTAAATTGCTACACACTGTGCTGAGTACTCTGGAAGTACAAAGCAATGGTCTGGAGTTCCAGGAGATTTTCATCTCCTAGATGATCTTTGGAAATCATTTCACATCTCCATGCTTCTGTTTCACCATCTGTAAGACAGACAGAATAATAAAAAAATTGCATTCAAAGCTGCTGATGAAAGTTGGGTGGCAGCATTATTTATCACATTTAATATACTTTCTGTGCAACTTTATTCATAATTCTGGCTGTAAACTGTTGTCAGAGCTGCAGGAGGTCTTTGCTGCTCCTGCATAGATTCTCTGTGCCAACTTTCTGCTTATCATCATTAGGAGTGGGAGACATCTTCCCATCACCTTTTATATAAAAGGTCTGCTACCATGGTACAGCATTACAATCAGACTTTTATGCTTATTCTTGTCTGTTTAATTTATCTTTTCCCCATTACTAGCATGATTTCTCCATTTCATAATAATTGTGTCATCATAACTAGGTAAATCCACTGCCTGCAAGGGTGCTTCATTTTGATTTTATGTGGGCTCAGAAGATGTAAGAATGGGGAAAAAATCCCCACCCATATTGCACTGTTTTAGTAAAACAGTCTCTTAAAAGCTTTATGCCTCTTCTGGGAAAAGTAATGTTTTTTCTGCTTTTGATTTTCAACATTTTGATTAGTTGATTCAAAGTTGTATTTGTAATTGAGAAAAAGAATTTCAAATTCTGCTTGTTGCTTCTGTCTATTTACAATTTAGTCCTTTTCTTTCCAAACAAGCCTATGTTTGGCTTTTAAGATGTAAAGGTCTGTGATCTTTCTGACTATCAAACTGTTTCAGTGAAACTTCCAAGTGGGACCAGCTGCTCTGCTGATAATCACAACTTTTCTAACAAGATGGACAATAACTGAATTAATTCTGAATTAATTCTGTGTTCTTGTTAGTTACAAAGATGGATTTAAAAGTGCTATTTTTGAAGACTAGGTCTGGAACTTTTTCCACAGTTCTTTCCAGATTAAAAAATTAATAATAATTGAAATAATGTGGGGGTTTTTTTAAGTATCAGGCCATGGAGTTTCTTACAATGTGTCTTGTTACATTCTTCTCAGAGGTAAAAAAAAGAAAAAAAACCTAATCCTTTCTTTGGAGGGGAGGAACTCCATACTTTCAATACTTTTCTGGAGGTGCAAAAATGACTTCGTTTATGTCCAATAAAAGGTGTGTGTGTAAGGGGGTTTGCAACCAATAAGATCTTATTTTTGTCTTCTTGATACACATATAACTGCATTCACTCTCACAGTCCATTTAAACTTCTGGCATTGGATGATTTCCCTCAGGGGAAGAAAGGGATTTCAGGCCTGCACAGAACATTGTAAGGGATTGGTTTCCCCAGACACTCTGCTTACTATGAAATTGTAATAGTGTGTTTATTAAGCAGTGTGTTGTGCAGAATATGTAGTTTGCATCACAAACCCCCTTATTAATGAGGTTTGAGGTCCTAGGTCCAGGTTCTTAAAGGTATTGTTGTGTTGCTCCACTAAGCATTGCAACAAATAGAGAATTAGGACAGTAACTGGGTAATTGTTTTTGTCAGGGTGTTGTGACTTTGCCAGAAATGCCATCCTTATCCTAGTTCAATACCAAAAATATGGAACTCTGTGTGATTCCACAAAATATTTACATATCGGGGAACTCACCATCTTAGGATGAAAAGCTCTTTAATCTTAAACACTTGTGTAATACTCCAAATGTTGCAACATTTCCTAAGACTGTGCTATTATTCCTGCTTTTATCATATTTGCTGGTAGAGACAAAAGCACTTGCCATAATACAGGATTTGTTTGTAGAAAATTGCACTTAAAGAAAAGGTTGATTTGTGTGGTAATTTGTCACTCTCCAAGATTTTTCCATTACTCTCAGAAATCTTCTGGGAGATGTGAATCACTGTCTCTTCCACTCTGGGTGTCATAATTCCTGAATCTCTTCTGATCTGGGACTAACACTGCAGGACTGCTTTGTGTCTCAGTATTATATGTGTAATGAATGTAATACATTACAGACACGTTGAATTAGATGCTACAGTTTGCATTGTTTAGGCTGATATTGATGCTCATTTTTAAATTTTATTTACTACTTTGGAATCTTGTTAAAACTAACTGAAAAAAAAATTCTCGTTGCTTAAATTGGAAAACAGAGGCAAATCTGAAGGAGCAGACTTTTAACTTCAGTGCTGAAATGTCAGACAGCAGTTGGAGATCCTCAGTCCCAACCTTTCATTTGGCATGACTTTGCCTGGCTTGTTGAGATTGATGAGATAACAGCTTGAGACAGGGAGAGTTTTGTGACTTTCCCATTTTGCTTTGTCTCTCCTGTTTATTTGAAAGGTAGTGAAAACCTCATCTAGCACTTTGCATCAGTTGTGCAGAAATTAATTCTTTGGCTTTGCATTTAAAGCATCCTGTCATTCTATTGCATGGTTTTATTATTTTTCTGTAGATTTTGAGCTTGGACTGTGCTAATGCAGATGACATCAAGCAGAAAGTACTGCTCAAGTTCATCAGTACCAGTTATCTGAACTGTAAACTTGCAAACATCACTCCAGTGGAAGCTCTGTTGTATGTGCAGTATGGGTATGACTCCACTGCCTTACTGGCTGTAGCTTCCCAGATCAACAGATCCAAATGATTCTGGGTCCTAGGTAAAATTTGTAGCTATGGCTGTTTGCATTTAATCAAAGAAATTAGAGATACATTGCAAAATCATTATAGAAGTGGGTAGTTTTGCCCAAGGTAATGCCTTGGCCTCTGAGCAAAGCAGAGATCAAATTCAAATATCTGAAAGAGGTAAAAGAGAGAACCTTAAATAAACTTTTCGCAGTTCCTGCCTTTTGCTTAGTGCATGGGGCATATTGCTGAATGTTTTCAACTACTCGTAAAACACTCAAGCTACAGGTTGCAGAAATTTGAACAGAATCTCTACTGAGGGCTGTTTTGGTGCTTTTGTAACTTCTGAATGTCAGAGGTGCAGTTTTGAACCTGTGGGTCAGACAGTGCCCCTGTGAATGTGGTGAGGAATTAGAAGGAATTAATCTAAAAGGATCTTTAAGGACTCAAAAGATAGGCAGGGAAAAGGAACAGGATTTAAACTATTCCCATGTATGTACAGAAAGCTTCAAGGGGAGCTTGCTCCACCAGTCTGAAACCACTGATCTGGAAGGGAAGAGTTTTGTTATTCAGGCCTGAAGAACAAAAAGCTTCAGCAGTTAAAATGTTAAAAGGCCAGACTGGGACAGATGCAGACACAGCATCCTGTGTTACTATACCCTCTGAAACTGACTCCATAACTGATCATCTCCAAGCTTTTCAGCTTCTGGGCCATTCCAGGAATTTAGATTTGCTCTGCTGGTTTTAAATCTGTGAGCAGGTATCTCATTTTTTAATTCCTCACTCCTGGCCCTTCTGTTCTCTACTGTGTTAGTCTGAAGTCCCTAAGTAGGAAAAAACAGTGGTCCACAGATGGATTTCTTCAAGTTTTTTATGTCACAAGGCACAGAGAAGCGTGCTTCTTACGGAAGCCATCTCCATGTCATACTGAGGGTGTGAGCACATGCAGATATCTGAGCTGGAGGCTCTATATAATTTTATATTGTAATATAGCATATTATTATCACAGTATACTGTGGATCACTAGTATTACTAGTATTACTGAAAGGGAGGTGCTGCTTTTATATGGTTTAGACTCACTTAAGGCAATCTCATGGCCAGCTATTGCTATGGATGGACATAAATGTTTTAATGCAACCAAAGACTAAGCTTCTGTTTCCTTGCCTTTCTCCTTAGTTTATTTATTCAATACTCTACAATGCACATCTCTATTCTATTTTTAAAAAACTTAGGAATGAATTTCATGGGTCTATAGTTTTAGCAAATATTGACCTATGATAATGATTTTGTTGATGTAGCTTCTACTTTGAAAACAAGGCACAGCAGTCCTTCTGTGTCTACTAAGATCAGAGAGGTACTCAGTGTTCCTCCCATTCTTTGAATATAACAAGCATAAAATGGCTTCCTTATAGATGCTCTCTCCCTCTTCTGTGGCATGAAGTATTTGTGAAGTACCATGGACATTTATTGTTTTTCCATCTAACTCTAACTTTGAATTCTCCTCATCACATAAAGGAGATGCCTGATGTCATTCTTGTATAAAGGAAATCAATCTCAGAAGAATTTCAATGAAATGCTTTATTCCTCTGAGAATTTGTCTATTTGTCAACACAGACTGATGTGGTGCGGTGCCACTGCAATGCCCTTAGGTAAATTCTTTTTGGAAGCTTGCCAAATTTCATCATTTCCTTCCACCTAATAAGTAATCCCTCCCCTGCACTATGTCAAGGTTGCCAGTTTTTGGTTCTCAGTAGCACCCAGTAAGACTCAGCCAACCTGACTTTGAATATCATCTAGACTATGCACAACAGGAAAATGAATAGATAATGAGGAAAAAAACCAAACCAAACCCCCAGACTCTTCTGATTCCTTCAAAGAGAAAGCTAAGCCACATCATGGAAGAACTTTATCTCCATTTCTCCATTATAGAGAAGGGAAATGCTTAAATGCAGCCATCTGCACTGCTAATATGGAAAAAGCACCTCAGTACTTTTGTCACCTCTAAACCAACTTCATTAATAACTCCCTGATTTGTAATTAGATAATGCCTGGCTACAGTTTTCAATTTTTCCCGAAGTTATCACCTTTTGTTTCTCTTTTTGAATTTTCATTTGAATCTACACTGTTTTCATGCAGAAATTCCCCCCAAACCAAGGAAGGAAGTAAGACATAAAGTGCATTGGATATTCCATTATATAGAAGGAACAGGTGTATTTTAATTCTTTTAATGGCAATTTTTCTCAAACTGATGTATTTTCTGAGTTCTTAAATTAGCAAAAACAGGACAGGCAAAAAACCCAGACTTTGTGGAAATGGATATGGAGCTGCAATTACAGTAAAGATGGAAATTGTTTAATGTGAGTTTCCTATTTCCTGGTCAGATTGGGATATAGTTTAGTACAAAAAATGTTAGTGGGGTTTTTAAATATGAATGGCCAAATGCCAATGTCAGGAAAGTCCAACCCCATCATAAGAGCTCTGTGTGTTCTTCAAGCTCTGCAGTTTTCCATCAGCCCTGAAGAGTTTATTGTAAGCATGAGAACTGAAGGCTTGTGGAGATTTATTTACACACTGCATCCAATTGCAAGGAAGGTAGGGAAGGCCTGAAGCTATGAAAGGAACAGGACTGAAATCCTTTCTTTTCAGTTTGTCATTCAACACTTGCAACCAGTATCTTTAGGGATTTCAGCCATGCACACTGATGCACAGTCACCACGGTAGCAACTTGAGTGCAGGCTTTCACGAAGGGGATGATTCAGCTGGTAAAATTACTCTGAAATTAGTTCAGTACTTAGCATTTAATATTCTTCTCTTTTGCTCTGCAATTAACTTTTACTAATGCAATTTAATATTTTTGTAACATTTCTTGAAAGTCATAGTAGACATGATTTGAAATGAAGCTAAATCTCTTGAACTTTTCCTTATGTTAATTTGAAATGCCAACAGGGCACCAACTGCTGTGAAAATTAATGAATGAGCTACACCAGACTGTCTTTCATTTCATTTGAATGACTTCACACTTAGAGAGCATATGTGACAAACAAACTATTCTCCAACACCCCATATGATGCTGGTGCAGGAAGAATTTTTCTGCTTGTGTGGCTGTGTGGACAGATTGTTGGTCCTGTGCTTTGTAAGCACATTATGAAGTATAGCTCACATCAGAGGCAACTCCCTCAGACAGATGCTTTTTCTTTTGAAAAACCATTTTAAAAATGTATGAAATAGTAGTATGCTAAAAATATATACCAGTGTGGTAGCATTTTTCTGTAACCATGCTTTGCTCCTCATTTACAAAAAGCATCAAACATGATACTCAACTTTCTTAAGAGTGAGGGCAGTTTGTCTGTTTTATTTCTTAGATATTAGGCTGCAAAAACCATATAGTCCTTCCAAAGATCTGAGCTGTATTAACTTATGCTGTGCACAATAATTTGATTCAAAACAGCAGACCACTTTTTCCCTGACCTGAAGAGCCAGGGAAAGGGTTGGTCTCACCAATGAAGTAGGTTTCAAAGGAGAATAAGATAAAATTTCTTGAGTTCCTAGAAATGCTTATGAGCCAAAAGAAAATAAAGCCATGCGGATATGTTCTTTTCTCAGACAATGTCAGCCATGTTGTATCTTTTAAAAGCCCAATTGCAGAAACTGGACTATTTTTGCATGATGATCAGAAGTGCTGTGTTTAGTGCTTTGGTAACAACACTTTCATCAATCTCTGTTAAAATTCCCTTTGCAATTCTGGAAGTTGTATTTTGGTGTGTTTTCGGGGTTTTTTTTCTTCTTTTCTTTCAGACACCACAATATTCCTTGATTGTGTTTTATTGTCTTTCTATTTATAGCACATGCTTATATTCCACTATTGTCCTGGCACCAACATATACATGAGCTTCCTGCTTTCTCTCTTTCTTGTTGACAAAACTGAGAAATTCAGTTCTTCAGTTTTAACTGGAAATAGTAAATATACTTTTCTGTTCCACTGTTCAGAGTCTCTAATGGCAAATGAAAATAAAATCAAATTGTCTCATCAGTAAAACTGTGACAAGATGTTCATTCCTAGATGAATGATGGAATAAGCACTTCTACTTATGCTCAGATTAAATAACTGCCATCAAAGCCAATAAATTATTTTGTTATAGTCTGCATTGCAGTCACATAACGAAAAGACTAATTGGATCTACACTTGGAAAAGTGCCACTGCTATGCTGCAAAAAATTGAAACATTGACTAAAATGTGAAATAAAAGCATGGGGCAGATGTATTCTGGCAATTGTAATGTAAAGGATTCACAATTTCTTCTCTGACTCAGGCTTGATCTTTATTGACGATAATGGCAGTTGATAGATATAAGCTGCAAACTGTTTAATGGAAAGAAGATAATAGGATGTTTAAAGCCATCCTTTAGAAATGCAATATGAAGAGGCTTGTCAACAGTGAGCCCATGACAGAGAATTGGTGACGGACTCAGCTGGACACAAAGCTCTTCTGCCTTGGTCAAGCCACAGCAGACCTATTCTGTTTGCCTCACCCAGGGAATTCATATCTGAGTGTGCCTGTGCCACATTCAAGGTCGGACAAGTTTGGTTTTTTGTCATTTTCATCACTTTTCTGCATGAGTGCCATCCTTACTCAGTGCTTGTTGTCAGGCACCGAAGCGGTTTCAGACATAATTTAAGGGTATGATTTATACATCAAAACACTTGTCAAACTGAATGCTTAAAAAGTAAAATTTCGAAGTCTCAAGAGGGACATATAAACAACACATTATGGTGTGATTGCAGGACTGTTTGTTCACAAAGCTTTTCAGCTGGAGTCTGACTTGTGGCTCCATGAAGCAACAAGTGAGCAGATGATGTCTCAGTGAGACCTCGCTGGGGCCAGAGGCAGCAGCTGCCATTGCCTGGCCATGGGGAAAGATGTGCACGACTTCATGTGACAAAACTGCACTAATACAAAGTGCTTTGAATGCTTAAAACTATTACTCTGTAGGGTGTGTGGATTCTTAGGTACTGTATCACCTCTACTTAATAGATGAATTAATGGATAATTAAATAACTTACAAAACTGCTGTGAATCAGATTGGATGAGATATTCTTAATCAAAATTGTTAGGTCAGAAGTAGAAAGGGATTTAAGAACAGTTTAAACAATTTCACAATATTTTGATTGGTGTCATCGCATGTCATAGGTAGGGATCTGCAAATACGTCTTCATTAACTTTGATATTCAGGCAGTCATAGGTACTAGGATGAAATTTCATCCTCAGCCAGTGCTTAAGTTTTTTGCCTCACAAAAATAGTTTAAGCTAGTGTGCTTCCAAATTTAGAGCTTCAGGACACAGAAGAATAATAGGAAATAAAAAATTTCTGTCTCATATACACACTGATTTGTGCTCCCACTCAAATTTATCAACCTGCTAGTCTATATAAAGTTAGTTTCCATCTGTTATGTTTAACACATGAAGTTTTGTATAAGAAGAAGAGAGTGTGGTGTGATTTTTTTTATTCTCAGATTACCAATGTGCTTAGAAATGCAGTTAACTATTTTTCGTAGTGATTGTTTTGTTAGGTCACATTCTCTGCTTTGTTTCTGCACAAGACTCATGAACCTAACTGAGAGCAGAATAAACATCTCTGTGGTAAGAGAGAGACTGTCTCTTCATCTTAAGTTACGAATCCATAAGAATGAAGTGAGGAATTATTTTGGTCTTGCATAATATGAATAATGCATGTAGCACCGTTTCACGCAGCCTGCACGTTGCAGAACCAGACGTACTGTTATATTAATAAACATTCAGAACACTCACCATAACCATTCTGAATGTTTTATTGCCAAAAGAAAATGTGATCCCAAGGACATTCAGTGGTGTTGGTCTTATATCCAATTAAAGAAACTTAAAATTATAGCTGTTATCCCCCCTCTCCATTTGACATGGGCAATTAGTCAAAATCTCTGGGTCTTGTGAGTTGTTTGTGTTGTGCTAGTAAGGAAATTGGTTGATTCTTATATGAAATCTTAACTGGATACATGCAAACCTGTTTTTCTGAACATAAGGAGATTCAAACAGGAGAGGTGTTAATTTCTTGGATTTCTCATCTTTTCAACTGCAACTTTCTCTGCCACATCCGCAGTCTTTCCTATGGCTGGGGGAACAGACTGCAAGCTGGTTTGTTTCCTTTCTTCCCACTCCTGAATTCTCTTTGTTTGCACCCAAAAAAATTCTGCTTTCATCCTAGCTTCTGGCTAAGTCAATGTTCAGGAAAGAGCAGTGGGGCTTTCTGGCTGGTTGTATCCCTCAGTCTCACCTGTGCCCTCTGGGTTTTGCCTCTCTGGAAGAGCTTGTGAAGGCTGAAAAATGCTGTGGGAAAAGGGCAGAGTAGCTCTAGCCCAGTGTGGTGTATCAGCTGGGCCGTTTTGAGAAATGTGTGGAGGTTAGAATGCTGATTTTTCTTATTGGGGTAAAGGAACAATTAATTTTGGGGATTTTAATGGCTTGGAGGTACTATCTCACACTGTGCACATGGATAAATTCAAAGTGAGTTTGAAATTAAAACTTCATGAAGATGAGAGACAGAAGGGAACTTTCCTGTCAACAGTCCCTTTGATAACAACAGAAACTGAAAAAATAAAATAAAATCTGTCCTTTTTCTTGCTTTGATAATTATAGAAAATATAATCATCTACTCTAGAAGGGGTTGCAGGGTTTCTCCTTAAAACAAGCTTTATGATATTTTATTAAACTTGTCAAGTCATCTGTAATCTTTTATTCCAGATGAGGCACCTGTTTTTCTTTCTGATTTGTTTTGTTTTCTTTCTGTTTTAAGGCTTTCTGCAAGTTAAGGAAGATAGACGACAAAGTTTATAAGTGAAACTATTTGTTACATTCACAGAGAGATGAACTTGTTTGTCAACCAAGTGGGTTTTTCAAAGTTGAAACAAGCTTTTTCTTTTGTGGGAAACATGAAATTAACTACTCAGTCATTGTGACAAGACATTTAATATTTTTTTTTGTTTCCTTGTGTTTTAAGCCATTAGTTCTGGGACATTTATTCTTAACTTTATCAGCAAAGGGACTGACATTGAGGGGCCATTTGTGTTGATTCAAGGGTTGGTTTGGAAGATAAATCTCTTTGGGGTTAAGAAGTGGGAAAGAAGCCTTTAACCCTCATCAAAATAGAAAATTAATGTATTTCTGTCATTCCATTGTTTTAGGAATTGTTCTTATTATGGAATCATAGCTTTCAAGGGTGAATTAGGACAATCAGTCCTTTCCTCTGACCTAGAGTAAGGGAGGCCATGGAATTTTATTTTGTTTAACCTGCTAATTTCATCTCCATGATGGTATATTCTACAGAGGTCTTCAGCCTTGATAGGAAGGCAACAAGACATGATAAACACAACTTTTTATGGCAATGTTCTCTAATAGTTAATAATCCCTATGAATACAAAACTCTGTCTTGTTTCTTAAACTTGTTTGTCCTACTTCCCAGCCTTTATTCCCCAATTTCACTGCAAAACTAAAGGCTGCTTTATATCCTTCTCCTTCTAGCTACTTCTGACAGATCCATTTTCTACCAGAGCTCTTCTGTGAGAATTTTTGTCTGGAGAACTGCTGAGGCTGCAGTACATCCCTTTGACAGTGAGTGATAACTAAGGCTTCAGCATTAATTTTATTTTATAGTTGCATGTAATTATTTACCAAGCTGCTTGTCACCCTTGAAGGGCGATATCCAAATCCTGACCAGGTTTTAGCTAAAGAGTTCCTCTTGACGTGACATTATGAACTGTGCTCCTGGGTGAAAAAGGAACAGTAAGGAAGCACCATGTGAAAAAAATCAGCAACAACAAATTTGCTTCCCTTAATTTCTGTAAATGTAGTCTCCTGTGTAAAATCCTAGAGCTCTACCACAGCTGGTTAAGGAATAGCATAAGCATGAGGATGTAACAATGACTTTCCCATTTTATGTGCTAGTTCATTTCATCCTTTCATTCATTCTTCAGTTCACTCTTCTGCTTCCCTTTGGGATCCATGCACAGTTCTCAAAAGCATGTTCACTCGAAGGATTCTCCATGTACAATGGCCACATCAGGCAAAGCTGTTACTGATTTTGGCTTCCATCAGTGACTACAGCAGCCTTTATTGTCTTCCTAAGTGTATATTTTCCAAGAAAATAAGACATTTTTTTCCTGTACTGAGTACCCTTCTAAGTTCTCCCCTTGCTTTTATTTTGCTGGGTTTTTTTTGGTTTTCGGATGTTTTGGGTTTTTTTGGTGTGTTTTGTTTTGCATTTTTTTCCCCCCTTGAATGAGATTTTATTGTGTTTTAAGATCTCCTCAGAACATCAGTATTCAAACAAAGTAAGGGTCTTTACTCTGTTTATGTTTTGGTTGTTTTTTGTTTTTTTTTTTTTAGTTTTTTTTTTTAGGGTGAAGGAGGATTTCAAATAGAGGAACAATACTAGAAGGGATTTGTATTAATATTTATATTCAGATTGGTTATTGCTCATCACATCTTTAAGACCAAGTGTATTCCCAGCATGTTGCTTGTTAAAACTTTCATTCCTGGTGATGTTACTTTTTCTTAAATGCTTAAAGTTTTTCTGCTTTTAGTCCGTATAGGGGAGAAATAGAAACTTGTATAAATGCACCTTTGGTCACAGCCTGTCTATTGTGGTTGTTGGTGAACATTAACATAGGCTTGTATACCATTTCCCCCGTGATTTCCATTTCATGATGCTGCAGAGAACTCAAACCTAACAAGGTTCTAATTAAAATGGAATTTAATTCCCTCTGTAAACTGATTTTTTTCTAGTCAGGAAAAAAAATTCCTATTTTCGTTTCAGATTTGGGGCTGGCTTTTTCTTCTGCTGCTTTATTTTTGCTGTTTGGGAGGTTTAGTTAAATATTTGTGTTTCTATTTTGAAAGCAACTCAGAGCTACTAATGATGTTCATGACCTAGAGGTTAGCCCCATGACCAGCTAGTCGTATCAAAATTCAGGTCCTCAATTAGTTCATGTGCTTGTTTCCAGTAAGATCCTATTTACTGGTGTCATTGTTAGGAAACGTGGTATTTATAGACAAGTAAAGAAAAAGAGAAAAATGTGTATAATTTTGTATGTATCCTGACCTGTCTTTAGGTCATTTTCTCCTAAACTGCATACTATTATTCACTCTCTTTATTCCCTTCTTCCAAGATGTGGTCGTGCAAAGATGATGCTGTGAGAAAGGCTGGCTTAGTAGTTACTATTTTCAATGCAGATTCAGAGTGCCTTTGTTTTCTGATGTTTAGATTCTCTCCTGGTTTAGACATAAAAATCAAAACTTGAAACAAATAGCACATGAGAGATCACTGGTTTGCATTTTTCTTTGTTTCCAATATGTAATGGTTTTTCTTCAAGACTGAATATTTCTGTGTTCTCAGTTTCTATACATGCCAGCAAGTTTCCTAATGGCCTGATAATTAAGAAAATAAAAGTAACAGGTGTTGATATGAGCAGAGTACTTACATTTGCATTTACTGCTGTTTGTTGCAATACTAGCTCACAATAAAGTTTAAAGTTGGTATTTGTGAAGAGAAAACTAATTCAATAAATTGGATTTAAAGATTTTTTTTTTTTTTTACTTATTAGAAGTGTTTTGCCACATGTTCAATGATGATGCATACCTTTAAACAGAGACTGAAATGAAAAAAAATCCTGAAAAATAACCAAAAAAAGCTCACTACAGAGAAAGTAGAATACAAATTATATGAGAGCTTTGGACTGGTCTTCTGAGTGTTAGGATCTGTAGTGCACAAGTGGGCTGAGCTTTCCTGGTCAGTAAGCCAGTAAGGCACCATCTTAAAAGGCAAGGAATAAATGTTGGCTACTCAGAAAAACCTACTAGCAGACTTCTTTGTAGGAGTCACAGTACTGTGCTCACTAATTGAAAAGGTCTCTGTTTTGAATGTGTTGAACTTGGCCTTAGAGGCAAGAGAATTTACAGCAGAGCCAGCTATTTCCAAACTGTACCATCACCTACTCAAAAGCAGGAGGCACTAATTTTCTTGCTCACTCACTGAACTGAATGTCAACCTCAGGCCATTCTTCTGTCTTCACTCTGAAAGAATGCTAATTACTTCCTAATTGCAGCAAGCTGGCATCAAATCAATCTCTACTCAGACAAAATATCCATGCCTGTCAAACACTAAAAGACTTGTATGTGCATGAGCTCCGTTTCTTTTTATAAGTTAAACATTCAATTCTTCTTTAAAATATGGTTTCCAACTAAGGAAAAAAACTTATTTTTTAAATCGTCTAATTATAGTTAGATTGCAGTCTCTGACAGAAGATTAATTTCTTTTCTTGTTAAATGAACTCTTCAGTTAATGTTTGCTTGACAACCAAAACAATTTTTTTGTCTTCTCAACAATGTTTTGGTTGAGAAGAGAAATCTCTGAACCTATAAATTATTTCAAATTTAAAAATAAATTTATTGAGACTTTTTTAAAGGCCAATAGAGTTGAAAAATCAAAATAGTACCCACACTAAGGCCAGGGTCCTAGCGTGCATACCTTGTATAAACATGGAGTGAGAGATGTCATCTAAAAGCACTCAAAAGCACTGGAAACTCAGACAAAATGAAGTACATGGAAGGAAGGCAGAATGTAAAACAGATAACTTTTATCTAAACTTTCTTCAGCAAGGTGATTTCCAGCCAGAAAATACAGGATGTAGATTTCTCCTTGGTATCCATTCAGAAGTAATTTGGAGAAATTTGCATCTTAGTATCCAGACACACAAATGGTACTGTGGGCTTTTGGACCCACAGATATCCCCCCCCTCCCCACTCCCGTTCATGCTCCTGAATTAGCTCTTCAGCAGCCAGAGGTGGGTAAAGGGTCCCTGCCACAATAGTGATGCTCTGGAGCAAAAAACCTCTCTGCCTTTTTGTTTTCCTGGTTTTGTTCAGTTGTTGCCAGTCCTTCTTTACCTTCCCTCCCAAAGCCTCTACTTGCTTTTTTCTTAACCTCCCTCTCTGTCTTACAGTATATAGAAAAAATCTGGGAGAACTCTTTGAAAGGATCACTATTGTTTGTGTGCTTTACAATAAGCTCTTAACTTTGTCTTCATTCCTTGTGCATTTCCAGAAAGAGTTCTGAAGGTTCAGCAGTCTATCTGAAGAGGATGCCCTTGTATCTTTGAGTAATTGCAATATTTAAAGTCCTGTACAGTGGGAAGTCCTGTGGTGTGCTCTGGTACACAATTAACATCTGTTGGATAGTTTATTATTCCTCTGGAATGTTTCCAGCTCCTGCTGAGAATGTGAGTATAGAGTAAGTTAAACAATTTGTCCAAGTTCTTCAGCCAGGTAATGGTGGCTAACAGAGGACTTTAGCAACCACATATCTTTAAACAGCTGGTGTTCACCAAATGACTAGGAAAATAAGCATTTTGTGACAACTGCAGAATGTCTCTGTAAATGCTTCCTTGTAGGTTTGTGTGCTGGACTTACTGGACACTGACAGGTTTACATTTGTCAGAGTGCTTAGTTCATTAGCAGAAAAGAAAAATCAATACACTGAGAGGAAAGGAAGAAGCAGAAGTGCATAATAATAACATAGATCCAACTACTTATGTAAAACTGAGAAAGAATTTGCTAGGTTTAGTTTTCATTATGTTAATAAAATGTATCTCCTCCCTTTTGCTCATTTTCATACTCATTTAGCTTCACATAAAGCTCTTACATGAATCTTTATGTCCCACCCATGCCTGAAAAAACACATATTTATCAGATAACAATTATAACAACTGTCAATCATTCTATAGAGAACTGGGAGTTGTCCCAGTCACTACAGAAATCTAAGCAATAACATTTTTTACTGTGGTCACAGAATGAGTTTCTGTGGCTGTTTATTTTTCTGGTTAATTCAAAGAGTTTGAAAAATGTCAAGACTTTGAAACTGAGTATTTTCCACTAATAGAGAGAAATAATTGTGCTGCTGAGCATTAATTCAGTCCTTAAAGATATTTATTGCACTCCTCTCTGTAATATCACTGGGATTAGGTGAGGTGTTCTGGAGGTTTGCTGTAAAATATGTACAAATTTTGGGTTTTTATCTTAAGAATAGAGAAACTTTCCTAATTATGATACTTTAAAGAAATATTAATACAGCTGTTCAGTACCACAATATGGCAATAAAGATGCCTGTGTCTTAACAAATACAGTCTTGGTGATTAAAGAATTGGATTTTTCAAAGGATTTTTTTAAAGGATTGGATTTTCAAAAACTAACTAGATCTTAATTACTTTAATTTCCATTCACTTTGAGTAGAACTTCATTTTTTTAAAATACACATTTATACACATATAAAATGCATACACATTTTATTCACAGTCTTTATACACTTTTAGTATGAAGCAGACATAAATCCATCACTGGAAATCTTGAAAGAGCTACTTGGTTGCTTGCAGCCAAGGCTTAGAGTTTACCAAGCACTTGGTTCTGCAGCACCCCAGTAACTCACAGACACACACACAAACTCCTGCAACTGCAGCAACGTAGCCCAAATTTGACATGAAGGGAGGTCATCAGTAAATGTGTCCTTTGGGTTTCTCTAATATAACCAGATTTTCCCCTTTGGAGCTTTCCTTGTCTGGGCAGGAGGGGCAGGAGAGGATCCACTTACTGCTGGCAGGTCTGGCAGCCAGGGGGTCCCTGGGAGGAGGCATGGTCTGGCTCACATCCCTGCTCTGGGCATGTAGGAGGGATGGAGACCATGGACCTCTAAAAGGGCAAGGCAAGGATGGTAATTACAGACACCCTCAGGATGTTCATAAAGGCCTTATCCAAAATTTATGGTTCTCAGTGACTTTGATTGGCTTTGAACTGGGCCCTCGGAGAGAGGCTTTGCATTTGTACAGAAATACAGACTTAGAGCTTCACACCAGTACCTTTAAAGGATTTAAAATAGATTATTTTCCTGGTCTAATCCTTTGATCATGTCTCCCTCTTTGCAGATCTTCACTTGCTTTTCATCAAATGAAGTACACATCTTTTTCTTTGAGGCTTTCCTAAGCGACCTTCAGACTACCAATAATTTCTGACTTGGTATTGCTTTTTATCTTTAGGGAATTTACCAATAGTGTTGCCAGCTGTCATAGTTGTTTTAATCTGAAGAATTCCCCAATTGTGTGTTTTTTTATTGTTGACAGTGATATTTTTTTAAACTACAAATCCTACTTCCAGTAATGTCAATTTTCTTCTTGAATGTCTGCATGCCATCTTGAAACTGCATCTCAGGGTTGTAACTTCCAATTTCTCTTTATAATTACTAAACCACCTTGAAAGTCAAATATGTTAGGATATATGTGTTTCATTACAAAATGGACTTTCAAGATTTCATTAGTATCTGGTGTGTTTCTTAGTGTCTTCTTGTAAAGCTAATTAAGTGCTATGCATTGTATTTTAATTTTTCTTAGCAATAGAGTAGGCTGCTACAGGAAAGAAATCAGTGATTAAGGGCATAATTGTATATTTTATTTAGATCTTCTGCCCTCTTTTTTAATAAAAACAACAATATTAACAACAGAGAAGTGCAAAAGCCTAGGTTTGAGTGTCAGTGAGCTTACAGTAACTCCAGCAGAATTCAATAGCATCTACAGATGCTCATCACTTTGAAATGCCTATTATTTCCTAATGTTAAAACAAGTCCGTGCATAAACTGCTATCTTAAAAAAAATATTATGTAGCATAACTCTATTGCCTGTCTATCTTACCTACCAACAGCAGCCGTCTACATCTTTGAGCTTTGTGGAATTATAAACAACTGTGTGAGATAAGTTTGGATTTACCTACCCCAGGGACTACTGTAGAAGGCTGTACTGAGTTTAAAAAATGACTTTGTGATCTCTTGAGATCCCACTGAGATCATCATTAATGTGTTAAATCACCTAGATCTGGACTCAAATCACTGTGGAGGCAAAACCTTTTCACCTTACACCAGTCATTAAGTCCATTCCTCTTCCACAGAGATAAAAACATCTTCATCTTTAACTTCATTGGCTTTCCCAGGCCAATGCCTCCTTAACCTCTTCTTGGAAACCTATAGGATTAGGCAGTCTTTTCCAGTACTCCATCCTTCTTAAAGTTCGAGCTCACATGTATAATCAGTAGTCTTGTTCCTAAATTTAAGCAAACTTCATTTTATTGACATTTCCTCACAAAGATCATGTTATCTGGCCTCCTGATTCCTCATGATATCTTGGGATAATCCCACGTGAAGCTCCTCAATTCATCCATTCATCTTTTACATTGATCTCCTTGTACTTAATTTCCACGAATTTTAAGATGGAGGTAATAACATTGCCCTTGCTATCAAGGTCTTCTGAGGATACACTCATGAAAGATTATGAATCTGTCAAATACCAAGAGGCTTGTAAGCACCTAAGGCAGACGGAAAGATGGGTATGTTATCAAAAACTAAACACACTAAATATAAGTTTTAACGTGCATTTTACATGTTATAAATGTGCATATAAATGAGGTTATATATATAAATTATGACCAGGAGTAAGAGTGAAGATCCCACAGCATTTGAGTTGTTCTTATGCAGGTTTGCAGAGGTCAGCAGGGGCTGACAAAAAGGAGATGGCAGGTTTTACTCTGGCTTTGCTACTGAACCTCCTCCCTGCCACCAGGGACAGAGAATCATTCAATATTCTCCCAAAATAAAAACAGTCCTGTTTGTTACTGGATTCAAGATCCTTGAGTGAGAGATAGTTCTGACCTGCTTAAACCTCAGATTCCCCATTGTGTAGGTGCTCAGTGGAGTGAGCACTGTGTTACAAAATGCAAATTCTACCTCTGTACCTTGGCATCAGATGAAAAAATCTGCTCTGCAAAGTATAGAGCTGGGTTTAAAATTCAGGATAAGTGCAGTGTTTATGAAAGGTAAGAAATATGCATGATTTGAGCATAAGTCTTACCCACGTTACAAGGTTTTTGTCATTCTTCAGCTCTTACCTGCTGCTCTGTTGCAGTGAAATACCACAGTTTCCTGTTTGATTCCAGAGAGGGGAGTAATTAAGTATTTTAACAAATACTGTCTTTCTGGTGGAAAACACTGGGCCTCCCTTCTGAAATCTATCAAAACCTACAGCTCAAAGGAACCATTCTGTGCTGAACCCTGTCATGTCCTGATGAAATGTCAGACTCAAAATAGGATGAGGAATCTACAATCTTATTGAGTCTTCAACCTGAGCTAAAGATTTGATTCAAGGCCACCAGATGAAAAGGTTTTAGATTAGCCTACTATGTTTAGTAGACTCAGGCATTTCCCATGATTTCTAATTTGCTCTCATATTTGGCAATCCACAATGCATAATCTGGCCATTCCTCAATGGTGTCAAAGAACTAAAGAAACAGCAGATGAACTGAGACAAAGAAGAATAATTTGATACCAGCAAAAGTTGTTTGCTGACTGATTGTATGTCCTTTATGAAATGCCACTGAAGAACCAGCTTTGAATCCAGTAACCTTTGGCATGACAGTAAATGAGCAAGAGAGAGACAAAAGGAAGAATAGCTTTGTATACAATACTTTTGTTTCTTAGCAATACCACGGGGTTATTCCTCCAAAGAAAGACAGAGAATTAGCAATTACAACATAATAGTGTCTCTGGCTGGAAAGTCCTGTGTTTCTTGAATGTCAGAGAGCAAGTTAAGGCACTCGTCTTACATCTCAGTAAACATCACTGGTAAAACAAGATCCTCTCAGGATGATGCCACTCTTGGCACTGAGAAATCTCATCAGGCACTTGCTATGGTGTGAAAATGGAGACTGTTTTTCCACTCAACTGCTTTAGGAATCTCTTCTAAAAATTTCAACAAATCCTGGTGTAAACTGTTCATCAGCAACTACCATTCAACATGTATTGTGAATCAGCTACATTAAATGTAATTTTAGCAGTTATACTTAGGTTGCTTTATTCAAGTTCAGGTTCAGGGATATAGATAATTTCAGATTGCTTGGTTATGTGGAGGCAAAGGCATCAAGGAAGGAAAATATGGAGGTACTTGATGGTCTTCTTTATAAAAGAATTTTTTGAAAAACTTTTATATTTGCCCCAAAATATCATCTGGTAAATTCATGGCTGAAAGGCACATTTCTTGATAGCCAATGATATAAACTAAAATACACTGTGGCAATGAACATATTGGAAGAACACTTGTTTTGAGGCTTTTAGATAAACTTGTCCCAGCAGTTTTTCAGTGTCACCAGTTTCCAGTTAAGGAAGGCGTCTGTTTTGTCAGATATTTGGTTTTTATGAATAATTCTAAAAAATTCAGAAAACTTTGCTAAGAAATAGAATTTTATACTTTGCATCTATTCTGTGAACTGAGCTCTAAATTCTTTCCCTGGCACAGGAATTTTGGTGGAAATGCAACAGATGCGAAAAAAAGTACAGCAAATTTCTGTGCCACCCCACACCCTGCTGCTTGCTTGGAGTGTTTAGTGTCTGAAATTAGTGTCATAATTTAAATGTGCCCAAGAGGAACACTGTGTTATCTGGAGGTGTTGGAACTTTCTGCTACCACAGGAATAAAGGAGAATGAATCTCTTAATGAATTTCAATATATGTCTTAGCCCATTAGCCGCTGTTAGGGGGAATCCTACTCTACTAAAACTGATCTTTTTAGATTCCTCTTGTCAATGGGGAAAAAGAGGCAAATCAAAACAACTGTATTAGGCTCCTGATCTGAATTGTTCTATGGAGAAAGTCATCCCACCCCCCTAAGTGAATAGGGACCATGCCATGGCTCACTAGGCTGAAGTTGGTTTTCCTGCTGGGCTTCTGCCCCGTCCCCTTCCTGCTCCCGTTTGGTGCTTCCCTCCCTGAGCAGCCCCAGTGTGTGCCCTGCTTTGTGCATGAAGCCATAGGGAAATGCTGTGTTTTGCTCAACAAAACCGACACAGTTAATTTGTCTTAATTTTGTGACTGCATACTTATTTCTCTACGAACAAACAGAAGCATCCTGGTACATGCCAAGCAGGTAGACTTTTGCAGACCAAACTGACAGCCCAGCAGTAAGCTTTTCAAGATATGTGGTGATTTGTGTTTGAGACATTATGATTATAAATGAGCATCTAAAGTGAAAAATTGCAAGCTAGTTTAATTTATTAATCCCATATTGGGTTTTACACACACCTGTTGTTGAATCAATTACTGCTAAGCTAAGTTCACCACAGTATCAAAAACTTAGTACACTAATTAATTCCAGTCTGTTCATTTGATGTAATACAAAGTTTCATTTTTCCATCTAGAACACAGCTAAACCAGATGTAACTTATTGTTATTTGCTATATACCTAATAGTACAATTTTACATATAGCTAAAGAACACTGCAATTAGGAAGTAAAACTCATCTTAATTTCCAAATAATTCTGAAAATAACCAGGTTCAGAAAGTATTTCAACAGCTTTGGGTGCAGAAATTAGAAATTTCTATTTTAGAATATATGTTTTTTAATTTATTTGTTTTGCATTAGTTTGTTTTGATTTTGGTTTTATTCACACTTTTCCACTGGGTTAGTTCAGACTTCGAAGTCAAATGTATTTCCTAATTACTTTTTACATCTTTTTCCAAAATATAGCATTGATATTACTGTTTATGTGAAGTAATTTTAGTTGGTAATTTTGCAACGCTTACGTACTGTGGATATGATTCCAGATTAGTTTTTCAGACAGTATTTCTGTTGTGGCTGCTTCACCAAATAATCTCTGCATCTCTGCAACATTCTGAGCCCTCTGGCACTGCCTGACCTGACCTGGCCATAGGTCATCTCTGCTGGTGATGATTTTGGTCAGGGGAGGTTCACTGTGACAGTGTGTGCCCAAGATGCAATGTGAATCTGCTTGTGGAAAGGGTACCTGAGGCAGTGGGCTGCAAAATGAATCTTAGATGGAAAGCTAAGATTTGGCTAGCTTGGGCTGCTTGCTAAAATAAGAAACCACAAGAAGCAACTAAAAAAAAAAAACCACTGAAAAAAGCCCACCCACCTTGACCAACAACAACAACAAAAAAACCAAAAACCAATGCAATGACAGATCTTGTTGAGAGAGTTTTCTGAATTTCAAGAAAATTCATCTCCAGAGAGTCTGGATAGATCATGCCCACTTCACAAATTTAATCTTAAAACAGAAAGCAGTCTTTTGTTTATTTCGAAAGATTTTATGGCTTTTTTTTGATGTGTTTGCTGTTGCAACTGAGGTGCCTGATAGGTTGAACTTGCCTGTGGGGAGAGATGTTAGAAGCTTAATTAATACAACTTTATGAGAATTTCTTAAAAATAAAATAGCAATGGAGAAATTCACAGTGACATGTACTGACCTTTTTCTGATGGCTCATATAGTGGCCAACAGACTACTTACTTGTCTTGGAAGATTTTAGAAAGATTGTTTTGTCACTAGACTGGAATTGAGATTGGCCTTTTCTTGCTAGATCAGCTGAAGATTTCATGACTGATGTTGGGGAAATCCCTCAGTTTCCCTGTGTCATATTTAATGTCAGTGCACCTTTTTTAATTACACTGCAGATAATAGTTGCACAAAGATGAGTAAAGATAAAGTCTTTTTGTAGCAGTCTGGGTGCTGCTGTGCATGTGTGCCTACTGTGGTGATGGCCTTTTGATGAGTGCAGCTTGGGCATTAAATTCCCTGAAATAAACAATAGCAGTACTTCAGTTTAATGTGAACTTGCAACTACTGTAATTAGAAGCTCTGTAAACAATAAATCAATAAACAGGGGTAGCATAAATTTTGGTGATATTTCAGCAAAGGGATATCTGCAATGCAGTGTCTGTGGGTGACAGTCTTCCAGATGCTCTGAGGAAAACCATAATCTCAAAACCAAAAATATCAGTTCTTTCCCTGGCATGGAAAACCCTAGCAGGGAGTTTAAGTGGTACTAACATAGAAAATCATGAAGTACCCATTAAGCTGGCCTTTACTAAGTTATAGTAAAAGTTAAGTGGAAGCTTCTCAGAATTAATTTTGACAACTCTGTGGATTCTTATATATATATTTTAGCATTTTCCTTCTTCATTGCTTGTTAGTGTCTTTCAGCCTTCCACTAATATGAAAACCAATGAAGGTAAATGAGAAGACTTCTGTCATATTCAACAGTCATGATGCCTTAGAACTAGGTAGCAAATACAGGATTTTTTCCTAGAATATTGGGAGTTTCAATAGGACTGACAAGTCTGAAACTTGGCAAGATTTTCCTGAAGCAAATAAATTATTTCAGAGTGAAATAAATGTAACTGAAAATGTTCAGATTTTTAATTTTTAATATGTTTGATCAGCTTACTGCTTTCACTACAGTGATAACCATATTACTAGGCAGTTAGCAAATATTTAAAACTGTGCACGGCTTAGAAAGGCTCCTTTGTAAGGGATGTACAGTTCCACACCATCTGCTTTTTTTGGCTCCAAGACCATGGTGGTTCACTATCATATCTATATAAATGTGATGGGAACTTTCAGTCTTTGGAAGGACATATATTTGTTCCCTCCTGGCAAACATAGGACTTTCTGTACAATTCTTCTTCTTGATCTGTATTTCAATTATATCCTCCTCTTCTGGATATTTTTAACATTGATTTCTTATTGTTCTCATCCTTTCACAATTCTCCAATGCTAGTTACAGAAGTGTTGCCCACATACAAACTGATACTCAAAACTTCAAGGCCAGGGGAGGTGCATGTCAAAGGGATAAACCTAATGTAACATATATAGTCTGCTAGTTTAAGGATACCAGTGTTTAAGGACCCCAGGGTGGAAGAGGAAACTGAATCCTGGTCTCTTCTGCCTGTGGAGCATATTGTAGCCACCAGACTAGTGCACTAAACCAGTCTTGTAGCACTATTGCTTGTGTCTGCTGTCAGATCAGTCACTGACTGGAGGTGCCTCCTTCCCCACTGGGGTCCCCAATGACTCTGTCTGATTTGTACATTGCAGCACAGGTAAGTGCCTCAGTAGATTTTTCTGTAAGTGAGAGGTGCTCTGGGTCACACAGGGAATCTGTGACAGAGAAACAGAGTCCTGATCCTCCAACATAAACCAGTGAGAAGTCCCAGTGTTTGGTAGAGCTGGAAGTAGATAAGCTTGTTGATCAACTACTCTTATTCGAAGTAACTCATCATTAAGAAAAAAATAAATATTTCAGGGGTGTTTTGGGGGTTTTTTTTGTGTGGTTTTTCTTGTGTGGCTTTTTGGTTTGTTTGGGTTTTTGTTGTCTTTGCGTTTTTTTATTTTTTCTGAAAGTCTTATGTGAGTAGCATTTTAACATTGGTGGTGAGCATTGCAGATATCTGTCAAAGGGGACAATCATCCCATTGATAGAGACACATGTATCACAACTCTACATACTCTTCAATCCATCAATAAATTCACAGAAATCTACAAATTATTTTATAACATAATTCAAAGATTGAAGAAGATAAAGAGTATCAGCCCAAGGCGACAAAAAGGTACATTTTACACGAACTGTTATTCCTTAACCAACTGAATGTTAGCTTATAGACCCAATGTCAAATTCACATCAGGGATGGTGGAATTTGATGTTTCTTCATGATTAGGGATCCTATGCTTTTGCAGCAAAAGAATCTCATTTAATCCCTGCCGTTATATTTCTCATGTGTTCAACAAGAGAGTTCACTACAACAGAGTAGTGAATTCAAAGGACTTTTATGGCATTTTCTTATTATCTTATTGCTCTGTAGCTTCTTTTCTCTCTTAAATATCCACCATTAACACCATATCTCAGACATTGGTGTTAAGGGGGCTTTTATGCTATGCCTGCACAGCACCATGCAGCACTGTGTGAAGATACTCAAAGTAGCTCTGAACAAGTTAGCCCAGATCATTGAACAACACACTTACTGGGTGTCATCTATTGTACTCTTCATTAAGGCTCTTCCAGAGCTGGCTCTGGTATTTTTTCAATTGAGGCAGTACTGTGCCAAGCAGAAATCCTCTTAATAGTATTGTGTAAGAAAGATGCAGCTATATGGGGAGGTACCAATGCAATGAAAGACACACCCCTAAAAACCCCAAACCAACCCTTTGTTGTATTATTTTAGAAAAATGTTGTTTAACAAGGTAAGTTCAGAAGAAATGAAAAAGAAGCGTACAAGTAATCTGATGACATTTACAAAGTGAAAAAAGTTGTATTTGAAATCAGATTGAATAGGGCAATTACCAAAATCACCTGGTCTGTCTGTAGAGGATTCTCTCCCATAGCATGTCCTGACTTCTCTCCATTCACCCTATCTGATTTACCTGATGAAATTCCTATAAGGCTGGTGTGGCTATGTAGAAACCCAGGAAAGCATTCAGCCTAAAAGCAGTGGAAAAACCCTGTTTCCACTCAGATCCTTCCTGTTGGTTTAGTCCAAGTGAATTGGGCGAGGTCTTCCTGAATGTGACCACCCATGCTCATTGTTTGATGCAGGAAAGCACTCTGCATGGGATGAAATTGCTGTGTCACTTGTCCTGCTTATTTTATCTGAGTGTCTTTGTCAAGGCACAAAGTTATCATCATCTTCATCTAAATTGGATTACTACAGTCAGTGCATTTTATCATATCACTTTTATGGCCCAGCCATGTGGAACATCTTAATTGTCACTTGTTGGGTTGCGCAGCTTCTCAAGTGTTTGAAGGCTTTAAGCATAATTCAAAAAGTAATGCCATGACTAAAAATCTCTTTCAAATCATTAGCAATCATTAAAAGGGGCCATTCTGTGTGTAAAGCAATACTGGGAGAGGAGGAAAAAATGACTTTAAAAAAAAAAGTCAAAATTGTTCTTCAATTCTGTTCATCACAGTTACCAAATCAATGTGTCTGCAAATGTAACTCATGTCATAAATCATTAGGTCACAAACCTGCACAATGTCAAGGTGTTGTCACTATCCTATTAAATTAAATTACTAACCAAGGTAATACTTAACAGCACATTTCACATGGAACAATGTTTTAATGTATTGAAGACACCTAATAAATATATCAGTCAGCTAATATGGTTTGAAGGCTTTAAGGTGAGGAAATACTAGAGAGGTAAAGATAAAGGAGAGTGAAGAAGAAGACATCATGTCACTGGGGATATAAGGTACTGAAATACTGGATTGGCATAATGAGAAATGTCCTCCTAAATCCTTACCCAGTCATTACTAAAGATGGGTTGAATGGATTATATTTGCACTTAGCATCTTCCAGCTCAAGGTGTAAGTACATGCTCAGATAACTGGCATTCAGTTTAGCTACTGGGAAAACAAAAGTGTGAACTCTGAACCTTATTTTTACTAACAGATAATAATATTTATAAAAGCAGGGACAGGCTGTTAGGTCCTGAAGAGAACAGTGAAATGTGCTGGTTTACACCTATTCCAACTCCCAGATATTTTAAGATTAAATTATATTTCAGTTCTAAAGCCTCATGAAGCACTCTACCTCAAATGGCAATACCATCCCTGCTCTTGTGTTTGTCTAATATGGGAGTAACATTTCTCACAATCCTGATCCTCCTTCCCAGTGCTTTAGAGGAAGGACAAGAGTCCTTCTCTTATGAGACTAACTGGAGAATAGTCAGCAAGTTCATGTTTCTGGATGGACAGGTTGGTGGGTGTACCATCCAGGCCAGAGTAATAATGTTTAATAGTGAATATTTTACTGATTAAATCTTGGAACCTAGTAATTAGGGTCGCATTATGTCAGAGAGCTTAAAGTTGATACTCACTTTCCAAAATTTCATTTGGCAAAATGAAATACAAGCTCAGCACTGCTGACCAAAATTCAGCTAAATAATGATGTTGTAAGAAGAGTTGTGCTAGGAACATCAGCCATGATCATTGTCACCTTTTTTGCACTTCAGCATAGAGGAACTTCTGCATTTCTGATATTAACTAGGCTGCATTCAGTTCTTGGCTTCTGTGCTCTCCCCCAAGGAGAACATGCAAGTCAAATGTCAAAATTTGATCCCTCTCAAGCTGTAGGGAAAAGAGGAATGCAGGAGTCAAAGGGGATGAAGGAAAAGGTTGTTTTTAAGTAATAGAGGCTCATGTGTTATTTTGTGGTGTTTGGCAAGAGGAAAGACACTGTGAGAAGTGGGAATTGGTGCATGGTCATGTTCTGAGATCCTATGGAGAATTAGCTGAAACACAGATATGCAGTTGGATGCAATATATTTTGTAGATACGAAATCTGACTTTTTATTGATGTAATACATAATGCAAAATGTTACCTGGCAATGGCATAAAGCTTCCACTGTAAGCTCAATTTCGTTGTTGTGTTTTGAAAATAATACTGAGTATGCATATTTTTTAATGTATGGATATCTGTTTTTACAGGAAGCTATAATCTTTTTTTCTAAGACTGTTAAATGGTTATATAATGCTAATGACTGTCATTAGGCTCTGAATCTTATGGCTTGAGATCATCTTTAGTTTTATGATGTGTTTTATGACCCTTTAAAATTATGGTGTAAAACATATATTGTTTTGTAAAGAAAACATAAGTGACTATATGAAATACATGTCATTATGTTGTAGTTCGACCCACTTCTTATTATGGCATATTTTACAGTTTATTTTGCTGGTTGCAGTTGTGATGGAGCATTTACTTCCAGCACCAGGCAAAGCTCTGCTCACCAGTATCTTTTCTTCAGGTACTGCCAGGACAAGAGTCCTCTGCAAAATATCATGAGGTCTGATGAGGTTTAGTAAGAGCCTGAATCTGCATAGTCACATAAAATTCTGGTCCTAGGGAAGTATACAGAAATTTTTTGGTTAACTTAAAAAGAAAAAAAAAGGAATATTGTTCCTCACTACAGAATTTTCTCCACTGAAATTCACATGCTGAGAAATCCTAGACTCCTTTCAAATGCAAGATCCATCTCTGTTTCCCCATACACAAAGCAGTAATTCTGACCTGTGATTTCAAACCAAGCTCTCTGCAGAGGTATGGTACCCATGGTCTCCGCAGGCAGCACCTCGTGCAATTCAGCACAGCTTCTACTGGTGCCACAACTGTGACAATCATAGAGGCAAATGCACAATGCTTGTATTCACTCCTAAAAATGTCCATAATTTGTCTTTTAATAATGACAAGACACAATATTTGCTTAACTGACAGCAAACGATTGTCATTTCTCTATCAAATGAATCTTATCAAAAGATAGTTTTATTTATTGTTCTGGCCTCTACAGAAATTCATTAGAAGCAAGCCTGCTTTCTTCTTCTTTTTCACAGTGAAGATGCTTTGTTTGGCCCATGTGTTTGGGAACTCTGTTTCACAATTCCCTTCATTGCTACTTCAAAGATGATTGCATTTTTTCACATTCTCCATCTCTTTGCCAGCTGCATTGATTTTCATAGTCATCCCATATTTCCTGCTATCTAATAGGTTCCTGTCCACTGCTCCCACTTCTAAATCAATGTTTTTGTAAGTTCAAGAACTCATTGGTAAGAATGGCTGTAAAATTTAGTCTTGTATTGATAGTTGTCTCTTGCTTGATTCTGAATGTTATTTGCACTTACATTTTCCTTCAGATATTGTAAAGATTTTTTTTTTTTAGGACTGAAATTCAGTGAGGTCAGTCTAAGGCAAACCATTTTTTCATTTCTGTGATTTCACTGGAAATAAGACTTGTAAAACTGCTAACTAACTTTAAGGGCATCCAAAGATTCATTTGAAAGATAATGTATTTTTAGTTCACTGTTGCAGAATGCATTCACAGCTTTGCTGATAACCAGGCAAGAGCAGTGTGATTGCAGGGTGCAAAAGTCCTGCATGTTACAGATCTCTCTCAGACACTCACGCTGTATTTCTAGTATAGGCTAGTGTGATTTCTACAATCCAGCAATTTGAATAAGGAGAAAAATAATTTTTAATTTATTTTTTCAGTAGAGGTCAAGGAATTTGACCTTGGTTTTGAGCAATCTCAAGCACAGACATTCTATCTAGAAAATGCAAGGGCTAAACAGCAGTTGTACCAGGGATGAGATCTGGTCTATTGGCTGCCAAGTGGGTAACACTGGATTACAAGCAAAAAGATTTCATACCTACTCTAATCCTCAAATGGTGGGCTCAGGTCCTCCACTAAGAGTTGTCATTACCTGATATCTTGCCTGAACTGTCTGGGTAGAGCCATGGCCATGCTGAGGTCAGTATGAAAGTTGTATTGATTGTTTACAAAATTTTATTGTAAATCTTTCCACGTAACACTTGTGTAATTTATAGGTATATATCAATTCAGTCCAAGTTAAGATTTTTTAATAGGAGGAAGACAGGAAGAATTTCAACATTGATTAAACAGTTGAATATAACTCCATTTTCATTCACATGCAAGGTAAACATTCATTACCATGTCTCACAAATATAGATTGGGGTAATCATGATAAGAACAACATATGCTTACTCTATAATGTAATATACTTCCATTATGATGTAATTGTATATTATTATATTCTTATATTTCATTTATTTATTCTTGTTAAAATTATAATTATAACATAATTATTTGCCTTAATCTCCGTACATACAGGAAATCCTGTCTTTCTCTTCACTGCAAAAAAAGTTGTGTATTTATATGCCTATTTTTGACATGCAATGTGTGGAGAACCTCAGCTTTGGACATGGACAAGCTGTGCCTGTTAATAGAGTTGTTTGCAGTTGACCACCATTTGGAAATCAGTTCCCTGATGTCTGGGTCTTTGAAACTCACCTTTGGATCCCTTTTTTTTTTAAAAAAGTACACCAGTTTTAATCGAAAATCAAAAGGCTAACTCCTTGTGGTTTTCTGTTGATGGGGGCAACCATCATCACTTGTTTTGAGAGATTATTACTAACAGAGGGTTCTGGAGTGGCTTCTGGGATACTGTCCCACTCTAGGGCATGCATGGCAAGTCCATAGGAGGCAGCAGCTTCTGCCTTCCTGGTGCAAATGGACAGGATTAAGTGATAACAGAAACCTCACTTTCAAAAATGAAGATAACAACAAATCTCATCTGGCAGCCAAACAGGAAATCTGTGTCAGGCTTGACACAAAACTCTACAACTTACTTTATAGCACTGTCCTGCAGAGACATCCTTCCTTTCCCAGAAAATATTTGTAAGCCTTTTAAACAGAAGCCTAATACTTTATGGTAGGATCATTTCAAGGACTGGCTTATTTGCCTAAAAGGAAGCTAGGATGTAGAGTAGAATGGTGGTCCTTTTGTTCAGCACCAAATGATGTTTTCTTTCACTAGTATGAAGCATAGTCCTTCCCAGGAACTATTCTTATCTTGTTGGCACAATCCACTTTCAGATATTGTTAGACTGGGTATATGAACTAATCTTTGTTCTAGACTTCATTCACAGGCCATGGCTTCTATTATATTTAAGTACTTCTCCTTGAAGCTCTAAATCAAGGGCATTTTCAAAAGTGTGGAGCTTCTGTGCAATGTAATTACTTTAATTAATTAATAAGCCTATAGTAAAGGTGAAGCTGCTAAACACTGGGAGCCACTAAATTAGAGTAGCTGCAGTTAAGAGCAAGAGCAGTACAAATACCTCTATTAAATAAAGTATACCAACTAATCAAGGAGGGATTATAAACAGAGCTATATGGGGTTTGTTTCTGATTGTGTATTATGTCATTCCCCAAAACAGAAACCATCTCTCCATGTTTCTTCTCTTGTAAATGACCACTGAGATAGTGTCTATATTTTTATGTACCTACTGGTTCATATACTAATGAAGTTTAATGCAACAGTATTACATGTTTATATGTTCTTATTTTTCATTCAGTACAAAATGCTTTTAAAGGAGAGTTTGTAGGATTTTCAACAACTGTTGCACTCAGATGCACAAAGGCAAGAATTACTTTTGTTGTATAGAACTATTTATTTCTATTTTTATACTGTATTTTTTGATGCTTGCCATTTGAGGTCAGTCTTACTAGCATATCTTTCCAGTAGTCATGGGACAGCTTAATAATTAGGTCTTCCAAATGACCTTTTCTTCTTGGGTGTTCTCTATCATGTTAGACTTCTTACCTGGCCCACACTGTTATGCTTTACTATTCATGGGCTCTCAGTCCCACCATAGCAGGTTTATTTTAACAATAAATTTCAGTCTTTCAATTCCTGATTTAAAGGAAGGAATACAGTAATTCCTGACTATCTCCTATGGTATAACAAAATTTTCCACTTAGTCTTGCAGTCATTATCTCGTCAACAATCCCCCGAATTCCAGGGATGGACTAGATATGAAGGAACTGAAGAAGTGGTGCCTTGTCTAGTGCATCATTGAAAGAAAATTTATCTGAAGGTTTGATAATAAAATGCTTGTTTTAATGGAATGCTCACATTTCATTAGTGGGCATAACAGGAAATATTAATGTTTTCTAACTGGGATAAAAAGCCACCAGAGTATAGAGAATACATATATATTTTCTATGTTGACAGTTGAAACTAACATCAGGTAAAAAAAAAAAAAAAAATTGAAATAGGTTGAGTTTTCTTTATGTAGTTAAAGGGAGCAGATAAGAGCAGTTTCATGCAGGGAACAGATCAGGTAAATAATATCTTTACAGCATTTATGCTTTCTGAGTAACTGGAGCAATTTCTCTTTCATTTTTTAGGGAATCATTCCAAGATCTAACACTGACTGAGTCACTTTGAAATATTTTTCAGCACTGAGAAGTCATCTAAAGTGGCTTATTTTCTTCCCTGTTGTTTGCCTCATCTCACACCTCAGTTCCTCTCTGTCCCAGCCTGTCACAGGCAGCCTGTAGGCATGCAGACAGCTGAATCAGAGGCTTGATTTCTATAACCACTGTATGTGGGAGACTGAGCTAAAGGAAGAGAACTCCTTGGACTCTTATTCAATATTAGAGTTGACCTCAAGAATTTTGCTTCAAAGTGCAGTATAACGTAGATAATTTCTGAGATATTCCTTACTCTCATTTTCTTTATATGCAAAAGATCCTGTGTACTGCAAGTGTCATAAAAGAGAGCAAAACCACTTTTACTAGCCACTTTTAAGCTCAGGTTAAAATACAATAACATATAACCCCTAGTGATGCTCATCCACACTATTAACTTCAAATGCTTTGTAAGGACCATCATTTCTGTGTGTCAAGTCTAGCCATGCTGTTAAAACCAAAGACAAGTGTTAAAATCAGAGAAGTATTAACTTCACTATAAAATTAACACTTCAAATTTTCCATGGTAGTGAGGACCCAATTCTTCAATGTAAAAGCATTTAGTTTTCTCTGGTGTATTTTTTTTCTCATGGATAAGGTGAAATCAGTTAGCTAGCCAATGAACTAGTCTCATAATTTCTCCATTATTTGAATTTGCAGACAGAGCTAAACACCTCCACACAATGTCATACTTTCTATACAATACTTTCCTTTGCAATGAATAATCAGAGATTGATGTAAAGCTTAAAGCCAGCAATTTATTCTTGTGTGTCAGTTCAGGGAAGCAAAATTTACATAGTATGCAAGAGTACGCTTATCTGTTGTGTGGCTCTTTTTCTTTGGGGGAAGCTAATATTTTGTATTCCAGCAGTTCTTTCCAAGATTTATGAACCTTCCTGGTCTTCACATGGCTTTGATTTGCATTAAATAACAATAAAACCACCACACCAGAAAAAAAGTGGCACAGAAATAATAATAATATGAACAACACTAACAAAAGCTGGAAAATTAAGAGTTAAACTTTAACTTGGCTTAGCAAGTTTGAGGGTGAGCAAAACATCCAGAAAGGCACCATTTAGATGGAATTATGAACCCTAGCATGAGAGGGTGCTCCAAAAAGTCTTTGTTCCAGCCGCTGGAACAAGCTATTAGGAACTTAATTTTGGGTAAGTGTGCACTCGATGCTTATATTTCAGCTGCTGTGGATGCTCAGAAGCACTCTGACCTAAGCCAGTAGGAAGCTTGCAGCCATCAAAAATCCATTTCAGTTGGAGCAGAGCCTAGTTTTGGACACATGCTGAATGTGCAGTTATTTTGAATTGTGAATGAGAGTGGATTCATGTGAGATATCAACTGCAATCAATTTTAATATTTTAGTTTTAACACTTTCCTTCATATACAGTGAAAACTTCAAAGTAGCACTTATTATACATGGATGACACTAGATAGTATCTCTTTGAAACACTGATCATAAAATTTAGTACTTTTACTGTTTTAAGGTTTTTCCTATCACTTTGACACCTATTACACAGCCTATCTGGTCATATATGAACAGTTATATGCATTACGTGCACAGTTTTTCCAGTCATTGCACATGCAGAGTGCACATGAAGATCTGGAGCTTGTGTGGTGTACATGTGGAAGCACCTCACTGACATGTTGGGTGTCTTGGTCCAAATCAGAAGTATTTGGCTGGAATACTGATAACCCCATATACCTAAACCAGCTTATGGTCTGCTTGAACTAGTCCAAGAACTATTTCCTCCAGTATTTCCTTGCCCAACAAATTAAAATTGTTTCCCTCTTCTGAATTTTTACCTATTTAATGGTAAAAAGGCACTGCACATTTTCCTGTGCTCTGTTCATTAAGGACAACTATAATTAGTATTTTTTTAAAGAGTCCTCCAGCTGCCCTTAATCAAGATAATTTCATTTAAGTTCATTTACTTAGCATCATCTAAGAAATAATATATAGGTTTTATTTTTTTTTTTTAATCTTCTGTTTGGTAAAATAAGAAAAATGGTAAGAAAACAACTAGGGCTAAAAAAGGTGAGGAGAAGAATCTGGGTGATAACTGTCTGAATTCATTGAACTGTCCCTCTGAGATCTGTGTTGATGTAGGTCATTACAAGGGAAGGAGACTGGGGTGTTTGAGTGTAAAGCCCTCATGCCAAGGCCAGTAGATATCAACAATTAAATTCATGTTTATTTTAAATAGGAGCTGACTTAAACCTGAGCTTTTGCAGCAGGATGTAAAGGCTCTCATCCACAAGGGCACTTTGACTCAGAACAGTCAGCATTACAGCACCCCAGCATTTGCAGATGGTCAAATAGAGCTGGATCCATAAAGCTGGGGGCAACCATTTCATGCTACTATAACAAGGTCGTGTTGGGTCTATTAGGCACAAAGCAGCACATCCAAAGACATTTGGATGCCTCAGGGTTTGTCTGGGTCCTTTGTGGCCTCCTGCTAACGCTTAGGTAATTGAAAAATATGCAGGTACCTCTGTAGAGTTTAAGCCTGCAGCCTTATCCTGCCAACTTTAATAGAACTAATATTTTACTAGCCACTAAAACAAGACAGAGACTCACCTTATGGTGATGTGGGTTATATTCTCCTGCTTGATCACTGGGATGAAGCAGCACCCACCAATTCCAGCCATAACAACTGTCTTTGGGTCTGCAATGATAAAACAACAAACAGTGGAGATTTCCAAGGGTGTTACCCTAAAGGATTTGACCAGCCAGTTATCAGTGAATTTAAATAGCCTTTTATTTCAAGTCATGCTGTTGCATCTTCTATTCCCATCTGGGGATGTGTAACAATAGCACTCCCCTACTCAAATGCTATAAATTTCTTCATTTAAATATTTTTTCCTTTTTTTTTAAAGACCTATGTCTTCAAAAGGAAACACTCAGTTGCAGAATATGATGGTTATGATTTATATGAGACCTCACTTGCCTAAGGATCCAGTGAGGTTTTCTTGATGTAAAGGACTGTTATGAGAAATGGCACTGGAATCTAGAGCCCAGACAAAACTTCTCAAATAGGGAAAGGATCATTTCAGCATAGTAGGGTTTATACAATGATTCTCAACAATGTTCATCTTAAGACTGTTCAGCTTTACTATGAAGAACATTCCTAATTCAGCATCTGCTTCTAAAAAAGTTATAACACCTTTAATTTTTCAATCTGTTTATTGCTGAAAGACAAAATGTGTTGCATATAAACAGCAAGCATATGACAGTACTTTAAGTAGAGAACTTCACCAATAAGTTTACTGCTTGTTATGGATTTGTTGTGTGTATCTTCTTACTAAAGCATCTTTTTATTGCCAAGTATCTACCGGTTTTATGCCAAAAGTAGAGAAATCACATTTCTGTTTTTCTAATGATCGGCTCAATTTATTCAATAAGGTAAAGCTATGTGTAAGAAGTTATATTTTTCTTTATCTCTCCTTTACTATTGTTAGAATTTACAGCCTATTAATAAGCTCAGTATATAAGTAGAAGTGATGTGAATACCTAGGAACATCATTGCCTATATTGCCTATTCTTACTATATATTCTTATATGTTTATTGTTATTACTTATTTATTCCAGTTTATGAAGTGTGAGAGGGTCTGTAGCATATTTTCCACAGGAAGTTTGAGTGGTCAAAACACCCACTAGATTTATCTTTGTCTTCTAATGAAAGGTCAGACATGCATATATAGTCTCATTTTTGTCTAGCCAGGCAGTCCTACATCTTCCTCCTTGTTTTCCCTTTTTACAGAACTTCTTTAGCTTTGGCACCTCTCTCTCATTCTGGGACATGTACTGCTGACACAAAGCACACCTGAGCTTTGAGGGACTCATAGTATTGACAAGCTTTTCATGCTTTGCCAGTTAAATTAAAATTGTTTTGTGAGGTTTTGTGTATTTGGCTTCCTCTCTGGACACAGTAATGCATTCTGCACTAAGCAGGAAGCAATGTATCATACAAAACTACACAAACATAAAAAGCATTTAATGTCTTTAGTGTTGTTTTGCTAACTCCAGCTTGCTGAAAGAAACAGAATGCCCTCCTCTTGGCAAATGAGTTTTTTAAAGAAGGGTATGCTTCTTAGTCTCATTATTTCCTTACTGCAACAAGATAAAGGCATAAATTAGAGTATTGGTGGTATAGCCAATTTGCTATGATTTATCTTGTGGGTTTTTTGGCAGATGGACAGGTATGGGTCGAGTAATAAACTCAGTAAGAAAACTGTGGGAACTTGAGGGAAAGGGCTGGAGATAAGCCTTGTGTTATCCTGGTTCTCTCTCACAGCAGAATTGTCAATGTCTGTCAGAAGATACTTTGTAAATTATTCAGAGCAAAACTGAACATCTGGTGTATTTGTGCCTTCATCTGATAGTTGTTGTGAAGTGGCAAATCCCAGTATGAGGCACTTATAGCAGTTAGTCCACATCTACTGTTGTGTTCTCCTGTCTCTCATTGCTGTTGAGAGGGAATGTTGAAGTTTAAAATAATAGACTTCTCTGACACAAAAATTAGAGGTTTTGGTAAAAACTAGGTTTTGAAAAAGCTACTTTAATATTCATTGCTATGAATGTGAACTCCAGATTGCTATAGGACACTCATCCATACATGTATGCATACCTGGGATGAGGTTTGTCCATGTGTGATGGATGTGATCCATGTGAGGATGTGGGACTCACTCCGAGCACAGGGACTTTGCTTGTTGCTTTAGGTTCCAAACTGCTGAGGACTGCAGCAGCTCCCCATTTGTCAGCTTAGTTCCAAATTTAGGCATTCCTCCTCATCGTGTGATGCAAACATGTTCTTTCTTTACCTTCCATTATTTACAGGAGATTTAATACAATACTAAACCAACAAGATTAAGCTTAGAGGAGGAGGTTTTAACTCCTCTTAGTCACTCGCACACCACCTGTTCTCTTCAATTTGTTTAGATTTATTTTGAAATGTAAAATTTTTCCATGCGGTTACATGAAATAAGAAGATTAAATCAGGCCTAGGAGTTCTCTGTACTCCTTCATTTTTGCAATCTGCTGCATCTTTATAAAAAGAAAGTGTAGAAAAACAAGATTTGAGGCTAAGACTTGATCTCTTTGCTGGTTGCAGTGCTTTTCCCAGGGAAAGTTACTCCTTCTATGTAACTCCACCCAGATTTAAAAAAAAAATAAAAATGAAAGATTTCTTGATCTTCAGTACCTTGTTAAAACACCTACTTTTCCAAATGACCAAAGCCTGATTTAAATGCTTTATGAAATCATAAAACTAATGCACCTGTGTTGCTATATTTGTTGAATTTTGCAGCTTAGAAACTAGGGCTGCACTTGCAAGTGCAATTTTATGGTGTCCCTTGGTGACTGCTTATGTTGCCTACAGGTTTGAACCAGCTTTGCATAATATCAGGGGAACCAGCTATTTCAAGAAAATATCACTCTGTTGCCCAAATCCTGTTTGCCCGGTGGGCCTAAAGGCCAAAAGGCAGAGCATCTGCTGTCATTCTGGTCTGCAAGGGAAAAAGCTCTGGCTATGAAATCTGAATCCCTTATCCAGCATGGTGAAATTGAGTCCTCACTACATGGAATCAGGAAAAAAAAAAGTTTCTAAAAACTAATTCACCCCTTTATATGTTTGCTTGCTTTCATTTTTTCCCCCCAAATACAGTAAGCAAATATCTTGTTTAAAAGCTGTGTTTTGTTGGCCATTAGTTTAATCCTACCAGCTTCCTATCTGCAGAGATCTGTAGGTATGAATGCAGCTACCTCTCAGGCTGTGATAACTATCTGGTTACCAAATGCATCTCATTGCCCTGCTCCACAGATGGGCACAGCTGAACATTTGGGTGTTGATCCTGGGCTCTGCTGTGCTGTGGCACATGTGATGCTGAGGGAAGAGATGCTCAGGGTAGGAAGTGATCTGTTTTCAGCAGTGTACCATCCATCCTTTAAACATTTTCAATCTCATGTTTATATAAGTTATTAAGACCTGTGGGTGAATGAAGGCAGAGAAGCTGGGGGAAAAAAGAGGAAAAAAAGTAAAAAAGATTATAATTAGAACCATGGTGCACATTTCAGTCTTTAAGCAGATGCATAACTTTTAACAGAGATTTTGCCCTGCTTTCCTTATTAGCCTGTTGCAACTTGGCTGAGTGAGAGTACTCAGTCACAGGAAGACTGCATGGACCCATGTGTGCTGCAAGGAAAGAAACACTTTTACATTTGCATTAGTCTTTAAACAGGAAGTTGATTTTGCCCTAATTTGCTCAGATCACCTCTAGCAATGTCAAAAGAAGTATGCAATATGCCCTGCTTAATATCTTCCCTCTTTGGAAGTCCTTTTCCTCTTTGCATAGTGAATAAAACAACTGCCTATTGAGTTCATCTCTTTGTGGACAGGCCCATCTTCATCAATACATCAAGGGTCCTTGTCTGGGTGATGCATCGTGCTAATCTGTACTCAGATACAATTACTTGAGTCACATATTGCTAAGCAAGCACTGCCAACTGGCAGGGATGGCTTCTGTGATTCTCACAAACTGTTAGACTGTCATTTAAGGGCAGTGAATCGTTTTTTGAAAGCCTGAGTACTAGTCTGAGAAAGGGAAGAAGTGTGTGACCACATGCATAGCAAGGTTGCTGCAAGCATCCCCAGCCTGTTGTGTTTATAGTTTTAAATGACTGATGGAAACTTTCTGTCTTTATTTTTGCAAGTGAACAAGCATCTGCTGTTGCAACTGCTGGTTAACAGGCTATTTTCTCCATATGAAGTGGATCCAACCATATGCTTTTGGACACCCCAACAGAAATAGGTACCTCAAAGCAGGACTGTTTAATATAAAAAAGAGCCATAGTCATGTTAAGGGAGTGTAATCTTTGCTGCATTTAAATAGGCTCCATTGAAGAGAGCCAAGCCTGCCTTTCCTTCTTTTCTGAAACTAACTGTTGTAATGGTATCATTTGCTGTTGAATTTTACTTATTCTGTACTAAAGTGTGTAGAGGATATGCTTTTGTTTCATTCAAAGCCCCATGGAAAAAGTGGTGCGTTTCTGTCTGACTTTGGTGACCTTTGGATCAACTGCACATACTGTTTCTATGACAGCTTCTGCAATAAATTCAAAGATCTTGCAGACAAAACTAAGTTTTCTTGACATTTGTGAAAAGTGACATATTATCCTTAAAAATTTCTAGGCTAAAATATGCACACTATTAAGACATTTCTTGGTGTTCCAATTTTTTTTTTTTATTATTATTATATTTTGCAGTTGCACTTTTGTCATCCTGGAGACCTGTGTTACCTGCTTAAATCCAGTTTACAGCAGAAATAGAACTGTATTCTTTAATAATTATTTCTCCCACGACCTTTCTCTCCATTGTCATTGTCAGCCACTCCACTGTCTTCCAACCCACACACTTCCAGCTCACAATGTCTGCCAGTGACGACTGCGAAAATCCAATAGAAAAGTTGTTTAAAACAGATGATTATTTGGTCCCCAGTAATTTTTAAATTCCTTCTCTATTAATGGTCCAATTAATTTCTTGTTTCTTTTCTCCCACACCAGTTTTAAAATCTGCTTTTTGCTTTTCAATCTTGCACACAATTTCTTAATCAAATTCTTTCAATCAAATGCACACATTTCTTGAACTGGTCAGCTTTTGTTCATATTATGTAGCATTGTTTCCTCAGTTTCCTTGATTGAATCTTGTACGACTTAAAACTTTGAAGTAAAATATTTTCTTATTCTTTACTGTATCAGCCTCAGGATTTCTTAATTGGCCACATCTTTTTGATGCTCTTTCTTCCTCTTCAGTGATCTGCATAAAATTTTTTGCTCAGTGCAGGGTGGTGTGCATTTCATCAAGATGAACAGTTTTAGTGAACTCTGTAGGTCAAAGTTTTAACATTAAGTTCTTTTGCAGTCAGAGGTCATACATGGTTGCCTATTAATTAATAGAAAGAGAAAGGTCTGGGGATACTTCAGTAAATAAACACTTGGAGGAGTATTCCTTCTGGAAGTGTCCAAAATATTATCTGTAATATAGTTAGTTCTGGGAGTTAACCTAATAATCCTCTTCAATTTTTCCTCAATTTTTCTCCTTTTCTCATTTCCTTCCCTTATCTCTTTTTTTTTTTCCCTTTTCACTTTTCCTTCCTCCTTCCCTCTTCAATTTTCCTCTTCCCTCTTCTCTTTTCCTTTTTACTTTTCATTATGAAGATAATTCTCTCTCCATTTATTCCAGTATGCTCTTACTGAGACTGGAGGTCACTTTGTAGCCTACTGTGCTAGCAGTTAACTGAGATTCTTTGCTCTCTTTTTCTCTTCCTAAAATAACTATTTCCTCCAAATTGATGGTAGAATCCAGTGTTGTTTAAAACCACCTTATTTCTGCTAGTAACACTTCACAGTTTACTGGTTTAACTTCATATGTTCAATAGCATTGTGGTGTACTTCAAGTTAATGACCCATCTTTTGGTGTTTCACTCTTACTCCTTTCTCCCTGTATGAGGTAGGGTGACTCAGATTTTGTTAAACGAGCAAACCTTAATGTTCATTTTGGTCTTCTCTGTACAGCTAATGGGAACTGTGAGTCCTAGTTCTTTTCTGCACACTTCACCAGGGTTATATTTAGATTTTCCTACCAGTCCAATTAGGAAGTGATTAAATATCAATGAAGAAACAGGGTACATTGACCAACAGGTGAAGAGGCCCCATGGTGCTTTTCTGGCAGATTATTGAATGGTCTCTCTAGGACTTAAAATCTATTGCTTTAGTGTGTCTTCTTTTTATCATCTCATATGAAGCCACTTCTCCTCCTCCCTTCTTCACGATGGGTAACAAATGAAAAAATTTAAAGGCTGCTGAATTCTGTGCAAATTCACAGGTGTTTAGCACAGGTGTTTCTGAAGTACCACCACATTGGTAAAGGGCACTGTACTCGATGGCTTTACAATTCCACTTCTGAAACAGAAGCCTCCCATACATAACACAGGCTGCAATTTAAGTTTATAAAAATGAGGGTTAGCTCAAGAGTTGAAAAGGTGGGTTTTAGATGTTATTCACCACGCTGGTGAAGCTGTTAGAGGTCTGGCAGACACAATAAACCAGTGAGTCTGAAAATTTACCCTGGTGAATTTAGCTCTTTTAGGTTCTGAAAATTAATCACACTGAATTGCTGATTTCTCTTAATTGTAATTGTTACTCCTAAATGCTTGTTCAAATAATTTCAGTCAAGGATGGATTTACAAATTACTCCTTTCTTCTATTCACTGTTTGCTGAACATGTTCTAACTATATTAGGCTTTCTTGTATTTCTATTCAAATTACCAAACTGTTTAAAAGAAGAAAAAAAATTCTAGGTTGTATAGCAAATACAGCAGTTCTGGTACAAATGATTACTTGTGCTAAAACTCATGAAAATTTCAAGATAAATGAACCTTTTTACATAGCTGTCAGGGAATTCACACAAATCTGCACTATAATTCAGTACAGCACAGCAAGCAATGAATAATACAGCTCCAGAAATAACAGCAATCAGAACTTGGTTCTTCAATTTATGAAGTTATTTGCACATTAATTTTGTAATTGTGTAGTCATGGACGGATGCTCTGTTTTTCTCCCATGTCTTTTCTATTGACAATATTATATTATTATTTAATTATTGCTATTATACTATTAGGATTTGTTAGTTTTTTGTTTTGTATTATAATAGAACTCAGAGCTAAATAATAAACACTGCTTTCATGGGCAAACAGCTTTGCTAACATGTAAAAAGAAGATAGCTATCTTGAATGTGTTACAAGACATAAAACAAGGAGCATGGAGTAAGGCTGGGAAAACACAGAATGTTCTGCATAATGGTCAATATGTCAGATAATACAGTGCCATTCTGTAGATTTGTCCTTGGAGTTTAAAATATAAATAAATAAAACCTCATTTTTGCTTTGTCAGTAGTGTGATAGGGCAGGATTTCTTATTTTTCACCAGTAGCTCTAGTTGCAAAGGAATTCAGATACACACATAGGAAAACATAAACCTACTACTTTATCCTTCAGTGGGGAGAGATCTAAGGAGATCTCATGACTCTTTGTTGCCAAGAGGGTGTCAGTGCATCCGTGGTCAAGAGATTCACAGATGACAGAATCAGAAGAAACAAATACATTTAGGACTTGGTGCTAGCAGGAATACAAGTCTCTCAGATATACCTTACATTTTTTTTTCCTCACAAGTTATCATTAATTGTGTTCCTGGCAGAGTGCTGGACCGATACATGTGATATGATTTACCTGTACATATAGCAATCTGTTCAAGCAGGTGATGTTAGACTTTGGAGTGTAAATCCACAGTCAAGAATTTCACAGTCTATTTATTATGCCACAGTCAAGAATTTCAAGTCTATTTGCTTGCTTTTGACACACAATCTAATGCACAAGTTGATTCCTTGGGGCCTTCCTCATACACCAGACTGAATTTTAAAATGGTCCTTCTGTTTCATATTCCATAGCCCCTGCCTGTATCAATCTTCAGGTAATTTAAATTTTCCTCTGCTATTAACATCAAGTTTGGCATTTGAGCCAGGACCTACTTTCTCTTTTTAACTCTGTCACTCCACTGACCTTTTGCCCATCTCTTATATGAAAAACAATAATGGAAGTCATATTCAGAATGAGATTCTGATGCAGGGATCCTCTGTTGAATGTTATCTCATATTTCAGAAATGTTGCTGGCTCCAGCACTTGGAAACATTTACATTCCCTGCTGGCTAGGATGTTTGCTTTTTTTAAAAAGTATTCTTCTAAGCTTGTCCTTCAATATGTTCTTAACCAGTTAATTCAGACTTACTTTCTGAGAATGAGCTTGGCAGACAAGGTACAGGGAGCAGAGCAATGTTCCTTGAATGGATACATGCTGTTCTATTCTCTTTTGAGGAGGTATGTCTGCTTTCTCAAATGCATTAAAGATACCAAACATTCTGAACATTTTGAGGAAAGATGTGTGATTTTCATAAAACTTAAAAAAAAAACCCAAACAAACCTACTTCATTGTTGTGAGAATATCAAGTCTTACAGCAAGGCATCCTGAGCATTGGTACAGATGAGGCAGGCCTTTCCCAGCCACAGAAAAACCAAAGCCCATGAGGGAAACCAGTTGTACTGGCAAGGTCAGGCTTTGCTACTGTCTCTGGTCACCTCTGCCAGAGGAGCTCTGTTATGCCTATCATAGAATATGATGAGTTGGAAGGAACCCGTCAGGATCATCAAGACCAACTCGTCTCACTGTGAAGGGTACACCCAGGATCACATCTTGTTCCTGAGAGCATCATCCAAATGCTTCTTGAACTCAGGCATGTGTGGTGCTGTGACTCCTTCCCTGGGGAGCCTGTTCCACTGCTCAAATGCCCTCTAGGTGAAACCTTTTCCTGATATCTAACCTAAACCTCCCCTGATTCAGCTTACTGCCATTTCGCTTAGTTCTGCCTTCAGTCACAGCAGTGAAAAAATTAGTGCTAGTCCCATCTCTTCCCCTTGTGAGGAAGCCATAGACTGCTATGAGGTCACACCTGTTTCTCCAAACTGAACTATCCAAGTAATCTCAGCTACTCATCTCACAGATCATCTCTTCAAGAGCCTTCACCATCCTCATTGCTCAACAAGGGTTGCTCAGTGTAGGTGGCACCATTGCACTGGAGAGGTAGGGGTCATGGTTTGGGATTTGCAGGCAGAAGTTTCTAGTTTACATATAGTTTGAGGAGCCTTAAAGTGAATGGTTGGTGTTGTTTAGGTATGTTTTAAGTCCTGTGTGCTGTCAGTGTGATGGAGGATGCCTCAAGGGGAGTAAGAATCAAACCTCATGAAGTCACTTTAAATAAAACAAAATCAAGCACAATCAGGAAATCACAGTAATAGAGTAGTTAAATATCGACCTTTTTAAATGATAATGCTCAGTCGTACTTGGAAAGGGGAATTTGAGCTGACAGATACATTGCTTCTGGCTGACTTGGTTATGTACCTTCCCCAGTGGGTTGTTCCAGATCAAGGACTTGGCTCGAAGATACTGACTATGGACCTGGGTTTCTTTTCAGTGGAAATCAGAGCATGATGGCTGTTGCAGGCAAACAATATCAATCTGTGCTGGAGTCAGGATGTTCAAGGGCACATTATTTCATATTTTGGAAATGTTTCTAGGTCCATTGATTTAAACAGAGACACCATCCCCTTTCAACTTCAACAGAATTTTGTGAAAATGTTACTGCTGCTGACTCACTGGGACTACAATGAATCTTGTGGTTTTTAACTGTGTCTCATGATGTCCTTGATAAAAAGTTTGATTGCTCACTAGTTCTCACTAGTTTAGCATGGACCTCATCCAGAAGTCCACTGAAATCCCTGAGCTTTATAATGATACCCTGAAGAACTCCTCTCATTCTCTATATTTCCATTGCTTCCTAGCAAAATTAAAATGAGGGATACTGCAGTTCTGATCATAGCTTCCAATTTTTTCTGAGTACTTTGGGTGCAATCCTTCAAGTACAGAATATAATGTATTTACAACTCATACAGTTCTGAAGTTTAAACAGAGTTAACATTTCAATGTGTCACTTGTACTTCAGCATGTTTGATTGGATTTCTCTTGGAAGTTTATGACTGCATGTGGATATCACAACCCAAGACAACCTTTGAAACCAGAGCATGATATAGCTTGATAATAAGAAAAATGTGAAAAAGAAGTTGGTCTATCCTTTCCTTGGTTTGTTTTGGGTTTTTTTTTTGGGTTTTTTTTTACCTGTTACCAAAATCTTGCCTAGGATTGCTTCTGTCGTTGCTGACATAACAGCATTGTCCCAGCTGTATTCCTAAACCATAGCTTCATCTCTGTCTACCAGGCTTCTCTTTCCTTGGGTTTCATGCCTACATGTTATAGCAAATAACCCTAAAGTTACTATGAGTAGGACAATCTACAGTGACCAGCATCTCTGTCTCAATCAAGATACCAGCATGGACAGGGAAATAAGGATGTAAACAAACAGGCTGATAACAAATCCATAGATTCTGGGGGAATGTAAATACTCCATAAAATTCTGGCGCAGTGGAGGCTGGATGGAGTAAAAATCTGCTAGACTTTTTGAAGTAAAATTTTTATAGTGCCACATAAATGGTCTATTAAAATGTGTTGGAATATTGGTAAGAGTTGGATAGCCTTTAACTTTACCTTTGGAGAGCATATCCTAAAATCTAGTGAGGCAAAAATTTATTTCCAATCCAGAGGCAAAGCCAATATCAAAATCCTACAGGCTGTCTTCCCTCAGCCAGCCCTTGAACTCTGTCAATAACCCGAGTAGTTTCATGTAATTCTATTATTAGTACATCATACAATGTTGTATATACTATACACTATATACTATATACTCTAATAAACTTTTTTTAATAAAAGATTTTGTTAACTGCTGTGAATTAACTAGAGTTACTCAAGCTTTTTCAGGAGCTAGTTTTTGAAGAGGGAAGCAAATGCATAGCTGGACCCTTGGAAAGAAATACCACAATTAAGTTGGTATTATTTTGGTTTTTTATTTTTCTGGTGATGCTCTATCATAGTATAAAATGCTCAGGAACCAAAGTTTGCTGTCATTTACATTTACATTGCAGCCAAATTCTCCACTGCATCATTGAAGTCTGAGAAACAATTTCTAGAGGAGCATTCATGGCTTTTCCAGCCAAGGTTATAATTGGGATCCAAGAAGCCCAAAAAAAAAAAAAAAAAAAAAAAAAAAAGTCTTTATTTATTCTTCTCTTTATGAGAATTAGAGCAAATAGATTTAACTTCTCCCAGCCTACCAATGAAAATTAGTGCAGCCACTAGCTGTCAGCTAACATTTTCAGTTGGCTCTGAGCCCTGTTTGCAGCAGGTGAGCACTCACACATTACTTAGCACACTTGTTGGTCAGCAACTCACGCATCAGACAGTAATATCTAAATTACCTGAATTATTAGACCTTAGACTGGCGTCAATCTGGACCTCTGTTTATGTGTCTGGTTTCTTATTTAAATGTCCACAATTAAAAACTCAGGTTTGGTCATTCAGTCTTTGGGCCACAAATGTAATAGTTCTTAGTCAACTTGCTGTATTGAGTTGAGCTTCAGAAGTCAGTGGAATATTTCTTTGACTTTGGTGGGCTCTGGATCAAGCCCTGTAAAGCATCATGTGAAAAAGGAGAGACGTGACCTATTATTTTCTAATAGTGCTTCTGACATCTTTTCCTCTCTTCCAGATCTTCTTTTAAGGCCTCACCTGTTCTGACTAAACCATTCAGCACACACATGCAGCAGGCTGGGTTTCCCTTTGACTTCCATCTTCTCTTTCTGATGCTATAGATGATATTTGAGTTACCTTACAGTGAAGCTTCTGAAGCTGAAAACTTCACTTCATTTTGCTGCTGAGAGATGCAGAGGTGATCACAGATCAGATGTGCACCCTTTCCTGCTGAACACTCGGCACTCTGTTTAATTACAGGGATGGAATAACACTTGAAAGACTTTGATTCTGCCTCTCCTTCATCTTTATCTTACCTCATTTATTTTACCAATTGCCTAAATGTGGGAGCATCCTTTAGCTTTCATCTACCCAGGACCATCTTTAAAAGGCACAAAGTATTTGACACAAAAAGATCATTTCCCCCCCTCCATTCTCTAAAAAGGCAGTCAGATCACTTGTTTTCTCTTTTGTCATCAATTTAATTATTAGCACCTAGCATGGTAATGCCTTGATTAACTTGATGTGAAATTATAGTATATTATATATTGCAGAGGAAAGATAGCAATAGCAAGGCAGACACTGAATAGACAGGGTGTTCACAAGTTAAGTGCTTTAAGCTGAGGAAGTCCTTAATAAAGTAATCTGAAGTGGTCTCTAATGCACTGATTAAAAAGCAAGTTGGAGGCGTGTTTGGACTCTCTTGTCATGGCTTGTTCATGGTGCTCTAAATTGAAAGCATCCCTTGTTTCATATCTGACCAGTTCTTAGTAACCCCTAATGCCTCGTCATAGTAATTGTACTATTAATTTGCTGAGATGTTTTGAGTTACTCCCTGTAGTTATTGAGACTTGAAATGCTCTCTTTTTTAGTGTAAAACTTGCCAAGTTCTACTCACAAATAAATTTTAAATGTAATTAAAGAAAAAAGATTCTCTTTGGGGTTTTTTTTGGATTTTTTTTTTTTTTCCTGAAAAAGTCATGGAATGATAATCATATATGTATGTATATGTTTCAAAGTTACATGGATATAATTTTTTCCCCAGTGTTTTTGTATTCTATTTTGCTGAAAGGAGTATGTAGCAGAGTATTTGCTTGTATTTCAATCTGACCCACTCAATTATTTTATCGTTTACAGTCACCATCCATTCATTTAGACATACATGGACGTTGCTGATTCAGTTACATTTTCTTGATAATCTACCCACAGAAATGTGAAATATTAAAAAGACTGTAGGAACGGACAAATCTAGTCTCACTGATTAACATAATTATTTTGCTTAATTCTGAAAAAAATAATTATTCGGTGATGACTTGAAAAACAAAATCATCTCTGCTGTTTTGATCTGTGAATCTGCTGGCCTCTCCTAATAATCATCTTTAATTAGAAATAAGGCTTTTTTTTTGTTCTACAATTTGACAAAGCACTGGCAAAGCATTCTACCCCTTATGTTGCACACATATAATGTAGTAGTATTGCATTTTCTTTGATTCTCTGTAGCAACATGAATTTAAGAAGATATTATTAAATAGCCAAATAGTTTACATCTTTAAATGAGTGAAGATGTGTCAATTGGAAAAAAATGTACCGATCACAAACAATCTTGGAGTTTAGATGCATTATTTAAATACCTCTCTTTTATTAAAATTAATTAGAATACCACTGAATCCTCTGGATCATTCTGAATATCTCAGTGAAAAGCTGCAATGTGAAACTTTTTAGCAGTAAATGATAGCTGATGAACATTGTCCTTCATACTGAAAATTGTTTAATTATGGTAACCAAATTTATTTCTTATGAGGTATCATTTTGCTTTAAACAATATGAGCAGACAATACCAGTACAGTGAGAGAGAGGCTAAAAATAACTACCAAGTCATGCTACCATTAATCTTGTTTTCTACCTCTTCAATAATAAAACCTGAGCTTAGTTTGATGAGGAAATAAAAGCTCTCTAGATTAAATGTTCAATCACATGTAGTCTTGGGAATATTATTCATAGCCTATTAAATATATACATGCATTTTATTTAAACATGTTTTTTAATTTTGAATGGTTTCCTTGTAACTTTGGGTATTAATACAATTAAACTTCCTTTGAGGGAAGAAGCAGATTCTGAAGTTCACCTATGTTTTAGGAAATTTCGGCTCAAAGATACATTTTGCCTGTTGTTAGTATCAATTTTTGTGTGACTACTCTGGAGGACTTGGAAGGAAGATCAGATAAGAAACTGGGTGTGCTAGTTGGCATTATGAGTGCATGTGCTGTCAAGATTAGGTATAAAAACTTTCTATCCACTGGTCTGACCAAATTCGCTTTGAAGACTCTGTATTTGTGCTGTAAATTCTTGTTTATGATGGAGAAAGCCATTCTTCTAGTCACTCAGTGAATTATTTGAAAAACGGGTAAAAAATCCATACTGAGGTTGAAGTGACTAGCCCAGGTATTATGGTCTAGATGGATGAAGACTCTTCCCAATGCAGCTTCCAAGGAAGTGGTCAATCAAGTATTGTATATTTCAGTCTGAGTAATTAGATACGGATCACTTCAAGTGGTTTGTACCAGAAACTTAGATGTTTGCTCTTAGCCTCTAAAAAGAAACTTTAACCTGTGCATTTGGTTGTTTCACCTCTTTCTAAATAGAGAGGAAAAGCTTGACTCCTTTGATGGTTTGATGTCAGTAGAAAAGTGTTGATCTCATCTTAGTTATATCAGAGACAGAGACAAAGCAGAAGTGAACAAAGGCTTAATTTTTGATAGATGGGATTCTTGTTTATATCAGTGGCAGATGAAAGAAAACTAATATTGCAGTATTTTTTGTATTATGATTAACTATGGGCAGAGCAATGATGCAGCACTTAGGGTGCAAGAAGCATAACAGAGATGACTCGACTTTTCTCATATCATTTTATAGGGGACTATTTAGGCTGCTCACAGATTGTGAATGATTGAAAAAGAACACTAGGGAAGACACAAAAGAATCACTGAGATCTAAATGACAGAATACAGGAAATAAGCAGATATTAGTCATCAAGAATTCAATTGGCTTTTGCATCCAGCCTGGTTTCTAAGTAGTCTTGGAATCTATCCATTGTAAATATGCCTGTTTTCTGCTTTCATAAATTGTGTTACCCTAGAGTCTACTGAAATATTCAGATGCCACTGAGAATAATCAAGCATAGAATCTTCTCTTATTTTAATATAAACTAGCTTATCAGTTGATACGGAAGAAGATGCATGTCATGTAATCAAGGTAAATGAAATAAATGAGATAAATATTAGCATATTAAATCATCTTTACCCATAAACATGACTCTGAGCGCTCAGCATTTCAAGGTGAGAATGTCCTTTGTGAAGAGAAGCAAACTTCTATGTATATAAAATAAAATTAACTTAGTAAGTAATTTTCTGTATTCCCTTTGCAATTATCTTTGATATTTGTCTTTGAGTAAGAATTCTCTCCTTCAGAATCTGTTTTCTACCACTCTGCCCTTGAATTAAACACTATGTTATCCCATTTGTTGCCATGGAAATGAAGCTAATGACAGATTAAACACTGTGGATTCTCTGAAAGAAACAGTAGAAGGGGAAGAGCTGGGGCAGGGGAAAGAAAGGTAAAGATTGAATTTTAATAGATTTATTTTGGAATTAATGTTTATTAGAGAAATGTACATATACTAGTGGAAGAATGGCTTAAAATCTAATAGGCACAGAAGGTTTTGAATCCTGTGAGAGAGCTGCATGCTGCAGCATTGGCCACCATGGGAAGTGGTGTTTCACTGCAGCTTTGAAGAAGACCTCTTATAACTTTTGTAGTGTCATCTCTGTGCTTATTTGTGAGGGGTGAGATTCTGTCCACCAGTTGTTTTCCTGCCTAGCTGCTCTGCAGAGATTCAGAGCCATGACAGACTTGATTTTTATTACATTTTCCTTTTATTACATTTTGGGCATTTGGCTAGAGATGGTCATGCAGGTACAGAATTGTGAGAGTCTGCTGCATCTCAATGCATCTAGAATTTGGGAAGATGCCACAGACTTTCAGTTGTAAGAGATGTAATGGTTGTGCAGGTCTTGACAACTTCTTTGTCAGTTATTAGCTTTCCCTGAGTAGATGTTACTGACTTTTCAGGAAGGAAGGAAAAAGTCCATGCTTCGTTTTCTCTTGGTGTTGAGTAACTGTTTATGCCATGGTGTCTGTTGAAACTCAGCTCTCATGCTTGTGTAAAAAAGACTTGAGAAGAAACTTTAGCATGATGCTCTGGACTTAGAAAGTGCCTCGAAGTTTAAGGAAACTTTCAGATTTTCCTGCTCAGATGACTGAAACTTGGCATCTGTATTGCTTTGTGAATGCAGTTGTAATTGTTGCCTTGGGATGGTTTAGGATCATATCACTTACCTTGTCATTAGGAAGATGAACTTTCTTGTAGCTGTAAAAGCATAGAGGTATTTCCCTTCAATAGTAAACAAATAATGGGAAAGTAATAAGAAAGGGACATGCCAATTTCTTCTCTCTATCCATCTATACACTTCAGGAATCTTAATAACTGTGGCAATGGCCTTGGTTTGCTTTTCAGGAGTGAAATGAGATTGACTTTTTGATGTCCATTACATGCTCTCAGGGATCAATATAATGATCTGTGTCTTTGTTTTTGGAGCTTCAAAAAAGGGAGATGTTTTTCTTGCTACCTCACCCAGCCATGTAGGCTTTTCTGCAAGCTAAAACATGCAAATGTACTGGTAGGCTTAGGAGGACCGGAGACTGTAGCATCTCGCTGTGGTGAAATAATGTGCCCCATAGGAGAGAAATTTTCTCAAGTATTGATTTTGCATGTGACTTTGTGATTACCTTAGATTAGGTTTAGCATTATTTATTCAGAGAAAATCTAATTTTCCTTGATTAACAGAAATCCTTGGGGACTTCATGAACTCATATTCTCAGTGATTTGTGAGCCCTAACAATAACTGTGAAGTCATGTTTTGATGGCTACAGGCTTTGGATAAGTTAATGACATAGAACAAGAACTGATTTTTTCTGTACTTCAGTATCCTCTACTAAGGTAAAATCCTCACTTCTATGTTTTTATTCTATTTTAATAGAATTTTTATTAATCCCTCCATGAAAGGGACAACTTTTAACTATATTTTTTGTTATAATCAAACTACATAATCTCCTGTCATTCTGTCTTTGTTGCCATCATGACATTGAGATTATCTTTGATAAATGTAGCTGAAGTATTTTTAACCAGGGCAAAATATATTTAGCATATTTAGTCTTCAGCTGCACAACTCTAGATCAATTCAATGCTACCATTGGTAATGCCACAGAGGGTAATCTCATGGAGGTAAAGGCTCTATCATTGTTTTCCCTGTTTTATCAGAGGCACCTTCAAGGGTTTCACACACTGCATATTGATCTACCAGAGATATACCTTTTCACAGAGAATAGTTCATTTTCTCTTATGAACTTTGAGGATACAAGTTTGACACTCCCTTTAATCTTTTTCAGTGTTCAACACCTCTGTTCCCACCTTCCATACTCACTTTATAACATACTATGAATTTTTTCTTCACAACATTTTTTTTTTTTTTTTTTTTTTTAAGGAGTGTTGTACTGCCCATAATCAACTATTATATCTTTAGACTAACAATTAGAAGTTCTTTCAGATTTACCTCACAAGTAATATTTTCAAGTCATAGAATGATTTTGTTAAGCTCCGGATTCCCTCTAGTTGTGCATGTATCTGGTACATCACGGTTTCCAATATGGACCACAGTACCTAAAGTTTTACCAAAGCTGAAATGACTCAAGTTCTTTTGCTTGCCTTACAAGCTATTCTTCCAGCAGAAAATATCTGTATTTCAGCAAGACTTATTTGTTTTACAGTAAGATGGTGCTACTGATGCATTTTCAGCTCGTGACACCACACCTTGTCCCAGATCTTTCCAAAGAGCAGCTGGTTTTTTACCTGTTCAAGATTCATTTCAGTTCTTATCAGATTAACTGTGTTATGGGCCTGCATTGGGCAATACAATCACCTAGCTGAGAGCAGTGACTTGGGAAGGAGTCCTGCTTGTGTGTGCATAACAGAGTGATGCCTGATCTACAGGTAGCATCACCTGAGCCTGTTGTGCTCCTTAGGAATGAAAGGAAAAGGAATGCTGAGAGCAGTTGATTTGACATCCATGATTATACCCTGAACATCCCATTACATGAAGTTCAGTTCCATAGCAGTCACTCCCATGCAGAATCCCAGTTCCCACACTTTCATAGTGGTGATTATATACGTCCAAAATGACACACACTCCCTATTTGTGAAGGTAAATGTCATCCATGAGATATATACTATATAAGACTTTTATTGTGTCCAATTTATATCTACAAAAGTGGTCTTTGATCAAGTTAGTGATCTGCATTTTGATGGCTGAGCCAGCCCTAATTAATTATTGATGATTTGTATTGAATGTTTTATGACCAATCAGTAAGGCAAAAGCCTTGTATGTGGCTGTTAAAAAAAAATTAAAAAAATGTGGGTCTTTTGGCCAGAGAACTATATCAAACGGAATAAATTATATTGAAGACACAGTATTACTAGTAAACTGGAGGTATCAGTTATATTTGAAAACAATAATAATCATTAAGGTTCAAAGAATATATTTTTAAGGATATATATTTTACCACCTAAAATTGTAGTTTTTTATACTACAACCTATGGACTGTTTTTTTTAAACACGATAAAATTTCCACGACATAACTCATAAGCATGTCCACCTGGACAGGGGTTTTGTCAAGGATCTGTAATTTTCTATTTTTGGAGAAGTAGTGTGTCAAAACCAGACATTCACTAAGGGAAACTCAGAGGACTTACACATATGAAGATTGCATAAAATGTTTTGAGATAGATTCAGCTTTGGCGGAAACAATTTCTTCCCTTTCCTCAGCAAGTAAATCTTAAGGAGAAAATGGGAACTGACAGTTGAATATGCTGTGTTCTGACATGATTGATATAGTCCTATAAAACTCCCAATGAGATCAGGAAATCAGGTTTTTCCCTTGCATTAAGTATCCTTCACTGATCTCCTTACATTTGATTAAATCAGATTGAACCTCAAATTGCTACATGATGTGATGTCAAAATGTTGTGGATTTCTCACTTTTGTTACTCACATTAATAAAAACAAGGTATTTGATTGCTCTTTATGAGAAAAGATTACTACCAAGAATGCTTCATGGCATTTTCACTTCAGGTGTTTGATGAAATTACAACATGTGTAACTTCCCCTTATGAAGGAACAAAGAAATTAGTGGTTCAAACATTAGTGGGTCTAAGCAAATTGCTGGCTATTTTCAAGATTAGTTTTGTAAGAACAACAAAATGATGGTGTGACATAGAAAGAGTTACTACATATTCAGATTATCCTGGTTTAGAGCTTACGTCCTGTTACAAGAACAGAAGTTGTTGTCAAGAGGGGGCAAAGGGAAGTTTTGCTTCCAATTATCTACCTCAGCAAATATTTTGGGGCATAGACCAATTTGTCTTGGGCTGGAATTTGTTTCCACAGGCTGAAATCAAGATCTCAGAGAGTTATCTCTTGAAACCTTAGCTGAGACATGGCTAATTGAATCCTTACAGTTTAGTACTCTGGATTATACTAATATGCTGATTTTATCCTATCCTGGCCATTGCATCACCTGATATAATTGTCTGATAATTAATGCATTTAAGAGAAGGGCTTATTGGTTTCTGATGCTGAGATGGATGGTTATACTGACAATATTTGCTTTTTTTTTTTGCTTATTCTTTCTCTAGTAACAGGCTAACATTGTCCACCTTATATCACTGATTAGCCCCTCAAAATCAAAGGGTAGTAGATAACCAAATGTTAGTTCACTTTTAAAATAGTTCTTATGCTTTTCTGTTTGTTTATTTAAATAAACAATAAATAAAACCCACGAAAATGTAGTTATCTGTATGTGAATTTGAATCTAAGTATTTGTTTAGCTTTTAAAGGCACAAGAGCAAAGCATAAACAGTTCTTTATCCGGCTTTTAGAAAGCAAAGGCAGAGGCTCTCTAGTTGCTGTAGTCCTTTGACTAATTACCTCTTACAATTACAGTAAAGCTGCAATTGATTCTGTAATAGCTGGGTGTTAGCAAGGATGATGCATATCAGAAAGTGAATCTTTGGTAGGAAAAAATTGCCAAGTTAGGAACACTGTAATTATTCAAGGGCTGACAGTTTTGAAAAACAAACTTATAAGAAGGTCAAGCTGAACAATTATTTTGGTTTAGAATAACCCTTCTCTGGAATGTTCTTATTTGCTATATGCCATCCGCAGCTCTGATCAGTGTCAGGAAACAGACAACAAGCTCTTATGCTTGTGACTCCTGCAGTCACCCAAAAAACCCCACATGAAGCTGTCAAAGTGTTGCAGCTCTCTGACAGGAAACAGGATCTGAAATGGTAATATAGCCTCTGAAGGCTTCTGCACCAAGTTATAATTTTCAAATGTGAATTAATAAGCACATCTCACTAAGTGCTCGTCATGATGGGTTTTCTGCATGTTTAAAGTCTGCATAAGTCTTGATATGGGAACTCAGTTCTTTGAATAGCTGACCCCTAAAACAGGCTAGCTGATGGTGGGGCATGAGACTGCAGTTCCCAAAAAGTTTTGCTGAAGATATTGAGTCTTCAGTGTTATCAGATCATGGGAGAATAAGAGTTCATGGGGGTCCCGGTCACCAAAAGTTAGACAGCAAGCTGGGTTAAGCACTTAATCATACATTTGCTTTTTCTTAAGATTTAAGACAAGAATTTATGGCTAAATTCTGGGAATGATTAATTTTAGAATTTTTCCTTCCATTTCTTCCCTGAAGTGGTGAAAAATAATACAAATGTGTGTCTATATATGTATATGTGTATATATCTTGACAAAGAAGAAGGTGGCACAAAAGACAAAGTACAGACAGCTTGTTTGAGTTTGTTTCTTTTTTTGCCGTTCCAGAGTGGCACCTAGGGATATTTTAGAAGTAACATATTGGTTTTCATTCTTCTTCTGACTGGCAGTGACAAAATTATTCAATCAAAGTGGTAAATATTATACCTCATGGTATCACGGAAATGTATTGAGTCAAGGCTTCATATGAAATTTGCTTTTCTAGGGGCTCCAAACACAAACTGTTCATCTGGGGAAATAAGAACTGTTGTTGCAGTTATAGCTGATATTTTTGGAAGCTTCATTAGCTTCCTTTTGGTTGGCCATTGGAAGGCAACAACACATATCTGCTTACACAGAGGCAGAACATTGCAAAACAAACCCAGGCTTTGCAGAATATATATAGGAATAAAACCCTCAAATCATGTCCCAGAGTGCTCTGTGCTGAGATTATAACATGCTGAAACCTGGCTTAAGTTCTCCAGGGGCAGATTCCCATGTCTGCAAAAACATCCAGCCAGACAGAGGTCTGGAGGTATTGTCTCCAGAATATATTAGTACCTGTTTCAAATTATGACTGACACAACTAATTGGCTGTTGATAGAAATTTCCTAAAGAGGAAATAAACTGGAGGCTTATAAAGCAGGTAGTGAAAATCAAAGGAACATTGCTTAATTTGGATAATTTTTGTTTGATTTTTCTCTACAGTACCTGGAAAACGTGATATAATGGGTAGACCTGTATCAGCCAGAAAAAAAACCATCAAGCCACAAATATTTATGTTTCAATTGAATATCTGTGTACAAATTTGCAACTATTGATACATAATCAGGAAGAATAAGGGTATTTGCTTAGAGTTTCCAAACATGCATAAAGGAGAGGGATGCTGTATGTGTTAGCATTCACTTATAATATGAGTGAATGAATGGAGTTTGAATGCACTTCTGGTAATTCTTGGGGTTTTCTTGGTACAGAAATGAATAATGCAAGATGATTCTTAAATAATCTAGTAAATCACTGTGCAGCAACAGCACTGCACTATAAAACAAATTGATGCTACTGAAACTTATTCTAATCTTATGTTTTTCTCTACTCCAAGTACGAAATTAGGAAGAAAAAAAAAACGAGAGAGAAAAAAAAAAGCTTTTGCCATAGAGGGGGTAAAAGGCTGTGTGCCAGTAAAAAGGGGAGCAGGCTGTGAAGGTGTCACGGTTTAACCCTGGCCCGGCAAAACAACAGATTTAAACCGAGAAACAGATTTATATATTAATCTCTCTCTCTCCTCTGATAAAGGAAAGAGAGAGACAATAAGGAAGAGAGACTTATGGGTTGGAAACTAAACTACAGAACTTTAATGAAACAATAATGATAAAATAGGAAAAATTACTAAATATATACAAATATACAGGAAAGTTGATCCCACGTTCCTCCCCCCTTTCCCCAATACTCTCACGTCACCACCGAGGCTGCAGGACAGCCCTGGGAAAGTCCAGGCTGGAATCCTGGAGTCGGCAGCAGTCAGGAGCTGGGGGCAGGAACACACAGATTCAGGCTGGCACGGATCAGGACCACAGGCACCGGGACGGATGGAATCCTCTCAGGATACCGAAGGAAGCAGGGAGGCGCAGGAAGGAAGAGAGAGTGTTGACCTTTTATCCCTCAAATTTATACCGAGTATGACGTGTATGGGATGGAATACTCTGTTTGGTCAATTCTGACATCTATCTTGTCCGGTCCTCCCCAGAGGAGGGGTTCAGGTGGGACCTCGTTGCTCCTTCTGGAAAGCAAAATGTTCCTCAGAGCTGAGCAGTGTCCTTGGCTCTGCATAACAGTTTCTAGCTGTAACTATAAACATGGAGTGTTATCAGTCCTAGAAGCAGACAGTGTCTGAGAAACTTACTGTTAACCCCAGCAAGTGCAACTACTTACAAGAAACCCAGCTAAAAGCAAAAGCACAAACCAGAAAATCACCTTCATCCTGGCCCAAACCAGGACAGAAGGCATCAAAGACAGCAGATGAGAGCTAGAATGTTCCCCCAGAAAAGGGAGGGAGCAGATGGGAGGCTGCCTCCCAAGCAGAAATGGGTCACATTGGGGGGAAACAAAGCAAGCTCTGGAGAGAAGAGTGACCTGAGAAATCCAATATATTGAAAAGAAAGGAAAAGCTCCAGGGGTGTGGGAGGGAGTATATGTTCTGTGTGGCAAACACTGAAACTGTCAAGTGAAGGGCAGACTGCAACCAAACAAGGGGACAGACCTGCAAGTTATTAAACAAACAATTCAAAAAATATTAAGTTCCTTTGAAAGACAGATGGAGTTGACATTAGGAGAAGAAAGCTGCAAATAGAAATGGGAGGAGCAACTGAACTTTGGTTTTCTCTCTAAGGAATAATCTTATGTAGTCTTTTCTAAAAAAAACAGAATTGGCAAAGAAGATGACAAACTCATAAAGGAATGATATTTTTCTTTTATTCACATCCAGCAGATCTAGTCTCTGTACAGAGCTGACCTCCACTCCCAGATGAATCACAGGTGTCTGGTACTCCAGACACTCAGACTGATTATTTGTGTTAACACTGTTAATATATGTGACAGCTTCTGCTGAAGATCACTAAAAAATATTTGATGCAGAATTACTTAAGTTTACTGTGGAAAAAAAGATGAGTATGATTTTTATAGTTAATTGTACATTGTGGCTCTGTGTACATGACGTGCATTAGAAAGAGGTCGGATGTGAGTCCAAAGTTTGCTGCTCCCCTCTAATTTGGATTTATTCAGTTTGGACTTGGCTCATTATGAATGGAGAGACCAGCTGCAAAATTCAGGTGCTGTTCTAAATTTGGATCCTGTAACTCACCAGAAGTCAGGGACTTTCAGAGATAAGAGTGAGGTCTCTAGGAAGATAATGTATATTTTAGAAGGTGTGACTCTGGATTTCCCCTCCTCTGTGATTTACTAGGTATATCACACAGAAAAGGTTTTTGTGAAACCTCTGCTTGCATCACCTTCTGTGACATCTTTGTGTATTGCCTGGATCAACTTTTGGTCTTTTATTGCCCTAATACAGTTGTAAATTGGTATAATGTTTCTATAAGGCATGAAAATGGATTTTCATAAAGGGATGGTATCTATGGCATATATGAGCATATATGTCACTTATGATTATAACATACAGCATTTGTGGTTCCACCTGACTCTTTGCAAGTTCTTAGGGCAAATCAGGAAAATATTTCCATGCCTAAGGCTAGATTTAGGCAGAATTTAGATGCTAAATTTCAAACCTGTAAGCCAAAATGCCTGCTTCAGCTCTTTGCTCTTTATTGAAATGCAGGTGCCTGTGTCTTTGGCTTGCTGGTATTTGTAGGTCCCTGAGCAGTTGATGCAGGGTCTATGTCTCATAGGGATGCTAGCTGGCTTATGTACCCAGAAACACCTTGCAGCTAAGCAGAATTATACATATCAGGAAATGCAGTGACTTATTACTCACCTCTGATATCTGAATATTTCACTTTCTGGGCAGGATGTTTTGTTTCTCATTCCATTTGTTTGCCTGTGCTTTCTCTGTTGTATGTGTTTGGATTTCCCTAAGTGTTTACCAGTTCTGCCAGATCTGTCAAGAAAGTGACTGCCCCAGGCAGGCAGAGCACAGAAGGCTTCTTAAATCTTGTATGTGGAACAACTCATGAGTTGAAAACTCCCCATCTGTAAGTCCCATTTCAGGGTCTGAACTAGAGTGACCCTTACAGCAGTATCAACAAAGTGCAGGAGCCTGATAGGTGGGACCTCTCAGGCAGTTTGGAACCAGCATGCACATTTTGATAGCAATACCCTTAAAACTTCTTGTTTTCACTGGTGATATAGCAACAGTTATCCCTGTTAAATGAGGGCCACAAACCTGCAGGAAAAGTGTGACTTCAGGGTACACATTTTGGCAGACACCACACAGCTTTCTGACCTCCCACTGTGTTGTCTCCTTGGCATAATCTTAGGAGCAAATATGTCATGGCTTTATGTACACTGCTAGACAGAGGAGATGCAAAAAACCTTAACATCAAAAACAGAAGTGATGTTTCAGTGCTGACTAGTAATACCTAAGGCATACAGCCTTTCCCATCACCTAAGAGCTCATACTTGCTGGCTTAATGCTGGGATCCATGGAGAATTATGCTGTAATTAAGGCATGATAGCACTTGCTCAGTAGTGAAAAGGGACTTTGCCACACTGAAGAATCTTTGGCAATGTCAGTGCATAAACTACACAGCTTACCTGCAATGTTACTATTTTTAGAACTAGATCTAAGACAAAATTGACTATTTTTTGCATGTAGGAGAAAGTGACGAGAACATTATGCCAGTGTTATTTCTCAATAACTTTGAGCTCAAGTAAAGACAGGTGTAAATCTCACAGCCTCTGTCATGCCCATCCATCAAGAAGTTCAACACTGGAAACACTGGTCTAGAGACATGGATGAGGAAATCAAGCCTTGTAGGCATTACATTATAATCTGAAAAAAGGCTCTGGATGAAGTCATATGAAAAGATTGATGCACGTAAGTTAAATCAGGTAAGGTGATGTGCAGTTGGCAACTACTTGTTAGGTGAAACACTGTACAAAAAGCCCTACTGTCTATCCCAGCAAACATAATCCACTGGGAATAAGATTGCTGTAAGGCTTCATGAAGACAGAAGGAGTAAATTTCCCATGTTGATAAAACTAGGATTTTTTATAACCTCCTCAGCAGCAACCAGTTCAGCCAGAGGTGCAATAGCTACATAGCTGGCTCTCTGGCTTGTTAGTTATTTCAGTAATATGAGCAGAATTCACAGAATGTTGTCATTTTATATGTCTAAATCCAGCCTTGAGGTCTGATTAAATCTTGCCAGAGAGTGTAGGAAAAAAGGCACAGTGGATTACTTTTATCCCAGGGAGATAAATTTTGCATAAGGAGTGCCTGTTGTCTCATTTGTCTCTACGTTGAAAGTGGATAAGTAAATTCTGTAGGTGTGTATTTCAGAGTTGCCCAGATTTTGGCACCATCAGATAGAAAACAGGTTCCATGATGGGGGTCATACCCATTGTTATGGGTATCACTACTAACTCTGCCAGCTATTGTGTGGTTTTCAGATGGAGTGCCTCAGGGAAGAATTTTTTTTCAGTGCTTCTCTGTCATTAATTGCCTTCTATGACTGTCTATGTAACAGTTCACCTATTATATTTGTATAATGCATAGTCCTCTCCAACCAGACTGGGTCAGTGTGATGCTTATTAAAGTTCAAAATTAAGAAAAAATGTTATGAGAGGAGTGTGGCTTTATGCCCAAAATAAGCACTTCCCTGGACTAATATGCACTCTGTTACCCATTGTACTTCATTTTGGAGTTTCCCGAATCATAATCAAGGTGACTACTTGCTCCAGAGTCATCACAGGATAGTAACTATTTGTGTGTCAGGCTGAAAAGAAGTCACTATTGGACAATTTCAAAGATAAATACAAATTCAAACTATGACTTATGTCACCATCCCTTTCCCTGTGGTGAGAGCAGTCTAGTAATAGAGTATATTTATTTTATATGTGCGACTTTTACTTCCTACAGTCTGCCTTGCACAAGTGGCCGTGAGCCATCTATGGTTCACATAAAGGTCTATTTTAAAGTCATGAATGTGTGATGAGAAGAGGAAATTCAGAGGAAGAGGTGGCTTTCTGTTTTACCTCCTTCCTTACGTTTGCTTCGTATACTTGTAAATGCTATTAGTTGCAGGGTTATATTTCTAAAAGGGAAGCAGTCTTGCACAGCTGGGAACAAGCTTTTCTTCGAAGTTTGCTTCTAACAGTTGAATCCTTTTACTTGATATGAAAGACTCACATGAGATTAAATCTTTAATTAAGATTGCAAATAGGATCTCATGGAACTATGCCTTATTTTTATGGTTGTGGGAGTGACTGCTCTCCTCAGGTTGTGGAAATTCAGGCTAAAAGAAACTGCAAGAGGTCACTTGGCTCATCTTCCAGCTCCAATGCAGGACTAGCTGTACCTTCCCCATCTGTGACAAAACTGAAATCTCCATCCATGACAACTGTCTATGGATCTTGTAGAGTTTGTGCCAGAGTTTCACAGCAGAGAAAGAAGTTGCACTAAAGCATCTTTCAAAGAAACACAGAGCACTCTCTTACTCCAAAGTGTTGCTACTTCTCTTTATCACAAACAGCTTACTCCTGTATGACAGAAAACTTATATACAGCTATTGTGTGCCTCTTCAGTTTCTCTTAGTCAAAATAAATTGCATTCTGCATTTTTTTCTTATATTTTTTAATGTTTCCTGAGATTCTGATTATTTTCATTCACCTTCTCTGAAATCTGGCCAGCAAGTCCAGCTCAGTCTCCCTTGAACTGCAGGTAGTGCTGGATACAGCAATTTTTCAAGGCTGTGCTATGGGGTATCAGAACAGTGCTGTACTTCACACATCTATACTGTGATACTCCTGTTCATAAATCTCGATACATTTTTTGCCTTTCTCTGAGTCCCTTCTGTGCTGTGTTATTATCTAGATACTTCTCTGTTGACCTGCTCCTGCATCTCTAGTCTCTCACCTGGAGTCTGCACAGCTGGTTATTTGTCTCTGTGTAAAATGCATTACTTGCTTTCATGAAACTGTATCTTCTTTCTTTCCCCTTCCTCCCTCTCCCCCCCGTCCTCTGATTCTCTCTCTAATCAGACTTGCTTTCAATACCAACTATGTCCTGCCTAGTTTGAGGGTATCTGTGAATTTAAAAGCTTGCTGACTACTCCATCAAGGTCACTAATGAAAAAATATTGAATAGTACTGCATTTGGACATGACCCAAGGAATACTGCTCACTACACCTTCCACTTTGTCACTGATAAAATTATTCTCTATGGTTTTCCAGGCAGTTAGATACCTGCTTGTTTGGCATTGTTCTTTTGTAAAGATAGCACTAGAAAAAAACAGCCTATCTGTTAAATTTGGTCACCAGGTTTCATTTTCTTTGATAAACAGTGAAGAGAGCAGACATCTATCCATGGTAAAACTTTGAATGGAAATGTGTGTTCCTACAAACCAAAGTTGTTCTTATTGCTAAAACAGAAAGCAATTTCAAACTCTGCCTATATAGTGAAACCAGCACAAACTCTCTGCCACACCCAAAGGGATCTGTTTCCTTCCAGGATGGCTGGACTAGAGTTTTGTTTATGACATCTGTCTCCATTGTCCTGGCTCTTGGACTGCTTTGAACTGTCCATCTTCTGTATCAAAAGAGTTGGCTAGGAACAATTTTTGGTTTCTTAGAAATCCTTGGAGGAGTTACTTAGAAGCAAAGTTGCCTTCATATTCCTTTTAATAGATTTCCTTTTGTGCTTCTCTTGCACTTGCTCTAGGAGAATTTGGAGTTTCAATGTAACCTATAAATCCATTGTAAGTTATTCTTATATCTGCTATAGATAAATATGTCATCCTTGGGATAGCTAAGAAAGTGAAATGAAAATCATACCTGTAAAGATCCTACTCAGTTCCATGGGGCTATGTTCATCCTGTAATCCCACTGACAAAATTGAATCTGCAATAGTAGTCAGTAGTGATTGGAGGAAAGATGACTGGATTATTCTTTTCAACATATTAAGACTCCAGATGAAATAGATCTATGGTGCCATTTCTAAGTCAATAGCAGTATAATGATTTTATCTCTATTTGCATTGGAATTTTTCTACAAAATAGCCACACTTGTTCTTCAAGTTTACAGAAACCTGCAGTGATAAACCTAAAACCTGAAGCTACCTCATCTGACCTTGGGGAAATAACTCTTTCCTTCCATCAAAAAGTGGTGAGAAGTAAACTAGCCAATTTTTTGAAACTAAGAACTCCACTGCAGTTTTATTTCCTCTGAATGTTTTAGATGACAAATGACAAAATTTATAGTATATAGAAATAGCTAAGGAATTACTGTCTTGTAATGGCAAACGTAAAAGTAAAATTGTGTTGGGTAATCATTTTCTTTTAGAGCTGGACACAACTGTAAAGAAACTTAATTTACTACAGTTTATGTTGCTAGAGTTTGAATGCCTATTACCATGGTGCTATGATGATGATGATGATTATTATGTTGAGAATTTCTTTTTACATTCCTGTTTTAACTACAAAGATTGATCTCTAAATTTTAATTTCCTTTACTATGCAGCATTTTTATTAGTAAAAGTTCCATGGAGTTTGTTGCAATGAGCTCCTGTGACCTTCATTCAAACACTGATTGTTGTTGGATTTTTTGGCTTTGCTGAGGTACAGGGACTCATAGGACCCCTCAGCATCAAGCCCCTTAGTTAGGGGTGTAGATTATGAGAAAATGAATTACAGTGATGTGTAATCAGAGGAAAACTGTGCATGGGGAAAGCAAAGACCTTGTGCTCTCTTCAGCTGGTGAAAACCAGGAAGAAATTTTAATTATTGCTCTTTCCAGCCTGGCAAGAAACTCTGTGAAAGGAAAAATTATGTGAAACAGCTGGTACAAGCAAGGGCTTAACACTGTGGAGAGAAACCGAGAGTTTGTTTTCTAAGTAGGTGCTTCTAAGTTTCTTCAAACTCTTCTAAACCACTTCTTAATCATGCTAGACAAATTCAAATTGTTCAATAGAATGGAAAGTGATTATTTTCAAAGTCTAAATATATATTTAATCAACTAAATTAAATGAACACAGCAAAAAGTAGTTACTGCTTGAAGTCCCCAGTACACTTGCATCTAAGGGACTAAGTGATTTATTAGAAAGAGTCCTAAAATATTTCTGATAGAGAAAACAGCATGACTGCCAACAATAATGAAATCAGACACCAACACAACATGACCTGGGCTTCTGCCAGCTCTATGTATAATTGAACAGTTTTTCGGGAGCTGAAATCCTCTACTTGTATTATCTACTGTGGCATATCTCTACATAGTGGGTCTTTTGATTTTTAAATTGCGTCATTAGTACATGTGATATCTCACCACAATTGGCTGCTTACTTGAAGTATGTATACCATGTTACAAGACCTTGTCACCAGATTTTATTTCAGGCATCTTACAGAAATAATCAGTAAAAGGTTATTGCAGTTTATTTTGCTACTTTTGGCCTTAAAAAAAGAAAAAGGCAAAAAAAAAAAAAAAAAAAAAAAAATCCATTGACTTTTGAAAAATTAAATCTTGCTTTGCATTTTTTAATGCAAATCTTCTATCTAAAATTTCTCTGAGAGGAAGGTGTTTTAACCTGTGCAGGTGGTGTTTGACGTGTACCTACTACTCAAGATCCTTTAGGTCACCAGATTGTCATCCTTCCTGTTAAACTTTAAGCACAGAGAACTTAATGAAAGTGGGACCAGATATTTTCAATATGCAGCTGAGTAATTCATACGTTTCCTTATTTTTCCTTACCTTTCTGTTAAAGTCTCTCAGATGAACATGCAGCACGGATTAGTTTTGTACAAAGCTGGTGATGTTCTGGGATGTTGCTGCAGGGACCTGCTGTGAGGGCAGGGGTGTGAATTTATGCACCCTGAAGCACAGAACAAGGACATGCTGTGCTACCTTTGTTTCTTGCCTTTGGATAAGGTTGTTGCCTAAATAGGCTGGAGAGCAAGAGAACGTCCATGGTTCTGGAGTCCTGCTACAGCATCCTGCTGTTTGCTTTATCTGTTTTCACCATACTAGTGCTTTAAAGCTCTCTTGTTTTTTGGATAGAGTTTAAGAAGGAGGAAAAGAAAAATACCCATTACACTGTGTTCTGTTCAAGGAAGGTTTTATGCTTTTTCTCCAGCCCCTTCCCAGCCTCTGGGTGTAGTGTCATTTGAGGAAATGGAGTACAAATAGGCCTGTTGGACACAGCTACACAGAGGGCAGCCTGAAACTATTAGTACTGATCTTTCCCATGTGCCTGGTGGTTAATCCAGCTGCCATAAAACCAGGATGCCCACCTTCTGTGTGCTGCACTGCTGTGTGAGATACCGGTCTGTTTAGCCTTCTGTGAGGAAAGTGAAGGAATTTGGTACCCTCACCTCTTTTAAACCTTCTGATCATTTATTCCCATCTCAAAATTGCCCTTTCATGTGGATGCTTTTAAGTACTGATATCATATTAACATATGTTGTGGTGCTTGGGAACGTGGTTTAAGCACAAGACTTGGTAGTGTTAGGTTGGACTTGCTGATTTTGAAGGTCTTTTCCAACTGGACAACTTTGTGATTCTGTGAAATAGTCATGAAACCTCATTATTGGAGGGGGTGCTAGGGCATAAATCCCACTCCTGATACATACAGGTGAAAAGAGAAAAAGTTTATCAGTAAGGCCCTTGACCTCCTACTGTGATCAAGAGGCATTTAGTATGTCTGAGAATTTATCTTCCTGTCTGGTCTATTAACCTTCAAAATAGCTAGTACAAAAAATGTTTCAATCCTGAATTTGTTTCTCCTGCATTTCTGTGGCAGCATCTTAATCTAGTTAATCAATTATCCTTAGGGCAAAAGAGGGCAAGTATTAGAGTTTTCATATCTGTATTGGCTTAATGAAAGGAACAAGCACTCAGATAATTAAGGGACTATTTAATTAATTGAATCTGAGAAACCTTTAGGATGCTTCTAGTTTTATAAGCAGAATGAGATTCTAGATATTTGCCTAAATTCAAGAAAAAAATTGGCCCAATAAAGACAGCTTTTGACCTGAGGATTCTTTTTGTGTTATATTTTAGATGATATGAAGTGAAGAGGTAGGAGGGGACTATGTGTGTTCACTTTTCCTATGAGCTTCTGTCTGATTATCCTCTCATTTTTAATCCTAAGGAAGTTAGCAACTGTTTTGAGGTCTACACACTGGCCAACAAATATTAGTAAACAAGTATCAGGGAATAGCAGCATGGAAAAGAGATTCATGAACTCAATTCATGAGTTAAGATTCAGCAGTTAAATCCAATATTTAAAATTCAAATTACTATGGAATTCAACTCAGAAGAGTTGAAATGGAAGTTAAAGATACCTTGAACAACTGTCTATGTCCTTGCACCAACTATATATCTACTTGCACAAAACATTATTTCCAGTTTATTTTAGCACTTGCAATCCAGGATTTGAGGCAAGTGTCCTTTCCAAGAAGTGTACAATACATTCTTATCTTTGATCTGTAGCTGACATGTGAGAGTCAGGCAGCAGATGCTCAGCATGTGTGGACTGAAGGACTGACAAGGCAAACTTAAAATCCACGTCAGCAAGAGCTTCCCACTGGAATGACAGAGAGGTGTTGTTACTACAAATTTTATACACATTTTAATAGGGCAGGCATTATACCAAAGCATGCACCCAATATTGAGTTGACCTTCAGGTTTTGGTAAGCCAAAACTTAATGAAAGATTAGGGCTTTTGAAATGTCAGAGTTCATGAGCAGAAAGAAAGATGAATGTGAAGTTACTACATAGGGGGAAGAAACAAAGGCTCAGTAATGTTATGACAAAGTTTAATTATAATGAAAAATTATGAGTACAGATTAAGTGACAGCTTCTTGGCTAGCTGTGATACAGGAAGAAGTCTGTTAACACTCACTCCACCTGAATTGAGCACTTATTGAATATACTTCAATCAATGTTATCTAGAGAAAAGTAGTTTTGCTATTCATAACACTGATAAAATTAAAAAATACATATATAGGGACCTCCACATTTTTTTGGTTTGTCTGATACTATGGTATAAAGAATGATTATGGTGTCCAAGCAAGTAGTTAATTTATTTTCTTTCATGTTAAAGAGAGATTTTCTGAAGACTTGCTTTTTCTTTCTGACCTCTGTTGAAAGCACTGGTCTTGATGGTTTATCCAGGCAATAACTTATATTTCAGGAAACCTAAGTGTGAAGTATCCTAACATTAGTCAGCAAGGCAAGTTTGTATTACAAATGTAGGTCTCCTGGAAAGCTACATTAATTCCTTCCATTGTCCCAAGTTCTTTTTTGGTTTGGACTGTTTAGTTTTCTCAGTGACACAATTCCCACCTGTGAAGCATGAAAAAAAAAAACAACAAACACCACAGTACAAGAAAACTATGAGGCAGTGATGTGGTCATATGCATTTTCTTTCTCCCTACAGATAAGGTAAGAGAGCTATGTACATACTTAGGAGTTGCTAAAATAGCTCAAAGTGCATCTTATCTTGTTTTATACTGCTGTAAAATATCATCAGCTATTCCAAGTAATGCATAATCTACAAAAGAAGCCTGGGGAGGAGGCATATTTGGCTCACTGAGAGCAGTAGTGATCAAGATGAAGTAAAAAATGAAACTTCCAGCTCAATTTGTTCAACCTAATGAGTCTCAGAGATTCCTGAGATACATCTCAAGGATGTTTATTGGCTTTCCAACAGGTGATGTTTTGAAGCATCTGGCAAACCTACTTTTCATCCAACACTGGGCAATTTGCCATAAGGGGTTAAAGACCAAATGAAGGTGGCCAGGTCAGAAACACCATGGAAGCTTTTAGGTTACCAGCTTCCTCTCTAAGTTTGCTCAGAAATGCCACAGGATGAATTTTAGTGCTATCAATCATCATAGAATGACAGAATGGTTTGGGATGGACCTTAAAGATCATCTGGTTTCAACCACACTGCCATGGGCAGGGACACCTTCCACCAGATCATTCCTTTCCCTCTCAGAGAAGAAAATGCAGGAATAGAACTCACTTCATAAAAAGACACAATATACCACTGATGACTGATTTGGATAACTAATCATAGGAAGGTCGGAGTTGAAAATGCAATAGCTAATACATCATTTTCCCAGAAACTAAGTAGCTGCTATAGGTTATCACGGACAACTGTAATGGTTCCAGTCTAGTAATTGTGGGTAGTTTAAGGGCAGACTCTTGTCATTTAGGTCTTTCTGTGATCTATTTACTCATCCCTGTGGCAAGGCAATAAAAATTCATTTTCTCTAGAAGTCCTGTAGAAAGTAACAAATAGGAGAGTAATGATGTGACATTCTGTCATAGCCTGTGATTTGTTAAATAGCCTTTCAGACAGTATCATAAAAACATATTTGCAAAAGGAAACTTTACTCTGCTTAAGCAGTTTTCCAATAAAAATTTTTCTGGACTAAGACTACAGAACATTTCCCTGGACCAGTGAGAATCCATGTCATTTACAAGCAACCTAAAAAGCTATTATGGAAATTTTATTTACTTGATAAATCAGCTCTGGGTATTAGTGACAAAGATAGCTAGAATATGTATTTTGGTCATCAAAAATACATCATGATATATGAGTAATTAACATTACATCATGTCTAGAGAGGATCTGGAGGAGAAATTCTCCCTCCTGTGTTTTGAAGACTTCCCAAATGCTGAAAATCAGGTGGGGCATAACCCAAAGTGTATAGAGAAAATTCCTGAGTATGCTCTAGAAAAGGGGTTTTTGAGAGAGCTTTGATAACAAAATGAATATCTTTAGGAGAGAAAATTTAACTTCAGCATGATTGAAATAGCAAAGTTGTTTTTCTGTGTTTGAAGAAGTCAGGATATGAAAATGTCCTTAAAGTGTCTATATTTTCCTTCTGTTATGGAGAAGGAGCTAAAACGTAGCATCTTCATATTAAACTATACAGGTACTTGCTAGGTATTTCTTGTAACTTTAAATTACTTTTTCCCATAAAATGTACTCTCAAGGTTTTATATTTTGATATTTACAGTCTAGGGATGTAGAGTTAGCATGTTGACAGAACTGTGTCATTGGATATATGTTGCTTTGTCTTCCTTTCTGCACAAAAATTTAGAGGGTGAAACTCAGTAAAACTGAAGTTCTCTGCAGTATAAAGCCTCCTGAATCACCAGTTTAGACTTACTTTTAAAGGTTTGTCTTGGGATGAGTTATAACATGTCATTGCAATGTCAGAAACTCATAAAAAATTGAAGGTATTTCCATTTTGCTTTTGTTTCTCTCAAAACATATTTGCTTGCAAAAGTGGTGATTTGATGAGGAACTGAGGAAGCAGAGACTTATACCTCCTGACCTTTAAATCAGCTTTGCCACAGAACCAGATTTTTCAGCATTATCCAAAGAAGAAACTTGTCATGTTGGCCACCAGAAACATGGGTGTCTAAAATCACCCTTAATTTTGTCACTAATCTGATCTTGTGCACTTTAATTACCATTTCATTTTCCTTTATATTACTACCAAGTACTTCTTTTATTGTATCTATTTTTTCAGCCCACTGAATTCTTCCAGACTTCTCTGTAGCTTTGATTGTTTTATTTCTCTGAAATGTGCAACTGTGGTTTCAATCTTATTACAGATAACAATAGGGAGGGAATTGGGTTTTGGTTTGATGGCAAGAATGTCTGAACGAAACCCTGAAATTGATGATGTCAGAGAGGACCCCTTCAATACATTTAAGAATGTAAAACATTTTACCAGATTTTTATCAAATAGAACTGATTAGAAAAAATTGGAATTTTAATCCCATGGGAAATTTTTTAGAATAGGTGTAGAATTGTTGTGAAACAAAGGATTTATCCCCCCTGCCCCTTCCTCAAAAACACAGTTCGTATAGTTGTGGCAAGGAGGGAGGAAAAGAGCCTGAGGGTTACTCACATGTGAAATTCTCCCTGAACAGAGCCTCTGGAATTATTTCACATCAGTGTGCATTGGCAAGCTCATGAGTGATGCCAGGGAAATGACTCGCCTCCAGGAGTCTGTACCTGTCACTGAGGAAGATGGAAGTGTCAAACTCTTCTGAGTGAAGAGATAACAGACTGATAAAGGGCTGGCAGCCAATTGCCAGCAGCTGCCCAGGAGCCCAGCCAGGCTGGGAAAGGCTGGGAGGTTACATCTACCAGCTGGGCATCTTGGAAAGCTAACCCTCCATCCAAAGTGTTAAATTTTTTTTTCTTTAAAATGTTTGGTGTTGAATGAATGTTCTTTGTGGTTTTTTGGGTTTTTTTAAGGCTGTCTGGTCATTAGTCATCATTAACTTTTGCCTCAGGAGAGGAGAATCACAGGCACAGAAAAACACAAGGCATCCGAGCCAACCTGGCTGTCCACAGCAGAGGGTGGCTCAGAGCCCTGGTAATGAAAAAATTAAGGAAAATTAAGTGCAAGGATTAATGTGTGTAAGAGATGATTTCAAGGAGAGCAGAATGGAAGAGCCGTGTTGTTAGCCTAGGAATGGTGGCATGGCTTTTCTGGCACAGACACCAACAGAAACTGGCACAGTTGCTTTAAAGATGTTCTCATCCCCGACAAATTGCCTTAACCACCCACTCCACCTGCTCATGTGGCTGCTGGTTTTCATGACCCCTTCCCCTCTAAGTTAGATTTCCCTACCAAAACAGCTGAATAACTGGGGCATATTGGCAGCATTCCTGCACCTGGGCAGGCTCACCTGGGAACCCAGGCCATGTGAAGACAATGCTGTGAACATGCCTAGCAAACAAGATTACCATCTGAACTAAAAAATACTTATTTTTTTACATATTCTGTCCTTATAGCTCTTGAATAGCTTTATATCCTCCTGTGTAAGGCTTCCTTGCTACTGCAAACAAGTTTGTTCTCTAAATATCCATTTTCCAAGCACAGAGGCAATATAGAGATTCCAATTTTCTAGCAGGGCTTCTTCAGAGGAAACCCAGAAAACCAGGTAATCTTTTAAAACAGTGCTTTTCTCACATCTTTCAGCAGACAATAATAAAGAGTCTGTAATTTACTATTCTAGTATTCCCATTTTCAGATTTTACACCTCTGAAGGAATACCTTTTTTTAAATGCCACTTTTTTTACCCCCACATTTGTACTTTCACTGTTTCTATATGTCTGATGTCTCAAAACAGAAATAAACTAAATAATAAGGATAATTACATTCACATTTTTGGGACCACATTTCACATTAATTTTGGGTTAAAAACTATGATAATATTTTAATATGTCACACCATTTTAGTATTGATAGGTATGCATTAAAGACACCCTTGGGTTTTTAAGGAAAAACTTCTAGTTCATTTTTTAACATCATAAGCTATGTAAATGTCCTTGGAAAACCATAATCTTTTCTATCTGTGCTAGGACTGATGAGAAATTTTTAATTGATATTAAAAGGCACCAGAATATTCATGAATATATATTCTCTCTTAGTAGCAACTCAATAATACTTTGTCAGTTTTGTAGGGATATGAAGAAATATGTATATGGATATATGCTCTTCTATTTCCTACCTCATCTTCTTGCAAGATACAAGCCAGCATTTTGATAGGTCTTTCCAACTTAATCTTTGAGCACAAACATGTAAAATTTGCTTAGCTAGTAACTTTGAAGGGTGATTTGTGCAATATAACAAGTTATTTTAAAAAATGGTACTTAGTGTTGCCTACTCTTGCATTCTTTCAACATGTCAGTTCCTATTAGGAGGATCTTGGCCTTAGATGCTACCAAATGAGTAAAACTACAGCTGCTAACTGCTTGTTGTCTTAAACACAATAACCCCATAATGTGAACAAAAGTGTATAGCAATTTCAACATGGACTTCAATGTTTGCTGAAATTTTCCTCTGGTGTAGTCAAGGTAGCTCAAGAAAAGATCTTGTCAAAGAAGAACTGAGCATGGTACCTGACCCAAGTTTTAGCTACAGGGACCAAAAATGTGTTATTTTTCTAGATCCATTCTTCATTGACTGACACAGCAAAAGTTTCATAATTTTTACTGGAATCTTGTGAATAAATGCCTTGTTTACTCATTCACATTTTCCCTTAAAAACTGATGTAATGAGTTGCTGAGGTTCAGAACTCATAAACAGGTGGGAAGGTGCAACTGTAGGGAGCTTTGAGTCAGACTTACATTTAGCATATAATTGCTGTAAAGATGACAAATGTAATGTAAACAAATTTAGGCTAATTAGTACATTATTAAATCAAATGCATTGAAAAATCCTGGTCTTGAAGAGCTTAAAAAGGAAGTGACAGATTTCTGCATTATGAAGATATTTTCAAAGAGAAACAAAGTTTTTGCAAAGTTGATTTTCTTCTCCTCAATGGCTAGAACAGTGGATTTGACCCAAGCTTAAGGCAATTAATGGGAATTATTTTCATCTCCTATAATGAGGTGTCTCAGGGAAAGTGAATTGGCAAGTGCTCAGCCCCGAGAACTTTGCAACTATTAGTTTAAAAAGTGCCAGTAGATGGTGCTGAAGAACCCGCAGACTTGTTGCTGAGCTTTCTGCATGCCTTGCAGAGTGCCCTGAAAAAAGGCCAGATCTCAAGAGAGATCCTGTGCATCCTGCACATCCTAAGTAATGACTGGAACCCTCTGGGACATGATCTCCCCAAAAGAAGGGTCAGTAAAATTCTTTCTTCTTTTGTCAGGTCGAAGATGAATCAGTAGTGAGTTATGACTGGTGCTGTCAAGAAATACTGACAAATTTGACAGGGAGGGCACTGCTGATTGCCCTAAAATCATATTTTTATCTAAAAAGTATTATTGCTTGGCTTATTCATAGCATTCCTTTCCTGGAGAATTGTCAGTGTCAGAAAAGATCTCTAGATTTTGTAGATGTTGCTTGTGCTGGGATGCAACTGCTTTCTCACTTCATTTTGACTGTGGATTTGGTATCAGCAATTTGGTACCAGACTTTGTAAAAGTTGTTACAGACAAGCTTAAAAATATGTAGGACAAAACAGTCAAATCTCATGACTTACTTTTAAGGTGTTTCAGTGTATTTGTTATTGCTCTGCTACAGTTTGCATGAGTTTAGAGACAAGCTTGGTCTACACAAAACATGTATTTCAGGTCAGGGACTGTCTAGGGAGCAGCAACACCATAAACAATTTAAAAACTTTTTTTACCTTTCTTTTTAGAATTTTGGATTTTTTTTCACTATTTGCATTTATTAGTTCTATCAACAGCATGGCATAGCACTTTGTGCACAGAATTATCTTCCAGGATTTTTCATTTTGTATTTCATTGTACTTCATTACCAAAGTGCTTCCACATGCTGGGGCTGGGGACATGCACCTCTCTTTAACACCAAGTGAAGAACCAGCTCTGGCTTCTTCTCTTGGGTGTGTTCTTTATGATTCTTTCTAAGCCCCTCAGACATTTTGAATCTCTGCTAGATCATGAAAAAAAGAAAAGCCTTTCAAGGGCGATGTTAACATTTCACTACGTGTGCTGCTATCTTAGAGTCTTGTTTGTTCTGTGTCTTTTAATATTTGATTTAAACTTTGTTAAGTGCACTAAAAAAAGTGAATAGCCTTGACAAAATCATCCACCTTCTGAGAGATCTTTTTCTTGGTTCAAGCTGCATTTATATTTTGTGAGTCAGTGGCAAAGGTGGTGGAACTCAGTCAGCTCTTTCTAAAGTGCCTTTTCCAGGCTGGTGAGCAGTGCAGCTCCTCTGTAAGCTGTCAGCAGCAGTGAACTCACACTGTGAAATGCAGCCAAAGTCTGGTCACCTTCTCCTTTTCAGATGGGTAGGCTGGTAGAAAATCAAGGGCAAGAGTGAAATGGTGCTTGAATGGGCAGCCAGTGCAGGGTAAGTTTGTTTTTGCACTTCAGTGATGTATCCATTCTTGGTGATGTCCCTGCAGATTCTGTACAGGCTCTCCCATTAGAGGCTGACTCTGCAATTCCTGTCCTTCTTTAGCTGCTGAAAGTTTTCAGTTTACTGTTATTTTTAGACTCAGAACTGTTTTCTCAGCTTGAGACTTTTCAAGTCAGTGATCTGACTTCGGAGCTCAGATACAAGGCCAGGATTGTTTCTACCTGAGGGATTGGTAGTTGCACATTCCAGTTAAAATATAAATCAAATAATCAGAATTTCTCAGGGATGGAGGGTAACTATGGAAACCAGTGATTTTTGGACAGAAGGTATTACAAAGGTTCAGTCAAACAGCTAGTTGTCTGAAACTCCTAAAATCAACAGGCAAGGCACTTAATAGTGGGAAAACACCATGTGCACTCTTCTGCTTTGGCTATAAGCAACTCAGCCTAGGGACCTAGACTGGGTGGGATTACTGATTTAGGACCCTAGTGATTGTGGTCCATGTGTTTCACCAGAAATAAAAGGCATCATAGGTGTGTTTTGGGGCCACAGCTGGGCAGAAAGGATTGCAGTACCAGGTAGAAACAGCAGTACAGTTTGGGTCCTGAAGAATAAATCCAATTGGCAAACTCACTGGAGAAGTGAGTCTGTCATACTCTAGTTTTCCATCATAATCACAGGTATGGTGCTGGGTTTGGAATTAACTGTAACAAATAGGTTGCCTGGAATCTAATGTGCTGTGAAAATACCGTGCAAAATAATTTAGGAACCTATTGGAGAGACTAAGTTTTTTTACTACCAAACACTTTATCTAGCAAGTCACAGAAACATTTGTGGGTTTTCAGAAGCCTTAAAGGGCTGCTATTTGAAAATATGTATTTTCAGGCATTCTCTGTCCGAACATCTAATCTAAAAATTACTGCCTGTAATACTTGCATAAAATGTTTTTACAAGAAAATTTATCACAGGTCTTCCTGCCACAGCATGCATAATAGATTGTCTGGAACACTTCTCCAACAGGCTTGCAATTGAGATGCCATTTCTTTGTGTCATCATGAAGTTTTCTTTGAATATGTCTGTGGATCTAAAAATGGATGTTAGAAAGAGCATGTACTTTTTTGATACCTTCTGAACCACGATAGGAAAAATAATGTTGAACATGGAAATTATCCTTAGAAATAACTACTGAGTGCAAGACTGGAAAAGATCCCCACTACTCTCCAACTTAGTCTGATAGCTGTGTACAAGTATATTAGAGGTTGGTCCACACTACATCTACTCTCCTTATTCCGTCAAACAAAATCCATGTTTAAGCCATAAAACTTTATTTCCCACTAACAGGCTATGCTCAATGGTTAAAATCTCATTGCAACAACTACTAAATCAGAATATTCATCTTTCTGACAGCTGAAGGAAAACCTTTCATCTACTTCATGGGTTCTCTTAAGGCAGCAATGAGGAACAGCTTTTCTTGATCACCTCTAATTCTTGCTTAATGGAGTATTGCCCTATTCTGTGGCAATATTCTGTCTGAATTATTGTGACAAAAAACATGTGGATAACATATTAGTATGTATGTATGCACCTACAAGAAAGCTGGTGAGGGGCTTTTTAGGATGTCAGGTAGTGATAAGACTAGGGAGAATGGATTCAAACTAGAGGAGGGGAGATTTAGATTGCATGTTAGGAAGTTCTTTACCATGAGGGTGGTGAGACACTGGAACAGTTTGCCCAGAGAGATGGTGGAAGCCCCATCCCTGGAAGTTTTTAAGGCCAGGCTGGATGGGACTCTGAGCAACCTGATCCAGTGGGAGGTGTCCCTGCCCATGGCAGGGGGGTTGGAGCTGGATGATCTTAAAGGTCCCTTCCAGCCATGAGAACTCTATGATTCTATGTAACATAGTTTGTCTGTGATATTACATGCTTTTAAAATTTTTAGGTAATCTATAGGGTTTTTTATGGCTTTCCCTGCACATTTGTAAAATGCTTAATATGTTTTTTCGGCAGACAACTAAAAAACCACAGTTCTATGCATCCATTTAATTTCACAATCTTGTTAAATTTTGAAAAGATGGTACTTCTCATCTGTGAAAGATAATTCATATTAGGTGTTGCATATTTAATATTATACTCAGAGGTATAGGCTGGCTCTCATTATAAAAGGTACATATGTAGTAACAGCTCTTTGGCACTGAGGGATGAGTGTATGGATGGACTGAGGGGATTCAGATGGATGTAAAGTCTGATCCCACCAACAACCCATTAAGCATATATCCCAGTCCCGATCTACATAGATGCTAATAATTACAAGACCATGAATTGAACCCTGTCCAGGGCAAAGCTTACCAGCAGCTAAGCAGGCAACAACAACTTTAAGCTGTTGGGCTGTCAGCTTGTTACATCTGATCTCTGACTGTTTTGCTCTCTTTTCCTGTTGAAGAGACAGGTTTGTCTATCTGAATCTTCTCACTGAGGACCTGACTGTCTTACAAATGTGTATTTGAGATTATTTTACAATCCTGAAGTCCTAGCTTTCCATAAGCTTTTCTATAAACGAATGCATCTCAGTACCAATCTTTTCAGTTTATGCTTCTTTGTGTACTTCATTTCATAGCTAATTATTTTCCTAGTTTATCAGTAAAAGAAGTCTTAGACCTGTTCAGCAGTTTACTACTTTATTCATGTTTTCACCATACCAATAAAGTATATGCCATCAAGTCCAGAATGTTCTAAAATTCATGCTGTACCACTGACAAGTGCTATCCTGAATTTTACTCTCAAGTTTTAGAGCTATAGTTTAGATTGATGTTCAGTTGACACTTGTAGACTTTTCAAGATATGGTGGTTTTTTTCAGAAAGTTAAAGTAGGAAATACAACAGACCTTTGTTGGACTCAGTAGTTTTGTTTCCTCTTTTATAAGTTAAATTATATCCGCATCTGTAATGCTTTTTAAAGTTGGACCAGGATATTAACTATTCAAGCTATCACTCTAATGCCACAGAAACCAGAGAAAGAAAAAGGAAAAAAATGCAGCAAAGATAAAAAAAAAGAAACTGAAAAACTTTATTTCAAAGAGAACCTGAAATTTGGGATGGATGTGTCATCTGATTCTTTTGATTTATAACATCATGGCCTGCTCTGATAAGAAGCTTTATTCTTGTTTGAAAAGCAAACTTGGTTCAGACCTTGCAGACCTAAAAATAACAGATCAGAACCAGGCTGACTGGTAGATGAGCTTGAGAGAACAGGGAGGCTTCAGAGAGTACTTCCAGGAGAAGAAAGATTAATCACCTGCCCTTGTTCTAAAAGCAATAGCAACACTCAAAGAATGGAGGCAAAGGCTGTGATTGCTCATTCCTACCCTGAAAATACCTCTTGTGCTTACCATGGAGTACAAGTGAGGATGAAGACGAATCATAAGCATGAAGCTCATTCCCCTTAACTGAAATTTGGTGCAACACAGCGTCACTGGAATAAAATATGCTGAACTGGAACCACTGAATGTGTGACCTCAGGTAACTGGGAGTTGGTAGGAACCTTTGAGTTAATGTTATTAGGTTTTGCAGTGGAAGTTAGCAGCTACTTTGTTGATCCTGAAGGCAGCAAAGGCAACATGCATGAGAGTAGCAAGGGACCAATTTTTTTTTAATTTTTTTTTTTTTTCCAGAGTAGGAAAATTGCCCGATCCTTATTGCTGGAACCAAAGTTTGGTGAAATCAATAGAAGTTTTTGTAAGTGAGAGATAGTGAACAGCATAACAGCGACAAATAGCAGCTGTGTTATGTACCTTGCTTCAGGTCCTTCTGGATTGAAAGCTACTAAAAATAGTGCTCAAAGTTAGCCCAGTGAGCTTACCCCAGTTTTATCACTGCAAAACTGCTTCCTTTCTAGTGGGGGAATTTGATTCCTTGTCTGTGCCAGAGGGGTGAAAATAAACAAACAAATCTTTTGTAATTTCCAGACTGTCCTGTGTTTTTGTACTTTGGCCAAGGAATAGTTAGAAATGGAATGGCTTTTGTATTTCTCAAAATTCTGATGCAGCAGAAAAATACTGATATCAGCAAAAAAAAAAACCCCAAAAAACAAACAAACAAACAAAAAAAAAACCTGTGGAAAGTTAAATAGCAAAACAGCCAGCCCCTTTTCCCCCCTAAATTTTATTTAAATCCCAAATACTAGCTGACACCAGCAGGTATATGAGATATACTCCAAAGACTCAAAAAGTTGAACAAAACCTACACTGTGCAGGGAAAGTTATACATCTTTTGACTCCATTAAGGTGACTGCACCAAGCTTGGCTTCACAAAACAAAGTTGACAGGAACAAACAGAAAGAAAGCTTTTGATATTGCAAAATACACAGCAGAAATTTGTCAAATATGTCTTTTAGCAATTCAGCCACTTTACAAACACTGCTGTTGGTTCTTATGCAGGTGAAGCAATTTAAATAATAATTTTCAAAAGTGTTTCAGCAATTTATGGTTCTCAGAGTTAATAAAGTTATTTCATTAATGGAAAAAATTCTCCATGCTGGACTTCAGAACCTATTGATTTTATTTGGGTAGTGTAGTGGCACATTGCTAAAGATATGCATTTGGGAGAGCTGACACAGCAAAAAAAAGATAGCATCTCTTACAAAAATTTAATTATCTTGACACTTAAACTGCATTTTTTTTAAAAAAATAATTTCCATTAAAAAATAGGTAATATCTGAAAGTGAAATGCCTGTCATGTTTTACTGGCAAATCTGAAATGAAACTGCAGGCAAGAATGATTGATTATACCTGAAGCAAAGATGCATATGATAATAAAAGTGCTTTGACAGAAATTTATGTGACTGAGAAAGAAACTGAAGCTGGGACTCCAGAAGTTAATTTTTGCATCAAAATACAAGAAGTGTGAAGCTCACATAAAACCTGAAGATAATTGCTCCTCTCTATTCTGCTAGATGGTAAAATCAAAGTTCATCAGAAGATGAACTGGTGAAATCCAACCTGTATCAGCAGCACAATCATCAATGCTTTTTAGCATCTTAGTATTTTCAGCATGGGAATGGAGGAGAGACTTCAGCAAACAGCTTCATCTCTATGACATGAGAAGATGCATTCAGTTTTTCCCAAGTGGGTTTTGGATTGAGTTGTCCTGGAATATATTCTCTGCTCTTTACCATAGTTTGATAGTGGTGTGAATAAAAGTGGTGTGAATTACAGTATATTGCCATAGTATTCTGTAAGATAGAAAGTATGTATACACACGTAGCATATATAGATGTGGCCATATATTAATGTATTGATGAAAATATTATATACAAATATATACGGACTCACTGATCTATATATAGGCATATACTTTGTATGCAAAAAGCTGTAGTAGTAAAAAATGCACGGTGTATTTCATATTCTCCTTTCCCAGTGGTAGTTCAGAAGTTCAAGAGTCTAAGGCAGTAGTGATGGTCCCTGTTTCTGCAGAAGCAGCAGAACTGTGTGCTGGAATGATGTCCTGGCATTATACCCCTGCATTGTGGTTGTGTAGGTGTCATTATTTCTCCCTGGGCCTGGGCGTGTTTGGAAGGACAGATCTACAGATGCCATTCACACACAATTTGTACTTCTGCAGGCCAGCCTTGACTTGGAGCTTTTGGAGGCAGGACTATGAGTGTTGTAGCAAAGCATGCAATGAGGAGGCTTGGGATGAAAAGAGACTCACCCAGAAGCATGTGACTGTCATAACATGACAGCCTCTTATTAAAACATCAAGAGCAACCACCTATTTTCTTCTAGGTCTGTGATAATATAAACTCTTTTTAGTGCTAGGAGTGTGTTTCTGTTGAATTCCTACCAAATTAAGTCAGAGCCTATTTAATCTTCTGTCTAGGAGGTGTTTAATCCTTTACTTTTCTTTCTACTTCACATACAACTTTGAAAAGCTTAAAAAAAAAAAAATACATCAAAGGATAAATTAAAACTGTCTCTGGTGAATTTTGCTCATCAGTGAAGACGAGTGAAAAGAAAACCAGAGTTCTTGCTGCATTAAATCTCTACACTCATATCCGTGTGACTCCAAGGAGGGCAATGCTCACCTACACAGGCCAGTAGCAAAAGAAGAGTTTTGTGTTTTGGGAGTTCCAAGGATAGCAGAGGAACAGCACATTTATTCTATGGCCAAGTAGGAGATGCAGAAGCTGGACTTTCTGAACAGTGATGATGAAAATATTTTCCTTATCAGCTTCAAGGTCAAGGACATACTGATTTTTCTCAGTCAGCAATGAAAACAATGATTCTTTGTGTATACTGAGCATGAGCTCCCTTTTAACAATAAAACACAAAAGATTTTGGCATATTTGTAAAGCCTGGTACCATGGGATGGTACCCTGGCATGATACATTTTATACCATGGGATGCCTGGGCTTACCTATAGGCTTATCTATACCTTACCTATATAGGCTTACCTATACCTGTCTCTCCCAGTTGCATCTGGTGCTGAATAACCTCCCTCTGGTGATCCTGGTCCATCCAGCACTTGGACTGGAGCAGATCTGGCAGGGAAAGGGCAGAGCACATCAGCTCTATCTGAGTAGTAGGTGTTCTGGGGCTAGGAGAAGAAAGGTTGATTCTCTTAGTGAGATGCTTCATTTTTGCCTGCATTTTGGCAGCTTTTGTCAGGGTGAAGAAGTGTGGTGGTAGATCTCCACATGCCCCTAGAGAGAGATTTTCTGACACTTTTCTTCAAGGAAAGATCTTGGCCTAGGAACTTGAAAAAAGGGCTTTTCCCTGAAGCTGGGGAGGATAGGGCTGGGAACATTTGACCTGGGAGCAAAAGGGAATGAACTTGGATGTAAAAATCCCTGCAATTTTTCAGGTATCTCCATCTCCTTGAGGCCTGCTTACCATGTGCTATCTTAATGACACTGAAAAGACAGGCTCTGTTCTGTGTTTGTTTCAGTAAAGTAGGTATAAATTAAATCTAGCTCTGCAATGTTTCCTCTGTGACTCTCAGTAAAAAGATACAGTGGACGAACTATCCAGAACTTGTGGTTAGGTGTATTTATAGACCAAGAAAAGGTAAGGAAATAAAGATATGTTATTAGAGACTGTATCTTGTTTAAGTGGAAAGGATTTGCTGTGGCACATGTAGGGAACTCAGTAAAAAGCAAAGTGGGAAATAAATCTTTGACATAACAGACCTAGATTCAGATGAACTCTGTGGATCAAATCTTTCTATTATAGTTCTTTGTCATGTATGGTTAGAATATGAGAACAGAATTTTCTGGGCTGTAATACTGCAATTAAAACTGCTTCTGGACAGAGAGCCTTCAGAGTGGTATTCCACTGCAATTTCAGAACATAAGGTCTTGCCACTAACAAATAATTGAGTGCTTCTGCTATGTTAATGATAGAAGTGCAAATCAACCAGCAAAAATGTGATTGCAAATTTCACTATTGAGTTTGAATGTATAGTGTGGACCCCCACTCCTCCTCATAAATAAAGCCCTTCAGATGTCAGTAACAGAATGATAAATATGACCTATTTATTAGAGGAAAGGGTAATTTTAAGTTTATAATATCTCCTCTCTAAAACGCTGAAAGAACCCAGTTTTTCACCCTCGAGGCTAATTCAGAAAGTTCTGTGGGTCTTTTGTACGTGATCAGGTAAGCATCATCATTCACACAAAAATGCAAAATGCTAGAGAAGTTAATACATTATTTTTGAAAAGAGAGACATTGCATCTAAAAAAAAAATGAAACCGTTTTTGTAATACTTTAGGAAAAAAAATCCACTAAGTCTGTATTTCAGAACTGATAAGCCAACTCTATTCTTACTTTGATTATTATTCTACACAAATGCTTATTACTTAAAGTTTCCACTAAGAGTTGTAAGCACTCAGCATGTTTTAAAATTGAACAAGACTTCTTTATGCAATATTTGAATTTAAGAACTGTGGTACATAACATTTTTAAAATCTGAACCCAGAGATTCAACTTGCTGAAAGATACAGATGCCTACAATTCATGTGCTTTGCCACCAAGGCAATTCCACTTTCCCTCTGCAAATGGCTGGGGAACACATTCCCTGTATGAAGATCCACCCAAGCTCTGCAGTACCTGAATGAGAGCTGAATATCTAGCACAGGCTGAAGAGATGCCTTCCACATTTGGAACCAGATAATATAAAAAAATTATATTAATTTTACAAAATATATTTGGCAGTGGTTCTACTTCTTTCATTTATCACAATTTCTGTAAGTCCCAGAAACATATCCAAAAGATGCTATTGGAGGTTCCATCTCTTTCTTTTCACAAAAATGGATGAATTGTTGATCAGCTAGACCTAGGGATTCCTCAAATACTCCTTTGCACCAGTTCTAGTCAGGAAGAGTTAAATTACTATTCCTGGAGATCTATTGTGAAACAATGTGGTGGGTAAGGGATACTCTGAAAACAGAAGGAAGGAAGAGGGAGGGAAAAGGGACCTTTCAGTTCATGTTTGTCTGAATGCTATATTTTGTAGAAGGTGAAATAGCCTACAGCCTTATAACATAAGAGATAGAAAAAGCCTGTGGCATTATATGTGCCTGAATAATTTTGTTGTATTTTTGTATTCACATGTTCTTTAAGAAAAGACATCTATTTATAATATTTGCTTTGGCTACTTAGAGGCTTAGCATCTGTTTGGTATTGGTTCAGATGCTCTTCTATAATTGGTGTTTCTGTTCATACATTCACAGTATACATTTACTTTTCATTGCAGTTCCCTGACAAACTACTGACTGATAGGTGAAAGAAAAGTATACAATCTCTGTCACTGGATCTTTCACCTTTCCTCTTCCTGATTAATTTTTTTCTTCTTCTTTCCCACTATGATTGAGTACATTAATAAGGCTGTAAGACAAGGAACAAGTAGAGTGTTTTCTCTCTTTTCATTATCTGTATTTATTCCATGTTATAAAATATCTCTTGAAATTTATAAACAATGTCTGAGGAGGAAGATATTTTTAAAGAAATGACTGAATATCTCGTAACCTACTCAGGAAACTGGGCATTTTTCTAGCAGAAGTTCTGAAGCAATGATCTCCACTGCAGTGGAGAGAAATAGCAGTGATAATGGTACATGCCTCAAGTAATTCCGTTGGTTGTAGGGGGAAACCAACAAAATTAACTGAGTGTTTTATGCATTTTTAAGTAAACACATAGAACATTAGTTACATGGGAAATAGCTCTCTCTGCAAGTGTGAGCACAGGGGTTACAGCAAAGATCCATTTAGCCAAGTGCACTGTTTCCTCGCATGGCAGCAGTGGGTGATGGAGAAAAACTGGAAAGAGACTGCATAGAGGGAGTTTCCCTCCTGAGTAACTATCCTGGTTTGTAGAACAGTGTGTAAATTCAGGAGAAAGGAAAGAGAAAAACTGGGTTTCAACACCAGCCCGTCCTTAACGTTTCCAGTTAAACATTTAGGATGCCTAATTATGAGACTCAGGATCAGCTAATTTGGTTCTGTTTCATCTTTTGGGTCCCAGCTCTCCTGAAGCATTGTATTGTAAGCCCAAGCACCCAGTTATGAGTTCTCGTGTCTGTTTTTAAGTCCTTCACTGGATTAGTGAACCCCAAACTGCTTCTGATGTTCTTCAACAATTTCACCTGTTTGAATCCCAGTGCTGAAGAGGGTAGCACCAGCCCTTTCTTCCCTGTTAAATGAGATGTCCCAGCTGGTGCACTTCACCTGCTGCATTGTCACCTTGAGAGACCTTGGACACCATCTTTCCAATATTCTGATTCTCCTTTAATCAAAGACAACATGCAGAGAATTAAAAAGAGGTGTTTGGTTTTGGTTTTTTTTTTTGTTTGTTTTTGTGGCTTCAATGGGATTTTTTTTTGGTTTTGTGTGGTTTTTTGTGGTTTTTGTTTGTTTGGTTTTTTAATGTTTCAGTGCTGATTTAATCATACCGGTTGAGAGTCTCTTGTCAGTGTTTTCCCCAAAAAGGCAAAGATGCTTCTTTGAAGCCTATCATGTTTGGTTCATGAACCATTCTTTTTCCATCACCCACAGAGTGTGAAGTACAGGACCCCCACATAGACTCCCAGGGCTCATGGTGATCAGCAGCTGTGCTTGCACCATCGTGTTATGTGAGAATAGGGCTATTCAGCAGGTGAAATGTAGCTTCCTGGGACTATGTCTGAAGCCACTGCACAGAGTAAGGATTGATTCTGGCTGAGGAGAGACCTAATGACAGATAACTGCTGCCCCTGAACAGTTTTGGCTGCTCAAATAAGAGAGCAGCCATTTTCTTCTGGTTATTCTCATCACTTTCCTTTCAGAAAGTTCACGACAGGAAGACCACAGTGGCACTGCAAGGGTAAAGGTTCAGACCCTCGTTTTCCTTTTCACACATCAGAGCTTTGCAAAAGTCACAGGTTCAGAGACTGAGAGATGTGAGAGTTCTTACGTATATATATGCCTATATATAAGTACAGACACTTCAGAGTCAATGAGGAACTGTGGCTGAAAGTGGTAAGGCATTGAATAAAGTAAGAAATCAGTCAGGAACAGGATCACAGTGGTGGATGGAATCCTGGAGCTCTTGGCAGGACCCTTCCTGGTGTGTAAAATTTTGCTGTCAGACAGTCTTGCTTCCTCCATGTTCAGTGTGCTGGGAGCCAAAGCTTCCAAACTATGAAATCAAGAAGGTGGCACCAGTTTGGGCTGAGTTTTGAGCAAATTTGCACCAAATTTGACTGTCACCTGCAAGCCTATGAAAATGTGCTGCACAGTACAGACTGATGTCTGCAAAGGGTGAAGATCCAGGCTACAGTTTTGTCAGTCTTTTTCTTTAAAAGTAGAGATCTGAATTTTAAAAGGCTTTGCATAAAGGTTGTTTTTATTTGGTTTACTCTAAAGGAGAACAAAAAGGCTTAGGGTTTTTTTTGAATGAGTAATTTTATGGCTCAGAATCAAGAGGCAACTCAACATGAGATCTTTACATGGCATGACTCCCTGCAGAACAAATAAACAGATACTTATACACAAATAGAAGTAATGGGTTATCTTTGGGGATGTAAGAAGCAGTTCAGCATATGGATTTAAGAGATTGTTTTTACCTCATTATCCAGAATTGCTGAGAAGCAATAATTTAAATATTTCTGGTTGCTGAAATTCTTCTATTGGTACAGAAGAGATCTTAGGAGGTGAAAAAATATACTACTGAGAAGGACTTAGAGAATTCAGATCTCTTTAGCACCTCAAGAAGAGAGAAGATGATTTGATTTCAGTGTGTAAGTAATTTGATGTAGAGAAAATAGTGGATACAAAAAGAGCTTTTAATCTTAGTCAGACAGACAGGTGAGAGTCATGCCTGGAAGCTGATCTGCAGAAATTCAAATGACAATTTTGTGCACGTTTTCAAGTGTGGAGCTTATTAGCCTTCAGATGATAAAGAAACAGCAAGGAAAATAGTAAATAATCTATTTCTTGATACCTCAAATGAAGACTGGTGCTTTAGGAGGAAGATGGTTGTGTTTTATTGAGCTTGGTAGAGGAGTCACTGGATGCAGCAGCTGGTGATATATTGGAAACTCAGTGTGGTGATCCAGTGGTTCTCTTGGACTTAAAATTTATGAATCCTTTGAAAATCCAGGAGGAAAGAATCATGAAAGAGAAAAGATTACTTTAGCCACTGAATGCTGCTCCTGATAAGGTGTGCTCAGCTCTGTTCTCTGCACAAATGGAGTGGCACACGCCATGCCAAGCTGGCAGGATGGCAGAAACATTCACATGCCAGCATCCTGGTCACCCTTGTTTGTGAAACCCATCCTGATTGACAGAAAACCTGTTTCTAGAGCATGAGCAGAGACGTCCCTGCTGGGATTATTTGTTGATGAAAACGCTTACACAACATTGCTTTCTAAACCAGTACGCTGGTAACTCTATGAAATAAAAAATTACTGTCACTTTGTCCTGTTTGCTGGTTGGGTAACAGCCTCCAGTTTAAGCTGAACATGGTTATTATCATTTCAGCCCCACACCTGTGGATTTATATACACTTCTGGATCACCATCATTTCTCTTTCAGGGCTGGGATTGAACATGCAGCTGATGCCAAGTCTATTATTAGGCCATTTCCAATCCTTCCCTAATGGGGATTTTCTGTGGTGTGACACAGGGAGAACACTGGGCATTATGTGCTGCTATATTGCAAACTTGCTTTACTTCATATAATTTCTTTGTGAATTAGATTGGTTTTTAAGGTTTCTGTAGGTTGTATACGACTGTGTCCTTCTAAAGTATAAAAAACAACCTAACTGGTTTAGCCTCGAGCAATTCAGTATTTAATTTAAATTTATTCTGGGACAGGAAACAGCAAGACTCTGAGCATCAGAGAAACATTTCAGTTGCCAGAGAGATCCCACAGATGGGATAAAAGGTAGAAGAATTTATCCAGCTAAATCTTTAGGTACTGCATTCCATGAACAGCTGTGTGTAGCCCATCTCATCCTGCGTTCATATTTTCCTAAACTTCCATGACTCCTCCAGCATTTCAAGGCTCTGCTGAATTTCTCAAGCTCTAGTGCCAGCTCTGGATCTCCACATTGATTTTCCTTAAGAGTGTCCTCAAATAAAAAATATAAAATAGGCCCATGTCTGAAAGTCATGTTCCTGCCAGATACAGTTCTTATGATATATTGCAACAATACATCAGAGAAAAGCAGCCCTGGTGATCTATTACAGTGATACTGTACATCCTTGTAGAAGGAATGAACATGAACTCTAAACTAAGAACTTGAACAGCTTTTTGAAGTTATCTTCTGACAAAGGTACTAACACATATTGTGCTTGTCAAAAAAATCAAATATTAAATTTAACTCTTTGTGGTACACTGGCTGGTGATTGCTAAATGTGATTCTGCTTGCTGCCTGCAGGAATTAATACTCAAGATTTCTAAAGGTAATTCAGAAGATACCCATATATTGTAAATGAACTTTGCTTTTAGAAAGAGAAAAGTAAAATATTTTTTACCTTCATTCTTGCTGATGCCATTTGAATTGGAGAGAAGAAATACAGTGTTATCCATGAGAGGTGTAATAAAAACTTTGCCATTAACATCTGAAATTTGTAGCATAATGAGAAAAACTTCTGCAGCCTGTTCTATTTTTCTAGAGAGGAAGGGGAGCTGTGATTTACTGTAACTCATATGGGCTCAATAGTACTAGAAGTATTTCTCCTCAATGATGTTCTATCTGAACCTTTTTCAGTGAGAACTGGAGTGTCTTTTCCCTTGTAGTCATCTTTTCTCAATAATTTTAAGTCTTTATCATCTTGTTTCACTAACCTGGAAGATCCTGAGCTTTACCTTTAGAATCATCCCAGTTTTCCTCCTGGGCTCATATCATCTGGGTTTTGAAAGGTGGTTCCTGCTGTGATCATTTGTGTTGTTGCCATAGTCCTTTCAGTTTGCATGCTCAGATCCTGGTAACTGACCAACAATATATCTAAATTTCACTGAAACTATATGGCTGTGTTCCTGCTTTATTAAATTGTATCAGAGGTTTCTGCTACACACTGAGCTTCCTCATAATAACCAAATACTTCTCATAATGCCACCACGCTGCAGTCATTACTGATGGGTATTCTGCCTGAACAGTTCTGTCTATGTGGTACCAACTCTGGCTGTGTACAAGAGGGTTATGTACTTGCCTTTAGGTCTTTTCCTCCAGTTATTAAAATAGGGACTTTCTTGTATCATTTATGACCCTACATTTTCATTTTGAGGCATTGTGGACACAGATTTTGTTCAGTTTGCTTTCCACCTGGACCTCAGCTCTGCTTGCTTCCTCAGGCCAAAGCTGTGGCTGTTGGTGCTACACATCCCAGGTACTTGCTGTGGCAATACAGCTCTGAAAAAAGGATCTCTTCCTACTTTTGACTAGAGTTTTGTGATGGAGCCAAGAAAACTGTTTCTGGATACAAGCTCAGTCAAAACTTGCACGCTTTCATATCTTTCTCTATTCCTTGATCAGACATTTTCAGAGAAAATGTTCTGCCAGTGCTCTTTGAAGACATTTTGGCTACTGTTTGGATTTTTTTATGTGCCAGCACAGCCATATTGCACTGGAAACATGGGAATCTGGAATGGGATCACAGGAAAACTCTGAGTCTGGCCTCTTCAGTGTCTTAGGGTGTTTTTTCTTCTATAATGAGTTTTAAGCCTATTTCCCGAATTCTGTAGTTAAAGAGGGGCATTAAAGTAACAGTGGTAAAGAGTAGGATAAAAGATTCTCAATTTTTGCCATTCTCTTGCTTAGCACTGATGAGCAAGAGCATCTTGTCCTGTGGGCAGTGCTTCTCTCTCATTGCACACATCCTCCATAGTCAACTTGTGATATTTTTAGTTTTGTAACCCTCAGATTTCTTCATACTTTCTGTGTCTCTTTCAAAAACTAAGGGTAAAGAAAAAAAAAAAGAAAAAGAATCAAGGAATCTACTTTTAAAAAGAAAATAACATAGAAGTATATATTATGGTCCTTTTTTGAATTATAGTCCTTTTTTTATTTTTTTATTTTTTTTGTTTTCATTTTTACTTCAGAGCCACCATGCCTGATTCTCTTCCAGCCTCTCTGTCCATGTTAGTACAAAATGTTACACACTCTTGTTCGTATCAGACCAAGAGGCTGGAGAACTGTGGACTATTTCAATTTAACTTTTTTACCCCATTTACATTTTATGGCCCAGTTTTCACTTTTGACGGAAGGAAACTTGGGGTGACATGTTTTTAACACTCTTCTCATCCCCCCATTTTTTTATGCTAAATAAAATTCTTTACCACTTTTCCACTGCTTTACAAATAAATTATCTGTATTTTTAAATAATGTTTACTATTGTATTTTTTGCTCAATTTGAAAGGCACAATTGTTTTATATCTTCTTAGATGAAGAGAAATAAATCTTAATTTATTGTGACTGGAAAGTGCATACTCAATAAAATTTGAGAGTTTAACTAAATTGATGAATTAATTTGACTTCCAGTTTTAGTATGAATGTTCTTGAAATGGCACTCACCTATTTCAGAAATGTTCTAATAATGATTATGTATTATTCCTCTTGAGAGGAAAATACATACATCTTTATTTAGCATATGTAATAGGGTATATAAACTAAGTGCATGAAGCAGCTGAAAAAAGCTGAATATAACTGCCAGAAGAATACATCCCTCTGTGATGAAGCAATTCATGTTTGAACTCTTGCTCTACAAGAGCCTTTCTGGGTAGGAGACTTCCCTGACCTGGTGAAATTACACAGCACTAAAAGGATCAGACCTGAACTCATTTTTGAAAGGCTTCACAAGGCATCAGGATCATGTGGCTCCACAGAGATCTGGTGTAAACTGAGTAAATCAATTTCTTCATACCAAATGCATTTTATGTTCCCTAGCAATACAAATGAAATGGGAATTGTATTTTCCTATTTTGTCTTAGAGCACATACTCACTTTCCTTTGTATAGTAATTCCCACTGATTTGCAATTTTGCCTTCTTAGTTATCTATTAATTGTTTGGAAATACTTCAGAATTAATATATTGACAAGAACATCCCAGATCAGGAAGATTTTGGATTAAAACTGACAGGCAAAATCTTTGCTCCTTTTTGCTTCAGGCCCTAGGTAAAAATGGAGCATTACCACAGTAGTAATTATAGGTTGTTATTACTCTTTATTAAAATGAAATTCAATTGCAGTTGTCAACTAAAAAGATTCAATTATCACATAAAAACTGTCAGCCTTCTACTTTAAACACCTGCTAGATAAGCATGCCAGCAGCAGTAATATGGAGTATTTGCCAGATACATCATCAACAACCCCCTTTGTATCATCAAATAATTGAAAAAATATGGTCTGAAATGCTTCACTTTTCAAATCTGACTCTCACAAACCAGCACAGATCTTAGAAGATTTCTTTCAGGTCATATGTAAGCAAATGCAACGTTTTAGAATTATTTCATTCTTCCGATAAAGTTTTCTCTTCTGATACATTGGAAAATATTTTTATTATTTTAAAATTATTTTAAAATATTTTTATTATATTATATTGTATTATATTATCAGAATCCAATGTATTGATGTTTGGGATCTAAAGGATTTATCTGTCTGTTCTTCCCAATTCCCTGCCCAGTTTCCAATGTCTGTAAATCTCTACAATCCTACTGACATCAGTTCAGCAGACTGATTTCCCAGGCTGACATTTTCAAGGGTATATAGATATTTACACTTCCCTGAGGACCTCAGACAAACACAAGCCACTATGTGCACTTTGCCTATGCCTGCTCTGTACCAGAGAGGAGGGTCAGATTCTGATGGCAGACATAAAAGGGAGATGTCAGAATATCAAGATCCCTGCCTGGAGAAACTGCTAGTGACAGAAACCTCCTCTATGTGACATGCTGTAAGGAAACAATGTTCTGAAGCTCTGAGTGTGCTTGGGAGGACTCAGTATTATGACAAGAAAAATTCCACTTCTAAGCCATTGAAATATTTAGAAGTCGATTTTGATTTCATGAAGCTACTTGTAAGGAAGATCACACATTTTTATGAAGTGCAAAATTTAGGAACTTTGTGATGTACAAAAACTGAAATAAAGAATGCCCCATTTTAACTGACACCCACTGTTAATGTAGACCAGAGAAGCTGTCCTCAGTATTACTGCAAGATCTGACTGCTATGAAGCCTAGAAATGTTTTATTTTTATTAGGTGCAAAAATACTGTTTCTGTTTAAATAGACTTTGAACCTTCAGCAGAAGTGAGAGTGATCTTTGCTGGTGGAAGAGCCCTGCAACATAGCACCCACCTCCCCAGGACAGTGCTGCTCCTTCAGAATTGCTGGCACTAATCCCTACACCAGATGCTTCTTAAAATGACTTCTTTATTCAGAAATCTCTCACCTGCCAGCACTGGGCTTAACAGTTGTGCTACATTCACAACTCAGCTGGGGCTTCTGAGTAATAAATGTATGAATAGCAGGGCAGTCAATAAGCTGGTGCATTTAGCAGGAAAACTATTGGTCTGTAATATGCAGGAAGTAGAGAAAATTAATCAGACTTTCAATAATATAGTTTTTAAAATTCAATACAGCATTGATTTCTTTGCTTATCACCCACATGCAGAAATAATTAAAGGAGAAGTCATTGAACAGTTAATAGAACTTACAGCACTTCAGCACTGAGCTTTTGTCTGTGTTCAGCAAGAAGTGACTATTTTCCTCAGTCTGTGGGGTAGTGGTCAAGTGGAAATGGTAATTTTGGAAGTTTCCATAAAGTAATTTGTTATTTCTACAGCTTCCAATATTGCTTTTCCCACTGTCTGCTATGATTCCCATGAGGAATGAAATCTGTGCTATACAATATGTTAGACTAAAATTTTGGAAAAACGAATCCAGAGCACCAGAAGGGATTGTTTTATTTAATAATTTGAATTTTAAAGAAATCCTAGGAAAATCCTGGCCTGTCTGGTGCAGCTCTCCATTATTATTCCTTTCAGGTAAGTTAGTTGCCAATGCTTATGTGGGGTTCTGCTACAAGACTATTTCTTCACAGTGAAGAAATATGCCAGCAAATGAGCCTCTTCATTTTAGTTCTTGACAGTGAAGTTAATTGCTTTGATTAAGTTGGAAATGTTTAGAAGGAATGTGTAATGTGATACCTAATGCAATTATGTATTGATGTACAGGGTGCCTTTTCAAACTTCATGGTGTACTATTATTTTTTTTTTTTGTTTATTGACTATTTTCAGTACAACTGACGTTTAAAAACTGTCAAAGCTCTTTACTAAAAGGCTTGACCTGAAAGCAGTATGTACGGGCTGCCAGTTGTCTGCCAGCTCTCAGGGGAGGTGGTATGATGATGGTTCCATCAGCATGAATGATTCCTCCATGATTCCATCAGCAAGGCAACTCAAAAACAAGATCAGCAAGGAAAAGTAATCTCTATCTGTGACTCTGTGGCTCGCATTTTTTTAACCAACAGAAATTTCTTAGATGCTGTGCTTTAATCTTGGAAAAAAAAGTACATATAACAGATTTCTGTACTACTTCTTGAACTGGCAAAAAGTGGCATAAAAAAGTGGGAGAGGGGAGTAGAGGTGAGACTTTTTTTTCCTCTGTAACTGATCTTTTAGATGATGAGTGATGCTTACCCTTCCATCTTATGATGTGGGATGGCCATCCTGTCCAATCTTGAGCTTCTTCTGCGAGTTTAAGGGCTGCTCCCATGCCAGATTTCCATCTTGTGCCATGCTCTAGGATTCACCCACAGCTGCTATCTCATCCTTATTGAAAAATAAATATTTCTAGTGGACTAGAGGTCCAGGGAACTTCCAGTGACCCATTCTCATCTTTCCCCTTTCAACTCCTGCTCTGCTCCTTCTGTGTGTCAAGTATCTCTTGGCTGTCTGAAGTCTGTCAGATATATTTTGTAAATTAGGGATTGCTCAACACTCCTGGTTTCACGCAGAGCCCTGTGAAACTTAAATGACTTCATTTCATGAACTCAGAATTGTACTTTAAAGTTATTTTGCAGCCAGACCTCATCTTTGCATTTTTCAATAGAGGCAGACATTGCTTTATGCTGTTTATATTTTACAAGACCTTTCAAAAGAGAAAATTAAAACCATTATTCCTTTCTCTTTAAATGAAAGCATAGAGAGATGCAATGCCTTCGGTCTTATCTTGAAGTTCACATTACTCCAACTGCATCATCAGGTGGGGTGTTTTTCAGAGGCGCAAAGAGCACAAAGATTGCTTCCATGTCTACAAATTCTTTTTTTGTGGAAAATTTATTTCTTACATGTATTCACCTAGAGTGGTGTTGTAGTACACTCCACATGTTTAATCCCAGCTCTCGGTTTGTCTTGTCATGCATGTTGTACTGATTTTGCTGCTACTTTCCAAGGAAAGAGAAGATTTTACTGAATTTCTTGAAGTTATTCAGGTCTCTCCTATCTGTCGTGATAGTGATATTAAATATGCTACTTAAAAACCTGATGGATTTCACTACTGTAACACCAATGTGTCTATTAAATTGTTTTTTGCAATATGAGAGATGAAGAAATTAAGCCAGTTCAGATATAAAATAATGATTACAATTGGGGTGGAAGTGAAATACACTATAATAGCACCAAAAAAAACCAACCAACCAAAAAAAATTATCAGAAGGAATAATCTCTTAAACAGTTTAACATTAACATATGATACCAAACTAAAAGTAGGCATAATTGTAGCACTTAATATAACCTATCAAGAGATTTCTTAAAGAGAGAAGTTCAAATATTTCTGCCAAAGGACAGGAAATCATTCAAACCTCGAGGATAGCATTTTTGAATGCTGATAACATGAAGCTGGAGGATGGTGTTTGTCAGGACAATATTAATCCTATGTAAACCTAAAAAAAATCACTTGTTCACATCTTTATCTGTATGGAGAGAGATTCTGATCCCAGCAAATACAAAGTGTTTTGAAGGGAAAATAAAAATAATATTCTTAACGGTTTTCTCTAAAAAAATCAATAAATTCATGATTGACACACTATAAACAATAGATTTTGAGATATTAATATTTTGAAAGTTTCGGTTTTAACAGGGCAGCAGGTACATAAAGTACTTTTCAAATCTGAATAGAAGTATCTGGGTAAGAAGTCTAATAATTTATTTTTATCATGAAAGATTGATTAGTGCACAAAGTAAGCCAGCGCCATAAATGACTTAAAAAGTGTTTTTCAGTCTATAATTTAAAATTACTGTGATTAACATGTTATGATTTTCTTATCTCACTACCATGTCTGATTTTTTTCTTGATAAGCATTTTAAAAGCTTACTGTTAATTCCTTGCTATATCTATACATATCAATGTATACCTTGTCCTTCTGCTGCTCTGCTTCTGACTGTACTCCTACTGTCTTCATGTACTACTGACCAATGAATTCTGTTGAATTCTGTAAAATATACTCTTAAAACCATTGTGTGGGGGGTTCTTGGCTGCTGAATGATTTTACACATTTGAATTTAGTATTCCATTTTTTCATCAGGAGAATAACCTAAAAATAACTTTATCTTAACCAACTTGGTCTTGGGAAACGTAGAAAAGAACCACAGTGAGGTCTTTGTGAGAGATTAAATGCCCTTTCTGTCTTTTCTATAGCAAGGTGCATATCTGTACAAATAAATCAAATACAATTTGTACAATACTGTAAAAATACTGTGTAAAAAAAGCAGATGCTATTGTGCAAATAGCAGCTTTCCTTCAAAAAACAGTATATGAGATTCTAATTGAGTGGACTACTGGTAACCTCCCCTGTGTAAACTAAGTCTATGAAACTGGGTAAGGTCAAACAGAAGAATCCATTTAGGAGGTTATTTAGTTAAAGTTTCATCACTGAGGTCCAGGAGTTTCTGTAAACAATAAGTAAAGTCATGCACTCAGGAGTGCAACACACACCTTCAGCAGCCAACTTCACAGTACAAATAATTTCCACACAAATTACTTTCTAGATATCATTAGCTGAGTATTGGATGGTACATTTCTTATTCTGTGTGAGTATGCATACTCCAAGGATATGAGTTCTTACTAAACAGTGGATATTTACGTAGAGGAAATGAATGTATCTGACAGTCAGGAGGTTTTGTGGCATAATTAGGGAAATCTCTTCCTTAAAAGCTGATCTAATGCAGAAACACTTTGGTAGCTTGTTTCTCAAATAAATGTATTCCCAACAAAAAATACAGGCATTTCTGGGCTGCAGTATTTATATGTGTACTGCAAAGATAAAGTTAAAAAATTATTAAAGATCTTTTATTTCAAGTTATCAAGCCTTTAACTAAGTCATCTGCCCTGTACTCTGCCAGAGGTTTATCAAAGGCTTCTTCAGCATCAAAGAATACCTACAGTAATTTTTTTTACCCTGTATTCTTTGATGTCTTTGTTAGATTTTGATATTTTCAGTGGCTGACCCTTCCTATCAAAAACCAACCTGTTGGATTTCCAGGGGCCTTTTGTTGTCATTATGCCTTTTGCAGGTGGATACTCCAGTGGAAATTTAAATATCAAAAGATATTATGACCATAGTGGCTAAATGTACCTGTGATTAGGAATCTTGTGATCTTCAGCTATTTTGATCTTTACAGGTACTATCTGCACAGTTACATGAAAGCATGGAAAAATGTTATTTATCATTTTCAGCGTTTAAAATGGAAGTTCAGAGTTTGCATTGCTATTTGGTAGCTTTGTTTTGTATCCTCTTGATTTTATTTTTCTCAGGTGGCTAAAAAGTTATAAATTCTTTAGTACTACAATATCCAAAACTTTCAGTCGTGACAAGCTTGATCACTACCACAGAGGAGCTCTGGGGCCCTGTGCTGAGGTCTATGAAGGTGTCCATGAAAGGCAGACTGGTGGATGTCCCATCTCTCCAGAGGGGTACACTTGATGGTGTGTACCTGGAGCTTGTTGCCATGCAGCCTGGTGTCCATGTGTATGTTCATTACATGGCCTGGTGTGTGCTGTTTGCCTCATGAATATTTGGCTGTCATGGACCAGATGGTTTTTTTCTTGTCAGGACTATCAGAAGTTGGATATATTATGAATTAGATGAATCACTGCTAACAGAGATGAAGAAAGACATATCAGACTTACTGCCAATTCGGGGGGAATTATCATCAGTTTGAGAGATTTAGAAAGGTGGATCAGAATAAAATGAAGGAAAGTAATAATACATTCAGCATCGCATTTAGACATCAGCTATCAGACTCCTTAATATCCCTAAGAAGGGCTCTGACAATGGCTATAATAAGCATTTAAAAATAAGCTTCCAGAAAGCAAAAAGGTGTTAACTGGTGATAAAAAGAAAGTGAATTTCCTGTTTTCAAGTCCTTACAAAAGCAGTGTCACAAGACCAAAATGTCTGAAAGAAGTGCTAGCAAGAAAAAAAAAAAAGAGAGCTTCAAAAATGATGTAAAATTATAACACATTTTTTAATATATTTAGGAATGGATTGTGTGATTGTGTGTTTGAAATATTAGGAAGGAAGAGCAGAAAGCACCCTATCAGAAACTCTGAAGTTCTTGTAACGTAGACTCATTTTTAATGAAATTTGCATAAGGATATAAAACCAGTTTAAGACTGATGTGCTTGATCTCTCCACCTGCTGCTTCTATGGTGTCATACCTCCAAATTCTTCTCCCTCATTCATTTTTTCAGTAGAACTTTATGTAGGCACTGTTTCTCTTGTGACCTTTCCCCTGTTTTTATGTAATGCAATTTTAAATAATACTATGATATTTCAGGAGGCAATTTCCAACAGTATGCTCCTGTGTGCCATAAATAAAATAATTCTACGACTGCTCTGAATTTTTGCTGAGTGCTGCTTAGCTCACAGACTATGCTCAAGTTTTTATTTTATTTCACTGTCAAATTAGGCCAACCAAGGACAAAATGCAGGAAAAATTTTGCTGAAACTCTGTACCTAAACCTGACCTCTATTTTGTATTTCATGCAAAGACTATATGACACTTGGCCCCAGCTGGAGAACACTTTTGTTTACCCTTTTGCATGAGAAAAGTAGATTCAGAAAAAAAAGAAATTAGTCAGAACTTGTATATCTTACTGGCTATTAGCACCACAGGTCCAAGAATAGACTCAGAAAACTACACCTGAGAAGCATTTTGTTGTTAGCAGAGAAACTAGCACTGAGTAAGCCCAAGGGCTGGGTTATTCTTCATCTGTTGTGACAAGAATAGGATGATAGAATTTGAGGGCATATTCAGATATGACCTCTCTGCTGGTGCTGTGCTGCAGTAATCTCCACCAAGGAAAATGTGTAAAAGCATGGGGGAAATGATAGCTACCTCCTTTTAGATCTGAGCCAGGGAATCAGATACCCATGAGCTGGAAAAACACAATCTTCTGTCAAGAGATCTGAGGTCAGTATTACACTGACTGTATTGGAACAATATGAGATTATAAATGCATGGCAATTTGTCTAATTTTATACAGAGTAGATTGAATTCTGTCCTGTTCTTTCTACTGAAGATGAAGGTTGATAATAATGGGAAGGAAGATGGTTGGAGTGTGTGGTTATGTGCCAGCGTTAATAAGACAATATTATCTGCCATCATTTTTCATTGCTTAACCCAGCTAGGAGTAAGAACTTAAAGAGAAAATTAATTTAAATTGATTGAACCATATCTTTGGACAAATAGATCAACTAAAGGATGTTGTACTGGATATTTATCAAACCTTATCTATGATGTCAGGGCCAAAACAGATATGGCAGCTCAAGTGCTTTGTTTTCTGAGGTAACACTTGTATGGAGTGCCAGGCAGTAGAAGGCAATATAAATAAACTGGAACACAAATTTAATACAGTAACACTGGGGTTCTTTAGGGCTGACTAATAACAGATCAGATTGGAAATATGGACGTTTGCCTTTGGATTGTTAGAAACTTTTCAGCTTCCACCTGTCAGCTGATAAATAGATTCGAGAGGCTTGAGTTGAAGCTTAGATTTCCAAGGGGTACCTGGAGCCAATTTCTGCTGTTCTCAGTAACTCTGTCTGGTTTTGTTACAGCTGCTCAAACCAGGGAGTTGCTAAAAAATGATCTTCATAAGGCTTCTTTATACTCAGATTTATACTGTCTGAAGTCAGTACCAAGCAATAAAAGAAGCACTGGCTTTGTATGCTCTTCTATTACAGGATTTTTTTTTTTTTCAGATATTTTCTCTGATCAATAGGGAAAGGTTCTTTTTACTTTAGTGACTACATCACCTAATTGGATTTTTTTTTTCTTTAAAATAAACAAATGTAATAAATTATTTCATATAAACATTAACAGACTTCTTGTTTCTCACACAAATGAATGAGCACTTGTGTTACAGGTTAAGTGGTTACAAGTCTATAGTATTTATTCATACCACTGAACAGAATACAGCTACTTACTTGTTTCTAGTGCTTTACTGGGATTCCAGAAACTTTTCTTCATTTTGATCAGTGATCTTAGGAACCAAATTTTGCATAATATTATTATTAAAACTGAGTATGAATTCAAGGCATAATAGGTTTTAGTTTATGGATTGCAAAGTCTCTTCTTTCCAACTTTTGTGTTATACTCACACACCATAAACTAATTCACACAATTTTAAAAAAAATCCCTTAGTCATAGCTCCAGTCATTATAGTAAAAAAGTAGTAGTAAAAAACCCAAGTGGAATAACAAAGCAGTATTGCTTCAGTATAACAGAAAATTCTGTTTGGTTTTAATTTTACTACATATCTCATCAAAGACCTTGAGGTCTGTTTTCCCACAATAGCTTTGGTTTGTCTTTTTCTAATCTTAATCTATGTTTATTCACTTAGAAAATAATCACAAAAATTCTGCTTGTCTTGGAAATTAATTTTTCTGCTTTCAGTAGCATCCACTGCTCTGATCCATTCTTAAAATTAAAATGACCCTTGGCTGGATTGTTCCTCACTGTTTGCCATTATTTTCTAAATAACTGTCATTTGTCAAAATGCAAGTTTTTCTCTAATTACCCTAATGAGTACAGCCCCCAACCTCTAAATACTGACCAAGTTTTGGCTAACTGTAATTACTTTCTGGTTATTCCTCTCTATATTTTTCTTTTTACATCTCTTGATCCTAAAAGTCTCATATGAGCAATGGTTTAGCTATATTCATAAAATACAGGATGTGAATAGCAAATGTCTCAGAAAAGCAGGTTTTTAAGGAAGTAATGAATATAAACACTTCCTAAACCTAGCAGCTTCTTCTAAATGAATGAGATATTGGTGCAGATGCATTATCCATCTGATGCTTTCTATTCCCTGCATGCTTATGCTTAGACACAAATTTCCTTGCTACTGGAGGCTTTCACAGCACTAAATGCTACCTCCTTAGATTTCCTTAATCACCACTGTCACTTATAGGAGTTTAAAGTTCTTATAATATAACTTAATGAACTCTGATATGTTTATAACTTAAACAGGAGAAACAAAGCACAAGGAAAGGGGCAGTAGCATACAAACACAGGTGTCTGAAGCATCCTGTTCCACAGCTTTTTATTTATCTGAAATATCTGGTTCTTTTAATATTTAATTTTATTTATTTTTTTCTCTAACTTCCCATAAAGATGAAGAAGATATCAAAATTTGAACTTTTAGATTGCTTATTTGTCTTCTATTTGTGTTAACGGTATCTTGGTTTGTATTTAAACTCCTGTTAAATTTAGAAACTCATGAAATCCTAAGAAAAAAATACTGGCCAGAGAAAGATAATGAAAGAAAGGGAAATAATATCAAGACAAATGCTCAGACTTCAGCCTGCTTCTTAAACTGGGATGAAAATACAAAATAATATTAATTTCAAAAGTAAACTTATCTTAAATTCGCTTGCAGTTGCTAAAATATATCAGTTAACTAAATGGGAAAATACCTCTCTTTTTAATAAAACTGTTGGAGCCAACATCCTGTTACTTTTCTGGGACAAGGACTCTGATCTGAAAAAGGTTTTTTAATAAAAAATAATGTATTTCTGCACCAAAGCTTGATCTCAGTGAATCAAATATTTCTTTTCTATCTTCTGACACACAGAGGCTTTTTCCCTCCTGCTTTAATGAGACTGGAGTCCTAGCACAAAAACGTATAATCTTCAGGGGAAAAGATGAATTCCTACTGCTGTTGTCCAGATGCAGGAAAGACAGGGTACAAATTTTCCATAGTACTTCATAGAAGCCTGAAAGAGAAAAGGGAACATGAAAGTGGACATTTTAAGTAACTTGCTTTTCCTTGATTTAGATTCAGACTTGAATACTTGGATTGAGCCAGTGCTTTTCCACATGAGAATTGCAAATAGGATGGCATCATTTGGAGCACAGGGTGCTGCTTTACTTCTGAAGCTGGCTGGAAGATGCTACAAATTGTTTATGGGCATTATGCCCTTTGGTCTCAGCAGGACTACCCTTTTAGGAAGTACTTGCAGGCAGTGCAGTCTCTCAGGGATGTCCCTGTCTCAGCATGGGCCACTCATGGCCAAAGACCCAGTGTGAGTTGCTATACCCAGATATAGGTGACTGTGGTACCAAACTCCAAGAATTACTGATGGTAGAGCTGTCCTCAGCTTTATGCCCCCCAAAAAGGTATTATTTGTTGGAAAATGCTTACTAGATGCAGTTTTCTGCTGCCTTATGTTCATTTTGTGATGAAGATGATGAAAAAGACGAGATACCAGTTGCATATCATGATTCAGTCAAAGTATAAAGATGCTTTATTTTAACAACAGATCTCCACAAACTGTCCCTGATGACCCTTACAGATATGTACCTGCACCAGTTGGTAGCTCTTCAGCTAAACCTTATAAAAATATGGATGATATGAAAGTGTTTTTCTCTCTCTCAGTGCCCCTGAGATATATTTGGAGGTTTTTTGGTAACCTTCAATTTTTAAAATATCTTGTTGAAGAAGGAATACGATATGGGATGTGTGGTAGGGACAAAAACCAAATCAATGCATCTGCTGTTGTTATGCAATGAACTGATGAAGCTGAGAAAAGGTGTGTGATGCTTTTTAAAGACTTTCATTTTCCGAGTCTTCCCTGTTGTTCCCATCTCTATGCACCTCTGGAGGAGGCACTGGTTGTACAGAACTTTGTCTTCTACCACAGCTTTCAACATTTGACAAATTATGCAGAATATTAGTAAAATTGTAGGACTTATAAGTATAACAACATTGGAACAGGAATTTTTTTAAGAGTATGATGGACTTCTTTAGTAATTTTATTTCTGATGTTCGGTCTGGTGTGCTTATTCACATTCTTGTTTTTGTTTGCACACAATAGAGAGATGGATACAGAATTTATAAGTCCTTGCAGCTTACAGTTGTTCAAAAAAAATCTTTAAAAGTCATAGAAATCAATCGAATAGCATTAACGAGAGTTTTATTAACTTAATACTTAGACATAATGAAGTTTGTGCTACTTTAATGAAAGTTATGTGTACTGAGGAAGTCAATGATAGTAATATCAAATATGACAGTAGGAATAGTGTATGCCTGGAAACTGGAGAGTTTACTGTTTATTTATAGACTAGGGATTTGGTTGAATTGTTCACTTTCCCTTATATTTAGTATAAGGGATGTATTTCTAATGCTTGGAAATTCTCAGTCATGACAGATTTATCTCTAATTGCCACCAAATAAAATAGAAAACAAGAACCTGAATAACACAGATCCTTTGACAGCAATTTTAGAAATCCCTCTTCTTTATCATTACCTATAGATAATGATTTTTTTCCCCTGTACAAGGAATTTTTAAGTGTCTGCATAAAAGGGAGAAGAATTGTTACGAAATAATAGTGGGGAAAACATTCATAAACAATGTACTGGTGTTTGTAATGCCATTTCTCACAGTCAGAAACATGTCAAAGCCCAGGTTGACTTACCTCAGTAAATGTAACTCAGGCAGATGTATTTGGGATAGACCTGCAGTGGGAGGAAAACAACATAACCTCAGGGATTCATTGGGACACGCTGGGGTCACTGAGAATCTGTCCCATTTCTCATCATGGCAAGAGTGGAGGCACAATTTATACTGGGCTGGATTTGATCCCAGAAGCCTTGCAGATCACAGATCACAGATATGCCTTACTATATTATATAACTTTCCCAGCTGAAAATCCTACTTCTTGGGTAGGATTTTCACCAGGTATATTGGAAAGTGAGGTAGTTTTCCTGTAGTAACCATGTTATAATATTAAAATAACAAGTTTGTGTACTAAGGTTAACATTCAGAAAATATTTTTTAAATTAATGTTTGCTATCCCCTTTTGTTGATAGTATTTGTTGTCATAAATAAGAAGAAAATAATGCAGTTCTTATGTTAATTTTACCAATCTAAATAATTGTATTTTTTTAAATAAATAGCTTGTTGCTTTCTATTATACTAGGGAACCTTTGTCTAGAAAAACCCCAAAAAGTTTATAGATGAGGAATTAATAACGGATGTTAAAAACAAAGAAGAAAAACAGTAATTTATTTCCCACATGCTACCTTAGGCAACGTTTTTGTACTCCCTAAATATAAGTTGGTAAAACATTTGGCACTTTTTTAACTTTAAACTTGGGATAAAAAATTTCAAGAAATCAGTCTTTTAGGAAAAGTCAATTATAAACTTCATCCTTCCTTCCCAACCCTCCTGCTATCTCAAATTTGAAATACTAGAGGAATTAAAATTCTAATCCTTCTCAGTCAAAGGACCATGACCAGGAGAAGCACCTGCAGTGATCTTTGGTTATAGATATGCAGGGTATGATTCCTTCCCTCCCATGGGTTTTAAATTGCATTGTCAAAGGATGAGAAGGAATTCATGTGCAACAATTTGGGGAAGAGTTTGAAGGCCTCTGTAAATTTTTTCTTGTTTGGAGCTCTCTTTTGTAACACTAGTGAATCTTATTTCCATCATTTAACACTTAAAGGCAATGTCTTAAGAAAATATTTGGAAAACCATTAGTTACAAACTCAAAACAGCATATGAAGCAAAAGAAACATTAGGTGTTATTGGCTTAGCATCCCTAAATTGGTTTCTTCCCTACACTGAAAATCTTTTTTTGGAAAATAATATTTTAATTTTACATTTTCAACTTTCTGTGTGCTTGCTTACTGTGATAAAAATTTCAAGCAATTAATTGCAATATTTTAGTCTGTTAACTTTGAAATTTATTTCCCCCTCATTACATTTCCAGGCTGTGTTGTAAAATTCATAAACCTGATAAATTAAATATAGATTCATGTTTTTCGCTTGAGCTGAAGAGTTTAGGTTTGAAAGTTCACTTAATTTGAAAAATGTTGAATACTTCATTTTGCCTTAATGAGTGCCATATTCCTCACTCTTTCTCTGTCTTTCAGCCAATTAAAATTTTCTTCATCTCACTTTCAATACGTGAAACATTTCTATACTTACTAAAACATGAAAATTACTTCACAAACACTTCTCTAGTGCATTGTCTTCAGTTTGAGAGGAAAGAATGACCACTCTACACCCGTCCCACCCACACCTAAGACCTGATCTTAAATCTCAGTTTTGATAACTATTAAAAGGTATGATAGTTCCAGCTGAGATCCCACATTTGCCCTTGTCAGAGATGGACTGCACTGGGAAAAGTGTGGGATCTCCTTGGGCTGCCCCTGGTGTCTTGCCTCCTCCACTTCTTTTCTTTTCTTTTCTTTTCTTTTCTTTTCTTTTCTTTTCTTTTCTTTTCTTTTCTTTTCTTTTCTTTTCTTTTCTTTTCTTTTCTTTTCTTTTCTTTTCTTTTCTTTTCTTTTCTTTTCTTTTCTTTTCTTTTCTTTTCTTTTCTTTTCTTTTCTTTTCTTTTCTTTTCTTTTCTTTTCTTTTCTTTTCTTTTCTTTTCTTTTCTTTTCTTTTCTTTTCTTTTCTTTTCTTTTTCCTTTCCTTTCCTTTCCTTTCCTTTCCTTTCCTTTCCTTTCCTTTCCTTTCCTTTCCTTTCCTTTCCTTTCCTTTCCTTTCCTTTCCTTTCCTTTCCTTTCCTTTCCTTTCCTTTCCTTTCCTTTCCTTTCCTTTCCTTTCCTTTCCTTTCCTTTCCTTTCCTTTCCTTTCCTTTCCTTTCCTTTCCTTTCCTTTCCTTTCCTTTCCTTTCCTTTCCTTTCCTTTCCTTTCCTTTCCTTTCCTTTCCTTTCCTTTCCTTTCCTTTCCTTTCCTTTCCTTTCCTTTCCTTTCCTTTCCTTTCCTTTCCTTTCCTTTCCTTTCCTTTCCTTTCCTTTCCTTTCCTTTCCTTTCCTTTCCTTTCCTTTCCTTTCCTTTCCTTTCCTTTCCTTTCCTTTCCTCTTCTCTTCTCTTCTCTTCTCTTCTCTTCTCTTCTCTTCTCCTCTTCTCTTCTCCTCTTCTCTTCTCCTCTTCTCTTCTCTTCTCTTCTCCTCTTCTCTTCTCCTCTTCTCTTCTCCTCTTCTCTTCTCCTCTTCTCTTCTCCTCTTCTCTTCTCCTCTTCTCTTCTCCTCTTCTCTTCTCCTCTTCTCTTCTCCTCTTCTCTTCTCCTCTTCTCTTCTCCTCTTCTCTTCTCCTCTTCTCTTCTCCTCTTCTCTTCTCCTCTTCTCTTCTCCTCTTCTCTTCTCCTCTTCTCTTCTCCTCTTCTCTTCTCTTCTCCTCTTCTCTTCTCCTCTTCTCTTCTCCTCTTCTCTTCCTCTTCTCTTCTCTTCTCTTCTCTTCTCTTCTCTTCTCTTCTCTTCTCTTCTCTTCTCTTCTCTTCTCTTCTCTTCTCTTCTCTTCTCTTCTCTTCTCTTCTCTTCTCTTCTCTTCTCTTCTCTTCTCTTCTCTTCTCTTCTCTTCTCTTCTCTTCTCTTCTCTTCTCTTCTCTTCTCTTCTCTTCTCTTCTCTTCTCTTCTCTTCTCTTCTCTTCTCTTCTCTTCTCTTCTCTTCTCTCCTCTCCTCTCCTCTCCTCTCCTCTCCTCTCCTCTCCTCTCCTCTCCTCTCCTCTCCTCTCCTCTCCTCTCCTCTCCTCTCCTCTCCTCTCCTCTCCTCTCCTCTCCTCTCCTCTCCTCTCCTCTCCTCTCCTCTCCTCTCCTCTCCTCTCCTCTCCTCTCCTCTCCTCTCCTCTCCTCTCCGCCCTGCCCTTTTCCTTTCCTCTCCTTCTCTTTTCTTCTCTTTTCTTTTCTGGGAGACTTCTCCAGGGCTGTAATATCTCAGTGAGTAAGCTCACAAAGCAGTTCCCTTGTTTTTGTAGATGCTAAATGCACTTGCACAGAGTTGAAGCAAACTTGCAAGAATGTAAAGAGAGATACTGGGAGAGCAATTTGAAGAGCAATGTTTAAATAAAAATGTTTTTCTTCTTTTTTCTCGACTGTATTTTTTTTAACTGCTTGCTTGAATCATCTGACAGGCAGGACAGGACTGGTGTATCAGATGGGCTTTGCAGGACATGTCAATAGGTTCTGGGGGACAGCTGTACCCTAGAATGAACTTTATCCTCCCTCTGACATACACATCTCAGGGCTTCTGATGTTTATGATTGCAGTGATAAATTACCTATTTTTATACCCTCATTGTTTTATGAATATTTCATTTTATGCAAAACACTTGTCCTGCTGAAAGGAAAAGTACCTGTTCCATATTTGGCTGCTAAAGGATGAGTTCAAGTGATTCAGATACCTGTCACAAGAATGCTAATTTTTACCAGTCTTTTAGCTGTGGGACTGATCTGCAAACTTTCTTCTTTATATAACTTTACCTTGTCTTTATATGTCAGAAATGTTTCCCTTATATCTCTTTTCCACAGTTCTGAATTTTAATGAGTAAATTCAGCAATTATTCTGGGGTTTCTATATCACTCTTATATTGTATAGAAGTTAGAAGCGCTAAAGAATGACAGGGTTAGAAATACCTGGGTGGTCCTTTTTTTTGGAATTTAATTACCTAAATTATATTTGTTATAGTTATGCTTTTTTTCTTTTTTTTTTGAAGCTTTTGTTTGTTTCTTTCTCTGGTACACTCATACATCAAATTAAAGGAATGGATTAATGTAGTAAATTAAAAGAACTGAAATTCAGTTTTAAAACTGAGGGTTACCATAAATTATCACTGAAATATGTCTTTTTATAGCTGAAATAAATATAAATCTCATTTTATGGCCGAAATAAGTATATATTACTGTTTTGTATGGAAATGTAAGAGAGATAAGTGCAGTGGGTCCTACAGGACCCATCTATGGAAGAAATTAGTTGGTGCTGGACCACTGGGTCAAATCTGACCTTATTTGGCCTTATAATTTTCCTTTAAATGGTAAATAATATGAAGGAGCGGAAATTTCATATAATATGAAGGAGTGGCTGTAATTTCCCAGTTTAAAATTTCATAGCAGTTGGAGTTCTGGTATTGATATGAGGAAAAAATTTTGAAATGAACAGTTTTGAACTCATGAGTCTCTCATATAATTTGTTAATAACAACTACTTGTGGTAGCTGGCCCTGGTGCTACTTTTCTGTCTAATTCCTCCCAATATTTTCAGCACTCCACCACGATAAAAACTGAGCTGCTGGCAAGATGATGTACACCAGTTTTGATTGTTCTGGGCATACATCAGTAGCATCTCCTAATCAGGCATATTGAGCCAAGAATATTGATTTGGTTCAGTTCAGATCAATTGATCTGTACTTCAATTGACCTGAACTACTGGGTTATTCCCATTAGTGAGAATCCTTTGCAGATGAAATGAGGTGCTCCATAAGAATGGGAAACCCACTGGTTTCCACTATTATGTTATGGTTTATATTGGATATTAGAGGAAACTTCTTCACTGAAAGTGTTATTAATCAGTGGACTAGGCTGCCTAGGAAGGCAGCTGAATCACTATCCTTGGAGGTGTTTAAAAGACATGTAGACATGGTGCTTGGGAATATGGTTTAGCACTGGACTTGGTTGAGTTCAGTTAATGGCTGGACTCAATGACCTTAAAAATCTTTTCCAACCAGAATACTTTTGTGTCAAGACCTTGCAATTCTTCTTTATACATCAGTAATCAAGTCTTAACTCTGTGTCTACTTGGCCCTTGGTCTGATGGTGTTCATAAAGAAAAGCCAACTGCCATTATGGGTCATTTGGAGTCAGTATCCATTTCAGATTACATGTGCCCTGCTGTTTTCTAACTAAGAGATATATGCATCTATACAAGGACAAGACAGATAATATAAATACAGGACAGGTACTGGTTTGGTCCTGAAAGCACCAGAGGGCTTTTTCTGTTGAACTGCACTAAGCAAAAATTAGAACTCATGATCACCCACCCACTGTGTTTCCTTTGTGCACCAGAGCAAATATGCTCCAGCTTCAGATGAGACCTTGGTGATAAAAGCAGTTATGTGAATTCTTCCAATAATCTGGACAGGTACTGAGGGAAACAGGTAAAATGTCTGGGGAGGACTCATGTTTGCAGTGTAGATCTTAAGTCTCATACTAAATAAATCATGGCATCTGTTTTTTTAGTAGTCCCAAGAGTAGAGTTCTTCATTCTTTCATAAAAAAATGGTTTTTTCTTTGTCTCTTGTGAAAGTGACAACTTGATACCCAGAACTGCAAAGAGAAAAAGAGATGTCAAAAGTGGTGCAAATGTGATGTGCTGAGGAAAGACAGTGACCCATAGTTGGGGCTTTATTTATGGTCTGAGGGGGCATTATGAGTTAATTTATTCCAGCCTCTATATTTGCATAAATAAAAACAAATTCTGTTTATTTGAGATTTGAAAAATTTTCAAAGTTTCTTCTACCAGGCGTGATTTCTGAGTCATATTCACTACTGGGAGGAGAGGAATGATGAATAGACTGAAAGTAGGGAGGATAATTTCCATTCCTGTCAAATGCAGACAATGGGGATCTTTTTTGTCTATTTGTTAAATGTTCCAGCTGCATAAATTAGGTAGGATGCCTTCTATACTCACCTTAAGCAATTAAATTTTTTCTCTTTTCTTTCTCTTTAAATTCTTTCCTTGCCCTGTCAATGCTTGAATAATAATGTAGGCTAAATATTTAATAGAAAAGAGCAATCTGTACTGCCATGATTTTACACATCAGCATCTGGTCTGTCCTATATAACAGCAGAGTTATAATATTAGAAGTGTCACTTGAGAAAACACCATGAGAGGATTTTTTTCTTCAATTTTTATTGATATTGTCAGCTATTCGTAAAGCTTAAGCAGAGCAGTGTTAAATCTCTTTCATGCTCTGATATTGCTTTACAGTAATCTCTGGGATTTTTTTAAACACTACAATAAGCTGTACATCACTTCTACTGGTAATAAGGATGCCTGTGACTGTGTTTTAGTAAAGAATTACATAGGGGACAGCTAGATATACAATGAGATGGCTATTGCACTTTTCCCCTTTTTGGGTTATACTAAGTTATGAGCCTGAAGGTCAATTGACCCCAGAAAGGCATTGTGGAATCTCAGTTCCCAAGTGATCTGCTCCAGCCTCAGATCCCAGATGTAACAGCTGGAGTGAGGGGGAAACTTTGCTCTGGAATAGCAATTTTTTTTCCACTAAGAAGCACTTCCAGGGGGTTTCTCACTGTGTCAAGTATCCACTGGCTCCAAAACTGACACATTGCCAGAATCTGTGAAGAAGAAAAGTTCCCTTTGATTTCCCACATAATGAGTGTCTTGAATACAGTCTGTTCCTTACAGTCTGTGGCACACACAGCCTGAGGAATTGTGTTGACTAAGTTGAATTGTTGTTAATCAGAATATTAAGATGACTGACGGGGTACCAGAAATCTCCTTTGTCTCTTGGTGGGTAGCCAGTTTTCAACAAGTATATCAGTCACGGGGAGAAAAAATGCTAAGATCCTATTCAGTAGTTCCAGCAGCCATATTAGGCATCCCTGTATTTTCCAGGAGGGAAATAGCTCCCTTGAGCCTCTTGTTCCTGGGTATGATATGATGGGGTTTGCCAGTTCTGAGTTGTTTAGTAGAAGGACAGGCAGTCTGCCCTCAAGCAAGTCTATTTTGTGCTGTTTAGATTACATTTATTGTCCATTTGTAAAGGTTTGTGTAAAAGGGTAGTTTTAGATTAAATAGTAGGAAGAAATCCTTTACTGTGAGGGTGGTGAGACACTGGCACAGGTTGTCCAGCAAAGCTGTGGCTGCCCCATCCCTGGAAGTGCTCAAGGTCAGGTTGGATGGGGCTTGGAGCAACCTGGTCTGGTGGGAGGTGTCCCTGCCCATGCAGGAGGTTGGAACTGGATGATCTTTAAGGTCTCTTTCAACCCAAACCATTCAGTGATTCTATGATTCAGACAGATTTGACATAAATTCACTGAAAATTTCAGTGATGCTCAAACTGTTTTCAAGGGATTTAATTATTTTCATGGAAACGTTTTTACATCTCCCACAATCCACTTAAAATGCCAGTTCTGTGTAGACTGTGCTGACTAAAGGCAGTGAATATTGATGCCTGAAGGGGTAAGGTCAATGTAATGGAAATAATAAACAGCACTATCTGCATGTTCTGTACACCTCCCAAGGGTTTTGCCTTCTCCCAACCCTTAGCAGTGGGTGCTGCTGCCCACCCCTTCCTACCCTGCACCCTCACCCTCTCCTGCTGCAGGGCCTGGAGCACCCAGTGTCTGCCCTAATTGCTCTCCCTTTAAAAGGAAAACTAATTCAGTGATATAATGAGTAGTTTTGAGGACTGACTCCTCTGACGTAGACAGGTCTCTCTACTTCTGAGACACTGCTCGTTCCCCCGTGCTGCTGAGGAACAGATGTGTCACCTAATTACTGGCAGTGGCACCAGTAACTCACTTGTGCTTCACTGTTTGTTGTGCCCGTCTGAGACAGGGTTTCCTCTCCAGGCTTGATGCTCTCATGTCTCACACAAAGAAAATGGAGGGTTTTTTTGGTTTTTGTTTTTTGGTTTTTTTTTTTATGCTGTGCAAGATAGTTTAAAATAATCTCATTTTGTATTTGTTGTCACAGAGTTAATGTTTTATAATTGAATTTAATGTATTTGCCTCTATGTATAATTAAAATTACCCTTAGAGCCCAATTATCTGACTTAAAGGCAATTTGATAAAACCTCAATCTTCAAAATGTCTTTCCCTTTTTTCCAGGTTATCTCCATAGAAAGGATATTTTTTTGTAAATGTTTTCAGGCAGGTGGTACAGGGACAGAAAATGTGTACAGAAGTTTCCTTCTGAAGTGTCTTTTAAAGGCTTTCACATAGAAATTAACTGAGTTTCTGAGGTAACACAGAGTTAACCTTGTAACCTGTCAGGAGCTCCTAACCTGCTCTCTCAGCATTTATCTTCTTGTTTAATATTTATGCTAAATCCTGGTGTATATTGATTTGGTTTGTGTTTGACTCCCAGCTTCAGCAGATGTAATCCTGGTATACACCAATGCCAATGACATTGGGACCCAAGCAGAAGGATTCACAGAGATCTGCTTTTAAAATGAAAGCTAATTTTGCAGTTGCACACAGGCACAGAGTGGCCATGCCTATGGGACATGGGTACCTGATGTTGAGCATCCCTGTGCACACATACACCTCTCCAGACTGGGTGCCCCTGTGTGGGTATCCAAACCTGCATGCAATGGCACACTATAAAAGCTTGCAGGTGACTGGTTTAATAAATTAAAAAAAAAAAATTGCATACAGCAGTTAAAACAAACAAACAAAAACATGCAAAATGCCCCACAACTCTTAACAACAATGTAGTGAAGCGGTTGAGTTTTGTGTTTCTTGTGCTCTTACTTTATTAATTTTCCAGACCCAGATTCAAAGGATCATTGTCTGATGGGCACTCGTGTGTGTGGTTTGTCCTATAGATCAATAAATCTAAATCTCTGTCCACCAAAAGAAGGTCCACATGGGAAGAAAGGAGAACTGACAATTTTTAGTACAGCATTTAAAAGTTGTTTTTTGTTTGGTTGGTGTTTTTGAATGTTTGATTTTGTGTTTGCTTTCTTACCAGGCATGCCAGTAGCTCTCAGTGCACACCCACTGGTGTCCATTGTGCTTGAGCTTTACAGAGGAAATTGCTTTCCCTTGGAAAAGAAACTCCCTGTCAGGTTGCTGTTATGTTAAATGATGGATGCAGGTGAAGCTTTTGAGCTGCCACTTTAAATTCTGGCTTGCTGCTAAGAATACTGTCAAGTATTTGTAAGAAACACTCCAAAATAAGAATAATCACGTAAAACACACATACAGTGTCTTTCTTTTCATATAGTATTCCGAGGAATTAGGGCACTAACCTTCTCTTTCTTCAACTAATCATAAAGACATCTTCCAGAAGTGTGAACGTGTTCCTCCTGTGAGTGATGGGAAACAATGTCCAGCCTTCAGATCTCAAATCCAAACCTGAATTTTGTGAGTTCTCTCTGAAATGGGGCAAAGTTTCAGGTATGACTAATCATATATTATGAGCATATATTACTTATCATGCACACCTGAAAATGTGATTCAGTATTTGGACATAGTTCTAATCATGAAGGGTTTAAAATCCAAATAGTCTGCTTTAAAAAAATCACACTAGGAATAGTTTTTCTTCCATATTGTCCTGACATTCATTAAAACTTCAATTTGTTACTATGACTTCATCTGTCTCCTCACTTCTGCAAAGCAAACAACAAACTTCTCAGCAGAAACAAAATCTTCTCTATCCCTTTAACACCATTGATTATTTCTTATTTATGTTTCTTCCATCTTATCTCTGTTAATCTGAAACTTATCTGATCAGGACTGCAAAATGTGATTTTATTGCTGCCATTATCCTGTCTGTCCTCTTTCCAAATACTTTCCTGTCTAGAGCTATCTGATTTGCTGAGGTTATTCCTGCTGCTGAAATTTCTTCCCATGCCAGATACAGTTGGATTTGTACAGCTTCTGTTCATGTTTTCTCCTGAGTCTGGAAGCTTATCACTAGTTAAAATTAATAAATTATTTCATTTGGATCATTAGATTGTTTTGTAGCTAGCCTCTTTGTCTTTTATTGCATGTGCTCATAAATTACACAGATTAGAATATCCTTGAAATCTTGTGATGTTTCTTGTTGCCCTTTGTTGAATGAAATGGAATATGTTCAAATGAAGATTTTCATCTGGGTTTGCATCCTAAACTGTCAATTTTCCTTCCAAACATTCCTTTGTTTACCAGTGCTTGATGGAACCTTCTTCCCCTATTCAAATCAATGGAAGTACATTAGGTACAGAGGCATTCCTATTCTTCCTTGTGTCAAGTCTCTGTCCTCAAAGGAACCTGGCTATTTCTTAGCATATATACTTTAGCAAAGACAATTATGGCAAAACTTTCAGGCAGAAAAATGAGGCCAGGCCTCTATAAGCCTTTACTGGGTTTGTTCCTTGTTGTTTCCCCCGTTTATACTAAATAATTACCAGTGGCCTGTGATCTTATTTCTCCTGAGGTCTGGTAAGTATTCCAATATATTCTTATCAGTCTTAGCTTATTTTCTCTGACTTTCAATTTATGATTTATTTCTACATATGCTTAAAGTCTCAGCATTTTCAGAATACTATTAAAGGACTTAATATTTATAAGTTTAAACATTTATGTGGTAATAGAAATGCTTAAAAGAAGATACACAATTCAGCTAATTTAAAGGTTTGGAAGTCTGGAAACGATGTGATGAAAGTAGTGGAAATTGGACTAGCAAGTGGAAATGACATTCATGGGGTTGCTTGTGAGAAGAGAGTCATTTGGGATTCATCTACCCAGCCTCTGAGCTTTGATTTATAACACAAAGTTTTCTTACCTTGGCAGTTGTGACCCTCCCTTCTCCCATACTCCAAAGCTCTTGCCCTCCAGCAAAGACACCTCTACAGCTTACCTGCTAAATGCAGAACCACTGCAGTTAGCTGTAATAAAAGAAAGTAAAATGATTATTAATTCAGGCTTATTTTTCAAAAAACACTCCAAAGCCTCAAAGATGGTCTCAGTCAGCTTCAACATTAGAGAATTTGAGTCCACTAGATACAGGAATATTGAAAAGTTTTGTTGTTTGGGTTTTTTTTATCCTATAAATTGGGTCTAGAGTCCAAGGGGAGAGTTCATTTGTTCATACACTCATTTTCACTATCAATAAACTATTGTATGGAGTGGTAACGAATGCTACAGAGCATTCACCCCAGTAGAAAAGAGCCTCTTGGTACATTTGCAGGGTGCTCTATCACACCTTTAGTACTCCATGTTTGTGGAGTTGTCACCACAGAACAGGTAAATGGTTTGAATAGCTGTCAATGCATCAAAATGGATTGACTCTATATATCAGTGTTTCATTTCTGTCCTTATAATTTGGAAACTTGGTGGTTTATGCTGACACATATGGAACTGCACAGTATCTTATTTGGTTTGTAATAGTTTGTGGACAGCACAATAGAAAATATTCAATATGAGCATACTGCAGTACTTCAAAAATAATGTACTGATATCTGTGGTTTCTTTTATTATTCAGATCACATGACTGTTTAAAAGAACCAAACCTATCTTCAGCATTAGTTAATTTTGCATAGGCAGTGCTTCCAGCCCAAATGTTCTCTGTAAAATGATGAAAGGAATGATGAAACTGCAAGTATCCTGCTGATATGTTCCCTCTTTACAAATCCTCAGGTTACTGCTAACATTTAGCAAATTGAAAGGAAAAGATATTTCCTTTCGTGCTGTATTTCTAACTGGTTCCTATACTGCAGAGTTACTTTCTGGGCTCTGACAGATTTATTTCGATGAAGAGCAGTAAACACCTGTCTGGTTTTTGAAACACTGTAGAATAAGAGAATTTTAAGTTACATTGCAAAACAATGAACTTTACTGACCCTCTTCAACCTTTTTTCCCGTGTTTTCCCAAAACTTCTGTTATCAGAAACAGAATAAAATACATTAAAACATAGAGTTTAGGAACGAAAGGTAACACCACGTGGTGGTTTCTCTTTGTCCAGTGACTTCTGCAAAGCAGCAAATGTCAGTTTTTTAGTTTCCCTCAATCCATAGGGGTAAAGAGAAGGGTTTCTTTCAGGGGCCTGCCAAGCCTAGCTGCTAAATAATAAAAAAAGATGGACAGGAGCTGGCATATTCCTTGAGTGAATACTCTTGGGCAGGCTAGCGCAGCTGTCCCACTGCAAGAGTACCTCAGCTCTGATGGCTGCCTTAGCTCTTACAGTTTTTGAGTGGAACAGGACAAGAATGCTTTATTAAGAAAGTATTTAATATCTAATAGAAGGAGGATTTTCCTTATTCTCATGTGGAACTGTCAATTTTGATTCTGAGAGCATATGTTTTTGCCAGAGTCTGGGTTGCCTTTCACTGAAGGTTTGTTTGTTAAAAACACCATGTCTGGTTCAGTTTCTCTGCAAGTTTGAATTTGAGGCTTTCTGTCCTAGTGCAGATGAGCCATGAGATTTTCTACCAGAGTTTCACAGCGTTTTTCCAATTTTAGCATTGGATTTTTCAGTCCCAGGCTGCTATAGCAAGTTCTATACCACTGTGGCCCCCACATGCAAGTCTGACAAGGTGAGCGGGATGGTGATGGCTGAACCATTGGTTTGTGGTGATGATGATACCTCACAACTGAAGGGAATGCTCCTGCTGACCTCAGGTTTAGTACAGGGAATGTCACAGAATCACAGAATGCTAGGAGTTGGAAGGGACCTCAAGACATCATCGAGTCCAACTCGCCTGCCAAAGCAGGACCACCTAGTGTGGGTCACACAGCAACATGCCCAGGTGGGTTTTTGAATGTCTCGAGAAAAGGAGACTCCACAACCTCACTGTGCAGCCTGTTCTAGTGCTCTGTTTCCACCTCATGGTGAAAAAGCTCTTACTTACATTCACATGGATCTCCTATGCTCCAACTTGCACCTGCTACCCCTTGTTCTATCATCGACCATCATCCCATTTGGTTGTGAACCTGATCCTTCCTTTAAATCACCGATGTTAGTTCACATGCCCCCCAAAAGACACAATGTTGTACACACAGTGTTAAAATAGGATGTCCTGGGGGATTTTACTTTACTTTAGAAGCATATTCTGTGACCATTGCTTATAAAATAAATCTGCATTAATTTAATCATGCTAATTCACGTGAGGTGGATGAACTCTGACTCCTCCTCAAGTTAATTTTTGACCTGTGACTTTGGGTGCTGTCAAGTTTTAACACAAATTTACTAAGTCTCTTGTGCTTCACAGAAATTTTTACAATCCCCCTTCTCACCCCTCTATCATTAATAACCTTCTGATGAACTGACAGATACAATACTTATGTAAATGAGGAGGCTGTTGAACTGAGAGTTAGACTTCCTTAAAATATGAAATCAACCTTTCCTGTCTGATATACCATTGATTTCCTCATCTGGTTGCAGATAGAGAGTATGCATCTCCATCCTTGTTTTCCTAAAAGGACAAAGCCAGATAAATGTAGGCACGGTAGGGAAATGCACCCTTGGTGACCCTGGCAGAGGTTCAGATGTAGAATCACTGAATCCTTATGGCAAATCATAGCAATGGTGTATGGAATAATAGTGACCTTTTAAGTGCTTTGTGTTTCTCAAATGTATAAAGAGCAAAGTCTAAATTGGAACAGGGGCTGTAAGGTGCATGTTAATCCTTACAGTCTGTTTTTCAGGGTCTATTCTTGTTTAGAATATACCCTTTATATATGTAAGATTATGTGCACGTGCACATTTACATGCAGACTTATGTATGAGAATAAATTGTAAAGGTAAAAATTGAGTTTTGGTGAAGTCTGTTAAAACTTCTCAATTTGTTTAGCACCTCACTTCAAATAAAGTGTGGGCTAGCTGTAGTCTAGGGAACAGAAGCAAAAATGACTGATGTGTTAGAAAACATGACCTAAAAATGCATCACAGAAAGATACATATGAATTGTGGATGGTTAGTTTAAAGATTAAAAATGTCAGGGGATGTGATAAGAGTCTTCAAACACTTAAAAGGTTATTGGAGAAAGAAAGGAAATTACCCATCTCCAGCAGCAACAGACCCAAATTCTTGCTTGAAAGTTCAGTTAAACACTGGGATAAACTCCCATAATAAGATCATTGAAGCACTGCAGTGGAGGGAAGTTATGTATTGCCCACTGTTGGAGGTCTTTCAGGTTTATTTAGGCACCATTTGTAAGATATAACATAGCTTATAGCTTATCTCAGTAGTGATCTGGAATAGACAAGATAAACTCCAGCATTTTGTCTGATACTCTATTATGAAGATTTATTACCTAATGAAAATTTCTGTTATATTATGTAGTGGGTTTTAATGCGTGTTAGGACTAGTGGATGGAAAATATTACTGCATCTTCATGATGAGGCCTGGCCATTTGGGGATTTTATCTTCCCTTTTTGTCTTTTTCCCATATTTGTGCCTTTTACTTGTTTGTTGCTGTAGACTTCTGCTCCATCAGTCTCCCTTCTCCCTAGGGAAAAGCTATTTCAGTGTGAAACAGGACACTCCACTGTCTCACACATCAAGCATATTGTACCCATTCTCAGAAGAGTCTGTTAAACTTTATGCAACAGTGGGAGTTATCAATAGAAATGTCAAAAAAAAAAAAAAAAAAATCTTCTCAACTCCTCAGAGGTAGAATTCCTTTATTGTGGATGTCTATTTTCCCCGTTTGTTCACTGGAGGTGGTGACACCTTTCTCTCTGACCCTGACCCTGCCCTGATGGGAGATGGAGGAGCTCTGGAGGGATATGCATGGGTCTCTGGGGCTATTCACACCATCCATCACTTGAGCTCTGTCAGAACTTTCAACTTGCTTCTGATGCAGAAGAGTAGAGTACCTAATTATGAGATCAAATGGGATGAACTGAAGCCAGCATTTCTCTGTTTTACAATACTGCCTGATAATTCTGTCTCAAATCCCCTGCAAGACTCATCTCTATTTTATTGCTTCTAATCATGCCCCCAGTAAGGCAATAAGGACAATGACAGGAAATTAATGATAACAAGATGCTCTGTGTTACTATAAATGAAGCACTTCTCTCCAGTTTTTCTCTGACACGAGGGCACACATTTGTGTAACATTTGATCTCCAGACAATTTCATATATGAATATTCAGTCAAAATATCTGTGATCTGAATCTGTGTTATAAATAATTTCAATCTACTAGAATCTGCTGTGATTTGTTTTCTTTTGATGTACAACCAGATCAGCATTTATTATCCATCACTTTGTTCTCTTTTATTTTATAGCTTAAATTTAGTTTAATATTTTGCTCTACTTTTTTTCTCTTCGTTATTTTCCCCATTTTCTTTTTCTTTCTCAATAGGGAGTTAACAGATACCCTTTCTCACTTGAATCACATTCATGTTATACAAAATATATTAAACATAGAACAAGTTATAATACATAATTTTTGGTCAGTGATACTGTTGTATAGATGACTGAAGTTTTTATTTCAATAATCTTAATAGAAGGGTTTATCCATTTTTTTCCATAATATTTTAATGTAATTGTATATAATAATTATCTATTTTACCTAATGCATTTTTTCTATTTATATAGTCATTTATGTATTATCATGTCCGTATAGTTTTAAGATGTAAAACTTAACAGATTCTGAACCAAAGCTCACTGTAATTTTTCCTAATGTTAACATTTTAGGATTGGACACATGATCTCTCCCAGAAAACAGATCTAAATGTTAATTTTTTTTTTTTTTTTTTTTGTAAATTCAGCAAATATGCATATAGTATTATTTTATAACCAAAGCTCTTTTCACATCTGGGGCAAGATCCAGAACTCATTAATGTCTTACCTGGCTTCAGGGGCTTTAAATTGAACTAGCAGCAGAAGGAATTACTTCAAGATCTTGTTGTGATATACCCTGTCAGCTACACCACTAAAAACTACTTCATATTCTACAAAGAACACATAAATGGTATATTAATCATCTTTGCTCAAAGCAAAGAATTGGAGTTGAAGTTCAGTAGTGCTTATACAATTTCTTTCAGAGCTAAGAGTTTTCAATTAAAATTATAACAGACACTGCAGAAAATTAGCTAGAGGAGTTGCACTCTGTGAATGACAGAGACATATTTAAAAATTATCTCAAGGCAGATGCTGTCTATTTATCAGGTTCCTGAAATGTTTCTGATTTTATTTTCTTTTAAGGTCTTAAAACTGTTGTAGTATTTTGTTGGAGGTCAGAGTTGTAAGGAATAAAGTAGGTTTTGGCTTTTTTATTCTTGGAAAGTCTATGGATTCCACCTAAGTGAGTAGCAGTGAAGGTGGAAGAGTCAGTTCTAGAGAGAAATGGGGGGAAGGACTGGGAGCAATGAGATGTTTAGGAACATGCTCACTAAACTTAAGTAAATTTATGGCTGATTTTGAGTTACAGGCTATATGCACAAATACACCTGCATAAGTTTTTAAGTAAAGAAATAACTCTCAAAAAACCAGAAGCATATAAAAATACTCAACCCTGTGAGAAATATTGTATTTATGATGGAGATGGTGTGGCTCTTAAAACATTTGCTCTACCTTTGATTACCAGAGGACGACAAGGGTTATTTTATCTTTTAAGAAGTCCCAAGAGCTAGTAAACTGTTAATCTTTAAATTATGTATATACTTCTGTAATTCACTGAAACATTAAATTTCCGACACTGGCACAAGATTTCCTTTTTGCAAATGCAGACATGTTCCACATATGAAGACAATGGACAAGCACAGTTGTAAGGTTGCATCCTTTGCACACCCTGCAGCACTGTGTGAGGATAATTCTGTGCTGATTCTTTCAGGTATTGAGTGAATCCACAAAGAACTGAGATAACAATGCTGGACACAGGAGGATTCCTGGGAAAAGTTCCACAATTTCTTATTTATTGTTGAATTCCTGTTCACACGTCACAGCATAGATCTTGGTAATTTATGGTGAAAAGTAGAGTGAATAATAACCAAGTTCTTGCTTTTACTTTAGGTTAAATTTATTCAGGTCATTAATTTAAAGTCTTACATCTACTCAGCTGTCAGTTTTCATGAAATCTGTAAAAATTGGTTTGACACCTTTTTTTTTTTCATATAAGCCCTATAATTAGCAAATAGATTCATAATGATTTGGAAGGAGAAGGATTGGTGAACAGACAAGTAGATGACCAGACATCATAATCACAGAAATTGTATTCCCTTAGAAAATCAAGCTAGGTAAAACTTGTCAGAAAAGTGGATATTTCACGTTTGTGCATGCATGTAGATGGTTTTCTGTGAGCTGGTACTTTTAAGATGAGATTTGTAGTTTCTTTTTCCCAAGTCTGCAGCTAGTTGTCTGCATTACCTACCCCCACTTCCACAGTTTTTGGAAAGGTACAGCTAAGCTACATGAATCCCAGATTGTTAAGAGTTTTTCATTGTCAACATATAACAAGGACTACATAAAAAGAACCACACCAAAAATTGCTGTGCTAAGAGAGTGTTAAGGTTACAAAGTCAAATACAGAAAAGTTAGTAAATGCAACGCTGATAGCTCTGTGCAAGATTAATTTGGTTCCCCTGTGTGCATGCATTATGATACAGTCTTTAATTACCTGCTTACGTACTGCTTTCTCCATGGGGCTTCTACCTCATTCAGTGCACTGGATGAATGTGCCTCACTAAATGAGTAGCATTTGTGTTTCCCTTTATTCTCATTATTCAATGGGTATCACCACGACTTATTTACTGATCTTCTAATTCTCTTTGTAAATTCAGACTTTTTTATATCCTCATGGCCTTTTCAGTGCTACGCTTCATTAAAGTACTCGTGAGCTTCTCAGATATTAACACTTTTATCTTCTCAAGGCAGCTGGAAGGTGACTTGAAGTTGATACAGTCTTTGAGGGGAAATGGAGGCTCCTAATTTTGCTAGTATTCATTAATTTTGAGTATCTGCTTTAAGACTTAAAATCTGTATGCCCCTTTAAAGATTAGATCAATGGATCTATTCTTCATCTTGAGTAATCCTCAGTAGGTTATTTTGAATGATACTTCATATCAAGGAAGTAAATTCACCTGAAGTTATTTAAGTTCTGAAATTGATAGAAATTATGCACCATAGTGCATTTTGGTCTGAGATTTTACTCTGCCTCTCGTCATCTTAATATCTAAATCAATGGGTTTGATATTTGTACAAACCAGCACCCAGGTGTGATTTGGTAGGTGCATCAACAGTGCCAGTGGAATGCCTTGTACCATCAGTGAGTCACAAAGGGTAACTGAAGGGCAGAAATTGCCCTGTGATCATTGTTTGCATCCTTATATGTCGCCATGTCCAACAGGGACCTCTGCCTGGTTTGGTAAATAGCACCTCTTTGCATGAGCTTTATATACCTGCTTCCTTTTAAAGAATCTATGCAGAATTGCCCCCGTCTTCCTGAGATGTCAGCACTCTAGCAGAGCATTATTGTCTTTACAGAAGCATTGTTTTGATTATTTTTATATTGCAAATAGTATATTGTGTATGATAGTCTCTTAAACATCATCCATCTCAATCTGAGCTGGCATATGTTCCTTTTACTTTATAAATGCCTATAGGAAATATCACTCCAGTGGGTAGTTAGAGGAATAGAATCCACAGTATAATTACACCAAACCATATAGACTCTTTTCTATGTTAATGGAGTTTAGAGAGTGGTCATTTAGCACAATGCACATGTTATGTCTTATATTTAGTATTTATAGAGTACCTTGTAAATCAATTCTGTAGCTTACTGTACCTCATTTGAAATGGCAGAGAATAATAAAACACAGGAACCTTAGCCATTCCAGGTGTGTGTAAAAATGGAAAGATGCAAATTTTTCTCTGGCAATATCTCAGCTTTGAAAATATTTGTTGCAATCTTCTCATTGAGCAAGTCCATGTAATACACCACTTTATTTAAACTACATTTATCACTGTCTCTGGTTTTGGTGTAACTGTGAAGCTGATTTATTTTGATACATCCCATAAAACCTGATTAACCTTCCTGAAGTAATTGTGAATGGAGATATTCAATAGAAGTCTTCTATGTGATTTCCCAGGCTGCTCTGTGTTTGCTGTTCTGCACTCATGGTTTTTGTGCTTTGTGCATTTTAATTGCAGCAGCCTGCCTCACCAGCACCCCTGCTTTCTCTTCTGCTCCTTGCCCAAACACCTTACTATGCAGGAGAGTTAAAGGCATAGTTTTCTTCCTTGAAAGCAAGGGAGGTAACAGACCTCTAATTTTAGAGCTCTGTTTGGAAAAGCAAAGCTGTGATCCTCACATTCATAGGTGGTTCTAATGCAGTCTTGTCAAATCACTCACACACTACAGCCAAAATTTAAAGAGCCCCTAACCCTGAGCTGTACTGAAGGGTGTGCCACCAAATTTGTGAGTGATGCTGTAAAATTATCTTGTAAATTTCTGCTTCTTCCCTATTTGCAGGGTGAAATTATATATGAGTATTTTACAGGAAATGTATCCCTTATGACAAGGATTTTTAATATTTTTAAACTATTCAGAAAGCAAAGTTTAAAAACTTCCTTTTTAACATTTCTGTGCTGTACAAATATAGAAAATTATCAGATCTGGAAAAACCAAACTGGTTCTTAACAGTTGTAAAGTGGCTTTCTATCTTTCATCTTTTTCCTTAACTGTTTTGAGAATACAACACTTAGAATCTGTTTAAATCTTTAAATAAAAATTACCCAAACAACAACAACAACAAAAGTTAAAAACCCCAACAACCTGTTCTTTTAAAAGATGATGGAAAAGGGAGAGTTTGGAGTTTTTTTGGAAAGGGCATTTTGGCTACATTTTTCTTAGAAATTTTGTAGGTAGTAGCTTTGCAGGGGATGCAGTATGATTTATTTAACATTTTGGTGGAGACATAGAGCATGGTCAAAATGTTAAGTATTGATTAAGAGGGGAGTGACTATGATGTTGTAATGGCAGAAGGAATGGGTAGAAGCAAACCTTTCTGTGTTTATAAACCTCAGTTCTGTGTTTATATAGTCATTTCTCAGCAAGTCAATCTCCAGTGTGGGGAATAACAGTAAGAAAAGCTTCTGCTGAGGTATTCTAGTTGCTATAAATTATTGCTGCATCATCAAGACTAGGTTCTTTGTCAGGCTGTAAACAAGACACCTTATAAAGGATAAGTTACTCAGAGACAACTCCTATGCATTTGTGAAATAATCAGAATTGATGCATAATATTGCTGCTGGGTGCACTGTGAGGCAAAGAACAAAAAGCTGAATTTTTTCTTTACCCAGATTTATAAAAATAGACAAAGACCCTTTGATCTTGTCTGGTTCCTCTATTTCACTTAGCAGCTGCAAGAGTTGAACAGTATCAGCAGTGACTGACACAGAGATCCTTGGGACTGGCAGTGTGGGAGTTAACAAAACAGAAGGACCATGGAATAATGCTTCAACACCATTATGGCATGGCAGAGAATCCTGGGTTCATCCATAGACTGCATAATACAATGGATTAAATTAAAAATATATTTCCTTTGCCAAGAACTTTCTGAATCTTGAAAGTACTTTTTTTTTTTTTTTTTCCAGTGACCTCTATTGTGGTTACAGTGAGTCTGAGCTCACATCCAGTGTCCCATCTAATCCTCATTACTAAGAGGAAGTCTCATGATGTTTCTGAGTATCTCCTGGGAGGCGTTCAGATTAACTTCAGTGCCTGCTGAAAGCCCCAGGAGATAGTTACATCTCAGCAATATGACACCAAAGCTGTTAAGTATTGGCTGCTAACTGTCAAGAATTTTTCACTGAATTCATCTTTCCTTCCTTTGCTTAAAGGGCACATTTCAAGACAAACTCGTTACCAAACTCCTTAAGCACATGTTTAATGTTTAGTAGCTGTGGGAGGTCAAGATCTGACAACAATGAAGGTAAACATTTGAAAAGGAGAGCTGGGGGCTTGCTGTCCAGAATGTAGAGGTTTAGCAAATTCACAGGGAAATTACTAGGAATTAAAATAGTGAGAAAGATAGATTTTGAATTGGAGCAGGAAACCAATACTCTGTTCTTTGACATCCTGAGACTGCCACAGCTCAAGCTTCTGTCTAAAAAAAAAAAACAAACAAAAAAAACCCCAAAACCACAAAAAACCAAACAAAAACCTCTCCGTGTCTTCACCGTTCTTAGGCCAAACAAAAAGCACTCTGGAGTGTAGATCTCTTCTAACTGATGCAGTGGAGCTTTCCTGAGTCTGCACACAGCCTAAAATTGTCTCACTGAAAGTCATAACCAGACACAAAGAAGATTTTCTTAATCACACTGTCAGATGGATCTTATCAATGTGTATCAGTACGTGAAGGGAGGAGTGAAAAAGATGGACTCTTCTCCCTAGTGTCCCAGTGACAGAGCAAGAGGCAATGGGCACAAAATGAGATACGGAAAATTTCATGTAAATAAAAGGAAAAACTTTACTGTGAAGGTGATTAAACAGTGGCACAGACTGCCCAGAGAGGTTGGATTGTCTCCATCTTTTGAGATACTCAAAACCCAACTGGGCATGGTCCTGAGCAGCCTACTCCAGCTGACCTTGTTCTGAGCAGGAGCTTTGGAGCAGACAACCTTCAGGGCTCTCTTCCAGCCTCAGCAATGCTTTCATGTTCTGCCTTTAAGAAGTGGTTATAATGTTTCTGGAAAAAGCAAAACAGCTATTTCTTCTGCATTCCATGAGTTCTTAATCTCACTCTTTGCTTACCCTACTCCTTAAATTTTTCCCAGTGCCCACAGAATTACATGTCTATCAGGTTCTTTGATAATTAGTCACTGGCACAACACAACATCTGGTGGCTGTTGCTTTTTTTGTCGGTTAAATGATCTGGATCTAATGCTGAAACATAAAAATGCATCTCAATAAATAAAACCATACAAGCACCTTGCAGGCACTATTAACTGCTCGATGCTGCTGAACTTCCTGAGCAGATCCAGGTAGAGTGAAGCTGGGATAATGGATTGACTCAGCACAAAGCCACAGAGAAACACCAGAGGCAATCAGAACACTGAAAGGAGACTGAAATTTATTTGTATTCCTGTGCTTTTGTGCAAGAGACCACTGCAAAGCTGATTGAAACTGCATCCTCTGCGATACCCTTGTAAGCATAAAATTTAATTCTTGCACCTTTTTCCCATTCTATGGTTTGGGTTTGCTGATGTTTGCTTAGACTTTTTAGGCTTATCCTGCTCAAAAGGTACAAGTGTTCCATAAGCACATCTCATTGAAGCTAGAGTTCTGGAAAAATAATTTTCTGAGCCAAGTTCAGAGGTGGCACTGGCTGTGCTATTATAACAAGTTGACGTAAACAATCATAAAATTCTAGTATTTGTATATCTAAGAGATTGTGTTGCAAGGCTGTTTTGTGCAGAATGAACAACTGGAAAGCACAGAGTATTTGAAGCTACCTAAAAGATTTTTTCTTAGTTATCTCCTACATCCTAGTCAAAAAATTTATGGTGCAGAATACACTGTGTTATGAATGTATTGTTACCATTCCTTGGAAAGAAGCAGCAACCCTTTCTGAAGTCTGCCTTATCTCTTGCTGACCCCTGAAGCTATAAAGATGAGTATTGTGTCGTTTAGTGCAGGAGATTTCTTATCTTTGCAACCAGTGGCTTTTCAGAGTGAAGTCAGCTTCTCTTGTTTGTATTCCACTATGGAAAAGTTTACAACATAAAGGAATCTGATCTCTGCATTCTCTGGTATGGTTGCATTACCGTTCACTCCCTGTATTTGATGTAATTGTTTTAGACATGGAACACTTGCACAGAGCTCAATCCACAGCTTGTATTCAGTCTTTACAATCTCCAAGTTCTCCATGACAAGAAAGGATCTTAGATTTTTGTTTAGATGTAGCTTTAATGTATAATTACCAACACAAACTAAGCAATATGTACTCTTGAGATGACCTTGTTTACATGCAAATGTCTGAGACATATGTATATCTTCATGTTTATTAACTAAATTACTCATAAATTAAACAGTATTTCCCCTATTCGTTTGGGTGTACTCCTCCTTCCACATGGTCCATTAAGCATTAGTCCCTGAAGGTTTACTTTTTCTGATTGCCTGTTTTATGGGGTACAATTTCCTCATAAATGACTGCTATGCTGAAGGAAACATCATGTATCTAAACTAGATGTTTATACACTACAGTAAGCCTTGAGCAAGGTAATATGCTTTACATAAACACGTATGTGGGAAAATAGATCAACTAAAATGGGAAGTGTATTTAGTGAGATTTGTGTTGGGTTGGCAGATGTTGTTTGAAGGTCCTTGGGCTGACTAGTTGAAGAGCCTGGTCTTCAGGATGTCTCTCTCTCTCTCTCTAGTAATAGAGACAGGTTAGTAACTTCATAAACAAAACAGACTCACTTCTACTTACCCAATACTTACTCAGGTCTGCAAACTACAATGTAGGTGAAATCCATTATTTCTCTATAACCCTTGGTTTTACACAATTGCTGTTCATTTGGCTGTTTGATCACACAAACCAAAGAAATGTAATTGGCAAATGTTTCTCATTAGTTTATATTGTAAACTAGTGGTTGCATTCAAGGATTTAAAGACTATTTATCAGTGAGATACCTGTCCCTGGAGGGTAGCCTGCCTTATGAAAATCAAACTTCTCTTATCTATTCTTTCCCAAGGTCTCGATTTTTAGGGCTAAACCCTGAAGGGTATTTTTTTTAAATGAGCATTTGTCAAATGAATGTTATAATAGTTTGTAATTTTAAAAAAGGAGACTAAGTAGAGGGAAATGTTCACCAGTATGAGGAAGCTCAGGCTTCTTGAATTGGAAGAAGTATCTTGATTCAAAATCAGGAGAGACTACAACAGATAAAAGGTAGGTAAAATACTTGAGTGTGCTGTGAGCCTACAGCAATGTCTTTTCTTTCTACAGGAGCATGGATTTCCAGTTTTAATATTTATGATTAGATGTGTGTTGCAAATTAAAGAAATAGAAAATTTTGCTGGAGGGTGGATCAGAATGTAAGAGGAGAATGGTAGGGCTTTTTAGATTTAATTTGTTTTGCACAATTTTATGTTTTATTTGCTATTATGTACATGCTGTTATTCAGCATCCTTGTCCTGCAGTAAGGGATAGGAACAGTAGACAAAATTAACATAATTTGTCATGATTTTCCCATCAGGTGCCTTGATGGTTCTAATTACATTTAATAATAGGACAAAGATTTTTTAAAAAGCTTAATAAGACCATATCAGTTGGTGCCTTCAGTGAATGTATAGGAGAAAATAGTTTTGTGAGACAAAATATGTCTGAAAATTTTTCATATTGTAATCATTAAGTATTTTTTACTTCTGTTTTACAAGACTCTTTCCCTTGGCCTCAGTGCTGTTTAACACCTTTTATGATGAAACAAATTTATCTCAACTTTTTCTTTTCTTTTGTTTTATTCTTAAAAAAGTGCACATTCTGTGTAAAGGAAGCAAGCAGGCAAAGTCTACTTTAGAAACTAAATGAGTTACAATTGATTTTTCCTTTTCTCTGGACTGCGTTTGCATGCTTTAACTGATTTATTGCTCATTAGTCCAGGTTAGAGAAAACTTTTACTCTGTTGTTGTGAAGTGCAGAATTCAATAAAAGAAAGGTAAATGCTTCACTTGCAGAGATCTTGAAAGAAAAATTGTGGTGCTTCAGAGTTTAAACTGGGATATGGTAGCAAGCTGCTTTCTTTTTTAATCCTTACTAATTTAAGAGCATGAGTCTCATAAAAACATAATGGATTTGCAGTCTAAATTCTCTCAGAGGATAATAGGAAATAAGCCTGAGCATTACATCTCAGTTTGGCTTCTGCATCCTTTTAGTGATGGGAAAGAGAAAATCTGATTTTTTTCAGCTAATCCTGGAGTGATCCCTTTTAGACAAAGAGTTGATTCCAACAGTTCAATCCAGCCTCAGAATAAAGGAATTTATATATATCCTCTCTTGGACTCCATTTTTGGACATACTTTGTGGTGACATTTTTTTTTTTTCTGAGGCAGCAAAAGAAACCCAGAAATAATGGGGAGAACAACAGCAAATCTGTCCTGCCTGAAGAGCAGAGGAGATGCACCAGTTCTTAAGATTTGTGAACAACACAACCCATGTGCATCACTATCTGTTTTATTAACTGTACAGCAAGGAAGCTCATTAATTACTAGTTATCAGTTACAAGAGGATGCTTTTCCATTTTCAGCAATCTCTTCAACAGGTACCTTGATTTTCAGTTTGTACCTTTTACTTAATGCATGTACTTCTGTTGCATTTTGTTATGATAAAACCACCTTATTTTGTAAACAAGCACTTCTGGCCAGATCTCCAGCAGATATAAGCTGATTCAGTTCTCATTTGATGTCACTGGAACCGCCACTTGGTCCCCCCCCTTCTCTTGAGTATTTGTTCCGCTATTTTTTTTTCTCCTAGAGGCTGCAATATTTAAAGCAAGTGATTGCACTCCCAGGACAGCAGCTGCCAGTTTTATTAAGTAATTGGAGTGCAGGAGTCATGGTTACAGTTCAGCCCTTGCTGGCAGGAATTCAGCAGGGAAAGCAGAATTTATTCCAAAGTATAACACAGACCTTCTCCAGAGCGACCAATGAAAGCAAGACAAATGTATGAACAGGCAAGTCCCCTTTAAAAAATCATCACTTATTAATGTTTTAAAGAGCACTACATTGTAAGTTTGCTTCTAATTCCTGAAAATAGATTTTCAACTGCTTTTGTTGTATCACCTACATCTTCTTACTTTACAATTTTCTGGATAATTTTGAAAAGAAGGTGGAGGGAATTCCTTTCATATCAGTCACAGTTATCTCTTCCCAGTGTCTGTGTTGCCTGCCTGCCTGCCTGCCTTCCTTCCTTCCTTCCTAAGCATTTCGGGAAATATTAAAACTTTTCAGTTCATTCCCACCCCTTCCTTCATGGTTCATCCTTTTTCTTTCTATTCCCAAAAATCCTATAAATCAAATTTGGTACAGACTTCCTGAAAGTATTCTTGCCCTGGAACTATTTCGTTTCTTCTCTTCTCTTCTCTTCTCTTCTCTTCTCTTCTCTTCTCTTCTCTTCTCTTCTCTTTTCGTATTTAACTGACTGCTGTTGAAAATCAGTTTTTGCTGAGCTGTCTTTATGAATCAATTACTGAATAGTCTGATCACAAGTGTGTGTTAGTATCTTCATTAAATCTCCTCTATGTGACTTTATCTCCAGCCTGATAAATTTTTTCCATTACTCTTTAGTTACTTGCTGTATCATGATAGATTCTTTTTAGTCATACATACACTACATACTATTTGTAGACATGGAAGAAATATACAAGGAAAACAAATATAGTCTGGGCATTAAAACACAAGGCAGAATCGGGGATCAGTTGTGTGTTCTGATTTCTTACTTCTTTTCTTTCAGTTTGAAATGGGAAATAGAGGAGAGATAGTGATTAAAGTAAGTAAAGCTTGTTCATGTCTGTCATGACATAGAGGTCTTAATTTCTGTAAATGGGTATTTTCTTGTCCATTGCTTCTTCAATCCTGTCTTGAAAAGTTCAAGCAAAAGTTAAGCATGAAGACTAGCTCTGCTTTTGTAATGTTGGCCTCTTAGAGGAGGTGTCTGTCCTCTGCCTACAAAGACAGAAGCATTAATATCTTCTCTGACATGCACCTGATACTACTTCGTTGATTGGAACCACCCATTCAGGTTGTCAGATCCAAATTTTCCACCATGTGAAACATTCTAAGTGAAATCAGATACAACTCTGCTGGAGAAATTGTGATGATTATTGCCGGCTGCCTAATTCCATACAAACTGCATGAATTGCTTCAGCGAGAAAATGGCTTTTTTGTTAAAATATACAGCATTCTGCTTTCAAGGAATAAAGTCCACTTTAAGGTAGAGTCAGAATAGACTGGTGCTGTGAACCACCAGAAGGGAGTAGTGAAGCATTTCCAAAGAACTGTAAGCCAGGGGAAAAAAGTTTGAGCTCTGGGTGCAATGTTTCTGTGAACTTTTTTTCGTTTGCCACATTTTTCAAATATGTGACTATTTCTGCTATTATAATAGGGAATAAAATATCAAACAGAAGCATGAAAACATCCCTGATTGTGAATCAGAACTTTGCTCAGGTATTTGCCTGATCTTCATGTTCTTTATGATGCCTGAGTGACCTGGTGACATGGGAAAACCATATGAAATTACTGTACTCTCTGGCACACAGCCTCTCTCTGTGTTTGTAGCACCATTACTGCAAACCACAGAGGTGATGAAACATCCACCACGCTCTCCACTCCATCTCTTTTTCCCCTTCAAGTTCTACAAAGTTAAGAAGCAGTTTATCTTACATATTGCTGTGGTGGTACTCACTTTTGAGATCAGCAAGGCAGAGCTATCAGAGTGAGTGATTGCACAAACTTTGCAAACTGATTAATGTTCTGGGAATGATGGAAATATTAAACTTTAGACTTTAGTTAGTCATAGTGCCAGGGGACAAAACAGAAACAAGACTAATGTAGCTGAAACAACCCTCATGGTGAGGGAAACTCCGGTGTACTCAGAGTGGTTGGAAGCTGAAGTCACCATTCCCACCCACCTTTTATGCCCCAGATTTTTGGCATACAAATTTTGCCCTTCTGATGCTGACAGCCTTTACATTGGAATAATTGTGTATTACTAGTGTACAAGAATCTCTTCTCCTGTTGCTCACCTGACTGTGAAAACCATGTACAGACAATTGATTTCTTCAAAGCAAAAGTGAGCGATCTACTTGTAATGGTTTGCACAATATATTGTTCCCTGGGAGATTTCATGTTCACCTCATCTATTATTTAAAAATCCTGCTGAAATACAGGGGCCCTCCAAGTATGGAATGACTACCAGAGCATCTCTACATCTGCACAAGTAATAGTTGTTGATCATGCATTAGGCCTCATGAAGTGCTTCTTTACTCAGATAATTTCTAGTGGAGCTCACACTAAAAGTATACTTTTTTGTCATGCCATCAATATATTGTAATATTAACAAATATTTAGATATTATGAAATGCTGAATGGCAAAAATATTAACTCTGGCTCAGGCTGCTGTGGTTGAGGAACATGCCCTCACAGAGTTTTTGAGATGTGCCTTCACCTTGCTCCATCTCTGAAGCTCCAGGTTCCTAACAGTAAAACAGATAATTAGTTGGTGGGAGCATGTATCACAGTAAGTAAGTATTATCTTGCATGTTGGGAATCAGTACAGCCTAAATGATAACTCTTATTCATTAATGGCTGTTTTCCCATTCATCATGAAGACAAAATAATAAGTCTTCTGATGAACTGCCTCAGTTCAAGCATTTGTTATGACATTTCTTCCTTTTTAATAAAAATATGAGAATACTTTTGTGTTTATCTAGGAAAAAAAGCAACAATGTAACCAACCTGCTACCGTATGATTCTCTGATTTCCTACCCTAGCACTGTATTTTGGCTATATTATTTTCTAGATGATTCAGCTCTTTTGCTGAAATTATTTAAAATGTACTTTTTGTATAAAGGAGTGAGGATACTGTAGATTGATATGTATCAGGATGCAGAGTCTATAATAAAAGGGCAGAGCAATAACAATACAAACATATGGTAACCAGATGTCACCCAAGCGTGAAGTCAGGAAAAGGTCATGTGCAGCAGCTTACAGCAGCTCAGCAAGAAACAGGAGATAACAAAAACACTGACATTTTCTGAATGCATTTTTCTGAACTCTTCAGAAATGCATATGAGCCATAGAGTTGGCTCCTGAATTTAATTTTTCCATGAATTCACAAAAAAAAGCCTTTGGTGTCCAGTGGTGTGGTTCCATCATACCATGGCTCCCTGTGCTCCAAGAGTCCACCATACACCATGGAGTAGAACTAAAGATACCAAGGGTGAGGGAAACTCTACTGGTCAGGTTGCCCCCGAAGCACCCCTTTTTGTAGGAATTTGCTGTATTTTCTCTCTATTCTACAACAGAGCCACTCTGGGAAAGTTCTCAGTTGGTTCAGTAGGATGGAAGGTTTGCAGTCAAATTAACTGAGTCCCAGAGTTTGTGCTCAGTCACTTTGTAGTCTTCCAAATACACTTGTATTTCTTGTTCTGCTAATGATTGATAAGGATAGTTACACATGTAAGTGTCAGTCACTTCTAATTTATCCTTTAAAAATAATACCCTACAATTCGGCTAATGGGGCTGTATGTTGAGTCAGCACTTCAAATCTCTGTTTAATCTAAAAGCTCTATTGTTAGTCTAAGCTATATATATCTATTTCATTGCCAGTGAAAAATACATCTGGAGCCACGCTGACGACGCACAAGTTTTGCAATATTTACCTATGTAACCTTGCAAGTCTCTCATAATTAACTTCTCCTGCTAAGTGAGGTGGCCAATCAGCAAAGTGCAAGCAGACAGAATATAATTTTGAAAGTTACATTATAAAATTATCAGCAGTTTAAAGTCATTCAGTCTAAAGTAATGTGCAAAAAGACATGCAGTTACCTAGAAAGAATGAACAAGCATATTAAAGCTGGCAAGTAAACCCATCAGTAAAATAGGTGATAATCAGTCTTGAAGGAATTTAAGAAATGGCTACATGACAAAATGGCTGCTGCCATGAGATGTAAAATTTTTGGTGATGACTACAGAAGACTAAGAAAAAGAAAGTTTAAAACACAATTTGACATTAAAGATCTTAAAATTCATCAGGTAAACATGAAATACCTTTCATACATTTTGTATTTGTCAGTACTTTTAAAGAACATCTCAAAGAGCAAAAATTTTTAAGAAATACAAAACATGCTGACCAATCTCTAAGAGGATTTTCTTCAGTTTTTCCAAGATAACAGTATTTTTATTTGAAATCCAAAGCTTTTGTTTTCAACATTATCCCATATTGTATTTCCCAGGGTGTGACAAAATCCCAGCTGCATATATTGTCAGGTAGCAAGACGAGCTGGAACAAACCACCATCTAGACAAACTGAACACTAGCTGCATTTCTTCAGGATGTTCACTTTTGTGGTCATGTTCTTCAGCTTGTGGGTTAAATAATTGTCTTTTGATCTTACCATATTGTGGTGTTTATTTCATTTTCTTTCCATGTGTTGAAACATTCATTATTTTAATTACATTCAGCTTTGAAAGCCATTTAGTATGAAAGATTAAGTACATTTAATAATTTGTTCTTCGTATCTGGTCTGTGATTTATGAATGCATTAGTATCATGTAACGCCTGTGTTATTATGAAGGCTTATTATTGGCATCTCACCATGGCTCTCTTATTTTAGTTATGTATAAGAAACAAAATTAAAAAGAAAAAAACCCAACAACTTAACAGTTCAAGTATTCCTCAGGCCCATCAAAACCATCCAGCTCATGGGACTTAAGATATAAATAACTTCAAAGTCTATATCAAAACTCAGCTCTTTTGCATCCCATAGGTAAGCTCCAGTGAAGCCATTTGAGTTACTTAAGGCTGTTGCAGGCTTCACGATTAATGGATTAGTTTTTGTTGCAAAGTAACAGTCTGCCTCATCTACTTGATCTGTTACTTCTTTCACAACAGAAACAGATGAGACTGTAGCCCTATTTGAATATTCTTTTAAAAAGATTTATCAATAAAGGCAAACTATATTTGTCAAATTCTTTTTAGCTGTGACACAGATGGATTTAAGCATATAGGAAAAACCTTCTTGTCCTTTCTGATTGTTCCATTTTTTTTTAAAAAAAAAAAGGAACGATGATAGCTAGTCTGAGTTTTTAAAATTTCATAGCAACCAAGCAGTGAAAATCCTCCATACACTCAAATGCAAGCTCAGATATTTTGAAATGAAACATTTAATTCACATTGTTTCTATTTCTTTTTTTTTTGTTGTTTTATTTTTTCACAAAAAAAGTAACATATCTAGACAAATGAAAATTCTTTTCCCCAGTATCATCAATTAAAGAAAAAATACAGTCAAGTGCACTGCTCGACACTTGCACACATAAGATTCAATAAAGAAAATCCTGTTACACAGGCATTTTTCCACATCTTAAAATTTCATTTAAAGGAAATTCTCCTTTCCTGGGAGCAAGAGAAGAAGGAAAAATGTGGGCAGTGAGCCAAGACTGGAAGTGGGCCAGGCAGAAGTTGTGGCCATCAGGAGGAACAAAGAGTTCAGGAGAGTGGATGAAGCAGTGTGAGAAGAGGTGATGGTTACAAATTATATTAGAAGGCATCTCAACTGGATGGAGGGAAAAAATGGTGATGTGAGTGATTAAACCCCAACCTTGGGTTTAAACACCCACCCAAAGAGGGTGTAGAAAACAGATGTGGTGTGTCTTATTCATGTGGGTAACATTTCCTGCTTCTCTGCTGGTTGGTTTTTTAGAGCACTGTCCCCTTTCATGGTGAATTACCAATGTTAATGAATATTGATCTTGTCTCTATTACCCAGGGAGAGCAATGCTGCTCTAGATTAGCCTTCTGCATTGCTTAGCAGTCTCAGAAAAGAATCTGTCATGGGCAATAACAAACATTGCAGAGGAAACAAAAAGGGACCAGGTGTCTAAAAAGCACTGAACTCTTGCTTGATTAGAAATGGGCAGTTTAAGTACAAAACAAGCAGATAAACTCAAATATATGGAATATCTGGTAAACAGTAAGCAAACCCCACGTTTTCTCAGCCAAGGAAGATATTTTTTCCGGGAGAAAAGGCTGAATACTTTTTCAGAGCAATGATCATTTAATTACAGACTTTTCAGCTAAGTTCTCCAAGATTCCATAAAGCAGCACTCAACTGCAATGTACAATTACACCAGTGTGAATTACTGAATTGTACCTGTATCTCTGCAACTATTGATGTTTACCTTGCCTTCCAGTTATAATTAAATGACAAAGTCATGTGCAGTGTGGCACTGATCTACTAGCTGCAAAATCCTGCTCTGCAAAAAAGTCCAAGTGTCTTGGTACAGAGGCAGATAAAGAACACTGCATAAAGGTAAGAACAGCATCACCTTTTCATTTTGTTATGATTTTCAAAATCCCTTCCCATGATTTTCAGATGTCTCAGTTTGTGGATGATCACTCTGATTCCTGAATTTCTGCAAGATGTCTTATTAGCACTTTCTGAAAATCAGGCCTATAACTAAAGTTTCAATATTTGGCAGTTTCCAAAGCTTCATCTCTGATTGGGTCCATCTGATGTGTCTGTATGTGAGTACAAACAGTATGTGCACTGCACACCGCAGATTTTGTAATGCGGTTTTCTACAGATTATACCTTTGGCAAACTAGATTGTAGCTGAGGACTATAAGGGGCAAATCTGTTAGTTCTTTATTTTATATTCACAATTTTGGGTAGCTAGACTCATAAAATCATGCTGTGGATGAATTGCTTCACTTATCTGAGTAACTGAAGGGACTGTTTAGTACTGTATTTTTTAAGAGATCATCACCCAAAATAGTGAAGGGGTGTTTGCTTACTAGCCTTGTCAATATTTTCCCAAAGTTATTCCTGTAAGTTTTAGAAATAGATATATGGTATAACATGTTGCTTGATAAACAAAAAGTTTTAAATCCCATAAGTGCCTAGATTCAGAATTTAGTGCATAAAATATTGTCACCATTATGCCTCACATCCAGACTCTCAGGGGACATAAAGGGGGCCAGTCAGCTCATGCATGGAGTGACTCAAACTGAATCATGGAATTGCTTTGGTTGGAAAAGACATTTGAGATCAAGTCCAACCTTCACCCCAGCACTGCCAAGTCCACCACTAAACCATATCCCTAAATGCCACATCTACATGTCTTTTAAATTCCTCTAGATTGAAACAGAACTTGTCCATCATTTAATGAAAACTTTTGAACTCTTCAGTTGCTTGTTATTCTGGACAACTCTCTTTGCCAATAGGGAATATTTTAGGCATCTGTCTTGAGGTGTTTCTGAATAAGGAAAAAATACGGAGGAAAAAAACCCCAAAGCAACATCTAATCCTTCCCTGATCTTCAGCTTTGTTAGCTGACTATTTCTGATATAAACTTGAATCTCAAATATATCACTAATATAATTATACTGTGGATTAGTATCCAGTCATTATAGAAGAAAAGAGTGAAGAGGAAGTAAAATAAATGAAAATATTTTTAGCCTGTCCAGAGATTTACAAGTCACCATAGCATCAATAAGTTTTTGTCCAAAGGAATGTTTGTTCAGTATGGAAAAGTTGCACAGAAATCGTTCTACTTAGCTCTGTCTTGCTATAAAACTGAAAATGTTCTGAAGGGACAGAACATCTTAGATTTGTAGACACCTGTCAAAATCTATGTAGCATAGTTAACATGTATAGTTTGCAGCTGCCAGTAACTGCTTACATTTTTCTAACGTACAGAAACTCCCTAGAAAACCAGATCTCTGTGACCTGTTTTTGTAACCTCCTTGGCTGTACCTTGAAGTTATTTCTTTTGTCATGCAGTGTCTCAAATCTGCATTCTCTAGATTAAAATTCTATTTTGCATAGATTTATGTTTTTAATACTCTTCCCAGGAAGGCTTTCATCAAAAAGAGGAACTGCAATATATATGTGTTGGTTCTGCAGAAATCACTAGAGGAAAAATCTAAGAATAAGCTAGCAATGGCTAATAACCTGAGACTATAAACAATTATTCACATGTGCCTAACTACTGATGATGCTATGGGGAGTTACACGTGTATTGTGTTGAGAATGCACCTCAGAGAGCTACTGTCTAAAAGTCAAGGTTTATTAATACAGTATAATTAAAAGAATACAAGAGAGAAATAACTGATCAGTGATACAACACTATGAATCACAGCCTGGCTCACGGGAATTGTAAGGGTGGGAGCAGCTCCTATTGAAGGCAAGAGGAGTTCATAATGTTCAGTGGAATATCACTGTAGGGGAATAAATTAATAATTCTAGGTTCTTCTGTCCAAGTAAGTACTATTATAGTTGTTCATTTCTTCTCTTCATACAAAAATTTTCTATTAGGAGTATGTTTGTGGCTAGAAATAAGTACTTCTAAATTCAAGTATTGGTTATAAGGACCTGGTATACTGTATTTCAACATCAATATGCTCTCAGCTCAAGAACCATATGTCAGTTTAATTTTTAACCCTTGCATGCAACAAGTGGACACATCTACTTAGATAGATGTGTGTGTATACCTTAGTTCTGGTGCACACCTTGTTAAGATACTTGCACAGATTCTAGAGCAGCACTGACCCATGCCCAGCCAGTTCCTTGCAGCAGAAGCACATACCTGTCTACACGCTTACGTGCACACTTACCCAATGACTTCATGAGCCCCTCTCTGTTGTTCAGAGTTGTTCACATTCCTATCACTTCACCATTGCTGTTTTTCAAGATGCTAATGATATTCACAACATCCTCTAGGGCCTGTTTTTCCAGTGGTTTTTACTGACTGCAGATAAGCCACTGGTACAGCTATAACCTGTTGAGTTACAGAATGGTGAGAATCTGTGATGACAGGGCTGGGCGGTCTATGGCTAGGGCAGGAGGAGAATGTCAGGTACTAAACACAAATACAGTCTGGGCCATAGTTTGGGCTCAAAGGAATAAAACTAAGATGTATTAATTGTGCCTGGAACAGGGCAAAACAACAAGAGGAGGCTGTGCAAGGGAATGCAGTCCCAAGTGGACTCTTCAGAGTCAGTTCCCCTCTTCTCCAGAATACATATATACACACACGTGTGAGTGCAAATAAATATATACATGTATGTGTATGAATATGTTTCTGAAATAAAACAATTTCACGTGGAAAAAAGGAAAAAGAGAAATTCAGACAAAATCTATTGAAAAAGACATATACTACACTTGGAGCATATTTTCCTGGAGCATCAATCCAGGCTGTATACTGTGTGGGAAGCTCTTTAGCACTGTTAGTCACTGAACAAAGTTTTCACACTTCTGAAAAGATGATTAAAAATGTGATTGTCCTCATGGGCACCTCTAGGATTACAAAGAAGTTACACTGGGAAGTTGCTGCTGTTTCCACTAAGCTGAGGCTAATTTAGGTCTTTGATTCCCCTTAAGTTATGAACAGTGAAAGATTCATAAACTGCATAGGTTTTCTTTTGGAGCTTTTGCTAGATTTCTTTCTTTGTTGGCTGTAATTGATCATTATAATTTGTGTTGACCATCTGAGGCAATTACACTAGAAGACAGATACTTCTCTGGCCTTATAAATTCAAATAGCATTTTTTTCATCTCCCTAATGCCTCTCCTCCTGTCTAGTCTCATTGACTTATACACAGAATCAGCTTTTTGTGCCAGATTGTCTTTTACAGGGAGTCACTGGTAACTAAATTGCTATTTAACATAACCATTTTGAAGAATCAATACTTCAGTTAAATTAAAACAGAAGTGGCTTATGTCTTTTTCTGCTGATAAAAGTGAGTAAAACTTAGCAGAAATTAATAGATTGACATCATTTGTATTAGCAGAGACTTTGGCCTTGATTTGCAGTCCTGGAAAGAAATATGACATTATACTGCTCTTCCTCCTTGTAGTGACAGAACCTTTCACAATAAAGATCTCTTTTAATTTATGACTTACCATAAAAGACATTGCATGACAGGATTCTCTGGTACCATAGTCTCCTGACAGGGAAAAAGCAACTATTCATTATGCCTTATACTGGGCAGTCACTTATCAAGTTTCTTACCCCACTGGTCTTCTCATTATTCTCCAGGAAAGCCATTTTAGGAACTGTCAGTAACTTACTTAAATTATAAATAGATTTATGCCACTTTTGGTTTTAAACAAGGAGACAGACTTTTGTGAATTAGGAACATGGGGTTGTGCCACTCAATAATGAAATGTGACAGAGTGACTCATCTAAACAACAAAACATTTCTTCTGAACCAAAATTTGAAGTGGCACTGTTGAGTCTGTTTCCTGAGATGAATTCATGCAGCTAAAAATACACAAGCAAATAATCTGGATCTATAAACTGCCTCTTAATATTTCATTTCTTTCATTTATATATCTTTTTAATTTTTTTGGTAAGCAACAAAAAAGAATTTGATTTCAATGTATAAGATTCAAGCTAGGAAAGTCCTCTGGATGATAGTTCATCAAAGGATGAAAATGAGATAATAAAATTCCATAGCAAAATGAAACTGGAGCAATGCACTGAAGTGAGTAGCGTTACTCTGAATTTAAGCATCATGAGTAAGTCTTAAGTCTGACTAGTCTGACAGTTGCTTTTGACCTGTCTTGGTACCAATACACAGAGGGCTGCTATGATCCTAGTTCTCTGAGAATCATCTTAGAAATTATTTTACAACCTTGAAAGGAGAAACTTCAAAAGGCAAACCAGTGCAATGTGGTGAAATCAGTGTACCATGGAATGCAGAACAGGGTGAGCTGGGTGTATTGCTGGGCAGAGGAATGCCACCCTATTGCAGTGGCACAGCTGGGAGGTAGCTTCATGTTCTACATGTTCTCCTGTCTACTTTCTATGTGCCTCTGGGCTTTGTTCTGGTGAGAATTCATTGCAGTAGAATCATTCAGAATCGTAGAATCATTTTGGTTGGAAAAGACCATTAAAATCATCGAGTCCAAGTATTGGCCCAGGACAGCCAAAATCTGTCTTTCAACACCACATCTACATGGCTTAGAAATCCCCCCAGGTATGGTGACCCTATGACTTTCCTGAGCAGCCTGGTGGAGTAGGTTGAATACTCTTTTTTTTTTTTTCTTTTCTTTCTGATCTCTTTTGCAGTTAACAGTACTGAAGTTGTAGAGCTCTCTAGGGCTTGTTGAATAACCAGCACTGGCATATGAAATAACGCATATATTCAGCTCACCTAAAACCATGAGAAAAAAATGGATTTTTAGTCTGCTGATAATTTTTAAATGTTTAAATAAATGTGCTTTCAAAATAACAAGAAGCTTATATATATTTTTTTTAATATAAAGATATAATTCAGTCTTTCAAATAGCAGAAAGCATTTCTGTTCCTTTGCACTGAGGTTCAGGTTCAAGTGTTTCACTTACCATATTTTTAACTACCCTATACTAATTTCATATGAACTTCTTTTTAGTGAAATCACAAATTATCATTTTAGGAATCTTATTTGATGTTTCTAGTATTCAGAGTCTCATTTCACTGTGAATGCCTGCTTCTGATTTCCTTGTAACATGTTAGAAACTGGAGTTTACTCCAGCATCACCAGCCAGTTTGTCCATAGATTCCAGTAAAAACCATTATGTAAATCTGTGCTGATGTTCTTAATCCCAGTCTAGGTCCCTTCATCCTCAGGCTCCTCCATCATGGCCACAGGGCTGCTATTGTACTCCCCACGGTATATTTGATTTTTACATGGAACTTAACATCCTGAGTAGGAAGATGATGTCCAGAAAAACATTCTTACTTGTAGACAGAGGTAACCTACAGAGTGCCACATCTTCCCTTCAGTGTCTTAGCAGCTGCCCCACTGGTTAATGCACTTTTTTTTTTCCATGGAGAAGGCCTACCTACTGAGAGAAGAATGACCCTGTTTACTTGTTTCTGCTGCAGCAGCTACCCCATGGTGTTTTTCCATGGCCCTTCTCAGAAAAAAAAAAAAAAAAAAACAGGAAATAATAGAAAAACAAACAGCAACTGAGTAAAGGCAGGGTGACTGCTTAGTGCTGCTTTATTCCTCAGCAATCAGAATTTTCAAACAGAAGAGACTCTTTTTGAAAAGGGGGAAAAGCTGTAAATACGGCTCAGCTGGACAGTGGCTGAAGTTTGTAAATGTGCAGCTTAAATGTGTACAGCAAAGGGAAAGGCAAGCGTATTTTTTCCTGGTTTTATGTACTGTTTGCTCTGTTTATGATATCATGAAAGCTGGAAATTGAAATGACACTTTCACTTCTCTTTACACTTTATATGTGTCTATGTTTGCTGATTTATGAATGCTTTGCTGATAGCTTTGACTGCAGTATCAATGGGTTTGTCCTTTACTGAAAAAAAAATTTAAAAAGAAATTTATTTTAAATGTAAAAACTGTAACTATGCTAATTTCTCTTTGAAATTAATAGGCTTAATGTATTTCTGAAAACGTAGGAATAACACTTTTAACTTGTTAACTTCTTTCATCTGAGATTTAGAAACATTTAAGTTAGATGCTTAACTAATTAAGCATCACAATTCCCCTACAAATAAGAAACTTCACAGTAATCTCTATATTTACTTGACATCTCTACAGTTAGAGTAATTCAGTGTGATTTCAAGAAGGCTCTCTTCTAGATTTTTAATAATATATGACATTACAAAGCAAATTGGGCTAGAAAGTGAAGCATACAGAAATAGAGCTTATCCATAGGAGTGAACCTCAGAAACACAAACTGCATGCACTCTAAAAGCCAATTAATCAAACTTCACCAAACCTCTGTGTGGAATTTGTAATTGGAAGGCAACATAGTCACAACTGGAGCAGGAATGAATACAAACATTGTCTAAAAAAATTTCCACTGTATCTTGTTTGGAGTCACTTTCCTGACTATGCATATTTATATAAAATATAAAATTTTATAAATATATTTAAATATTTTCATATTTATATATTTTATAGGGAGTGAGTGATGTGCTGGAGGAGAAATGGCCATTCAGAGCAGCAGTGATAAGGATGAAACAGTTTTGCCATGAGACAGGCACTGACAGGCTGGACTGCACACTGCCATGGGGAAGGATGTTTCAGGGAGCTGCCAGGGCCAGGGAGAGAGCAGATTGAATATTTTGTGCTGGGTTGTCAAGAGGTACCTGAACATGCATCCTTATGCTGAGAGGGGACAGGGCACTCTCTGAACAGAAGAGAGCCTGAAGTACACTGCTTAAGCAATGTGTTGGAAGGAACTTTGGGATCATTATTACACTCTGTCATGTCTGGCTGGGGACATCCTGAGTGTCTGACTACATTTTGATTTCAGCTTTCAAGATTTCAGCCTAGAACAAATGACAACATATGCACTTTTTATAGTAAGGAAACGACAGTCATTTGCCCTGCTGTTCTTTTAGTAATGCAAGGAACAGCAGGATTGTTCTCTCTGTCTTGGGCTCTGTGATCTTCCTAATCCACTGGGATCTCAGACTCCCTGGGATGGAACAACAGCCCCAGTGCCTCTAGCAACATGAGCAGCAAGCACCACCAGGGAAGTTACCTTGTGGCTCTGAAGAAGTGAAGTGTTTGACTTCTCTCCTTGATCTCTGCTTTACAGATAAGCAAGCAAGCAACAGCTTTGCTTTCCTTTGCTTTTAGCTTGGTGATCTGCTTCTGTTCTAAAGACTCAAGGGACCAGAACTGTTCAGCAGTGAAATATGGATATGTGGTTTAGGGTAAGAAACCCACAGGCTGCTCCTCTCTGTGAGTTCGTTCCCACACATCAAGTGATGCATTCTTTGTTCCAAGCCTTTCCACAGAAATTTGGGTGTAATTTGAGAAGTTTCCATCACCAAGTGTTTACAGTATATTCATTTTTCCAGTAGCTACAACTAACAGTCGTGAAGAACTGCCTACACCTCAAAGGATGGTGTACCAGCTTCCTTGTCCTTGAGATGTCTGACTGGAAAAGCCCAAACAGTCACTCTTCTGATCTCACAGAGCTTTGAAGAGAAGATGTGTGCATTGAAGAAAGAAGGGTAAGTCTATAAACGAGGCTCCTAAGCCCATAATTAAATATAAGTAACCTGGTTGTAAAAGGGTCAGTGCCTTATAAATAATGACTACAGAATAGCTGAAGGACTGTATGAGGGAATCATTCCTGCTGGCTTTTATTCCTCCCTCGTAGTCTGATTTTGACTCCTGTTGGAGTCTTGTGGGCCACACAATCCACTGGACTACCCTGATGCATCCATTCCTACTGTCTTGCACAAACTCATGAATTCCATCAGCCAACTGTGCAACCAAAGTAGAGCAGCTGCAAATATTAATGGGTATAGAAAAAAAGGAGGATAGTGGATTGTCTTCTACATGCTTTAAGTGCTTGTGATATAACAATTAGCTAGAAAACTGCCTGCCTGCAGTGCCAACCATCCAGCCAGTGGTAGAAGACATGTCAGACATGTTTCCAGGCATAATCCTGTGTTATGGCTCTGAAATATTTCTTAGTATGACCTTCCTCTCATCTCAGTTTCATAGAGCTCTGGTGAAGGCAGAGGGGTTGTAATGCTAAGGACTCTTGAAAAGCTTTCAGCAGCCTGAATTCTACAGCCAATTTATTGCTGAACAAAGCTCTGACTTGGTAGCAAAGAGGAAAAAAAGGTTGATTGATTGAGCATATTGGGCTGTAAAAGTGATTTAATTTTCATCCCACTTCACTAATGGCAAAATTGTATGTTAGAGGTACAAGCAGCCTAGGGAAAAAGGAGTGTCTTTTTTCTAATGCTGCTGTTAGAAAGTTATTCTGGGACTCCCTGCACACATTGAAAACTGATTACATTTCAACACTGTACTGCAAGCTGTCCTGATGGCAAAGTCATACATTACCCTAACACAAAATAAGTGAAGATTCTTGCTCTTACAGTTGTTGAGAATCTGGGCCTATTGCTCACTCTTGCTCCAAACAACTACTTTGAATATTTCAATCATAAAAGACACCAGGACAATATGTTTGTTTCAGTATTTTCTTTGTCTATTTTTCCTCCTGAAGAAGATTTGTCCTGAAACAATTGGAGAAGAATCCAGGAGAATGGATTTGAAATTTCAGCTCTGTCAGAGTTGTCAGGGGATTAGCTGTGTGCCTCGTGAATGACTTCTTTCTCTTTGGTAGAGCTGCTGGAGACTTTTGGACAAATTTCATTTTATAACACTGTACTATTAGTATAATTTTTTAATGGTATCTCTTAGTTGTATTGGTATATTAACCAATTTCCCAGACTTTCAAAACTGAGAAGAATGTGGATTTTTGTAATTCTTGGGGAAATTCTGACAGCACTCATATTTGTGAATCCTAAACTACCACGGGATGTGCTTGATCACTGGAAATCTGTTACCTTGCAAACTTTTACAATATGGTTTTGCTCCTGTTTTTGCATTGTTAAACAGGACAGAGCTTGGAGCTGGCACATACCAAGGGTCTTTGCCACCTGGCATTCTGCCTGTGGTTACTCTGGTTTTGGAGGCTAACAGGGCTTAAGAGCATTGAATGGATTCAAGCCTGTTATAGCTGGCATCTGTGGCAAGAAATAACTGGACACTTTTAATTTACTAGTGCAGTTTTGTCTTTTTGTAATTGAAAGTAATTTTTTGTTTCTTGATATAAAAACAAGAAAAGTAGAATCAAAATTATAATTTCTTCAAAACTGAATAGTTTCTACGAGCCCAAAGGAAACTATTTTCCTTTTTCTGTTCATAATATTTGGATTATTTTAACTTTCAATTCCATTTTTTTCCCCTGAAATTAAAAACAATAATCAAAGCCTGGGAAAAATTTTGATATGTTCCTCTATAAAATTTCTATCCAGGCATCGTGCAAATTAAGTCTTGTTTACACCATGAAATTGATGAAAATTAAATTTGAGCAGATAAAATTTTAATCATCACTGTGTTTCTGATGTGCTGCATGATATTGGGCAAGCCAACAAATCTATTTCCCCTTATAAACTTCTGTTTGTCTTTCCAGTTTAGAGGGAAAGAAACTGTTTATTCCGGGTTTGTTCCTTGGTGCCCAGCACATTGTGACCAAGGTTTAAGACTGCTAATTTAACACAGCCATATGTGTATGTATCCTTGTACCATGCAATGTATGGTGGCTGGGTGATTTAAACTGATAGCTGGAACAACCCTACCTATCCATATGCAGATTATTCCTAAAGTGTTAGCAAGTCTTCCATATCCTACCTTTCTTCTGTCAGGTACCAACTACAATGGAACTAATTGAGTCTTTCTTACCACAAGTAGATTGAATCAGGGATTAAATTTTAGCATTGCAGTGCTGGCTTCGCCTCGGGAAATCATTTAAAGAAAATATAAACACCTCTACCCCTTTTCCCTGTCACTGTCAAGCCGTATCACACACTATTTTATTTAAAATAGAAACTCACAGAAATTCTTAATATGGAGAGCATAAGCAAAAAAGTCAATATTTTCTGTCGGATTTTTATGAAACATGGAGACAGAAAAGTTGTGAAGAGTTTTGAACTGCATGTAAACTGAGGTTTTTGGTACCTTGGATTAGTAAACTCAATGCTTACTGAAGCCAAGACACCAGGTATGTCATCTGATGTTTGCCAATAAGATCTAAAATTTTGGGGCTTGAGTGCAGAAAATATAGATTCACAGCTTTTTCCTTAAAAACATTCAATATAATAGTTTGAGTAAAACTATAGTTATAATTTTTAAATAATTAATGATTGAATTGATCTTCATGGCTTTGTTTCTAAAACTTCAAGTTCTCTGAGTTCTTTGTCTGGGTTTTCTGGCTTGTATTTTGGAACACTGCAGTGAAAACACCTCAGGATACCTACATACAGTTTAAGGCAAGCTGAGGGCACCAGTAAGAATATGAAAGCCTTATGTTCATTTTAAGAAGGAAGAGTTATTAAAAATGCCCAAGAATGAGCAACAAGAATGATAAATAGGCATTTGAGTAATAAATTTACACTGAATGTCAAAAACGTGCAGCAAATATTTGGAAAGACACATCCTCTCACTAAAGGAGAAATATAATCACATAGTATTAAACCAAACAATATGCTTAATGGAACACTATAAATTTTTATCTATGTCATATTTATACTTATTTTTCCTTGTGCCAGCTATGTTCTAAGGAGCTCCTTTTCTCTCCTAGTATTTGTCACCCAAGGTAAATGTATGGCAACACTCCATCATTTGGGTATTCAATGAGCAGAGCTCTTTCCAGCTGCATACAGCCCTTTTCACAAGGCAAGCACACATCATGTTGTCTACTTTGCTTATAATTTCTGAAATATCTACAGGCAAGGCTCGTGAGGCACAATTTCTGTTTTCCAGATCAGCCCCCTAGATGATAATTTTTTGAGCACTTCTCCAGAACTGTGCTCGGTCTCCCTGTCCTGGTTCAGGCCCAGCCGGTACCAACCGGGCCTCCCCTCTCTCACCTCACACCCGCACTGTGGGACAGGGAGGAGAAAACCCACCCAAAGGCTCCTTAATGGAGACATGGACAGGGAGGTTTGCATTCCCCAGTTACACTTATGGGCAAAAACCAGACAGGTTCAACTTGGGCAGAAAAGAATTATCTACCAGGAGAAAGAGAAAGCATGACCGGATCCCCTCTCCCCAGGCCCGAATCCCTTCACTGCCGCCTCCCCTCAGGGCACAATGGGCGTTCAGGGTCAGTTCCCCACACGGTGTTTCTGCTGCTCCTTCCTCCTCAGGAGGGAAACTCCTCACAGCCTTCCCCTGCTCCGACGTGGGGTCCCTCTCCTAGGAGAGAGTCCTTCACCAACCCCTCCGACATCAGTCCCTCCCGGGAGGTGCAATCCCTCAGGAACTGCTCCAGCCTGGGTGCCCACAGAGTCACGGCTGCTGGGGGAGCAGTCACCTCCTCTGGCACCTCTGACTCCAGACCCACATCTGCCCTTCCATGATCCTGCACAGGCTGCATCTCCGTGTCTGCCCACTTGTGACACTTCAGAGGTTATTCCGCCGTGCTCCTCTGTGGGCTGCAGGGGCACAGCTGCCATCCCACCATGGGCTGTGGGGAAATCTCTGCTCAGGCACCTTCATCCCCTTCTTCCTCACCGACCTCGGTGTCTTATCTCTAGCATTGCTTGCTTTCACCCCCTCCACTCCTCTGTGCTACAGGTCTTTTTTTAATACATATTTTTGCAGTTCCATTCTCCCTTTCTTGAATACATTACTCTCAGAGGTACACCCAGCTTCCTGTATCTCCTTGGTTTTGACCAGAGGCTGGGCTGAAATTGGAACTGGGGAAGCTTCCAGCAGCTTCTCACAGGAGCCATCCCTGTGGACCCCTCACTTCCAAAACACCACTAACACAAGGCACTCCCTTGGAAGACTTTTAGGGACAAGGATTAAAAACATAGGGCAGGAGAAGTCTCTTTCCTACAAAGGTGTTTGAGATGAGAGTAGAAAGCTGGTATGTTACAGAACATCACACCACAGGATTTGATCTTGACTTTAAAGGTGTACTTTAAGACAAAATAAATACATGAGTAATGTTGTCCTTACCCCTTTAAATAGTGGTTATGAAAATTGACATTGAGATACTTGACACAGAAGGAAGTAGTGAGCCCCTTATTTAACTTGAATGGTTGAAGAGCTGCTGCTCTGATTCTGCCTACTACCCTCCAAGTATCTTATTTCTACTTTAGTTCCTTTTCTGCTGAACTTTTAAAATTTGAAGGGTTTTGATTAAACTGTAATACTCTGAACATCAAAATGGATCAAGAACAATAAGAAAAAGAACATATAAAGCTGTGAAATAATTTCAGATTAAATCAATGAACAGAAATATACAGTAAATGTTTTAGCTGCATCTCAGAAATTGCACAAACCCACAAGGGACATCAGGGTTTGATGAAAATGTATACAATTAAAGGAAGGAGCCTGAGGCAGTACTTGCTTAAGTATCATGAGGCTGTACATTGAGATAGTTCAGAGGTTTGGGGCAAGTTTTTCATTAGAAAATGTCAGTTCACTGGGACTGAAACTTTTCATAAAAAATGTATTGGTCTTGATGAAACTTCTACTGGGAAAAGTATCTAAGCTCAAATACAGAATTACTGTAAAAAGGAGAACACAGGAGCTGCCTTAAACCTTTTATTAGTGGGGGAGTCTTGCCCAGCTTCAGGTAACTCAAATGCAACTGTAAACACTTTTAGAGCTTATTTGGACTAATTCACACTTATATAAGTTGTTTTTGCAACATTTTTTGTTCACTCAGTTCTTAATTTCTCTGCAAAAATCCAGATATTTCATCTAAAAATGTGAAATTATGCAAGAATATAGGAACTGCTGTAAGCTTCTGAATGTTACGTAACTATGAAAACTGGGTAGGTTAGGAAGGAAAAAAAAATATATTTTCACAGTCAAGAACTGGTGAAAACTGCTGCTTCCTGCTATACAATGAAAAAATACCAAAGAACCTTAGGGACGATAAAGGATTTTGTTCATAGAGTCTTATTCCTGGTAGCTGAAAACAATGATTTGGAGGAGTGGAGGTGAGGTAAAGAGAACAGACAGTGGAGATCAGTGTTTAGGTTTGAATTTAAATAAAACAGGAGTGGAACTGGGTAGAGCAGGGGTAGACCAATCCCAACAGAAGTAGTAGGAAAAAGTGAGAATCACTGAGTTTTTGTCACAGGAACACACAGTGCCATATGTCTGGGTGGTCTCACTTGGGTTTCATTTTCATTTTAAGTGACTTTTGAAATGAATGGAAAAGATGTACAAAAGACTATAAATCTAGATATTATTTAACATCAAAAGCAGTTTTCTAGAAATTTTTTAATAGAGCTATGTTCTTAAATTAAGCTAAGGCCCACTACTCTGAGATTTTGTGTGTAAGCATTAAGTCTGTGTCCTGGAAAGCATCTAATATACACAGAGAACAGAATCAAGATGTATTCAGTGACTCACACAGGGAACCTACAGCAATAACAGGAATTTATCCTAGAGCTCTTGAACTTTATTCTAATTCTTTTGTAAAGCAGAAAACCATCTTCCTCTTCAACCTTGCTGCTTTCAATGTTCCTATTGTATCTGTAAGTTACCCAAACCCTTTGACTTTAATTTACTACTGCAAATAAGACTGGGTATATGGTACTGCAAACTAGACCTATTACAGGCCACTTGGCTTACATCTCCTTTCTGTGTTCTTGCAGATGACACAGTGTTCTGTCACTACATTAGATTTAACATATTATTATAGACTATGTTCATTGGCAGTCATTCATTGTTCTTTTACATCTTGGATGTCTGAATCCTTTGGCTTTGCCAGCAGGATAGAGAATCACCTGTTGAAAGTCCATATGGGCTGTGGTGCTGTGGCTCAAGTTGTGTGTGTGGAAAACCACAGACACACAATCTAAGCTTCCTTCCATCATGTCAAGGCTGTAATCACCTGGCAGTGGACATTCTGAAGGATTAATTAAAACTAATTGTGACTCTCCTATTCTCTTGCCCACTTCATCTCTTGGTACATGTCAGTGGATGTTTATGAGATAACAAATACAGTCTATATTCAGTGATCTGTAGCAATACAATTAACAAAGGATCAGAGTTAATTAACTGATAACAGTGATACTTGCCTCTTTGTAGACGACTCACAGGTTTTCAACTAAAACACTCAAACTGTAGGTATTTCTGTAAATAAAGATGACTTCTGCACTCATACTATCTAATTTTGAAATTGACAAGAGTTATCAGTTCTACCTCTCACCAGTTTACATTTTGTTCACCTTATAGCAGGAGAAAACAGTATTTAGTGTATGTTTCATCACTGAAGCAGTGCTCCAGGGGACAGGGAGGTGTCACAGAGTGCTGAGGCAGGTGCCAGTGAGTTTGGACTACTTTCAAATCTTCAGGCCACCTTCAGCAGATTATCTTTATTGAGCTCCTTTAAGTCTTGCTATCACAAATTTCCCAGGCGATTTTGCCTAAGTGATCTGACTCCAAAATCTACAATTTATTTCAAAGCTGACATTTTGGTGTTGTTTTGTTTGTTTTTGCAAAACTGAGGCACAAGGTGTCACGTGAAGAATGTTTAACAGTTGTTTTGCTGTTTTTGCAGATTTGCTTCCTTTTCTCCCTTGATTTTTTGGTAATTTTTTCTTTTATAATTCTCTACCACTGGTTTTCTTCTACTTTCTGTTTGAATTTTTTATAGGAAAAGAAGATGACTACTAGCTTTGAGCACTTCTATCTGCTGAAGTTTGTGTAAAGGTTTTACCTCTTTTTTCTCAGTAAAGGTGGCTTAATGGTTGCAATAGAAATGAGCCTTACAGGCAACAGAATGAATTTGTGAGATACTTAATGTTGTTCAAGAACTGCATCATAACAAATTTCCAGAATTACTTTGGAAAATTTTGGTTAAGATATCCAAGATATACTTTCCAGTTTGGGGTCTCTTTGTGTTCCTTGGGAATGGAAAAAGTTGTGTACTTTAAACAGAAGTAAACAGAAAGTGTTGTTTAAAATTGAATAAATTTTTTCAAAAGTATAAAAAGTTCTAGGCCCAAAGTTATCACTGAGTATTTGTTTTCTTACAGCTTGTTCTTGATATACACTTAGTAAGAATAGGGAGAATTGAAAATTATTTAGCTGACCAATCAAGCTATTCATTACTCCACCAAACTGAAGCTTATTTGCACATTTGTGACTTAAGTTTCTATAAGCACTGGTTACAACATAATAGATCTTGCTAATGATCCTTTCAGGGGAGCTTGCACTTCAGAATATAAATTCTTCAAGTCGTTATTACCCTAAACACTAGATTCAAAATATCTTATGAGGAAGCTGACTAATGTCTTGAAATTAAGTGTTATGACAATATACTTGCTGAACATGGATGGCAAGAATAAAACAGATAGATGGCAGAAAGAATGTGATGGATATTACCAGGTCCAGCTGGTACAAATTTAAAGGAAATACTAATGGCAACACAAAGCTTGCATGAGTCTTCTGTCTGTGTTACTGGTGGAAATTTTAAACAGCATTTTTTAACCTCTGGGTAAAGCACAAAACTGTGGGGTTTTTTGCCATTCATCCTCTCCTGTTGACACCCTGTTGAAAAGCCTGTAATGTTTCTCCTGTCAATTTTTACTTATTATTTGTTTTTTTGTCTGGCTGGTCTGTGGTTTTTCTGCTGTGCATCTGGTAACAGGAGAGTGAAAGAACCTGGATTTTGGATATATGTGAACTCATGGATATATTTCCATACACACCCACCCTTTCCTTCATCCACCCACTCACACACATGTGCCCACACCCACATCTCTCCTTCAAGTTCAATTAGATCAAGCAGAGACCTAATACAGTTAGGTAGATAGACAGTGTTCCCTACCTGTTAATTCCCTTAGGACAAGGTGTGCTTCATTTGGTTATTTATGTCAATGTCCTTGTGAAGAATTCACAGTTGCTACTCATTAGTCTGCACACAGAATGTTCTCCCAGGGCTCTGCATTGCCAAGCAGTCTGCATTCAACCTATATTGCTTTTCCCCAGAAGCAGAGGAGAAATAAAATTACAGCCAGTTCTCAGTTATTCTTTAGGGAAACCCATCTGAGCTCCTCCTTCCCAGCAAAGCTGCTTCTGTCTTCCTCTGCAGACAGGAGGCAGTGGTTTGGATTAATTTACCTCTCATGTAGCTTTCAGTTCCTGTAGTCTCCTATTTTGCTGCACAAGTAGATTCACAATTGGCAGCTTAATATTTCATACTCGATGTGACGGGTTTTAAACCTTAAAACTCCTGACACAAGGAAGGAGTTGAGAGAGTGTTTTTGGGATCTGTTCCTGCAGCATTGCAGTTCAGTTTCACACAGCACCCAAGGAGCAAATTCACTGCCAGCCCTCAGGAGGTAAGAAATATTTCTGGCACCCAGACCCTTCAATTCCCCCTGGGAAATGCTAGAGTTTGGGCTTTGAGAAGGTTTTTTTACTTCAATGGCTATTTAATGAGCAGATATCAAACGAAGTGAAGTCTCCCTTCCAGCCTACTGCTCCTCACAATTAATTGTGGCTGGTCTCCTTCATTGTTTTTAACTTGCTCAAATCTTAAAGTTTGCTGACATAGAAATAATGGATTTTGTCCTCCTTTTTTTTTTGTTTTTTTTTTTTTTTTACATGAGAAGAGAAAACATTTATTTCATTTTTAGTATTGTTTCTGTGCTGCCTACCATATGCTTTTTTCTCCTAAATTTCAGTTGTTTTTATTGAAGGATGGGGAAACTGGAAAAAGGAGTTATCTTCTTTTATTACCTTTAAAACACACTTGTAAGTGGTTATTTGCAAACAGCCTTTCAAAAACTGCATCCGCAATCTGTTCTTTAATAAAATTTCTTTTCCCCTGCTCTTGATTTGAATGGGTTCATCTTGCTAGAGTATCTGTACATAGCAACTCAGCTGTTGTTTGTTAGAAAAACATGGGTTCCTCTGGGGAAAAAGATAGACACACAAAATTTCATAGTCTTCAGAAAAAAATGAGAAAGAATAGGGTATACTTTGTTCTGACCAACCTAGAAAAGTCCTTCAACTAAGGCCTAAATTGAGCTTCTCTTAAGCTTATATTTTAAACTCAAATGGGATGAGGCATATATATGCATTAAAAGTGGGCTAGCATTGCTTGTGTTTAAATTCTTCAAGCTCTGAAGACCTGTCCAGGCTCAGATTCTTTTTTGAAGGGGTAGAAAGAGATACATGGGTTTTTCTTTGGTTACTTTTGATATGGCAAAAAAATGTGTATATAGGATACAACTGGAACCATCAGACTGCAAAAAAAAAAAAGAAAATGTTCTGTGTTTTTTGTTTCTAATTATTTAAGATTTAACAAGTTATATCAGCTAAAAGTAGTTTAGCCTAATTATTTAAGATTTGACAAGTACTGTAAGGAACAAAGCTCTCTGAATAAAATTATGAGGCTCTCTGAATAAAATTATTATCTTCATGGTCTTGTTCCCTGCTGATGGGGCTTGAGCTGTTGAAGGCAAGGTGCACTAATTAATCCCAACCAAAGATTTGTCCTCCCAATTAGCAGCCCCTTAGATATGCTGTCGGGTTCATCTATGGCTGCCTTGTGGGAAATATCCAGGTTATGCAAGTTTTATGATTCTGACCCCCTAGGCCAGTTACAAAGTTCCTTCAAGGGGAGAAGCTGACCTGCTTTGCAGATAGTGACTGCATGCAGTGCCTAAGGGCAAATCCCCACCAGGTAACCACAATGGAAGCCTGGGGATAACATCCAGAGTAAGAGGAGAAATGTGCCCCCAGCCTGGTATGCTGCAGATTTTACCTTTGAACCAAACAAAGTCCCTTTCATGATATCTGCATTTCTGGAAGTCTGGGAAAGGCTATTTATATTCCTGTGACTGCCAAAGAAAGTGTTTCTGCTGTTTTAAATCCACTTTTTATTCCATCTATTTTCTTTGTATGTAGATGTGTCTCTGATTACTTCATAAACACGAAGTACACACAGTATACGAGCCAGTCCTGAAGAGTTTTAGTAACCCTGTTGGTATATATTATTTCATAGTACCATAGAATCATAGAACCATAAAATCATGGAATCATAGAATGATTTGGGCTGGAAGGAACCTTAAAGATCATCCATTTTCAACCTCCCTGTCCCATAGGCAGGGACACCTCCTGCTAGACCAGGTGTCATGTTGAGTTTCTCATCAACCATTACACCCAAGTCCTCCTCCTCAGGATTGATCTCAATCCTTTCTCTGCCCAGCCTGTATTTGTGCTTGGGATTACCCCAGACCTTGCACTTGGCCTTGTTGAACCTCATGTGGTTTATATGGGTTCACCTCAGGCCTGTCAAAGTCCCTCTGGGTGGCATCCCCTCCCTCTAGCATGTTGACCACAGCACACATCTTGGTGTCAAAAGTAAACTTGCTGAGGGTGCACTTGATCCCACCTTCCATATCACTGAAAAAGATGTTAAACAGCACCAGTCCCAATACTAAAGGGTACAACACACCTTATCTACACAAGAATTACCATAACGTGCCAACAGTGTAATCAGAAGTGCACATACACTGTGTGAGAGGAGCTAGGGATAGATACTAAACTTGAGTATGATTTAGTTGTGTCGGTCTCATCCATTTTCTTCTACTCCAATTCAGTTTTCTGCTCTCTCTCCTAAGCATTATCATTACCCTTCATTTCTGGCAGTGGTTTTACAGAAGAGTGAACTTATGCCTGGGGTACAACACACAGAGGACAGCCTATCTCCCCTGTTTATCCAGGCTCAGACAAGAGGCCAGATCCTGTGCCTACTTAAACGAACCCTCTAGAAATTGTACACATTGAACAAAATTGAAATGGGAGCAATGGAGTGGAGAATGCTCTGAAATCTCAGTTGTGGCTCTCTCCAAGGAAGATGCTCACTCTTCCTCAGCGCTCACAAATAGAGTCTGAGCATATCACTTCTCTCTTGCTCCGAGCCCTGGCTTCCACCAAGAGACCCAATCATAAGAGCACTGCGATTTAACTGGGATTTCAATACCATTATATTAGCACAGTGCTTAACTATGCTGGGGTTTAAGGATGATTCAAGTTACACAGTTAATGACTTTTCAGCAGTAGGGAAGAAAATAGAATTTTTGACTGAGGAAGCCCAATTCTTTTCCCAGCTGTACCTTTGTGACCCGTAAAGACTGGAAATGTAATGGAGGGGACTGCAGAGCCTCCGAGGTATTGTTATTTCAAAATGGATAGTGAGTATCGTTCACTAGTAAATCATTTATAGAAGTTCTGCAGGAAAAAACAACAAAAGGTCAAGGCATCTAATTTTGGTCTTGTGTATGTTTGCCCACCCTCTGGGTTCATAGAGTTAATGGCTGGTTGAAGTAGGTGTGGGCAGATGGCCAGCCACATTAATAGTTGAGGCTTGTTGTTTATATAAATTTCATCTTAATTGAGTGCATACCCAGAGATGTACAAGTCATTATGATTTTTTTCCCTAGGACTTTATTCTTGCACTTCTTTTTCATGGAAGTAGTTTCTTCTGGGTAAAAAACTCATACAGATTTATTGCCTTTCTCTTTTCTGTGCAACCTTGCCTAATAAGACTGTTGCAGTGGGGGCAGCCTGTGAAATTAGCCTGTGAACTCTTTGTATCCTGCTCTGTCTGTCCCAATCTCCCTCAGATCAGCCTAGTACAAGGGCTTAACTGTGAGCATATTTGTCTTTTTTTGCTAAGACTAGAGTTGCTTTAGGTGATTAAATGCAGCAGAGGTTCCTTGCTTCCCAAGTACATTTCTTTCTTTCGTTTTCTGTTCAGTTATGTATCCACTAATATCCCTAAAATCAACAATTCAAGTGACATATGAGCTAATAACTATGATGTGCCAATGACTAGTTTGCATGGTACTGCCAGAGTAACTTAATTGTCTAATGACAGTTACACCCATTTGTACAAATTCCCTTTATATACCTACAGTTTTCTTGTGGCAATAGAATAAAAAGACATTTAATGGTTTTAGGTGCAATGCAGTGATCAATACTGGCAGTTAAGTGATTTATTGGCTACCTGCTGAGGTTTTTAATTGATCTGCAGGCAGTTTATGTACTTAGATCTTGCTCTTCAGCTTAGATACTGAATGTAAGTTCATGGCCTCAACCTGTTCTTTATCACTCTTTCAGTTGCTATAATGGTGGATAAAAAAAAGTGACACTTCAGTGCAAATCATTGGAATACCAAGGCTTTATGAAATATTCAGAGGTCTGGACTCTTCATATGCGTATCAGTTTATGCCTTATTTAATTCAAACAAAGCCCCAAAGTCTCCTTTCATATGCATGGAAGTGCTAGGAGGTCTCTCTGGTTTGCATGCATGGTTTGCACTAGACTCAAGAGAATGAACTCATGGGCAAGGAGAATTGATCCGTTTTAAAATCATGTATCTTGTTATTTTCTGGAGTTATAGGGTGAGTCCTCTGGCTTTTTTTTTTTACCCCTGACTATAATGGTTTGGTTATTTACTCTTAAAATTTAGTATGGTGCATAATGTCCATATAAGAAACTTGTTTTTCTAAAGGCTCTTTGCACACCTTAATAATGCCTGTGTTAGCCAAACCTCTACTGAGTAAGGCAACATCCAGAATATTTTTTTTTTCTTCCTGACAGAATGAGGATGGATGATTTTGCTGCAGGCACTGGCCTTGTGTTGAAAAAATTGGACCTCAGTTCCTGGCTGTGTCACACAATGTATGGCAGTGAGAATCTTCTAGGGCCTATTTTTTCACAGTGCTTAATGTACCAAGTGAATGTCTATGGACATTTCCAAAAGAAGCAAGGAAGTGGGAAACTTCCATGGGAATTTTCAGCATTGCTCTGAAAAGCAAAGGTGCCAGCCCAGCAAGCTGCCCAGCAGCCACCTTACTGCCCATCTCCCTGTGAGCTGATACCCTGCCCTGCGAGGGCATCCCAGACATTTGAGCTTCAAATTTAACTCCTTAAAACCAAAAGAAAATGTAAACAGTGAGACCCTAAGTCTACAGGGACCCCAGAAACTACCACAGTAAAATTTCCTTTTTAAACTGGGCTCCAGGTACAGGTGTGTCTAATACCACACCCCTGTGCCTTAGCTACCACTGGGCCTGGCTGGTGAAAATTTCCCTCAGTAGCTCTGAAGGACTTGAAAGGCAGTCCTCTGTGGTGGAAGGATGTGTTCCTAAAGACACTCAAGTGATAAGGTCATGAAGTACATAATGAAAGGCATCCAAAATGTTTTTCCTGTACAATGTCCAATTTGCCTTCATTAGGCAGGAGTTATGAAAAGTATTTTTGTTAAGCTGACAGGTGAAAAGAAATTTCATTATTTTCCCGTACTGTTTTTTTCACTTTTAGACTGCTTATGATAATAATTTAAAAATCCATCTTTTATGCTAAATAATCACAGTAGAAACAACTGGTCCATTACCATAAGGACCTTGCAATTCACTGTTTGAACCTGAGACAAAAGGAAAGTTACTCCATGCACAGAACAGATAGAACTCCTGTGGTCTTGTTTTCTCCTAATCTTGCACTGCCTGGGAATTAATCGTGCTTGAGTTACCCTGTGTTTAGGCAGCTTTTCACATCTGACTATGCTGTCAGGTACACTAAAGTGGATGCTGAAATAAGATGCCTGAGAACCCACTCAGCCAAGACGTTCCATCTGCTTCCCAGTGACTGACATCAGCACAAGTCTCTCATGCTACTGCCAGTCGTGTTCTCCCTTTCAAATAACATCGTGCAGTGCCAGAGTCATTCCCTGCCATGACAATAAAGATACAAGAGACTCAAACATTCTGTTTCACTAGCAATTTTGAAATTTCTAATCTTGTTCTTTTGGTCCAGAAAAATGAGGATAACCAAAGTACTTCTTCCTTGCTTTCTACCTTTAAGTTTCTTGCAATGGTTTTTGTTCAAGGAAACAAGAATAACTTGAAAAGTCATTTTAGTGGAAAGATAAAAAAGGTTTCATGTTGATATGAACATCATACTTACTATTTTTCTAAGTAGCATGGGAAAAGGTTTGTTTTGATATGGTTTGGTTGCCTTATACAAAACATTTAAATGAAAATATTTGCTCCATTCTGACTCTGGTGTTGCTACATATGTCTCTGCTTCAATGTGGTTGGGATACACACTGTGGACTGTTCATATATCACGTGCCAGTTGCTCAAAAATAGTAGGTAAAACTTATACTAGGGTCTAGGAATTTTTAACAAAAAATATGTAAGATAGAATAACCTCCTGCTTGTAGAAATCATTGAACTTCAGTCAGTCTCCAGTGTCCTAGGAACAGGACTGCCCTAGTGGAACTCGTATCAACTTCCAATTAGGTTTCTGAAAACCAGAATATGTCAGTGGTCCTAAATTGTGAGCTTAGGAGGGGAATCACAGAAACACCTTGTTTCTTGGACCAGCACGACTTTAAAAAATTGATGATATTTGTCGAAATGAGTACCAAATTGGGCATTTGTAATGGCTTAGGAAAATCAAATTGCAAGCAGGTACCAAAAGAGATGGTGTCATTCCCTCTGTGTCCCCTCTGTTCCCCCTGCCTGTTTGCACACTTTCACCTTTTCCCTCGCACCAGGACTGGGGTTTGTTTCACCTGCTGAGCCAGTTTCTATCTCTAAAAAACCAGAAAACAAATTATTTTGTTTTCAGTAGGGAGTTTTTCTTTTTTAGTTTGATGTAAATTGCTAAAATTACTTAGCAGGGTGTGAAGCTGATTGCAAATGCTGTCAACCTGTTTCTGTTCCTTCAACTTCCCCTCAGCTGTACTAGGACAGATATTTTTTGCATCCATGCCTTGAACCACCTCAAGGGATTGGTACAGGTTAAAAATAACCTAGTAAAAAATGGCTATTATTGTTACTGATTGGTTCTACCCACGGTGTCAAAAACAATTGTACCAGGTTGCCGAACAGGGAGTTTTTGGAAGAAGTCGAGTAGGCAGGAGGGAGAGAGGAGAAGGGCAGAGTCTGCCAAAACAAATGGATGTCAAATCTACCCTTAGCACACTCTGGATATCCATCCAGGGAAGGAAAAGAGCATAGCTGGTATGATACACATTCACATCCTAGCTTGGCTTGTATTTTTCCCCCAATGCAGATGAAGCCTTAGCTATTGTGAAAATAAAAAGTTTCACTGATGGAGCGGCTGCAAAAACATTGGAAGAATTTACCATTCTTTAGTGCATCTGGAGTAAGAAGCACAAAATAAGATATGCTAGTATGCTGTTATGTGCTCTGTTCTTCAGGATCTATTTATTCTTTCATTAATTTTATTATTATTCCATCTTGCAGCTGCAAGGAGCTGCAGTGTGGACTTAAACATAGAAAGAGTCTAAGTATATTACATGAAATAATCTCCAAGTAGATCACTGTGTTTAAGTTGTTTCTTTGCAGTACATTGTGTGTCTAATAAAGCATCATATATTTTGAACTCTACAGTGGTTTTTGCCTGAAACTTCTGTTTTTGTCTCATTAAGGACCATGGCAGCAGGGAATCCTGTGTAAGTTCTGAATTTTATGAATACATAAAACATAAACAGAAAATTAAACTAATCTGGATTTAGAGATACAGAGACCATATTACTAAGAATCTCTGAGCACTGGCAACAGCATTTAACTTTCTTACCATAATCTCTTGTATGATTTAAGATTGTTGTTTCATTTAAATCTAAAATGGTTTGGATCCCATGAGAAATAGATGCAGGGAAAACATTTTATCAAGCTCCATCAGTGAGATTCATGAAGCTGACAGTTTTGGATTCATTGTTTGTTTTATTTTTTTTTTCTTTTGGTTGCATATTTGATAATTATGGTCCCTGAGACTTGCTCACCTTCATCTGCTAGTGGCATTAAATGGTTTTCACACTGTGTGGTCATACTCTTTGCTCTGCTTCTACAGTTACACAAGCATCTGTCCCCCCAACAGAAATTGCTAGGAGCTGAAATGCACATCAGCTGCATCATCTGCAAGTTTGTCATGATGAAATTTGGCTAAAGTGGTCAAAGATTCTCCAAACTAAATGAAACTGCCACAAGCTTTTGACAGTTGAGATGGCAGTGTAATCTATCTAAGCTACCTCAGATAGCTCAGGGTGGCATGCACCACTAGAGTTAAAAAATGTGAAAGAGAAGCATATGCAAGAAGCTACTATCCTTCAGGCTTTCACATTATTTTTCCAATTTCCTTGAAATTCAAAGTAGAAGCCTTGAAAGATCAACCATGTGCAGATATGGTTTGTCAGCTGCTTAAAAAACAAAAGCAGAAAAAAGCATGAATCTAAAATGCAATTGATGGTATTTTCCTCTTTAAAGAAAATCCTGTTGTATTTAGTTTCAGGGGAGTGGGAGGAATTGCAAAGGGAAAAAAATCTGGAACACCAGTGACTGCTCTTGGTCAATGTCCAGAGAAGGACATTAAAGGCTGTTGAAGTCTGCCTCCCTTTTGGCACCTTTTCATCCTTTTTTCCAGGGTTTCAGGTGGCTTTTGAATGTGTCTGTCCATACTGAAGCAAAATGTTTGTGTAATTGAATATTCTAGGCTATATTTTACAGGTGAAGTTGTTTTAATGCACCAGCTCAACCAGACCTCACGCAGCATCTTCTGCAGTCCAGAGTCAGAATTAGAAATCACAGAGTAACAACACTGCAGTCGTAAGTACTCAATATATCTTCTACGCCTTGTAAGTGTCCTTTTAAATATCAGAGCTCTCAAGTCTGGCATCTTGCAATCAGCAAGGATATGATGAAGACAGACATGTGCTATCATCTGGGAATTATCTTCTCAAGGCTGTAGTGACCTTACATTCAGCTGTGAACTATGTCAGATGTGACTCATTTTAGAAGTTATCTTTAACAGTTTCACTCTCCATATCTGCCATCACTCCTGGCCCCTTTGGATTTGGAAGAAATTTTTACCAATCTTATCCTCTCCTATTTTTCTTTGAGACGATAGATGCGATACAAAGGAAATGTGGCAAAAAGTTTTTCACTTCAGCTATGCAAATTATTGTGCAAAGAATGTACAAAAACTGAGAGAGAGAGAGAGATATCTTTTGTGGCTTTAGCAAATAGATGTTTGGAGAAACAAGTAATAAAGTAATCATACATCTCTCTCAGCATGAGGTGTCAGTGGGCAGCCTCCTGAGGTGGAGTAAAGAGCCTGTCTCCAGTAACAATAAAGGAACTGGGTTGATTGACAGCACTGCAGGTGGGAAGGACCTGGGGATGTACACCAAATATATTCTGCAGCAAAAATGGAGAAGAAAATGAGAATCAGCCTCTCAAAGTTTCCCTCATGGTTAGAAATGTGCTCTGGGGAAAGTAGCTATAAATCTTGGGCTCTATGAATGGTGTTTTTTACTTAGTTTTCTGTAAAGTGAAATATTTCTATTCATTTCTTTAAGACCTTAATTTGCCCTCCCCATGGGTTTGCCCTTGAAAAAACTCATAAACATTTCACTCTTGCTTAAGTTGGTAAAGTCTGTAAAGAGCTTGGAGGAATTTGTTTATTCACTGTGAATCCTTTCTTTCATCAGTTTTGTTCCTTTGCTCATGAATGTGAAGTGGCAACACAGGACTTTTAAAATTCTGTTTGTTCTTTAATTTCCTTTCTTTTTCTTGTTCCTTTGTTATGTTCAGTACTTCACTCTTGAGCTGTCTGTTCAAAGTGCATTCTCAGCACACTGGCCACATAGATTTATCTTGTCATCTTCCATTAAATCATTACATATTTATTTGCATTCTGAGGTTAATTTTGTATAGCTGGTTTATTATGCCCTGACTTGTTATAGAAGAACTTGTTTACCTACTGTTAGTTTATCCACTTCATGGTTAACATGTTGCTGTGTTCCTCCTTTGAGAAGTAGCACGTCCTTGTGTATTGCCCATCTAGTATTTGGCTGGGAGAAGGGACAAGTTAGATATTTATAAGTATATGTATGTATGTATATATAATAAAACTCTTATATATGTATAAATATATACAGTAAAACTCAGTTTAGATTGAGTTATTAAACAGTAAAAATGTATATTTTCCCTTTATTACCTGTTGACTTGTTTTCTCAGGAACTTACTAGAAGTTGACTCAACTGTGGATGCTCCAGGCCACCATCAAACCATTGGCCAAGGCTGAGACCAAGGACCATGCCCTGCTGTTGGCTGCTCGTGGTGTTGAGTGCATTTTTATGCTCGTGGTGTTGAGTGCATTTTTATGTGACTCTATCTGGAACCTCAGGCTACAGCCCAGCAAAACTGACCAGCTCAGAACTCTTCTGTCCAAAGGCAGCTGGGAGCAGCAGCCAGCAGGCTGTCCAAGAGGTCATTCTCCACAGTTAACCCTCCTTAGACAAAAAAAAACACTGGATTGGAAATCTTCCAGCTCTGCTCCACTAGGGATAAGGGTTAAATTGTTTACAGATAAAATACCACTCAGGAGGGAAGCAACAGCAGTCTCTGCCTCTCTGGCTGGTCTAAGCACTGGAGTCAGGATGCTCACCTTCACTCCTGTAGCATGAAGCAATTGAGAACTCATGGAGACAAATATTTCTGTAGGGACTGACCATACTTGCTCCATGCTGACAGAAATTCCATTTCTACATTAGCCCATGGGGGCTGGCTGCTGGCAAGGTGAGGAAAACCTGCTCTCAGCCTCTTGTGGTCTCATCAAGGAAACAGCAACTAGTGCCTCTCACTCTCAGATTAAAGGAGGAGAACGGGTGAAATTTGGGTTAATCCTGGACTAAAATTCTCCTCGAGTTGCCAAGTGCCTGTCCCAGAACAGGAGAACACCCACCAGGTGCTGGTGGGAGCCATTTCTGAGCCTGAGGAGACAAGCTGCTCAGCTCCTTTCACACCTTCCCCTCATGGGTTTGAGCTGCCTCCACAGAGAGAGACGTACACAAGTTTTACCAGTTAACAGTGACAACTGTGATTTTGTTTCCTTTAAAAAAATTACAGGGCTGTCAGGAATTAATCTTATTTTTCACAGCATTACATTCCAAAGAAAATGTAGTTAATAATAAACACAACAGCCTGTCAGAAATGTTCTTATCCTATTTAAAAGTTTAGAAATATTCTCATTTGCTGGTTCTCCAAAGGACTATTGCATTCATGAATAAGAACTAGTTCTCTGGCTTTAAAAATGTACAGAGTATTTGCAAGCAGATTGCTTAATGCAATCATCCCTGGCAGCAGAAAGAAGCTGTTCTAGTTCCCAATTCATAGACAGAGGGAGTTTCCTTCCTCAAAGAATCACAGCCTTGTTTCCAAGCAGTTTCCAGCACCTTAAATATTTGTTTCCACAATGTACAAGTGGCCTGATTCAATCCTTTGTGCAGTCTGGGGAAAGATGCAATCTACTAGAGCTGGACTAACCTGTTGAAGAGTTTGGCAACTCAAAAAGAAAACTTTTTTTTGGGGTGCTTTATTCCAGGACTTCTAAAAAATATTTTTTTTATTTCCTATTGAAGCTTGTTTGCTCTGTAGTACAAACATCCTATCTGCACGTTAGCATCCAGGTTTTCTCAGCTGCATTGAGAGACTTTCCAGTTGCTAACTGGAAGTTACATTTTTCCCTGATTTCACTTTATTCTTGACATCACTTCACCTCTTTAAAGTACAAAAAAAGTTAGTGCATCACATTTTCCATTAGGACCTTGACATTTAAAACAGTCCACAATTCTCAGAATAATAGCACACAGAGAGAGGAAACAAGCATCTACTTTTGTTTCAGAAAAGAAAACATACAAAATGGTATGAAAATTGAAAGGAGTTTAATTGATTATAAAACCCAACTCTCCTGTTACAAACACTTTTTTTCAGTGTATCTTTTCTCTTGTTCCCAAGCGAATTTAATGTGGGACTTTGCTTCATTGTAACCCTGCTCCTACCCCTGAGTTAAAAGTGAAGCTAGAGACAGAGCATATATTGCTATAGACAGCTACAGATTGCATGGAAAACATGTTTTCAGACATGCCAGCTTATCCACTTGAGAATATTACTAAGGAACCAGATGGAGGCTAGTTTTCCACAGCTAACCATCTGGGCTTTCCAATGAAGTGCCCTAAGCACTACCATGGGAATTGACTTCATGATGGCAAAAAGCAGAGTAAAAGAGGCAAGCAGAGATAGAGAGCATAATATTTTAATTTGCAAAACGTGCAGCCATAGAGTTACTGTTTTGCCACACATTGCAGTTTCCTCAGCTCTATTTGTGTTTATAATTTGTGGAATAAAAGGTAGAGAGAATGAGAGTTTAGTGGTTAATATAGCATCACAGCCAGTTGTGAAGAAAACCAGATGTGGTATATTTGTTTTAGTGCAGCTTTTCTTGGATTGCTGGAGGTCACAATGCAAAGGAGTAGGGCAATGCTTTCTGTAAATAATTCTGTAATAATATGTAATATTAGGTCTGCTGGGTTATTTTTCAGAAGTTCAGCACTTCAGGGCTTCCAGCCAATTCTACATCCACAGCTGAGAACCACAGCTGTCTGCAGAGACCAGGGAAAGGTAAGAAGTATAGGAGGCTTCTAGCAAACATCAAATGTCTGGTAACTAGATGGTGTAAAAGCAAAACCTAGAATTAGTGGATTTTCTCCTGTACAGTCTTAACATGAAATCTATAGGTGAGAGGTTTTTAGGCATTAGATATGCAACAGTTAGGGAACCAGAAGCCCTAACAAAGGTCATTTTCCTTTGGTGTTCATGAGGGTCTACAACCTGCTCTGCTGACTGCAAACTTGAGCTGAAATTTTCCATGCAGTTTAGGCATTTTGTTTTGTTTTGTTTTTCCTGATATGTTGATTCTCTATCATTGAATATTATGTCAGCTTTTGATATGGGCTTTTGTTTCCCAGGGCAGCTAAAGGATCTTTTCCTTCTAGATATTCATCTGCTTTGAAAAACCTGAAGGAAACAACTATGAAAACCTCTTCCTTTTTGAATTAAATTTGACAATGGCCTCACTTATCTTCATCAGTTTGGCTAACATGTTGGAATTAAAAAGTAATAACTTAAGAAAAGATAAGAAGTAAATAAAATAAAAAAGCTGATTCACCTGGAAATTTTGAAATGCCCAGATAATGAGAGCCTGCTCTTTTGGGCTCTTTCACAGTGTGAACCTGGATAACAAGTTTCTGAAAGTCACTGAATGAATGTCATCAATCTCAATTGAATATTACGACCTTACATAAGATTTACAAATATATCTTGACAGGTCAAGAGAATCATTAAATTGTTAAGAAATCCCAGAGACTAGTCCATTGGGCACAATTATAGGTTGAATCCTTGGAAAGAAATTTTAAAATTCATGTCTTTTACCTAGCTAGAATGATCTGTTCTTCTTGATGTATTTGCTACAGTTGTTTTGTAAAGGAAAACATAAATCCTTGTAGTGATTTAAATCACTGATGTATTTTATACTTTAACAATGTCCCACCATATTTCAGCCTGTCACTATGTTTGTGTCTGCTTATGCATGTGGTTATTCATAAGCAAATAACACAGGGAGATTCAGTTAAGCATGGGTTTGGAAAGGGATTTATTTCTTTTGCTGAAAGGAAGTCCCCATGGGATAATCTGAAATTTTTTGTTCAGTGTGTGTCACTCCTGTGGAACAGGTGGGGTACTTTGTTATTGTTGAGATTGCTTCAGGTATTAATGGCATGAAACAGTTTCTGCTGGTACATATCACAAAGATAGATGCTTATCTGATTCTGAAATTACTTGTTTATGCAAATACAAGCAAGAAAAGTAATAATAAAAGCTTCACAGAACTTACCTGCTTACACCTATCAGTCCTTTTCTTCATCACCGTTGCACTGCAGAACTGGAAAATGTACCTTGTATTAAAAAAATGGCTTGGTTACCATAATAATGTGCATAAGACAGGATCACATAGGTTAATGTGTTTAACTGTTTTGGAAAATATTTACTCCACCTTTTCAGTAGTACATTTTCTTCTTCTGGAATTTATTGATTCATTGAAAATTGTGCAGCTAAGACATATTGGAAAAGAGAGGGATTTCCCTCTTTGGACAGACGCTCTTCCCAGCCTTCTGGGGGAGCAGAGCTTTCATCTGAATCCATGATGTCCCTTGTTGACAGCTGGTCAGTTGGTGATCCATCAGTGAGCTCTGTTTCTTAATGAGCAAAAAAATACATCCTAATTTATATCTTAGAGCACAAAATAGCATGGAAAAGTGTGAGGAACTCTCCTGGTTGTAAGAAGAAAATCTTTTGGGTTGCAGAGTGATGCAGAAATCTAATTTGAACAAGGAGGAATGTCTGTTCTTACTTTCCTTATGTACAAGCCTTGAGCTAAAAGAGGTGTGGCAGTGAAAACAGGTGCTTTGGATCAGCTGCAAGAAAACACTGAAAAGGTATTATTTTCAGCAGCTTTGTCATAGGCTTTCATTTGTCCAAAGGCCTGTCCTTCTCCTGTAGATCTGACTCTGCCCTATTCTACCCACATTGCACACAAATTGTAGCTCATAAAATGTGTAATTGAGTTGCTAATTACATCATTCAGGCAATATATGTATATATATATTTAATAGACCTTTAAACTCTTTGTTTTGTGTACTCAAAGAGTGCTTTGCTGTTAGTCAGAATCTGCTAGATATATTTCTGCAAGAGTTGATCTATGGATGTGTGGACCTTAGCCTGAGGTTTCTCAGACCTGCACTGTTCCTCTGGGAGCACATCTAGGATCACAACCTCATTCGGTAAAAAGTGACACATAAATTAAAGTGGCAGTAAAAAAAATGCAAATAAGACAGTGTCACCTATAAATATTTTATTTTTTTTTAAACTAAACAATGTGTTGAAAAACTCCTCTGAAATAGTGGCCTATGGCTCTTTCATTTGCCTACCACTGAAAACTGTGGGTTTCCTCACAAAAATACCTCTGTGCAAGGGACAGTTCACAGTTTCAAGCCTTAACCAATACCTCACAGATGGCATCTTAAGAGTTAGCAATAGATTCTTGCCCTCTCTAGCTGACCCAGCTGTATACTGAGCAAGAACATACCAAAGGTCTGCTTTACATGTCTCCTCATCCCACAAGAAAATACATGTGAAAGTCCCAAAGGACCAAACCCTGCAGTAGAGGCATGAAGATATTGAATTCAGAAGTCAGCACAGCCCTTATTGTCTCTTTAAAAAAATAATAAAATTAAAGATGCAACTCTCCAGCTGCGATTAGGCTCCAACTCTTTCAGCTAAAAAATAAACTAATTTAAAGACAATTTTCTCGTGAAGAGGGGACAGATTTTATCAAGAAGCTCTTTCTAAGAGTTGCTTTTTTGCCATTTGTAAATCTTCAGAAATGGGTGCTGAATGTGTGGCACTGCAGTGATATAAAATCTGCATTAGATCAGCTGCAGCAAGGAGCAGTCTGATGCCCTGGGAGGGTGAGCACTCAATGAGGGAAGCTCAATTGGCTCAGAGGTTTCCTTGTCACTAATGGGAAGTGGCATGGAATACTCAATCATCATTAAGTGGTCAAAGATTTGAATCTGTGCATAAAATTGCATCTAGAGCAATTAAGCTGCTGAACTCATGTGAGTCTCTAATTGCCTTATTGCAGTCTTCCTCTGGCTCTGAAAAATGAGAAAAGTAATGTTTTGTTAAAAGGCAGAATTTCTAGGCATTTGCATCTGGAAGCCTACAGCCTGCACAGACTCATACTGTGTCACAGGGCCTGTAGATTTATTTTTTCTGAAGTGTGTTTAAGTATACTCCTGAATTTATTCTAGGAAGCATGACCAGCTTTTCATGCTCCAGTCACAGGTGAGAAAGCCTTAGAGGTTTTTTGTAAACTACGTTCTGCAATTCATCAGTTTTTTAACTTTAAAAAAGATGTGGAAATAAACACTCTAGAATTTTTTGATATTTGAAATGAGGTTTAATATAGATTGTTTTGGAATCCTGAACCAAATGCCCAGTGAAAATGAAACTTCTGCATTGTGATTCTTTTGAATGAACTATACAGGTAATCCAGGGGAGTCATTGCCATGTGATACTGCAATAGCAAACATTTTACCTGTGTTTTACAGTGCTAAGACACAGGGGGGAAGCACAATTGGATGATGGCATAACTCTGATTCTCTTCCCTTGCCCTCCACAACTGCCTGCTCTTTAGGACATAAAACTGAGCTAAAAGCTTCTTCCTTATGAGCTGGACATTGCTGGTAGAGCATGGTACCATTAAGCACCTGACAATCTTTTTGTGCCATGTAGAATTCACTAATGAGACATTTTACCTGTTTCAATTCCCTGTAATTATGTTAAGAAGAATTTGTCCTTTTAGTTTCAATTTTCTACAATCCTATGTTTTCTGTTATTTTCCCCCCGTGATCCCCCATATTGTGCTGTTTTCTGGTCCCTTGGTTTTGTTGTTTTGGGTTTTTTTATCTCTTCACATTCACCTACTTTACCTCAGTCTGCTAGCTTTTCTCCACTAGGAATGATCATATAAAAAGTATAGTGTGAACACTTACCTTTTATTCTTGGACAAATTGCTCACCACAAGGTAAAGTATACTTCAGAATTACTATACAAAAAACAATGGCACTTTTATTGTGTTGTGATGAGAACAGGTCACCTTGCTGATAACCTCAGGCTGTTTCATGCATGCACATTTAGTTCATTGAGATTTCAAAGATCCTTTTCAAATATATGTATCAAAAAAAGCCTTCTTTTAGCATGTTGACTCTTTGTTCTTCTCTTCTGTCATTGAGTTTAACATTCTGGTGAAGGCCTGCAGAGAAGGCTGTGAAGCCAATATATTGGGCTTGGAGAAAAGCAGTCTTTGAAGGAAAACTAAATGAGCAAAGAGAAATTTGGCTGAAATTCAACAATACAGAGAGGAAGTGGGAAAGCACTGACATTTTCCGATGTCAACAGCAAGGCCAAAATTCCATTTCAGGCTACCAAAACCAAATAAATGAAAAGCTCAGACTGCAGAATCTGTGATTTTGTTTATGCCTTCATACTGATAACAGGGTAAGTGCCATTCACCTCTGGGAGACTGTTCAATCATAGACATAAAAATTAAATCTGTGTCCTCTACCTGGTTGTTTAGCAGGCTCACTTCCTTAGGAGTCTGGTTTAGTGGGTGCCAACAACACAAACAGAAGTTTACATTAACTCTTCCACCTGTCCATGGAAGATTATTCACCCAAGGGAGTACTCAACAGCACAGGTGAGAACAGCAGCTTCAGGAGACAAGTTAGAGATATCCTCAAATTAAAGACAAACAGAAAAAAATTACAGAAAGTAGGAACATACAACTTGCAAGAGCTTTTCATGCTCCAATCACAGGTCGAGAAAGCCTTAGAGGTTTTCTAAACTACATTCTGCAATTCGTTCTTTACAGTGTAGCTTTGGCTTGTATTTTTCCTAGCTTTGTTTTAAAAGTCCCAGCTGAAGGGAAGTGCATCATTTCTACTTTATGACATGCAGCCATGACTTAATATCTCAGTGTTGATTCCACCTCTTCTGCCCAGGAAAGTGAGAAGGAATCAAATTCACACAAAGTGCCACAGAAATGTTATATATATAACATATATATAAATGGACAAGTGGTCTCACTGAAGTGTCATATAAAATGGCTAGGAATGTTTTTCTGTTTTTAAAACTAGATCTTTAGAGTTTTGGTGGTTTTTTCTTTTTTCTTTTTTCTTTTCCATTTTTCTTTTTTTCTTTTTTCTTTTTTTCAGGACTTGCAAGAAACACAGAACTTCTAGGCTGTGTTCACTTCCCACCACTGTAAAGAAACTTCTAATATCCTTAGAAATTCCTGTTCTCAGAACATCAGTGAAGGAAAAAGAAAAAGAAAGGTAAGTACATTGTTTATTAATAATTTCTTTATATATTGTTGAGGCCTTGCATAAAGAATCTTTGTTTTGCTACATCTTAAGCAGCTGCATTTGAAGAGACAGCTGTATGCAAATACCATTGGAAAAAAGGAAGACAAAAAGCACTGAAGGCAATCAGGAAGTTTTTAAGAAGTAAAAGGAGATAAAAGCAAGCAAATGACAAACTGAAATTGGAATCTTAAAGATAAGGAATTTTCAAATAACAAAGATTTAAGAAGAAAGAAAACAGAGACTTGTTTTAATATTTATAAAAAGTTTATATCAACTGCTAAATGATCAGTAAAATTTATTAGTTACCTTTCTCTGATGAAACCATAGATAAATCTTTGAAAGACAAGACACAAAGAGATGGTAGTACCAGACAGAACTGTGGACAAGAGAGTTGCTTACAGATCATCCACACACATTAGTTTTAGGAAATGAGCACAGAAATCAGTGGACCTTTTAAGTGACATTTAGAAAAGTTCACCATTTCAGGAGTGATTCCTGAGAATTGCAGTGCAGGAAGTAAACCTATGGATGTGGAGAATAGACACCATTTCCTGCTTTAGATTTATTGCTTTTGAACAATAAGAATTTAGGTTGGAAAACTAATCTGGCTGTGACCCTTCATGCAATTGGTTAGACTGAGTGACTGCAGAATTAGGTCCTTGCTTGCAACAGACCTGTTCCTCTTCCACAAGATCTGATTTAACTAGAATTGGTTCACCCACTTAGTCCCACAGAATCCAGGGGAGCAAAGTGTAGAGCTGTGACCTGGTTTTCTTCTTTCTGATAGCAAACTGGTCAATATACTTACTGTGAGTGAGAGACCTTAGCCATAAAGCAAGGAGAGCCCAGAACACATCTTGCCAGCTTTACAGAGGAAATCCTGGGGTGGTTAGACAGAGTGTGTTGGGCAAGTGGATGATGCACTTGATGGTGCCCTGTGGCCAGAGAGCTTGTGAGACCATATATCACAACATTTCACGTGGTTTTACTCTTAGCTGTAAGCTTCAGTGGAAACAGGACAGTTTGGTCTCACTATTTTGCCTAATGGTTCACTTTGCAGCACAAAGAAAATGGAATGGTTGGAGTAAGCACACCTGAAAATGAGAGACTATTTGGCTCAGCCACAGACAAAAGAAAACCAGCACCCAAGCTGACAACATTCATATGGTAACAGATGTGTACCACAGCTGTCAGGTCATGCTGTGGAGGTTTTCAGGGAAGATACACAAGCTGAACCTCAGTACATTTTTTGAGGGCTCACAAAATTGGTAGTTTTCAAATTAAGGATGGAGAGAAATTATGAAACTACTGCCACTAGTTTGCATCCTTGGCTGTTGGAACACTTAAAAAATGAGTATTCCGTTTAAGTCTTTAATGTGTTTCTAGATAGCTAATCCAACACAGAGCCTTGTGGTACCACAATTTCTTCATAAATATTTATAATTTGCCACCAGATATGACCGTTGTGAAGCTAAGTAAGCTAATGTGCTATACTTATAAATTAATCTTACTGGTGGCTAGGGGGAAAGCAGAAGGAAAATACTTCAATAAGGTTATTCTCAATGGAAGATTAATCCATAAATAGTCTACATTTTCTACTCATTTACCCAGCACAAGAACTGATAAAATATTTCCTATAACTGCAAGAGTTGGGATGCTTCCTTTGACAGTTTTACCATATTTTATTCCTTTTTTTTTGTTTTTTTCTCCTGTTCTACTATTTTTCTGCTTTTCATGATAATTTCACTGAAAAAAAAGGAGTGTAAAAGATTTGGAAGGTTCATGTTTTTCAGTAGACTTTGGAAAATAAAGATGAAAGGGACTTCATATTTTTGTTTTATTGCTCTCACTATGAGAAAAGCTCTTTATTTTGCTGGATCATGGCTTTGCCTTGCATAGAAAAAGGTTAGGAAAGCATTTTTCAAGAGGTGTAAAAATTATATTGGATTTTAATAGGGCTCCAAAATTCTAGGGAATGTGGCAGATTCTTTTTCCATGTGGAAAATTTGAATAAATGTCCCATGAAAAAGCTTAAGGAAATCTGCCTTGTACTGATTCCCACACACATGCAGAAATGTTTTGAGATGTTGTTTGTCATAAGGAGTTTCTAGAGTGCTGTCACAATGGTGGCATAGACCAGGAAATACCAGATATTACATTGTCATGTGGTTTTGTTGGGGGTTTTTTGTTGGTTTGTTTTTGTTTGTTGTTTTTTTTTTTTTTCATGGAGATGTGCCCTTTTAAAACTGATTGGATTTCTCTTGTTGCTGGGAGGAGTTACTGGGGACTTGACAATCCAGAAAAAAACATTCCTAGAAAATCCTTCTTGGTATTTCTTGGTATCACTGAGGTTTTGGCTAAGGAGTAAAGGGAAAACAGGATGCCCCACTGGTGAAGCCCTGGCTCTGGGAGGTTCCCCACATGTGTGGATATTAATTCACCTGGTGTCAGCCCCATGGGTACAGCCCTGCAAAGAGAAATCTGGACGAGGGGTTAGGTCTCAACATCCTTGGGAATCTATTAATCTGTGCTGTTGAACACTCCCATGTCAGTGGGGTTACAAGAGAATCCAGGAAAGGGACATCTTTATACATGGAGAGATAAGGAGAAAGATGATTCACATTTATCATGAAAATGAACATTAATGTTGTGGGATTTAGGAACAAGGAGATAAACAACCCTCTGCTCTCATGGAAGAGTATGCAGCAAATTGTACAAATCCACACTTATTCTAAAACCTGATCTCATTGATATTAACAAAATAATTTTCTCTAACTTTAAAGGGTACAGGATTTAACTCTCCAGAATAGGAAATACTGATATTTGGTTATTATCTTATTAATAATTTTTCTTAATGTTGTTTGGCACTGTGCAAAGTAAGCAGCTGTGTAGGAGTCTTCTTCTGTAGATATAATAATTTTATTACAAAAACACCAAGGACAGAGTTGTGTTTGAACAAGCAGCTGTACTTCATCACTCTTTTGATAGTCCTAGATAATGTGCTGCATTATTTTTTTGTGCACAGGTTACTGCATACAGGGATTTAAGGTCTTGCAGCAATTTAGACAACTATTAAAACAGCAGTCTGGTAATATTTCAAATACAGAAATTCAAAAGAAAGGAGAAAAAGCAAAAGTAGAAAATCTAAAACTGAGCAGAGAGAGCTGCCAGTTTTCGGAAGCAGTTTTCCTTTTTCACCTTGGGAAAAGGATAAGAAGGACTTCGCTTGCCCCAGGCAAATACATGACCTGAGTAGCTTATTTTCCTTCATTTTCCTGGTTGTCCTGACGTTACTCATGACTCCAAACCAGAACCAGTTACTACTCTGCCTCAAAACAGAGAAATCAAATTAAGCATATATCTACCCATTAATTTCCTCTTGTCCAGTTGAGCAAATTCCCCACGTTACCTGGCAAGAGGTTCACAGCCTTGCATCACCCCTGGGAACAGGGACTTCAATAAGCAGAAAATCTTGTATATACATCTTTAACTTCCATGTGTGATTGTGTGCAAAAGCCATTTGCTTTCTGTTTACCAGTGCCCTACTTACTCTGTAGACAATCTTAAAATGTTATCATCTCATATAGCCTGGGCTTTGCTGCTCAGTAGTCTTACCCATAGTGGTGGCAAATTGAAATGATAAATATAAAAAACCTACCAGCTTCTTCCAGACTACACACACTTTTACTCCCTCCACATTTTTGGGAAACGCAAATATTTGTTTAGTATCTTCTTTTTCTCTGTTCACAAATATTGTATAACTGAATATGTTGCTTGCACAGATCAAGAGAAAACCCAGGCTTTTCTTCCTGTGCTAAAACTCATTTGGAGACTCCCACTTATCCAAAGATGTAAATGAAATTCCTGCAAAATAATACTTGGTCCTCAAGAGAGTTACTGGCATTAATAGTTTATGTCCTCAGTGGCAGTCACCAATTCACATTACCTTGCATGTAATTAAAAGCAAATGCCTAAAAAGGACTCTTGTTAAATTCATTTGTAGGTTAACACAGGCTTGCAGAAACTAGTAAAGCTGGAAAAAGCAAACACATTTCATAGTCTGTTTGGAGTGGCTAACTACAGAGAAGTTTTTTTGAGTAATAGCAGTTTGATTATTTCCATTGTGTGTTTATTTCAGGTTATAATTAATGGGGATACTTTTCCATTAAACACCTCCCTAAATCTTTCAGCTGATGGAATCATGGTGTAACCCTATGATCTCTCCAAAATAAATGACTCAACTGAAAGTTTACAAAGAGATTTAGAGATGGGTATTTAAAAAGAGTTTAAATGTGTAAAAGATGCTTGATATAAATGCTAGAATGGCTGTGTAGTAATTTTTAAGTAAATATACACATATAGATCCTCCTACTCGTGATCTGTTTTCTCACTAGTTTATTTCTTCATTGTCAGAAGGTTGCTTAGGTATTTCATAGGATAGGAGTTGTTTGAGTACATTATGAAATGTGTGTGAGATTTCCCATAAAACTTGTGTTTTAAACAGGTACAAACAAATGTACAGAGCATAAGAAGCATCTCTGATGCAGTCATTAATAAAAATGTGAAATATTTGTTTTCTACATTAAAATTCATCAGCATTTAATTCTGAGTAGATTTTTGTCTCATTTAACATTAAGCTATGAATAAGGTGTGATGCCATCAGCCCATAGATAAACAAAAGCATATCTCTAAGCATCAGTTACCAGGAAACCTGTACCATGTCAGTGTTTTGCCTTTTAAATAAGTAGGCTATCTGCAACCTTGCCTGGTAATGATTGATGCCAATAAGATTATTCACTCAGTTTCTTAAACAAGTCAAAAAGTGATTAAAACAGCCAGTATGTACTTTAATGGGTACAGTGCCATAAAAATAACACTGTAGTATAAGCATTAACATAAATATTCAGCCTATGACCCTTGTCAAGGTATTTGTTACCCATGAATGAGCACTAGCCAAATGTTTCAGCACTGAACTCCTTGCTCCTATTTGTTATAGCAGCACTTTTCTGAAGTGAACAGAATAGGAATTTTTTAATTATTGGGGCTGAAACTTGAAAAGCATCATGTGTTATTAATGTATTTTTCTAATATTTTATCAAGATGGATAAAATTTATGGTCAGTAAAATGAGATGAAAGTTAATCCTTATTCTGGAAAGTGCAGTTTGAAATAATAAGTGCACATGACCAGTATATCATAACCTATCTACATGTATAGCCTCTAATAGTATTTACCAGATCCTAGAAACCGAAAATTATTTTCTGGTTAGAAGTAACAGTTTTGTCTGCTACTGATAACATGGGGATCCCATGTGGTTGTTTCAATATGTCATGTTAAGTCTGTTTAATCTCCTTATGATTGAAGTTCATCCTCCAGAGCAAGTAGTTGAGAATGAGTTTATCATGGACAGGATTTTGTTTGCTTGTTTGTTTCCTAAAAGGAAAAGCTTCATATCACAGTTTAAGTAGTAAAGAATAGAGTCTGTGGAAGGCTGCAGTGGGAATGAACTTGAAGTTACTGTTCAGAAATATTTACACACACATCTGAATACCTACAGATATCTCACAGACTTTCTAGCTACTAGAACAGCTCTGTGAGAGAAGACACGGAGTTTATGGTCTGGAATCAAGAGTTTCTGCTGTAATATTGCCCTCTGTGCAATCCAGGAGTGGCTCCCATGCCCATCATGGGAGATGGTGAGCAACACCAGCTCCCACGCACATTCTCATCAACTTTGTCTTTGCAGAGACAGCAGCAAAATTAACTTCTGCATCCAAGAGATAAAGGTGATGGAGACTGAATCCTGAAAGATAACTTCCTTTCAGCAGAGTTATAGCTCAACTGTGTACCTTCAATGGCAGGAATATTTTCTTCCCTTCCCTCTGAAATGCTAGTTTGGGTATCTGGGGGAAGCATATATAGCCAGTCGTGATGGAGGAGCTGCCTGGCTGACAGGTCACTCCCTTTGGTGAGTCCTGTAGCACTTGGTATTGCACCCAGGGCTTAATTCCCTTACTATAAGATGCTCCATGCAAAAATGAAGTGCTTTCACTTCATTTGGTTGGAAATAAGGCCTTGAGTGATCTCTGCTTGTTATCTGTCCCTGCACAGTCGTGACCTGTGAAGCGTTTCTCTATAGAGTAAATGTTATCTGTGACATTGGAATTTTCTCGAATAGAAAACATCATTTGGCAAAGAAACTGTGATTTTCTGGAAGTGCATTACTTCTGCTGGTGAAACAGCAACCTCTTGGCCTAGTATATATTGGCAAAGTGTTTGAACTAAATTGCAATGTATATTTTGTTTCAGTTGTCAGAAGGATTGAGATCTTTATTTTCTGTTAACAGAAAACCAAGTACAGCAGGATTGCCTCAAGTTCTCTCAAGAGCCCACCATTACCTCCTCAGGTAAGTTAAAAAATTTATGTAAGAAAGAAGTAAACTATATTTTAAAAGATGAATCCATTGAACTCATGGAAACTTTTAAATTCCTGATTAGTTACAGGCAGGTCTGGTCCTACATCTATACTTCAAGGTACAGTGTCGGGGATTTACCAAAATGATTGATCTTAACCTGAAGAGGAGCAGGAATCCTGATCAGTGAGATTTATTTGGAGGCTCATCCCTCTGCTAGGTATCTTTGTCTGATCATGCTTTGTCTCCAGATCCTACATCTTTGTCCTGGGCTCTGTAAATTGAATTAACCTGAGGAGGAGAGATACATTGGCAGTTCTCACTACATTCCATTGTTGTTGCTGTAAAACAATTAAGCTCTAACAGCAAAATTAAGTGCTAGTGCCAGATAGACATAATTGGAGGTCATCACATGGCAAACAGTAGGGACCTTAACTGGTGAATACCACCTTTTTTCTTTTTCTTCTTCCTTTTTTTTTTTTGTTTTTTTTTTCTTCTTTGTGATCTCAGAACACTTGTGAGTCATTTTTCCTGATACACCTGACATTTGACTTATTTGATATTTAAATTATATATTTATATATTAAAAATACATATTTTTATAAATTATATATTTGTGTATATAAATTATACCAGCGATTTGAAGCATCAAATTCTAATCCACATTGTTTAGTTATTTAGTTTTTACTGCAAGACATATTATCTATTCTCCAGACTGATAAATATAGAGCTAATAAATATGCTATTCTGATATGATTCCATGCATCACACCAATACCTTTTTTCTGCATACTACTATGCCAGCTAAATTCCATTGCAAAGAGGAAAATTCTGGTTTCAGCAAACATTTTAAACATTTTAAACAATATTGTAATAACTGCTTTGACATTTTCACTCTGTTCTCAAATTGGTAAATGTCTGAGGCATTCAGTGACAATACATACCACTTGCACATGTTTTGAGGGAAAATGTTTTATTCTTTTTTTCGATTCTATATGTTAGTACCAATTTCAAAAAAGATTATTTGCCTGTTTTGAGAAAAGAGGATAGTAGGATTCTTACAGGCTGTCATGGTTTAACACTGGCCTGGCAATTAAACTGAGTAACAAATGCTCTCTATTAATCCTCCTCCCCTCCCTGATAAAGAAAGGAGAGAGAATAAGGGAGAGAGACTTATGGGTTGGAAACTAAACTACACAACTTTAATGAAACAGTAATGACAGAAAGGAAAAAATATACAAATATACAGGAAAATTGATCCCATGTTCCTCCCTCCTCTCCCCCAATAACTCTCACGTCACCACCGAGGCTGCAGGGCAGCCCTGGGAAAGTCCAGGCTGGAATCCTGGGGTCAGCAGCAGTGGGGAGCTGGAGGCAGGAACACACAGATTCAGGCTGGCATGGATCAGGACCACAGGCAGAGGAATGGATGGAATCTTCCTGGGATGCTGAAGCAAACAGGGACAGGGGAAGAGGGGGAAGCAGGAAGGGGTTTGACCCTCGTGATCCCTCAAATTCCTACTGAGTATGAGGTGTATGGGATGGAATACTCTGGTCAATTTTGGCCATTGATCTTGTCTGTTCCTCCCTAAGGGAGGGTTTCAGGTGTGACCTTTTTACTCCTTTTCTTCTTCCAGAGGGCAAAATGTTCCTCAGAGCTGAGCAGTGTCCTTGGCTCTGCACACCAGTCTCTGGCTGTAACTATAAACATCGAGTGTTATCAGTCCCAGAAGCAGACACTGACTGAGAAACTTGCTGTTAATTTCAGCAAGTGCAGCTACTTACAAGAGACTTAGCTGAAAGCAAAAATACAAGACAGAAAATCACCTTTATCCTGGCCCAAACCAGGACACAGGCCCTGACAAATAAAAGTATGATCTCAACTGAGGGGTTTTGTTAACATAGGCAGAAGTTTAATCATATGTGTATATTGAAAATCACAGAATTGCATTTCACATGGTGAAGTCCTTGCACAATAAAATCAAAGTGATTTTGCATTGAAAGATAAAGGCAGAATTTCACAAGATCCAAAAATAATTGCCAGGTTTCTCATTTTCTTCCCATTGGTATGCATCATTGTGCTTTTATGCAGAATCCTGATAAGGACAAGCTCCAATTTATTCACTGAAGAAAGATTTTGAGATGCACAGGGAATTCAGTAAACAAAGCTCCACATATACAACGTTACGAGGCTGTCATGGCACCTTTCGTATTCTAGATATAGAATATTAAAATCAATGTTAAAAAATGAAATAAACACCTTTCTCTAACCAAGTGCATATGAGTTCTGAATACAAATCAAGGAAGAAAGCATATTGGAAGTATATCAAGAATTAGTATATAAATCAAAGAATTCTTAATTAAATTTTGGCCATAAAATATAGAATGCCCATCATCTCTAACCTAAACAGGGTTCTAGAAAGTGTTATGTGTCCCTATATGCATACATACTCTATTATCATGCAAATAAGTGAGTCTCTCAAATCAAAGCCTCCTGGGCTCCTTAATATAGCCCTTCATTTTTGTCACTTAGCTGACAAGGTCAGTCAGATGCCCCAGGCTCCCTCTGCTGTCAGTGTAATCAGAAGAGGAAAGGGCCCTCCTTAAGAATCAGACATATTCCTAAGGACCCTGCTGCCATGTCCTGTTCCCACTTCCTGTTTTGTTTTGGTTTTTTGTCCCTTAGGTTGGCACAGGAGGCAGAAATGTTAAATACTTTTTTTTTTTTTTTTTTTTTTTTCCTGTTTCTTACTCTGCCACATAGGTCACACCATGTTTCCCTGGCACATGCAGAGGAACTGGAGAGGGCACCTGGAGATGAGGGCTGAGATTCTCTTTGAGTGATGCTCCAAAAAGCTATCCTGTGTTCACTGGCTGTGAAGCCAGCACAGGGGTATTAGCTGGGCACATCCAGGAGTTTAAACAAAGCAATTTCAATTTGCATTTGCAAAGGAACTACAAATTTGTATTCCTTTTCTTTACAATAAGCCAAAGGCACAGAAGTCACTAATATTTCTGAAAAGATGATTTTTATTAGCTTACACACCTGTTGTTTCTGTTGATTGCCAGACAAATCCCAAACATAGGATATAAGTATGGATTAAAGAAATTATTAACTGGAACATTTTGATCAGCAGTAATTTGGGGACATATTCTGAAGATAATAAGATCCTTCTATACAGTCTATTTGCAGGTACAAGTAGTTTTCCTGAAAAAAATTAATTTAATGGTCTACATCTTTAAGCATATTTAATCTCCAGATGTGCACCAATGCCTTCCAGCTGTGATCCTGATGTATTCCAGCCTGAATCAAGTCCAGATCAAAACCACACAAACATATACAGTGATTGATTTGAGTCCTCTTCTACCCTTCAAATGATACAGTCGTAAGTGTGAAGCCAGTCCCAACTAGCAAAGATTTTCTAGGAAAAGCAACAAGAACTCTTGGAAGATCTGGATTACAGGGTGAATTTAGTGAACTATCAAATTACAGTGTTCAGCAGAAGAAATTTAGGAGGTACTTTGAAGAGAATACCAGATAAGTGTGTTGAGCAGCTTGGCAAGTAAATAGATATGTTTTAATACATTTTCTCCTACTATGTTGGTATTTATGTGCAGACACTTTTAAATGATGTAATGCATAGGTATAGTTCCTGATTGTGTGCTGCACAGCTAAGCCTGGGACTGAGAAGCTCACAAGTTGTAAATAATCTTCATTTACCAATGTATATGGATGTATGAGTTATGTTCTTAAAGTCAGCTGCTGTCTGGTATGCACCTCCTGTATGAAAAGAAGGATATTAAAATGTGTCTAGTGAGACAATAAAAAGTGCAGCATTCAGTAAAAGAAATAAAACAAGAAGATAACAAAAACAGATCACAGAAAATGAGATAAACAAGACTGCTGCCACAATAGACTCCCAGTCACCATTACCCACATGCTTCATAAATATGCAATGGGATATATAGCACAGATAACTTTGTACTGAGAAAATGAAACACTTGTGCCCACACACTTTTATGTGTATTTTCCAAGTATTTGGCTAACGGTTGCTAAGAATCTGGTCTGGTATTGTTCCCAATTTTTTTCCTGAACAGAATGAACTATGAGTGATCTTCAGAAGCAATTTAAACTCATACATCATATCTGTACACCCCATTCACTGACAAGAAGAAAGGATGGTGTTTAGCAGAAATCAACAAGGGGAACACATAAGAGCTGAAACATTTTTCAGTTTAGTAATTCACAAGAAAACATGTGCAGTGTACATTGAACTGAAAAGGAAAGATTTCTAGGGTATTATTAAAGCAAAGAACCAACTACAAAAATAATCATTTGAACCACTTTTTTTTTTTTTTTCTTCTCTTTTGGTGTGTGTCACTCCTGACTGAAAAATGCCTTTTCAAAACCAAAATGCAGTTTCATTTAGAAATGTGAAAATGAAACATACTTTTACTAGAAAAATATTCATAGCAAATGTTTCTGTTCGGTTTTGGGCACTTATTCCTTCTGCCTTGTTTCTCTCAGCCAGACTGACAGTCTGGGAACAAATTAATTATTCATCATACAGACCCTCTTTTTTTACAGGTTAGATTTCTCAGCTTCCGTGGAAGCAGTTCAGGTGTCCAAGTAGCTGTGATAAAGCCATTGGAGCCACATGCATGTATGCAAGCCTTCCAGACAGGCCCAGCTAGTACCTGTAATATATACCCAGATGTATGCAAAATAGCATTAGAAGCTTATTTCTTAGCAGGTTTTTTATTCTGTCTGAATCATGCCTAAATATTGATCTTTACAGATATTTTCATGTCATCTGAGAGGATGGTGATTCAGTTTTTCTTTTGAAGGCTAGTGAAGACAAAACCAAAAAAACTCAGAACATTCTGCTTGCTCTGGCCAGATTTGACTAGTCTTGGTTACTCCTAGCTTACCTACTCTGAGTAAGAGAAAAACCAGTGTTAAGTCAATGACTGTTTTAATGTTCAGTGTTAAGTCTTATGCTCTGTGAGGGATTTGTGAGTACCACGAGTATGAAGGTCACACAGCAAAGCTTGTACCTTAGGAAGAAAGCAAATATAGAGAAAAAGCAATAAATGAAGAAAAGTGCACATACCAAGAGGAGGCCTATGTTATTCCACTGATTCAACCTACTCTGAGTATTGCAGAGAGGACTAATAAAATAAAATAAACCTCCTAAAGGTCTATTTCTACTCGCTCATCAACTGTTTTCTCAACCTGTAACATATGAAAATCAACTTAGTGCTCCTTTGTCATAGAAGAGGACTCTGTGTGGAGCATTTCATGTTTATACTGTGATTTAGAAACAGTTATCTGGTCAAAGTCTGTGTCTCCAATTCAGAGCATGCATTTCCTTGCAGAACTCAGCATGAGGAGAGAGAAGGCTATGAAGACTTGAGAAAGAAGTAATGGAGATGTCTCCTACCTGTTCCACTCCTCCAGAGCTGTGTCAAGGTAAACAAAGTTTTGTATACTTAGTTGAGTGCTGAGCTATCAGCTAAATTTCCATTTAATTTTTTTCTATGCAGAGTATAAATTATAGCCAGTCGGATCACGTTCCTATTTTTTAATATTAAATTCTTCAAATGGTTTACTCATTTCTGAAGAAACATTGGTTTCTGCACACCTATGTTGCTTTAGGAAGAAGCTGCAATCCCACATAAGTGACCAAGGACATCAGGCTGTATCTCAGACCCTTCTTTTGGAGAGAGAGGAAATTCTCTTGCTTTCCAGTTAAATGGATGCAGTGAGGTTCCTGCAATGAGGTACAGCTCTATCCTGAAATAACACCAGGGTTGTTTTTTCTTTATTTGCCTTCCAATAACAGGGATTTACACTGTTTTTCCTTACCTTCTTCTGCTAAGAAGGGAAAGCTTGAATCCCCAAATGGGGAGATTTTTGGTTCTCTTGCTAGTGTTGCTCTTCCTATATTGAATACACCGCTGCAGGCTAAGCTGAGAACACCCTTGCATTTCTAATGAGGAGTCAGATATGGAGCTCTCAGATGGTTTTTAAATTGGCAGGCACTGAGTAACTTGCAGAGAAAGTGAAGGGCCTGTTCTTGCTTATTCATTATTATTTTTCCATCTTTATGAATTGAAATAAGCCATCTGTTATAATAACATCATGCCTTGCACTAAGAAGCTAATTCCTTTGACTAGTAATATAAACAAATGCCACATAAAAATTATTCTGGGGATCCACACATACATCCAAATTAGATATAACAATACTGTCAGCAATGGGGATGTACATAAAACTGGTTTTGAGAATATTTGCTATTGCTTTCAAAATGAGACAGAGTAGGCTGACACCATTTTAAACTGATAAAACAATCAATTAACTAGAAAGAATAAATTTTATTCACTGTCCTTCAATATTAAATCTAAGTATTATTAGACTGCCAATAAGGCAAGAAAATCTGAAATTGGATACTAGGTATGCTTTTCTTCATCATTTTAAACCAGTATTAGAGGAATCTCCAAAACAGCATTACAGTAACTGAAAAGCACTAAAAATCTCTCAAGTTTTTTGACCTGAAAAGATTTTTTTCAATTCCAAATTAATGGTAATCTAGAAAACAAATTGCTGTGTGTGTGTGAACAGATCTTAACTGTCCCTCAGAGTACCTCTGGGTAGTCTGTTCTTCGGGGGTTTTGTCATGCTGCCTTGTCTGGTTTTTGAAAGGTTTATATTTGGCATTAAATTAAGGCTCCGAATTTTATCTCAGTTGTACTTTTTCTGACTTTGTGCAAATATTTACACAGTCTTGTTTTATGAGAGAAAAATCTAAAATGTGCTTTAAGGAGACAGTTTTCACTAGTACCGTTTAGTCTCACAGTGCTGCAGCCTGTCTTCCCATTTGCTGTCTTCCCAGTGTTTCTTCAAGTCTAGCTGTACCTTTATTCTTCCAAATTAGGTAGGATTTCTTTAGGTCAAAATCAACATTTGTTCTGTGTTCATGAAACATCTTACATGGGGAGATCACCAACAGTGTAAACATCTATTTCAATACAGTAATACAGAAGTGCTGTGAGATCTCGTCCAACACACGCCTGCAAAGCTTGTAAATCAAGCTCCCTGCCAACAAACTCTTAGACTATATGAGCTCCCAGGACTTTTTTTTTAGCTCTGTGTGGGGAAACCACACAACCAGTAAATGGATGGGTCAAAACATGGATCACCACAGGCAGATACTCCAATTCAGCTCTGCAAGGTGTAACAGCAGGGACAAATGGGTACAACAAAAATTTAAAAGCTTATATTTAAGATATTGCAGTCAGGTTCAAGAAGATGGAGTCCTACTGAAGGCCTGAGAAAGGCCATTTTTCTTTTTTCCCTTTTAAATATGGTCTGTAGAGCTGTAGAAAAGGGTACATGGATACAAGGCAATTCCTTCCTCTGGCTAAGAAAATTTTAATCTATGCCTTTCTTTCTTTTTTATTAATTATAATTAATCCTGAAACTAAATTTCCAAATGCAGGTTTGTTATGAAATATAAATATTCTCTAAGCAATTTAAAAAACATTACAATCAAATTCTGCAGCAGAACCAGAAAGTGCAGGGTGGTAAACACCCTAGTGACATTTTCTCTCTCATGTCTGGCTCTGTCATTTAAATAAATGGGAATGTCTGTCATGAATTAGCTGGACAAAAAGCCCTAGGTGTTCTCTACACGAGCATCGTAAGTTTTTCAGATTTTTCTGTGGGTTTGTTTTTGGGGTGGGTTTTTTTGGTTTTTTGTTTTGTTTTGGGTTTTTTTGTTTTTTTTAGTAATATATTCTGTTAACAGTCTTGTTTTTATTCTTACTAGCCAACTGATGGCAAAGCTACTCTAGTAGTAGGGATAGGCTCTGTCACAAGCTACAGCTGGCACCTGAACTCTATCTTCTGCGAGTTATCATGCTGAAAACTGAAAAATAGCTCAGGATCTTTATCAAGATATGCTGTATCTTGTAAACTTCTGACAAAATATTACAATTTATTTGCCAAGTGATTCTGAAGTCTGTATTAGCTCTGGTGAAATTCCACCACTCACTAGTTGTGCTTTAATCAGGACACTCCTATAGGCACGCAGAGCACCCTGTCCTAGCATCCCAGGTGTGGCAGACGAAGTTTTTGTCTTCTAGACTAGGAACATAGGTTTTTGTGCAGAATATAATGCTCTTACCATCATATGCTTTCTATGATTCCTCTCCATCATTTACTTTAAAAGAGAATCAGCCTCAGAGGAACAATATGTGTTTTTCAGGGCTTACAGACTGAGGCACAGCCTGCTGTGAGACATTTCTACTCTCAGAAGAGAGAATTCTCCTTTTATGAACTTTTCTGGATTGAAATATAATTTTATTCTTATTTTGGCAGACATAAAAATCCTTATTCCCCAGTAACTTTTTCTGTCCTCTCTGATCAGGCATATGGACACTGGGTAAGTGATGCTGAGAGCTAAGATTTGATTAATACAATGAAATAAGTATATCTCTTCTTTTTTTTCCTAAATAAATAAATAAAATAAAATTAAAAAAAAAAAACCAAACAAAGGTACTTAAGGTGTAGTAGCCAGCTGATTGAACTAAAAGCTGTAATTCTGACCAGAAAATGTTACACTATAATTTTAAGTGTGAAATGTCCTGAAGAATGGCAATTAGTAAATGTACGTTAGAATATGATCAGATGATTATTACAGAAGTGCCTACTAGGAAAATACAGTTCCTTAATTATGTAATATCTGGAAAGATTCACTTTGCAATCTGAATCTGCAGCTATTTCTTTCCCACTAAACTGTAGGTTGATGAGTCAACTAGCAGCCTTCTTTCTCAATGTTCTGCTTGAGAATGGGAAATAGTATGGTAAAAGGGAAAGAAGGATGAGAAATATGTAGAGCTTGAGTATCTAATGACATCTTCCCTTGAAATCTATTATTTATCTATATGTTGAATATCCACAAGTTATTTTGGCATGCACCAGCCCCATCCCTCCACTCACATCTGTGCATACATAAATCCATACAGGATACAATGGGAACCACATACACAGAACATGTACAAGACCAAAATGGCCTTAGACATGGTAGTCCATCTCATAAATTACAAGCCAGCCTTCAGGACCCACAACTAAATTCTGATCCTGAGTGGGAAAGCAGTCTGTAAGGGTCATTGCCAATTGTAGGTCTTCCCTTCCATAGCTGCTAAGATTTGGTAACCTCAAAATATTTCAGTCATGCCTCAAGTGTGCATAACTCTCTGCACATACACACACACATACCCTGACCTCCCAACCCATCCAAATAATGGAAATCCTTTGATTGGAAAGGGTACCTTAATAGGGCATTGCTGTTGTAGCTCATTGTTACCTATCAGACTATAGTATTAGACATTCATCTTTTGTGATACAGCTCCAGTAATAATAAGTCATCTCAGACCCCTGACTCTTAATTAGAAATCATACTGCTATTCTTCATCTCACTCTGTGGTGCCCTGCTGTGACTCTTCTGTCACTGTGCTCTTCCCTGTGGTATGATACAAGGTGGGGGAGCACAGGGGTTAATGCAATTATTTACATATGGTAATGCAGTGTATAGCAGTGAATTAATAAAAGAATTTGCAGCATTTCAGAGCTAAAAGGCAATTAGATGCCGTCTCATCACTGATTTTCCAATTGAAGTATGCTTGAAGTATGCTACATATAACCTTTAAACTTTATGCTGCTTCCTTGCACAATTCCTAAATTACCCATCACCTTTTTTTTTTTTTTTTTTCTTTTGGAGAACAATGTGCAATCAGTCTGGATTTGGAGGGACTGGAAGATGGTAGAGATTAAAAGAAGTCCTTTAGAGCATTCTTTGAAAATTTGATTGCTTGTTCATCAAATCAGGAGTACAAAACTGTCCCCCACTATAGTCTCCCCTTCACCCCTTTTTACATTTTGCATTTCTCCAGAGTGGTTGGACTGCAAAACCAAAGAAACAATAATGTATTGTTACTGTTTTTGAAAACAGTAGCAAGCATGGAGTGCTGAGTGCTATCTTTAGGGAGAATGCAGACGTATTGAAAAGGGAAAATTGCAGGAAGCCAGAATGCCACCCACAGAGGTGCCTGATGGCCCCACAGCACTTGATTTCTGATGCCTAAACATCACTGTTATCTCCAATATCTTACATTGGTCAGTCAAAAGGTAAGAAACTAAAATGAATACAGACTAAAAAAACCAGATCCTTAACTTGTGAAATTATGCAATGCTGGTTTTTACCAGCTGAGGAACTAGATACACGTCTGCATGAATAAAACCCATGTTGTTTTTTTTATATTTATGGCTATACTTTTGTGGAAATATTGATTAGGAATATAAATATTTATGAACAGTAATTATTTTAATAATCAATTACATTCGTTATCTAAATATTTTCATAATTGCCAAGTACATAAAACTAAGCACAAAAAAAAGGAACATCTGATAATATTAGACCATTATTCCTAATGACATCTCACCCACAGACAAATAATTTTCTTTCTGATACTGTTAATTTAAAATCTGTCAGATTGAAACTGCAAACATAAAGACATAACATCTCAATGGCAGTTGCACTGGGAGGAAATGAATCCCAGAGCTTAGAGCATGTTATCAGTTACAAGCACCAGGCAGTATAGAAAGAAACAGATAGGACAGGGAGTCAGTAATCTTTTTTGGCTGTTTTCAAAATGCAGAAGCCTATGTGGATAGAAAGATACTGTATGACACAGTTTGTATTAAGAGTAATACTCAAAATATTTAATCAAAGAAATTAGGGATAATGTTCTGCTTATTTTGTGAGTCTAAATGACAGTATCTCAGTGTGGTAAACCTGATTCAGGTCAGGATGAAATTTTCTCTAACTTAGACATAATCAGAAAACATCAGGAGCAGTTCAGTCCCCTGCTGTTCTCCAGCTGGCTGAGTCTACTTACAAATGAGGAAGAATCCCAGACAGCTTCTCAAAGAAAAAAAAAAATCAAGATCATCGTCCCAACTCCTGGGGACTTCCCTGTTCCAGGTGCAAGACTAAATGTGCTTCAACAGTTTGTTCAAGCTTGGGATGGCACTGAGATCCTGGTGCCAATGAAATGAAAATCAATTTGTAAGCCTTTTCCCATTTGCACCACAGAGCAGAGCTGACTGGAGTCTGGCACTAGCTTCACAGAAGTGCAGAACCATCTTTTTTTAAGATTTAAAAACCTTCTAAGAGTGCCCCAGCTGCCTACTCAGCAGCAAGCATACTCTGAAACAAAACAAAAAAAAAAAGCCAAAAGTGATGCTGCATCTGGGGAATGGGTGAGGGAGGCAGGGGTAGAGTGAGAAGTCTTTAGCAAGACCTTATCTATTGCATCAGGTTGCCAGATTTCTTGCAGACTAGAACTTGAGTATATGGAACAGTAATGGATTTACTTGGAAATATAATTTCCTCTTCTTAAGCTTGCTTGTGCCATACCTTAGACTAATTAATATCAAAACTGTGTAATGACAGAATTATCATTGCCAATTTCGATCAGAATGAATATTGCCCTCAAAAGAGTCCAAAGCAAACAAATTTATGCTGTGCTCAGACACCTGTCAGAAAGAGGTTGGAATATGCATTAATCCTGAGCAGAAGTGACTGTAGAATTTATCCATAGTAGTATAGTTCAGTGATGCTGAAATCACAAGAATTTATGGAAAGCGGAGAAAGGACTCATAGGCATAAAGGAGCAGAGGTAGAGAACACTTTTCAGTGGAGGCAATACAGTCACTTCAACTAAGAAAACAACCAAGAAACAAAACCAAACAGCAACAACTATTAAAGTTCTGAATTATTACTGTTCTGAATGTGGAATAAGTAAGTAGTGTTATTTACTATGTTGCATAAACAAAAGGTAAGTATCCATGGTGGTGAAGCTGAGTAACGGTATCTCGGTTGTGAACCATGCACGATGTGGCAAAAGGCACAGGATGCAATAACAACTTAAATGAATTTGAGTCTTATATTTGTCTCTGTTGGATAAGGATTTGATGCCTTGTTCCTACCAAGAATCTTACACTATAAATTATTTATTCTGTAGTCTGATACTGTCTCTCATTAGAGCACATCTTGTTATATTTGTATTGGATGGACACATTATACTCTCAGTAAAGTAAAATGGCATGAATGTTGAAAAATGGGATACATTCTTATAGAATTCTTTAGACTGCAGAGCTAAAGCTGATCAGGGGAATTTATATTCAGTCTGCCTGCACTGAAAAGTTCCAGTCATCTTCTCTAGATGTTGGTTTATCCACACGTCTTCCTTCCTTTAGTTCAGATTTGTAAATGCAATTAAATCTTCCATGGTTTATTCTGAGAAAGGAGAATTACTATACTTTTATGGTGTAGTAATTGCTCTATAATAGCTAATAATAATGCATTTGCAATATCATAAGCACAGTGTTATAAAACCTAGTGCAAACAATTAGATCCTCATTTATATCTCAGAAAGTTATTTCAGAAATGCGATGAGATTCAGTCATTCGTGTAGAAAGATGCTATTCTACTCTTGTTAATGTAGTGAAGAAGATAGCTTATCTAATCCTTTGCAGTCACAATCAGTTGGCTTAGAATGTCTGTTCAAGCAAAAACATTGTAAAAACTACCTGCAACTTTGGAGGAGAGGGGAGAGGAGAAGAGAGGAGAGGAGAGAACATTTAGTTTGGGGAGGATCAGGGTTATGAAAAATGTCACACATCCAGTGCCCTGGTAATGGGCTGAAAGCACTTGTGGGTGTTTTGCTGAAACACATCCACCTCCAACTCCTGCTGATAAGAACTTTGTACCACAACAGTCTGGTTTGTATTCCTTTTCCACATCTTCAGAATCAGTAGCCAGCTTCTGCAGATCTATGTTTCTCAGGACCTAGAAGTTTCCCCCACAGCAGCATTGTGTGGGTTTACATACATGAACCTCCTGAAGCTGAAGGCTCAGCTCTAGCACAGGGAATCAATTCATCTTCATTCTTTTCTGTTGTGCTTCTTCCTTGTCTTTTTGTGGAGCAGAGGAGCTCCTAGCAAACAGTCACAGAGGAAAGAAAAATTTTATGTGAAAAAAAGAATTCTATAGGTACTGTGGCTCCAGCTGAATATAATTATGATTTGGCTCATCCTGCAATAGTCTGCTGGGGATGGCATGCAGGGCACAATGAGAAGGCCTGCCTGTGGGAAAAGATACATTCCTTTCAGCTCCCCTCCTGTTGATGTTGTGCAGTGTTGTTAAAGAAAAGGGTTGGGTTGTTTTTTCTCCTTTATTATCCTTTGCTGGCAGCCACAAGTAATGGTCAGACCCAACACACAGTGGGAACTCAGGAACAAAATGTTACAACAAAGGAAAGAAGGATTGTGGGAGGGAAAATATATATATATATGTATATATATTTAAAAAAAAAAAATGAGGAGAACATATTGTGTGAGTGAACTTGAAAAAGGCTGATAGAAACTGAGCCAGGACAAGGCTGCCCTGTGACAAGGACTGAAATGGCAGATGTTTCATGGCTGTGTACACAATCTAGATCAACTTCTGCTGACACAGAGGGACTGGAAACAGAGAGTGTTATTGTCATCTCAGTATATGGGAAGGCATTAAGAAAATGTCATATACTGTTTAAATTATGTCCTGCTTGCAAAATCCCTTATTCTTTGAAGACTTGTAGAAAAAAAGACCATACTGCCTTTATAGGCCTCATAGGACAGCTGCAGGTTTAAGCTTTATTTTCTCCTTTTCCCTGGGGAAATCTCTTTTTAACTGTGGATGACAGCTGCACTGTAAACCAAGATTTCTCATAAATCATGCTGTGAGTTAAGTGCATGTTTATTCATCTGCAGCTACCTTCTAAAAATCTCCTTTCCTGGGGGCCATGATTCTCTCCATGGCCACAGTGAGCCCTGAGAAAAAGCAAGATGCCAAACAGAGGCAAACATGACCATCCTGCTTCTTAGGATGGATGGGGAGCAGAGGAATGTTTCAGTAAAGAGGTTTCTTCAGTCTGCCAGAAAAGCCACATACTTAGAGGGCTGTCCCACTTTTTCAGCAGGTGTACTGCTGCCACCAGAAACCAGTTGTCTCTGATTTTGGTTGGAAGATAAGCATTTTGAAGTATTTCTTCCCTTCACAATGTGTGTGGCTTTGCTTGTCACATACAAGCATGTTTCAGACAGACTATCTATTAATGAGTTTGAAATATTTATAGCAGGTAGCTGTTTTAAAAACTGCTCCCTAGAAACTTTTTATATAATTCCATGTCTACTAGCATAAGAAAAAAAATTCTACCCATCTACAAAATTTTCCACCGTAAGCCTGTCTGGCTCCTACACAAAAAGATCCCCCCCTCTTGAAAAACAAAACAAACAAACAAACAATTTTGCTTCACAACCTCTTCTGAGTTAATCTTCCAGTGCTGAGAGTGCTGAGAGTCCTGTAAATTGAAATGGAATATTAGCATTAGACATTTCACATTATATTCATTTAAACTTGCTGAGATTGTAATTCTGGTGATAGAGACAGATCAATCCCATCTTACTGACCGACCTGACATGCTCAGCCTCGTGTTGCCATGTAGATGGACTTGATGTAGGATTTGTCAGATGGGTTTCTCTTTGTTGGAGCATTCTGACCACCAAGTTGATATTCACCTTATCACTTTGCACACTGCAGTAGAGTCAAAGGTCAAGATTTAGCGTATGCAAATAGGTCATTTATGGTCCAGTAGGGTGTCTTGCCAGGCCTTCACTTGCCATTCAAGAAGGATATTGCGCTCCTATACATCTCACTCCTGCCATAGAAGATGCTTGTCCAGTGTGGTACCTACATACAAGACACTGAATTCAGCCCTGATTCTCCAGCACCTCAAACCAATGAAAGCCACTAGTAGTAGTTTTCCTTTCTATAGGTTGAAAGACTTATTTATACCTTACACAACTAATTATCTACTGGTAACCACTTTCTACTCAAGTATCAGCCATTAGCTTTGGTTAGTTACTTTATCTCAGAGCACTCAAGCAGTTGCACATCTTCAGGCTGCGTATCTCTAAGTGATAGATTTATTCATCTTCTCACTTTGTACCACAAGACCAAAGACATCTTGTAGAGGCTTTGACACAGAAAGTTCTGTTTGATGTGACAGGAGTGGGGCTTATTGGTCACACTTAAGTTCTTATTAGGATTGCCATTGACAATAATTAGAGCTGACATTCCTAAGGCTTTTTATTGCCTTGGTTTACCCTGATGCTGTTATTCCTGTAACTCTCCCTATCTTTTTTTGTTTGTTTGTTTGTTTTTTTTTTTATCCTTTTATGTTTAAAAGGAATTAATAACCTTCAGGTCAGATATGAAGTTATGTGTTTTTCACATCTGCAGTTTTGACTAAGAAAAAGGTACTAAAGAGGGGAAAATTGCATAAAACCCAGAAACATCAAGAAATAGAAATATCATGTTCCCCAAGCAGTATCTTCAATTATTCATTCACTTTTAATTATTTTTTATCTTTATCATTCTTGACAGCTTATGAAATGAAATTCTTCAGATGATGCAATTTTTTGGTTTGGCTTTTTTCTTTTTGCATTTTGTCTATTTTTTAAAATTATGCATTGCAGAAGAGGGTATTTGCTAATAAGAAAGAATAATCATTAATCTTACTGTTATTTCATGTCATTACCCATTAGTCAGTACCAATAACTGACAATGAATTTACCTCATTGTTTTCTGTTCAGATGCTTCTAAAAGCAAAATTTGAGGCAGTTTTAGCAAGCAGGCCATTAAAAGAAAAGATCACATGACATCTTAAAAATGGTATTTGAATAAGAGAAAAATATGAGTGGAAACTTGCATTAGAACAACTATTTCATTTAGGAAATAAAGAAAGAGCCCTCTCTTTTAAGTAGCCCTGAGATATTTCCTCTGGGGAATTAGAAGGTCAATTTTAGCCAATCACAATAGCATAAAGTCACCAAAAGAGGGAGACAGTTTCTCCAAAGGAAGGAGATGCTTTCTCAACAAGTGCACAACTTCTCCTTTCTTAGCAATGCATGTCGGTGCTTTCTCGATTGCATCATCTAAATAAATCTTGCTCAAAACTGTCTAAGAAACTTCTTAAAGGTTTATGACTAATTCCCTGTAACTTTTAAAGTAGAAACATTATAAATATAATATGAAAACTACCAGGTGACTGGGTGCCAAGACACCTGAAATACCAGTCTCTTTTTACCTTCTTACTCATCAGTTTGTTTCTTGAAGATTTTGTGGTATTCCAAAATTCAGCAGAGCTGATAACCATTCCTGAGTGACTTAATCACAACTAGTGTCCCCTTTCAACACAAGGCAATACCCATTAAGAACTCATCAGGATTAGTAGGACTTGTTATCCCCACGGTTATACAAGTTACTTGATCAAATAGCTTCTGCATGTTTAGCAGAACCTCTCTAATGGTATATTACATGTACAAAAAGCCTCAAAAAACAAAAAAACAAAACCAAAAAAGGATGCCCAGTGTCACAGTCAAAAAGCACATTTCAGACTTCTGAGGGCTACTTTCTGCCTTGATAGTTACTACACGTACTACAAGATGGTTTCCAATATACTGAGGATTCTAGAGCTGGCAGCTCTGAAGAGCATAGTTCTCACATTGAAACTGTCCTGGATATTTACTGGCTTGGAAGGAATCTTAAAAAGTTCTCAAATCTTTTGCCCATCAGTGAACATTTTAGTTGACAAATGGTAGGAACTTTCCTTGTCAGAGTGCTCTGTTTTTCAGCTCAAAATGTGAGTGGAATAAAACATTTATCGCTTAATACACCCAAATGACTTTTAGCTGAGGGAGCCTCAGAGGCACCAGCAGGAAATACTCTAGGAAAATACCACACGTGGTTGTCATCTTGAACAGATACCCAAGTGTGTTGTTTTGGTCATTTCACAATCCAAGCAGAGATGGTGAGCTATTTAATTCTTCTCATCTTCCAATTTAGGGCACACAATGTCAACATTTGTGGTTTGCTTTGTTTTTCTTGCGATTCAGCATACTTGGCATGTGGTGGGTCTTAAAAGTTTCCAGTAGAAAGCAGTTCAAGAAACTTCATGTTTCTTGGTATGGCCATTGAAAAAGTGCTGCTAAAAATTGCCTGCAAGTAATTGGATCCTGTGAGTGGCAGATAATCAGCTCCATGAAAACTGTATCTTAAATCAGATGTAATATGGTTCTTAGCAGAATGGTATAAAAATGTAACTATTAATGTAACTATTAAGCCTGTCACATTTGTAGTTGATGAGAAGTCAAACTTTCACATCAATTTATCATATCAAAGCACAGATGTTGAATAATTAAAAAAAAAAAAAAAAAGATAAAATGGTGATTTATCTCTATATCTATGCAGATATTCATGCCAAGAATAGATCACAGAAACCCATGTTCTGGTCAGTCAGCCTGAAACCTGGAACACTGTGTTTGGGTTACATCTCAGAACTTGAACACCTAATATACCAGTAAATATAGAATTAATGGAATTATATCATGGTTCTCAAATTAAGACCCCTATTAGAGACTCCATGCACTTCTTGGCACTGTTCATTTATGTTTTAATAACTTCTCATTAAAGAATTGGAATGCTGAAGATTATGTTCAAATACATTCTGCCAAAGCCAAAGAGATCTTGAATGAATTGCAGTAAGGCATTGGCTGCTCACAGCTACCTAAAATGGTAGGTTCCAAGTTCCAGAACTCTTAAATAAATTTTTATGTGTGATTATGAATATCTGATGCAACATTTTCCGATGAAACACTTACACATTAGAAGCCATATCAGAGAAAAACTGAGCAATTCTAGCACTCAATCCACATAAATTCACCTCTTTCAGAAATTTCTATACAAACAGACTCCATTCACTTATATTCTGAGCTTCTGTTAAGACAAACTGTTAATGAAGAACCAATATGCTATATATTTTCCTTCACTATAGTCAGTGAATTAGCCTACATAAATTGTTGTCATGTAAATGATTAATCATAAGGATTTCTGTTCCTAAGGCAGAGTTTCTAGTGTTAGTATTTTGGGTTATCACTTCCCCGGGATTATAAATTATAAATTATTATTATATATTATATATTATATATTATATTATATATTATATATTATATATATATATAATTATATTATATATTATATATTATTATAAATTATTTGTGTCTGTGTATCTTAATACTACTTGAAAGTGGTATAAGTACCTCAGTTGTCATCCAGAAAAATATATTCTTTTCTTAACTAGATGAAGGTAATTCTGCTCTTCCGTGTTATCGTTTCATGATAGCCAGGGAGAGAAAGTGCTTTGCCAGAGTCAGCCTTGCACAGAGAGGTACCCAGATACTCAGCCACAGGAAAGGAATTCATAACAAATATAAATACACAATATCCAGCAAGGTTTATGGCTGGCAGGTTTATCCAGCAAGGTTTAAGGATAGCAGCTGGCATGTGGATATACTTGCTGTACACAGACTAATCCATTTCTTAGTGACCCAGTGCAATATTTTAGAAACACTTGGAACATTTGGAACTAAAAATATCTAAAAAAATCCTGGCCAAATATTGTTTAATTGGAATTTTCACAAGGTATTGTTCATATGAATCTGACACGTAGAACATGTATTAAGTTCTGCTCTTTAGTTGGAGTAACTGAAACTTAAACATATGAACAAAGTAAACCCACTAGTTTTTGCTTGCAAAGGCTTATGCTGCATAGTAATTCCTGTGAACAACCCCCCAAGCCCCAAACATAAATAAAAATGTTGATGAACAGAGATTAAAAATGGGCAAAATCATGGTCAAACCAAACAGACACTCAAAAATTCTAGAACGTGTTGCAAATATTGCTTTGCAAAATTCATACAGCTTTTTTTCCAATTTGCAACATCATAATCAAAGACATCTGAAGCCCTCCTTGTGCAGCACACTTGTAAGGATACTGACCCATGATGTTGCGGGTGGCAAGCAAAGGATTTCAGAGTAATCCAAACAGCAGGTTAATATATTTATTAAAAACTTCCTTAGTACTTGAAAAAAATGTGAAGCATCTGTGAACAAACTCCCAGTCATTAAAGAAGCTGCCATTTAAAGCAGCTTGGTTAAAAAATACAGTTTATTAACAAATTGTATACCTTTTTCATATATTCTTGTCTGGCAAATGTAAATATTAATAAATGGTAGTCAAGATTTTAGAATAATTTAGAAACTAGGATGTCATCTTCTGCCCAGGTGACAAAGGTCATTCAGATCTTTATGCTCAGCAGCCCATGCTCCAAATAGCCATTTGCTCCCCAGGGAAAGCAATTGTCTGTTGTATACAATTTGTTGTATAATGAATTTATAGCTGGATTACAATTTGTCTGGTTTAAAATTTAGTAACATCTAGCTTGGCTGCCTGTAATTTTCCTGAACCATGGATTTTACTCTCTTCTTTATACTATAACCCAAAAATACCCAAGCATATCCCTCAAGTCTTGGAAAATCTATGAAGACCTGGTCTATAACTCCAGGTTGAAAATGTTATTTATAATTTGTTTTGTTTTTTCCCACGAGTAAATGTAAGAAATCCATTTAACTACAGATCCACTATAGCAAACTCAGTTAAGTGCTGTGTTGCTGTATATTTAATTTCATTAAAAAATAACTTTATGAATATTTATAAATTTAAACATGTAAGGACATGTAAAAACAAAGTACATTGTAATGTCACTTATCTGCCAATTTATATTGCAATGACTGGGTCACTTGCCAGAGTGAAGTTCTGGAAGGAGCAAGCAGATGGTATAGTAGACAAAGCAGAGAAAAAGCTTTTCATCCTGACAGTTCAACGTGTTACCCAGCAGAGCTGTGACTATAGTTCCTTTATAGCTGAGGAAGTCATTAAATAATTTACTTAACTCTTGTGTTATTGAAGTTGTTCCAGAGTCTAACAGCGTATTGGTGCCTTTGGACTCTTGACTATTTAGAGAGCTTTTTCATTAAAACTGAAAAAGGGCTTTCATTTTTTGTGTGTATTGTGTAGTGCACATGTTCTGTGTAGCATTCTAGGTCTTGTTGTGTAGAAATGGACAGTCCTGACTTTATGTTTTTCATTTCTTAAGGTAAACTGGAAACAGCCCCTACCATCACTCATGCTAAATGATCAGATTTTCTGAATGTGGTAATGTGGTTGGTGTTCCTAAAGGTGTCTAGGAACCTTAATGCTTTCTTCTGAGTTATGCCAATGAGAGGAAAATTCTTTACTAGATGTCAATAGATTGGTGAAAGTTTTGCAGCCCCTAAAAAAGTCAGTCCAAGGACAGGATCTGATAAAAAAGAAGATAACTTTAATTACTTAGCTATTGTGAAAGAAACACAGTAGACTAGAATATGTTTTGGAAATACTTGAAGGCAGACTTTCTGTTTGGAACCTTGCAAAGCTTATTAGAAAGGGTTAGTTTTGAATTGGATTCTAACTGATGTGAAAAAAAATAATTAAGTTCAAATTGTGGGGTACAGTATTTTCAGTTCTCATAGAAAGGTTATCTACTTCAAAATGAGCAACTGTAGTGGAACTCAAGATGAAAAGACAGCTGTGATTTTTTTTTCAAAAAAAAAAAGCTTCAAAAAGATTGAAAATCAAGTAAGCATATTGTCTTGGATAATAGTCTTAACAGATATGGAGCAGTTAGTTTTATAATGATATAAATAGATTTCCAGAACTTTATAAGAAGAATTTTATTTTTTTAAAAAAGGGGGAGAAGCCAAAATCAAAGGCTTTTTTTTTTAGGACTGGGTGCTTAGCAGGCTCTTTAAGCACTGGGGCAGGGTCAGGTAGACTATGAGCTCCAGTCTTTGAAAGTTATTCAGGAGCTGGACAAAATGATCTGTGACAAAAACAGAAATGAGAAGTTATTTAGAAAATAGAAATTATGGAGATGAAGGGTTTGTAATATTGAGCTCAGAATAAGAAAGCTGGAGACAGAATGTTGCAACAGCCTTCTTGCATACAGTAAGTTTTAATAAAGTAGGCATGAATTTGAGTTTGAATTTGACAGTGTGGTCTTTACCATCCCTTACCCACAGCTGCCATAGCACAGGTGTTGGCTCCAGTGACTCCAGTCTGTGCCCATCAGCTTCCCCACCAGTCAGCCCCAGCTGTATCCATTTCAGCCTCAGTCAATGCTCTGCAGCAGCTGCTGCAAGCAAGAAGAATCAGCCCTTTTCAGGGATGCAGCCATGTGCAGGTTTGACCTCTACATTTCAGCTTAATAATATTATTTTCACTATATTCTGGGTGTGATTGTGCAGATGATGTGTCCCGAGTAGAGAAATATATTGTAGGATTCAAGAATGTGATTCAGATTTCCAAAATGTTTCTTTTTCATGTGTCCATTGGCTTTACAGGTATTTCTTTGGGTTCAATTCCATTTACTTTGCTTCTTTGATCATCCTATTCTCTAGGTCATTGTTTTGAAATACTCTCTTAATTGAAGTTTTTCTTTTAAACAGTGGTAAAACTGTTTACCTTACTGTTCTCATGAAATTAAAATAATGTCCTTTTCAAGCTTACACTCTTCTTTCACTCCCTCCAGCTTAAATAACAAATGTATCTGTACAACTGTCCTTATAAAGGGGGCAGTCAAAATTTGCACTAACTGGCCTCTGAAATAAATAGAACTTCTGAATTGCTATTGTCATTGGCATCACAAAGTAAGGATGAAAATTGTAACATAAAGATAAAAGTGATATTATTTCATGCAGAAGATCTGTCAAAATATATTTTTCTTCCTAGCATGACAAGAAGACAACAGCTTAGGAAAGATTTTATTCAGGAATGGGCTAATTTCCCAAGGTTGCCTCCAAAATCTTATGACTAAGGTACCTCCTGAGCCATACTTTAAAGTATTTCATCCCAAGAACTTGTTTCCCTTTAGTTCCTGTAACTCTTAGCATTCACATTGTACAGCAGTGAAGAGCTCTGCAGCTCAAACACAAGATGAAAGGGAAGCTGCTTTTCTGCTTTTTCTTTTTTAATCTGCTCAGAGCTAATTGCATTTGATGCCTCCTTACTCTTGTACTGGAACTAGGAGAAGACTGGAACCTGGAAGAGACTGGATAATCAATCTATTTTTGCCCTCGCCAGGCATGATTTTACAGACTTCTAGCAAATTCTCCTTCAGCTGTCTTTTCTCCAGTAGGTTAAGTCCTTGTCTTTTTTCCACTCAGTCAAAATAAGGAAAGTATTCAATTTTCCTTTTCATCCATATTTCCATTCGTTGAGCCTTTTTGTAGGATGAGAACTGCCTGGTATGGATTTGCACAACAGCATAAATATTTTCTATTTATTATCTGCTCGCTCTCTAAGAATTTCTAGCATTCTGTTTTCTTTTTAACTCTTTCTGGGGTACAGAAAGGAATTCTATTATACTACAAATTCTATTTTGAATATTTATCTATACTGTTCAACACAGATCTCCTCCTTTTATATGCAAAATACTTTTTTTTTTTTTTTTTTTACCCATGTGCCTTACACAACATTTACCTAGACTGAATTATATTTGTCCATTTTTTTTTCACGGATACAGTTCTGTAGTACCTTTGAAGTCCCAATCTTTTGTTTTCAGAACCTTGCAAATGTATTTTCAGCAACATTTGTCACATACATTAAGGACTTTCTTTTTTAAAAAAACTTATATTATCTCCTGATTTTCTGGTTTATGTTATATTCTCTAGTTTGTAGTTCCCTAGATTATTCATAGTATATTTCTTGAAAAATGCCATCTTTACTGTATCTGCTATTTCCTTGCTCTCAGGTATGAAAATAAGTTTAAGTGTTATATTATATACCACTGACAGTTCACCTTTCTGGTCATTGAATTTCTTTTGAATTCTTTGTTAAATGCTGATTCATGCAATTTATTCTTGCTCGGTGTTGTTTGCTCTGTAACATTTATTAACACTCTCGTTTTATTCAGATCTTCAGTGAATACTCTGTAATGAAGGGTTCCAGTGAGGGAACCTCCCCAAGCTCTTTCAAAAGCAGAAAAATAATTTAGTTTTTCTCTGAGTGCTCTTTTTATGCCTTTATTATCTATTGACTAGAGATCTTCTGAAAGTCATTTTATTTCAAATGTGTTTGAGGAACAGTGTATTAAGTGTATAGAAACTACAGGCAAATACTTTTAAAGCATAAGATTTTTTTTTGCAATCGTACTGTGTTTCTTGCATTCACCTTGCCAGCACCAGAATTCTATCTATTTTTCTCATTTGAACAGAACCTCAGATTTTCTGAAAGCTACTACTCAACTTGAATGACCTACCCTTCCCAGCAGTTTAGCCATACATTCTTCTTTTTGTCCTTTCTCAGGTCTTCTAAAAAGTTATGGCCATTTGCTTTATGCCTTAAAATGTCCTTATTTAGCCCTCCTGAAGGATGGAAAGGTTTAAGTCTAGCTCCTTCCTCTTAGAACTTTATGTCCAAGATTATAAAAATATTTAAAACTCTAGGAAAGTGTTTGTGATCATAACATCCATATCAGTTTATGGGAAACAATTCATTATGTGCTTTTGTGGGTGCCTGGAATTCATTGCTTAACAGCAGTTTAGTTTGATAAGTCAGTTTAGAACAGCTTTATGCTTAATTCTGTGCTTGTATCAATAGTACCTCCATTTGCACACACAGAAGAGTTTTTCCCTTCTCAGATGGATTTTGCATTGCCCATTGCTCAATTACTTCAAAAAGTGAGGATTAGAGCACATACTATAGCAACCTTTTAACTTTGAGCTTCTTCCTCCCTATGGTACTTCTTGGTAGTGCTGAGCCACTTATGTTAATTCAGGAATGTGAACAATCATACCTCCAGAGTCTAGATAAATTTGCACCATGGGAAAATTTGGTTTACAGTACTTCCTTTACAAATAAAAAAGATCCTGGGATCTTCCTTCTAGACAAAGATACCTTGTTATTGTAGCACTGTGCAGAGAATATCATGATTAAGATTTTGGTAAACCAAAAAGTTAATAAGATAGAGGGAAAAGCTGGAGATGTGCTCAACTAATGTGAGAGCTTCCATCTTGTATAGCCAAGGCCTCATGTAAATTCAGTTTGAATTACTTTTTCAAATTAGCATATTGCAAATTTAGAGTTGTCTGAGATTTGGGCAATGTCTGTGTATTGTAACTCATATTAGGAACAAGACACTGATATTCAAGGTGCAGGTGCAAAGCACTCAGGTAAAGGATTCTGGTCAATCACTACCCATGCTTGCCAGGATATTGATTACTCAGTAGAGCTGAGTTGGCTAAACAAAGCTCAGTTTCTATAGACATACAACAAGAATTACCTTTTTACCTCTATGTATAGCAGAGGGCGGTAAAATCTCAAAAATGTAGAGTGAGGATAAAAATATCTCTTTCCAAGTTTTATAGAAAGCTCAGGCAGTAATTAGAATAATTTTCACTTCATTCTCTGCTTTTCCTACAAGAAAAGAAAAAGGAAAGCAATATGTATTTAAAAATAAATCATAATAATATATTATTAAATTAAATTTAATAATTAAATGCAGTGACATTAAATAATAATTCAAATCTCCAGAAGGGAAATATGTGGATGTCTTCACAAATTTTGTTTTCTCTTTTTCTTTTATTTTCTCCCCCCCCCCCTTTTTCTTTCATCTGTGCTTTATATCTACTCCCTGAGGTAGTGTTTTCTTTTGAAATCATCAGCTTCCCACAGACTCCCAAGATAAGCCTGCTCTTAGGAGTTTGATTAGTCTGATTAGCTAAGCCAGAAAGCTGAATTAATTTTCAAGAGGTTATTTGGCTCAGACACTGAATTTCAACTTAATTTTAAAAGTTTTAAAAGTATTTTTTATTCAGACTTTTTGACAGTTAATAAAAAGAAGATGGAGAACTTGGTTTCCAGAAAGACTTTTCCCAAGATCTCTGTTTCCTTCTTACATTAGTGCACAATTAAATAGGTCATAAAAAAGCTATAACACTTTTAAAGGTGTGTGTAGGGGGGGGAATGTAGTTTAACAGAATCATAGCTCTTGTAATGGAACTTTTAACAAAAAGAAAAAAAAAAAAAAAAAAAAAAAAAGAGTGTCAAAAAATAGCCTCAGAGCTCCCTCAATCAAATGGAAAGAGTGCAAATGGATTTCTGTCAGTGGAGGAAATGTATTTCTGAGAAGAGAGACCATTCAAAAACTCCAGATCTATTCCCATTATGACTACGAGAATTTTGTGGCTAAATTCCAACATTTTTCTTGGAAAATATATTCCAGAGCAGAGCAGCCAGTTGTCTTAGCACACCATGGCTACTCACAAACAAAGCATTCTGCCAATGATTGGCACAGATGTCAAGCTGCAGCCTGAAATCAAGCTGATCCTTTTTATTCTTTCCATTTTTTTTCAGTCTCTCAAGGGCACATCTCATAGCCTGGATGAGAACACAGAGGAAAGCAGATGGCCACACCATTTGCAGCCTGAGTAATAGCAGAGGAAGCCAAGATACTAGATTAATGGCCTCATCCCATCACAAATCTTTGTTACCTCAACGACACTTGATTGCATAGCTTTATTTGAGGACTTGAATCCAGGCAAGCCCCTCTCTCCCAGGAGGCATGATCGCAAAAGGATCTGAAGACTATGTGCACCCTAAAAACATTATGGCAACAGGAAAATGCTGGTGAAGGTCAGTGTCAGAAGTTCCTAATGTGTCTGCCAGCCTGCAGCTAGCTAACTGAATTGGCTTAGCTGAAACCCAGGAGCTCTCTTGGAGTATTGTAGCTCAGCATATGTGGATTGGTAAAGGAGAGCAGTACTGAGAGTTTCCTTTGCCTGTGGAACATTGATATAATCTGCAGCCTCAGGAAGCCAAGTACTGCTGGGTACAAGGTTCCTTTTTATTACGCCCCTCTTTGTATCTTAAGTAGCCCAGGTACTTCTGGGAAATGAGATCTCAATACTGAACTTGAGGTCTGGGGATAATTTGGGATCAAAGTGTAGCAGGACAGCCTGCATACTAAGAGGGAATTTAGAAGCGAAAATACCACCTTCAGACAACTCTACTGTAGAATTTAGCCTGTGAGGAGAGAATTTAAAGAGCTCATTCATCTGTTTTCCTATTCTAGGGCTACCATTTTTTTTCCCCCAGACTGTGGCAAAGCTTCAGAGCAGGGAGGTCTGTGCAAGATATCTCAGAGCAGCCTAGATGTGATCACCTGTACTCTGTTGCATAGGCAGAGGAAGAGCTGGTGTCACAGGGATCTGGATAGTAAGAACTGCAACCCTGTGGGTAGTGATCTCTCAGGAAAGCTGGCAACAGCAAAATATTGAATGGGACACTGGAAACCCAATGGTCAGCATAGGTTTTGGCAGACATAGTAAGGATATTTTGCCTGGTTCATAGGACAGAGGCTTCAGTCACAACATGCACTTTTCTGTTTCTATTAATAGTATAAATCCTCTCAATAAATATAGAACTCCTCGGTGTATGTTCACTTCATCTGGTGCTTATTTTTGACATATTATCCAGAAGGGATGAAAATAATTAAAACCTTCTGAGCCATTAGTTCAGCCCTGGTGCAGCAGTACAACCAAAGTTCATGAGACAAAGTAACATGTTCAGAAAAGCTTTTCACATAATGTGTGATCCCAGAGTAAAACCAGATCTCTCCTGAGATAAAGGCTGTGGGATTTTCCAAGCTAGATTAGCCAATACCAGCTGCTTCAGAGGGAGGAGGAAAAAAATAGAAGTGAACAAGTGAGAAAACCTTTTGATGAGTCCAGACATTTAATTTTACAGTAATGCACACTGGGAAGATCCCTGCAGGGAAAGGTGGTTACAGTACAAGTTTACTTGACTAGCATGTGGATCTGGGTTTCTTATATATTGATAGGGCAATGTTTTTAGAAGCCCCACACTATACCTAATGGTGACAGGAAAATACAGTGGGTGCTTTTCTCCACAGCTGGTGAGATCTTCCTGTCCAGGATGTTCTGAATTGCTGTGATCCAAAAGTACTTTACCACAGGAGGGCACTGCCAGCATGTCAAAGTGCAGCTAAGAGATGGTGACCCCATTTTCCAAAGCAATATTGCCCTTCTTCCAGGGAAATCCATGTAGACTGGGTGTTGTAATAAATAAGACTTCTATTGATTGGTTTTGTTATACCTTTCTCCCTGAAGGAGATGATCCTGAGTTCTTGAGATAAGTTTCTCATGAAGCTGCCTCTTAATCCTTTCTCTGTAAGGTACATACCACAGAACAAAAGCGAAATCAAATACCCTACAATCTTTCTGTTGTGTCTAGATTTGCATTTAATATTTTTGCTTATGATTACATCAAATCTACATGCAATGATTTTATGATAATTTTCTTGAGTAATTAGTGTGACTTACATGGCTGGAAAAATAGAAGAAGTTGCCATTTGAAATAGTCCCTCGTATTTGATAGAAATTGCACTTTTGTATTTTTCAACACCTCAGTGGACAAAAGAAGTTATAGTCATAAGATAATATAGGCTGTTTTGTATTGTTCACATTTGTTCCTACCTTTTCTCAGTGCTGTAAAAATGTGATTATTTCTCCCATAGGAAAGGACAAAAGATCAGAGTAGTTGCATTGTTTCTATCTTGATACAGTTTGCATGTGAGGAGATGATTGGCACAAAAAGAACATTTAGATATCTGAGGATGTTCACTGGGGACCTTCTGAGATCTTTGAGCTTGCCAAAACTCAAAGGTGAGATTTCTAAGCTTGCCAAAACTACTGAAACATCCATCTTCTGGCTTACACAGGCACTGTGGCCATGGTCATCCTTGAAGCAACTGCGAGAGATTTCTCCCAATCCTTTTGTGGTGTGTTGTCTCTGCTTACTATAGATTTTCATGCTATTTTTGTCTTCTTGCAGAGGGAATTTAATCAACTAATCTCTACCACATCTTACTCTCCTAGACATCTGGTTTCTGAATTTCCCCTTGACAAGCCCAGTGCACTTTTTATAGTCCATCAGACCCTGTTACTTGGGCTTTCTGCTCTCTGTAGTCTACCAGCATCAGTTCATTATTTATTGCTCTCATCCCTCTCATAGCTGATTTTTATTATGTTTTCATCACAAGAGATACTTAAGTTTCTGTCATTCTTCTGCATCCTGCCTGCTGTGAGTTCCCATGTTCTTAGAAGTTTATTTGAAAATAAAATTATCAAACATGTAACACAACCTTTTTCCTCTCTTTGGCTCATTTTTAATTTCTCCTTTCTTGACATTGATTGAAAAATGCCATCAAATGTAGGCATTTCACTGCATCTCATCACATCTGCTGGCCATTCCTTCATTCACTGTCATGTTACCTTTGTCCTAAGTTACTCATATTCTGTGGTTTTCATTTTCTGCATGTTCACTGTAGAGTCTTGCTTTGGTATTTCCCACTGAAAACAATCAATCTCACACTTTAACCCATTTGCTTATGTAGAGACTGCTTTTCCTTCCTGTTCTCATTTATCTCTATTCTCTTTTACCATGCTGTTTTCAGTTCCATCGTTTCTGTGCTCAGACCTGTTAGCTCTGCCACGCATCCTTTGCAACTGATCAATTCAAAGCATTCATGCCAAAATTTTTAATGGCCTATTCTTAGCCAAGTCCCAGAACCTCTACTCTGTCTTTATCTCTGTGACCTGACAGCTGCCTTCATTACTGCCTCTTTCCTCTTGTTCTTGAAATATTGTCCTTCCTAGAAGATTCAATTTTCTACTGGCTCTTCTCTAAACTGTTTCTTTCTCCACTGAATTATCTTTTTAATCCCATGAACAAAACCACCTTTGAGTATGTGATTACCTGATCTACATCTCAATTCCACTTGTCCCTTTTCTGTTAAAAAATAAAAGTTCTACCAGTGGCTTAGAGATGTGTAATCACCTGAGTCAACCTAAAACTGATTGAGCTTAGTTCTTCAGCCCCACCCTCCAATAGCTCCCCGGCAAGGAAGAGGAGCATTTCCCACTGGTGACTAAGAACAGAGTGCAAACTCATCTCACACCATAACCCCTCATGTCACTTTTCAAATTTTCTTTGAACATAAAGCGTATAACATAATTTCAGTAGTTCTAGATTCAGGAGCTCTTTGGTTATGAGAGAATTTCTTATATGGCAGAGTAGCATCTTTATACACCCTTCCAGTACCCCCCTGTCATCTCTTGTGTCACACACAGTTTCTACACAACCTTGTAGATAGGTTGGAGAAAGGCTTTTGCTATTTCTAGAGTGCCCTTTAGTAAGGGATCCCTAATCTGCTTTGGTTTTATCCAAACAAATTGTACTTACATCATAGCAGAATTATTAACTAAGACATAAAAGTTCCCTAAAAGAAGAAATTACAGCTTATGCCACAAGAGATATATGATTTTATTATGTTCCTTAGTTTAATGACCTCTCACAGAGAACTTCAAGGGTCATTACTGGGGAAACTTTCAGGCAAATGTGATGTCACCAAAAATAATTTTAATGGAGCCTCATCTTCACATCCTATTGATTTATCTACTAAGTATGAAGGGAAATCAATAAGGAGATTAATTTTCACATATTTTAAACATCTACAGCAGCCAAAAAATATAGTCCAGAACAGCTATAAATCATTGGGAAGAAAAACCATAGCCATTGATAGGCATGAAAACATTTATTTCTTTATATTAAGGGTTTTTATGTTTTATCTGCCATGCTTTGTTTGATGTATTTGACTAAAGATGAATTTCATGGTGGCAGTTGGAATTTCATTATTTATGAAACAGAGGTTAAAATATTGAGACTTTCTAAATTACAAAGGTGAAATAACAGATAAACCAAAGTAGATTCATTGATGTTTGCATGCTGCAACAGTAGTCCTCAGCTGACTTATTCACTGCCTTTAAATTAGGAACCTCATTCCACAAACAACTAATGGACAGAAGATATGTCGGGAATATTAATTCAGAGAACACACTTGTCACAGTTTTAGCTAATAACACCAATTTAGGAGTGCACTTATTACCATAGTTTATTTATGGAGAATGATCCAAAGTGCTTCTGTTGTCAGACATATTTCTTACTCTCTTCTGCCTGGTTACTTTAGTGGCATTGTATTCACATTACAAAAGAGAACTTGTCCTTAATTATCCCATAAAGCCATTAAAATCCTAAACAAAGGCGTCAATTAAAAGTTTGACTTTTTTTTTTTTTTTTTTATGGAAAGTGCTTCATGTCTGCTGTTTCTTCTCTCCAGGGCTAATTTTGGTGTAACTGGTGGGAGTAAGTAACCCTCCTGAGAAGCAACAAGCCATTGGTTTCCCAGGTAAATTCCAATACCTTAGAGGAAGAAATATGCTGTTTCATATTGTATGAGAAATACAAGTTATGTGTTTACTTTCTGTGGGGTGCTTTACCTGATTATGTGTGAAGATCAATTTTTTTTAGTTTTTTTATTTACAAGAATTACAAGAAATAGATGTTTCATTGCAAAGTGTGTGACCTCCCATAACCAAATATTATACAGTCCTTAAGTTTAACAAGTAAGAGCAAATATGATAAAGCTTAATTCTGTGATGTCAATATGGAATATAATTACTTTTATAAATATTACTATTTGATGTGCTGTTGAGGCCCAGAATGTGCGAATAGGCATCAAAAGCATTTCTAGTATTGCATGGGAAGCACAATGGTTTTGATAAATTCTAGTGGGAAGAGGGAACTGTTTTCAGAGTCTTTGCTAACAGAAAGGTGTATTTGAGTATCAAGTCTGCATGAATCTCTAATTGGACTTTTTGCATTTCTGCAGCTTTTTCCATGCTCTATACCCAGAGAATGCAAGCTGTGAATTTCACCACCCACCTTTACAAGCAGGCTCAGCTCCAGTTAGTTTATTTCCCTGTAGCCATTTGCCAGATTAAAATCATTTTTGTCTCCTCACAAGCCCTGACCTCCCCACCAGCCTCCAGCTGTGTCTGCTTATGCTGAATCATGGCTTGGCACCACAGTGAGAGAGGCACAAGGTATAAAGTTGAGGCTTGCTCCTCTTCTGTCTGGATAAACTCTTTACTTCAATTATGCTCATCTGGCAGATGAAACACCTTGCTAACTCAAAAAAAAAAAAAAGAAAAAAGAAAAAAAAAAAAACGAAAAAAAAAAATACAAAACCAAAACAAACCAAAAATAGAATTTTTACATGAAGGACATAGTTTCCTCAAGGCTTTCAAAACTGAATTAGTATTCAATTTAAATGTTTCTTCAGCTTCCAATCTTTGAAAATCTAATCATGCTTTTTTTTTTTCTTTCATTGCATTACTACATCAAAGCAAATTTGTTGTGAATACTTATTCTCAGTTCACTGTCTTTGCTTGCAACACTTTTGTGAACAGCTTTAGTTTCTAATAACCTCAGCTACACTGTTTATTTATTTATTTATTTATGAAACTACTAACCAAGGGCAATTCTTCAGCAAATGTAAATTCTTCTAAGCAGATTGATTTCATCAGGCAATAGTAAAATGTTCTCTGGGTATGTTTTCAACTTAACTGTTACCTCTATCAGCTTCATACAATCTTAATTGTTTATTGACCTGTCATGAAAATTCATCAAGGTCAAGCTGTAGCCGAGATTTTGAAGAGCATTTGAAGATATTAATTATGTTTATAGATTTTATTAGTATTAGGTAAAGCTGTCTAATATTACATCTTACAGAGGATGTCAGCAGATACACAGCAAGTCAAGAACATTATAAAATTATTATTCTTAGTCTCCATAGAGAAATTTGTGAAGCCTTGCCTGTAACTGAACTGACCTCAAAATTCTTAGCTTGCGATTGTGGAGTAGCACTTGAACTGGGCAGCCTTGAATGGAAAAGATGCTAAATCTGACTTGAGTGAGGAACACCAAGGCAGGAGACTGAAGGCAGCCCAGCTCCAAAAGCCACCTCAGATCAGCCTGTCTAAGGTCTGGGCAAAATGAGACTTAAGCATTCACATGAGCTTTCCCTTTTTCTTTCAGCTTACTATGGACAAACTCCATTAGCTAATGATTACTGGTTTAGAGAATATTGGTTCTGCCCTGAAATAAATGCTTCTAGAGAAGTCAAAGGTGCTACTAACTCTGTAACAGTACCTGACAGAGCACTTGTTTATTTAAAACAGGCTTTTAATTCATGACACAGTGGGATTATATTCAGGAGACCACGCTTCCACAAGGTTAGCAATGACTGTCCCTTATTTTCATAAAGACAGTGATGTGATAATAGAAATTCTCGTCAAAGCAGGGTCAACAGACACCCTCTGATCCTAGAGGGGGAAAACCCCAAGAAACCACTCTCTTTGTGGGTTCCAAAAGAGATAACAAGAAATTTTGTGGATTTGGCAAAGCGAAATCTCAGTAAATCCTGCAGTTCGTTGGGTAGAGAAATAGAAACTTTTTTGTGTCTATTTTATTCCTTACAGACCAAGGCCCATTAAAGGTCTTGACAAGTCACAGTTCTAATTAACACTCTTGAGAAACAGCACCTGAGAAATGGTCCTTTCTATGTCAGGCTCAAGAGAAAGCACACAGCTGCCATCATCACCGGTCATCTCCTAGGATGACACTCAAATACTTGTGGTAACCATTTTTCCATCACTTCTGTATCTGAGATCCCAGAATACTTTCTTTATATATACAACAGAGTTCCTGGCCAAGGAGTAAAGGCTTTTACTTCCAGCAGCACTGATGCCCTGCTGCTGACAAGGCAGGCCAGAGAGATTGGACATTGCTGAAAAAAGTCTGTCCACAATTTTTAAAGTGAGAGAATTTGGCTGATATTAGGAGTGAGACCATTATTAAGTTCTTCACTAAGAAATAATTCTTATTCTGTTGGGCAAGAGGAAACTCATGATCTTAAAGCAAAGGAAAAAAGAGGAGATTTTCTAAGTTAGATGTTTGTTTCAAGGCATCTGAATAAACAAACTTATTTCCCTCACAGAGCTTTTTAAAATGTATTAGGGTACCCACTTGCATTATTTATTTCAGTCTGTGTGTCTGAGCTGATTGTGCCATGTAACTTCTCAAAGCAGGAATGAAAAGTCTGATTAAATGAGGTATGTGTGCCTAACTGCCTTTTTGAACTCAATACCAACTACTGTGCAATCATGTCTACCTCTTTCCACCTCATCATTTATGAGCTACAGTTTTCTTCAATTTACATTTCTATTTCAGTCAGTCTTACACAAACACATCCTATTTCTCATTTTATATTTGGACACATAAACTATTTTATTATTTTTCAATCTAGGGTTATATTCTGAAAAGGCTTTAGTTACAACTGATGAGTTTTTATGTAGTTTGCCATATATTCCTATGTGGCAGAGATCAATTAGGTCTAATAAGATAAAATTATAGTAATTTTTTCAAATAATTTATAGTCAAGAAAAATTAAAGCATAACTCTTTACCTAACAATCATATTTACCATTTCATTGTGGAAACAGGTGTTTTTCAAAGTCTGTCTTGCCTAGCATGTTCTTTAAAGTACAGAACTACAGGCCTCAGCTGAAATCTGTTTTACTGAAATCAGTATCTTGCCTTGTCTCTGGAGAAAAGAAGTTCCACCTGGAAAGAGCCCTGAATGATGGTTTTATCTCAAAGCTGACCCTACTTGGACAAGAAAGTTGCACAATATTTCCTCTTCTGAGTTCCTCTCCAAACTTAATTATGCAATGACCCTTTATGCAAAGTAATTCTGCCTTTTCTTGAACTGGTATTTTTACTAAAACGACCTAGCAATCTCCATTTCTTCAGTCACGAACTAAATTTTACTTCTCAACAAAAAGTTCTTGTACAATCATTTTACACCAAGTTTTTTTTACAAGGCACAGGCTTGAGAAATGCTATATTTAAAGAATGGATTCATAGACCCTGTATTTGAGGTCTTTAAAGGATCCTCATGAATTTACACTACTTATAGTTAAAGACAAAGGCAAATTTAAACCTGAGAAAAATTACAAAACGGTTAGTGATGTACTAGTGATAGCCTTGTCATAAAATCAGTATTTTGAATAGGAAACTGCTATGGCTATGCTATGTGTCTCAGAATTGTCTACAGATACATCAAATGGTTTCCAATAAATCTGAACACTGTGAGACAGAGAAATAGATTCTGAATCCAGATTCTTGTGAGGACCTTCTAGAATCAGGAGCTTGCCATATGCTATTAGTAATGAAAATGAGGTTGAAAAATTCTTGCATAAGGTAATTGCTAAGGCTTTATATGATGGACCACCTTTAAGATAATCAGCTTTCAGATGTGAGATGTGATCAAACCTCCATTTAAATCAGTTGAACCCTGTTGATTTACTCTGGTTAAGCATTTGGCAGCAGATTTTTTCTGGTTTTATCTTTTTATGAATAGATGCAGGGGAAAATAATTGTGTACTTTGTGTAATCTGCTGCTACAGAATGGTTTAGAAGTTATTTGCAGCAAGTGACCAAAAGAAAGTGACTTATGCCACGGTGTGCTCCATGTGCAAGATATGTGTCAGTGAGCTCTGGAGAAATGACTTTATGTGGTCAGGAGTTTGGTGTGGTACTGAGACAAAATTAAATAAGCAAATGTGGAGAGTGGTACACAGATCAGAGAAATACTGAGCAGTCTGTTTCCTTTCCTCTCCTGCCCTTGGTAAAATCCGTGTTAACAAACATGCCTGGCTAGAAAGGCAGACAAGGGTGTTATGTTTTGAAGGGCATTTAGTTCTAGATAAGAAAACATGCCAAAGTATAAAGAGGGCCACACTACATAATGGTGTGGTTTGATTCAGCTGATACGAAAAGTAAGGCCTCTCCACGCTTGTCTGAGTAAATATTAAAAAATGAAAAACTGAAGTGTCAAAATGCTCTTGATGCATTTTCCACCACTGAGGTTCAAAGATTGGACAGTTCCCCGGGCCAAAGTGCAGGACCTGTGAACCTGCAGATGTCTGTCCCTTCATGGGACAGAGGAAGAGCCAGTATGTGACCTAAAGAGGACAGATTTCCAGAGGTTATGTGAGGGGCCAATGATGATCCTGAGATACTTAGGGGGAAAAGTTGCCAACATATGCTGCAACGGTCTCATACAACAGAATATTTAGAATAATTTATGATTAATATATTTTGAGAAAAAGACAGCAACATCATTACATTTGCTTATCAGCTGGGACCCTGCCCAATATGCTCATGCTAGCCATAAAAATGCTTAGGCTGTGTTCTTCCCTAGCTGGAGCAGATGTGGGGCGTATTACTGACATTCCTTCTATGCTATTATCACAAACAGATTGCTATCAGGAAGTCAGTCTCTTCCTGGCTTTAAAATGTGTCTCCAGGCTGTGATGACGCTGACATCAGGGGTATTTTAATCAGCTTGTTGATTCCAGAATGAATAAGAAATTTAATATGTGGGAATGCTCACTGATAAAAGTGACTTATTTACCATGCCCGCTCTGTGTGCTGTGGTCCAGAATGAGCAGATAAAAAGCAAGCGATAATAGTAAAAAATATAAAGGTGTATTTCTTCAAGTGTGATGTCCATCACCAGAAAAATATTTGCCTCAGTGCAAGACAGAAAACTAGGAGAAAGAGATGGAAAATGTGTGTGTCTTGTTAAACAGAGGATGGAGCAAGAAGAAATTATTATGAGGAAGCACAAATGCCTGTGAAGATAATGAGAAAGCCAGAATGTGTTAGGGCATACCTGCTACTCACTGTGCTTGCTGCAAGGACAACAATTTATTAGGTCTTTTCAGCATAAGCATATTGAACTATGACAGCTATGCATTTCTATATGCTCTTAAAGACATATAAATACCTCAAAATTCTTCTTTAAACTAAAGACATACATACACCCAGGACCAGTGGATGTCTAGGAATCAGTAGATGTCTAGGATAACAGAGATGGGTCCCATCTCACCATGGCCTGGAGCAGCCAAGCAGTGGGGGGCTGCCAGCATCAGGGAAGTGACTTATTCCAGCAATAGGGAATTCCACCAGCAGTTTCACCATCCCTCCACAAACAAGCAGGAAAACCAACATATATGCCCGGAGTTTTCCTTTGGACTGTGCTCCTGTTTCACTCCTTCCTGTATCAGTGAGAAGTAGAGCACTGTTAACTTTTTGTTGGGAACAGACTGGTGCTACATGGTGAAGTTTATCTACTTTATATTTTGGAATATGTTACCAAAACCTTTGCTGTTATCACATACAAGCTGAATTTACAACTCTAAAGATAGTACCAAATTTTACAATGCACATAAAAATATTGCAGAAAAAGGAGTGAAATACCTCAGATCTTTGCAAATGGTTAACAGATAACAGCTTGAGAGAGAAAAAAAAAATATATCAGTATATATTGCCCTATTCAAAGAACATATTTATTTTATACAGTTCGCCATGCAGTATTTTCTTTCCTTGTTTTCAGAGAAAACACAGAGAGCTGGTGGAGTCAGAGATGTAAGAATATTTTCCATTTAAATGGCTGAAGCAGTTGTCTTTCATGAGGACAAAGACCAGCTGTAGAAGCATCAAACTTTATCTATGCTTTGTCAGAGAGTAGCAAAAGGTGTATATTCTTGGAAGCACTGCAGTCTATAGAGGTATAATATTAGAAATATATCAGAAATATATTTTAGATTAGGCAATATGTTTTTACCATGTTCTCCCCATTGGAACTGAAAACTTAATGTTGTGGGAGTGTATTGTTTATAAATGAGTGGTAATTTTTATTGCTATTTTTATGATTATGACATTTTAATATTTATAGATTTAGTGTGTAAGTATACAAATATATAATTCATATATTAAAAAGACAAGTTAGGCAAGTTAAAGTTATATTGTTGCGAAATGAGGAATGAACATCATTATGAGCAAAGAGACTGTATCTGTCTGCTTTTAGATGGAATCAAAAAATAGGTTCATCATTTTTCCCTGTGGCAATTTAATTCAGATTTTGCACTGTTCAGGGAGAAGCATATTAACAGCAAATTACAGAAATCAAGTGGTTGTAATGCAGAGCATTGTTAATTCAATTGTTAAAATGTATCAGTAATTCTCAGTCAAGGATAAATGATGTTGCCTTTTCTATGCCTAAGGACAAATCCTTAGTGCATTCAGGAAGCTGATGGAAGTTTAAGATACTCTGCCTTCTTACAAATCACATCCTCATATGAATAGCTCTGGCCCACTGCTGGTTTTCCATGTTTTTTTTCCATTTTTGTTCATTTGTCGGGATGCTTGGTATATTGTTTTCACCAATTTCCTTGTACATTTAGAAAATTGGTCCTAACACTTTAGCAACTGCAGGACTGACCAAGCTACAGGCAGCTTCTGGGGTCTGCCCAGATCAAAAGTGTGTGGGGGAGGAGAGTATTTAAAAGTCCTAAGATAATTGAACTATAAAACTTTGCAGTCCCTGTAAACTCAAAGAAAAGTCCTAAAATCAGATTTTTTGATGCAAAGTAATATCAGATCAGAGGGTTTTGTTTAACCCACAGGAGGCTTTTCTTCAATACTGGGGATCAGTGTGTTGTGCTGAGCAAATTTTGAAGCTCATAAAAACAGCTAAAGTCTTTCTTTAGTTGCTCTGCAAGTGAGAGTTCTGATGAAAGGAATGGGAAAACAGTGGCAAAAGGAAACAAGCAAACTGATTTTACCTCCTGGATATCTCTGCAAAGATCCAACCCTCAGGAACCACAAATATTTACTTCTTGGAATATTACTACTTTTACTATTATAAGGATTTATATGCATGTATATTTTTAATCCCTATGAGTTAATAAAAGCTCTCACTTGTTCCAAATCTTGATAGCCAGTAGGACTCTTTCACTTCAGTGCCCTCTATGGCAGTTTGCTGGAAGCCCTGGCGGGAGGACACACGTAGAGGAACAGGAGAATTGTTGAACTGGGTATGTTTTTTGTACAGAAGCACTGTACAACAAATTTTCTTGCCTAGCTCAACAACTTGCCATCTTGACACATGTTAGTAGTGAAATGCAATCAAAGCTAATGGCAAATCTTGTATTCTTCTCATCAGTCTACTTTTCGGTATATATCATCCTTTCTTTTCATTCCTTTCTCTTGGAAAAGCTTCAGTATTGCTCCATTGACTTCACAGGTACAAAAAATGTAGGAACAAAATAGCATAGAAAAGGTTCCTATTACCATGTTCAAATAATATACTTGTTGATTACTAGAAGTGGTTAAATATTTTTTCTTAATATTAAAGCTTTAACAGAAAAGATGCTGAAGCATTATCGTATTAATAGAAATGGAGACAAAAATCTTAGTACAGATAGAGCTGATTTCCCCATCTGTTCTGTTATGGAAAAGAAACTCATTCAGAGTTTTTTCCAGATTTGCTGTTTTTCAGGTAAGGTCACAAAAATGGCACTAGGGCTAATCTCATGAGTTGCTCTATTTATACCTCCCTAGCAGTGACAGATCAAAGTTGTTTACTTTAAAAGTCAAACATATAGGGTAAGGTTGATGTCTTTGTTTTGATTTCCACCTCCACAGTTTAAAGCTGGGTTTGAAAATCTGTTTTTAGCTGGCAGTCTCTGAATATACCTCTCACATTTCAAGTACCATACAGGTTATCTCCATGTTTACTCATTATGCTTTACTATGTGGTATTCACATTTCTCTACTAAATTTCTCTTCACTAGTTCTGTCATAGTATTCTGCAGAAGTTCCTATTTAAATCTCATGTCATTATTCACAGAAAAAGGTACTGCTCAGCATAAGTAAGGTTTAGCAAACTTTGACAATAGTAATTAGATTAGTCCATTAACTGCTGCAATTTAAAGAGGGCTGCCTGCATTTCATGGAAACTGCTGTGCTGTTTCAGTTATCCTAGTTCCAGTTGGCTTCAGTAATGCCAAGACAGTCTTCCTTTAATAGTCTGGCTGTCAGGGAAAAAAAAAAATAAAAAGATCACATGGAAAAAATCTATGCAGAAAAGTTGCAATGCGATTTGCCAACTCTTCAATTACCATGTATTTCCCCATACCATCTATATATATTTTGCACTATATCTCCTATCCCTTCCTTGCCATTTTCATAAGTAATTTTGAAAACTGGCAAGGAAAAATTAAGTAGTCCTTTGCTAGTAGTTTCTTCATGACTCACCCTACACATCATCCATCACAGAAGCCTACTGCAGGCTAATACTGCCTACCTCATTCATCACTCAACTTTTAAATTCATGCACAGTGTAAAACCTTTCATTTGGTCCTCTAGACACAAGCATTAGAAACAAACACTTAGCATTTTCAGCACTACTTATTTGTTGTATGGTCTACCAACCATCACACAATTATTTTATACCTCGCTGTTTGGATCAAGCATGAAGCAAACATTAAGTCTACAAAACACCAGTTCAGACATATTCCTCAGATTATTCTGGACTTAATTTTTTTTTTTTTTTCCTTAAAAGGCTGTTCTGTCATCCCAGCTACACGTAACAGTTTCCAGAGCAGAGACTCCTTCCACTGTTCAAAGTGGTGCAATCCAGCAGTCACTTACAGGGATGAAGTCTCAAGGTGAGGGGTTTTAAGAGGTTTTAATTTAGTTTCTTAGCACCACAAAGCAGCTACTTTTAAAACAACTCAAACTGTTAAATGGCTTACTTGTCCTTCATTTCACAGAAGATGCCTCGTCTTACTAAAAATTCCTCACATTAAATTTCATTATTCATATCTGTGCAAAATTACAACCTTTTAAAAGAAGTAGAACTGCAGCTGCGTAATTTAAATTCACTTATTAAAAAGCGAACCATTTCAACCTCCTTTTTTTCTCAGTATACTCTGTAAAATGCCCTTTGTCTTAAAAAAAAAACCTGAGAAATTTTCAAGGCAGATCAGATTTTTTTTTAAGGAAAGTTATTAGGAGCTTAACACAAGGCTTATAATATAGTTAGGCTAAACTGGAAAGGAGGATTTAGGCTTGTAGTTAATTACAAAGACTAAAACATATCTCTATAGAAGAAAAAAAAAAAAAAGGGGGAGGTGCGGGGGGGGAAATCAGGGCAGAAGACAGTGAAAACAAAAGCTCTGATGAGCTGAAAATAACAGTTTTGCCACCAAGCCAGGAAGGTAAGAAGGTTAAATATCTCAATAGGAAAAAGCTGTCTAAACTACCAGACAATTTTAGCTGAGAATCCTTAAGTAATATTTATAAAGGGCAATGTCAAGCAAAAATAACTTCTTCACAGAGGACAAAGCACTTTAGAGAAAACAATGGAGGAAATAAAGAAAGAGGGCACCAATACCCTCTTCAGCTGCATCTAGGAAGTAGGAGGATGCTGGAACCCTGGGTTCGGTTCTTGCTTACTCTGTTGGGAGGTGGAGGGCACTCACTGTGATGCACAGGCAGGAAGGTAAAACTCACTTTCTTCCCTCACCCCAGAATATTAAAGTATTGTTATATTCTCTGATCCCTTTCAGTTTAGGTATGCAAGCCTGATGGCAAGGTAGTAAGGAGGTAGTAAGGAATATTATTGAGAAAATAGAGAGAGTTGGAGAGAAAATTGGAGATCTCTCTGCGTGTGACAGAAAGAGATGTGCCGGGGCCATCGGGGTAAACATGAATTATTGGCATTTTTCAAATTCTGAACTCAGTCATCAGTTTTTTTAATACAAGAAGAGAAGAAAGGGAAAAAAGAAATCCTGGGGGAGTAACACGTTGGAAGAAATATTTCTGTAAGAAAGGCTGTTTACATATAATGGACTATCTCAATAATATAATTACCCATATTACAGCAAAAGAGAATGTTCTTATTTTAAATAAAATAGACAATACCTCTAAGTCTTTAATTAGTGGGCTGTTGCCAGATGGTGACCTTCCCAGGTGATTTATTTAAGAATTGGACTGCCTGACAGGGAATTATTTAAAACAATAGCTTTTGTTCTATTCTGAGGGGTCTGAAGTTCATTGAAAACATTATTAAAGCTTCACGAGCACAGCAGAATCCCTGTGTTTGTCAGAAATTATGCTATGAATGATAGAGAGCCTTGGTGTCTAGAACTATCTGACATGTAGTAGGTTTAAATTCACAAGCATTCAGCCCTCTGGTACTGATGGAAGAGACTCAACACATGTGCCAAGTTCTTTCTCAGGTCACACACCTGGCAAATGTCTACGCGTATTTTAGGCCTTCAGCTGAGTGTTTTGGAGCATCATCCTCAGTTGCTTTCAACACCAAGAGTTCCCTTTGCACACAGCAGAAGTGGCCTTCATCCATCTTAGCTGGAAAAGCTGTGAGGCTGAAACTGCATGAAAAATATCTGAAGAGGTTTTTAGGTGTTTTATAGAGAACTTGATCAGCACATGGTTGGCTGAGCTGAATGGCACCTTGCAAGACTGGTCTCTCAGTAAAGGGAAAGAGCAAATATACAGAAAACAGCTGCAGGAAGAAGAAAGCAGTATTTCTGTTTCTGCCCTGTAACAATACAAACTCTTCAGTAGCTTTAGTAGCAGGCAGATGACTTTTAGGGTTTATAAGGATGCGGTGGAGCACACACAGGGCTGTAACTACAAATGCCACCTTCATAATTATATCCTGCTCCTTCTGTTTAGCATTTGTGATTTCACTTGTGAGCATGATCATGATGCTGCAGTAATTACCTTCACTGCTATATATAGGTCCTAAAATCTAGAGGATTTTCTTCTTATTTTTATTTATAAATATCACAATCAGATTCATCCAAGCATTGCAGATTTGCAGTAATGTCCTCAGCTTGCACGTTCAACATTTAATGGAGTAAGGTCATTTTAGTCATGCTTGCTACCTGTGCTTTGGCCTATACCAGCTCCCTGCAATCTGGTCCTGAGAGCTTTGCTCTTCCTCTGCCTTCTGGAAATAAGTCCTGCAGCACCAGAGCATGTAACTGGCCTACAGAAAAGGAGAATGGGTAAAACCAGTCTGAGGAACAGGGACCCTTGCTTCAAAGGCAGCATTATCTAAATGCCAGTAGCTGCATAATCTAAGCAAACGTCAAATAATTTTTCCAAAGGCAGACCATGAAATATGGACCCTTACAGATTAAAAATCACTTCTCACTTCTCAAAATAAGACATTTTTATTTAGCTTTTCTTAATAACTTTCTTGCCTGCAGCTTCAGCTCTCAGGGAAGAATGGTGAACATGCAGGCAGAGGATCATGCTTAAAATGTCATGCTGAAATATCACCATGACATACACAATGTAGATGCATCAGAACAGAATCAACAATAAAATGCCAAAAGAAAGGTTTCACTGATTTCCAGTGCAAATATTTGAATAATTATTTCCATATGGCTGCAGTGAAGTCAGTCAGCACAGCCTCAGTAAAATCCTTCTTGAAGTGACATATTGAACAAAAACACTTGCAGGGTCCTTAATGTGCATATTTTATGATAGAGAACATTATGAAAGCCTGAATAAATTACCATGAAGGATTTTAGTAATTCATTTGAAAATAATAGCAAATATTTCTGAATACATTTTCGTTATGTTTGATGAGCAAAGCCTACAGAAAATATTCACAAAAATCTGCCAGCACTCTGCAGTGTTCTTGTAATTACTGAAATATTATAGTTGAAATTAACTTCCAGAGATGCTTCTATATCTTCCATCACCTTCTCCTCTTCCCATTTATCATCTCCTTGTCCCAGCCTTATGCTATGTTCATTTACCTGAGAATACAATGGGAATGTGCATTCAAATCAGCAAAGAAAACTATAGCTCTCTCCAGCCGTCATGGAGGAGGATTATTAGAGTATTTATAGCCAACAAGAGTGATGGCTTTTTCTATGCACTTATTGGAATTCACTGAAAGCATGTAGTAGTTACACGTAGTGGTATTTGGAGGCCAGAAAATTCAACAGCTTTGGCTAATAACTTAAGAGCTATTCATCAGGATGCAAGCAGCCATGTTCAATTTGGTGAAGGAAAAGATACAAAACAAAAAAATCATTATGGTTTCTTGTTATCAGACACAGATTGTTTTGCTGGTATCTGGTGAAAGGCTGTTTAGAAGGGGGCTACACGTTGCTTCTTTGTGGCATTTACTAAGCAGTTTGTCAGCTGGCACTGTGCTCCAGTAGTATCCCAGATTGATCTATTTTGGATTTCCAACTGCAACTCACAAATGTAATTAAGTAGAGGAAAACATTCTAAAGCGAAGCAGCCACAGGCCCTAATGAAATATGGCACATTAATTTCTGAGCTATGATGTTGTATAATCCCAGTGGCTTTATGTTTCTAACTGAAGGATCCTGAGGAGGACAAGGGACTTCTGTGAAAAGTTTTTGCTCCACACGATACTTGTGGCTAGGTTTCTATTCATGTAATTTAAAAAAAAGCACTCATGAATTATTGTGTACATTTGCCAAAGAAATTGTCACAAATATTCACCTTGCATCTTTAGGAAACAGACTAATAAATAGACAGACAGACAGACATACAGACAGCTAGCTATGCAGAGCCCAAGTTTAAACATTTGATGTGACAAAAAGGCTTGGAAGAAAATAGGAGTAATTAATGCCTTGTCTTTTTCTTAAATAGAGCAGAGATGGTGGGGAATACGCTTAATTTCATTTTCTTGAGAATGGAACTCAAATTCCTCTGATTGATTTACCAAATCACATAATTTTAAACTGGATGCATCTGCAGCCTCATTTGCCATGCTGCCATCAAGCTGTCAGCTGCCTCATTTAACTCCAGGTTCATTCTGATGAATGGAACGCAATCAGTAAAAAGAAATTATTCATTCCCCTTTGGGATAGTACATACAGTGAACATGGATGATATTACTACGAAGAAGCTTAACTTTTATCTCTCTGTCCCTAAGACCCCCAGCAGCCTTGAAGCATTTTTCTGGGTAGGGGCTCAGCTTTTACCACTTTGCAGATCAAAGAAAGAATGCACCAGAAAGAGCAGACAGGGCTTTCATCTTTACAATATGAGCCATTCAATTCTCTCAGACCTTCTTACATCCAGGCAGTACAATTTCTTCCATCGTAAGGCCAAGCAGAGCATGTTTCTGAAGCAGAGAAAGAAAATCAAAGTGATGTCACTCTTTGAAGCAGAAGCTCAAGTTGAGAGGACCAGTGCAGCAGCAGGATGTGCTCACAGTGGCAGGACCTGAGAGAAAACAAAACACAGAACCCAGTTCCCATGGTCTGTGAGTGTAGAGGGGCACATGCATGACACTCCTCTGGGCCACTCCTGGATGGGGGATAAATTCACATTAGCACAGTCAGGGCTAACAATTTCTGAAAAGCAGATAATTTGGGGCTGCTCAGTTTGCAGCACAGATAGGGAGAATTTGCAGTAGAAAAATAGCCTAGCCACACATTTGTAGCAGGCCCAGATCCCCCTGGTAACTTGCCATAACTTTACTGGTGTTACATGTATGCTAAATTTACCCTACAGCATCCTAAAGGTACCATAGGTCCCAGTAGCAGGGTAACTTTTGGGTCTTCTTATTGTGACTTACATTAGAAGTAAAAGGAGACTTTAAACAATCAACCCATTAATAACGGGCAGTTTTAAGCAGAGTAGTGAGGAGTTGGCATTCTTTCCTTAATACATATCAGCTAACATTGACAGTTTTCCAATAGAGGAAAACTCAGGGAATGATAGTATCTATCAAGTTAATTTTGAGAATGGATGGATGGAGACTCACATTGAAAATAAAAATTAAAAAACACTAATTCACATACATCTAGAAATATGCATCCCTATACCTTCCCTTTTGGAAAGTGTTGATTTATAATGAATGTGTTAAAGGTAAATATATATATATATATATATATTGATAGATATAAGATATGAGATCATAGGCTGCTTCTCAGCTGTTATCAAAAGAAGTCCAGCTGAAGCTCTACCAAAAATAGATTAATCATTCATGTTCTGCTACAGATCAATATGTTGCGAAACACTTCCATATTTCCATAGAAAAAATGTTCAGATATCTCTCAGCCTCCCTGATGTCTGCAAAATCTCCAAAGACAGTAGTAAGGATTAGTCTTTGTCTATTTTGATTTAAACACGTGATGTACAATATAATCATATTATTCACTGACAGCACTGCATGAAATTTTTGCTTATTAATAAGGAATGGAAAAATGATGTCAGTCATAAAGCTTCAGCAGCCCAAGACCAGAGTGCAGAAGCATGTGCTATTCCTTGGGATGCAGGCTACATCTTGATCTACATGAAACTCATATGAGGAATCTGAAAATTGTAGTATTACTGCTTTTCTTCCACAGATAATAGCACAGGAAAAAAACATATAAGATCTCCCTGGTTTTGCTATTGATTGTCTACTGGTCCTATTAATGTAATTTGTAATCAGCTATTCAGTGTGCTTGACAACTGAATCCATAGTACTGCTTATTTTCAGACTAGTTAGAAGGCCTCTTCACAGAAAGAAATATTTTCTTTACCATTTAGCACATGGAAGAGATGAAGCACAAAGAAAAACAGATCCAGAGTGGAACCATTCCAAGTGAAAAGCAAAATATGAAAAGCAGATATTGTCCGCTGTTAAAAAAAAAAAAAAGTAAGCCTGTCAAAAATTTTGTCATGTGTTTTGCTGGGTTCAGGACATTGTTCAGATCAAAACAAGACTGGATGCATTAGCCCAGCTCAGGTACAAGGTAACAAAGGGAAAGTTTCTCTTCCTTTTACCAGTTTTAACAACTAGTTGTAAAAACCACAAAATCCACTTACCTTCCTACAGAAGGAACATTTTTTTCTTTCATGAGACTGAAACTGCTGCCATTTGTACTGCCTGACTCTCAATAGAGATGAATATTCGTTGTCTAGACTCACAGTTTTTTGTCTCAGCTTTGGCCTCGTCAAATACACTTTCTTCTTTTCCATCAGCATCCTGGCCAGCTACTGTGTTGTTTTGTGCCACAGCATTTTTTCATGTATGTTCTACTTTTGGTCTTGGTATGTCAACTCTCACCAGGAATAAATCTCCTGGTTCCCAAGTCCTCATTACTTCAAATGCAAGTCTCACTTTCAAAGACATAAGAGGTTACGTTGCTTTTACTCATCATACCTGACAGGGGGAGGACACTTTGCCTGGTACTAACCTGAGATGAGGGGTCACTGCTATTGCCATGGAGCATCTTCTTGACATCTTCAGCATGGAAAATATGTCCCTCAGGTTCCCCTTTGAAAGTCTCCTATCACTGAGAAGCCAAGGAAAATACCTATGAGCTGCTGGGTGATAGAGCTGGCAAGCTGATCAATAGTACAGGACTTTTTTTTTTGTTGTGCTCCAACTTTATAATCTGCTCTACTATTAGCCCATGGACCTGTGCCATGAATAAGGACTCCAAATGCTCCAGTGATAAAAATACCAAGAATTATTTGTAGTAAACTACTCAGACAAAAAGAAATGTGCTGAAGTGGGCATATGTAAGGAACACAAGGAGCCATAAGATTTTGAGATCTCTCCACATCATTCTGAAATGTCTTTGTTCAATGATTTACCCCATGTGGTTTATCACCTATTAATAGTACACCTTATCCAGTATGGAAGCGTGTCACCACAAATTGAAATTAAACCATTGAGAAATACTTTTTCATTAAAAACTATTAATGTAAACACCTCAAGATGGGCAAATTCTGATAAAACAATCCTTTTATTTCTTCAGCTTGTTGCAACTGCACTGCTAGAAAAGTTCTCTGTTGGTGGTATGCATTGATTTCAAAGATCCATTTGCAAGAAGATGAAGCAAAAAATATGCTAAAAAAGCTATATTTGCTAGAGACAATAGATGATGTTCTTTGACTAAAATTAGTTTTTTGCTTCTCTGTCACTCCCTTTTATGTATGCCCCAGGACACCTATTGTCAAGCTAATATGGCCATTCAACATTTCATTGCTCAATTGTAATTTTTTATGAAATTATTTATTTCTATTACTGATGAATAGAGTAGAATCTAGAGCTTGTATTCCCCTCGCCATCCCCAAACATATTTAACCCCAAAGGTAAAATAACTTGAAATGAGTATAAACATTGAATTGAATTAAATCAATATGTTTTTATTCTGCTTCAGCTCTTTTCCCACAGTTCTACAATTAAAATTCTATGTGAAATATAATATTGAAGAAATAAATCTTACAGTGCTTAATCAGGCAAGATTCAAGGAAATAAATCACAAAGGAAACAGTGAAATATCTTTCAATTAATTCACAGAAGAAATGGTGGCTCTTCAGCTGAATGTATAGTCCTTTAAAATTCTTTTTCTTATTTTAACACATAAAAATTATGGCCAGATTCATGTCATATTAACCAAATCTGTAATGAAGTAGTCAAGCTGGCATATTTATTATACCTTAAAAACACAGACTTGTGCCTATGTTTAAATTCCTTCATCAGCCAAGCCACAGAACTTATGGTCTTCATCTCTTATTGATGCCCTTCTACTGACATGATGCAGTATAAAAGCACTCTCCTAAGGTCTAATCTAGGTAGAATTTATAACTGCTGAGAACCATGGGTGACATCTGCTCTGGTGTTACTGCCTGGGCTGGGTCTGTCACTGTGGCCATCAGCTGGAGGGGGAAGCTGAAGAACTGGAGGCAAAAGATGTATCTGACTCTTTGAGGCTGAGAGAGCAGCATTGATAGCAGGGACCCCCCCAAAAAAAAACCAAAACAAAAACAAAATAAAAACCAAACCAAAACGAAAAATAACAACCAAACCTGGTGACTCCCCTAAACCTCGGTCCAGAAAAGCACTTAAGGTTCATTAACCTATGGAAACCTGAGTAATATTGGTGGATTTTCCTGCAGGTTTGTACAGAACTTCTGAAGGTTTGTGCTGACATCCTCACTACTTTGAGACATCAATCACACAGGTGGCAAAGCAGATGAAGAGTAAACATGGAGAGAGGAATGCTGGAGCAGCACGACAGGGGCAGACCAAGGAATAATGCTGTTTCTGCCCTTCTGGAGGACTGGAGGACTGAGGGGACCATGGGTCTGTTGTTACATTTCTGTACCAGAGACATGAAAATGGGAGCTGGGCTGTAGGAATCAAAACCAGCAAATCAAGTACCTGCACTTAAGAGGAGGGATTGAGGGAGGGAAAATGCTGAGGAAATCACTTCTGACCTAGGTCATTAGTCTGACTTTGATCCTTTACTCTGAAAGAATAATTAAGAACATGGAGGTAAATGGCAAATAGAAGAAAAAGCAACAGTTACATATGTAGACATATGTACTGGCTTTACGTTGTGCAGAAGTAGACATGATCAGCAACTGGAATGCTCATAGGCTTCATATTTTTGTTTCTACAATCCCATGCTAAGAGAGGCTAAAGGACATCTGATTATACACAGCATGACAGTCCCAAGCAATTACAACTTAGAGGTGGCTGTTTAGGCAATGATTAGAGATGTAGTGCCCTGGAAACGTTATGGTTGGATTTCCATGAGCTTTGTTCAAATAAAAGGAATGAATAAATCTCACCAATCAGACACTAACAGCTTCAAGTAAACCAGGCTTTACTAAATGTTCAAGATGTAACAGGGACAGTCATTTTGGTCCTTCTTAAGGATGGCTCAAGGCCAAACCTCAGTACCTGGGAAGGCTAAACTGGAAAGGCTTTTCTAGTGCAGGTGCTTAACTTCCATTATGAGATGATAAAAGCAGAATTGCTCTAATTTCTTGCCTGTTGGTGTACTATGAATTCAAAGAGAGTACTTAATCGCTTCTCCATTTTCCCTTTTTATTTAAGAACTGGTGATAATTTGACAGCCATTAAGAGAATTAGGAAGGTGTTATTTACTGTTTAGCTGACCCACTGTAGAGTACTGTAAAATAAACTGTACTGTTATGTCAGACAAAAAGTATTCAGATATTCTTTGGTTTTTTATTCTTTTTTTCCCCAGAGTATCAAAATACTCTGACAGAGTTGCTCCTTAAACAGAGTGTGGTTTTGGTTGCCCAGGGAATGGGCAACAAAGAGACCTAATTTTTTTTTTTTCAATAAAACAGCTCGTCTTCACATCATTAACACCTGTTACTGCAAAATACCATGTAAAGAATTTTGTGGGTTGAAATGTATCTGCCCAGCAAGAAACACTTCCATGCTACAACATTCATTATTAAAAAGATTGTTAGTAAAAGCAATCAGAAACTAAGTAAGAAAATACCATTCTATCAACAAAAAAAGACCCCAAATCAAATACATTCTTCCTATTCATATTGCATGTAATTCCATAGCCATTTTGAATGGATACAAGATAGAACTGATAGTGTTAAGGAAGAAAATGAATGACATCTTTGAATTATTATGGTTTATCACAGACAGAAAAGTACAGATGAAATCTAGAGCCTGGCAGATGTAACAGTACACTTGATGTCTTTTCCCTTTAAATCTGATGTTTTGGTACATGATATTATATGTTAAAGTTTAGAGAAACAGATGGAATGAAAAATAAAGAAAATGTATCCTAAACCCTTATATAACAGGGCATAAAGAATGTGTATGATTTCAGTATTAAGTTCCCTTTTCAATGAAAGATGATGTCTGGGAAGACAGATGTCTGGGAAATTAAAAAGTCCTATATCTGAGAGTTTTGTAATGTCTTCTGACATTTAGACTGATAAAGTGCTTAAGACAGTACTTTAGAAGAAGTTAAGCAACAGCTGAATTCAAATAGGACTCAAACCTCAGGCTTGGTTTTATTCATATATTTTCTGGGCTATAGAAGCAGTATTTTCATCAAAGGACAATTCTTGTAGAAGTAGTCTTTTTAGCCTTGAGCTCCCCTTTTTTCTCCCATACCTCCTGTTCCCTGCCCATATTCAGCACCTTTTTGGACTAATTCTGACTGCAGAATGAATAAAGACCTCATTGGAACACTTCTTGGAGGATTTGTTGGTAAGTACATCTTTGGTTGCAGCTGGTTCCCTGTCAGCAGTGACTTACAGCAGATATTTTGTTTCACCTTAGCAATTCCAAATCTTTAATGCTTTACTGTTTTTTAATTCCTCCATTTTAAAGTTTCACAGTTATCTTGGATCAAAAACAGGGGTAGCTTTCTCCAAAAGTGATCTTTTGTTCATAAGCACACTACTTCTCTTGCTGGCAATATGGTGCAATTACCATAGAACTGAGTCTACTTGGTACTTCAGTTAATAAAACAAATAAGTATGTACTTATGCTTAATTGACTTGAGTGAAAACAAAGTGACTTTTCTATTTCATTAAACGGTGAAGCTTAAACTTGTCAATGATGATTTGACAAACAGCTTAGATTACACTCCTGGAACATCACAGCAATGCCATCTATGGAAGAAATATTTGAGATAAAGATTACATGTGTGTGTTTTTTGCCACAAGTGATCAGGATTAAAAACAACATGGGAAATTCACTAATCCTCACATACAGGCTGTCGCTTTTTTTCAGCAAAATTTGAAGGAAATAGGAGTTTCCTATTGTTTGTTGGGGTTTTTTTTCTGTGCAATGAAAACTCATCCCCATCTGCTTTGCACTCAGGAATAGAGGTAGCTAACAGTAGCATTTCAAAATGTGAACTATGCAAAGGACAACGTGTTAATGGAGAAAATTAGTGTCTGGTTTGGGAAATCATTACTACTAATGCATATGGAAATATATTGCTACAGATTTTCAAAAAAAAAGACCTTTCACATCACCTGAGATGAAAGAGTAAAACTTCACATTAGAGAGCCTACCTCAATTAGCTGCCAGTAATAGAAAAGTGACTGAACTTCAGGATTCATTGAAAACATGGACATAACCATTGGTGAGTAATTTGTTTAAGCTGGATGTTTATTTTAAATAGCTTGTGATAGTGATAATTATAATTCACACTTGTATGTCATTTTTCAGCTGAGGATTTCAGTCCTTTACAAACATTATAATAAATATGTTTAAACAGCACCTACGCTTCCTAAAACCCTGTATAGCAGATAGGATGTAGGAAACAGCTGGACAGCAGTGAGAAGGGAATTGTGAATGACTTAGTGAAGTTCACAAGTAGATCAGTGAATTCTCACTTCTTTTTTTTCTTTCTTCACCAAAAGCATGCCCAGGCTCTGTATAACAATTCACAGAGTGTCCTAGATTAATGTTTTAAAAATATCCTTAAGTAAGAATAGCTTATAGTGGTGATTTTGAACTTCTTTTCCCAGCAGATATTTAGCAATGGAAGGAAAAATCAGAAAGGCACAAGTGGAAGTTGAATACTCGTCAATTTGTTGAAATGCAACCACCAAATTGCCTTTGAACCTTAGAAACTAACTAAAATCAAAATAATCCAGTAGACATCTGATTCAGCAAAGTCAGTAAGGAACATTTCACTTGAAAAAGACTGGGGACATTTGATCAGCTGTAATTCCTATTCCTAGATGGAATTTTTATGAAGACTGAAACATTAATAAGAACTCTTTCTTAAAGCACTCTCAATAGCGTCTGACAAAAATAGAAGCTGACTAATCTAATGGGACAGACACATTAATGAAGGATCATTAATTGCTTTCATTTCATATTAATTAAGATACATAGTCAAATGACCTTTGATTACTAAGTGTTTGTGGAAAAGCTGAAAACTTCTTAACTTTGTTTCCTTCTTCCCACACAAATTAATGTATTTCTGAATCCATCTACAGCTTGTAAAACTGGTATTTTAGGAAGACACCTTCCTGTTTGCTCTCTTCATCTAAGGACCAACATTCTTGAAGGTCATACTCTTTATTCTTCTATGTCATCTCAGATCTCCCTGAAAATGTGATTTTTTTTTTCCCCTTGAGTTTTCTATATCACTTCTCTAACGTTAAAAATTAAAAACTTTGTGAAAAGTTTATTTTCATATCTAACTTTCTTTTACATAATTTTTATTGTAGTGTTTCAACAAATTCATCATACTTTCAGCTTAAATCATGTTTTTTTAGTCCTGCCAGCATCAGCCAATACTCTTCTCTTATCAGTCAAAACTGCTTTGAATATTATATATTATGGTACCCTTCTGAATTTTTCCTTTCCCTACACTGATTTTTTGTTGCTGACTTTTTATTGTTGCCAGCAAAAAAAAAAAAAAAAATATGGTATAGATTAACACAGGTATTAATTCAGTACAGATCCAAAAGTGAATTACTAACCATTGCATTTTCATTTTACAAATCCAAGTGTGTTCAGTGGGGTGAAAATGTCCTATATCTTTGCTTCTTATCTCCTCTTCACTGCTCTGTCTTCACTAACTCTTCAGCTAATCAAGTCCAAATTCACTTTAACCTTCAGTGTTTGGCCAGAAATACCTGTGTGGCTCATGCAGCCAACTGTTCTCTTTGGGGCATTTCATGCAGGTGATCATTTTGGTCACTCTCATCTGAGAGCCAGGAGTTCAGTTACACCAAACTCCAGTTTACACCAAACTTACAGTTCCTATGGGACCAGGATCTCTGCAGAAAAGGTCCATTTGGTGGCACAGTTCTGCAAGGCCTTGGTGAGGAACTACTCTGCTGGAAGAGCTTTTGGTCCCCAGTCTTTGGCACACATTAGTTGCAGGAGAGCAGAAGGTATCTAGTGGCAGCCAGGGTACTGCTAGATTTCATTCTCTCTGAAGTTTATGTTCTCTCTGTGACACCTAGTATTTAAGCATGCATTAAAATTTGCAGTCTCTATTTTATAGCTATGTACTTGTGTAACAATAATATAAAGCTACAGTGGTGAAATTTATAGAAACATGACACTTAACAGCCCTAATAAAAAGAAAAAAGAAACCAATGCCTTTATCAAAAAATGCAGAATAGTTCCAGGTTTTGAGACTCAAATGATTAAAAAAAAGAAATTCCTTCATATCCAGCTGTGCTATTTCAGCATATGTTGAGCATCCATTTTACCGGTGTAATAAATTCAAAGGTAAGTGTTTCACTAGAAATTAAATTTAACAGTTGCTCTATTATGACTGGTTTAGGTAATTTTAAGACATTCTATAAGTAGTCCTGAAATAAACAAATCATACTTGTTACTGGAAGGAACAGCAAATGCACTGATTGCTTCTGCAGCATAATCCCAATTGCCCTGCAAAGTCTGCTCCACCCCAGGGTTATTGCTGAGGGTAAGGAGGCAGCTCAGAAGGGAGGAGAGAGGGATTATGCTGCTATTATTGGGAAGCAGCATTTCCAGGTACCATTAAAAATAATTTATCCGTCCTTTTTTTTGTTCTCGGTGGTTGCCAGATGAGATGAACATCTCATTTTTATGAAAGGCTCAGTAAGAGTGCTGTCTTACACTCTTACCCAAGGCTGTTTCAATACAACATAAAGAGTGCTGTAACACAAGGCATTCAACCCAGAATCACCAGCAATGAGTGCTTTATAAATGCTGTTCATTTTACAGTTAAAATGTTTAATGAAAGAAATTAGGTTTTTTAAAAAACAGACAATGGCCCAGCAGTTTGTCTGAGTGGGATGAATGGTGGGAAGCACAATTTCAGTTCTCTAATTAGGGGCCCAGACATGGAAGGTGATGTAAAACCTAAGTCCTACAATGCCCCAGAACTGGTACACTGTTGGTGCTGTTACCCATGTCAGAAAACTCAGCAAGAAGGATGAAATGCTACCAAAACCAGGTTTCCAACATTCAAGAATCTGGCCTCTCAAATCACTTTTTATATAATATAAGTCTGGAGACCTTTTTATTCATCTGGATGCTTTTGAGCTTTACTGGAGAGGACAGGTCAAATATGAAAGCTCCTTTTAAGCCACACGTATACAGCATACAGATAAAGTTATCTGAGGTTATTTGTTTGTGCCTCAGGGCTCTGAGGGGAATATTTTGTGTCATAATAACTGCCCACATCAAGTGGTCTCTGGCTGTTATGCCCCTAAGACTTCTCTGGTTTGTCACAAGAATTTTCATAGAGGTATTGCAAGTAAAAGGGTACCACTTCTAAAATTTTTCTCTTAAAGTTTAAAATGTAAGAGAAAGTGGTGGAAGTTCCCAGCTTCTTCACGAGACAGCATCTTTGCAACCTCAGAATGAAAGTGGACCATTAAAAATACCAAATTCAGAAAATTACTTGAAAAAGAACTAAGTTATAACAAAATTCAGCAGTGAGAGTGATTGATGTGACTTTCTGTTTATCTCCAGAGACTGAAGCAGCTTTGCCAGGTTCCTCCAGGTGGCCATAGTTTACAGCATCTTTCATACTGGATTAAAGCTGTGTAATTCTTGAGGTTGCTTTTTGGTGGATTTCTCAACTACCAAACATGAATCCTTGACCTTGTGCATGTGCACACCTCAAGCATTGCTCAGATTGTGTCTGAGAACAAGCCTGGCTTCTTCAGTATGCGGCTGCTGCAGCCTACTAGAAATGCCAACATAAAGTCAGTTTAATTGAGTTTGTTTGTTAGCAAAAATCAAAAAAAGACATTTGCAGAGACAGCCATGCAATAACTCTGTCACTGGTGATGCGGTTCCCATCCAGCACTCAATCTTTCCACAGCTGTGTTCTACTCCAGGGAACAGGATCATAAAAGAGTGAAAACCAGGCTGGGAAAGCTGAAAAGGAGAGCAGTAGGAAGGTAAAGAGCTGCCAGGAACAAATCCCTTCAGCAAACCACACTAGTGTGAGGTGATACCTATACCTATACTTATTATAAATATGTAGTAGGATTCCTTGCTTTGAACTCGACTCTCTCCACAATGAGCTCACTTAAGCTGCACAATGATCTCCATGAGTTTTTACTCATGTGAAGCAGGAGTTGGTTACTGATCTGGAGAGTTAACATAAATTTCAGGAGTCACAAATTCTGGGGCAGTTGCTTCTCGGTAGGACATTTCCCACTAAATAAAATGTCATTAGAAACATACAGCTACGATTTGGGTCAGTTTAAGGAAAGTTTCTATTTTTATATGATAGCACAGGAATAAAATATAAATGTGCTCCACTGCTTGAGGGATTTTTGTCTACGTTTGGCAAAGCTGCCTGCTGGCACTTCAAAGTTGAAGTTACTTGGCTGTTCTCAAGTTGATACAACTGACACATCTCACTCATACTCCTTTTTATTTTATACCTCATTTTTTTATTATTTATTTTTTTAAAATAAAGCAATACTTTTTGTGTTTAAATGTAACTGTATTATTTAGAATTGTACGACTTGGCCCTGCTGCTTTTTAAGTTATTCTGCATGTTAGCTTCTTCAGAGCAGGAACTAGACAATAACATACTACACACCTTTCTAGTGTCCTTGGATAGTTATAACATCTGTATTCTTAAGTAAAAGCAAAGAATCTGGTCTAACAGTCAAAGAAAAGCAGACAAGCCTCTAGATTATTTCAGTAAACTGTTGTGAGTCTTAGAGAGAAAGGATGTTTTGTATTTCTTTGTAAGTATAAAAGACTAAAAAAAATTTCCATGAGGCAATAAATACATATTACCTGGTTTTACATAATTTATAGAGAAAACAAGCTAAAGAAAAATGAGTTTTCTTATCTCACTTTGCTTTGACAGTGGCATTATGGTGGAGAGCACAGCTGCCACTTATGAAAAACAGAGCCTCCAATAACACATTTTGTGGGTTTTGATTTTAGACACTGATTCATGAGCACACATAATGTTTTGAGGTATCATTTTTTCACACCAGTAACCTATGTATAACATTTTTTCACAGGGATATTACAAAATCAAAATGAGATCAGTTGAAACATTTACCATATACTTCATTGTCTCCTGTGAAATGAATATCTGGATAACTGGGAAAGCAAAAGTTTTTGGAATAAGGATTTATGGATTTAATAAAATTACCTTCTGCAACATATTCTGTGATTTTGTTTTCTGCTGAAAAGGATAAGGAGTTATAAAGTGTATCCAAATATAATTCTTTCAAGAATCATACTCTTTTTCTTATTTAATAGAGAAGCTTTCTCTTCCCCTCCCATCTTGACTTGTACCTTACTAATATTTAGTGTAAAATAATAGTAAAATCTCCAAACCAGTTCTCTGTCAGCTCTCAAACCACCTCAAACCATCTCCTTTAATAAGTTTAAAAGATCACTTAATTGCTAACCCTGCTTGCCAAAATCTTTTATTCATATTATTAAGCACAAGACATTCAGAGGACTGCAACCTCTGATGTATGTCCCAATCACTGATACTTATTCTTTCACACCTTTGCACTAGAAGTGTTTCATTGCCAGACTAAAACAAACAGCAAAATTCTGATTAAGTGGGATTAAAATCTGGAGTTTTAGTACAGGATTCACAGAGTCACCAAATGGTTTGGCTTGGAAGGGACCTTAAAGAACTGGTGGGCAGGGACGCCTCTGACCAGCCCAGGTTGCTTCAAGCCCCACCCAGCCTGGCCTTGGACACTGCCAGGGATGGGGCAGCCACAGCTTCTCTGGGCAACCTGGACCAGTGTCTCACCACTTTTACAGTAAAGAATTTCTTCCTAACAGTTCATTTCAATCTTTCCTGTAGGCCCCATTCAGGTCAAATTAAGTGTATTGATCAGTAGTCTTCAGAAACATGGGATCATTCAGAAATGCATTCTAGCAGCCTTTGCAGGGCTAAAAAAAATAAATAATGCATGTAGCTTGCATTGCTCAGGGTTTTTTTGACATCTGAGATAGTTGTCTTTACTGAGCAAAAGAAAGAAGTTATGAATAAATTAAGTTTAAACTCTCTAGAGTAAAATCCAACTGCATATTGCAATTTTAAACTTTTGTAGGGAAAACTGTTGCTTTAAGGAAACCTCTTTTTTCAACATCAGATTACTTAGATTTCATAATTGTAAACACTTAAAGCATCTGATGTTGAAAACATCTCTATAAGAAGGCATAAAAATTCCTAAATATCAAAACAAAACACCTAAACAACAACTCAAAAAAAAAAAAACAACAAACCCAAACCAACAAGCTTGAACTTAAAATGAAATAAACAGTGAGAAACATTTATGATTTCTTGTGCTTTTCTACACTCACAATGCATTCTTCTCAATAAAGACTACAAGATTTCACAGGAGGATTCAAGAGTTCTCCTGTGAGCCAGTGACAACAGCAAGGGAAGCAATGGAAGCTTTTCCAAGGCTTCAGCAACATGCATCTGGCAATGTCTTTTTTTTATTTTTTTTTTTTTTCCCCACAGCCCAGGCACAAGCACAAGTGTTCTGAATAATGCTATGATTTATATTTTTTAAGTCACATATGTTGTATAATGCACCGTAAAACCAAAGCAAAGTGCATAGAACATTGAGGAAGGAGAGGTTTTGAAAGGAAGGAGTTTTAAAGGGTAAAGAGAAGCATAAAAATTAAGCTTACACTGGAGAAATGTGGACGAAATTAGCATGGATAGTTCAGAAAATATATGTGTGTGGGCAAGCATTTTTTTTAAAAAAGGAGAAAGCCTGTTTAAAGTGCACTGATTGTACTTTAATATGCAGTAATGGGAAGAAATTAAGGGCAGGCACATTGCAAATACAGCACATGTGATGGAAGGTTCCCAGTGGTGCATGCAGGCTGGCTAGAAATGCAGTAACAGCCATGAAATGGAGTGGCTGAACCAGCACTGAAGTGTTCTGAAGTGATGTAAAGAAGACATTTAAATGATTAAAGCAATTCCTGCACTAATCACATAGGAGGTGAGTGAAGGGGGAAAGGCGGAGAGTTGTTCCACTGACATCACCTCCAGCTGCTCAGATCAACATCACAAGAGAGCTCAACTCCTTTGCAGAATACAAACACTTCTATGAGAGATTTAATAAAAGAAAAGAAGCTGCTGTCTTGCTTTCTAAGGACCAGGAAAAAACTCAGCCTGTTCCTATCTTGGGCTGAGGCACCCCAGGCCTCAGGCTGTGCCTGTATCAGTGCCACAGTGTTTTAATTACTTTTTTTTTTTTTCCAGACTTAAAGACTCTCTCCCTTCTATTCCTCTTTTTATCTTCCCCAGGAGGGCACTAGGGGGATTGGTATATTGCTCTACTGCTTCTTCTCCTGTGTTTTCCAGTCCATGATGATAAAGGAGCTGGTAGCCTGATGTCATTATGGTCACTTCTAGGCAGAGCACTTTGTCCTGAGCATCAGCCAGGAGTACAGACAGACCACCTGGCTGGGAGCCAAAATTAACTCTGTTGCCTCTTTCTTTTCATAAGGACAAGGCAGCTTTTACACTAGCCAGGATTATATCTCATTTATGCTACAGCTGGGTGTTAAAGGCATTTTTTTCTCTGAATGTCAGCAGGGCAAGTCACATGGTTAATGTTTTGTCACTGCCTTTACACAAGTACCCCTGTTTCACACCATTGCATGAGCAAGATCTATTTCAGATTAGCCTAGTTTAAATGTAGATATAGGACACAATAGTGCTACTGTAGAAATTGAGACTTCGTAGAGAGAGAGAAGGAAGAGTATTATTTACTCCCTGCAAATTTTTCCTAACATAATACATATCTCTGAAACCCAGAGGTCATTTATTGTGAATGTAGCAAACACATTCATATCCACCAAGGGTAATAAATATTGCAAATTAGGTTGAATAATGACCATACTGTCTATTTCATTTCTATATGAGAGGCACACATGGGACTTAGTGTAAGTCAGTAGTTATAATGCAATATATGGAATGAGTCTCATTCAAAGTTAGAATTGCAGATATGTCACAAACACATTAATTTACTGCTACTGCCTGAGGAAAAAGCAAAAAAAAAATATTGTAAACAACCTATGTGTATGGAATTTTTAATGAATATCTTAATCATGAACCCACTTTATTTCAAGTTATGACCTATTTTTCTTGTAAGAAACTTTTGGAATTTAAAAGGCTAAAGCAGAAAAATAATACAGTACAGCAGTCACAAGAAAAGTGATACTTGCCATGTTTTTAACTGGATTGATTATTTTGCATATCCTCTAGCTTATATTAACCTTAAAAATATTTCTATAAGAAACAAGCAGTCAAAACTGGAATCACAGTTTTTGGTGAAGAATGGATGACAGGAGGGGAAAAGAAAACCAAGAGTCATTGCCATATTGAGCATAAATAACTATAATCTAAAATTACTTTTGGGCTGATGATATATACACACCCATGTTCACAATGTATAAAACTGAGTTTCTGGAATTTTTGGTAACATTCCTTCTAGTGAGAATTTTGGTAAGCTCCTAAGTCCAGAAATGTTTGCTATATTTTTTAGATTCCCAACAAATTATGCAAGGTTGGTGAACGGGGACTAAAGTGTCTTAATTAAGTCTTGCTTTAGAAAATCAGAAGAGAAATTGGTGTTCACCTGATTTCCACACTCAGAATCTTAGCAGTTTTTGAACTGCTGGGCTATGGATTTCCAGCATCACTGGTGACTGGTGCTGGAACCCAGCACTCTTACATGAGGGAAAGTGTCTGTATTTGAATAGCAACACTGAGGCAACAGAATACCACCCTGTTACTTTCTTACTTTGATAATATTTACCCTCTACTAAGTTTTAGTTACCATTATCTGCTTCAGAAAATAAAGAAATCTTCAGGCTCATGACAACAAATTACTTAACATTGCTAGAAATACGGTAACTAATCCAGAGTCTGAAGCTGGAAATGGTTTTCTTCTTCCTAAATCCTGAATTATCTTAATTCCTGGCCCAAGGCATCTCACTCCATAATTTCAGGGGAAACACAAGATATATGTCTAGGAAATACACTTCACTGTGCACGCTATGTAAAAACCTTGCTTCTAGCATGGAAATAGGAGTTATTTTGGAATGGTTAGTAAAAAGGAACCTGATAAAAACTTTCCTATTGATAGAAGACCTTGCTGTGCTAACATAACAGTGATCACCCTTAAGTCTGGTACATGAGAAGACCTGGAAGGCCACTTAATTGTACCAGACGCCTTAGAAAAACACAGTAGTAAATATGACATTAAAGTCACCTTTACTGCTTTGTTTCTTATGGACAAATCTACTCAAGGCCATTTGCTCACCCCTGTGTAAAGCATCTTTCTGACTTTTTCTAAGGAGTAGCTGGCAATGAAGCAATATACCAAGTAGGAAATGCCACCACATGGGAGCAATCTGTGCATATGTTCCAATTACATCCCTTAAACATGTTAAAGAGATAAGGGTGGAAAAGTTTCCTCTTTAGAATCACAGTAATTGTCTTTGCAACTCTCTACCCACCTGCGGTGCACACTTTTTAAGTGCAAGGAGTATTTTTAGCATGTGTTTAACAGATCTGTGCCTCTGGCTCTTTCTGCAAGAGCCCCTGAACATTGTAGATGTATGATGGAAATAATGTGGTGAGTCTATTCCCCTGATTTATAGAAATCTTCCCTTTCAGGGAGGACTTTGAAGGTCTAGGGATTTTTTTCATGTACATATAAACCAAATGTATGTGTCTGTATAGATACATATATATCAAATATATATATATATATCCAGAGAGAGTAAAATATCTCTCCATATGTAGGTATTTGGATTTATGTTTTTCATATATAAACCCACACATTTATAACATGGGATAATAGCTTTTCTTGAAGAAATCTGCACCATACAGAAAAGTGAGCCAGCATTTATTATAGGCATTCTCTCCAGCAACTTTGGTTATCAAAGCTTGTCAGAGTTTCAGTGCTTTCCCAACCATAAAAGCATGTACAGTCAATCTTCCTGGAACCCAGTGTGTGAGACTTAATGAAATTTGACAACTGATGGATGTTAGTTGCAGTTTTGAATTTGGAAACCCAATTACCTCTTCTCCTTTCAAAGCAGAGGTCATTCCAGTCAACACAACTGTGCTGCTGTACTTTGCAATTCAGTCTGAGGGGTTACAGGGAATTCTAGTCTTTAGAAAAGCCTAATGCAGAGGAAGCAAAATTTGGAGATGAAGATGACATACATTGACTAACAACTGGTCACATGAGCCAAGTGAAAATATGAACATATCCTTTCTCCACAAAGACAAATATTATTTCTGTTAGTAAGCTGGCTGGATGTGGTTGAGGGCACAAACACAACAGCCTTTTGCAGTCTTGGTTTCTTAGCTCCCTATATCTTTACTAATGATAAATCCCTTTGTCCAGAACTTCCATGGTTCATACAGATTTTTATGTTAAATTTTCAGGGGAATTACATCTCTATGCTTCACTAAGTGCACTGAAGATGATATAAATTTGATAGAGCTGGGAAAAATTGCACGAGCAGAAAAGTCTAGCCAATTCCTTAGCAGCTTTAACAACCAGCTTTCCAGCCTCACACTCAGCTCATTAGACTCTGCTTGTCAAATAATGGAACTACTGTAACTCCAGCAGTTATCTGCAAGCAAAAATCGCTGTGTTACAATCAGACAGAAATGAAAATATAGTGATTTCTGTCCATTTTCCATTCCTTAACTTGTTAGAGTCGAATGGACATTAAGCAGTCAGGTGGATGTATACCCACTTGGCATCTGCCCTGAACTGAGTTTTAAGTAACCAAGTATTGGTTAAAGATACTATAATGTTAATATTTACAAAAGCAGTTTTGTTGACATATGCAAAATGGTTCCCAAAGCCCTTTGAGAATAAATAAAAAGAAAGAGATCAACCAGGCTTATTGCAGAGAAGGACCACAGCCATTACGATCACCATCTCAGATTTCTCCAGTTATAAATCAGAGAACTGAGCAGTGAAAAGGGAGGTAGCTTTTTATTATAAGCACTTTGAAACACTCTCTGGATGAATGAAGGGAAAGCAATGTAGCTCAGCAACCTAATGTCAGGCCTGATTCTTCTTGCTTACCAACCAGTATAAATCAGAACCCTTGGGGAAAGATTTACACTCAGTTTTGTGCATATAGCAAAAAATGGACATGCAAGAGAGCGAGGCTGCCATTTTTTAATTATTATTATTTTTTTTTTTTTAGCTTTTCCTGTCTTAGCTTTATTTCAGTTTTGAGGAGGTAGAAATCTCATCAGTCCTAAAAGAAATGAGACTGCCTCTAAAAGAGTGTCACCTCTCTGGTCATGTATAAAGCACGTGTGTATTCAATCCCATGCATTTTAGAGTGAAGCTGGAAGTTTCCAAGACTCATCTTTGAGAGCATTTACCCTCATAGCTGCTGATCCATATTGGAATCTCTGCATACCAAGAATCATGAATCCCTTCAGAAACATGACCCCCACCTCCCTGCAGAATCATCACACTGTTGGCTATACAGGGAGAGGAAAGGGGTTTGCAGACTCCTGTATATCTCTGCTGGGATGTCTGGACCAGCTGCAGAAGATTCACTGGCTGTTAAATCTCAGAGAGCTGCAACATCTTTATGACCCTGACACTGTGGCAGCAGCCAGTAGCATGTCTTACCCTGAAAGGCTGGCCTTTAATAAGGGAGGACATAACAGTAGGTGGGTGCTAAAGGCACAGAAAGTAATGGAATCAGAGGTATAGTCATTTCCAAGGAGTAACTGAGACAGATCCCACATCCTCATCAGATTCTCACAACCAATAGGCTCCAGAATGGTGGCAGAGGAGCTCTGCCTCTCTGCTGTATCCCAGGCAGAACAAATTCCCACTTCCAGCCCTCCAAAAACACCTCTGTGCAGCTGTTCAGGTCTAGGCTGTAACCTTCTGTGCTGCACAAAACCACACGAGAGCCTGTTTCCTCCCCTACCATCAAACACTGAAATGTTCCTCTCAGCAGTTCAGTGCTTAAACATATAATTGCCTCCAAAATCCACATCAAATACCTCATATGCTGAATAATTGCTATAGTACCTGGTATCAGCTGCTTCATCTAGAATACTTAATAGGGAAAAAATTCAAGGAAAGAATAGAGATGACTTAAAAACTTATCAGTTGTTAAGGTTTTGATCCAATATTATATCACTCAACTTAAAAAAAACCTTTTTTAGGTACTTTTTCCAACCCAATTGGTTATTTGGCATGAAGAAGATAATACCAACCTAACATATGTAACAGTGCTGTAGATTGGGATTACCATTTCCAGTCCTGTTCTGAAGGATGACAAAGAATTTGTAATTTTCCCACCAGGCAAGGCCAGAGGTGACCCAGAGTCCCAAATCCTCCATGAGTGGACTGCCTGGACTGTCCACCTAACAGTGAAATTGCAGTATGTTCCTTACAGATGGGAGACATGCACCTCTTTTGAATTTGCATTTTGATCATAAATTATTAAGAAAAACAGGAACCTGCAGAAACTGTTAGACTCTATTATCTCATAGGTTCTTAACAGTGTTAAGTGCTTGGCAAAGGTTATCTACCTGCTCTTTGGCAAATGTGTACATTAGCTAATTAACTCAGGTAAAACGGAGAGTTTCCCACAGGCACCTGGCCTTCAACCTCACATGTCTGATACCATAATCCCTTTTGCTCCTTTAAAAAATACTTTAAAAATCTTCAAGTCCAGGTCACCTGTGGGGATGCTGGAGAAGCTCCACTCTAATAAGGGCTGAGGTTGGTACTTGCAGGATGTCAGGTGAGTTTGTTGTGAGCTAGTCACACTATTAATATATTTTTTTAATAATATTTTTTACAGTGGTATTAAAAGTTTAGGAGTAGCAAAGTCTCTCCTTTGAAAGAAAATAAAATAAAAGGAACCATCCATGTCTGCTCTCAATGCTCTCAGCAGCACCAACAGGTTTTTGAGACAGGTTTTTTAAGAACACAGAATCTTCTTTTGCTGGGATTCTAATTTTTCACCCCATTCCAAAATGTCACTTTTTCATTTAAATCACCACCTTGAGGGATTTCAAGTCTGCAAATATAGATTTATTCCTTTTTAAGCTGGGTGTAGAATTTGGACATACTGCTTCACATTAGAATATGTAAAGGCTTAACTAGATGGTATAATCTACCCTTCCTTCTTATGACAAAAAAAAAAAAAAGAAAAAGAAATTTAGAAGAATTACATTACTCCAAGCATCCTTTGTGCTCTACACATATTACTGATATAATTTTCTGCCAGAGATATTAATCATTTTGAGAAATTCATGTCTTGGAAAGTGCCAATTACAGCAGACAAGATTGCATTTTCTAAGAGTAAATGAAGGAGTATCTTTTTCCCTGTTTAGACTGCACAATTTGCATGCCAGGTGAGATTATCCTCATGATTTGAAATGTACTCAGCTCAGCTCATAGAATATAGTTTGCTGATATCAAAGTTTTACATTTTCACATTATGTAGCATCTGAAGACAGTAAATGCTAACTTTAAAAGCTTCCCATGTAACTGTGACAAGTCTTGTCCTTATATGTTTAGCATGGATTAATCTTATAAAAGACTGACCTTGCATGGGTGAATATTCACAAGTAAAAATCTTAGAAATAATTTCCACTCATGTTGCAGCTGTTGCTTTGTTATCAATTGGAGCAACTCTGTAAGGATCAGTTCACATTTTTCTCCTTTCCTTACAACAGGTAGGGATGTATTATTCTACAGTGGTACCTGGCTGTGAAAATAGTCTCAATGGGGTCTCCTTTGCTTTTGTTAGATTCTTCTCAGCTAGCAAAAAAACCACAAATGAAAAAAAAAACAAAAAACCCCAACAAAGATAACTTTTCCATTTCTCTTTTTCTCCCCCCAGCCTGTTCAGAAAAGAGCCTGGAAGTGGGATCAGAGTTTAAAACAAAATCTAAAGGACTATGGTACCTATAGCCAGGTGGCCATTCTACAGTAAAGTCCTTTCTGAGCAGCAAGTGCCAGTTCATAAACAGAAACACTCTGCAGCAGTTTGCCAGAGAAAATGAAAATTCTTTTAGGGAAAAAAATAGCTCTTGCAGAGCTTCACCAAGGTGGAAACCTCATTGAGAGCTGTGCTGCTGTGAGATGAGCAAGATGGACGTGAAAGGAGAAAAGGACAAAATCAGATAACTCAAAAAAAGGGATAAAAAGAGCAATTTGTCTTTTGGAAAGCAACAAAGAAGGAAGCATTACTAAAAGGCTGTAAGAAATGGGAGAGAAGACACATCTGTGAGAAACATCAGCCTCGGGGCTCACTGGGACCTCACGGTGTTCTCCCTATTCCCCTGCATCAAATGATCAAGAAACAGGTTCATACAAGCATAGAGAAGTGTTGTTTGATCTCATAGCAGGAGGGTTTGGGCAGGAAAGTGCCAGGATATTACACACTGCTTCACTGATGTACCTGCCACAGGGCCCCTCACATCCCCCAGCACCTTCCCAGGAGGCTCCTAGGGGACCGAGGGAGAAGATCACAATTCATACAGAACAGCAAATAAATGGCCTCTCATTTTGGGATTCTTCTGCTTGTGTACTCTCAAAGGAAAAACCACTATAAAATACATGCAGATACTGATCATGGGTGTTCTGTTTCCTCTAATGATTCTATATTACCTTGAGCAGTCTTGTTTCATATCACACAAGTAATTGATCTGAATCTGGATGGTTTTTTTTTAGCACTGAACCCAAAATTTGTACAAGATGCTGCTCAGTAACACTGAATGCTACTGCTTTGCATCCCGTTGGGCCTTGAGGAAAAGACTTATTCAACCTAATTTCAGTGGGATTTTTTTTTCCACAATCACACCACGAAGTAAAATTTTCATCTCACCCTTTTCACCCTAATTACAAATGAGAGGCCATCTTGCAAATTAGCAACACACCTAATTACACAGAAAATGTATCCCATGGTAAATGTTAGAGAAGAAAAATACACTTTTATAGGACTGGGGCTTTTTACCTTAGATTCAAATTATTATTATTTTTTAAATATCCAGTTTTTCATTCTAGCCATGATTTTAAAAGCTCAAAGTATTTCTTTTTATTATTCTTTTTTCATAGTTTGTCAAGAATATGGAAACTCACCTCTAGCAGACTTTGAATGTCTCTGTGTTTATAGACTCCTTGAGTAAGGTGCCTGGTACCTCAAAAGCCCTGGGAGCTTCTAGACTTAATGAAAAATAGCTTATTTATAGGGAAGTTATTTTGAAATCCCTATTTTATTTTAATTTCTTAAATAACACAAGCTTTTCTGAAGTCTACATTACTTCCTATAATAGATGCATTACAATCCCATTTTTACGGGCTTCTAATACAAAACAACATATTTTGGAAGCAATTTTGTGTTTTGAGTCAACATCATAAAGAATTTGTCTATCTTTTAAGTATCTGAGCTGCTTCTGGCCTAAACAGAAAAGAATCTCTAGAGGCACAAATCTCAAAATGCGTAGAATGAACAAACAGAAAGCGCTTTCCATGCTAATATAACCCTATTCTTACGTTTTGTCTTATGAGGGGCACCTAATTATTGCAACTGGTTTTGGCACATGTTGATACCTGCAGCAAATAGATGCATTGCCAGTGCTGCACAAAAGAAACCTCATCAAGTCCTGGGAATTTTTTTATTATTATTATTTATTTATTTTTCTGAATTACCTATGTAATGCTTAACCTGGAAAGCTTTCAGAAACAGCCAAATAAACACAATTTACCTGAGTGGAAATTCATCTTCCTTTTATCCCCCCTGTTCCTTCTGTTGTATAATTACATCTTTAACACTGTAATACCCATTTAAGAGAAGAGAAAAGAAAGCTATTACTTGTGGAAAACACTGCCTGGGGGAAATAAGCAATAGGGAACCTGAAAGTGGTGCTCTGAACATGTGTCTTTAATAACAATGTGTTTGCATTTCGGTCACTGCCTTATTCTTTACATGTTCCCACTCTGAGGCTCTTGGTTTCAGGAGGAAGTTTCTGAGTAAACAAAATAGAAACTATATTTAGGGAAAAAAAATCTCCATATTCTTTGCACATCTCTGAAAGACAGGGACTAAAAGAACAGCTAAAACTCTCCAGTAAAATAGCATTTCTAGGAGACACTTTTCACTAAGCAGGAACACCACTGAAAACTTACTGTCTCAAAATTTCCATAGAAATGAAACCAAAACATCACCTGCCCTGTTCTCAAGACTCAGCTGATAAATACATGTTTTCAGAAAATGCTTAATAAAATAAATACACAATGCACCTTCCTAAACATCTTTAAAAAACAACTGCACAAAAGAGGAAAACTACACTGAAGACTCAAAGCAAAAGCAGTAAAGCACTGAACATGGGATGAAAGGGGTTCCTGGAGGGTAAGGTGCCATCCCTGAAGAGAGGCTGCAATACCCCTAAAATCTTAAGAACAGATGTTTCACCTGGCATTTCCAGTGACAGAGAGTCCAGAGGTTTGGGCATTTTACTCCTAACTATCCCCTTTATTACGAAGCTTTTTTAAAACCTAGCCTAAGTCTCACTTGCTGAAAATTAATCCCACTAATTCTTATACTGTTCTAAGTGGACATGGAGGATAATTTATTACCCTCTCATTTCAATAACTCTAGCATGGATCTAATTACACCACATATGCTTTTTTGATGGTTATAATTTCCTCTAAATCAGGTAATTGGAAGGTTAACTACTGACTGAAAATTATCACAGCTTAAATAAAATATAGATAATGAGTCCGACTCCTAAAAATTACACTTATAAAATATGAAGCCATGTTAAGTTATTTCGTTAATTAATTATCAAGGAAGATAATCACAGTGAATTTGCTTTGCAAGTGCAGTATTATTTCCATGTATTTACAGTTGGCTGATTGAAAAGCTAGTGGGATAAAAGGCAACAACAGAGTCAAAATTCAACATGGTTATGAAAAAGGCTGTAATAATAATTCCTGTTCCTACACCTATTCCATGAAAATGGAAGCAGTGATTAGTTTGCATATGTAGATGACTGATATGATTTTGAGTAAGAAAGCTACTCAAGCCCACTGATTAAAACGAGGGTGGCATTTAATTACTTCCCTGGGCTGTGCATACCAAGAAGAATGACTTTCTGAATGGAAAGCAGTAATAGATTCATAACACTTAAATACTGAGGGGCTCTGGGGACTGGAACCTTCTGGTACCTGCCCCTACCTCACTGCCTGGCCCAGGCTGGTTGCTCAGCCTCACCAATTTGGCAGCTTACCCCAGACCATCAGCACTATCTCAGACCTCTTTCAGCAGCTCTGGGGACAGTGACCAGGGCCACACACTCCTGTGACAATGACTTCACCTTCTCCAGCACATCCAGGACTGCCACCAACCCAGGCTGAACGTGCTCCTCCCAAACTGCCCAGCTAGAGAAAACCCAGGGCAGCAGCTCCCTCACCACCACCCCGGCACCTCCAGTCCCACCCCAGGCCAGACACCAGCTCAGGTGGGTTTCAACTGGAAAATCTCCATGTAGTTGAGGGTTGGAAGTGCCCCCCAGGTGAGGTTGTGCTGGGGCTGGTTGGTGGTGAAGTGCAGCCTCATGTCCTTTGGGTGCTTGCTCAGCCACCTCTGGTGTGTGTGTGTGGCCATAACACCAAAATCTAGCAATTTAGTCAAAAGGGTGCTGACAGCTGTAACAACAGCTCTGGAAAATGCAGTTCATGAAACAAACCCAAATCAGCTTACAAAATCCAAAGTTTTCAGGATACATTTTGTCTTGGATAAAGCCACTCAGATACTCTTCTCCCATTAGTGCACTGGGACAACAAATTGAATTGACTTTTGCAATTACCTTAGATTTTTAAAGTAGGATGAACCAAAATTCATGATGTCAAAGGGTGATTCTCCATCTGAGCATCAAAAATGGGAAGGGACAATGGAGACAAAATTTGCTGGAATTCCTCTCTCTCACAAAGCAAGAAGTGACACAGCTTTTTGGGTTGATAAAAGAGAAAGCTTTAATGAGGAATTAAAGAATCTGGGCTAGACTCTAGTGAAGAACTCTGGCTCCCACTAACTTGAAATATACTTTCTTGTCTGTCAAAACCAAGGGCATATCAAATGGGGCAAGGGCAAAAAAATCCTTAGGTTGATATTGTCATGTTAAAGGTCTGTAACTTGCCTTAAGCAGTACTGCCTAGAAATGCATTTGCTTTATCTATTTCTATTGTTATAGCACACGTTAGGCAGAAACCCAGAGCAGATTTTCAGTATGATATATTATTTTATAGTCTGAAAAGGTTTCTTTTTTACAAATACAAATATATAAAATGTATATGCAGTCATACATATGGGTGAATATATATTGTTTTGGGGCAAGTTAAGACAACATTATTTTCTAAATACAAGGCACTATGAGATTATCCAGGAGTGTGCAAGGAAATCTATTGGAGAAATTTAGCTCCTTAAATGTTATATGCTGAGGAGGAGAAAAAAAAAGAAAAAAGGGGGAGGAATAGTTTTTATCTAAAGGCTTGATCTTACTTTCCTTGATATTAAAATGCATTGATTTCAGCAGTCCAGGATAATGGGCATTAAAGGATTTCAATCAGCAACACTCAGATGGGATGGCTGCATTTGGAGTTAATTTCCACACCTCTCTAAACTGCAAAGCAGAGTTACACAAGCAAAATTCTTGACTTCATCCTGTGCCTCAAGGAACTGAAACTCACCATTGATTTCCTGCATTCCTTCTTGGCCTGTTGACCCATCTATGCATATCACCACATGCTTTATGCAAGAAGTCAATATTTAGCTAAAGGGTTTGCACAGACCAACTCGAAGCAACATAATAAAGGCTGACAGATTCTAATGTATAAAGCCCTTTCTATAAAGATACCAAGTGACAGATTTGATTTTCTCCCTTATATACAAGAATAATGTTTATTCTGCTTAAGGCTTGTGCATGTCATTGATAACCAACTTCATCTGTGTGATGCCTGCTGACCTAGGAGAAGATCTGACCTTAGTGGAAAACCAAATGGCCTCCTAGCCCCAAAACATAATAGGAATATTTCTTTTGACTTCCCTGGGCATAGATCGAGCTCAGAGCTTTCTCTGTTGCAATGCAATAAAAGGTAACTTATTCCAGGTTTTCTTTGTGGTTAAGGCTTGATGGCATTTGGCTGGCTGGCCCCAGTTTTCCAGATTTAGTGTTGCTGTACTGGCAGAGGAAAAAATTACTGATTGCCTCACAGGGACAGTAAAAGCCCAAACCCTGAAGCCCATAGGCAGCTGTGGAAGGTAATTATGCCTTTGGGAGGTACCCAAAACCAAGAGGAAAGTAAAGCTGGAAATTTCTGCATTCCCTTCTGTTTGCCTCCCTCCTCTTGTTGGACCTGGGTGCAGCCTGGTTACAATTCCTGTGCTTCCCCTGCCTGCCCTCATTCTACAGGCACAACAAGGGCTACGTTCCTCATGGATACTGGAGGTAGCACCCCCTCTTTCATTTCAAGCTCTGTACTCAGATACCCCAATGTCTATTACTCATACATAGTGATAGGCTTTAATACGAGGCTAGTTAATCAATTTTTTTTTATTTTGCACAGACTCAGATAAATTCAGCTTTGTATTTTCACTGGAAGAAATCCTGGCAACAAGGCTTTTGTGGCAGAAATTCTACCATGAGAAAAAACTGTGCTGGCAGAAGTAAGGGGTTGCTTCCGCCCAGGGAATAATGGTAGAACAGAGCTTCTCATGGATGTGCAGATGTAAGGAATTTAAGGCCTGGTAGAACCATAAAAACCACCATAGACCACCTCTGTGAGACTAAACATTACATACCAGTTGGCTACTAAGTACCGTAACTTGTTATTATAGTATATATGTGTGTATATATATATATATATATATATATAAAAGTATAACCTATTCTTGGTTTATGTACATCTTCCTGGATGTTATCCAGTTGTCATCTGAAGAGACAGAGGGCTCTGGTACCCACCAATGGCCTGTAAATAGCTTGTTCTGATGCTTAATTCCCTCTATATACAAAAATATTTGCCTCCCATGCCTGCAAACACCTCCCAAAAACCCCTCTTACATCTAATTCAGGGGTTTCATCTTTGCCTTACACCATATTTCTGTTTCTCCTACAGTTGCAGGTTCTTATTCTCCCTTTCTATAACACGTTAAACCTGGTTAGTATCACAGAATACTTTCTATTTGTCTCTCACTGCTAGACATAGCAAATAATGTCTGTGGCTTCTCTGTGCCACATCTCCATTTTATTCAGCAGCATTTAAAATTTGTGTGCTGTATGCAGAAGCATGGGCAGTTTTTTACTAATAATCATGTTAGAAAAAGAAAAGCTATGACCAGGCCAGCTCTCAGATGCTGAGATTCCCTGCAGTCTCCTGGCTGCCTTTAGAGATGTCAGTGCTCAGACCCTCACCATGTAAAGCCAGCAGGGTTCTGCAGGAACAGCACAGCTTGGAGACATATGAGACTTATGAGCACAAGACATGCTATTGCAAACATAAATAAGTAATATTTGTATTTCCCTACAGTTCTGGAAAGCAAACCACAAAACCTGGAAATGCCTCTTATTTTATTTTTTTTATTGAGTACAATGTAGCTTATGGTTGAGATGTTTGAGATCCAGAAGTGTGGAATTTCTATCTTTCCCTAAGGGGTTGATCTGCCACATTTGCCCTCTGTATGCCCAGCATGGATGACCTGGACATAAAACATCTCTGACCACAGACTTCAGAAAAGCCACTACTTTCAGAGAGAAAATCAAGCTTTGAGCACTCATCCAAGACATGGAAGTTGGAGGTTCATCATTTGTAAGACACATAAGGCCAGTAGAAAGGCAAGGACCACCTCCCACCCAGCTCACCCTGATGGCTCTGGATTCTATGCTGAAAAGTTTAGTTCCTCTCATGCACTACTCAGAGTGTTCAGCTCTGAGAGATAAACACCTAAAAAATGTATGCTTCAACAGTCACTGCATCAGCAAGTAAATGCAATGGCAGAAAGTCACTTGTCATTTATCAAAAGCAGAAAACAAACTTCAAATTCTGATATGTATAAATTTTTTTCTGCACATAAAATCAATCATCTTAATCCATGAATATCGATTGGCTCACCAAATGTTAAAAGAGCAGGGAAAACATATCATCTTCTAAAATTAAAAAGTGTGCCAGGACAAGTACAGCCTCTTTTCTACATCATTTTCAAGATAGAATATGCTTAGCACCATCACTAAGACAGTCTGTGAAGTACTTGTTTTCATTCAATGCATCAAAACACACATTTCAAGACAGAGATGAGTCCCTGCACAGCACTCTGAATGAAGGACTTAACTCTGTCATTGAACATCTGACTCCAAAAGTGACATGAATGATTGCTGCTTACTTGCTGGACTTGATTTCATCAGGATGGTTCTTGGGGCATCACTCCCTGCACATTGCCAGCCTTGTGCAGAGCTCAGGACCCAACCTGCATCCCTTTCCCTTAGTGCAGTCACCAAATGCCATCTGCCCTTGCTCTGGGTGTCAGCAGAAGGCAGAAAACAGCCTGGCCTGCCTGCATTTTGAAAGGATTGTGCTGCCAGTTCCCCTCAGATTTCCTCATCTACCTGAACTTCATTTTATAGCGCATCAAAAGTTCTTTCAATTACAGACTTAGAAGATGATGTGCTGCATTTTAATGGCAATCTTCTGAAGACTGAGGGCTAGGAACAAGAGGTTTTTTTTTTTTTTTTTTTTTACTTCAGCTGTACCTTAAGGGAATAAAGCACTGTCAGCTAAAAAGGAAATAAAATATCATTTCAGTTTTATTAAAATTGTTCCTAAAGGGGTATATTCTTCTCTCAGAATAACTAAATTGATCTACAAAGGGATACCCTGCATTCACACTAGTAGTACTCAAAGAGGGACTTAGCCTATGAGGTGTACTTTGAGATATTTGAATTTTGGAAATACGGTAATGAGCAAGGGAGCTGATAGTTCTGCTTTGATGATATTTTTCTCCTCAGACACACAATTGCCTTTTTTTCTAGTTTAAATCTTCGTCCGTGTTTACGTGCCTGATTGGGCGATAATTTTTTCCCATATCTTCATTTCTTTTCCCAGAAAAGAGGTGGTGAGCAATGACATAAAAGATACTCCAAAAATCACAGTTCATAATAGATATAATGGTAAGGAGATATAATAGATATATTGGCTGGTTCTTTTCTCAAGAAATGCTCTCCCTCCTTTTTTTTCCCCCCACAAAAAGAGAGATAACCCTTGAACAACCAGATTTTCTTCTTACATCTTTCTTAAATGTAGGCTGCAGTACTATACCCTCAGCTATGCCTTAAGCCTTTCATTGTTCAGTTGAATCAGGCTGTTTAAATTTAGAATTAAGCACTAAGGGGTCCCATGAAAAAAGCTTAAATTGTCATTTGCTCTCGTGACTAACAAAAAAATTCAGATGCATTTTTCCATAATATCCATCCAGTGAAGGCTTTAGGCTGAGAAACAGTTAATTTTACAACCCAGCTTTTGAACATTTTTATCCTGGGATGTCATTTTGTGTTCTGGGAGTCAGGCTGATGTAGAAGTCATGGCAATACTTCTGAGTACTTCTGTTCATCATCAATTGCACCTCAGTGCACAAATTGTCCCCTGGGGACCACGAGGTTCCTCCTGATTCACAGGGGGAGCTGAGGAAGCTCATGTAACTGCATCTTCCTCTGCAGGAACACTTACCACCTCCTCTTGCCACTCACAAAGCCATGATTACTTATCTGGGACTACAGCTGGGGCTTTTCATGGACAAAATGCCTTTCCCTGTCTTGATCTGGTGCTCCACACTATTAGGCAACTTATCACATCCTTTGTCACACAGGGGCTTTCCCAATGCCTACATCAAACTATCCAGGCAATGCTGCTATAAATTTAGATAAGTATACAAGGTTTCTTATAGTAATCCAATGCAGTTACTTTCCAAAAGGCTCTTGAGATCTGAACAAGGAAATAACACAAACTAGGAAAACAGATTCTAAACTATTATCCCTCATGCTTTACAGTAATAATGTTTTTTCTTAAGGCAATTTCTCTAACTCTAGCTGTAGAACACAATTTCTGTGTTGGAGATGTCTATTCCCCCACACCTGCCATGCCCTTTTCAATCGCTTTTTTGTGTTAACACAGTAAAAATAGGAAAAAAAAAAATCATCATCTAGCTGCTTTCCTAAGATATGTTTGATGCTAACAACATTGATGCAATATATCCAGGCTCAGGCATGATACTGTCTGCCACAAAAGAACAAACTCCCTGCACTACTTGAGAACTCTAAGCTGCATTATTGTCTGCTATTACTATGATAAATTTGCACAAAATGAGTTCTTTCCAATAGGATTACACATTAGCCTCAATAACTTATTTTTGCTTATGTAAAATTCCAGTGCTTCCTGACCTTTTGACTGTACCTGTCCTGGGATTATTAATTTTTATCATTCCTTCAATATCTTACAGAAAAAAGATGATGTCAGGTCTTTAGGTGAGGGACCACAAGAATGAGTGAGGACAGTATGAAGCACTGAAACTACAATCTGAATTAACTTTTCCTCAGCTATGACACAAAACACTGACCTTCAACGGGTAGCAAGTTTCTTCTCATTTTGATTTTATACAGACTGAAGCAGCCTGTCTTTGAGGTAAAAGCATCTCTGATGTTTTGCACAATGAATTTGACTTTGAACTTTTCCCTTCACATTTAAAAAAAAAAAAAAAATTGCATATTTGACTGCTCTGTCATCATGTTGGCTGTATCTCTGCAGCACGTAGCAACAAATATAGGATTTTTTTCTGACTCTTCATGGAACACAGCATTATACAAGCTATTTACAATGAAAAATTACATTTTCACTTTCCTCAGGTGACACGTCTGGTCACAGAGTGAGCCCTACAGAAACTTGAACAATACCCCTCAGGAGCCTCTGTGGTTCAACCTCTGAACACAACACTTGATAAAATGCAAAAACATTCCCTAGAGAGAGGGAAAAGATGGCTCATTTGATGGAAAGCTAAATGGGCCTGAGTAAACATTGAACATACTGTATCTAAAAACTCATAACCTGGTGGAAGCACAGCTCTTGTCTCTCCACCTCCTGGGAATGGTGCCTGTGGGTTGTTGCAATCACTGACCTGTTCAGGATGCTGTGGGACATACCATAAGATGTAAGAAATGTTTTTCAGCTATCACAGCTCTCTAAGAGATGCCCACAACTGAGATACTGGAGCCACTGGGCTGTGGGAAACTCCTCCAACATCTGTTCTCACACAGGTGTACCAACCCATGGGTTCTCTCCCATACCTACCTGCTCTTCTGGAATTATTTTGCTCAGTGGAGCTCAAAGAGAAGCATTTCATCACAACACAAACATCTCTGTTTCCAAATTAATAATTCAATATTCCCTATTAATTCCCTAAAAGACATAAGGCCTCTGATAAGAGTTGGCTATAGAAGTCAGCTAAAGGCACATTGCTTGAGAGTTCTCACCACAGAAGGCAGCAGGCCCTGAATTTAATGAGTGTTCAAATAACAGGGGAATGTGCTTAACCTTGGGAATGAGGACAACATTTCTATTTTTTTCTGAAATAATTAACTTTTTGTCTGCAAGACCATTATTATACCTGGTGTAAAATCTATGACTCTTCATAGGTACTCCTTAATGTTTCCTGAACCCTGTCTATACATGCATTAGACACTTGGGATTCATAACATGCTAATCTACAGCCATTAAAAATGCAAAGTCATTTTGAAAATAGAAAAAAAAATCAGGCAAGCATCTTTCAAACCTGTACTGAGTTCTTTCCACTCCTCATTAAATTTCAATTGGTTAAATCTATTGGTCTTCCTTAATCTTTTGTCAGGGGACCATGCCATACACAGACCATCTGGTGGTAAGTAAGGGATTAGCCACAGCAGGCTTTTAGAGGTTCAAACTAACCTAATATTGCAGAACAGCTGTGGGTTCTGTTATGAAAGACAGGTTTACCTTCCTCTGATCCTATTCCTTGGGCTGACCCTTTCAAATAAGTTGTACAATAGTCCCAAAGTGTTGGGAGGATTTTCTACCAGAATCAATTATAAGCATGTGCCTTGTGAGAGCAAAAAAAAAAACAAAAAAAACCTGGTTGTGCACAGGTTAAAGTATAATATCTTTTCTGGTTTTCATCACATGAACATCTATCATTTACTTCAGAAACTGTAAGGTGATAAAGATGGGCAAGGGGAGATTCACCTCATCATCCAAAAACATAAAGCAAGCAGATCAACCAAAGATGCTAAGTGACACGATGGAGCCCAGCTCTAAAGAAGAACATCTTTAATGTTAATGAACCAACCTTTGAAAAATATCCTTCATCACATCAATCAAAAAGAGACACTAAAACATTTCAAGTATTTCTGATAATTAAAGTGATTATGTCTGATTAATTAAATTAGCAATCAAAAAAGTGGTACATTTAATATCATAGGTTTAGCATGCAGGATGGATATATTTCACAGCATCATTGTAAGTAGCCCTCTATTTTCCATTTGTAAGGTATAATGTGAATAACCCTTGTTTTTGTCATTGTATTTTACAGACCGGAGAGATAAAAGCTTCACTACTACTTTACTTACTGTCTCCTAAGGACATACATCTCTATATGCAGTTTGTGAGGCAGAAAGACCTGGATACTCAGATATGGAGTTCTGTTAGCTTTAAAAATATTTATAGCATCCTTTCTTCTTTTAAATTACACCCATCAGTCAAACACAGCACTCACTCAAGAATCTTCACTCCAAAACCTGTGCATTTTGAACTAATTTCTCTATTTCTGCAAATGAAATGGCTTATTTTGTCTGCAGAGCAATGCATGACCTCACATGGATCACATACTTTTTCTTTACTTGACTGCTCTTTTTTTTTTGTTCATCTTCCAGGCATCAGCATGCTTTGCAGATGGGCACGGGATATTATCATGGTAGAAAATTTAAGCTTCAGAAATGGCAGAAATGACCCAAGTCACTGTTGATACCAATGGAGCCATTTAGCAAGACCTCAGGAAGAGCCTGGGAGAGAGCAGAGCCAGCACAGCAGCCACTCCCCAGGGTGTGTGGCAAAGCTCCCTGTCTCCCTGTTCCCAGCAGCTCAACCATTCATCCCACAGAAAAGATTTCCCCTAAGTACTATGTGAGAAAGATGGTTCTTTCAAGCTCCCATGTGATGCTCATTGTAATAAACTGGTGCTGGTGTGCAAAAGCTTTCAGGTTTTGGTGTTATAAGAAGGCTAAGATACACCATATCAGCAGACTTTAATATTAATATCTTTCCCACTGTGCCTATCAATGTTCTCAACAAATCATCCATGAAAACAGCAAAAGCCACAAGGTGTTCTTTACCATACTGGAGGGAGAGCAAGGTTTAGGTTTGACAGTTCAACTTGATAAAAGATACAACCCACTTCCAAAAGCTGAACCAGCAGGCAAATACTATCCTTTCATCTAACTCTAGGAATATATATAGCAATATATTTAGTATAAAATATTACTGTAATGTACAGAATATATTTCATCCTCTGTGTAAGGGGATGAAAAAGACAAAAAAATTTAAGAGCTTGTTTACCTTTACACTTCTTAGATCTGGAAGAATAGCTTTGGTTGGAAGTGACACCTGGACATTGTCTTGTCCAGAGCAGGACCAGCAGAGCAGTTTGCTCAAGGTCTTCTTTGGTCAAACCTTAACCATTCCCAGGGACTCAACCAGTTGCTTGTCAACCTCTTCATCCCAACCACCCTTGGGATGAAAAATACTCCCAATAGGAGTTTGACATGTCTTAGGACCTGAGTGTCATCTAGAACACTATTGTGCAAAGAAGCTGGATAAAAGGGTTTTCAGCGATTGACCTCTAAAATTTCCATTTTTAAAAACAACATTAGATGGGAAAGACCAAAAAAAATTCATTGGTATCTTTAGAAGTATAATCCTTAACTGGCTCATCAGAAAGATGTTTATGCTTACAGGTGTGGCTTCTGCACTTGGCCTAGTTAAGCTAAATTCTGAGTGTGGCTATTTTTTAAACCTGTACAAGAAAATGAAGAGACAGGAAAAAAAGACCATGAATTTTATTTTTCTTCTCAGAAAAAGGAAAAGAGGGCTGTAGCTGTGGGGTTAATACTGTTTCCCTTTTCCTAATAAATTTCTTGGGTCAGTTTATAGCAGAAAATGATTTTCTGGGATCCTGTGCCATTGTCATAAATGACATGGGGGCAGAAGGTGATTCATTTTGAACCAGCAAAAATAAGAGGCTACAAAAAAATTGCTAAAGTTCAACTCTTGACATGACTTCCAATTTGAGAAGGGCTCACAGAGAGCTGAGCAACAGCAGTGCTCACAGCTTCTGCACTCCCACACACAGCACAGTGCAGACAGCAGAGGACAAGTCAGGTTGTTAAGACATCTTTTCACTATGGCATAAATTATTTGCCTTTGGAGGAATTTTTTTACAAGCAAATAGAGAGGGAGGGTGAGAGCAAGAGAGAATTTTACTTCAGACACAGAAAGTTGAAGTGGAATGATGGAAGGAGGAGGGAAGAGCTGTAAACCCCTCTGAATCCCTCTGTGTCCATCTCACATCACAGTGACCTCAGCCTATTCTCAGCCACCACTCTGAGCACTTTGCTCAGCACAGAGCCCTGTGCTCTTTCTCTGCTGTGATGGATGATGTTTTTAATGCTCTAACCCCTCCCCAGGCTCAGCAACATCACACAGCCTCAGAAGAAAGGCTGCATCTGCCCAGCACCTGATGGGGTGTCACCTGGCCCCCTCACCACACAGCACTTTGGTTACAGGTGAGCAAATGAGCTGTACAGACTCGGCACGGGTGGCTGCATCCAGGCAAACAGGGTGTCCAGGGACATTTTAGGAATGTGTGGCCATGGTCACAGAGAGAGTGCCACCCTAGACCCACCCAAGGATTACATTGGGATCTTATCACAGAAGCACCTGGGTATGAGTGATGGTGCTTGGGTTTTTTGCCACTTATTGTAAGAAATATTAAAGGTAATAAATAATATAAAGACCCCAGCCCTTCCCTGGCAGTAGGACAGCTCCTGGGGGAGCTGGGCTCTGATGGGATGGCACACCTTGAGCTCAGAGCCCATCAGCAGCAGGGTCAGGAGCCACCAGCATTTGGGTTGCTGAGGGCAAGCACGGGCTCAGGCATAGAGTCAGGGTGCTCAACTGGAGAGTTCTTGCTCTGCTGAAAGAAATGAGGAAAGAAATGTATCTTGTTGCTGATGTTGAAGGAAGTAAGAGGTCTGCATAGAGCACCCTCTGTTTCTTGGCATCTGGGTCAGGAGATGCACAGGGAATTTCTGTGGTGGGACTGTGAGTTTTTCAGTCAAAGGAGCTCTAGCTTGCACACTCCCTGCCTCTACCATTCCCCCTCCAGCCTGGGTTTGCTGGGTGCCTGCTGACAAAGTAACACTTTAATTTGTCTTCTAGAGATCTGAACCATGCTGTGCCCAGGCAATGGATGCTCCCACAGTTTTAGCATAATTGAATTTCAATACAGGTGAGGTGGGAAGTTTTATTTCCTTAATGTATGCACAAACAGTGTATTTGGTTTTCAGGCAAGAGCCCAATGTTCTGTACAAACACCACTAATGAATCCCTGTGGTCTCAGCATGTGGCTCAGGAAGGCAGGAGAGCACAGTACAGAACCTTGGGTACCACAGCAAGCATGAGCCCCATAGAGGTGTAAGTGGTACCTCCCCCATGACCAGGTGAATTCCTTCCACCTCATCCATCCCCTCATGTCCTCACACACACCAGGAAGGCCACAGCACACCTGAGATGCATGCATGATGGCAGTCAGGCTGGACAGGGACCACCAAATGTTTGCTCTCAGGCTGTCACAGGTGTAGGTCACTGACCAGATCCTCCACCTGATCCTGCTTGGCTGGAAGCATGGTCTGATGACTTCACTACCCAGGAGGAGATTTGCCTTGCTAGAAACAGCCCAGGCTGCAGGAGTACCTACACCCACATGTGCCAGCACTGCATCTGACACTGGTCCCTACAACTCAGCTGTGCTGGTCTCCTGGGGCTCACAGCATCATGGTTGGAAAGGACCTTCAGGAGTCCAACCAACAGTCCTATGGGACCTTAACCACTAACTCACCTCCCAGAGCCCCATGCATGAATCTGTGGAAGCATCACTTGTAGATGTGGTGGGCAGAGGAAGGGTAGGAGCATGGTGAGAGCAGCAGAGCTGGGCAGCTCTGTCCCTCCAGCTCCTGGGCTTCACATATACAACACTAACAGCCTCACAGCTCTTCACCATCATTGTCCTAAGACTGGATTTACCCACTCTGAAGTGTTTCCACAACCCGAGATGCCCCATGTCTCACCAGTGTGCCTCTCACAAACATCAAGATCTTCCACTTCAGTGCTTGGCCAAGCCTCCCTTCACCTGGTACCTTTGCACATTCCTCTGGTCAGTGATCAAGAACCAATTTCCATGCTCACAGCTGAGCACTATACTTGTATTTTCTTTTATTTCCATTAAGCACCCAGGAAGGGAAAGAAAACCACAGTTAAAATACTGTGATGTACACTTGTGTCTTCCTGAGAAACAGGGATTTCATATTCCTCTGGGTCACTTAGTCCTATATCTTAGTCACTCAGAGTCCCCAGCAGCTGGCAACCACCAGCAACTAAATCATAAATGATGTTGCAAAACATGCATAGCTATAAAACTTACAGCGAGCACTCAGAAGAACAGAGAACTTTTATAATTTTTTTCTTGCTTGTATGAGAGTTTTCTCTAGGTGTTAATATGATTTATGAATATTCTATAAATAAATATCACATGGCATATCAGGCTTTCAACAACTCTGTAAGTTCTGTTAGGATAAATTAAGAAGCTTTCAGAAATCTCTGACCCTTTCCTTTAGGTAGGCTGTCAATGAATCTTGTGTCACTAGATCAGAAGGGATGAGACAGTTCCCAGCTTCAGAGGCAAATAAAGAAAAAATGAAAGGTAAAGGACACAAGGAAAACAATAGAATGCTTTCTTTGCTGCACCCTCAACTGCAAGTGTCCACACTGGGGACATACAAGGCCACAGAACTAGGAAATACATATGTAAAAAGTTATATTATATATAAAATATAGAATTGTATCTATAAAACAATATTTACATAGGTGATACATATGGAGAGAAAAAGCCTATGATAATAGGAAGTAGGTCATATTCTTTAATGAAGTAATTTAATTTATTGATTTATAAGAATATTGTAAGAATATTTCACACTTCTTAATTCTCAGGGACCCTTCAAACATCCAGAACTAGAAGTATTGTGCCCCTTGGTAATGATTGTCTTAATCAGACTGAAGGGAAATGTGAAGAGGAAGGTTTCATCCAGGTTCCTGGGTGTCACAAGAATATAGTCACAAGAGTCCAATTTGATGCAAAATAAAAGTAGAAGAGCCATGGAAGATTGGGCATAGTGACCTGCAGTAGCTACATGTATAAAGATAAACTGTTCACAAACTTGTATGAAATCAGCCAATAGATTTCCTGCAGGCTGACTTTATGAATTTCAGTGAAAGTCTGGATTGATTCCACAGACAGATGTATACACATCTATAATCCAAAGCAAAGTCAAATCAGAGCCTGTCCCTGGATCTTTTCCTTTGGCATTATCATCTTCCACTCAAGATAATGATGTGTACTGCACAGGGGAATTTTTATAAAGAAAAAAACAGTGTAGTGTGTGTGGTTTCCAAGACTGAATAAGACATTCTATCAGCATGCAAAATGAACTACTTCAGCCACTGCAAATGGACAGATTCACAAAACAAAAGATAAACATTCCACATCTGATTTATGCTATTATGTTACCATTCTTCACTGCACTGGAAAAACAGCTTTACCCATTCTCTAAAGTATTCAAATGTTATAAACTTTAATAATCAAAACAAAAACAAATAAAAATTATTAACTGCTTGAGAGGATATTTTAAATGAGCAAGAGAATAAAGAAGATATCCAATTCACAAAGGTTTGCAGTTTCTGCACTAGCAGTTTCCCTAAGGATGCTTATGAAAAAATGTGCAAGTCCTGGATGCAGTAGGGGCCAGAGAGATACTGCTAAGGACAGAATTTGGTTTTACACACACAGACTTTATGATTACAGAGATTCCTATGGGTATCTAAAGCCTTTTAAAAATTAAAATCTTATTTACTGGAGTTTGGTTTTGTTACTTGTGTTGGATGCAGGCTGAGAAACAGATCTCTGAGGATGACTCTCCACATAAAACCAGAGTTTTGAACAATTTACTGTATCCATGTCATCTTTCTGGGGTTTCATTGCCTCTAGTGTTTTCTACTTTTTTAGGCAATTTCAGATTAATCCTTTGCCCACACCCTTGAGTGACACAGAATGCAATGTTTAATTTAGCTGAGGTTCCCCAGGCCAGCCCAGAGCAAACAGGTTCAAGGAGCTTCCTTATCTGCCTTTTGAGGATGCAGGGGCTTTTTGATGCACAAACATTTCACAAGAACCATCCTAAAATTCTAAGTAATCAAGATCTTCTATTCAATGTCTGAAATCAAAAGTGATTTCAGTGATTTGTAGAGATCCTGAGCTCAGGTGTTATCTTCAGACAGCCGCATCTCAGCCACCAAACTGTCATCAGACAGGAAATTTGGTGATTTTCACTGCTTTTACAGCCAAGCCTTTTCCTGAAGAGTTTTGTAATCATGACTTGAATTTCTGCAAGAAGCTGTAACATTCTCTCATGGCACAGGCGTGAAGAAACTATAACTGTTCTCCATTGTTACGTGAGACTTTTTAATATTTTTTAAAATGCCTTAATCCATATTTTTCAATTTCTACATACCAGTAGAAAAATTACAATCAAACTCCTGCATATGAGAGATTCAGCAGCTGAACTGTAATGATGGAAACACCTCGAGTGTCTAGCAAATTTTAGTTACCTTTAAGGGGTAAATAAGTCCTTAAAGACATTTAAGATCCTCTGATCCTAAACTGCAGAATAGAACTGCTTGGTCATGAGGATCTGTTGAGTTACAAACACTGTGCCTGAGCTGTCTGGCTCTAAGGCCACCTGATCTGAGACATTTCCATCAGGCTGTTAAGCACCCTGGTCTCCCTTAGAAGATGCTGAATCTTTCTTCTGTGTCAGCAGGGCTTCAGTTCCAAGAGTCCTAGCAAATTAATAAGACCTCACATTTCTAGGTGTATCTGTTGTGCCCAAATGCCAAAGATCATGTCTATTTTACTTTTACCTCCAGTATAAACTGACCTTTCATTGCTCATTTGAAAAGTCTTTGCTTCTGTATCTCATGTTCCTCAGTTCATTTATTGCTCTGTAACAGACAGGTGCTGTTCAGTAAAGTACTTGAAAAATTACCACTTTGATAATATATTAACACTGTGGGACAGCATGATGAAAGAGGCAGTTTAGAGCATGCTTTAGCATGCATTTCTCCATTCTGTTTTTATGGAACAGAAAACATTTCCAATTATTTAATGTTGTATTAACTTCCAGTTTGCCTCATCCAGATGTGATTTATCATATGATTCTATGCTAGTACTGGGGATTCCTTATGAACCATACCATGCAAATCAATAAAAGGAGATCATAAAAATCATGCTATTAAACAATGCTTTAGAACCTAGATTTTTATTGGCTTATATGAACTATAAGTTAACTTTAGTTTTAGGTAGCTTATCTGGCCTTGTACAACAAAATAACTACTTCTGCTTGCTTTGTATTTCTTTTTTATTTTGATATAAAAGGTGGACATTTGGTCAGTACAGTGCTGAAAGGTCTGGAAATTACATGAGAATATAAAGCACTGGGAACATCCTTGCATGTCAGTGAAGTAGTTTGACATTTACTTTGAAGTTACACAAGGGATTAGACCCTCTAACAGTGACAGTCCCAAGGGCAGTATCTCTGTGGCACTTGGCATGTGCCTGACATAGCAGGAGCTCAAAGACAGTGTTTGTGGAAATGAACAGCACGAGAAACAGCTCTACACCATTACAAAGTAATGCAAAAAATGCCACAATCTGTAGGGCAAAACATCTCTCAAACCAAGTAGTTTCTTTCATCCTTAACAAATTGTTAACTCTGCATGGAAAGCCAGCTCTGCCAGTGCTCTCCATTTATCCATCACATAGCCCTTCTCTCCCAGCAAATCCTTCCTGCCTGCTTGGTATGAAAATTTGGATAAAAATGCACAAACTCATAAGTGCATTTTGGCTAAAAATGCACAAACTCTATCTGGAACAGTAATAAATCTCATTAGATCAAATTTCTCCAAATTTCCAGCTATTTCAGCAATTGGCTATTTTGTATTTACAGAGTTAGCCAGTTCTGATGCAGAGACTTTCTGGAAAACATTTGTAGAAAGTCTTTAATGTCTAAGGTCTCCAGACATAGAGGTTGAGAACATACATATTTACTTGCTCAGTGCATCATCTTTATAATGAAAATATTCAAGATTTCTGGATGCCTTTCTAAAAACCTGATTTCATACAACTGTCACAGATGGAAAAGACCTCTAAGATCACTGTGTCCAACCATCAACATCCCCCCACCCTGTAAAATAACTGAAATATATTTATCAATATCTGTATCACCATGCCAACTAGAACATGTCCTGAAGTGCCTCATCTACATGTTTTTTTAATACTTCCAGGGATAGTGATTTCACCACCTCCCTGGGCAGCCTGTTCCAATGCATAACTACTCTCTCAGTAAAGAAATTTAAAAACTTCTATAACTGAAGAAATTTCTACAATTGCATAATATTTTCCTTCTTGTTCTTTATGTCTGCTCTATAACCCCCAATGCTTTGATTGCCCTTCTTGATATTGAACACCAGGCAGTATCCAGAGAACAGCTCAGAATGGCTTCATCGTCTCTCCCCTGAATAGTAATAGTGCAGTCAGAGCCTACCAGGCACAAAAATAGAACCATTTTTTCTCTTTTATACATTAATTTGCATTATCGCTACCGAATTTCGTCTGCAATTTTATTGCCCAGTTATATGGGATTGCAGGATCCTTCTGTACATCTTGGAAGTCAGCTCTGGGTTTGTCAGAACACAGCAATTTTCAATCATCAGCCCAGGTGTTTTCTTGGATATTTTGTCTCTTTTTCTGATCATTTATGAATACTTTGAGATCCAAACAGAGTTTTTACTGGGATAACTAAAACCTGATAATCACCACCCTTTCTTTTCCACTTTTCAACTAGTTTGCAGTGCAAGGTTCACTGAATTACTCACAGCTAAATCCTCCTTCAGCTTCCCTGATTACTTGATCCAAGAAAGAAGCATAAACTTCTTGAAAAATATCACCTCTTCAGCAAATCCTATATGGCATTTATTCTCCTTGCCTAGAGAAAAGTGGAACTAAAAGTTACTCATGATCCTTGCAAATCAAGACTGTCTAGAGAATATGCTTTTGGAAGGAAAGCAATCTCATATTTTAAATAACCTCAAGGTACTTAGATTAAAGTCCACTTGTTCAGTAAATGGCTGTGAGATAAGGAGTGGGAGTAAAAAGAAGGCCAGATTGATGGTTTCTCTTACATTAAGCTTTGAGAACCTATATTGCTTACTGAAGTATCATATATGTTATTGTCCTTTTGAAAACTTATTCAGTAAAGCAAAACCTCAGTATACAATCAACTGGGCTGCTCCTGGATTCTGGAATGAAATTCAGATCTATATACCCCAAGATGAAAATCATATTCAAGAAATCGAGGACCTCACTTACAAAGGATAATCATTTCAATAATAAACCATGGGTGTTCATGTTCAAAGTGAGCTCTTCTTTCCATTATTTCCACTGCTTTCCCAAATGGGGATCTGAATTTGCAAACAGCATAACAAGGGAACTAAATAGAAAAGAATATACTGGGTAAACTAGTAACAGAATGAGTTTATTCCTCATACTTATTAGTGTTTAGCAACCTAAATTCACAAATCCACCCTTAAGCAGCAATTATCACATAGCTTTGGAAAGAAATCTGCTGTCTAGGAACACTGTGTTTCCTATATATTCCATCTGAAAGCTCATTTAGATTTCTGAAAATTGTAACACACCCCCACTAAAGCACTGCAGACATTCTGGGTTAAGCAGTTTCTGCTTTCAGGATTTTACAACCTGAAATAGCTACAGCAGATGGTAGAAAGCAGAGAATCCAATTCAAAGCCATAAGATCCATGCTATTGACTGCAAGTAACAAGATTTGTGTCACTTCATCAGTCAGCGTAACTGTGCCCAATGCACTCTTGGCCTTTTTACTCATCCAGTAACAAATACCAGGCTATCTTCTCAAGACTCATCTGCTAAAAACACCTGTTGGGAGAGGTTCAGCAATTCCACTCTGTAAACCAGTCCAGAAAGAACTGTCTCATGGAGGGGAACAGCATATGCAGAAGCTGGGCTCTTACTGTGAATTCCTTCTTTTGCTGGTTGTGGTGCCAGTTCAAATCCATGCAGAACAAAAAGAGGCTTTGAAAAGAGGGAATCCAAAGGAAATTCATAGTGCTGTACCTAGGAGCAAGTCTGTTATCTCCCTTTCCACCAAGCCCTCACCAGCAAGACAACAAAAAACCCCACCTGTATTATGCACAGAAGATGCAGCATGAATGAGCAACCAAAATCTGATAAATTAAAACAAGAGTGGGTGAGTTTTCCCCCAGAGGCCTCTGTCACTTCTGTTATTTGGAAAAAAAAAAAAAAAAAATACAGGTTTGCTATTTTATATTTACTACACCTTTTACCAAGCTGTGCTTACACACCCCTGTTTACAAAGAGCTCACCCACCTGTGAGCACCTGTGGTGCTGTGAGTGCAAGCCCAAGCCATTAAAATCAGAGGCTAGTTCTAGATCAACATGAAAACTAGAATCTCAAAAACATTATAGACAGAACAAAACCTGCCACTGCCCTCCCTTTGAGCACATCTCTCCAAAGTCCCTGCAGGGGATCTCAGCACAGCTGAAAACAAATGTGTCCCCACAGGTATTCCTGCATCAACCAGTGTCATGAGGAGAGAGATGGCTTACTCTGAGCTTCCATGGCTCTGGCAAACCAACACAGTTGATCCACCAAAGTTAAGCAGGCTGTTGGACAAGATTAATGTAACAGCACAGTTTGAAGTGGCCATAATTTCCAGGGAATTTGGCTCATGGTATCAAATGCTGGGGGGGAACTGCAAATCAATACAGAAGGAGACTACAAGTTTTTATTGCCCATCAAATACAACTCAGGGAGCATTAGTGTGTCCCATTAGCTTTCATCAGGACAAAGAGCTAAAGAAATGTAATTGTTTCCTGAAAAAAAGATAGTTTTGGCAGAAAAGAGAGCTGTCAACAGCAGTAGAAAAAACTGTTCATCAAGAGATGATTCCTGAAGAGATGTCAGGGATGTCACTTGGAAAAGTTTACGGATAAATGGGACTTGAAAGCTTTACTTCATTTTTAAAATCACAGATTACTGGTGTCAGAGACCTATATACTATGCAGATACAGTGTTTCAATCTGTTGTACTGGCAGAATTTGCTGTAGAAATACCAAGGAAAAGGGGTTTCTTAAGTTTGGAGATGAAACACCAGTTTATTACAATGAATCCAGAGAACATTCTTCCTACTTGACTTGAAGAAGTGTCCTCAGAAACATCAGATAAAGACTCTGCCTGCACTGAACATGAAGAGTATTTCACATAACCAAGACCAAACAGATCAACTCTCTGATAATTTCTCTGCCAGATCAGCAACAACCTTTCTCTCTCTAGACCAACTCATGACCAGATTCCATGTCCACTTTAAAAGCTGGGAGCTTGATGCACAATTACAGTGTGCTACATAGAAGGAGACATCCCACTCCAGGAGGCTTCACCTCTGGGTCCCACGCTCCTTTCTGAACCAGGTAGGTCTCCACAGCCTTAGCACTGCCAAGGGGAAGGATATTTGGTTTGATGGAGACTCTTTAAAATTAGTCACTGATGAGACACAGGAGAAGGGAGCCAAACTCTTCATTCACATTGCAGTGGTGCTGCCACAGGTAGCCTGCAGGATGGGTTGGTTAAAGCAGCCAACACAATTCAGCATCGCAGATACCAACCAGGAGCTGTTCCTGTCCATAGGTAATGAGAGAAGTGCAGGAGCAGATGTTCTTACAGGATTTAGGCATTTGAACTCCTGACCTGGCCACTCCTGACCTGGCCTTCCTGGTTTGGGAAGGATGCAGCAAAAAAGCAAATAGATAGAAATAGACAGGTAGTACTCTCATGTCCTGCCTACCCTATCAGGATAGCAAAGGGAAATATAAAGGACCTGACTCCTCACTAGTGAACAGGAGGGGGCAAATGTAGACAAGAGCAGGAAGGATGGCAGGTATTTTTCTTTTCCAGTGAGTCTATGGTTAAATCCCAAAACTATGTTAAAACAAAAGGTAATGAAACAAGCAACAACCACAAGAGACACAGAATGAGATGCTGCAGCCACTGAAGGGAAAGGATGTTTATTCTGGCAAGTTTTTGCTGGGCCACCTAATTACCATACTAGCTGGTTATTCTTCCTTCTCTTCATCTGCTAAACACTTACTGCTCCACACAGCACTCAGCCTTGCCAGCAATGAGGAAATCCATCTATCAGGGGACACCCCCATCAGTGAATTAACTTCCATCCCATAGCCTAGTCTCACCAAGCACCAAGGAGAAGATGCTCAGATGGGAGTAGCAAGGCAGTAATGAGTTTCTTCTGCCTTTTGAGAAAGGCTTCTCCACCTTCTGATAAAACAGTGAAATCAACAGTGGCAATGCACTGCACTTCTGCTGAACATAAACGCTCTAAGAATCAATACAAATAATTGTTTAACCACACATATAATGCAGACAGTTTATTTTGCTTAAGCTCTTTGCTCTTGGCCTCACAAAAACTCAGCTGGTACAGCATGAATATGTAATTTGCCAATATATTAGAGTTAAGTGGTTAAGGTAAATAGGTAACTCCTATTCTCCCAAATGTGAAGCAGAAAAATAGGCAGACAGTGCTGTGAAAAAGCACAAAAAAAGAAGTCCTAGCAATTAGGTGTTCTTATTCTGCAGTTGTGGATATAAATTACCCTCAGAGGTAATTTAGAGATCTCCCAGTTCCAGGACAGAATAAGTCACCCAGGAGTTACTGTCTCTCAGAAACCACCATCCAGCTGCATCCATCAATGCCCAAGATCCCCCTTGGACCTTGCACTTCCTTCACCCAAGAGCAGCTGATCACGTTAAGATCTTGGGAAAACTATCTTAACAAATATAATAGGTGATATTCTTCTCTCAAAGGAAATAACAATAACTCTATAGTATGTGCTCAGTGTTTTGTAACAATACTGACATGGCTCCCTCTTTATCACCACTGTGTGGTCTGCACCAGTTTCAACTCTGGTTTACCATCCTGACTCTGGTACCTGAGCGTGTTATATCCTGTACATCTCCCTCACAGGGACATACTATGCCCAGAATCAATTGAAAAATCAAGATATAGATAGGCACATGCAGATCCAACAGAGACTGTGGCACTCTGTGTCTTTATCTAAACACATCACAGCACAGTAGCAGAACTGGATCTCCATATCCCTGGTTTCTTATCAAGCAAACTACAAGATCATCCAACCTTTTGTACTGCAAACTGATAGCTTTATACACTATTCCACCAAGGATAACCCTCATTGCTATACATAAACCTCTTAGGTTTGGTCTTAGATTATCCAGTAACCTGGGTCCAGCACAGATTTTCCACAGAGCAGCAACCATATAAAACCTTATTCCTTTTTTTCCCCTCCTTTATGTTATTCTATTCTGTAATTGTGGTGCCTGAATCACCTGTATATTCATTTCAGCATCACCCAGTGGAGTTTAGAACTCTCTGCATCTCTTAAAATGGTCATATGTGCCAGTTCATATACTACATTATGCAGGTCCTCACATGAGACATCAATAAACTGAATAATTAATTCACTTGGACAATCTGAGCTCCTTCCCCTCAAGCTGGATGCGTTCTTTTACTTCCATGACATTATTGTAATTGCTTAAACCACTTCTGTTGGAGTATTTTTTCCACCTTAATTACCTTGTAATTTACTACTAGGGGTGATAATATGGTCATTAAATGTCACAAATAGTTTTCAGTTTTTGCTCTCTGTCTGGTCCACATTTCTGCCATTCAGAAATGTCCAGCCATATGCAGATTTTCATACTTTGACATGTCCTAAACTATGCTCAACATCGAGTTTATTATAGAATTAAATTGATTAACTTGCTCTAATAATCAATGCATAAAGAACCAATTTGATGATATAATAAAGGAAACATAAAACAGCCAACTCTGTTGCATGTGTTGAGCTACAGTGACATTTGGTGGTCGTGGAGGGCAATATCTATACAAGCTTTATTTAGAGAGGGTGGCAGGTTAATTGGGACAAAGCACCTATGAAGCTCAGCATCCATAATAAGCAGCCTGTACCAGTGATATAAAGAAGAGAAAAAGAACTGAAAACCTGTTTCTACTCCTTCCAGGCATCCTCTCCCACATTCAAGGTATCTTCATTTTGTACCAAGAAGTTTTTATACATTTATACTAAGGTACCTCAGCAGGCATCAAGTTGGTATTTGTAGCTCTGGACTCCTATTGCAGTAACTGGATGAAGGGTGAAGCAGAGGTTAATGATACAACACACATCATAAGTGTGTGTTACACAGTGTTCCTTGGTTTTCAGTTAACACATACTCCTGTATTTTCCCCATCCCAAAGTCTGCCACTGAGCAAAACCCAAAACAGGAGCTGATGAAGAACTGAAAACTTCTATGGCAACAATATCATTATTTATCTATAGAAATTACAAGCTTCAGCTAGGACTACTGAAAAAGTGCTCTGAAATCTTTCAAACTGATTTCACACTTTATAATGCTGTTTTACATATCAGTGTTTCTGAGATATGCTCCCTCACCTTCCCAGGGTGCCTTACTCACACTGACAGTGACAGAGGAACCAGGACTGATAGGCTGAAAAATGCTAATTGACAGTCAGAGTTAACTCTGCAGATGGATTAAACTATAAAAGATACTGTTTTGCCAAAAAGGAGATGCTTATCACTCAATTTATATTTACATCCTCAGGCTGAGTGCATTATTTTTTTTGTCAGAACCTTAATCCTAAATTGAGTTATCAGGAGAGGTTGGGATTGCTTTCATTTTCCATCTTTCATGGGCTGAAGGGGCTAGATATGGCAGATACCCTTAATCCATCACCTCCACAGAGGCAAAGCACACATGGTGTGGCTCATCTTCTCCTGTATCAGGCAGCTGGCACAGACAGGTCCTGGCCACCACTTCATCTGGAAACACCTCCTCAGGCAGGGCACGTGCAACAACACAGCTTGTGTGGTCAAATGCCTACTTGCTGGGGGTTTGCAATTTTACAAACCTCCCAAAAATGAATTTACAGCTTAGCATTCTCAGAGGGCATTAAAAATAAATAAATGAAAGCTATGGGATTTGTGTCCTGTCCAACAGTGGGTAATTAGAACACCTGCAGGAGTATTTCCTTTGCATACACAGACTGCACACCGTTACCCACAGGGCTGCTCCAGACTAACACTGGGAACATGCACCTCAGCATGCTCAGTCCTGAGGGTAGATTTAGGTCAGATATTAGGGAAAAATTCTTCACTGTGAGGATGGTGAGACACTGGCACAGATTGCTCAGAGAAGCTGTGGCTGTCTTATCCCTGGATGTGTTCATGTGTAAAGTCCAGGTTGGATGGGGCTTGGAGCAACCTGGGCTGGTGGGAGATGTCCCTGCCCATGCTGGGGGTTGGAACTGGATGAGCTTTATGGTTCCTTCCAATCCAAACCATTCTGTCATTCTATGAATACCAGTTACTTGTGTGTGAGCCACACCAGGGGGGGTTACTAATTCAGTTAAGGGAAACACAATGAGGTGGGGAGGAAAAAAGCAGTGCTTTACAGGCAGGTAGCCATAGGCTGTACTTACAGAGACAAATGTGCAGGCACAGCTCAAGTATCTGTGCTTTTAGCAGTTGAGAGAGCAACAGAGATCAAACCTGTGCATAGCTAAGGCTATACATAACCTCATGGAAAGCACACATCTGACATAAATCCTGGGTGTCACCTGGCCCAGGGCCTTGCTGAGCAGACCTGTGGGTAACCCAAGGCATGAGCAACATTGAATTCAACAACCCAGAGGAGGTGGGCATTCCACAAAGATGTCAAGGAAGCAGAAGGGTGTGTTTGGAGCATGACGGGGCAATGGGTACAGGCTCTTAAATTGCAGCATCCAAGACACACAAGGGGATGCTGCAGGAGCAGAAGGAAAGGACAGAGCAGAGGGATGAGAGACCAGATATGAACTCAGCTCCCTGCTCCTGCTAGCCCCAGAGAACCCAGCCCCCCTCAAAAGGGCTCTCCTCCCCCTGCCAGTATTAGCCCTACCTCTGGTTGTACCCAGGGAGGATGGGACAGTCCCCACTATGCAGTAAGTGTCACAATCAGGAGGAAATAAGTATTATTGATATACTAATGATAACTTCTCACCTTGTATACAAGGTGTTTGCTCCTTGCACATGAACAAGACTGAGCACAGCAGTGGTAAGGTTTCTCTGTGAAGATGGAAGGTCCAGCTATTGTACTATATACACAGACTCTGAATGTGCTGGGAAAACAAACCTTAACAGAAAAGTTACCATGTAGAAACATGAAATATTTTAAAATACACATTATTTACAGGACTTACTCATAGCAATGCTCCCAGTCAGAGCACCATCCAAGCATACAACATTCAAACATCGGCACTCAAGTAGGGATTTTGAGGTTTTGAACATTTCAGATACCCTTACGGAGAATTCACTATAGCTTAGTTCATCCACAACAGCTTGCTTTTTAGGTCTGTGCTCCTTTCCTCACCAAAGCACTTCTTTGATACCTCACCAAAGAATAGCAGGTTGGATTTGTCATAGACCAGCTTGACAGCAGATTGCTGGTCTGCTCCTATTTTTAAAACAAGGGGCAAGGGGTGTGCAGAAACAACCCACAACTTTTTTTTCTCTCTGTTTTTTTTGGGTTTTTTTGGTTTGTTTTTTAATTTTTTTTCCTTTTCTTCCATTAAAAATCCAATTTAAATCAGGCTCAAATATTTCATTTGCTTGTTCAATTATTCCCACCTTCAGTTGTGCCCTGTTTGGACCAAAAGGCAGATTCAAAATAGTCTTTGCAAGAAACCTGCAAGCTTCCTCCCTCTTGGCATCTGTATTTGTTCCTACACTGGGTAGCAGACATCCAATTCTACACAGATTTCTGTGAGGTGCCTTTGTGGAATTTCACGATCCCTCCTATTGCATTTTTAATTACTATTATTGTGCCTTCACATACACTGATCCAGTTAAAATGTGAAACTAGTCTGATAAACATAAAGCTGCGGTGCATGTTAGAGACTCGGAGAAAAAAACTGTAAAAATGTTTGTAATATATTGAAACCATAAAATAGTATTAGGAATGAGGCAAAAAAATTATAACTGATCCATGGTTAGATAAGCAGTAGCTCCCTCACAGCACCCTGCCTCTGCCCCACTCATGACACAGGGCAGAGAAGAGTTGGTCCCACAACCTCCCACCAAGGTTTCTTTCCCTTCCCAGCACAGAGTGAGCAAAGGACCAGAGGGGCTGCCCTCTCTCACAATCAAGCGCTACCATTTACTTCCCAAACACTTCAGGGTCACAAGCACATTCCCAGACACACTTCAGCCAATTCCACTCCCTCCTTGCTCTCTGTGAAAAGCAGGATTTCATCACCCACCCTCTCCAAAAGAGCTCCATAAGGGAATGAGAGAAGATCCAAGAAGCAACTTGCTGCAACCTCAACTATCTCCCCAAACGCTTCTCTTGAAAGAGTTTCTGTTCCCCAAGGACAAGTAGAGAAGGAGCTCTCCTGTCAAGTCTGCAGCTGCCTTTCTCTCTCGCCCATCACCCAGGGAGTCTTTTGGGGTGCTGCTTCCTCCCAGGGGTGCTCTTGAACTTTTTCTTCTCTAGTGGCACAGGAAAGCAAATCAACCACTAAGAGAAGACTCTGACCACAGTCCTGACATAGTCCTGTGTTGTGCAGCAGTTACACGTGACACAGCCTCATGAGTTTGGTCTCTGCTATAATTAAGGAATACTGATTAGCATACTAAGGAATTAAACCTTCTTATCCTATTCTCATTATATTATATTAAGACAGCCTCATCGTCATGATGTTTATGAACCACATATCCATTTCTTCACTCAGAGTAAAAGGCACCTTGCTCTGTTTTCTCAGTGGTGAGGCTTCATGAAGCACTGGACCACTTGTTGCAATTAGCTCAGACTTCTGATCTTCCAGTTTGTTTCTGCTAAGCTGATTACACTCTGAGCTTCAATCATTTAGTGAAGAAAATGTACTGAAAGTCACTCAGGACCTTGTTGGAAAAATCTGAATCATAACCTTGCTTCCAGCCCCAGCTCAGAAACAAGTTCTTGAACCCCAAATTATGAGATAATGCAAAGCTACAAAACACACTTAATACACTCTCACAGTACTTCTTTTCAGCCCCCAAATTCTAGCTAAATCAGCTTTCCACGATGATTTTTATTTTGCCTTGTTTAATTCTACTGACACTGCCAAATGATCTTGTTTTTCATTTGTACTCTTCAGCTTCTTAGGGTAACACATAATTTTCATATCATAATCTACAAAAAACCCTACAAATATTTTGCACTTTTTCAGACAGTGTATTTCCACAAGAAATCCTTACACAAGCAGATAAACTCCTCTGCCCAAGTTCAGTACCATTTCCATTCCAAATAAAAAAATACAAACCCATCAGTCTTACAAATCCAGCCAACCAAAAGGAAGAACAGCTATCTTGACAACAGAAATAGCTTTAATTGTAATGATTCACACTGTAAAATTATATTGAACAATTCCTATCTTATAATGACGATCCGCAATGTAAAAAACCACACAAACCCATGAAATTAATCATTCTCTCGTGAAAGTAACTGAATGCTCTGACTCTCCTGCCTTACTTTCAAGTTTACTGAACCAACCATTGGCTACATTTCTCTCTAAGGATATCAGTTTTTGTGGTACATGCTACACCACTTCATTTTAGAGCACAAGCCCTGAATAGACCAACACATTGCAATAAAACATCTCTTTGCTTGTTTCTTCATGACATTTCTCTTTCTTACCTCTCTCCTAATGGTGGTGAAAACCTCCTCACAAAAAGATCCTACACATTTACTTGTCAGATGTATGTGCCAGGAAAAGGATGATAGGTTCTGCAGCTGGAACAAACCACCCCACTTCTTCAGGCTTGCTCTGCTCTTTGTTAAGATTTTGGAAAGACCTGCCCCTTTTATTACACTAACTGTATTTTGTCTCCATGTATTTCCTTTCCTCTTCTTTACAGTGGTATTAGAACACTTATTGCCAGAGCTGTAATTTCTGCCAGCTGGTGTCTCAGCTGGAGAGCATTTGAGTCCATCAGTGAGTGCCCTGCCCAAGCTTCCCACCCTCATCTTCCACTAAGTGGGGAAAAGAAGCACCATACTGCTTAGCAATTTTTTCCAAAGATTCTTCTTTTTTCTTCTCTTTTCTTATCAGTAGCATTCCTATTCTAGTATCCCTTCATCATCCCAGAACCTCAGGACTGGTGCTGGATCCCAAGGGAATTGAGGCAGAGTGAACTCACAGCCTATAATCCTTCTCTACAGAAAGCTGCAAAAGTTCTGCTGGTGGATGGGACCAGTACAGGTACCTGCTCCCTACCCGAGCCCTCTGAACAGCAGCTATTATATCAACATCTGAATTCTCTGAGAAGCCCCCTGATAGCTGTACTCTTGAGTTCACTTATGACACAGAACACACTCAGGCAGAAATAATTTTCTTAAGATCACTTCCTTAGGGAAGCGTTTCTTGAGTATCTTCCTGTCAATTAAATTCCATCTCTTTGTTCTATCAATCAGAAGCTTTCCTTTTTTTTCTTTGGTCATCAAATCCAGACATGGTCTCTGATGGAGTATTTTTCTTAAAAAGACTTTTATGTATCATTTACATCCCCATGGGGTATTGCCACTATTAAAACAATTTTCTTGTTGTTGAGTTAGACTTATGTAAAGGTAGGATACTGGATTTCAAAACTATTTATACAGGCAAGCAGTCTGGTCCCATGTTTAATGAAAATTTGGACTGGATACACTCAGGTGGTTTATTTTCTTTAATTCTATCCAAATACTTGATCAACTTTATCTAATAGTATTTTAATTTCCAGGCATTGGAAAGCAGGCATATATTTTACTTACCATTGCCAAATTTTAGTGCTAGTTTTGTGGAGGACTGTTGTCATCCACTTGCCATCCACCTGCCTCCTTGAAGCCAGGCTGCCTCTTGACTTTTGTGTACAAAATGCAACAGATGGAACTTTAACTAAATTCTTTTCTTTTCAAAGCTCCAGGCACCTGGGAGGCTGTCACTCTCCTGAACCACATCCCATGGGTTCACCATTCTCTGAAGCACTCTTGAAATGGTGCAAAACAAAAAGCAGAACGATCTTAACAGCACCAAAAGCTGTTTTGAAGAAGATGCACCAGTAATCAATACTGGTGAGGTTCTTCCTTCCCCAGAGGCAACCAACTTGACAGCAGGAGTTACTTGAAGTCAATATAAAATGTTAGGACCACTGCACCTTGCCTATATGTTTTTAGGCTGTGCAAAATAAACTGCTGTTCAGGTTTTTTGGGCCAGTCTTTCTCTTCAGTTTCTTCAGTAACATCTAACAAACCTGCCAGGAGGGACATTAGGTCACACCTTGTATCCTCTGCATTTCGTTAATGGAGCCAGTACTTGACACTCCCAAGCTTCCATGGAAAATCTTTGGCTTCAGATCAAATACAAGCCCTCCTGTCTTAAAAGGCACATTTTATCACCTAAATGGACCTGACTCCATACTCAAAATAAGGGCCAGAGCTGAAAGAACAGAGACAATCATCTTCATTTTCAGACATGGGTAGATCTACATATGCCAAAACCACAGGAATAATGAGCAGCTGGTTACAGCAAATCATAGCAGATGTTGATCAAACCAGGTCATAAATATTTCTGTGCTCACTGCAAAAAGACTTTAAAAAAGAATTTACAAATCATCAGCCTGTGTACTCAAAAATCTGGAAAAAATGTTCCAGTTGACACGCAATTACTCTTGATCTTGTAATGTAATTGAAATTTCAATGTAACTTACAGGTTTTATATATTTTGCGAGTCTTCATAGCAGAAAAGAAAGAAGAAATCAAGTAGTGTAGAGACAAGCTCTAGCAAACAGTAAATGTACATGCTGATTTCCTAGCTTTCCATAAATTAATTAGCCTAGTCTAGTAAATGCCATATTTAAGGACAGTGGGTCAAACAGTAATTTTTCAACCTAAAAATGTAATTGACCTAAAATGTCATCAACAGTGCTTAACATGGATAAGCTATGAAAATATCTACGTTTTCATGCTATTTATGTGCAACGTGTGCTAATTCATGATCAAAAGCTATGTGCCTATGGGTCACAGAGACTAATGAATGATTGATTACCATTAGTTGTGAATGTAGACTTTGACAGTTACCAATATTCAATTGTGCTGGCAGTGGAAGAAATAGTTGAGCTGGTTAGGAAAAGGAGAGAGAGCTCTGTATCTGCCCTTGTATCAAATTCTTGAGTCCAGCTAGAATCAGAGGCTGCATCTGCAAATACTTTTGCAATATCTGAATTTAACTCATCCATAAAAATTTCAGTACAACCAATTTATCTAGGTCTGATGCTTAACCTTGTGTACACATATATAGAAAAATACTTGTATTTGTAGGACAGGGAGTGAAATATTAAAAATATTAAAGGCATACCACATTTCCACACAGATAACCCACATTTCAGATAATAGACTTGTTAAACATACCAGTCCTGGCAAAAACTTTCTTACAGAAACCATGTCTTCATGTCCCCTTCATATTCAGGTACATGGATCAAAACTGGAGCTGAGATGCTGGGGTAGAAAGAGTAGGGAATGGGGGCCTGAAACAAAACTACAGGGAAAGGAGGAGACAGGGTGCAGGTTCCACAGAGCTAAGGTAACATTTCCTGAGCACATGCACAATCCTATTGCTGAGACATGAGCCTTGCTTGTTTTCTTTTGCAGGTAGCTAAAGGCTAGACGTGGGAAAAGAAGTAGGAACACAGAGGCTGTCTCACAGGGAAGCACCAGCACATACTGAGAAAAATGAACTCTTTCCTGCAGCCTCCCCACAGCGAGCCCACGCACCGTGCTCCGCAGGTTGGGCAGCTCTTTGTGTGAGTTGGGTTAAAATCAGGGAATGTTCCATGGAGTTAAACTGGATTAGGACCTAGTTTAGTGTGTTTTTTTAGAAAAAGCGTTGGTATTTTCAGGTGAGCTTTTATTAAGTAGGGGGTGTAATTTATAAAACCACAATCCAGAAGTCTCACCCAACAGAGGGCTTCAAAATTTTGTTCCTGCTTGAATTCTCCTTTTGTTTGGCTTTGAATGATCTTATAGTAGTGCACACAGTAGCATCCATGGACATATACTGTACCTATATGAGACATATGAAGTCCATATGTACTGTAAACACCACAAAGCAAAGCCACACTTTGTGGTGACACTGGGACCCAGACAAGTTACCATTGCACAGTAAAATTGTATTAAACTAATTGAAAAATAGTTAACATTGCTAATAAAACAAGATAAATACGAAACATTAAAAGACAGATTTTCCAGTGTTCCATAAAAGCACACTCTTCAGACAAATCAATCATTTGCATCATAAAAAAAAAAAAAAAAAAAAAAAAAAAAAAGCTAACCATGGAAAGAAAATATTCCAGAAGTAATGAGGAAAAAGCTTCAGGTGATTTTTGATTACATTAAAAACAACTCCCATTCTTCATAAAATATGCAGAACTTTGCATCTTAAACAGTGTAAGTTACCTTCAAAATTTACTTTCTTTTTAAACCTGCAAGAAATTAAACCTTTTTTGGGTAGGAAAGTAGTTGGAATATATCCAGAAACAAATACAGCTATTCTCATGTAAGTGGCACAGCATCCATCAAGAGCTTTCACATACCTTCAGGAAGATATTTCAAATTAAGTCAACACTGTACTTGATTTCATTGATCAGAGTTAATATTCTGCAAACCCAAAGTGGCTGCCTTGTTTATTTCATAGTTTCAATTTCTATTGCTGTAATTCACCTTGGCAAATAAGTGGATGTATGAGGGGCTCGCCCTCTGAATAAATAATAAAATTTAACTTGTCAGGAGCTTCCTTTGCCTTGAATGAAAAACATCTCATTTCTTTGTGATGCTGTTGAATCTAAATCCTGTTGCAAGAGACTTAATGAGTTGTCCTGGAATAAAAGCTAATGGAGTGTTCCAGCTACACGGTCACCGCGAAGAACAATAAAATTACATCTGAGACCCAACGGAAGAAAAAGATGCACTATACAAAATACAGCTTCATTTGAGGAGCAAAGGATTACTCAGTGGCATTATACATTGTTAATAAATTTTCTTTATCTGAAACTATAATTTAATATTTATGTATCTAATTTACATGTGACAAAGTAGCATATTCTAAAATTAGAGTGTAACCAGCAAACTATTAACTACTATAAACAATACTAAAACACAACCCAAACAGTTTTTACGGAAACATTCGATACATTTTGGACTGGGGAAAGATTTCAATTGCAGATATTGTTTTAATTACAGCTGTTAATCATGTCTTGAAAAAAATTCTTCAAGCCCAGAAACATTTTCCGCTTAGGGAGTCCTGGGTATGTACATAAAGACCAAGTGTACACCACCAAAAAGTCCCTTACTGGTTGCTACTAGGTACAGTAATAATAGTAATGCTGAAATTGGGGAAAAAAAAATAATTTTCAGTCTCAATGTTATATGATGCACTAGACAATATATCCCCTTTGAGCAGAACCTAGAGAAAATATCGTGCCCTTTATTATCTCTGTGGTTTCTTATGTGTAATAGACAACAGAAGAATTGCACTTCTTGTAACATTACGGTAAAGTGTTAGGTTGCAGCTCACCTTTTAAAATATTAGTGGCCATAATAATTATAATAGGTTGTGCATTACGCAAAGATGAATAAAGATGTGCATTTAAATTAAAAGCTGAGCAACCACTTACAGAACCAACAGTGAGGTTTAACATAACAAACATGCACTAACCCTACACCTATGCAAAACTAAGTTCTTCCAGGAAACTGTAACCAACTGTTGACCTTCCACAATGGTAAAGGTTTAGTCCCTTGATAAGAGGTTTGGACTTTGTAGTTGAATTCCAGTTTATTAGCTCATTGTCTGTAAATGTGCTGTTCCACTGTGATATCCTTTAGCTGCCCTTGAGCTTCTGCAGAATCTGCAATCTTACAGTCACTTTTATTTAAGGTTTTATAGAGCTGCAAAGTAAGTCCCTTCAGTGCTACACAAATAAGCTTCCTTATTCATCCTCTTCAGGTTCCTGTGGTAAAATGGGTGCCTCCTCCTTTAAACAAGCACTAAAAAACCCAAGGATTGTGCTGTAAAGGTGATATTTGCTTTTCTCAGAAGCAATGTTATGACCTTCATCTGGGTAGATCTAGCAGAGGAGAAAGGAAAAAAAAACAAACAGTTTTTAAAGGCTTTTCAAATATTTAGGGGTCTAATTTTCTTTCTCTGATCTTCAAAGTGTTTTAGATGACAACAGGATGGTAACAGTAGCTTTATGGCATCAAGAAAAGCTAATAAAACTCCAAGTAAAACTCATTCTCTTGGTATTTGAACTTACATAAAGCAACCACTGCAGTGGGATCTGCAGAAGTGAAAAAATTTATATTCTCAGACATTGTGCTTACAACAGTTTACTTAGCTGGCATTTCCAATAGTGTCTAGGAATCCAAATCCCATTAACATTGACAAGGACTAATTACCTCATGCTTTTAGGGACCTAGCTTCTAAGTCTTGAGTGAAAAGATTTTTAACTCATATTTTTAACTATCTTCCTATCTTATCTAATGCCCATCACCTCTCTCCTAGTGTGGATGTGGGCATTTTTATCTCTTAAATCAAATTCCATTGGCAATTTCTCCAAAGTGAGGCTGAAACAAAAATTTGCAGCCTGAACAAAGAAGTCCAGGGTACACAGCTTAGGACAAAAGACTGAGCCTGAGCTCAGTGGTGGCCTGAGCCAAAAAGCTTCAGATGTTTCCTCAAACTGGGGTTACCACAAGGTTGCATAAGAACAGTTCAGTGGGGCTCTTCTGAGAGACCTCTGTAATTCCTCTTTCTTCCTCTCTCCACAGGCCTTTACATCACCTCAGCTGAAACCTCAGGGACTGATGCCACCCAACTCAGATTTCATGCATCAAGTCCTTTTGCATTCATGTGATGCTAACCCCCTTGCTAACATCTCTCTGACATGAGTTCACTTGCTTCAGTGGACACTACAGGTCAACCTAAGGTTCAGGAGGGTCAAGGTTTGCAAAATGTAACATCAGAGACAGTTGGAGAAGTAACCCAGAACCATGTTGTCTATGATTTACGTGAAGCTTTAATGCAACCCTCAGCCAGAAACATCCACACAGTCCACAGCAGGTCCCCTGTAAGCCTGTATGGAAGCAGCACACCCTGCCACAGCATCCCCACCCTCTGTACAGCTATGGAAAGAGGGAACAGTGCTCTTGCCCTTTCAGAAATTTAAATGTTGAAAATAAGGGAAAAAGCAGCTTCATGTGACCCAATACTTTTTTAGGTTAAAAGGGACTAAAGTAGGGCTATCTCCATATTACAAAAAGTGCACATGGACTCTGAAGCACTTTGTATAGCATCATAGGATAAACAGGTGGAAAAAAGAAACAGGAGGGAGAGGAAAAAGAGCCCAGAAGAAGAAGATACATTTCTTGATAACCATATTAACAGGAAGAAAAATGGGATTAAATGGCACTCCAGCTGCAAACTGAGACAGAGGGTCCTTCTCAGGGAAGAAACAGCAATGTGAGGTTAAATGTTGGACTGTGTTTACAGGAAATGTCCCAGCTACACATACCTGCATAGTGTAATTAACTCCAGCTTTTATTAGATGCTTAATTAGTTCTGCTGTGTGCTGGAAGTGGACTTTAGCTGCAAGACAACAACATTTGGATATTATTAGAAAAAACAAAGGAAATTTGAAATGCTACTCTGTTAAACAGCTTTGACTGAAAACATTTCCAGTCTCTGTAATTACCAGATTTGAAGGTGACTTTCTGGTCACAAGTGCACAGCTCCACCAGTAGCAGCCATGCAGGGTGGAACAATAGAAGTTTTGGAGAAGGAGCACCAGGGGAGGCCATGCTTTTCAGGCACTCTGTGAGGACTTCTCTCCTTACTCTGGATTCATACACAATGTGATAGTCCAGAGGTGTGTAAAACCATTATGTTTGAACATCGTGACAGTTTATAATTGTGTTAAAGGAAAACACATTGGATTTTCTACTGCTTGCACAGGGTTATTAAAGCCCATGCTTTTGTAGATAATGGACTTCCTCCAACATATCAGTGATTTGGTGTGGTAATACCAGGCAAATTTATTACCTGCAGAGTTGGCAGCAAGTGGTCTGGGTGGTGTCACTAGATGTGATACTAAGCAAGGGCAGCAGGTAATCAGAGACCTGGTTTTGAACACACTGCACTGCTCAGACGTCTCTCAGAGTCCCAATTCCCTCTAGCTCAGAGTTCAGAGGGGTAGAAATTGCTGCTGCCTTTTACAATCAGCAGCACCTGAGACCCTCCTGCCTGCTCAGTCACCCAGGATATCTCCTCTGTCACTCTCCCTGCTGCTCTGGGGAGAACACGGGCCACTGTTTCCACCTTCTGATTGCATTTGGGATCCATAACACGGGTTGGACAACTTATACTGGGGTGACAGGCTGGTGAGTGCCACCCTCACTGTGCCAGCCGTGGTGTGGGCACTCTCACCTCAGCCCTGTCAGTGAGAGGTACTTATATCTCCAAACTGAGGACTAAGAAACCTTGTTTTATCCCACATTCACCAGGAAAATGCCAGGAAAAGAGGATGCATGTGTATCTATCTGTACAGAGGAACTCGTTGCAGCACAGTGATTTATGCCTGCATCAAAGACTGTTCTGTAGACCTACATCACTTATGAAAGTTCAGAAAAGTATTCTTCAGTTGAATTTAAATCTGTAATTACATATTATCTCTTTATTGACACATCTCATGATTCCAGTCAAAGTGCTAGAGCTTACTCTGTTTTACTCATTCTGTCTTTAACTACTACTAAAACTATTCATGCTATTAAAAGGTTCTTCATAGCTTCAGCTACAGATGCTCGGGCTCTACCTTGTAATTAATTAGCTGAAAACTTTAACTTCCTATTTGGTGCTGTACTTCCCCAACTGTACTGCTAATTCTTTCTTCAATCGCAGAATCTCTATGAATTTAAAATGCTATTAAAAATTAATGTTGTGCTATTAATAATTCATATAATAACCTCTCACCAGTAAGACAGTGCTCCACAAGGTTTAAATCAATTAGAATATACAGTACCTGAACAGTTCAAATATTCAGCAAGGTGTCTTCAGCTCAGAGTTAGAAGTGACACTTGAAGTAAAATGAAAAATTTTTTTGGAGGGATAATAAAACTAAAAATGTACTTGCTAGGTGTGTACCCAATCTGTCTGCTTATTAAAAACTGACAACACATGCAATTGCATCTGTAAATACTTACTATCAGCTGTTCCATGAATGATTAGCAAATTTGCTTCTTTTAAACCATGAAGATTGTGTAATACGCTGGATGCCTGGCAAACAAACACACACAAAGTTGTAACTGAATTACAGTTGTAACTGTAATTTTTAAGTCACTTTTCTAAAGCTACCTTACCTGATAGGCATTTTCCTCTCTTGATGGAATACCAAGGTATCTTTCTGAAAAAGCTGATGCTGTGAGAGTGAAAACAAAAACTTGTGAATTAATAACAATTACTTCTGATTTAAAACTCAGCAGTTCTATCTAAGCCATATAAACAACAAAAAGATCTTAATTTAAAACCACAACAGTCCATTTAGATTAATTCTGAAATGGCTGAAAAAAAACCCCCACAACTCCCCCCAGACATTAAAATAACCTGGTCTGATTTCCTGGGCATGACACAACCTGTGCCCAACACTGAACATGCAGAACCAAATATCCTCCCACTGAATGACGACATGGTTGATACTGTAAGGAATTCACCACTAACCTTAAAAAATTTATTCCTAGTAAAAGTCTTGATTCAGGCTGATATAACTAAAATATTCTTAGGAAATGGAATACTTGACTGAATTTCAGTGGGAAGTGGTAAATGGGAAACAACTCCATTGTAAAAATCAGGGGTGTTAATATCAATGCATCTGTTGCATGCTTTGGTAGCAGCCACTTCATTTAAAGAAGAAAACCAGACAGTGATGTGAAACCAAACTGGTACATTATCTGCTTGTAGTCAAAATTAACAGCAGCTCCATGCATTACAGATGTTTTGAACAGACAATAATGCAGGTGTAGGGCAGGGAATACTCACCATACAACTTCATATCTGTAATTGGTGCCACCACAGCTCCACACTTGAAGAGCCGTTCACTGGACTTCAGGATCATTGATGCAATGTAGCCACCATATCCCTAACAGTGGAAATCAGATTGAGATTTTTTGTTTGTTCATTTCTTTTTAGGGACAAAAAAGGTAAAGGCCATCATGATAACCTGATGCTACTATTTTACAGTAGTATATTTGAAAGAATTGCTTTTAAAGGAAATGCAAACCTACAGTTAAGAGTGACTAAAGCTCTCATATCAGTTAATAATAAAGAGTATATCCCAGATCAAGCTCCATAATTGCATCATGGCACACTAGCGTATAGTTAAAGATTTGAAAATCACAGAAAAAAAAACCAAAGGAAAAAACCCAAAAAACAAAAACCAAAGGTAAGGCACTGGGGAAAGCAGACTAGACAGGAAGGTTTCTGCTTGTTTTTTAACCTACCTAATGTAGATATTTGCTAATTTCCAGTGAGCACTGAGCATTCTGCTGACAGGACAGGCCCTGGGGGTATGGGGGGAACATGGGACCTGATTGCAGTATGTCCTCCCCCTGAGACTTAGAACCTCACAGATTGAATCCTACTGCTAGTGAAGAGACTTCTGCTACAACATTGTCAAAAATCCACATTGCTTGATATTATGGATCCACTTTCTGGGCACAAGAGCACCCATCCGGTGGCTGCGTTACAAGGCAGGGAGCACAGACAGCATGAAGAACCTGGGAGAGATGTGGAAGAGGGCCACTCCTTTCCTCACTTTTAGCTGTCCCCATGGCACACCTCTTCATCATTTCCTCTGTAAAGTCTATAGAATACACCTCCCTGGGAAGAGCTGACACAACAGAGTCACAAAATCTTTGCTTTGCATGAAAACATGAAAGCTTTAACTTGAGAGCACAGATTTGTTTGGAATGACACTGGCAATCTGGGTATGTACACCTATAATCTATAATTCTAGACCTACAGAAAATTAAACTCACAATTGTGAAGCTGGGATTAATGACTGACTTTTTCATATACTATAGGTTCTTCACATTTCTCTAATTGCCATCTTTGTTTTCCCTTCATCAATGCTGGAAAATCTATTTTTGAAGTTATCTTGTTGCTTTATGTTTGGCACTTCAGGAAGAAGAAATTATCCCATGGTGAGAAAGAAAAATCTAAACTATGAGCCAACTCAAAAAAAAAGAACATTGTGTATCAAATGCTCAGAAAATTGTGGGGTTTTTTCTCTTGGACTTTTTTGAATCCTGCCTGCTCTTTCTGTCTAAATACTTAATGAACAGGTGATCTGTCTGGAAGAACTGGAATATTTGAAAAATCTTTAACCTTAGTTAAGAAAAATAAGGAAAGAGGAGGGTTTTTTTGGAGTCAACCTATAGTAAGTATAAACAAGCACACCAAAGGGAGAACAGAATAAGAGCTGGATTTTCAAGGGGGCATGAGGAACTGAGTTATCCCTTTCCCATAGAAATTCCAGGCCAGGAGGCCAAAAGCCAACCACAACTCTCTAGGTGAAGGAGTGGATTTCACCTAAGAAAGAATTTCTGAGTGGGCACTGGCAACTTGAATAATTCAAATAGTTTAAAAGAATAGCAACTTTCCTCGGCCTTTGGGTTCTCTACTTTTGCTGTTATTTAATATTCTACTCGTGTCTTTCCAAAAAGCTCCACAGCACAATTTTAATCCTAGGATAGCTATTGACAGGTTATTTATTATTTATGCCATGTATTCATTAAGAGCTTGGTTTAGTTCACCTGGGAATTTCTTTCCTTTTTGCTTCTGCCCTTGCTTCCAGCCAGCTTTCCAGGACAAAAACATTACACAGTGAGATCACATTTGCAGAAGCACTTCACAATGACAATGTAGAAAATAGTTCATATGCCCTGATCCAAGAATATTTGGTGCCTCACTCACCAGCTGGGTTTCTGTGGTTACAGCCTGATTTGCCATATTTTCAAGAAGCTGTCTGGCTGTGAAAGTTGCAACTTATTTTCAGGCTCTCTTTCTGCTTCTATGAATGAAAATGCAAACTACATGGAAACACAATTTGCTGTCCAGCAGCTCAGAAAGGCCCTTGGATCATGCATGGCTTGGCCTTGTAGCCCTCATGGCAATAAGCACAATGGCATCAGCAGGTTGCCTGGCAGGCAGGAGCAGGTATTTTCCACACTGTGCCCTTCTGGACAGTCTCCAGACTCTTGTGTCTACTTTATGCTCTGGATTGCAACAAGAATTTTATTTCTGTGTAGTTCTAATGTCTCTTAAAAGACCTTCTGTCCAGTGAGCACTGAGTCTGGCTTTATAAGATCAACATTAAGAAATTTCAAAGTCATGTTATGTTCAAGCAATGTGAATATTCTATTTCCATCAATAAACCAAATTTAATGTATAGAAATTAAAAAAAAAAAAAAAAAAAAAAAAAAAGAGAGATTTTTCCTATCACATTGGTGTACATAATAAAAATGAAAATAATCTTAAATAAAATTTCTAACTGATTCTAACATAAGCAGAGTGGAAGCAAATAGTTAACCTTCAGAAGTTGTTATATAGTTTTGGGGTTTTTTCCTAATTCTAAACCTGACTTTTAAATTTTATGAATTTTTGTATGACACTAGAAAACAACTTTGAGATGTTAACTTGGAAAGGGCAAAATGCCTGAATTTAAAGCAGCACTGAAGCTTAGTAAATTTCACAGGTTTTTGATCTTTACTTTCTTACATTTCCACTTTCCATTTCTCTTCCTTTGTTAAAAAAATATGCAGAAGCACCATCATCGAAAATATTTGTTAAGACAAACAAATTTGGGGGTAGCCTTTAAGCAGCTATGTAAAAACCTGTTTAAATGCATGCTCTGTGGTAACTGTCTCATAATGTCACTGTTTGGAAACAAGATAGTGCTGAATCTCCTAGAGAAAAGTAGTTGTATTTTCAAATATCAATGAAAAGAATTTCTGAGGTCAGAAATAAGTGAGCAGTTCAGGATACTTTGTGATTTCATTTGTGGGAAGAGGATATGGAAAAATGTAGATGTTTATATACCTTGTGTACTTTCCTAGGCATTGGTAACAGGCACTAAAAATGAAATGGAAATATGTGCCAGAATTATCTGGTGGATGGAATCAGCCCTACTTATACACTCTCAGCTGGACAATCTCTGGCTGCTGCCCTACACACCAAATCCAGTTTTCAGTGCTACTGATATCCTTGCAATGACAGTTTCTTTCACCCAGGGAGCATGGCAGGAGCTCAAAGGAATCTTTGAGGAAGGTCACATTCACATGGAATGCTAGTAATAGTCAGTACTTCATTATCACTACACTTCACAAATGTTAACTTTTCCTCAAATGCTACCATGCAGGAGGCAATCTCCTCATCTTGAATTCAGACAAAGATGCAGCGGTTAAAAGCCCTGCCTGAGGCCATGCACAGTGGGTCAGTAGCAGAGTGGGGATGGGAAGGAAGGGATTTCAGAGTGGAACAGATGCTCTTACAACTGATGATTGAGGGGTTTGTCTACGTACTCGACCATGGTTTATTGTTACTTTGAGGTCAATGGCACAAAATATCTGCATTTTTAAGCTAACAACAACAACAAAGAAGCACATACTAGTTTGTAGAAGCAATTATGAGGTGTATGTAAGTGCTGTATTTTTATAGACATCAATAAGATGCTATTTTGCTTGTTACTAAAGGTTAAGCCTTTGCCTTGTTCCGTCTCATGTTAGAGACAACAACATGCCCCACAGCAAGGCCAGGTGACTAAACAGCAACAGTGAGACTTGTAGCAGATGATGAAAAAATGAAGCATACCACAGCACTGAAACTCAGCTAACTTCAGGGGGCACTAAGGCATTCAGATAGAGAAGTTGTACTAGAAGGCCATTGTCAATTGATCTGCAGCCCAAATGTGAAGATGTAAGAAACAATCTGGCATAAAGCTTAAGCTCATTTAAAAAATGTATAAAGCAAGCAGATGTTTTTTCAACCAATCCTTTCTCCTGCAGATTCTCAACACAAAACATAAAACTGATCTGGTTGATCTCAAAAACCCATTCTGACAAAAAACAAATATAAGGAATATAAAGTAAATTATGGAAGGCTTTTTCCTTTATATTAATAACTGAAATTATCTTAGGAAAATAGTTGCTTATGATCCAATGGAATTTCTTCAAGAATCATGATGATACAACTTGCTACTTTTGCACATTACCTTTCCAAATATACTCAGCCTCTTAGGATCAATGAAGGGCTGTTTCAGTAGTGATCTGCAAGAAAAAAAGTTTTGTTTTTTTTTTAATTTGCTACAGTTTAATGATTATTTTTACTGTTGTTGAATGGTTAAATCTAGTATGTAAAGAAAATTACTTGTACAGTAAGGAGTTGCCACACATGCAGATCAGGTAGAACAAATGACACCAATAAAGTTATTGTAGCACTGGGAAATGGAATTTGCTTTCTAGTTCCCTCTCAGTATGGCAAACAGTTGGTGTTGGGCTCATCTCATCTAACTTTAGATATTTGCATTTGAGGATCTTGTCTAAATTGCCCATTTGCACCCTCTTCACTTAGAGAAGAGAGCCACAAACAGTTGCTCTTTCCTATCCATGTTGGAAACCTCTCAGTTGGGGGAGAATCACCATTCAGGAATGTCATAATTTTTCCATGCAGTGCATCCAAAATGAGGCCTAAAACCTCTCAGCATTTGAGGAGGGAGCTCAGTTCTCACAGCACAGTGCATGGTCTGCTCCTGATGGCCCTTTCACAAGGGACATCCTGAACTGCTCTGCTCGAGGCAGCCCATTCCTGACCAACATCAATAGCAGGAGCCCTGTGGCCCTTGTAAGTCAAGTCAGAGCAGTTGCCTACTCATGCAATGGTTGAATCTCCACCCCTTTCGAAAGAAGAAACAGGAAAAAAAAAAATTAAATCTCTGGCTTAACTTGAGAATCTCTAGAAAATGTCCTTCCAGACCTCGATAATAACCATTTGTACATGAGCACCCTGAGTCACGTGTGATTACTCCACAGATGGAAAAGACTCTTTTCTGTGGCTGGTGGATTTGTATCAGTCTAAGAACATTCATGGTAATGAGAAATAACAGTTGTCTGCCCAAATTTTGCTATAAATTACACCACTGTAACTCCATTTTGTCTGATCACTTCTTAACTCTGTGATGGAAATGAGAGCAGCATCCTAGATACAGGCCTAAGATATTGTAACACAAAAGCATTAATATCTGTGCTGCAAGAATTTTTCTAAGGAATAAAAACAAATTTGAATTCAGTCAGGTGGCATATTAAGATTGCATAGGGAAGGGTAACTTTATCACGGAGAAACACCAACACAAAAAGCAAACAGCACCTTGGCATTTTATTTGCTGTTTGTAATGAAAATACTGTTTCAAATTTTGCCACTGCATTTAAAATAAACATTAATGGCATTCACTAAGCAAAGAAAAGATTCTGGGCAGCTGTAGTTAAAAATGGTAGCACATCAAAATGGAAGCAGGGTAAGAGAGAAAAAAAGTTTGCACATACGTACTCTACGGCTGCTATTTGGTCCATCACTTCCACTGATCCTAAGCTTCTGTGGAATTCCTGGAGAATCTTAAGGCCTTGAAATCCACTCCCTCTGCCATCAAATCGAGCTACGATGACATTATCAGAGTTGACAAGCACTGAGTCCCAGTCAATGTGAAACTTATCTGTAACCAACTGGCTGCCTGGAGCTTCATCACTGCAAATACCAACACACCAGACACAAACGAGGACTATTGACAATGTGATGCACTTTGCCATTCTCCTGTATTTATTTAACCTAGAAGGCAGAGCTCAGTGGGTTATGCAATCCTGCTGAATTATTGTCACTTCCATCAATACCATCACATTAGCTAGTGCTGGTAGCCCTGCAGTTGTGATATGCAAAATAATTTCTTTAACTTTACAATCACGATACTGTAGTGTTGCCAAAACTTGACTATTCTTTATAGAAAGAAACAGAAAATTGCAGCATGTAGTGCTGCTTATGCTTTCACAAATTGAACAAAAAATACAGCATAATCACTAATGTCTAACTCAGTTCTGAGGAGGTTTATGTACAATTTTAAGTCACACTAAACAGAAAAAAAGGAAAATTCTTTCAGTAGCCTGAGTATGACTTTTTAGGATATATAATACTATTAAGAAGGATGTCACCTCAGAAAACAGAAATAATTGCATTATTGTATCCTTGAATGAATTTTTTGAAATAGAGTACAAAAAAACCTGAAGTGCACACTGGAGAAAATTATATTTTCTCCTTCCAAATTCACAGCAAGAAATAGATGCAGGCAGGAGTGACAACTATTTTATGACGGAAAAAAAATGTGGTTTACAAGGTGAAATAAAATGGGAGAATGTAGTTTGTAGAGGAACAATAAGCATTTTCCACTGAAGCCAAATAAACTACTTTCCTTTCAAAGAAAATAAAATGTCAGTTTTAAAAAGTAAGGTTGTCATTATTTTCTCCTTAAGATAAACACAGAATAAAAGAGCAGGATACCATAAAGTTGTACAAAATGCAAAATACTTCTGTGTAGGTTGCAACTGCTAGATAAATGCAAATTAAAATGTGAAAGTGTGCTGGCTCTATAGAAATAAGATTGGGCAGTGTCTGTAGGAACATCCTGTATCAGGCTAAAGAAAGACAAAGACAGAAATTATTATTTTGCCAATGAGGATTATGTAATCCTTAAGGGATTAAAACCAAAGAGGGTTTTAAATTACCTTTTAATAAAGGTAATACCCCCAGATAATTCCTTCTATTTGGAAAGAACAACAGACAGTGGGTGTGAACTGACAGTGATGAGTTCCCAAGATCCTTCTCTGGAGGGCATAGCTGGGCTACTTTGAGGCTCAGACTTTATACATCTTCCACTCCAGCTTGATGGGTTGCTTGACGTATTGCTTTGGGAAGCAATTTTCCAGTGTCTAATTTATTTTAAGAATGTCCATATAAGTAGCCTGTGACAGGCATTTAAAGCCATTTCCATTGAGGCACATGTCAAAATTCCTATTAGCATCAAAAGGTCTCTTTACCCTTCAGTTGCTACTATAAAATGATACTGATTATCTGAGGTGTGCTTCTGTCCTCCATGGAGAGACAGCATATATTCTATGTACCATTTAAGATCCACTTTTAACCTTTTAAATAGGACATCTGCAAGGTATTAATCCTTTATGTAAGTTTGAACATCACCCTGAGGGCTCTATAACAAAGCAAGTTTATTACTACGGTGCCATACAAGATGCACAGCCTGATTTGTGAAGTTTGCCCTGGGATTATAGATATCTCAAAGGTCAGTTTTTGTTTTACGCTCATCACTACTTACAGCCTAATTAAATTATCTACTCTTTATTGGCACCCTCTCCATAACAATATTTCTTGACCCCACTAGTAAGCCTGGAAGAAAGTCCATGACATTTAGGCTTCTGCATAATACAAACACAAAAGCCTTCTTCCCACCTGCCTATGGATGGCCATAAGGGAACCATGGAATAGCCAAAGCACTACAGCAAAATCAAACCCAGCACACCTGAGGCTACATGCTTCTCAGCACCCCTCAAGGGTTCCTTAAGGAGCATCATCTCTGGAGCTGGATATGAAGGATATACCTAATTCTTCCTGATTAAATTTTTTTTCCCCTTGCAAGTGACAGCACTTGCTACTCCCCTTTTTAATCCTTACTCCTCTCTTTCAAGATTCAGAGCTGCCTGGTGTGTTTGTGTCTGTGACAGCAACTACACTTGGATTATGAGTCCACTGTGGCAGCACAACTGCTGACGAGTTGGGCATGCTGCCGAAGTTCACCACTGTGTCACCATTTAAATAGACAGAAGCCATCAATAATATACTATTATCATTGACCTTAGTGGGTAATTTGGATGCTTCTTGCAAGGCAGTCATATACATCTCAGACTGGTTGCAAAAAGGGGCAGCTCATTTTAAGTTCATATATTGCTGAAAAGAGAAGAATCTGTTCTTTCAGATTCTATAACAAAAAGCTTAAATTAAAGTCTCTGTTCATGACCTGAGTTACAGCCTATAGGGGATAATACAGTTACCAAGAGGCTGTTGCTGCTTTACTTTCAGCAATACTCCTCTGTCACTCTGTTATCAAGACAGCAGCAAAATTTGTTCCAGGTCTTGCACCATTTGAAAACTAAGTGGCAAGACTTTAAATAGGAATTTCAGAAGTTACAGGGCTAAGCGAGTAGGAGGGAAAACAATTTTAGAAGATACATGGCAAATCACTGCTTAATTTCCATTACAGCTTCTGTTTCTGCAAACAGTGCAGCACACAGAAAAGGAAACCTGCTTAGCAAATATGTGAGAAAGACTACAACTCACATGTTATCCCCTTGTCAGAGGATAAAATCTATGAAAAAAAGTGTCACTGATAAAAGTAATCTTTTGCTTCTGGTGAAACTGAGTGGGCAAGATGATTAGTTTGCAAAATAGGTGCAATAGAGAAATGTACTTCATTTTCAGATTTCATGAGTATCTCTTTCAAAGACATAAGCTTTCAAAAACACCTATCATTACTGCTCAAAAACCAGAGAACATGAATAGGTTGCCCAAGATCATGTTCAGGTGGGTTTGGAAAGTCTACAGAAATGGAGGCTCCTCAGCCTCTCTGGGCAGCCTGTTCCAGTGCTCTGTTTCTCTTACAATAAAAATTTTTCCCTGTATGTTTAGATTGAACCTCCTGTATTCCAGTTTGTGACCATTCTCCCTTGTCCAGTCACTGGACATGACTGAGTCTGGTCCCATCCTCCTGACACCCACCCTTCAGATATTTGTGAGCATGAATAGCCTCAAACATTGAGAACAGAAAATCCCAGGTGTTTTCTCTCTGCTCATACACTCTGTCTAGATATAGCAGACTACAGCTAAGAACAGCAGCAGTACAATCACTCCCTGCAGATATGGCCAACCACATTAAAACACATCACCAGAACTGGTTCCCATTATTAGGGTAGAATCATGATAGACAGGACTGAAGTAGGAAGATTAGTAGAATTTTTTTTTTTTTAAATATCTTTCTGAAACCCTTAAGGCTTTGAAAATGTGATTTTGAGAACAAGTGATGTCATTACACTGCCCTGTGTCATCAGGAAACGAAGAGAAGTTTTAAATATCCTCATCTTCTAAGGAAGACTAAATGAGCATTTTATTCACATAGTAAGACATGTCCTGCTGCTGGGAAAGTGCGAAAGGGACTCACCCTCTTCTCCAAGACTTTTTGGGGGAAAAGAACGGAGAGAGAGTGATCTGGACCATGACTGTCCACAGCATCAGGACCACTAGTGCAAATGAAAAAGCTGAAGTACCTCTCTAGTTATCCTTCTTTTAGCCTAATGCAAATGAATTTTTCCCTTTGAGCTTTGAAAAATATTAAAAAGAATGAGGAAGAAAACATACAAGACAAGACTCGCCATAAAGTACTTTGTTGTAAAAGAAACACAATAAGAGCAGTAAAATACTGCCCCACTGGGCAGAGGCAGGATGAACAGAGGCATTAGATGGATGGCTTGCACGTCTTAGAGATGCCCCAAAAAGTGAACTTTGCAGCTGTTTAATGAAGAAGGGCTGCCCAAACAAAAAGGCCTTCAGGGATGTCCTCCTTGCAAGCACACTGCAAGGTGGTGGAACCCACCCCGTGTTTTCACACTCCATGGTGCAGGTGAGAACTGTTCCTTCACTTGAAGCAGCTGCCAGGTAAAAGGAGTAATATCCTTCCCAACAAATGAAAGGTAGGCAAGACAGGTATTAATATGCAAAGTGTTACCTAGGTCAGTTCTTGAGTATTTCCCAGTATTTGGATTATACCTCTGCATTTTTTTCTGGTCTTTTAAAGAGTTATTCCTGAAGCTGTAAATAAATCTTCACTTCCAACCCTACTGTCTTACCTGGCTATCAGTCCCTAGAGTGTGTAAACTGGAGGCATAAACAGGTTTGATTTCCTGTGAAAAAGGACTAAAACTTTAATAATTTCAATAATAGGAGAAGTGATTCCCTTTTATTACCAAAATCTACAAAAACAGGTTAAAAAAAACCCAAAAAGACCAAAACCTCCTGGGGACAAGTCACTGTTACTCTGGAGAATCTCTGGTTTTTTTTCACTTCAGACCAGGACAATCTCTCCACTGATTCAGTTTTACAATAGCTACTTACATAATGCATAATTTTAAATGGTGTTAAATAGTAAATGCTGACATTTAAGATATATTATCTACAGATTTTGAAGGGATGAGGTTAATTATGTTCAAGAAAAATAAAGAATGATGACCACCTCTCACTCTATTATCCAGATTAAATGCCAGTCTTTACATAATCATTTCCTGTGTTACCAATGAGTGTATCTTCCAACTTTTTTAATGAGTAAGGTGAACCATAATGAGAAAATCAAGGATCTGAAATTTAAACTTTGATCATAATTATATAGAAAAGAGATAGTAATCACTCTTTCAGACAATTATTGTACATCTGTGTAATATACAGCTACACTGTATGTATTATATGAGAAGGAAACTTAGTGTGAAATGTATTAGTGGTTAAGGAGGAAAAATGGAAGAAATAATCTATTTAGCATTTTATGGCCTATGCATCACCATTCTGGAAAGAAAAATAGTTCTAGCCAACAAAACTCTTTTCTACATGTGTTACACAGCCCAGCCATACACATGAACATAACAACATAATGATCTTCTATTTGAACCTTGCAGGATGTTTTTCAGCTGCTGATAGACAAAATACTTACGATGGTGGTTACAGGATATTCAGGGCCTGGTCCTTAAGTTTAGCTTGTGTCTACATGGAGTTGTACTGAGCTGACACCTTCACACCAGGACCAGGGGCCTCTGGTACAGGCTCCCTTCTAGGATTCAGCTTTAACACTCAGACACTTGTGTGCCATGTTCTGGGAGTTCAAATTTATCTGTAGGCATCCCTGCATGAATATAGGAGCCTTATTATAGTCATTCACCTTTGATGTGGCTACTAGCTTTTAGTGATTAAAAAAACCCAACTACCAAATAATACCAAACTTTCTTCCCTTTATTCATTTCCAACTTCTCTTTTCTCCATTGTAACCCTACTGATCCAGAGAGCAGATTACACTACTCAGGAATTACTACTGAAAATGTACAGTAAAATTACAAACCTCAGCCACCAAATCCTACTTTACTCTGAGTCGGAGAAACCAATCACCAGTGCAAAAATCCTGCAGACAGAGCCAAGACCAGACAGGCAAACCAGATCCTGGCAAAATTTATGACGGAAGAAAAATATTAATGAGAATTTTTGAGTGACTCTGGAGCAATCACTGCAGCCAAACAGCCAGCCAGAGCCTGTTTGATCTCATACACCAGATTTATGCTTCAGCTTAGGGAACAAAGCCTTTATGCACTTAGAAGCCTATATGCACATAACTAGGCATTTAATTTGCACTGCAGAGATGTATTAAATGAATCTGAGGTTTAAACTCACATTTTCTTTCCTTCCCTCCCTCTCCTTTTGTAAATCCTAGTGAAATTGCACTGCTACTGAGACAGAAAGCAAAAGCCACTTCATACTGATAATACTTCACCTTCCCAGATATGTATCTTCTCTTTATATACATCAAAGTGCATATTGCCTTGATCAAGATTTTGTATTGAATCTCCTTTCCAAAAAATGGATATCCAGACAAACAAAATTTCTTACCAAGGACATTGCCAAGTTCTCTTTTTCAAATTTTTAGCAGCTGGAATATAATGACAGTTGTAGCATAGCATGGAATATAAACAAGAAAATAGGTACAGCTGATCAATATGAAAGCCAGAGCTTGTTAGCAGTCACTAATACAATTCCTGGCTAGCACTTGCTGTAGGAATAGGGTGTTTCTTGATCAGTCCCAACAATACCACTCTGGGACTCAGGGAAGTCAAATATCTGGGAAATTATACCATATACACAAATAACCAGTGTTACCTATGAAAGCTACATGTTCTTCTTGGTTCTGAATATTTTTGTTTTTTTTCTTAATATTGCTTCTGATAATGAAATAAATGTTCAGGTGTCAATTTGGAGTTGTGCGGGTCAACAAATTACTCTCTGCACATTTACAGGTTTTCCAGTTGTTCTTTCTCAAGAACGAGCCAGAATTTATTAGGCCCAAATAATCACCCCACAAGGGAACCTCCCATAACTTCAGTGACAGTTTTCAGTTTTATATCTCATTTGGGGAAATATTTAACTCAAAGAAGGATTGCTAACAACCTTAGTTTAAAGTCTGCAAAAAGCTGCTGAAGAAACATAACTTCTTTCTCCTCTAGGGAAGAGGGGGGACAACGCAATTACAAGACACAGGGTAGATTTCAAATTTTCAGTTTCATACTTTCATGAATGTATAGGATTTTCTAAAAATAGCTACTATTAAAGCTAATACTTTATTACAAAGGTATGGATTTGACTAAAAAGATGCAAAGTCTTTGCAGACTTTATAGACTCTTTATAAATGTAGATGCCACAATGTGTATTCATAAGTAGATGAATTTCCTTTTATCCCACATGCACATCATAAAATATGCAACCATTATAAAAAATACCCATATGGCATGACTTGGCCATATTATTTCCTCACTGGGTACTGACAGCTTTGGTAAGTTTAAATTCAGATCCCACTTCAATATTGTCCTACACCCATTTCATAATAGTATTTTCTTAGATTCATTTTTCCCTCTTCTTGTAATTTTTGGCCTTGTCCTTCTCCAGGTTTGTGATCCTTCTCTCCTGTCTTCTCTAGGCTATACACAAGTATCTAACCTCATATTCTACTATGATTGTACATGGCAGATGATGTACTTACTAGGGTACTTAAAAAGGAAAGTGTTAGACTTGGTGTCACACTTGGTCTTTCTTCACTCTCAAAAAAAAAAAAAAGGAGTAAGAAGAAACACTTGCAACTCCCTCTAACTCTGATGGTGTCAATTCAGAGTCAGCTCGCCTTAGGCACACTTGAAAGACCTGCTTTAAACATATCATGCTTTGAGACCAGGCTAACTACTGCAAAGATAAAATAGTCCCTGTGTCTTGTTTCTCCAGCAGAAAAGAAAAATCTGTTCATGAGCCACTTAAAGACAAGAACCTTCATAGCTGCAGATAAATTAACTGAAAACCTGAGCTTTTAACAGAAACTGGACTTAGAAATAAGCAGTTTGAAGCCTCTCCATCCTACTATCTAAGATCTGATCTGAGTGGAGGAAAATATGGGATCATTCAGCAGCTCAAGCTTGTAAATTTAACCTCATATGCAATAATAAGGATCTCTGCTGCCATGGAGGGGAAGTCTACTCCAGGTGATTTGGTGGCATTTCCATCAATTTAGCAGTGCACTCCTACAGAGTTAGTGAAACGCCTTCCAAATAAGACTGGAAGAAGATCTCAAGGTACAGAAATATTCCTACACCCATGGCCGACTCATGCTGCTGAGCTCAGCTGAAGGGGAACAAATAATGCCCTGAGTCAAACCCAGGCTATCACTGGTTTTCCCAGGTAGGATGCAAGTATGGTCATGACTGCTCTCTTCCTCTGTTGTACATTCTGTAGGCATGCAACCTGAAAGCTGACTGTGTCTGAAAGAAATAAATACACTATTTCTTTTTAAAAGAACAGCACAGGTTGCCAGGGAGTACCCCCTTCCTCCCACAGAAAGTTTTCTACAAACATCAACAAACTGTATGGTGCCTGTAAAGTCTTCAGCCATCGATGCTCAAAAGTAATTTTTTCTTCTTTCCAAAAAGCAGTTTTCCTTTATGCATTTTAACTGAGCCCCTCTTACAAGCTCAACCCATCTCAATCAGGGATAAAACAGAATAAACCCAAAGCACATGCTCTGAATGAGATCCTCTGGGGGAAGGGATCAGTACAAGTCCAGGAAAAAATGCAGAACTACCCACAGCTGCACCATCAGAAGGGCCAGTGCCTCATGCACATAAAAGTACAACAAAGTAGAGTTAGGTTTGAAAAGTTCAAAAATCTCCAGGCATCTCTACCAGATAGCACTTATTATAAGATGTTCCCAAGTGCAAGCCTTTTGATTATCCATGCAAATCCATGAGGTAATTTTCTGACGTAAGGTAAAAAACCATTTTCTTATTACAGAGTTAAATGTTTTCTATAAAGCACTTTTTTATTATTTGAGTGATTTTACACAGATACTTACATTATCAATAGAAGGGCATACTGGTTTCGATCCGTGAAATCTCTTGGCAGAGACAACTGTAAAGGGAGTTCTTTTGAGAAAAGAGTAAAACATTAAAGGCTGGTAGTTACACAAATAAAAAACAGTAACATTGTAAGAAAAAATGTGGCTTTTTAAAATATTATTTTGCCAAATTTACCGTAATCCTCAATATGAAGCATTTTAATTTCAGTCCTGGAATTCTTCTTCTTAAAAGCAGCTTCTTTCAACACAGCATTATTTTCCAAAATATAAAACTCTGTAGAAAACAGGAAGATAAAGCAAGTAAAAGGTACAGAGAATCACCACACCAGAGACAAATCAAGACTGAAAAGAAAACAGAGAAAAAGAGACCAAATGTGCAATGATAAATGCTAAAAGGATTCCCTCTGTAAATGCTTTGTAAAAATGCAACTGCTTTGTAATTCAGGAACTGAGCAATCAGCCTAATTCAAAACATACATCTATTCCATTTTCTGGCATCAGTAGCCTTTGTTTTTGTTAAGCACTGACAATAAAATTGCTAACAAACAATGTGAATACTACTACCCCTGGCAAATACTAACAGCAGCTGTTACAGGGAAAGGTTATTCTGCTGGGCAATACCCTCAGCCTCAGGCAGGCATCTCTTTCAAGCTCCATATTCCAAGTCAATATCAGCCAGCAGAGCTCTGATTGAACACTGCATGTCCTCTGTCTTCTCCACTTCAATCAAGAGCATGAGTTCACTTTGGTTTAAAGCTGCAGACAAATTTGAGGCAATGCTTTTGCACACAAAATAATTTTTTAATTATTATTATTATTATTTTTTTTTAAATTCAGATTACTGACCTTGCTTCCAAAATACAGGGGTTTTTAACTAAACAATAAGCCCTCCACCTAGGGCCAAAACGGGTAATCTAAGGTGAATGTTTGCTCTGGGCAGTCAACCAAAATGGTGTAATTATAGTCTTGAGGAGAGAAAAATTGAAATAACCTTAATCATTGTTTTATGAATTGAAGAAGATAATCTAATCTTGCATGAAAACTGTAATGGTAAATTACCTCTTTGGTAATTTGGTTTCTTGTTGTTACAACAATGTCCCCTATCCTGACTTGCTTTGTTTTGCTCTAAGATGCTGTATGTATATTTTTTATAATAATTCACTACCAACAGTACCTTAGAGACAAGTAATAAAGAACAGAAGTCTGTTCACAGAACTGAGTAGTTCTATGGAAGTAAATAGATTTACTTAGAGTAGTAATAGCTACTCCTTATAGCTTTATTCTTTAAATTGGAAAAAGCTCTGTCCTCAGTGTACCATGGCACTCAGCTTTGCAAATACTATCAACAGTGCCATTAGAAAAAAAAAAAAAAAAAAGGGAGAAAAAGTGCATATATTAATTAACACTTGACAGCAGGATACTATTATCAGTATGGGACTTCAACATGCTATGTTAGATCCACCATTACAGCTGCCTATGACAAAAGGGATGCAGACAACTACAGATCAGGATTTGAATTGAGAGCAGAATTCTGAGTGACATAGATTCACTAAATAAGGACTGGTTTAGTGGTTCTGAATGGAAAGATATCCCCTTTCCTCTGATCCACAATGTCATGCTGCTTGGAGCCACAGTGGAGTTGGAGGTAGCAGAGCTGTTACCTCTGCTGCATCAGAGAAAAACTTAAGTGAAGAAATTTCTGCTGCTGAAGGGACAATCTGTCATTGCAAAGCACCTCATGCAGCCAAGGAACAGCAACAGGTCTGGTGTTGGCATACAAAAAGCATGAGTAAAACTTGAGGATTAGAAGTATTTAATACCTTCCTTTAAAGCCTCTATTCTTGGATTGTCAGTGGACATCACTGTAAATGTCAGTGGAGCTGCTCTGGTTTGAAAATGTTAGAGAAGGACTAAGTTCATTGTATGTAGGTGAGGTTTTACTATCAATTGTCAAAAGACTGGACCTCACATAACTGGATTATGACTTTAAAAAACTTCTCTAAAAATACAGAAGGTATATCACAATAGCAGCATAATTTACATAGAAAATGAAATTGATGAAGACCAACCTAATATCTATTTAACTCAAGTGTAAATAAAAGAAGAATGATTTGCACATAGCACAAAACATTTCTGAAAAGCCTGGGAAAGTTTAGCAATTTGAGCAGCTTCTTATCATTTGCAGATGTGATGGGCTAAAAGGTAATTAATAGAACTTTATATGAATGAGCCACTGATTAGTTTTCATTTACTTGTAACTGCCTTTTGTTTCCCTCATGGTCCCCAGACCAACCCAGGATGATAATAAAATATATCCATTCCACAAGGAATACTCACTTGCAGTATTAATGGTACTGTGAACACTAACAACTGGAACGCCTGGCCCTATTTTGATGAGAGAGGGAAAAAAAAAAAAAAAAGAAAAAAGTGTAGGGTAGTTAGTACTCAGCATTTCAGTCAATAACAAAGAATGAGAACACCAGTGACTGTGAAAGGACAGATCCTAGAAGCCCCATGCACACACTTTCCTTCAACCACAGCAGTCACTCCACTGGTGTCTTTTGGGAAAGACACAGGTTAGAGTACAGTACCAAAAAAGTGTGAAATGATCACCCAAATGTCCCTGTTGGGCGAGCTGCTTAGACCCCAGCACATTTTTAATCCCCATGTTTTAGCTAGAAGTGAAAACTAAAAAAATATAAATTACATAAGCACTTACCAGCACCATCTAAAATAAAGCAGTATGACATTCAGGAACAGTAACTTTTGGTTGTCAGGGAAGTGAATTAATGATGATATTAATTTATGTTTTCTATGGAAAAACTGCCTACAGAGGTGTTGAAAATTATCAGATATTTCACTTATTTAGCTGCTTAAGAAGCTCCATTGGTACCTCAGCTCCAGAATACCAAGAGCATCACAGTTAAATCCAGGTGAAATGACATCTAATCTGAATTCATGGTAGTGACAGATACATATTTTTGCCATTCCATTGAGAAACTAAGAGCACCAAGAATAATTCTCCACATTAGTAAGAACTGTGCAAATGGACAGGATGCTGGGTGAAATGGAAGTGACTGAGCATTCAGCACTCAGAAATATAGCTGAGATCACAGTCCCTGCCCAGAAGACTTCCACTAGTTTAAATTTGCAAAAGAAAATGTTGTGTCCCCAACTGCAATATGGAATTTGTACACCAGAAACTTAGTTTTATCTCTATGAGACAAGAACTCCATGCAGGCAGTCACTAGTGGCCTAGGAAGGATGATACAGAAAAGCTGAAGTCCCTGAGGACCCCATGGCAGATGAAGGCATGGACCCTCTGAAATCAGGAGTTCAGACTCCTCTTTTTTGGAGGAAAAAAAGTTTCCCTTTGAGAGCATTCCAGAGACAGAGTTTAATTTATGTGTTTTGAGTCATCCTGAGAAGGTTGTATCTCTCAATTAATTAAGTCATGAGACTAGGGAAACATAAATACTTGAAAAAAATAGCATGATGCCATTCACAGCTTCTGACAGCCTCCACTGAAGATTTTTATCAATTTCATTCCTTGCCTCAAGGGAGACTATTGACAGAGATTTTACAGGTAGATTGCTGACAAATCAAAGCTTTATGCCCTAGCTTTTCAAAAGATAATTTCTTCAGCTGTCTCTTTCTTTTTGTTTTGCTTTGTTTTTCCAGCTCTTTTTACTTCTGAATTTGTCATCTTGCTTTGAATTCCAATTTAAGAAAAACAGTTGCTGGGTGGAAGCTTTGGCGTTCTCCAGGCCAGCTCTCTTCGCTGTACTAAAAGATGGAAGGATGATGACAGAGTTTGAAAAAAGGAGATTACAGTAAATCAGAAAGATAATAAAAAAGATAAAGACTGACTTGTACTACAGGTGCTGTGTTACAGCTCATCAAATCTAAGCACTGCTTTTAGATTTCCCATTGTCACCTATAACCAACACTAATTCCACAACTTACTTCCTCCTGCATAAAAAGGGGAAAACAATTACTCCATTTGTGAAGTACCTTATTTGAGTGGATAGATGAAAATCTGGTAGCATTTAGGAAATACTAAAGGAAAAACCCACAAGCACTGTAGAAATAAGTGTAAAAGGCATTCCTGCCAGAAAGGAGAGGCTGTAGAGCTGGTCCTCCATCCACCAGGCTAGAAATAACTCATCACTCTGTAGAGTCTCTGGAGATGGATACAAGCAGCATACTGAGACAGATCTCCTGGCTGAGTGCAACAAAGAAGGAAAAACTATCCTAAAAAAGGTGTTCTGGGTAAACAGATTGTGGAAGACTTGAAACTTGAATAGATCAAACCAGTCCAGCGTCCCCCAGAGGACTTTTCTGGGCAAATTGGTTTTGTAAGAACTCAGTCAGGCTTTTTGTTGGAGAACACCACGTGTATGTACATAGTTGGGGTGTCATCTGTCTCCTTGAAGCACTTCACCTCATACTCTTCAAAGCAACTCTCTGCAGAGGAGTTTTAATACCTGCTCTGTGGTGACATTACCATCAACTTTGCTTCTGTCAAGTATCTGCCCACCAGAGGCATTTTGCAGAGCTGAGGCAGTACACAGGGCCACGCTGCTGCTGTAACTGTTAAACTCTAATGAGACACATGAAAAGACCTCTGAATAATCCCAGTTTGATAACTATACATTAATGTCAGCTGTAGGAAAAATTAATGATAGTGTCTCATCATCCCTGCCCAACACCTGGAGCTCAGGGCAGTCTACTGGTTGCAACTCAGTAGAGTGTAGGTTTAATCTTGGGATCTACAGTCTGGCCACCTCAGACAACTGCCAACTCCAAAGTCACTGAAAGTCACGAGCCTGTCAGAAATTTAATCTGCAACCTCCTACTGATATCCATATTTTTACATCAAAGAAACAAATTAAAAATTACAGGCTGAATATACTTTGCCATAATAAGAAGCAGCAGCTATGTTTTTGGGTCCTAGCACACTGCTGATTCAGGGCAAAAAACTCTTCCTAATTTAGCAGCCCTCCCTCTTGCAGGCATCTGAGACTTTCCTCATGTCAAGCACAAGGGAAAACTGTGTTAAAAGCATAGGGAGTTCCTTACTAATGCAATCTTTACTCAGATAAGGGCGTTGGGATTAGCAACATAACTTCTCCTTCAGCTTCAACCATATATAAAAACTACACCTCATATCTTTTTTCTAATCAGCAATGTAACATAGGTGCACTTAAAAGAAAACCATAACAAAACCCAACCTTATTTTAGTCAATATATATTCATAGATTGTTTGTTTGAATAGATTAAATTCTCAAGCTGGCAGATATTTTATTTTTGTGCAAAAAAACACTGTACAGCTGCAAAAGAAAGAAAAAAATGCATGCAAATAAAGTGGGCTATTCACATGTATTTCAAATGAATTGTGTTTTACTCTCTTCAATCCAATGCCAATTAAGAAAAAATACTGAGAAAACATTTGTGAAATACGGCAAGTTTCAAGGTCAACACAGTATAGGTAACTATATACTGTATTATTGTCTCATGCTTTTCTGAACTTATTTTTATACTCTTACTAATATATCAGTGTTTATTTTCTGGGTGTGGGTTATAAATTTCTAGGTAAGGCACAGTTCTAATTTTCTGTTCAATACACACCAGCTCTGAACCCAATTGGTTTCACATAGTGCTACTGGAGTGCAGCCAACAATAAAAAGCTAAAACTTAACTTACTGCAACCATACCCATTTTTTGGTAGATACACACATACAGGTGTGGGTGAGTGTTTGTAGATAGACTGTATGCATACATGTATATACATGGAGACACTTTGTTGCAGAAAGCAGGCCCTTATTTTTTAACTGTCTATAGTTGCACAAGAACAATGCCAATACATAACAGAACAAAGCTGTTATGAACCCCAGTACCATCACTTTTAATTGTACTATACATTTTTATTTTTTTTTTTGGTGAAGGGTTTAGGGTAAATGTAAAAGCTGAAGTCCTTCACTAGAACTGAGGGGTTAGGACTAGAGAAGCTTTCTGACATCACTTGTTATCAAGATTTTACCCAGAACATCTTTACCTACAGTCTTGCAATACACCCTGTACAGAAACTGAGCTAAATGTTAGACTCCAGCCTAGTGCACTTCTCAGGGGAATACATTATAACTCAGAAGAAAACACAGTACTATTACATGCTGTGCATTTGACTTACCTTTACAGTGCAATAAAAAATGCCTGTTCATGGGGCTGAACTTTGCACTGAAGTACGTGCACTGATCTTTCCAGAAGTTACATGAGAGACACTGACGATTCAGTGATCCCACTGTTGATACGCTGGGGAAAAAATTGAGCAGAAACATTTTCCATTGGAGTAAAATTAAATAAACCAAGAATTAGCTAATCAAAGTGAAAACATTTTTTTCACTCCCTAAATTTGCCAAAATATGTCTTTCTTACTTTGTGACTGAGGCAAAGTGGGCAATGTGGATGGGATTCCAAACCTGCCCAAAGCACAACTGGGGTTGCAATAACCAGAATTGCTGCAAGGTAACAGTTAACTCATTAACTTCAGATTTAAGCAGAGATGTTTGTGTAAACAGAAGGTTCTTTGCTCACACAATAAATTGCATTATTAGACCTCATAAATATTATTTTTCTTTAGAAGATTTTCAGAACTTTAAAAATTAGGCATATTACATGCTTCCATTTAGGTTTAGCTTTTTAGATGCTTATACAGGGTGATATATATAATCAATATAATATATATTATACACAATATTATATTTTAATATAATTATGTTTCATAAAATATTAGAATTACTAATTGTATTTTTTAAAATAAAATATTGGCACTTTTAGTTTTGAAAAATTTTTATTCTTTCCCTGTTGCATCTCAAGTGTACTAATTTTTACACAGGATAAATAATTTTAGGCTTTTCTCAGTGGTGACCAGTGATAGGACAAGGGATAATGGGTGTAGACTGAAGCATAGGAGGTTCAAGTTGAATATTAGAAAAAATTTTTTTACTGTAAGGGTGACAGAGCCCTGGAACAGGCTGCCCAGGGGGGTTGTGGAGTCTCCTTCACTGGAGACATTCAAAACCCACCTGGACATGTTCCTAGGCGATGTACTCTAGATGGCCCTGCTCTGGCAGGGGGGGTTGGACTAGATGATCTTTCGAGGTCCCTTCCAACCCCTAGGATTCTATGATTCTATGATTCTATGATAAATGATTACCCAACCTAAAAGCAGTAATTAAGCTCTGAGAATGTCATCATAGCACTTTAAGCTCAGGATGAAGATCCTGTTAATGCATGCACTTCTTACCTATGTAGCTGCCTTCCTCTTGCAGATTCTTCAGTGCTTAAGAAATAACTGTGCCCAAGAGATGAAAAGGTTAAATTCAGTTTAGTAAACTGTCTAATTCAGATGGTGTTTAGGGAAGTGAGCCATGTCAAAAATAACATTTATAAAAAATAAGTATTCTCAAATTTAAATAAGAGCAAATGCTTGTATATAAATATAAGATCCACTTAGACCCACTATAAAATGTAGTTATTAGAGATGCTATATGATTTCATATTAAGACAGTGATGAACATAGTATTTCACAGTTTCTGTTTAATTCCTGTAATGCCCAGGAGCTCCAGTAGCAACCAGGACCCCTTTCTGCATATTACAAAGACAGAATAGAATGGTCCTCTTTGTCTCCAAGAGTTTTTATTTTTTTGTCATGTGCAGGTATACGTGAGAACTAACCAAGAAGCACTAAAGTAATTTGGACCTTTTAGATGTTTCGTGCCAGTTCTTTACTGATCCCAAAAGATTACCAGATGTGCTGCATTTCCTTCCAATTATAGCACCAAGATAGGCTTTGGGAAGACTTCTCTCAGAGTGATGTGGGTGTAAATCAGTTTTGGATAGTCCCTCTGTATAATTCAATTTATGAGGTTGAATCAGACCTCCAAAGTCCAGAGACCTCATGCAGTAACCAAGAAAGCATAAAACTGAAGATCTGGTGTTTTAGCAAGTACTATAAATTTACTATGACTTCTTTTCTGGAATCCAGGAAAGAAGTCACCAAAATTTAATTATTGCTGTACTGTGTATTCATTTCTTTTATTTAAAAAACTACAGTGAACCAACTGATGTCAGGGTATGCTCCTTTTCCCTCAGCATAAAAACAACACCCAGTAGTAAGACACTCCCAGATAAACTGTCTTACAACTGCCTTTTTGGTACTTGGAAATGTAAAATTCATGATAACATTCAAAAATGAAAGAAATATCATAGCTTAATTTTATATCTACTATTTGCAGTTACATTGACTCTACTTTAATAACTCAGATGTTTTCAGAAATATACAGAGAATAATGCTTACATATTCTGAGTATTTTCATCATACGCCAGGATTTTGATAACTTCCCAGTTTCCTGATGTGAGGTGTCTCACATTGATTTGTTCACTTTTAGCCTGGAGGAAGATGGAAAATATTAACTTTCACCTTACTTGTAAAAATTTATTTTTCTTAGCAGTATTGTCTGCGCACCAATGATTACAGCATTTTAAGCTTTAACGTGCAACATTACATCTTTAAATCCCACCTTTCCCATTTCGACAGGCCTGGACTTCTAGCATAATTTCCCCCCTGTATATAACCTTTCAAAGTTTATATAAATTATCTCATTTTCCATTACGCTTTTTCTGCCCATAAGTAAACAGGCAATACAATTCATACTTCAGGCTAAGGATCTTGTAAGTACACCTTTTGTTTCTCCTAATGTATCTTCTCCTTTATAGGAGTGCAATTGAACACAGAGTCCTGTAACCCCAAACTCTGACCCAAGTGTGCCCACCAAGCTTTCATGTTTATCAAATGCTTCTACTGAGCCAAGACTACTTGCAAAGGTGCAGTGCCAAGAGAGGACACCGACACCACCCTCATCCAAGGAGAAAAGCAAACCTCGATGAGAAATGCACCATACAAACTCAGACACAGTTCACAAGATCTAAACATAGTTAAAGCCCCTTCTCCAAGATGCTCTCTCTTCATCCAGGGTCTATACGAAGAATCTAAGAATATTGGAATCTAATCCAAATTTTGGCAGCTGCTTACAAGCTGGGAAGCACACCTTGCTACATCTCATAAATTGTTTCTATTCCAGCTGCATCCTAGGAAAAATAACTGCCATGAGTGAAAATTCAAAAACTGTTACAGACAGTGCTGGCAGCTTTCTCAGGCAATCAGGAACTGATTTAGGAAAACACTGGGATGTAATACATTTTGTACCTTGAGGTAAAACCAAACTCTGTGTCTGGAAGCTACAGCAGACTCCTCATCAGACACAAGTCAAAACCAATGAAAATCGAAGAGTGAGAACCTCATTTGAGACTGCTTCCTAGTGCAAAATGTAAAATTCTTCTTCATGCTTCTGAAGATTAAAACTTCAGCTATTAATATAGTTGAAAAATGCTTTTTCTGCACCAGAGCTGTGATGCCTGGCATCAATATAATAATTCCTTGGTTTAAAATTAAAAACAAATGTTGTAAATAAAAGATATGATATTTCAGCTTATAGTTCAGCTTTAGTGGGTGACACTGAGCTGCTGGAGTTACAAAGGAGGTCAGAGGGAGGATTTAATGGGGCTTTCTGGCCACGTGCCCTGTGAACCCCAAAAACTAGTCCATACATAATAACAGTGGCCTAAGGGGTTATATGATCTGCAAAAAGTCATAAAGGCAAAGAGGCTTTTTTAAATCCCTGAGTTTCTGAACTGTGCACTGGAAACTCAGAGCTCTACACCATCAGAAGCAATAAGTAGAAAGCAGAAAATGCTCAAGAACTTTGAGACCTGACTGGAAATGGCAAAGCAGAAACGAATCCCTTAGAACAGTTCTATTCTCTAAGAGATCCACAAAGAAAGAATGATGCAGTAACTGTACAACAAGTCTTGCACATACCAGCTGAAAACAGGACATTGGCCAGGTGCTGTACATATGTTTATGACAATGGTTCTCTCGCTCTGGAAGGGTCTCATATTTATTGCTGTCTCCAGGAATGATTAAAATACAAATCAGTGATTTATTTTAAGTGACTATTTCTTCTCTATAGAGAGAAAGAAGCTGCAGCTACTGAAAAAGATATTTAAATATTGAGATTACAGAATCTAACAAGAAACAGCAATAAAACGCCCAGCCAAGCATTCATAAACACAGCTATTTTTTTCAAAGGTACAGCCATAATACATAATTTATGAAGCTTGCAGAAAGTTCTTGCCTTGATCCATTACAGTTACTTCATAATTCTTATTTTTGGTTGGGAAAAAGAGACTTTCTGGAGTTGCAAAGCCCAAAGTAAGAAAAGTCAAGATGAGTAACACACGATTCGATCCCATTTTGAGATTAATTTCTTTTAAATATTTCATAAGCTACTAAAACCATTTGAAAACAATAAACCAAATATCTAACCTTTATCCTAACAGTAAACAATGTACGATAAACAAACAGTAACCTTCTGAACAGTGGCCTTCCCTTGCAAGATTTAATTAGATGCTTCTGCTAATCTGCTTTGGTTGTATCATTGACACACGCTTTCCTGAAGTACAGTCAAAGAAACACAGCCCAAGAAAGACCATCATTTGTCACCATTTGTTGTAAGACTGACAAATAAGCTCCAATGATGTAATTAATCTAAACCAAGACATTAAGATTTACTTCTTTGTCATGTATGTTCATGTCAGTTCTGGGTTTTAACTCCCCTGCACTTGGAGATTGATTTCTGTTAATGAGCTGATACCTGCCCTGAGTAGGACAGAGAAGTAATGAGACTCTAATTGGCAAATTCCAATATCACCCAAGCTTCACCATGAAAAATTGGGATCATCTGGGTAGCAGCAGCCTGCTGACTGGTTTAAATTCTGCAGGGCACCTGTTAGGCTGCTGTGGCTCTCCCAAGGTGTGACAAACATCTGATGTGACCAAGGGCTTTATGTGCAACGGTTAATATAATTTTTATGCCTCTGTGTTTGTTTTAGAAATAATAGACAATCAGATTAATGCAGTGTGTAAAGCACATCATATAAACACATTTCCTGTCCTTTATTGCTCTGTATCAGCCCCATTACCACACAGAATGTTGCTTATTGATGTGCAATAGTTGATAGAAACATGAGATACCACATTTTCTCTTCTCAGGATCAGCTGTATACTTAAAGTCAAACTCATAATTGGGGATACCATATAGATTTGTTTATTCATGGTGATAGCAACCAAAATTGATTTTTTTAATTTATTTTTGGAGCTGCACAGTACCCAGGGCTCCAATTCTGCCTATAAGGGATAGAATACTAAACTCTTAACCATAAAATTGACTTTAAATATAATTCTGGTGGGATTAAAACATGTATTCAGAAGTACGTATATGTTTGATTATCTTACTGAATACAAGTAGGCTAACCTTTTGCTTAAGCATTTTTCTGAATGAGGACTGAGTTTCCTGGGCTCTTTAGCAGTGAAAAATGTCAGTCTAGAGGTCTAAGACACATTTGATTGCACTTGTAACACCCTTGGGAACTCTGAAAGTTATCTTTCAGTTCTTCATCATTATTATTTAATGTAATTTAAAGATACTTTTTCATATGGGAAAGAAAGACTTGATTGACTGAAAGCTTTGGTTCTACTGTGAATTTTTGTGTGGTTACTGTATTAACACACTTCTACCAGATTGGCATCTGAGTTACTGTTTTCTTTAGAAGATAGAGTTTGACATGGGTTTGATCCCTTTTTTCTTGTCTGATTCTTTCTTGATATATTTACTCTAGTGAATGAGTATCTTGCTCTTGTTTCCTCAGGTTAAATTTGCATTAAAAATCTTTTGCTTTTTACTGTCTGCAGTATGCTGTGAACATGTTTCAGACTTAATAAAGTTCATACCAGAACACTGTCATAAAGGGAGATAACAGAGCTGCCTGGTGCAAGTCTGGTATTTTGATGTTTTGGGTACCTTGATAATCCCTCCTATGTCATCTGGCTCTGGTAAAGGACCTGGATTAATGCTCTGCTGATTTAAATAGATGCCTTGGAGTGTTCTGTTCCAGGGCATAACTTCCCTTATTAGTTCATCACAACTTCATACCGGTGACCTTCAAAGTCAAAGTGCAAATTTATCTTCTTTCAGATTCTTCTTTGGAAAAAGTATTGACCCTGGGAAATGGAAATTGCTGGAAAATGTTGCAGCTGGTATTAAGAGTTCTCATTTTCACAGAATCTTAATTTTTGTGAATTGCCCCCCTTTACTGTTGTCTGTAAAACCAGTATTCTGAATATCCTGAATTGCCATCTAATATTATACTTATCCCTACATAGCATATATAAACAGATAAAAATGAGCATTTCTGTAGATTTCTAGAATTGTTACTGACAGAAGGGTTTAACAAGAAAACACCTCTGCTTGTCTACAGAGGTACAACAGAAACATGAAATCCTCCAGAAACAGTACTTTGGAAGCACCTGCCATTTAGAGACCTTATGTACCACCCCAGCAGAGATCTAAGAGACAGAGCTCCATTTAATTTGCAGGAAATATGTCCTTCTATACCAAGTGGCAACCTCTGACAGGACCTCAACACAATGTGTGCATATGTTACTGAAGTGCAAGGCTTTGGGAGGGTCATGTGTCCTCAGCAGAGGTTCTAGACAACCACCAGCATATTAAAAATACAGTGAACTAAAACCTTACCTGAACAATAAACATGGCTATGTGGTGAAATTCACCCCGGCCTCCCTGCTTCACTGGGACAGTCATGAAGAACTTACTGCCATCCTTGGAGAAAACTGGTTCTTCATTCTACAGATGTGAGAAAGTTGGTGATACCTTTCCTTGAACTTCATAACAAAAGATCAGTTCAGGCTTTTTGTCTGCCTGCTTTTGGTAGTTGTTGTGCTCATAAAACAAGCAGAGAAAAATCCCTAGCCTTTAAATATATTCTGCAAAGCCTAACAAAAATGTGGTGGCTAAGGGGAAATGTAGTTCATGCCAGTAGTCACCATTGTGCAATCTTGTTTTAAAGCATGGGTTGTAGCCCTTGCAAAACTCTCTCTCCCAATGACAGGTCTGCTAGTCTCATCCCTAGTGCCACAGGACTTTCCAGGGTACATTCTTTTACAGACATGAAGTTAATGGCAGAGGTAAGTCCTACTTAGTGAGGAGGAGAACAAATGTTTCCATGATCTGGACTCAGCAAAACATTACTAAGTACATGCTTAACACTTACTGATTTTGTTAAAGTAATATGGAAAAAAAAAACATATTGAAGTGCTTTGTCTTACCATAAATTTTAGCCTGATGTGATGCCATCTCTCCATGTCTAACTTTACATAGAAATATTAAAGGAAAATGGCTTGCTATAAAAGCATAGATTTTTTTAAAGTGATTTCTCATTTGCACATTGCAAAACGAAGCCTGAAATGTATTTTAAATAGAATGTGTTTCATCCATTTATTGGATAGCTCTTCTGAAGCAATGAAAATGGAATCAGTTGCTGAAATATTAGCTCAGCATATTGTTCTGGGCATGAATTTAGAAATCTTATTTTTACACATTCCAATTATAGCTTGTATGACCTCTAAGCAAACTTTGGACTCCTTAATTTGGTGAGGTTATTTTCTAATCAGAGAAAAAATAAGCACAGTAGATAGGACATACTTGGAATGGGATTTCCCTGATCTGTCTTTAACCATCCAAGAGTTAGCACTTAACACGTTCACCTAAGTCCTTACTTAACTGAATGCAGAGATCAGAAAGTGAAGGGAAAACCACTTTGGAAACCCAGACAGGTGTCTCAGTTCAAAGGGTTGAACTGCTGGCTGGAAGTGCATCTCTCTCCCCAGCACTGACCCAGTTAGTTAGCTGGTGAAATGTCCTCTGTGTGATGCTAAGTGACAGGATTCTCACTGTCAAACAAGCTGCCATCTGAGTGTTTACACAGACACTGCTATAATCCTCAGCTCTTAAATTAATTTAGGATCCTAAAAAGTATTTGGTTTTAAAGGGATTGGCTTTTAATAGCCTATAGAATAACAAATAATTAAATTAAATTACAATGAAGCAATCACACATTGTACACCCAGAAATAGCATTTATACTATACCTGTTTAGGAAGCCACAGGTCTGACTGCATTTCATATTTCTGAAAAAGAAAAAAATTGCTTTTATGGAATAGCTATAGATAATAAAATATTTGCCACACTCAGCAACAGGTCTTTAGTTATTTCATGTATTTTTTCTACTGCACTACAGTCTTCACATGTCTTCACTGGCACCTACATTGAAACAAATGATAATTACAAATTCAGTAGCTTTATCCAGAATTCTTGGTGGAACACCACATGGGACCTAAGAATGCCTTTTCTAGTCCTTTCTGATTAGATATCAAGAAGTTTTATGCAGGCAGTTCTATTTGTTTTTTACCTCTAGGCATGATTTGACAACTGGATATCTTAGGTCCTTCATCAACACTGGGCAAACAGCCAACATCAAGCTCAAAGCATGAGCTTTCCAAATCACAATCCCTTGCTATAATGGGTTGTAGTGTGGCATTAGTGAAGAAGAAAAAAAAGCAAATTATTGTTGTTGATTGGTCAGACTCATATTTGATATTGTGACACCCAAAAAAAACCCCAAAACCCCAATACTATGCATATATTGTTTGAAAAATTTACAGAATATACACTAACTGCTGTAAAATATCACAGTCACATTGAAGTAATTAAAATTTATTAGCTATAAAAGGATCATCTATAGCCTGAAAAATGAAAAATCTGTAGCTACTACAGCAGCTCGTTTTATGCAGTGCTTTTTTTAGAATCAAGAACATGCACAAAATGATTTAAAAAAAAATTAAAAAATAGGTTTATAGTTCAAATTTTAATGGTCTGATACAATGTTCACAATATGGCCTTTCCTCATTCATTGCTGAGTTCAAGAGCATCCCTTTATCCCAGCAGATGCAGTTTAGGAACCATTCAGGGTTACAAGCGTGAGCCCCATCTGAGCTGTGCTCCATGTGGTGACCTTCCTCACCCATCTACAAGGTCCTTTGCTGCACTTTATTTCTTCTGAAGTGTGACTTTTCAACACCTCTCTCTCATATTATGTCCTTTTTCAAAGCTCCTTGGATACCTGCTTCAGACTATGGTCAAGTCCACTTGACCATGGAGCACACAAGGGATTCCTTTCTGAAGTGACTGCTCTCAGAGGTTCACAACTGACTTGCTGAACAAAAGGCCACAAGGTAAGAAGAAATTCAATGAACAAGCCTCCATGTTCACCCTCTTAATCCATAGTCTGGGGATTTATTCACAGTTTCTGAGTCAGGAAAACCAACCTGCACTATGTATCAAAAGAAGCAAAGTGCATAGAGACACTCCCTAACACTTAAAAATTACTGATTCGGCAGCAGACACCATTGGGAGCCTTTTGACTCAGAGGCCAAATTTAGACTTAGATCATCACTCATAATCATTCACACTGCCAAATTATACCCCATGCTTTGGAGCATCTGTTGGTACTGTTATTAGCATGCATAGAAAATATTTATACTTTTAGCTAGATCTGGGAAGAGACCATGACTCAGAATGGGAAATGGGCCAACTGCATTCAAGATGCAAGATTGCCTGTGAAAAAGGAGAGATGCAATGCAGGAGTGTCAGAAGTCAAAGTCTGGGTCAAGGGATGGGATGTGGTTGGACTCAAACACAAAATTGTATTTCAGTTTGGCTTATATTCAAAATTAAATATTCCAGCTGCCTTCCAATTTAATTTTTTCTAAAGTTATTTAATTCTGCTGTTGAATGTGCATGAATTATCAGAATTTAACACATTTGTCCTTAAACATATGTACTCTGTGAGAGACAGAAAGATCTGGAGTAAAACTGTTGGAGTAGGGAGGAGAAAATGGGCACCTGAAAATATCTGACAGAAGATGAGCTTGGCTTTGCACGAGCTATATTCAAAGTACATGATGTTTAACAACTGCCATTTAACAACTGAACTTAATGAATGAACAAAGCTTAGTAATTCCAAAAATGTCACTCAAAGCTGCTAATTGCATGAAATCATCTCACCAGATTTGGCGTTTTCTTACATCTATTTCCTCTCTGTTGACTAATTATATTCAACTTGCAAATAATGCATTTGAAAACTGATTTCTGAAAATCTTTTCCTGAATATGAAACAAAAATGCAGGAAGACACCTCGAAAAGAAAATTTCGGAAAAACAACTTACCTTGCTGCAAGCCCCAGTTGTGGTTTCACAAAGTGTAAGGATGGAGATATTCTGAGGTCTGTTTAACCACCTCACCACAGCCTTGGTGTTGCTTACCCATTTCACCATAGTAATGTAATATTCTCTAAGTAAAAATTGGAAAACACAATCAGATCATTCCCATTGCAGATTAGACATTTTTGCTTAAAAAATACAGAGTTCATCAAATGTTGGATTTGTACTGCATCACAGCATTAGTACTGACGGATGGAGAAAATAACCCCCAAAAGCCTGGCATCTGTGTTCTGAGAAGGAGGGAGGCTCAATTGGGCTGCTGCTCCTCTGGGAAATCTGTACTCCACTAACACCCCTGCTCAGGCATTTGAAATATATAAGCTTTACCACCTGTGAAGCATATACTCATGAAGCATTTGTTCATGAACACACATGAGCCAACTACTTGCTGGCCATTTTAAAAGCAGACACTGAATTCCAACAGAAGACAGCATTTGCCTTTATCAAATACCTTCAGAAGAAACACAGTTTTGTAGAAGAATCCAGCTGTGATGCAAAACAAACCGGGATGGTAAGTCTGTAATGTTAAAGAGTGCAGGCCAGACCACTTTAAAATTTTACTTGTTATAAACCAGTAAGTGTTTTATAAGAGGACTTCTGCACAAAAGGGAAGTCACACCCAGTACCAGTGGATGTCAGCTTCCATTTTAACAAATAGTTCATATTTATTGGCCAAATTAGCTGTCCCTCAGTGACTCTGGTAGAGCAAGGGAGGCTTCCTAGGCACAGACTCAAGGTATGGAGTATCTGCCACTCTCTTCCCCAAATCCTTCTAGGCTGTCAGACTGGGATGTTACAGAAGAAGATCTGTTGCAGCTTGTCAGCCCAGCCAGTCTTGCTTAATTTCTTTACCTGTGGCAGCTGGCAGCTTTCACAGTCCAGCTGAGTTATGTGCAGTGGAGTGAACTCATCTGGAAACTCAGCCCCCCTAGCAAACAAGGCTCTTGGCTCGCACATAATTAGGCTTTTAATCTAATACTGATGGAGATCTCATTACTCTTTGACAACATGTATTTAATTATACATTCAAAAGACTCCCTAGTATGTCAAGGATCCTAAGCAGAGCCAACAGAAAAGTTGCGTTCAACTGCGATGCTTCCCACAAGGGATGCAGGAGACAGCAAGTCACCACAGTTTCTTCAGCCTTATCTGGGTGTTATATTTGAAGAACACAGCTGAACAACCCCATATGCACAACTTTCTGCTGGCTTTTATGTTTGACTTTTAGGAAGACCGGTATTTTCACATGTAGATACCAGAATGATTACTAGAAATGGTGATGTCAGGTACATCCTGAGTCTAATACATAAGTGATTTTGTTTTTGAAAACTTTTCAACTTACTGAGGAGCAAAAGTGTATGCCAAAAGTAACACAAGTTTTAACACAAGACAAGCTGACTGGTCAAAGCCAAGCAATGATCCAGCAAACAAACTGGGGACTGCAATGCCAAGCCCCTGGTAATTGTTTCCCTGTATCAGAACTCAAGAAACAAGAATTTTAAACTTCTCTCTCTGCAGCCATGTCTTCATAAGGTCATTCTGAATCATTCCAGCTGTGCATACAGAAGCCCAAAGATAGCCAAAAGGGAATGTTCAAAACATGTACATAAGGAGATACTGGTATTCAGACATTAAGGTAAGACAGCATCCACTGACAACAAAGCCAAAATTATCTCAAAATCATTTTCTAAAAATTAGAGCCTGAACTGTTCCATTTGATAAAGTGAAGGATGAAAACATCAGATATAATCATTCAGATTCCAGCTGATGTAGTAATTAAAAGTCCAAATCAAACCACAACATCATCTTCCATTACTGACATAAAACTCCTTGATCACTGAAATGAAAGGAAGAGATCATTTTAAATTTCCTTTTTTTCCCCCCCCAGGCTTAAAAGTATGTTTAAATTTCACTTCATTATGACCTATTCATCAGAAATGTAGTGTGTGTATATATATATATATACACATATGTATGTGTATATATATACGTATACATACATATGTAAATATATATATGTAGAAACATACATCCTTCTGAAACTTAATATCATCTCCAGGTAATGTTCCTTTGTAATGTGCAGTTTCGCAGTTATTCTGTTGTTTCACACATTCTGTGCACATACACACAGACATAATAGTAGTAGTAGTTTTGTCACAAGTCAGTAGATATAACCAAGTCAAAGTTCATAGCAGGAAATCTTATGTTTTGTCAGACTGGCTGATACAGGTGAATAAACAGAGTAGCTTGCAGGGTAAAAACTGGTTTAGATCCAAGGAAGCTGTTGTTAGTTTGTATCCAAACTTCACAGGCTTTTTTTCTGCAACTGATCTATTGTTTTGGTAATGAAAAAACACTCTCTTTCCCTTCAGACCCAAATACACAAATATACAGGTATTACTAAACCCTCTGCATCTGTACATACATTATATTTCCTCACAACATCACTTTAAAGAGGAAAGACTACAACTGCTCCCTGGACAAAGGACAGAAGCAAGATGTTAAATAAAAAATTAGACCTATTTTAGAAGCTGCATTAGAGACCCATCAAATCAGGTGCTCTACAGCACTTTGCTTGTTCAGAGCACAACTTTCACCTTTGTTCAGGAACATTTCTTAAACCCGACTGTGGATTAATTTACTTCATGTCCAAAGAGTAACAAACACAATTATCGATCCCTTTGTGCAACGTGAGTTTAAACTCTGTATCACACAGGGGCTGTGTGGTAGAGACAGAATCCACATTTAGCATTTAATTGGCCTAATCAGAGTGGCCTTTTATTTCTCGCTGTGCCTTGTTTTATTCAAGCTGTGTCTCTTTACCCCACTGCTAACTTTCTTTTTCCTACACTCTGTGTAGCCAGTTCTATGTTTTTCCTTGTTAATCCCTTTTCTTATGGTAGGGCTGCTTTAAGATGGGAACCATGAAAACCATTTTCTGATACCCATCTCCTCTATCCCCACTATCTCACCAGCTCTCAGGGTTCACACTGAAATCCCTGATGTCAAGAAAACCTCATTCAATCCCTGCCCCATTGACCTGCCTTTGTTTTTTAGCCAGTCCCCATTTTGATGTCTAATCAAGTTTTGATCTCAGACTTTTTAGTCTCTTCCCTTTTATCTGCCCTACAATTTTTTTCTTTCTGAATTCCAAAATTAGCTTCTTTACTCTCAGTAAATCTGACAGAAAACACTAAAAACACTGAAGACTGCAAAGGCAGTGTCTTTACACAGCATCCCATGATATGTCAGTATTGAAAGAGTTTGTATGTGACTCACTTTATTCTGTGCTGCTTTGAATCAGGCAATGCATAAAAACAAGAGCTTCAGGCTTCTTGACCAGATGTAGAGCTACTTATAGCATTTAAATCTTGCTTGGCTTCAAACTGGCCTGAGTCAATAAAGATGATAATCAATACAAAGAATGTAGGGCTTTCCTTTAGGCCTGTGAATCAGGAACATGACAGGTCAGCTCAACAGCAGGAGCTGGAACATCTCACATGTGCCAAGGAGGTGCTGCACATGGAGGAAGGTTGGGGACTGAGAAGGATGCAGGATAATCAGAGAGCAAAAATTGTTCAGCTGTAGGTGTTAAGAAAGCAAATGTCTTTCCTGAATATATGGCAATTACCTTTTTTTTTCCCCAAAGACTTGTACCTTGATGAAATCTGTATTCATTTTTCACTGATGATAAGAAATCTGTTAAATATCAAAGGTGTTTATTACCCTTTGCCAAGCTTGAAGACCTATATTTTAAATCTTGCTTACTTGTGGAATGCTTTCCTTTATTTTGATGATCTCAATTGACAAATAGTTCTATGGAGGCAGTTTCACAGTTTTTAACTACATTTACCATCACTCAGAAATGTCCAGCACATCTTGTTTCACTTGTCAGTTTTGGGACTTTTGTGACTTGAAAGATCTGTATCTTGCTGCCTGTGACTGTAAGCTTAGCAAAGCTGACAGAAACAGTAAGCTGAACAAAGGGATTTGCTCTGCATTACACTAGAAGAATAATTAAATTTGAACATTAGACACTTAGCTTTGAAATAGACTAACATTACAGGAAAATAAGTCAGTATTAAACTTAAAAATAAGGAACTGCTTCAGAAGGAGTAAGATTTGGCAACTTACTACTCTTCACTATAATAAAGCAATGCACTCTAAGTTAAGGAAATGCGCTGATTATGAAAAAGATCTGCTTATAATAATAGCTGGAAGACATTTAATATTTATGGCAATGGAAAAAGAAATCTTTCTTTTGTTGATGGTTGTTAATAGATTTGGATTTGGGTAACAAATACAATAGGGTTTGAGTAAAAAAAAATAAATAATCAAACTATTACACTCTACCAGTTTGCTGGTAAGTTGTTATCCAAGAAGGCAAACAACAGAAACTTGCCCCAGGCAAAATGTCCTAGAATATTTACTATATTCTTAAATTATTTCTGTGGTTGTCTATTGAAAAGCATATAAAACTTTACAGATAGTAATAGAAAATGTAATTCTCAGAAAACATACATGGAAAACAGCACAAATTGAGACTTGCGAGGTAGTAACTAAGTGTAGTTATCTTAGCTATTTTGGTATTCTAGACATGACTTTATCCATGCATACTTTAATGAATGTACTGCAGTTTTCTTCTGAGACTAAACCACAGGTATTTATTTGGAAGGAGCTTTGCCAGCTCCCCTTCCCATAAGCACTGGTAGTCACCACCTTTGTCAGGCTAACAAGCTGTGCTTTCCATCTTCATGCCACCATGGATCCTGAAAATGATTTTGGCAGCCTACTGACAGGATCTCATCATCCCTCTGGAATTCCCAAATTAGTGTGGGTGATGCTCTGCCTTTATAGGTGATGGACAGAGTAACTTCCCTCAGTGGTCCAGCCTTGGTGTCAATAAGCACATCCTCTTTTCTCCTGTTCTGCACAAATCCCTCAGCAGGACAGCTACCTGGACAGGATTGTCTGGGAAGAGTGAAGAGCCAATGCAGCTTGCTCAGCATGGCTGAGAATGGGGAAAGTAAGCAGTGGATGAGAACACAATGAGAACAAGTTCTAGCCAAAAAATCTTTTCATCATGTATGGATACACAGCTCTATTCTAATAACTGCAACTTCTTCCAAGTGTGAGTTCACTTTTTCTCTGTCTTAGTATTTTCAACTTTGGAAATAAATTTTTTCTGCCTGATAGGTCTAAATTCAAGTATGGGTTTTGAAAAATGTCACCCTACATAATTTCTTAATATTATATTAAAATATTATATCTAAATCTCCCCAGTTAAAAGGATACTTTAGGTGTCCTCAATTATAGTGGTTTGAACTGCCCACTGGCACACCATGCTGCTTTCTCCAGATTTGCAGCAGGAGGCAAGTATTAGCTTTCCAAGTGGAACTTCAGGAGCCAGCAGTGTATTAATGCACATATATTTCATCATACACTTATACTGGCCTTCTAGGACTAAGGAGAAATAAAGCCCTATAGTACAAAATCATGTTTACCACTGAAGAAAACATAATGTAAGAGTATACATAGAATAGAAACACCAAGGGGGAAACAGTAATTGCACAGAATACAACCACAAGTTACAAGGAAGACTTCCAGTCTTTTTGTGGCATTAACTGCACAGTAGTTGGTAAATTTTTCCAGGGAATAAAAAATCAGGAGTAAATTTGTAAAAGTTATTCCTCTCTTGTATCAGAATAACCTGAACAACACTTGGCAGGTATTACCAAGTACCTTTGTAAAGTCACTGCTCAGTCTTTTACCAGGTTTCCAGATGCCCTTAACAATCAAATAGGTTTCTGTCTTCAGGTGTCCTGCACTGCACACAGTCTGGGGAGAGCTAAGAATATGAATATTACTTTTTATGGTTATAAATAACAGAAACCTCATTCCCTACCTATTTGTGTGGCTTCTCTGCCTAGGAGTGAATCTCTCCCGTAAGAGCAGTTGGTTATGACTTGTACAATACATATCACCAGAATGTTTCTGCCTTGAAAGATCCATAAAACTATGTATGAGAGTCTCCCATTCCATTTAATTCTGAAAGACTCCATAATGAATTGATTAGAAAAGCACTGAGAAAAACTGAACACTAAAAGTAGCTAGTACTTTATTAAAACACTAGTGCTCTTTGGAAAAACCTCCCAACATTACAAACTCCAATGTTTTCCACTCCAGAAAAAGTGGAAAAGCTCATTCTTCATACCTGTGTATATACTGATCTATGGATACACATGGATTGACAATCAGCATGGCAACTGACTGCCACGCAAATCCAGGGTCAGAATGCAAGATGTACAGTTTACTTGGCAGACAATTATATATTCATTCTACATTTTATAGAATGGACATTATATCTTAATAGCTAAAATTAAGATGAAACCAAATTTTTTTCAGGTTTAAATAGTTTTACTCTGTTTTCTGATACAGCAGCAAGACAGAATTTAAACCATGAATGAATAATATTTAAATTAAACAGCAACAGTATTTTTATGAAGAACTAAAAAATCTGGCCAAGATGCCCCTTCAGTCTCACAAAATAAATTCCACAAATTGAACTATTGCTATCCTCCAGATTCAAGATGCAAAAAAAGGGTTTAAGATACTAATATTCATTGTTTTGGTTCTACTTCTATTTTCACTCCTCTGGGGATGATGACTGAATCTGAAAAATCTAGACTGAAATGACAGTATCTGAACAACATTTTCAAGATTTTTTTTTTTTTCTTGGGGATTTACAACATGGCTTTCTCATTTCCCTTCTTTATGCTTTCTGACATTTAAAGGACAATTTTAATGCCCTTTGAGTTGATAATCTTGATGGATAGGCATATCAGATCATACACTACTGCTTAAAATAATGGAGATTTTAAGTTTTTCAGTAGTTGTCCGTCAACACAAAATACTTCAAAATGCACAACTGATTCAAAATAATTCCTTTCACTAACACAATCAGTGAGCATTCCAGCTGACATAAATAATCACAAAGCATAATTTAGTATTAAATTATTCCTGCACTAAATTACAGTACCTCAATTTGTGTAGAAGAGAGCTATGCCAACTTAAAATTGGTAGCAGTGGTTGTGAATCAGTGCCTACTGTTAAAATCCTGATAATTTTTGGAATGGTTATCATATAATCTTTTGGGTTTTGTAGGAGCTGCAAAAACTCTATATAAGGAACTATAGCAACTAGATACAGAGGCCTTGGTTTTAGCTAAATGCACTTTGCTGGCCCTTAGATTGTAGCCAGATCTGGACTGTGATATGTCTTTTATTGTTATTATTATCTATATTATATAACAATATAGGGTTAAACACTGAAACCACAACAGGAATTTAATCAGGATGACTGCAATTCTACAAACTGGAGTACTTGTATGGGGTGGGATGTAAATTTCTTGCCCTTACACAGAAGTTTCAAGGCACCTCAAAATAAGGACAGGTAATAAAGATCTCAGCCTAAGGTAGTCACTTTAGCAAGAGAGTCACTGTTTGGAGCCAGACTTAATTTCTTCAGCCCCAGACTCAAAGGGACTGTGAAATTAGCTCAGCAGTTCTGAAGTAGCTGAAAAACACAGCACAGCCCTTCTCAGTCTATGATCTGTTGGCATCACATCTCACCTTCCATCACCTCACAGCACCTGTCAGCTGTGATGAGAAATGAAACTTCATGTAGCCTATTGGATTTGAAAAAAGTTCAGAATATTGCCCTTGAAATGAACACTTTTATTACCTGTTCTGTGCATCTGTAGGACACTTCTATGGTCTGCAATCCCATTTCAGAAACCGAAATCAACAAGTTGGCTCACAGAAAGAAACAGCTGGGAGTGAATGCTGTAACAACCTCAGAACCAGGGAGAACTTCAGACCCTTTAAACAGAGTTCAGGATTCTTATTTCATACATTTCAAGAAAATTGGAGCTTTAGGGATATTAGACGTAAGCAAGTCCCAGATTCTTGTGATTTTTAAGATAAGCATGAATCCAATGAAGTTATGTTGTATTTTATCATCATCATGTTAAGCTGTGGGGACGGACATCAAGTGCATTCCAGCCAAAGTTAAGTGTTGTGCTGATGTAATAGGCAACAATTAGCCTGAGGGACATCAATCCTAAATTAAACATGTTTTTTAAACCAATGAAATCATATACCTTGATTTAAAGTTGTCAGGTGGCATCAGTTCCAGTGTATGTGCTGGTCCATACAGATTAACTACAAACAGCTTTACTGTTGGGTTTGTTTGACCTGCCTTTGAAAAAAAAAAAAAAAAAAAGAAAATAGGAGCTTTGGAGGCACTGAGTCAGTGACAGCTAAATAGAAAAACTCAGTAAGATCATTCAGTAACTTTGTATTAATGAGAAACTACTAATATTTTAAAATATTACATTAAATAATTTCACAGGCATATGAATTACATTGCTAAATTACACAGTATTAATAGAGGAATTCTCTCACTGCCATTTACCAGTGACAGACCTTCCAGTGCAGAGCAAGTGACAAAGTGGTTTTGCCCAGTTCAGGCAAGTCAGATCCAAAAAGACTTCTGGTTCCTCAAACAATAGTCAAACCCAGCTTCAAGCATTTCCAGACATTATTGTTCCTTTTTCCAAAAAGTTGCCCTGTATCTCAGCTAACATTCCTCCTCTTTCTTTACCATTTTCCCCCTCTCTTCCTTCCCTGCCTTGCTGCAATGGGAACATCTACTGTTGGGCCTTGTTCAGGACTCAGATGCTTTTTCAGGCCAGCTCTAAGAGAAAAAAAAGGGTTTCTTGTTGCTACAGGGAAAAAAAAAAAAAAAAAGGCAGCTTGATATATATCCACTGGGAAGAGTGTGATAAGTCCTGAGGATCTATGGGGAGCTGGGATGCATTCTTCTCCTGGTATCATGACTTGTTGCTAAGGGATTTTCCAGAGATGAAGAGAAAGGACTGGAAATAAAAGACAACACTTTGCAGAGCTGCAAGGGGATGCTGCTGGCCATATGGTGTTCAAGTTTGGTTTTGATGCAAATCTCAGGAGTCACACAATCCTATGTAGCATCCTGGGGATATGGGAGATGAAAAGTGTATCTTTCAGTGGGGCTAAATTCTGTTTAATATTAGAAAGACAGAATCACTGATTCTACACATGCAATCATAATAAGTGGTATATCCAGCTCTTGACAGGCGTATTTAGAAATGCAAAGCATCTTGGCTGAAAATACACCCACAAATTACCTCTAGAAATTGGACTTATCTCAAAATATAGATAGTTTGAATGCTCTATCCACTAATTTCTGAGTGATATGGGGGACAAGAAAGCAGTATTTATGTATTTTTACTGGTGCTGAAAAAAGCGTTTTGAAAACAGATTTAATTAAGTCTCCTGGAATTAATTTTTTTTTACACAAACTTTTATATTTAACTCTGAAAATACATGGGCTTTCACAGGCTGTCCTTTGCACAAGCATAGCTGACACAAGTGGAAAACTGGAAGGAAACAACTGGAAAATCAAGTCCTTAGGACACAACCATAACCTCCTCACACTGACTGCTCAGTGATCTCCAAGCACTCTCACTGGGAAGGCTGCCACGAGGAATTACTGCCAGGCATGACCAGGAGACACTCTGAAGCAGGACATCCCAGCAGGCACAACCAAATCTGTGCCAGCCTCTGAGTTTGGGGCACAGAAGCCCAGCATCACCCCACGTCTGCCCCACAGGTCCTGCTCCAGAGGGGCAGAGGATCTGGGCATGGCACTGAGAGTGCTGCCAGACTCAGCGCTCTCTGTTCTGGGACATGCTGCATAAAGTTTGTATAAAACTGAAGCATTTCCACAGTAGTGTGAGAATACTTTAAGTTTTGTTAAATACCTTGAGAACAAAGAAGAATTTCAGTGTAAACTTCCTTTTCCAGGTGTTTTTTTTTGTTTGTTTGTTGTTTTTTTTTGTTGTTGTTTTTTTGTTTTGTTTTGTTTTATTTTTAGGAAAAAACCCATGCATATTCCAGTACTCACAAACACATGTAGTTTTCATTTCATTTTTTAATCATAGGTGTAATCTCCTTGAATTATTTCATTTTATAATAAAGACCAGCCTTTTTTTTTTCCCCATTCCATCTCTGTTGTTGTACCACAAGTTTCTCTACCAAGTAATGATGTTTAACAGGTAGATAAACTGGCATTAAATGGAAACATTAAACAAAGATAATGTTTCTTCATTAATGAGATTACTAAAGTAGCATTATGTATTACTTTAATGATGAGCTGCTAATGAAATGGAATTACTAATTCTTTGTTTAGAAAACTGGCTTTTAAAAATATTTCTTTGCTTCGTTACTTAAGACTTTTTGCCAATGCAAGCATGTAAACTACCTCTGGAAACACCAAAACTTCCTTATTTTAGAGTATTACTTCATAGCACAAACACATTAAATTCATATCATGTACATTATTGTTTCATAGCATCTGGTACAGCATAACTTTTCACCTATCAAGAACAAAGGGTCATCACCAAAAAGCTGTAGAAGCAATAGCGTAACAGTAATGTTTTTTAAAGCCCTTAATGAACTTCCCTTAAAATGTCAAAGGACTACCCCATATGTGGACCTAAAAATCCCATCAGGAGAGAATTCAGACACTTTGAAATTGAATGCAAGGGATGGATAAGCACAAGAATGTCAGCACAGAACGATGGCTGGAGAGGCACCTAACCAGGAAACCCCCAGAAAATGAGGAGTGACTCCAGCCATTACCCCTGCCTGGGCTGCTCAACGTCAATCTAAAAACCCTTCCCTAAATCTTCTGAAATTTAATGATAGCTCTAATTTTTATATTTTTTCTTTCTCATTTTGATGGCCAGGTAAAGATTTTACCGTGGCTTATGATATTCAAGGCCAGTCTGTCACATTCAATGATAACAGCATAATTTACTAAGATATATGTAACTGCAGTAGAACATGCCCTGTTCTCTGCACACAGTGCCTATCACTCCCACGCAGTTGTGACAGAATCCTTTTTGCCTCTGCAGTCCTTCAAATACATTACCCTTCTCCCAGAAGTGGTGGATTGATTTTTACCAAGCCATACATCAATGATGAAATTACTACAAATCAGTTTGTTTGCTGCTCCCTCACCTGAGAGTTTCTTTCCAGCACAAGCTGTTACAGTCTACCAAAAAACCCTGTAATAAATATTTCCTAAAAAGCAGTATGAAGAAAATCAGCCTCTGCCACTGTCTAGAAACACTCCTTCATATGGTTCAAGACAATCTCTGAACAAGGAACAGGAGGTGGGGGCTACAGTCACACTCATCTTACCTTAGGGTATGGATAATGTTTTCCTTTTGGGTAGAGACCTCCAGTAAACCGGGGAATAACCATGTTTGGCACCAGAGAGTCATTTATGGTGAGGAAGGCCAGTCTCTCACCATCTGGGGACCACCAGTGGGCAACATGAGAATGAAGGAGTTCTTCTGCAAAAAAAACCAGATCTCCTTAAGGTCCATAAAAATAACTATCACATAATTTCCAGCTCATTCAGTTGGCACTGATTTGTTCTTTCTCTGTCTGCTTAAAATGTGTCTGTTGTAATTTCAGTAATTATCCTGCATCAAATGTTTGAATAACAAGGCATATCAAAAGAACAAACTTTAACAATTTTCCTCAAATTAATACTTTCATCGACGTCAATAAATCATCTAAACATGAAAGATGATTGTAACTGCCATATGTTTAGTTCTGTTTCATTCCATTAGATGTGTTTAATTAATTTTCAATTATTTGAACCATTTTAATCCAGTTTTTTTAGGACTGTCTGTTTTTTTTTTCTTTTAATATAAAACTTCTATATGCCTGATTGCTCTGAGCTGTGGCACCCACTTAAATGCAAATCCTCACACAGTGATATTTAGGTACTCATTACTGGAGTGCTATTTTTTGGCTTTCTTGTCTTAGTCAGCTTTAATTCTTAGAAAGTACAGTTTTTGCCCAATGCAACTTTTTGAAAATCCTAACAAAACTTTTATTTTTTATTCAAATATTATTTGAATTCCAAATGAAAGTAATTCTCAAAAATGTCATTTAATGTTTTCTTATGTTTATTGTTATTATCTTTCAAATTAGAAAGAACTCCTGCAATAAAAGTAAAGCAGATCCTGGCCAGTTCCAAACCTACCTTGTACACATTTTCTGTCTTCCACTTCTGAAGAGGTTTAAAATTTTTCATTACATATTTGATATGTTAAATTCTTCAGTAAGCACTTTGTATTTAAATTTGAAGAATGTGACTAGAAAACTAATTGAGAATAGTATACTAATGGGAACAAAGGCCTGAGTGCATACCTGATTACACAGCCTACCTGCAAAACTATTAAAATTGTCAGTGGAGACTATCCAAGCTGCTAATCAGATTCTCAAAGTTTTGAAGCAGCTTAATGGGTTGAGTTATCTACTGTTAGGTTCAATGAAGTTGGGATCTATATTTAAAGTCATATATTCTGGGTCATGCTTCTACCCCTGGCTGCATACCTAAAACCTTTTACACAGCAGAACAGCAGAGAATGAATGGTGAATATCAGATAGCAAAAAAAATCACAATTATGTTTGCTTTAAAATATTGCTGTTTGCATTAGAATAAGGTTATTCGCACACAAAAAAAGGTATTCCCAAATGCTTGTGTAAGGTAAGACTCTAATAACAATCTCATAAAAATGATAAAAAAAAATGAACTAGGTCAAAAGGAGGAAGAGTTCTCAATTCCACTGAAAGTCTTGTAACTTCATTTGGACAATATTCAACCTGCTCAGCTTCTGATGCTGTTAAGAACACTACTGAATAGTGGAGGACTGCTCTAAATTAAACAACATTTAATGGGAGAGAAGCAGCATATTCATTGATGCCAACAGGCAGTGACTGTTGTCCTCCAACATGTACAGACAGAATTCCCTTTTACCTTGACTTTAATTATGCATACTGTGGAGAAGAGACCTTTGCCTGCAGTCTTGGGAATAGAGATGTTCTCTGTAAATCGTGAACCTCAGCCTCTTTCAGATACACAGAGAAGCTGAAATATAAAGCTGTACACTTCAAGTAACTGAGTGTTTAATGCTGAACTATTAATCTATAAAACTATTGCGTTCCATAGAAAACTTAACAGATATATCTATTAATTCTAAGCTCTTGTGTCAAGCTGAATAATCTAGCCTCATTTTTTTTTAAATGAGTATTATGTTAAAAGCATTTTGGGTGCAAAGAGAAACATCCGTGGCACTATGCAGAAGACATCTTCAGAAGCCAGAGGATATCCCAGACTAAGCTGCCCTCTGCTCCCATTTGGCATTGCTTTCCTGCAACTGCAAATTCTCCTGGAGTCTGTCCCAGGCTTATCTAAGCAAAAGTAGCAGCTATTGTTGAGGTAACAGTATGACACTTACATCTTGTCGAAGCATTCAAATGGGATTCAAGAGTGTTTTTAAAGTCAAGTACGACACTGCCTGGCTTGAGAGGCTGAGTCTCTTGTGAGTCACGTAACACACAGGACTCCAACCACCTCTGAGGCTGAAGGAGAGACACTGGTAAAAAAACATGAGGCACCAGACAGTACCACCTTTTACCACCTTTCACTATTTATCCAGCAGGTAAAAGAACCAAAAAACCCAACAAAAAACCCTTGGACAATTCTGCTTCTGTGCTATGAATCTTCTGTGCCTTTTTCTGTTATGGTGTTTTAACTGTAAACAGAAAAAGGCACTGTTGTTCACACAAGATAGAAACTGAGTCCTTTCCCTTCTCACTCACATTGTAAACCCAGAATAGTTTCAAAGATATGAATGGAGTTCTGGATAAGCAAAGCATACAGGCTGTTCAGTTCTATCTGCATAGCTCTATGAAGTGCCAGCCCCATCAATGCTGGTAGTAAAATCATACATCAGGATTTCACTACTATGACATTTTTTACTTACTACCTAGTATTTGTAACACACTTGATACATTCCTGTTGAAAAAAAATTCCTCGTTCTCAGAAAATATTGTTATATGCAAAATAGCAATAAATACCAAGTATGAAGAGATTCAAAGGCAATCTTGCAAGAAAATGAGAAGGCAAAGAACTAAAATAACCTCAGATAGCATTTTCTGAAATGAATAGATTTTTTCTGTTGGGTCTCTACAAAAATCTCTCTTTTAATAAACAGATATATTCGTTCAGCTTACCTTCATATAACCAGTCTGCAATTCCATTAAAAATAATTCCTTCTTTTCCTGAAGATGTCAGGCGCAATGAGCTACTTTTTACATCAGGCTGATAGTAGATGTTATTTTCAAAAATATAAATCTGGAGAAGGTAAGAGAGATTGAGAAAAAGAACAACATTTTGGTAGATATGAGTGTTCAGCGATAAACAGATTCCTCAGGTTCAGAACAGTCTACAGAATAACTCAGCATGAGTTTTTGCCAACACTTTATTCATATATCCTTTTATGATCAATATGGGAAAAGTAAGCAAACTTTTAATACTTATGCCAAGACAAATTCTCCCTTTGAAATTGTCTTTGCAGTTGAAATGTTTCTATTCACTTTAAGAAATATCATTACATTCCTCAGGAGACAAATTTTGAACAATTGAATAGATAAAAAAATTTTCCATCAATTCAGTTTTATCTAATAATATAATTTGTCATTCTAGCTGTGAAATTAGACACACTTCTGCAAGTACATAGAGCACAGTACATACATCACAAATATAAGTTACAGCTGTGTATCATGATGTCAAACATACTGGAAAAGCAAAACTAAAAAGCAGGCTGCTTCTAACTTTTCTCAGCTTGTCGACACTATTTCTGACTCTGACACATGAACGTTTTACCTCAAGTGTGCTACATAAATGCCCTCTATTTTCAAGTTTAGGCTCCTTCTCCTTTTCCTGTGAGGAACAGACTAGGCAGACAGTCCTTTCCTCCTCCTTTGCCACTTCTCAGCCTTGTCTGCTTTTCTTTCCCTGCTTCCTTTGCTGCAAAGGATTCTAAGTTCAATTTTAAGTTCACTCATTTTGTAAGACTGAGGTCCAGGCTCCAAGACAAAGTGCAGGCCCATAACACCAAACAAAAAAGAAAGGAAAAAAAGATAAAAAAAATTTGGAGTACTATAGGGATGGATAAAAGAGCAGAAGACAAATACAGTGATGATGAGGAAGGTGGAAATTCTTACATACTCATACAGCCACGAGACGCTTTAAGTCAGCTCTTACCCTAGCAGCCAGGAGACCCACAAGCACTTAACTGCAACACAATTTAATTGCTCATTTTGTCTCAAATTTCTTCCTTGGCACTATCTTGCCCAGTCCAGGTTAATAAGGAACAAACATCATAGATACTAACATGTCAAAGGTTACAAAAAAGCAGATTAGCATTTCTTGTAATAAGGCTATAAATCATTTTTGTTGCTACTTCTGCATTCCTCTTTTTTGGGAGCTGTCAATGCCTGTGACTAGACTGTTACTTCAGCTATATTGCTGCCTTCTTCTTTATAATTAAAATGGCCACATATGTACTTTCAATGCCTGTAGTTGCAATCTCTTCTTACAGAAACAACTGCTTCCAGGAGATTACAAAAAAAGCCTCCTTGATCAAATGATTCCTTTTATATGTCTTTAAGTAGATGAGCTCAATCTAACTCACTTGGGAGATCAGAAGTATCATTCTCCTCCCTTTTCACACCATTTGTATTTTTAATGGTGAAGATACCCATAGTCTCTTCTCTCTGCAATGAAAACCTTTAATTTAAAGCTATCAATGCCAGTCAAAGAATACGGTTGCAAACAATTTGTTTTATGACTGAACCATGAAAAGGTCTTTAATCCTTTTATTACTAGTTAGCAGGAGCTGCTAATTCCATTTGACACATTTCAGATAAGTAAATATCTCAGAAGGAATAGTCACTGTTGTGCCACTGATTGCTGGCTTCCTTGGCTTTATGCCCTATTTATTTCACAAACCAGCTTTGTCATCTTCAACCAGTTCTCAGACAACCTTAGAACATCACCACAATCCTCTTAGTCTACTCTGTCATCAAATGTTTCCCTTCTCTCCTCATCACACATGTTCTTTTAACTTTGAAAGCTACCCCAAAGAACAGGTTTTTTCTTTAACATAGGGAAAGGGAACACTTTAAAGTTCATTAAAAACTTCAAAGCCACACAGCAGCTCTCTCCCTAGAAAGCCTCGAGCTTCTTGCTTACTTGAATTTAACATTAAAAATGATGAATTTATGTTTCTTTGTAAAACACTTATGAAATACAGCTGTTCATGTTCCTCCACATAACTAAACACGTAAATGCACACTGATGATTTAGGGTTGGCAAGTATCATCCTGCATTGCCTGTAGCATTTTGAAATATCAATATCCCCATTATTGAGGCTGTAAAATTATCTTAGAGAGCTGCACCATTTTGGTCAGTCATTTAATCTCATCTGTAATTTTGAACACTTGTATTTCAGGAGGTGCCATTTTCCACATGAAGCCCACAAAGAGCTGTTTGTACCCATAGGAATGGCCTCATGCTCCTTTCTTACAGGGATGCTGCCCAAGCCTGGTGGTGAGGACTGTATTCCCCTCCATTCCTCAAAGTGTAAAAGGGCTCATCTGTAATTATTTAACTTATTCCCCTCCTGGAAATAAGGACTTGGGAGTTACAATGTTTATTTCTGCAGACAGCGGAGTAGTGATTGGAGTGGCACTAACATGCATTCCCAAGCTTTGTTTCAAAAACACAAAGACTAGATGGAAAAGTTTATTTTTATGTGGCAGTGGCTGCTGTTGTAGTTAAGTACAGCAATACACAGAAGCTGAATTTATGAGCCACAATGTGATCTTTAAAACTGAGTGATAGAGTGGCTGGGGGAGACCTGACTCCTACTTTTCCTACAAAGGAGACAAGGTCTCAAACACTGCAAGGCAGATAGCAAATCTTGACACTAGAATTAAGAAGGGTAAGAATTACTGATTAAAACAAAATTATATTGGAGCAAAATCTTGCAAATACATGTGTCTAAAATCCTGTCTTCACTAAGTAAACTAAACAAGTGCTCAAAGGTTTCTTGGGTGGGGACTTCACATACTTTGTCTGTTGTGTTTTGGGAAATGTCACATAAATCACATTTCCCTTGCTAGTTTATCTCCAGTCAGGTATTCGGGAGCAATTAAAAGTAAAGGGCTTCTCTTAGTGTACACTTATATCTAATTACTACATCATGCGTACTAAATGTTGACTGCAACCAAATCTTCCAAAATTGCTAAAAAAGAGGAGATACCAACTGTGTATCAGAAGGTATTCTCATGAATACATCAGTGGCTTTGTGCCCAAAATGCTCTCACAGCTTTCAGGCATGATGATAAGAAAATAAATTGAAAAAGACAGAAAGTGGAACCAGGCTATGCTATCTTACATGAAAATTATTATTATGTCTTTTTTTTTTTTTTTTCAACTTCTACTCTTCACCACCTATTTCCCAGATATTTTAAAAGTATTTAAAATTATTTTATATCTAAGAACTTTAGCTAATAATGCTAAATGGGGATGAATAATCATATCAAGCTTTAAACCAAGGGAAGAAAAAACCACCACATTAAAAAAAAAAACAAACAAAACTATTTTACTAAGTATTTTCCAAGTAACGAAAAACAGCAGCAAGAATATTTTGGACTAGCGTGAGATTAATTCTTGATAATGATTACATTTATTTCAACTGACTGTGAAGAATTGGAGGCTTTGCCTGCTCTAATGTTCTGCCTACAGCACTAATCCTTCTCCTTCTTCCACATCTGTCAGCCTCCAAACTGTTTTCTCCTAAACCTTCGTCTAAATTAATTTTTTTTCCAAAACACTTATTTATTGTTTGCAACATGTTTCGTGATTACATGATTTTATTTCATGCTTAAGCAGAGCACCCAGTCAGAGCAGTCAGTTCCAGATGGCAGACAGCTGTGAAAACACAGAGAGACATCTAATCCCACAGCTGAACAGCAACGCCAGTGCCAAGAGAGGGAGAAGCCCCCTGTATGTCTTTAATAATTTTAAACTATACAAGCAGAGAAAAGGTGCTATATTACAGACAAATACTCCATGGTTTCTGTTTAGGTGCTCCACTGAAGTCTTCTGCATGGGCACAGCCACACTCAATCACCCCTCTGACCGGAGGGTAAAGCAGCAGCAGCAGTTGGAGCTTTTTACCCCCCAGCTGGGCAGCAGCAGCAGTCACCCTGTGATCACCTCCCCGGCACACCAGAAGGGCTCTGAGCTCTCTGCCAAAGCAGGGCCAGCTCCTCATGTGACCACAAAATAGAAGAGGTGGGAAGGGATCTCTGAAGATCATCTATTCCAACCCTCCTGCTTGAGAGCAAGATCACCTAGACTAGATCAAACAGGAATGTGTCCAGATGGATTTTTAATGTCTCCAGAAATTAAGACCCCCACCACCTCTCCAGTGCTCTGTTCCAGTGCTCTGTTACCCTCAAAGTAAATTAGATTTCCCTTAAGTTTTTTCTTGAACCTCCTGTGTTCCAGTTTGTAAAAACTGCCCCTTGTCCTGTCACTGGGAACCACTGAGAAGAGTCTGGTCCCATCCTCCTGACAACTACCCCTTATATTTTTATAAGCATTGATAAGATACCTCCTCACTCTCTTCTTCTCCAGGCTGAACAGACCCAGTTCACTCAGCCTTTCCTTGTATGGTACATGCTCCAGTCCCTGTCATCTCAGGGGCTCTGTCTTGGACTCTCCAGTAGTTCCTCTAGCAGAGGCTGCCAGCAGCTGTTTAGCCTGGCATTTGTCAGTCACTAGAAAATATTTGCACATGTCCTAGAAATTCAGCCAGCCAAAGTCCAGACTTGTACTTATATCCAAAAGCACAGTTTTCTTCAGGTGGAAGCAAAAAAGAGCTGCACCTCTTGCTGACCAAACCCATCTCCTTCCCTGGAACCAGCCACCAGCCTCACTTGCAGAGAAAAGCTCTCAAACTGAGAGGCAAATTTCTCCAAAATCTGACATTAAGAAAGTAGACTCAACAATCTAGATTAGTCCTTCCTCTCATTTATGCATGGACAAAACTATTTTTATATGAATCTGAACAGGTAGCTTACCATGCAACGAATTCTTAAAAGAGATTAAACAAACACTATACACAGAAACACACCTATACAAGACTGTGTGACAGAGGCCAGCAAGTGTGGTACAAAGTGGGGAGACATACCTGCAGCTTGAGCAAAGCATGACATGAGGGATGCTGCCTCTAGACTGAAGATGTTTCCCTCTCAATACTGCAAAACAGCAGAGGATTTTATTGACATTATACCTATACAGGCTTGTATAAGTGTAATGCACCCATACAAATAGAGGTGTAATGTACCACAGCCAGGTACTTGCTGGCCTCTTCTCAGTGTAGTGTGGTCACAGCCAAATAGCCCTGAAAAGGTAAAACTGTCCTATAAGGCAAAAGTTGGCAGCTTCCCAGTGTAATATTTCAACAGTACTTGATATGAAAGGATAGCAGAAATCCCTTACAGCTAGGAAATAAAGGAGAAGCAAATGAGTTAGCACAGCCTTTAAAATTGCTTTGATATTTACCACTGGGAAAACTTGGATACCTATCCCATAATGGACAATTTATCAGGAACTTACTTTCTTACCTTAATGAAACTTTCTAATTAACCCTCCAGATTTTGAGCAGGGCAGGTATGTTTAACTTCCTGATTGATACCATCAGCACAAGTACATTTTTCCAGCAACAATAATAGAAATATGCAAAGCCCACAAGTGTCAGTGGGCTTTGCAGCCAAGATTTACCCTTAAATAAGTTTAAAAAGCTCATGGAATTAACTTTTTAAGGTAAAAAGAGACTACCTATAATCCAGCATCTTATCTTGAAGGAAAGAAATTCTGGAGTATGACTAATGGCATGGTTTGTCATTTACATGGATTAATCAGGACAAACACCTAGTTCAAGGAAGGTACCAATCAAACTCTAAATATATTGAGCAAATATAACTGGAAGCAAAATGAAGGTGTCATCTGTATCAACACACGTTTGGTTAAAAAATATCTGTACAAGCAGCACAGAATTCTTCCTGTGTAGGTGAGTGTTCTACCTGTGAACTGAGGAAATCATCAGATTCTTCCACAGACTCCTCAGTCAAAAAATTCTATTTTACCAAAACTATTCCTACTTGGAACAATCTCAGTCTCACACTTAATACCTCAGAGAACATGAGAGTCTTCCTTACCTTTCCCATAGGGAACATGAGCTACAAAAACACTAAGAAATTTCTAATTATGCCCAGAAGGAGACCTTCAGGCATTCAGGAAATGCTGCTGCCTGCAGAACTCTGGCAGTTGCTAATGATAGTGCTAAAGATGTCAACAGAAAGCATCTTCAGGCAGCCCATCTGCAGTTATATTCCTGTCTGACCTTGGCAAGGACACGCTGTTCACCACTTTTCAGACTAGCACAGGTATCTTCAGAGCCCAAACTTCTATGCACCACAGCACCCAGCTGTACTTTATGCTCTGTGCTCTGATGCAGAAAAAAATGTCAACCTGAGCACCCATATAGTTGTCTAGATAACCAGCTGACTCCATCATGGCTGATAGCTACACAACAGATCAGGCTCCTTCAGTTCCTAAGCATATGGCAAAATCCCATCCCTTCTTGTGAGACTGCCAGATAATTAGTAGGATAATTATTTCTTCAAAAGCTTCAAGATGTTTTTCCACCTGGGCTTGCCTCTTACCATTTGTTCTGTCTCCTGTCTTACCATATATTAACCAGATTCAAATCCAACTACCCTTAGATCAGTCACTAAAATTTCCAGATGAAACTTGCTAACAACTGTGAACACAGATAATATCTGCTTTCATTAGACAGAGGAAAGTTAAGTAAAGAATACTTTTTAGACACTCAGCAAATTTTGTACTTTATTCTTCAGAGCTCAAACCATGACTTGTCCAGTTTCAGGTACAACAGTTAACTCACAGCTAAAACCTAGAGTCAAAGATAATTTTTAGAAAAAAAAATGCCATTTCAATCCCTACTGCTGTTTTCACTATGCTTATGAAAAATGCAGGTATCAATGAACTTCCTTTAGTTTTTAAATAATATCAGAACTAACTTGGTATTGCAGGAAGAAATTACAATCAAACCCCTGCATCCACAGGGAAACCATTTGGTTGCTGTTTCTCAGTGCTTTTTGCCAACATAACAAGTTTAGTTTTCATTTAAGTGCTTAACATATTGTCAACATAACAAGTTTAGTTTTCATTTAAGTGCTTAACATATTTGATACCACATTCTGGCTCACAAATCTAAAAAAATACACAAACAGCTCTACTTCAGAAATTTACAACTAGTTTTCACCAACTGAAAAAAATGTTGCAAATCAGCCACAGCATTTGCCCATGCATTATCACTACAAATAAGTATCTGGATTGGTGTCTTCTCTGCCACAGTTCAGCAGCCTCCAAACCTCTGATAGACACATTTCTTCTTGTAGAACCACCGATTACGTTATTTGTAGTCACAGTGCAATGCCTGTTCTCTTCTTCAGTTCCAAACAGAACAAAACATTTGTCATCTGATTTCACATACTATACCCCTGAAACTTTCAGACTTAAATTGGGATTGCCAGACCATTATTATACCCACTGCTACACAAGATGAGTACCCCTCTCTGCTCTTTCCCCTAGCCAAAATCTCAGTCAGTTGAAGCAGCTTCCCACTGAAGAACAAGGTGTTCTTAAGAGTATGTGTTTTATGTGTCAATACCACAACAGTGTAACTGCTATTTTCTTTTTTTCCTCTCATAGCAAATAATATGTTCAACCTGGGAAGAAAACACTTTCACATCCAGAAATGGACACACAGCATTATATAGGGACAGTTGTTTATTAGACCCACTTAGAAATTCTATGATGGGAACCAAAACTCCTGGTCTGTATCAAAGCTCCTCTCTGGCCAAGAGCAAGAGAGCACACCCTTCAGTGAGCCACAGGAGTCCTTCAGGTCTCTGGTTGGTTGCAGAAGTGGTGGCTTTTTCTTGTGTGCTGTGAGGAACTGGTGTTCTGATTCCATTTGTCTGGTTCCTACATACAGCCTAAGGCTCAACACACATCTTCAACATTACTGAAAAAGAGCTGGTGTTTCCATGTTAGGTGTTGATTTTCACAATTGTGATTGTAAAAGTGTTGTATATAAAACCACATGGAAAATACAGATTCCTAGGAAGTACCTTGCACATTTTGGAATAGTAGCAAGGTAAAAAGTCAGTATCTGCCACTCTTACCAAGGGTACTAAGCTGTGGGAGAAGCTCCCATGGCAAAGAACTGGGTCACTCACACATTCAGAGGAAAGTAAAATGCAAGGTGGGAAACTATCACCTGAAACAGTTTGAATGCATTTCAGTGGTTTGACTGATCATTCTGCTGGTGCCTTTCTTGTAGGTTCTGCAGAAATCTCAACCAAAGAGATTTAGTTTGATTTGGACAACATATAAAACATAGTAAAATGGCTTATAAAGCTTGCATAAGTGTGAATTTTGGATGGTTAGAGTATTCATTCATTACTTCGGTAGATACAATTATGCAGACTTTTTCAAAGAAATTTTTTTTTCACAACTTACAAATTTTCTATCTCTTTTTGTCTCTGACTTGCTCCAGCTCCTACTCCATAATTCCATGTATACCACAGACCACTGAATTATGCACATACTGGGCATAGCTGGTACCATCAGCTACCTAAACAAAGCATGGAAGTAGAAAAAATCTGCCCTTATATAATCTGTTTCAAAATCATCAGATATATTGTAAATGAAGCAGAAAACAAGTAATAGATAATCACAAAATTATTATAATTGCAGGCAATAATAACTATATTCACTCTTAAAGGTACCAATTTTCTACAGATTATGATTGACCCAGACAGGAATTTTCTCAGAGGAAGCTTTCAACCCTTTTGATTGTATTGTAATTAAGGCAAAGAGGGAGTAACTGTGGATCCGAATGAGACATGGAGACCTCAAAGCCCACACACCCCAATGTCATATACTGTCTTTTCTATTTTTTGTCAGTAAAAATATGTTAATTTTTGTTTTGCAGTCATCAAGCTGCCAGACATAGCATGAACAACAGAAGAGAAGTGAAGCACCACTTTTCTGCTGTCTAGATTAATGCCACCAGTCACAGTAATGTGTTAGCACACTCGTCTCTGAACAACTGCAAACAATCTACAAGGCCATTCTACTTTATTATTATTTAGTTAGTTTATAAATCTACTGCAAACAATAGCAAGGATGCACTCATAATGCAGCTATAAGATTAGCTACTAATGTAATGGAATAAAACAGGCCATGAACTCACATAGGACCAGCAAGTCCATTATAACTCTGATGTTTAAGTCCTGAATTTCCAATACAAATGTGGTAGCATTGCCCTGTTTTGATTAGACACACATTAATTATCTTGCCTCTGCAATGATACAGCATCATGACATTGACTAAATTCCCACCCTGCCTAATCCCACAATAACCTACTCATGAACACAAATATTGTGTAATAAGCTATATAAACAAAATCACACATAATTTCTGAACTATGACCTATGCAAAAATCTACTTTATAAATATTTGTGATTGCACAGATTATAGTAGGAGTATCTTGCCCCTAAACTGACAGTTTGGATCTACTGCTTCATCCCTCTGAAGCTGAAGAATGATGTTAGATGGAGCACTGTGCAAAATGGAAGGGGACTGGACTGCTCAGCCTGTTGGTCTTTGTTTGTGTGCATGATGTGTACAACAGACTTATCTATAAACAGTGTCTGCTCAGGAACTCATGTTCCTTGTTCCTTGCATTTAGTGATAGTTCTGAATAATGAACCAGAGTGGACAGAAATGTCACTCTTACATGCCTGGGTTGCTCCTACAGACTAAGAAGAAAATAGTGATCTGCCCTTACCATAACAACTTCTCAACTGATGGCTGCTATTGCAAAGGTTCATCTCATACTGATATCAAGCATTCAATCATGCCCAGACTGATCAGTCCATAACAGAAGCTAAAAATTAAAAATTTTCAACCTAGTTACTCAGGAAGAAGGACAGTACTGGGATAATACCTCATACAAGTGTCTGGACTTGGTGCCAGAGAAGGAATTTTCTGTTTTCTTTGACAAAATGTAAGAAAGCATCAAACTAACAGCAAGGATCAAAGTGAAGAAAAAAAAAAAAAAAAAAAAAAAAAAAAAGAGATCAAAAGACAGATCTGTGCCATAAAGTTGTACTTAAGTTTTCTATTATTCCTACAGTTGCTATAGAACTTGGCTCATTATACAAATGCTGAAGCAGAGCAGGATGCCTCTGAGCATCTCCTGTATGAGAAAGCTAGTCAATGTTCAACACAAAGCTTTGTCCTCTCATTTACTATTGCTGACCTGGTCTATCTGGTTGGACAGTATGTGTGCATTGGCCTCCCCATTGAGAACCCTGTTATTGCCTTTACAATGGGAGAACATTTTAGCAGACTACATCCACCTGTATAGACTCTGCAGCCACTTATCACTTCACACAGGCAGGATGTTCCATGCAAGAGAGTCAGTGTGTCTTAAAATATCTCACTAGGAATAAGTGCAGTAGGAGTGAGAAACTCTTGACTAAATCTTCTAATACCATTTCTGTTTGGGACAGTTCAGAGGCTGTGAAGCAACTATTTGCTATCTTTACACACAAAACTTCTCCCTCCTATTTTTGTAAAGGCACTGGTACCTGCCATCAACAGGGAAGTGAAAACGTGCTGTGTTCTGCAACACTGTCTGTATGACCAATATTTATTAATCACTACTGATCCAATAGCTGAAGGGGGCCTACAGAAAAGGCAGGGAGGGACATTTTACAACAGTTTGTAGTGAGAGGACAAGGGTTAATGGTTTTAAACTGGAAGAGGGGAGAGCTAGGTTAGGGATTAGGAGTAAATTCTTGAGTGTGGGGGTGGTGAGACACTGGCCCAGGCATTAGAAATGTCAAGTTTTCCAACTCTTCTGTTTTGACATTTGGCACCTTACCATAATAAATTTTCCCCTTCCTTTTGCCAAAGTGATAAGGAGGTAGCAGGGAATAGAATATATCTATTTTTATCTCACAGATAAAACTGACATTTGCATTGCCTTACTTTACCACATTACTTCATCTTTCTCAACTCTGATTTAGCAAAAGATTCAATCAGATTGGGACCTCTCTTCCCATTGACTGTGTATTTAGTTTTCATGGGTGGATATTTCTAAAGAATTTTAGACTTCTGAAGTGTAATTTTCTTGTTTCTGCACTACATAAAGCTCTGCAATTTTCACAGAAGCAGCACAGCAGTCCCATTTTACAAGCCACTGGACTTGCAGTTAATATTAGCTAACAGACAGGAGCATGGATATTGACCATGCTTTGTTACACATACACATGTTGAACAACATGAGAGTCTAGATGAGAGAGGCATGTTTTTATTTAGAGCACTCCCTGTAGGATGCTGCACAGGGAAGTCCTGATGCTTGCTCCAAACAAATGTGTGTCCCTTCTTGTTAGATGTGTCTTTGTGGGACTGAGTGTAAATATATGTATTTTCACACAAATATCTACATGAAAAAAAATTGCTTCCTAGCACAAAGATATGTCAAATTTCCAATATATTTGCTTACAAATGACTTATTGATATGAGGCTGGATACACAAGTGCACTACCTGTGTGCACAGTTTACATACTGATTCAAATATTAGCTGAACGTTAGAGTAGTGATATTAGAATAAGAAGCAGGGAAAGGAAGCATCTTATTTCCCCCTCTCAATTTATTCATTATAAAGCTGATGGCCCTTTTATTGTTCCACATGAAAAGCAGTAGTAGAGGAATAATGCTCCTATAAAACACCTGATTTTCTCATTATTTCTTCACATATTTCAGCTACAACCAAGGAGCTACTCTCACAAAGGGCTAGATATATCTAATCCTTAATAGTTAATATTTTAAATTTACCTTTGCTATCAGTACACATTAACTGCATTTCACTAAGCAAAATGATGAAGCAACTTCTATGTTCAGTGTGGCCTTACTTCCATTTATAAATATTCCTGCTCTCTAGGGCTCACAAAACATTTATTGACTATATTCAACCTTGATACGCAAAAACTTATTTTTCCCTGTTTTTCAAAACTGCCTATGGTTTGTGGCTGCATTCTCCACTCCCCTGTTATAAGACAGAGAAAATTCCTTTTGTACTGGGTATTACTTTTGAGACTTGAGAACATGCATCTAGTGCTTATCTTCTCCTCCAACTTCATCTATATTTAAGTGAAGTGAGCACAAAGAAATTATTAATTTACAATGGAAATTAGTTCAGTAGAATACCTTCAGAGAAACTAATAATTTAGTTTTTTCTTTGAAGAGTAGTTTGAACTTAATTATTTAGATGGAAAAGCAAAAAAAAATTACATTTCACAAAATGATAGCTTGAGAAATTCAAGAGGAAATGCATGCAGCATAGAAAGCATTTAGCTTTATCTAAGACTTTCAAGTAATTCTAGTTCTTATATTAAGAAAAATATACTTCTCATGCTTATCTTGAATTATCAGTATAAAACCAGTTCTTATATTAAAAATAAAGCAGCCGAAAGCTTTTGCAAATATGCTAATAAGTGGCTTTCATATAATTTCCTAACAGGATCTGACCATTTAGGACATTTCACCTAACACAAAAAAATAATACAAGAATGCTCAGTCTTGCACAATAATAAAGCTAACTTCAGCTGCTGATCAATGATGCTATTAAAACAGTCTCTATGTGTGCCTTTTTTCTGTAAATATTTTCTCTATTTGTTTGAAATCCCAGTTTCCCAGCTGGAATCTAGAAATTCAATAAAAGTATTTGAAAGATAAAATAAAAAAACCTTACTTAGCTGTCCTAATTTATCAGTGCCTTTTTGCAATGCCTATCATTGCCTGAAGTCACAAAAAGATGCAACTTCAGCATTTGCTAGAATTTTTGTCAAATCCTTTGAAGACCCAACTAGATGGTCAATGCCCCACTAGACAGGCTCTCTTTCTTCATGGAAACAACCTCAGGATGACAAAGAATCTCTAAATATGCACTGAGGTACAGAAGTTCTGCAAGGAACCACTCTTACCTGAGGTTAATGTCACATTAAATGTTCTTGCTTATTTCTGTCTTTCAAAATGAATGTAAGCAGACATTTTCCTCTCAATTTTACTGCCATTTGCCTCATTAGCAGCATGATTAAAAGGAAAGATGAAATAAAGATTTGGCATTTCCATATGTGATTTTAACTTACTCATATAAAATTAGAGCAAGTAAAAAGAGCAAAAGACTTTGAAAAGAAAACCAGAAGATTAAATATATTTATTTAGGACTCAGTTCATTAGCATTAATGAAGCTTCTACTTGGCTCATGAACCTTGAGAGATCTTTTCTTCTTCATTTGCAAATAGAAATGGTTTTGCCAGGAGGGGGTGCCAAGTACCCACAGCATTAATTATGCAAAGAGAAAACACATGGCTAATATTTTACAGAAAGTTGCCAATTTTTACAGTAGTTTTACTTTGAACCTTGATAGAACAAATGGTAAATGAAGCTTTCAGCAACTAATGGCTGTTAAAGCATCTGTTGAGCTATGTGTCTTTTATAGTCCTGCTAATTTCTCATCTACTAGTCTAGTTCTTATCTGTGTATTTGGCAAATAATAAAAAATCGAATAATTTTTCTGCTGCATTATTTCTATTATCTGGAACAGTATCTGAAAGCCGTAGAAAAAAGCTAAAATTTTTAAGAGAAGGCAACTGTAAAGAAATGTCATGTTAATACAGTAATTCAACAGTCTGATAGATATTTGTGTTTTTATGGGGAATAGATGCTGATGGGGGAAGGGAAAGCAAACTGAACCTCTAAACAAGACAACCAGGATAAAGGTGACAGAGAGGTAGAGAGTTCTTGAACTGGTACAGTTATTAAGAAAAATTAAAGCAGATTTTGCTCTGTTTTGTCTCTGGGCTTCTGTATGTTTGTTTTCAGGTAGTTTTAATATAAGGTGAGGTCCTTTTTCACTGATTTTTTTTTTCCATGCCTTTTACACAAGCTTCATCTTTTAAGTTGTGTTACCTGTGAGTAGCCTGTTCCGTCTCGGAAAAAGAGGGTAATTTCTTGTTTTCTAATATTTTAAGTACTTTCTAAAAACTGGTGAGAGCATCTTGAATCTACAGTTCAGCTACAGTCAACAAATTGTTCTTCGTTCATACAGGGTAATAGCTAATTCTACACAGGCATGGATTAAATCACATTAAAGCATGGTAGAAATTCATCTTCAGTCCTACCATTTGATAATTCTATGTCTTGTTGATGGCATGAGATTTTGACAAAGAAAGCCACCAAGCTTCTACAAAATGATCTTTTTACTATTCTGGATAGCTTTACTACTTTCTTGATTTCTGCTTTGTAAAAATATGCATTTATGGATGCATGGATATGCATGAATGCATTTATGCATGAATAGATACCCAAACATAAGTCAATTGATCATTATTTACGTTGATCCACTCAAACACATAACCCAAGCTCCTTTCAAAAACACTTAATATATCAAAAAATATCTCAAATCAATAAATAATCTAAAGTAGCTATTGTAAATAAAAAAGCAAAGTGACTTATATAGATATATTTATAGAATAAGGTGAAAACAAAGTCTTTCACAAAAAAATAAACATTTTAACACTCAAGTAGAACAAACTATGTAAAAATAAAAGGTTGCCTCAAACTGTACAACTTCTAACCACACCTCACTGGGAGCTACTTGAAGTAAATCACTATATACCTAATCACCACAACTAACCAGCAGAACTGCATGTACTGCAGGAAGCCCTGCAGAGAACACTCCATCTTTCATAGAAACATTGCATGCACTGGAGACCAGAGGTCAGTTTTAGTATTCAGGCTTCTATTACCATACATCTCCACAGGCAGACCCAAAGAGAAAGGGCTGTCTCCCCTGTGTCAGATACAAGCCAGGTCTAGCAGAGAAACATGCAACTACTGCAGAAGTTCAGGCCAAAGAATAGAGAATATAGGATAAAAATTGGGTATTTCAATGTCAGAGTCCTTTTAAACCCTCCCAAAGCATTCTCCTTCTCAGTAAAGCCTTCCTACCATGTCTGGGAGATCTCTTTTCCCAGACACATGCAATGAGGTCTCTAATCAACTAAATTGTAGGCAGGAAACCATTGATGGAAACGATTAGGTATCTAGTTTTGCTGGTTTGTTTTTCCCTGGAAAGACTTAGTGCTGTGGTAATGGATTCTGTAGAAGTGAGGCAGAGTGAAAATCAACTGATGTCTTGCAAAATTTTTAACAATATAAGGCAAACTTAGCAAATACATAAACAGGTCAAACACAGTTAAAAGACAGCAATTCAAAGAATGTGACCTTGAAAACAGTTCTAAAAAAGACCTGCTATGTGACCTTAAAATACATTAATTCATTAGAGAAAAGTTTCTTCTCCCCAATGGCATTTTCTATTTCCCCACCAAAATGTCAGGAATCAAACAGCAGATGTTGCTCTGCGCTTTTCCCTTAATCTTTACAAAACTCTAGGTAAATAGCAAGAAACTGAAATAACTTGCAACCACTGTGGAGATTCAAAACAGTGATGTTCTGAACCAGTCATTTAGGATCTATTACAAAGCCAACTTATGTTCTTCACTAGCCCCATGTGGCCTGCTGTCCCCTTAGACACCCCTAGAAAGTATTCATAACAGTAGACAGCTTTGACTGATGTATGGTTATGAAGGCTATGAAGTATTACTGTATACTTGGATTCACTGCAGCCATATTCCCTGGTTTCATACACATTTTTCTGCTCAAACACTTAATTTTTATATTTGCTCCCTTAATCTTCTAATATCATCTATTTCTAACTCTTGACAATTCTCTCCTATTTGAAGAACTCAAAATTAAGATTCCTGTGCAGGCTACATCATTACATAGCTCTTCAGCAGATGTAAGGCTTGGAAACATCTTCTTTTACACTAGAGCCTATTTATTGGAAATAAATAGCAACTGATCTGAGTCCATGTCATTCTCCATCATCTGGGTATAATCCAGGACCTTCCAAACAGTTACAGCATAAAGTTAGGATCTCTGGCTCAGCCAGACATACCCATGGCTTGTGGTTCACATCTTGTGTTAATTTTGCTGACCAGTCATGGCTATAATATTGCTGTTCTCTTCTGTTCTGCACCTGGGAGGGCACTACCCCTCATTATTTTAGAGATCTAGATATGCTTTGTGTGATGGCCCCAGGGTATGTGTAAGGGGTCTTTATAGATGAAATTTTTGTATATAAAGCTTTTTTGTTCTCTGCTTGATCTTCATTTGTAATGAAAGGCTCTTGGAGATTACTCAGGTTAACACACTACAATTATTCTGCTCAAAGTGTGTATTCCACTGCTTGTTTCACTTACTATGAACACTCCTGTTTCCTTATTACATGGGGAAGACACATAAGTATTAGGAGAGGTCTTTGGTGATCACATTGTGTGTTTAACAACATGGATTCCTCTCTACCCAGTTTCCCTGCTGACTGCTTCCTGTACTCTCTTTATTCAAAACTCACCAATAAAGTGTTTGTTCTAATGAGAAATTTTATAACTGAGAACGATTATGGCAATGTGCCCTTACTCACACATTCTTTCTCTGCCTTGCCTGTTCTGCTGGAATCATCTCTACTGTCTGGTTCCTGCTGGAGACAGCTGTTCCTTTAGACAGCAGCACCAACCATTATTCACAACAGTCTCTATTCATTCATGCTCCTTCTACATTTTTGGCTTGCTGCTGGAGTGGGAGGGTAATGAGGTACTTCTGCCACTTTGGAAACCTCCTTTTACCAAATAAACAGTGTCAAGAGTTTATCCTCATTGGAAATTCTTATGGAAGTGACCTTCAGAATACCTGTACTGCAGGTGCACATGTATGTGACAACACTTGGTACCACTCAGAATGCACAGAAGATTCTGTGTTTTAATCAAAGTTTTTATTTCCCAGTTCTGTAGACCATATGGCACAAAGCCCACAGCAGAGCATATACTTTTAAAGTATGGCATTAAGTTTACTGCTTTACTCAGGATATTAACACAGATAAGGGATGTTATCCTCACTGAAGTATGAATTATGCCAATGTTCTCAAATTTGGATGATGAAGGTTGTACCCAAAATGACCAACTATTTTTTTGCAGTTCTGAGACTTAGTAGTATGCCCCTGTCTAAAAGTATTCATACATACTTCTAGAATTACAATCTAGGTAAAATAAATAACAATAAATAATTATACTTACAGCTTTATTCTGATTTATTATTTTTCTGAAATTTGTAACTGTTAAAGGTGCTCTTCAGGAGACATTTCAGGAAAACAAACAAATTTCTCAATAATCACTGCATGTAATTTTTGTTTCACTTTAGATTACTAATCAAGAGTACAGCACAGGCACAGACAAATCTTATGAACTGCAATTTACATTTTTTTCTTTTTTTTAAATTCTCTTCAGCAAATACGTCACCTTTCTACTACAATCTACATAAACTGCCACATTCCATAATACAGCCTGGTAAACCTATGTACTTGCTACCATCAATCCTATCACAATGCTCTCATTATTAATAAACTAATGTGGTTAATTATTAAAAAAACATGAAGCACAATCCAATTACTTTTTCCTTCCTGCCTCCACTTGCTTAATGTAGTACATTCTAACCAGAAACAAGTTTTGCATTCCCACAATCTTGATGAATGGTATAAGCAATAGGCTGTATTCTCTAGACATTCAAATTACAGTCTCTCTGAATGAGCAAGGCAGACCTGCAAATGGGTTTTGGGATCATGCCTGTGGGCATTAATGAGCTCATTAGAACATTGTAACAAGGATTATCTGAATTTCTCAATCAGAGAGTTGAAGTTTTTCTAAGTCTCTTGTCTTCAACTACCAATGCAGGTCAGTTTAAAACCACTGCTGTTCTAAAACCATAATTTTTTTATCACATTGGGATTGCTCCTGATGATCATGAGTGATTTATAGTCATAAAAAAATGGTAAAATGTTTGATTCAAAACAATACACAAAACATAGCATTTCTGGTTTTATTATTATGAATTCAATGTAGCATAACTGGCCTTGGTATGACCATACTGGTATGAAAACACTACTTTTCATTGAAACCATCACACCCACTAATGGATACTAAGCCTTTGCCTGCAGTTTTCATTGATCTTACAATTGAAAACTTCCCTTCATCATCCACTTTCCCTCTCTGACAGTAGTAGCCATAAAAATGGCTATTCTGAAAAGTACTTGAGTGCATGTCTAGATGAAGATGTGATTCTTTCAACAACTGTACAGTTTACTTACTGGGATTAGACTGAAAAAATATGCTTACATATTTTTAATAAAAATTAAACAACAGAAGCTATAAGAGGGCTATACCAACTTCATGTAGAAATATATAACAAAACTTATCTTAAGGCTTTAATTTTTTAAATTTTTTTTTACTTCAGACTGTCTGGAGTAAATACATTATTGAACCACAGCATTTTTAATGACTGTACTTACCAGTTGCTGTCCTTGGACGCCCCAGGCTGCATACTGTAGAACTGAATCCTCTACTTCTGGAGGGTTTAACTCCCAAACTTCCCTTGAAAAAATGTAAAAATTTTTACTTGAACACAATGGCATCACCTTATGTATAGAACCACTGACAATGACTTCATATTGAAGAAACAACATGACCTACCTTGTGTGTATGTTATAAATCACATATGATGCTGTGTAAGAATAATGAAAAACCTGTGAAAAAAAAAAAAAAAGAGAAAGCATAAGAATTACAAAAACAAATACTGGACTAAATACAGACTACAAATATGATAGTAACAGTCTTTCAATCCCTGAATCCCTGTAAAGATTAATATCTTTATTACTGAATGATTTGAGTGAATTAATTATAACCAATAAACTTGAGCCATGGTTTGACTGCTGTATGAAGGACACATATACTAAGCTAATATTTTAACCAACCACATAAATTGTAGAACAACTGCACAGAAAAGGTCCCTGTCAGAAAAATCTTCATTCCTGCTTAACAAAAGAATTTTTAAAAAAACAAAACGAAAAAAACCAACAGGAAAAAACCAAACAAACCTCCCACTCCCAAAACATACATTAGGAAAACAAATTACTTTTCTCTCCATTTCTTCCTCAGGTTCTAGTCAAAATGATTGTACAGATATCACACTTACTCTACTTGAAATGCAGACAGATCCAGGCTCATATTAAATTTTTCTGACCACCCGCAATGTACAACCTGAACCACCTTCTAGACAAGCCTACAGAACAGAAAAACTGAGAGCTTACTGTTTCTCTCTTTGGTGGGGTTTTCCTTAAATGTATTAGAAGTCTGATTTTGACTGACTTGAATTTCAAGGAAAGTTCGAAGGAGATTTTTCATATGCACCATTTTGGGTACAAAAAAGAGCTATTAGTCACTATACCCTCCTAATTCATTAGACTGTGATCAGGGACTTCTGGTCTCAGAAACCCCATGATTCTCTGGATGGGAGAGAAAAGCAAATCCTATTGACAGTCTTATGCTAGTGTCCTTATTTATTGAAAATTTTTCACTGAGGTGCAAGATTTCAAGGCCTTTTGTATGCAGACTCAGCAGATCCTTGGTAGGGAACAGCATGGTGCAGTGAATAATGGGATGTACAACTACACCAAAGGGCTAAAATGAAAGCAAACTATTACAAGTTTTCTCCAAAGTCAAACATCAGTCTTTATACATATATAGGTATAGTGAATAATAGATATTTTTCTGTCTTCCAGGCTTGGGTGATTGGTTTTAACCTAGTTGAGTTCTTTACCACTATGTCTCCCATTATGAAAATGGTATCTTGCCATAGTATTAATTAGTTTGATTATAAATTGAAATTACTTCATGGTCATGGAATATAAAATATGTATTTGTGATTGTATTAAGAGAAATTCATCTTTTAAATGTAAACTATTGTCAGAGAGACATGGGGTAACATGTCTTTAGTGTAGTTTCCCCTCCAAAGAGTTACAGTATTCCTGCTTGGCTTGACAAGACTTATTTCTGGACACTGTTGGGCTTGTCCCAGTGAGATGAAAACAGATACAGCTGTAAAGCCAAAACTTTGATATTGATACGAGTGCTTCAGTTTATATTATCTGCCCCAGGAATCTTTCAGTAGCTGCTCCAAAGAGAAGAGACAGAGGAGGATCACACATAAATAGAGCCATTGGAATTTGCTGCTATCACACACGAGTGGGGTTTCAGAGGTTGTTATTTTGGATGGAGGTCATTCAGCAGCAGAACCATCTGAAACATCCTTCCACTGACTCTTATTTCCATTATTAGCTCCCTCCCAACACACAGCAAGAATTTAGCATGTCCTAAATCCTTGCTGGCAAGTGCTGCAAAAAGCCCACACAGGTCTGTAAGAGTAGTACCCGTACTTTGTGCAGCAACTTCAATTTCCTTTCAATAAAATTTCACTTTTAGACAGGAATCAATTCCATTTCCAGGTCTATGGATTTTTGTTTTGTTTTGGGGTTTTTTTTGGTTTTTTTGTTGTTTTTGTTTGTTTGTTTGTTTTGCCTTAGTGCTCAAATCAGAAATAAAAAAAAAAAATCTGGTAGTCTTTTGATGAAGTTTGCAAAGATACAGACTGAAAACTCATAGAGGTAAAGGTTAGGCTGCATTGCCCCCTGTCATGGTGCATTGACAGTGAAGGCTGGGCATCATCTTCAGAATTCAAGTCCAAAGTGCTATCATTTCTGTTTCAAAATGTGTTCAAACATTTCTTGTGCTCCGTGCCTTCTAACTGAGCTGCCATCAAAAGACTGGACTAAGGTTAATATTTAAGCATGGACAGATAATTACTCCATCTGACAAAAAAATTACATACTTTAGTAGTGTGAAACTGAGAAAAAAGGACAGAGACTGTCAAGAACAAAGACTCATCCAGGTACAAAGAGGAGAATCAATTAATGAATACAGACACAGAAAAGGTCTCTGAGAAGTGAAGCAATGTAGGATAGCAAAGCCTTTTAAAATATTAAATACATTGCAGTCATTTCTGCACTGTCATATGCGAAATGAAGAAAGAAAAGGAAAATGAAAAAAGGAAAATCCCCTTGTGTAATTTCCTAATATGACTGTACACGTTAAGATGGGACTCTATGAGCCTTACCCCCATGGGCTGATGCATGCTTGTGAGGGTTCAGACAAGTAAACAGGTTCCTTATTTCTGCTGTCATGAGCTAGAGAATTTTCAAGAATTCAAGAATATTCAAGAACTGTGAAATGGCTTTTTAGATCAGAAAGATAGCAAACCTCCCTTTCAATATAATTTAATTTTGCTTTTGTTAAAGAATGCAGTAGTTAACTACTTTTCATAGTGTATATTTCTTCTGAATTGAGACTTTCATCAGTTTATAAACTGCAGACAGACTTTTATGTGATGCTGTTCAAAAGCAAAAAAGTTAGCTGCATTTTTTGTATGGAAAAAAAAAAAAGTATTACAGAACTATATGACAAAGAACCAAAATGAAAAGGTGAAAAAAGTATTTCAAGACAAATTACTTCAGTCAAAACTTCCTGAAATAACAATCTATTATTCAGCTAGCAGCCAACAATAAAAACCCTACACTTATCAATCATGATATGAACTTTTAGATGACATATTTTTCTAGGGTTTGTATGTCCTTATTTTATACTTTTCGAGGAATGTCTGTCTTTCCTAAGGTTTATAAAAATGAAATACTGATTTGGAACTCAATGCATAGCTCAGGAAAACACAATACAGGAAAACAATGAGTAATGTATACTTAGACAAATACTCTCTACTAATTCTGTTCTTTCTCTACTCTCAGTTCTTTGTCCTTGGGTAATTTGGAAAACATCTCTCAGCAGAATAATCTTTGTGCTAAAAGGTGCCAAGAAAACCTCACTGGCACTATTCCCTACAGGATGATTAGGGCCCTCAGATACAAAAAATGGAGAACTGATGACATTAGAGCCTTCCAGCAATAATCACAAAATGCTCTGGTATGCCAAACACCTTGATGCAACCTTTATCCATCCCCTATGTTATAAACTCATTATATTCTTTCATGTTATTTATTTAAAGCAATAGTGATGCCTTCTTACTAGCATGACTTTTTGCAAGCTAGTGAAAGAACTGTTCTGAATTTTCATTTTTACCCAGCAGACACCCATATTCTGAACTTGTCTCTGGGGTTCTCAGTGCTGCTGGACTCTATAAATTCTTCTTTCGGATTCTAATAAAACTTCTCACAGGTCATACTGGCACTCAGTCTGAGCAAGAACAATAAAAAGTGATAGTATATGAAATACACTGAAAATTTTAGTATCTGCAGAAATACTTTCAGTTATCCCAAAGTTTATCAGCCAAATAAGGTATGTATCTCCCACAAAATATTCCTGTAGTAGATACCTGTTTATTTGCATTGTACCTAGCAAATAAGAAAGAGACTACTTAAAAACCATTCCCTTCCCATTAATTAAAAAAATAAAATAATGCAGCAGAGTATGTTTAAGTAACTGAAATTGCAGATTGTGCCATCATGCCCACCTCACTTATCACAGAACATATACATTGACTTGCAAAGTCAGGAAGTTTCTCAGACAATGTTCAAAATCATACAGCTCTTTCCAGTTCATCAGAGAGGCATCAGATCTTTTATGAGTTAATTTACAGTTTTGATTGCATGATAAACAAAACCATGTATTTTAAGAGACTAGCAATTAGAATGAAAAATTATTATATTATTATTATAAGCATAAAATTGATCAGAATTGAAACCTGAATGATCAACTTTAGCTGTGGGAAGTAACTGCCATGATATTTTTATGCCTCCCAAATAATATTGGTCATAAAAAGAGAAGGATCAAGAATTTTTTTTTTATTGCTACACAAGCACAAGTCCATTATCAGGCAGTTCACGGCTAAGAGAATCTGACCTGGAAAAGGTTTTGTGTGCTTGAAAGCTTTTCTTTTTTTCCCCAGCTACATCAGTTGGTCTAATAAAAGATTATTACCTCTTCCCACAAATCTGTCTCATTTATCTCTTCAGGCCATCACATCTATAACAATGTTATGTAGAAACAAACATTCATGAGCCCATCTTAAAAAAAGGACTACTTTAAAACTAAAAATTATCCTTCCCAACTAACAGTCTATGTTTCACAAAATATATTATATATAATATATATATTAATATATTTCACAAAATGCCTGAGAACCAAGAAATTAAGAGAGATGACACACTGAAGCAGGCAAATAAACAAGGACACATCTTGCCAAGGACGCTCTCTTCTGAATTCATCTGTGGCCTTTTTATCTTTTGAAGATCTTGCATAATACACAAGTGATGCTCAGCATGTTTTCAAACTGCCCCACGGAGTGCCAGGCACAAGAACCACTGACTATTGTACACAGCTTGAGGACTGCAAGATGGGTAGTATTTTGTCTTCATCCTCTTTGCTATAATTGAATTAAGCATTTGAAGAACTGCTGAAAAATCTACTTACCAAACCAAAGACTTCGCCACAGTAAAGCAATTACAAGGACAAAATAAAAGTTAACCAATCCTCCTTTTAAGTCCCAAGCTGGGACTTAAAACTTTCCAAAGTGGGGGAATCCACCACTTCCCCAGAGACCATTCCAATGCTAAGACTGCAGCTCAGAGACAGTGGAATCCGCATCTCATGTGCCAAGCCAGAACTTTCACAAAACAAATAATAATAAAAAATATTCTCTTCTTCCTTTTGTATTCTGAGATGTAAGACACTCTGTTAGTAAAACCTTTGATGGCACGACTCAGATAAAATTAGTAGCAGCGTGACTACTGCCAAAGGCAAAGTACAGATGTTGGATGAATCCTCCATTCATTTTGCAATTTAGGTGCTAAATAAATTAAAATGTTATCACTAACATTATTAGGTGAAATCCACTTTTCTTGAAAATTCCATTATCATTCACTTCAAATGTTTCTCATTTTCCTCTCCACTCTGCCTCCATGTGTTCTGCAGCATAGGAGCTGCTTCTCAAGAGGATTCAAGAACTAACTACAGCATGGTAAAGTTTGAGTTTGATGTGACTGGAGGCTTGAGTGTATAAGAAGAGAAGAAAGAGCTCTGCAGTATTGAAATCCGAGCCACAGACACACAGACCCACTATATAATACTTACACTGCAAATGAAATCAATTAATAAAACATACACTATATCAATCAGGGACTGACTGTATTATTTAGGGAAATTATATGGGTTAGAGATTGGAATTCTGTTGACTTCATGCCATAGCAATAAATCAAGTGAAATCTCAGATTGTGTATTGATACTAAAGCTCAACTCACTTTGGGGTATACACCAGAAAGGTTTCACACTGTGCTTTGCTGAAGTGGTACCTTTTGTTCTGGGAGGGTGTTTGACTGGTGTTCTCCTGGCCCTGCATTCAGCAAATATTAATCACATGAGTTAATGACTGATTTCATACTGATGTTATTTGGGGTAGAGAGACCCACAGATTTTAACTTGTGTGTGACTTACGGATTTCCATCACAATCCAGTACATTTTTTCAGATTAATTACCTTAATTTTAAACTGCAGTTAATGATACATTGAGTCACAGTTCATACAGCTAGAAAGAACTGCTATGATCATTGTGCCCGACGTCCTACGCATAAAACAAAGTTTATGGGACCTCACTTTAAATAGTATCAGATTCCTAATGTCTTCTTCAACAGGTTTCAGATTTAACCCTGAGGGCAAACAAAAAATCAAACCAAACCAAACAAAAAACCCAGGAGTCTGTAACAATGAGATGATGAATTTACAAACACCTTTGAACCCTACTTTTCCTACCCAATTCTGGAAGCAAAAATCTAGAGGTAAATTTTGTCCAACACTAATGCCTAAATCTCTCTAGATGTTTGCATAATTTTGGGCCTTTTAAAGTGGAATATTCTGTTTCTGAAAGCTTTGTATCTAATTGCAAGGTGTTAATCTAAAATACCTTGATGCATTTGAGCACTAAAGTTAAATGACAAAGTTATAACTTTGCACAGCATCGTACTTGTTTCAATCAACATCAATTACTTGTCATGATTGATAAGAACAAGTGCACATCATTGGTAATAATTTATGGCTAGCATTAATACTTTGGGATATGAAATATTGCCAGCCATAACAACTTTATGCTGCCAAAACAAAATGAATATAAAGGTAAGACACTTCTAGGCACTTAATTTATCTATAAGAAAAGAGATTGTCACGGAAGCCTAAACAAAAATGCACCTCTAGAAAATCCGCTAAAGCTTCAACTATTCCACATAAAATTTTTCAGTAAGATTAATTATCTCAAGAGAAAGACATCCACTGCAGAAAATAATTAATTCACAATCAATTAAATTCAATTCATCTAACCAGCAGTAATGTGATACAAACTACAGTTCTGAACAAATGCAGAAACTTTTCTCCTTCTTCCACATCAAGTGTTGAGATAGACCACCGTATATTTAGATATGTAACTCAATCATTTTTTAATATATAAAATCTTCAGATGAGTGAATTATTCAAAAAAGAATGTTCTACATTGCTACCTCTGGAAGCATCATCTATCACTGTCTTTTGAAATTCTGTTAGTTGCACTATCACATAAAATATGTTTCTTGAGTCTTGTAGGAGATGATTTACAACACAGAATTTATGAGATTTTTTTTTTTTTTAACCTTATTCACTTCCAGCATTAAAAACCAGGCATGACTTCACTGAAGTCATTGTTACATGACAGAGAGGCTGCTAAGTGTCAAGCTTCAAGCACAAGGTGCATTTTTTGTACTGATACACACATACATGCACATCATTCTCCAGTGTATTCTCACACTCCTGCTCAGTATGATTAATGATTAAAATTTTGACTTTGCTAATATTTTGGGATTTATAGAAACTTGTATTTTCCAAAATGAATTCTCATTGATTTCACAATATACATGCCTATATATGCCTATTTTGATCTGGACTAGCTTTAGGTGAAATAGAGGATACCAATTCTAACAACAAAAACAAAACTTCATCTCTACAGAAATAGGATACTTTAAACAGTCTGAGTTCTTTACAGGGTCCTTCCAGTAGAACCTAAATCCTTTCTGAGGGACATCCTTTATGGGAAGCTTGGATTGAATATCCCTACACATATTGAAAACTGTTAACTTCAGTAAAAAGTGTTTTAAATTACTGACTGTGGAAGGCAGAGAGTCTTCTTAGAGCATTTTGTGGTGGTTTAATTCAGTTTGCTCTTTGGAATACTGTGGAAGAAAGAATCAAGCTAAAACTAGGTTTCCGTCTCAGTTTTTTTTTTTTTTTTCTTCCCCCAAGATAATATGTTCCTTCCATATTGTGTTTATTCAAACACAATAATTTAGTTTAGTGCTAAAGAGAAAACTGGCAAATATAGAAAAAATATCACTTTGTTTTGAAGAGACACACTTATGGTGATATTTAAAGAAAATTGCGTAAGCTGATTCAACTGAAGCACCATGTGCAAAGAACAGAGTAAAAAGTTCTTGAGAAAATATTTTCTAGAATCACATTCAACACAAAGCCAAATGTCCAGATTCTGAGCACAAAACAAAACTGAAGATGCCTTCAAATAATGAGGATACAAAATAAAATCAAGACATACAATGGAACCATTTTGAAGTAAAGACTACATTCTCAATCTCTCTTTTTCTTCTCCAGACAATCTGACTCACTGGCAACAGTAAGAAAGCAGATACCAGATGCTCCTCTGCTGTTTGCTTACAAATGACATGAGGAGATGAAAGGACTCTATGGAGTTGGAGAAAGAACAGGCAATGAGATAAACAGCCAGTGAGTCTGAAGAAACAGAAAACAAAAATTGAGAACTGGGCTTAGGGGAAGCAGATGGGTAAAGTGGCAAGCACGGAAGATGGAAAGACGAAGACAAAAAGACAGGGCTAAGAATATCAGTATAGGAAAAAAAAGAAACAATAAAAAGACAGAACAAGTTCAGAACAAAACAGAACTGAGTCCCTTAAAGTGCTGAAATAAAGAGGATAAGATCAAAAGAGAACAGGCAGCAGAGAGGGAAAGTAATAAGCAGATCCACAGTGTGTGGGCATGGTGACTGGGAAACACAGGCTCTCAGGACTGATGAAAGAAATTCATGCAGAGCAGAGAGTCATTTAGAGCCTTCCTCTTTTAGAGGACAAAAGACTTGAGTGAAAAAGGAGAACTATTTTCTGAGAAAGCTGACAGTTTACTTAAATACCTGAACATCCTGCTTTCATTACCTTGCTTTGCATCATCACTCATTGCTTAGCATGGATATGCCATATGGAAAAGTAGTAATGCAATGGGTGTTTCAAATGTGATAAGCCATATTCTTTTCTCTCAGAGTCTGCAAGACATCTTTATTGGTATCTCTTTGTGCTACACTCTCCAGGGAATTTTTTGTATGCTACTTGTTTTCAATTCACATTCAATTTTTTATTTAGTCTTTTGTAGAGTTTTTGTGAAAAAATGACTGCCTTGACTTTGGAATATTTAACCACATGGATTTCAAAAGTAGTTGGGAAATGTGTTCACGCACTTGTATGGCAACTAAACCTTCATGACTCAGGCAGGCACCATGGCCAGGACTCCATCTCTCCAAACCATTCTCCAGAAATCCTATTTAAAGTCTTCAAATTATTTTAACACTGCAATTCAGATTTCTGCCCTTCTTATATAAGTTCTGAACTGGAGTGTGAACTCCTGTACCTTCAATAATATCTATGTTAAGAAAGCACGAAAAGAAAATCTTATCCATAGAAGCAAGTTCCACAAGTATACCTATGGCTGAATTTCACCTTTAGCTTCCATTTTGGTCATGCCCTATTCATCTCTCTTATGTAAGATTTATTTGCTGCTGCTGGTTCTGCTAGTTGGCTTACACTGTTCCCCTTCTCTTCCACTGCCATCCTACAAAACTGAGCAACATACAACCTCTATATGCAGTTTCCAACAACTGAGCCCACAGCAAGTTATCCACTCCAGCACTTTCTATTAGCAAGCCACAATGCTGATGCTTGCAGTGGACCAGGCCTACCTACCTCCACTAATTTTCTCTTATTGTACCACATTTCTTATTAGTCTCTGCTGTGGCTGTTTCATGTTATGATATTTCCTGTGCTGGGGGTAATATGAAGTATACTCTCATAGAAAATAAAAGGCCTCTTCATGATGAAGCGATTAAAAGGTCATAAGAGTGCCATTCATTTTATATGAATGCCATTCATTAAATATAAGGGACTACTTCATGGCGAACTCAAAGAAAGTTTAACAAAGTGATGAATACCTCACACCAAACTCAGCTCTCCAGGAAACATCTAATATGGTGCTGTATTTGCAGGCAATAAATAGAATTTAAAAGGTTACATACATGCAGGTGGTTGACTGCCTTCCCTGAAACATTGATTTATTGCCTAAGATCCCAGGCCAACAACCTTTTATACTCAAATACCCAAGAAGACTTGTCCTTACTTAAAAAGAACACAAAAATTGGCTAATAAAGAGGCACATCTTTGTATTTCTCTAAAAAAGTGAAACCATTTGATCTGTTAGGTCTGTCATACTATCAGTGTTCTTCAGAGCATGAGACCAAAGCTTGGTTTAAAGCATGATATGCAACAAAGAGCTTTGCAAAGATCTTCTTAAAACATGGGGCAGTTACATAAAGGTTTGGTCTTTGCCATTTACTTCAAGGTATTTCAACTATGTCTATGCATGTGTTTTAAAAGATTTTTCATTTTATCTGTACCAAAGTAACTGCTAACTCTCCTTTTGCAGGAATTCACTTATTTAACACTCCTCCTTTCAACACTGTAGAGAGATGCAAATGCCAGCAGATTTATCTGCTTTCCTGACTGACCTGTTGGCCTAGTCAGAGAAGAGACAGTCAGCCAATTTTGATTTGATCAAAGAGTCAGGAACTGAGCCAATGAATCTTCTAAGAAAGATGGGATGAGTTCCTCATGCATAATGTAGATGGGAGATACCTCTGCCCTTCAATGAGCTACAAGAGAATTGTGAGACACGACCCTTAAAATGTTTGAAAAACACATAGACCATTGGTCTGTGGCCATTTGCTTTGGGACAATGTTTTCAATCATAGGATTATGTATTACTGCTTAAAAGTCAAAACAGTGTCAACCATCTCCCTTTATATCCACTTGCCCAGTGGATTCAATTATCTTGTTGCAAGGGTGTTTCCAGTGAAAGGAAACTCTGACTTAGCATTTTCTAAGCAATGGCCTGGGTCAGGCTGACCTTTTTCCTTCAGGCTATGCAATTCTATATTACTAGAAAGACAGACTTTCCATGAAGGTTACTTGTCTCTGCTTCCATGCAGAGGTAGGAAATTCCAGATTCCAATGACAAAGGAGTTAATACTTCATTGCTTCAATTCTCTAGGATTTCTTTTCTTTGGAGAGGTGAACATTAAAGCTGAGGTGGTTTTGGTTGTTTTAAAAAAGATTTATTTTCATCCTTTTCTTTTGTGAAATGTTCTTATCTCGTCTTTTGTTCTATTTTAAAATTAATTAACTATTTTTTCGTTGTTCTTCATGTTACATATTTCCCACAGAACTATTTTCTGCTCTGATTATACAGTCACAGAATATATCAGACCCTTGTTAAACTGTATCAGATGTTAACTTTTGTTAAGGAGTAGCAAAACAGCTTTTTTTTGTTTTTTTATTATTCTCACATGAGATCACCATTAACAGTGAACATAACAGTGGCTCCTGTGGAGCCTGATTCTCCCAGAATCTCTGAAGCAAAATCTCTTCATTACTGTCACACATCTTCCTTTCATTGCCTCCACGTAACACAGCTTTGGTTCCTCCTTCATTAACATATCTAATTAAAGACATTATTCATAATTCATTATTCATTATTCAGTATTTCATTAACATATCTAATTAAGTTTACTTTCTGTTTGCATGCTTTTGCTAAGACATTTAAAAGATCACTGGCAACCACGCCATACATCATCTTCATCTACTACCTTATCAAAGTAAAGAAAGGCAACTTCAAGACTGAACTCAAAAGAAAAGAACAAACTGTATTTTATTAATTTATGTTGTCTAGTACAGAACCTACCAAAACCACAGCTCACAGGCATTTCTGCATAACTGACAGTACAGATGGTATTGCTTGTATGGCTCCCCTGAGAATTAGTTTGGAATGGTAGACCTTTCCTCCCTGTCTTTCAACATTTCATAATTTTGTTGATCATATTTCTAGATTTCCCCATCTGCCAACTCACTGATTTCCCTGTTTCCATCCAGAGACAGCAGTTCCAAGTATTTTGTTAAAGCCCTCGTCTGATAATCTCTGCAAACAAGATTTGCAAGGCAGTGCACCATGCTTATGAACTGACTGCGTTGCATGGGGGCTGCCAAGCAAGTCAACAGCAAAATGTTGCTGGTTCAAGCTGCTGTAGGACACCTTTTACTATGAGATGCAATCTCAAGTTCCTTTCTCACGTATAAAGTTGCATCAGTGATTACATTGCAAAAATATTTTTCTAATAACCTAGTCTCTGAGTAAAAGATACAGCACGTGTGCTAAATATCTTTCACATCAGCCAAACCAGTATCATATATTCCTGTATGTAAATTAAATGTTTGTATGATCTGATTTCACCATACCAAATTAAGGACCCAGCTGGAGTTGTTCTTTTAACACTACAAGTTAATTTTCAAACCCTTTTGAAAGGTCACTTGCACATTTTCTGAACTTCTGTTCTGATCCCAAAAGGTTTGTTTGTGAAACCCAACATACATGTTTCACAGTGGATTTTGAAGAAAATAATCTAGATTCAGAGTTTGTCTGATCACTTGACAGCAAAAAAATTGAAAGGAAAAGATTCTTGATAGAAAGAAATCCTCTGCTACAGTAGCCTAACCTCACGATGAGCTTTTCAAACAGGAACTGATAAAATTTTTCTGCCTGACCCTGTTAACAACCGCAACCTGTGTTGTGAATGGATGTGAAAAGAGACAGCCACAGGAAACTTCTCTCTGATGAGAGAAATCTTTTAAATGCTATCTGTAAACTTTGGCTAGATCATTCATGTGTGATTTGTACCCAGAAACAAGTAGTAAGTCTACATAGGAACAACTATTAAGCTGACAAACACGCTCCCATTGTTCACTCGTGTGTGTATACATATATATGTGTATACATATACACATGCATACATTTACATAGGAAGTGACAACTGGAGATAACCAGTAATTTGCACAATGAAACTCTAAAGAGTTATTTGTTCACGGAGATGACCTAATTAGTCAGCAACACATTGGGGTAGGTCATAACTTCAATGGATTATTCCATGCTGGTGCTTCCTTGCAGGGACAGCAGTAACACCAGAGTTCCCATGTGGCCATATTTGACATAATTTTCAATCCCTCTTCTGCATAAAACATACATAGGCAATAGAATTCTAAGATTTCTAGAGATGGATGCATTTATGTGTCAGATAAAGTCAAGGAGATGTCAATAAGTCAATGAGATGCACGGATCTAGCACGATTATTAAATATCGTCTTGGTGTTTATCTGCACCTTTAGGCATTCAAATCTGACATGTAAGCCCTTGGAAATGGTTACCCTCACCCTTTCCACATGTGCTAAAGCCATCATTGTCAAAAGACAAAAGAATCCAAATGATTTTATCTCAAAAACCTGATGTAAAGAGTTTATATTCCTTGCACATACTCAAGTGGAGCAAATTCCATTATGTAACCACTTATTTGACATTTCATTTGTCTTCCTTGTAATTCAATGGGCAGAATTAAATGATTAAACCTAAAGTGATTATGTACATAATCAGTAAAAACAGATCAATCCTTTTTTAATTTCAATAGTGGGGGTTATAAAACTGCTTAAGCACCTTTAATATGAGGAATTACATAGTAAAATTCACATTTGTGTCCTTTTAAAAATAATAATGGGGCTTTAATTAAATTAAGCTTTATAGATTTCCAAGTATGCAGTGGCTATTTTATGATAATCCACTAGCAAGATTCTCAGTTGCTGTACTGTTTTCTAACACTCTATGCTATGTTTAGATATGTTGATTTTTAACATCTATACCTTTTTAAAATACCTGACTTTGTCTTCTGTTTTTAAAATGTCTTTGATCTCTTCTAGGACATACAAAATTGGCCACATACTCAAGAAGAAGAACAGCCATTCCTGCTTGGTCAGTCAATTGACCATCAAGCTCCCTGAAATTTTCTTGTTCCTTGCAGATATTTAATATCAATTTAGCAAAGCCATTACAGAATCTCAGCTATTAGTAATGGTGCAGCACTTCAAATGATTCTCATTCAACTCCCTTTAATTATATTTTACTTATAAGACTATAGATTCAATATGCAAGCAGACTTTAAAAAAAAAAGTATACAAAATCATAAACTTTCAGGATTCTTTAAAAGATGAGAATCAAATGTCAGATTAATACAAGCAGCAAAGCTTTGTACATGGTAAGAAGAAGGGATGGGATCTATAGGAAATCCTATAGGAAATGGCATGAGGCTGGGAGGTGTAACTGGTTCAGCTCTCTCAAAGCCAGGATCTCCTCTGATTTAATTCAAATCCAGAATTTCATGATCCTCAGTGGTAAAAAGCACAGCTATCCTCACAAAAAAAAAGAGCCATTTCAAGCATCTCTTTCACAACTTGCCATTAAACAAATAAATGTTTCACAAGTGACCTTACTACACAACATTCCTGTTCCAACCAATATTCAATAGGCAGAGACATTTATGGATTACATGTGAAAGCTTTGGGACTCTGATTAAATTTGACCTTAAGAATTAGTGCTTGCTAAAAAGTTGATAATTCCTTCTCTTTCATTGTAATTGCTTTGTACATCAAGAATGTATCTAGCAAGGCTATTCATTTTATTCCGTACTAGTAGTAACACATTTACTTCTTTTACAACTTTTCAAGAGTTTTTATCACACAGTGAAGTGTTTCATTATATTCCATAAATGCATTTTAAGATACAAAATGCTTTCAGTGTAGAGTGCTCTGTCCACAGCATTTTAGCAGTAAGCTGCAAGTTATCATTAACTTTCTAACATTGACAGATGATTCCTTATTTAATTAAATAAGCATGCAATTAATTAAGTTAGCATTCAGTTAATTATGAGTCCTAAACTGCTGTGTGCAATCTGACAAAAACACCTTTTTGGGGGGGAAAAAAAAAAGAAACAAACTAAAAATGCCTGGAACTTGACATACATCATGTGCAACTTCATGTGACTTTAACTAAGTATTTGCTAGTAATATAATAATGAGTCCACTAAAACCAACATCATAATTCACTAATGAAAATGTTATACCAACATAGAAAATTATGTTACTTTTCATAGGACAGATACCAATAAATTTAAGAATTGTCACTACAGAATTTAATTTAAATTAAATTTTCTATTTATATTTGAAGACAAATAGTGCTCACTTAATGATTTTCTTACTTACTTCTTTTGCTGATTTTTTTTCCTGTTTACCTAATTTTCCCACTCATGACATGGTTTTTCTCCACGCTCTATCAGATTTGGCATAACATGCATTTCTCCATTATGCTGTTGCAAGAAGAGAGGTTGATGTAGTAAAGAAGCTGGAAACTTAACAACTCTGTCTACTAACAGGGAGGAGCTGATCAACATTCCGATCATACTTAATGCAACTTCAACAGGTTTTGCAATCAGTAAGGAAAAGGGAAATTGTTAAGTCTTAAAGATGTGTGTAAATAGACTTTCTCTGTCATTGGATTATCCTCTGCACTCAAACTGTGAGCAGAAGACTGTAATACTAAGCAGTAGGAGATTATGAATGCAAAATATCAATGCCTGATGCAAAAATAATGGAAAAATCTGACTGAGAACCAGGCATAGTCCCACCTCAAGACAGCAGTAGCTGCCTCTAAGGCATACAGACAATCCTAGTTTAACCAAGTTACAAAATGTAAAAAAAAAAACCCAAAACTCTGCAAGTTTTTTTTCTAAGAAATTTATTTCAGTTTTAACTACCTTTAGAGTTATAACCCAGGTTTAGTTTCCAACCCAAGTTTCCTCTTCATTGAAACCTAAATCTACTGGGCTAGAAGCTAATCCTATTTCTTCTACCACAAGAGCATGTAAAAGAAAAAAGTCTATCATCTTACTATTCACAGGAACCTTTTGCATGTTTGAAGACAAACATTCTCTTGATGAGGCTAAGGAAACCCACTTCTTTCTTAACCTAAATAACATTTTCAAGACTTTGCTGTCCTACCAAAACATTGTTCAAACACTGAAGTATGATACGTCCTTTTTTTCCCTAAACAGTAGAATGCTATTTTTTGTGTTCAATTTGTGAGCTGCCCCATCTCCCCATATCTTTTTCTACAATACAATTGTGTATAATACACTGCCTATTGTGTATTTGTTAATGAGACATTCTCAAATAAGTGTAGGAGATTGCTCTTGTAGCCATTGAATCTTAACATGCATATTCAAATCCCTTCTCCAATGTGTTCATAAAGCTTCCAATTCTAAGCTTGTCCCCCAGGCTGCCAGTAACCCAGTTTGGTATAATCTGCACATTTAAATAAATTTACTCCCTGTTCTGTTACCCAAATCAGTATAGAAAATGCTGAATATCAACCTATCTCTTGAAAGGGCATTGTAAATCACAATTTTTTTTTTCTGAACATGAACCACCTATTTGCCAGCAACCACTCTAAACACAGAATTAAAATCTGCTTTTACTTAAGGTGCTCCCATTTCAAGCATGTTTCCTCAGCTCCCTGATGGCAACACTATGGAAAACAGCAGGTAAGATTCTACTGTCTTTGTCTTTTCTGAAGAAAAACATATCCCACCTGCTACTCCTTATCTACTCACCAGGCTGTTTGTACAATTACAGAGAGAAATTAGACTGATTAGTTAGGATTTGCATTTTATAGATGGCTATTGGCAGTTACCTACTGTATTGCTATCTTCTAGGCACTTCTAAGCAGTCCAGCTTTAACTTCCCTTTCTTTTTCCACTAAAATTCCCCAGAACCTCCAGTTTGCTCTCTTTTTGGAGAAGACCATTGTTTGCTCTTTTCAGTTTAATGAATCTTGTCTACCTTCTGTATGTGTTCACACGTAAAAAATAATCACAATTACATTATCTCTGATACTTTCCTACAGTAGTTGTTATTAGGACCAGGACAGCAGTTCTACCCTCTAATTTCATTATCTTACACTCAGTTCTTACCCATTTGTTGCCAATACTAAATGCATGAACCATCAGATCCCAGGTAACCTTGCTATCTAACACTGCAGCAAAACAGTCTCCAGTTAAGCTTTCACTACAGCATCTCTTACTACCTTTGCCTTCCCTCTCCAAGATAAAGATTGATTTTCTCCTCATTTTTCCTTTCATTATCATTGAAGTACTTTCTAATGGTTCTTCACATTAACCAAGTCAGGGGGGACTTCCCAGATGTTAAGTCCTGTATGTCCTGGCTATTCCATAAAGACAAACTGACACAAAACCTGAGGGACAACAATTCCCTTGTGCTGCTTCCTCTCTTGTACTTTGACATGCACTGGAAGAGCCAGTAGAGCCATCTGGGAAATTGTGGTGATCTCCTGAACATCCTCACCACTGCCCAGAGGATCATCACCTGCAGTGAAACTCATCCACAGCATTCACATCCCTGGCTGTGGTCCTTGCTCCCACTATTCTGATTGTCTCCAAAGTTGAGCATGAGGCATTTGTTTCTTTCTTCAGGTCATATATTTTCTCCCAACACGACCCAGTGAACAACAAACAAAGGAGATAATATTTCCAAACAGGAAAAATGCCCTATTTCTAGCTACTGATACAATAATAAACTGCAAAGAAAAGAGAATGGGGAGAAAAAGAATCTGCCATTGGTCTACAACTCTAGGCCAGTCTAGGCTCATAGCAACTGTGCTGCAAGTGCTGAAGTGCTGTGGCTCAGCTAAGAACCTGTGCATCCAGATTCACATAGGAGTTAAACATTTAACTGCATCAGGTAGTCAACTTTTTATTAATATCAGCAGGAATCCTATGTGAATACATGATGCCTTTTTCAGTATCTTTTAAGAGCCAGATGTAAAATATAACTCAGGTTTGTACAGTGTATCATAGGCTGCAACCCCAATATTGCAGCTCTGGGGGGAAAATAGAATCACTGGAAGAAACTCAGTTATTGACTGCTCCTTGAAGTGCCCTTTCCACATTAACAATCTTCACACACAGGGGAAAAAAAAAAAAAAAAAACCCAAACCCAAACCAAAACAGTTTTAAAACACTTGTTAAATTGCTCTGCTATCACAGTTTATATCCCCAACAGATGACCCATTTGCTCTCCTTTATTGAACATCCTCAGAGCACCATTCACTGCACCTTCACACACCATGCCCCAGCAATCACTCCTGCCCTGTGAAATGCTGCTGAAGAAGACACAACAGTGGTGCCACACACACCTGCTGGCTGCCACCATGTCCTGGTTTAGGCCAGGATAAAGGTGATTTTCTGGTTAGTACTTTTGCTTTCAGCTAAGTCTCTTGTAAGTAGTTGCACTTGCTGAAATTAACAGCAAGTTTCTCAGACACTGTCTGCTTCTGGGACTGATAACACTCGATGTTTATAGTTACAGCCAGAGACTGGTGTGCAGAGCCAAGGACACTGCTCAGCTCTGAGGAACATTTTGCCCTCTGGAAGGAGTAAGGAGGTCCTACCTGAACCCCTCCTTTGGGGAGGACCAGACAAGATAGATGCCAGAATTGACCAAACAGAGTATTCCATCCCATACACCTCATACTCGGTATAAATTTGAGGGATCACAAGGGTCAAACCCTTCTTCTTCCTGCCCTTCCTGGTTCCATCCATTCCTCTGCCTGTGGTCCTGATCCATGCCAGCCTGAATCTGTGTGTTCCTGCCTCCAGCTCCCCAGTGCTGCTGACTCCAGGATTCCAGCCTGGACTTTCCCAGGGCTGCCCTGCAGCCTCGGTGGTGACGTGAGAGTTATTGGGGGTAAGGGGGAAGGAACGTGGTATCAATTATCCTGAATATTTGTGTATTTGTATATATTTAGTAATTTTTCTATTTATTATTACTGTTTCATTAAAGTTATGTAGTTTAGTTTCCAACCCATAAGCCTCTCTCCCTTATTCTCTCTACTTTCTTTATCAGGGAGGGGAGGGGGATTAATAGAGAGCAATCTGTTACTCAGTTTAATTGCCGGGCCAGTGTTAAACCTTGACACACCAGCACCCAGCTCTTCAGGAAAGGGTTTCCTCCCTCCCTGCCCCCTGACACCTGAGGATGCACTGCCTCAGAGACCTCTCTGCTCCTGCACCCAACTGAGAGAAGGATTTCAGGGGCTCCCGCTGCAGTTTGCAGGAAGAGACAGAGCAGGGTCCTCAGCTGGAGACCCCAGGCAGAAGCAGCTCAAGCAATGTCTGGTTGGGGCACCAGGGATGTGGTTCAGAAATGCTGCCTCCAGCCTGTTTTGAATTTAGCTCTCCTTGCTTTCACAGCCAACCTCAGGAGAGTCTCCTGAGTCCCCCTGGGGACATCTCAAAGATACAAGTAATTCTAAACTGGACTCAGACAGCTTCCTGGGCAAATTTTCTTTCAAGCCAGACAACTTATAATACTAAGTAGGAAGACTTTATATTCTAAAAATAACTAAATCTTGTTTTTATAGCCCTTACCAGAGAAGAAATTTGTCTACTCTTTAACAGGTATTTTTTGTTAATAAGACAATATTGCGTTCCACTGTTAAATAAGCATACAACCTCAATATGTCAATGCTTTGTGCAGCTCTGGGCCTCATGGCCCTGCTTTGAGTTATCTTTCTACTGATTTTAAAGTACAGCAACTAGTGAGAGAAAAAATCACTGGCCTTTTTAGATATAGATATTCTGGGTATGTTTGCTTTCAAAGCAATTCTTCATCTTCCTTTGCCTCCCTGTTATGCTAACACAGAGCCTTTTCTGGAATTAATCAAAACAATTGTACTACTGAAAAAAAAATACTTCAAAATAAACAAACAAACAAAAATCTTTGTTATGTAAGCTTGCTTTCCCTCTGACATTCCTTCAGATTCTGCAGTGTTGCAATTCTGCATCCTCCTGTCAAATGGTTGCCTGGGGTTGGCCATACCCTCTGTGGGTGAAGGCTCCTGGAGATGACCCCCAGGCAGCTCCCTTCCTGTGGAGTGAGGGAGCCAGATGTGGAGGGACTGAGTGGGCCTTGCATCTTGCCTGAAATCCCTGTCTCCCTGGGGATTTGACTCATCAAACAATAATGTTGTTATAATCATTCTGTTTTCGCAAAATCAGTCATGGAGTCTTTATGAAAACCATGAGGACAGATGTTCTCTATCACCCTATCAGCCCACTGCAGTATCCAAACTTTTTTTTGTTGGTTTTTTTGATTTTTTGTAAATGCATCATGATGATAACTCCAAGGTGCTGCAGCCTTATTACAAGTTCTCTTATGTTACATGACTTGGAAATTAAGTTCATTGATTACATTTTTGAGAGACTAAGTTTTATTCTACACCATATCCTTTTTATTTCTATGGTCTACCTTTCACTGTTACATTTTTTGTACTCCTCTTGGTTTTCCCTTCCTTCTTTTCTGTTTTTTAGTTTTGTCTTTCTTCTTTCTCTTAGTTGCTGCCCACACTGCACACAAAAAGACAGTGGTTGTTTCTCTGCTTCAATTTTTTATTTTTCCTTCTCTTTTTTTCTTTCCTCCCAACTCCTTTCTTAAGTTTATTATACGAAAAGTAGGGAAACAAAATGGAGTTCATGGCAAACTCTTTCTTCTTTTTCCTCACTGGTTATTTACAGTACACTGTCAATATTCTCTAGGGCCCTTGTTCTGTGTGGTTCCTCACACATTCCAATGCTGTTCTCAAAATTCTTTGACATGGAAACATCTGAGAAGGTGCCCTACACCACGAAGGATGCAAACTCAGGCTACAAGGTGCTTTCTGTTAGAAGGAAGCGGGAAAGCAGGTAAAAGACAGTGGTTCATTATCTTGCAAAATGTAAAGACAGGAAATTCCTAACAAAAGACCATTTGCCTTGTGGAAACAGAACAGTGCAATTGAGCCTGTGAGGCAGCAGCCACCGTCTGTAGAGAGCAGACCCTGGTTCAGGGTCAATCTCATAAAAAACACCTTGCAGAGGCCCCAAAATCTGTGAGGTGTGGTTGGAGGTAGGGACAGGAGCTCAGTCCTCCCTCTGGAAAGAGCACAACCCTGATTCCACTGACCAATATTGTCAGCTAGAAAAGATCTCTGCTAAGGGCATCCTAGATTTGGTGGTTCCCTGCTTAAGATAATGAAAAAGGCTACTTCAAAAGAAAAACAAGCATTTCTGGAAATCTCCCAACATCTCATGTGTGACCTTTCATGGGAGAAAAGTCAAGCTTGTCGACTCAGAGCACTAAGCACAGGACAGACCTCAGGCTCAGACACTGCCTGCCAAGCTGCAGGCTGTGCTACAACTTATTATGAAAGAGATTTTTCCCCAAACCTCTCAATAAAATAGAGCTTTCACAGGAATACTGACAAAGCCATAATTACAGTGGCAATAGGAGGTGAATTTAAAATAAACTGTATTTCTTCCCTGTGAAGATATTAATTTGCTTTTTTGAAATGTTCATAGCTAAGCCTGAGATTGGGTTTTTGAATTGTGTTCAGAGGCAATTCATGCATGAGTAAAAATATACTCCATCCTAAATGTACAGAACACTAATTTAAAATGATCTATTTGCCATAACATACATTCATTCCCCTCTTGAAAAGTTCAGAAGCTTCTCCTTTGCATGCAGCAGCACCAGGCTATTCTTATGCACTGGGAGCCCTGGCATACATTTCAGATGAATTATGAAGCTTCTATTTCAATTTTTACAGCAAAAAGATATAGGTTAGATACATGGGTTACATATACAGTGAGGATATGCTAGCAGGTACAGGTTTCCTAAAGTGCACTTTCAAAAGCATCACCACAAGGGTGGTTTTGCTTATCAAAATATCATGCAGTGCTTATGTTCTACTAAATGTGATTATTTCCAGAAATACTTAAACTTTGTAGGAAAACTAGTATCCATTTACAAGTACCAGCCTGTGAAGTTTAATATTCTGAAAATCAAAATCAATTCAAAAGCAAATTAAAATCTTGCATCTTTTAGTGTCAGAAATTGAACCCCATTTTTTATCTAACGAATGAAAAAGAAAAAAAAAATCACATAGGAGTGCGGTAGGGATGAGCCCACCACAAGACATCTGCAGTCTGTGAGATGCTGGCCACAAGCACTGTGTTAGACAATTTTTTTGATAGAAAATTCTAAGGACAATTAAAGCACTTAGAAAGCCATAAATGGTCTGCCCAGCAAAAAGGAGATGTCTCTGGCAGTGGATCAAGTTTCCTCTGAAGATGGTAGAATACTGGTTAGAAAGCCCAGCATGATGTCATTGGAGATGTCACTGTGGCTGAAATAATACAGGCATTTTTCAGAAATCTGGAATAACCAAGGGGAGAAAAAGATGCTTTCAGTGCCTTCAGTTTTAAATAAAGAAATGTAGAAAGCTTAACATCTGATATATTTTTAAAAATAATAAATAAATCTTAATAAATCATAATTTTGTTCATCAGCTTGGTTTCTCATTCGTGCTTCCCCATAGGGTAATTTTACTGAGCTCTCTGAGGTTATTTTAGATTTGTATTATCTGTCCTACATAAGATGCAAATTGGGACTGATTTTGAAATTGCTGGGTCTTTTGTTCTTCAGGTAGTTTGAGGAAAGGATTATTGTCAGTCTTTCCATAATTTCAGTATGTTTTCACCTAGTTAAACAAAACTGTTGTGCTTCTCCTTTAGGCAGTATCACTACATTCACTCAACTGAAGATGGTATCACAACAACCAAGTAACAGAGGTTGTAGTACAAGCCTTGTGACCTGTATCTTGTCTGCCTTGGACTATGCTCTTAATAACACATACAGCAGAAATCAAAGCAGCAAGGTCACAGCCCATGCTCAGTCATGAGAAACACAGTAAAAGAAAACACATCTTAGCATTGTACCATGTTAAACTCACTGACAGGAAGCATTTACATGGCCTGTCTAAAATCAAATGTGACATTCCTACTTATTTATTTTTAATCAAATAGAAATATTTAGTTAAATTTCCCCTAACAATTAAACTTTCACTTTAAGTAATATGCCATTTATGCAGAATCTGCACTCACAATCAATGCTAGAGAACAGAAATGTCAACTTCAAAGTTAATATCTCCAACAAATAGGAAATTCTGTCTCTGTACCTAATGGTTAGAGGTTGGTGACTCTTAAAATAATTTAAAAGTAGCTGAACTCTGCTTCAAATTCAATCAAGCACATATTCATTTCCCATATAGGTGATGATGAAACAGATTATTTGAAACATTTAAACCAGAGGATATTAAAAATACATCACCATATAGAAACACTGAAAAAAAAAAGTGGGGAAGAAATGCCTAAGTATATCCAGCTCATAAAGAATAATGAGAAGAGAACTTGTACAAAATGACTATTAAAATTCACACAGAGTTTAATCTTTAATTCACTTTGAGTACCTTTGGAAGTTAATTCATCCAGGTGCATTCTGACCTGCATTCAAGAAAGCCAAGGTACATGGTTTTATTATACCAAATTATACTTATAACCAAGGTGTAATTAGTACTGTAGTAGAACAGAATTTGTTTTATGATGTCCTCAATGCCTCTAAGATTTTAACCCCAAAAGTCATTGCTCTTGGGACAGCATATAAACTACTGTGTATCTTAACAGAACTATGCAAACTAATGCAACTGTCATTAATTTGTGAATGCATTTATTCTTAAAAATATGAACTAGTCACATGAATCAAGCAGAACACAGTCTCTATTTTTATTCTCTTTCCCTTCTTCATCAGGGAGGGGAGGGGGATTAATAGAGAGCCATTCAGTTAATTACCAGCCCAGTGTTAAACCATGACACAACTCCTGCTTTTTGGGAGTCAGGGAGATCCTTCAAGGAGCCTGATGAAATGTACTGTCACAAGCTTTTCCTTCTAAAACCTTATTGTGTTTTGAAGTTCTTACATATAGCACTATATGCTGTTTCTGTTGCATAGTTAACTTGAAAAACTGTCTGTTGTACTATATTTTAGTTTTCAATTCTGGCAAAATACCTCTAATATTTTAACTCTGACAACCTGCACTTATTACTGGTTGATAAGCTGAGGCTTTTCAAGCTAAGATTTCATTGAAAATCTCCATTCTGTACTAAGATGCCAGTACCTTGGAAATGAAAGCAACAACTGCCCTGTAAACAAACTCCTGATTAAAACATTAATAGAATTTTTCTCCTACAAATACCCATGCTACTCTAACACACAAACTCTTCTATGTTTAGTCCCTACAGTGTCTCACTGTTATATGACACAAGTCTACAATGCATGGGAAATGTGGATTCCTAAATAGTTTAGATGGACACATGCAGTTACTGCCCTCGACAGGAATCCCATGCAGCAGAAAACCATAGATGATTTCAGTTGGCTGGAATTTAGGAATCCAACAGCTCTCCAAAATTGCCTGTCACACTGGGACAAGACAGATTATAAACAGTGCATTGCCATCTAAAATAAACTACTTTTACCTCATATCATAATTTATAATGGGCAAGGTAGTTCAAAAATGCTTTAATGACAGACTGGAGTACTACAGACATATTAAAACCTGCTATATTAGCACGATTGTTAACTCTTCCTATTTGACTTTCTTCAGATTCTCACTTGGCTATAAAGCTACCTGCCACAAAAATCTAGTCTATGCCCATTAACTGAGTAGAAATAACGGTTTTAAAGTCTTTTTTTCAGTCTTGCATGTTGTAAATGAAAAAGCTGATCCATTACCACCTAATTGATCCATCACCAATGAAAACAATAGAATAAGAAGCATGCTCTCCATTACATTATTTCTGAAGAGCTTAGAAGCTAAGAACTCAAGCATTGAAACAATACCAGATTTCAAGGACATTATCAGAGTGGAACTGAGTGAGGTACTAAGAAGAATAATCTCTGCTCAAGTAAAGGATATTTCATCATATTTTAGCATGAAAGCAGAGCCGACTATTGTCAGCAGATTATGTAGGCACTAATTTAAAAAAGAAGTATCAGACAATCAGCAATTTTGTACGCCTGGAAGGGAAACCTGACTAGAGGACCAATAGAACTCCACACAACTGACAACTAGCTTACTGAAATGCTAAACTGACTCTCCTTCTTTCATCTTCAAGCTCGTTTCCCAGTAGACACTGGTCTCCTCCAATTTAGAGTTTTGAAACATTACAAAGTTTAAAACATTAATACGCTATGTGGTAAAATATATGACACGTTGCACATTTATTCCCCACAGTTCCATAGTCTATATTCAGTCTACCCTCTTCAAAGATATTTCATAAGGGAAAGTTGAGTGATATGAAAGTGTTTCATGCTACCCCTGCACATATAAGAACAGATACTACATCTAAACATGTCAAGTGTCCACAAGTTAGTACAGAAGACAAATGTAAAAAGTTTTCTTGCACTGCTGTACTGGGATTGATACAGCAATTGGAAATAATAGTGAAAGAAATAAAAGCTCTGCCAACTTGAAATCTTTACCAAGAGCAAGCTGTATTCACACATAAACAGCTGAAACACACTGCACCAATCCTTTTATACAGACATCTTTCTTTTTTTAGCCTCCATTTATCTGTGCACAAATGTGCATTCCAAGTCTTCAACTTCAGTAATAGCTCATCTGCTAAAGCCTCCTGTATGCCATTTGAAATTCTGCCAGTAATGTGAAGTACCAAAGAAACCTGCAATGCTACTTCAAAACAAAACAAAAAGATCTAAGACTAACAACCAACCAACTGAATGCAATAATGCTGCTGCTTTCAATGCAGCAGGGAAGAAAAAAACCTGTACGTAGTGGTCTCTGTGATTCTGCTGGCTCTGCTGTCTGTTGTAGGATTCAGAGTAAACACATGCTGTCACAGTCCTCGTGCTGCTGGACATCCAGATTAAATTCAGGTAATGTGTCATCAGACTGTATCCCCTTAAATATATTGCAGTATGGACAGGCAGAAATATGCAGTATGATAATAATAATAATAAAAAAATTTCTAAGATTTATTTTCCAGTACCAAAGATGTGTACCATAAATATCTGAGGTTGCAGCAAGTACACTGTAAAGTCTTTTTCCCAATGAGTCTTTTTTCTCTCAATAGGTCTGTCTAACCTGCATATAACTGTGCTCTAGAAATTATTCTAAAGTCTTATCTCAAAAAAAAGAAAAAAGAAAAAGAAGGAAAAAAAAAAAAAAAAAAGGTTACATTTAAATTGTGAGTTAATCAGAAACAATTTCTATTCTGCATTTTAACTTGAATGTCACTCCAATATTCACTAGAGTGGCCGAAGGCAGTAGTTGGTCTGGATGGAGAGTACGTCTCTGTGAAATTCATCCACCATGTTCACTCAGAATTCTGGGGCATAGAGAGTACTTTGAAGGGAGAAAGGGACAGTTCTTACAATTACAGCCTGCTTCTGATTTTTGAAACCTGAGCTATCAGTGAAAAAAAAAAAAAATCAGTACAAAAAAAGCACAGTACCTCATCAACATTAAACAACACCAAATATATATATATTTTTTTTTTATTCTCTGTTCTGTAAGAGGATTTCAGGTGTTGTTTACAAAGTCTTCAGCCTCCCAAATTAAAATAACACTTTTAAAGTAGATTGAATGAGTAATGGACAAGAGAAACACTTAGTTTAAAATGTTACTGCTAACATATTGTAAAATTTTTCTAGCAGAAGTTGAGATGAGAAGAGAGAAGAGAGAAGGGAAGATGAAAGGCAACAGCCTTTAAACTGGAGCTAACACAGAGATTTGACCAGCAAGCTGGAGATGTCTGGAGTTCCCCTGGGCAACACTGCTGATAGGAGTAATAGTATCCCTGTCCTAATGTCATCTCTGCAAAGCCCAGGAGTTGTGGGTGATCTGCTCCTGACCATTCCTCCTTTTCATTAGATTTGCAAGTGTGATAGACTATGCAGAGTGCCTCAGAACTGCAACTGGCTGAGCAGCAACAAAACCAGGGTAGTTAGGGGGGAAAAGTTCCAAATATGTGAACTGTCTAAAAATGGAAAACACTATAAACTATTACATAACATATCAATTTTAAAAAACCAATCCAATGCCAGCACACAGGTCAATGCCCTGCTAATATCAACAAATCCTTGGATCACCCTTGATTTGGTGCTGAATTAATCTTTTGCTTAATCTTATCGGAATCTGCATCAGAACTCTTAAAAATCACACACCATGAATGCTATTTCCTGAGCAGCAACCAACCAATAAATTCTTCCCTCTCAAATTCAAACATCTCAAATCAAGGCTGACTAGAGAAATAGGCTGTACTTGTGTGTGATGCAACCAATTGTATTGGTAAAATGAAGCAGAGATGCCCTGATACCCAGGCTGTTTTGGGTTTCTCTTTCCTCAGAAATTCTAGGCATGCATTAGATCAGCATCTGTATGGGTGAAATGCTCACCTTGCTGGAATCTATGGCATTTTGCTCAAGTAGGATTGAGATTTCCACAGGTATAGGCCAGAGGCTAGATAAGCCTAGTCAAAGCAAAGCTCTCACATTGTGTTTTCTCTTTCACTTGCAGATAATATTGAATTAATTAAGGTTATAAGGTTGACAGTTTTTCAATTTTCACTATATGCAAATTCTACAAGGTTTCCTTTCCCAATCAAACTACCTGCATTACTGTTTTTTAGAGAACAAAGCAAAATATATTTTTTAAAATTCAGCTTCCTGAACAGTTCAGCTGAGGGTGAATGCAGGAAAACTGAGACCATTACATCTTTTTTGAATGACACAATTTTGTTTGATTCTCATATGTAACTACATAATATACTAAACTTTTTAATTTTTTTTAACCAACACATCAATTAAGCCAGAGCAACCTTTCTCATCTCAAGATATGTTCCTTTTAAAATCATAGCTTAGAACAACCCTTTTATATGCCTAAGCTTCCAGATACATGAGTATGAATTCTAGCCCATAGAACCCTACCATACAAAACATCTATAATATTTGTCAACGATGGAAGGTCTTTTTGTGCTGTTTTTTTGCTCACTTTAGTCACTATTCCTCTCCATGCAGTGACATTATAACATGAACTGGAATCGCAGAAGTCAGATACTGCCAATTTTCTACTTCTATTCTTTTTTTTTTTTTTTTTTGTCTCCTTGCCTTTCTACCTACCTCCTCTACCTTCCCACAGTTCAACAGCAGTATCTGTCTTTGCACTTAGCACTCATTTTCCTCAGCAGCTATTGCTGGTTGGGAGCATCCTCCCTTTTGGCTTCAGGCTGCGTTCCCATGGTTTGAAGGAGCCCCAACCAGGGGGGCATTTCACAGAGATGCCAGATCCAGGCTGTTCTCTGCAGAGTTCTGGCACTCTGAAGCAAGGACAGCAATGTTCAGGAGAAGAGAGAGGCAGGTGTCCAAGCTATGCACACCAATTCCTCCTTTTCAACTGATCCACTTCTTGGCAGGATCTTTCTTCTATGTGAGACAAAGCTTTCACCTCACCGAGAGTTCAGAATCTTGTGAATCAACAGTCACAGAGACAGAAACATCAAAACCAGTGCTGCAACCAAGCAAGTGCAGCATAGTTGCTACTATTTTAAAGGGAGTGAAAGTATTGAAATGTTTTCCAGGTAGTCATCAAGGAGAATTCTGAATATCATCCACTAATGGTAGAATTCATACAAGGGATTTATGATGCAGCTTCATACCTCTTCCTTCCTAAAATACCATCACACTCACACCTCTAAAAATGGCTGTGATGAAACGGAACAAATAATTGTATGCAAATCAATGAATTTGAAAAAAATAGTTAATTGCAGTCACTGTCATATGTCCAGCAGAAGTTGCTATAAAAAGCCAAAGTGTCTTTCTCAGTGTGTTGTCACTGGTGGTAAAAGCAGGTTCTTCTTAAATGAAAATTTAAGAGAACACCCATAAAAATGGAGCTGTAACATTTTCTTTAAGAAAGGATGCTGTCTATAGACAGCATTTGTCAGTTATGTCCTTGCAAACCGTTGCACTGAATAGCAGGAGGAAAAAAACCCATACCACTAGTATTCATGGGTTCTGAGAAAGTACCAGGAAAAGTGCAGAGCACTGGTTTTCATCTTTTTCCACTGCAGTAACCCTCTGAGTAGAGATCATGTGAGAAATGGCTATGGGTGAACAGCAAGTGTGGATCTTATTAGGATTTCTCCATACCTGAAGGGGAGTGTAGGCATTAATCTGAACCTACCCCATCATCCTAACACCTGGCACAGATAGTGGGAGCCTCTCCAAAGAAACCACTTTTATCCCTGAACCACAAAGTCACAAAACTTCTCTTTTTCTGTAGCTGCATACGATGACAAAACATCCTTTTCATTGGGACCATAAAGAAAAGTGAATTATCCCACAGTGCTCCTAAAGAGGGACCTTAAGCACATGGAAAAGATGGGCTCTGCCCTTAGAAACCAGGCAGGCATGTGGCCAAGCAGTGTGGGGGGGGGAAGGTGCTTTGCCTGCAGAAGGTGCAGAGACACCTGGCAATGCAGAGGTCACCTCTGACACCAGGGATGTTACCCCAGTCTGGACTATCAGTCCTGGGTGCTAGGAGTCTATCAGCTAGGTTAGAACAGCTGTGTGTGGGTTGCAGACACCAGTCACAACACAAGCAAATACATTTCAATGCCTTTTTTTTTTTTTTTTTTTTTTTGAGTTTACTTAACTTTTGACAAATAAAATAATTGCCATAGCAACACATGTATTCTGTGGAACAAATATCCCTGTAGGTTCCACAGACATAAGGGTGTAATCACCTTATGTTGTTTTACCTGGCTTCAAAACCAAATTAATACACTTTATTGCATAATCTTTTTCTTCTAATTTTGGTGTTTATCAAAACTTTTTACCACTCCTACTTCATTATGAACTCCTTCCCCTGCAGGATGTGTTTCTCTGGAGTTGGAGAGGGTGGAGAAGTAAAGGACACCTATTTGCTGTGTTTGTGTGAACTGAGAGCATCCTTAGGTGGCACACAGACACGATGGAGCAGGGCTCTTCCTTACCAACCAGTCTCAGTTTAAAAGTCAAAAGAAACACCAAAGCCCATTTTTGAATATTCTTTTAATCCAAATTTTCCTTCAGCATTTAGCAGTACAACACAAGGTTGAAGAGCTGCAACATTTCCTCATTTTGGGCACACAGGCAAAGCTGAAACAGCTCAGGGCTCCCAGCTCCCCACGTGAGCCATCTCAAGAAGGTTTCTCCATACCCATGTCTGTTATCAGAACAACCAAACCAAAAAAGCTCAGCTGCATGCCTTTAGCCATCTATCACCTGGCTGAAGCTACCTGAAAAGTTGAAGGCCTCAGAGTCTGAATGCCTTATCAGGAAATCAAAGTTTTCTTTTTATTTTTTTCTCCAACTTTAAATTAAGGAAAAAGAAATCTGAAAACAGCAGACCTCAAAACTGCAAAACTGTCACGGCTCTAATGGCCCTTCTTCCCACTTTTGTCCAGCTTTATTCTTCCAATTTTCATCAGCACTGATGTCAGCATTACAGCTCGTTTTCTGGCAAGCACAAGAGGACTGCAGGACTATTTCTAAATATATGATTTGGATGACTGAAAATAGAATAAAATAGAATACACAGAATAAAAGCGTCACCTCCTTCACCCTTGAAAAGCGTTTTGAGATGCTTGAAAATTCTAATTACTTTGCAAGCAATGGTAAAATGGGGTAAAAAGGTAAAAAATACTTAAAAAACAACCAAATAAACATTGGTCATCTGAAAGCTCCTATCTGTTCCATAGACAAATGAAAGGTCAGATGTTGCTTGGAACTAAACTCTGAATCTTCCTGAGCTTTGATTCCACTTAAAATAATTTAATTGCAGAGCTATGTGGCCCCACACTCTGAGAATGAACACGTGGCCATGGAGAGCAGCCCTGCTCAAAAGCAAAGGATGAATGCATGGAAGTCTGAAAGGACTGAGAGTCTGAGAGGAGGAAATGGAGATACTTTCTTGGCACATCTATGAATTGGAAAATGAGAGTTACAGTTTCTGAAAGCTCTGCAGCCAGCAGAAATAGCATGATTTCAGTTGTAATTAAAGCAAACAGAAGCCTTTCTGGAGTAGTAGATAACCTTTTTTTTTTTTTTTAAAAAAAAAAAAAAAAAAAAAAAGCAGAAATAGGAAAAAAAAAGGAAAAAGAAAAAAAAAGGCTTGTATATTAGAAATATAGTTTCTTGACTGGGTAAACTTCAGATTTTTCTCACTTTTTTCTTCAAAAGGCTGTCCAGATTTTGGAACACAAGTTATCCAGACATTTTTATGGTTCTTAATTAAAATTTTATGTAAATGCATATGAAAATATGTCTCTATCACATCTGCTGTCCAGAATTTGGACGTCTCTAAATAAAACTGTAGTTGTTCAGCCTTGAGAAGGCTTAGGAGGAGACATTATTATTATGTCCCAGTAGTTAAAGGGTGCCTACAAGGAAGATGGAGACTCCCTGTTTACAAGGAATCACATGGATAGGAGAAGGGACAGAATCTGATTAAACACAGTAGAAAAGTTTTTCACTATAAGGACAGTCAGATATGGGGATGATCTCCCAGGGGAAGTGGTGGATTCTCTCACTTTGCAAAGTTTTCAATCTCAGCTCAACAGGGTGCAGGGACATACCATGTAAACAACAATATTAAAAGGGTTGGACCAGATGATTCTTGAGATCCTTTCCAACCTGACATACTATGGTTCTAAGAAACACCCTCTAATCTACTTTTGGAAAAACATTTAACATTTAACCCACACAATTAACAATTTGCTGAAATGTTTATCTGTCCTCAAAACTACTTTCTATTCAAATTAGCATCATATTTTTTTTCAGTTCTCACTAATATGGTAATTTTCATCAGTCCACTAGAGGTAGTTTTTATTCATCCATATCTTAGTTAAAGAACAGTAAAATAAAAAAATGTTTTCTTTCAAATTCTTTTTTTTTTCTTTCAAATATACTACTTAAGTCAAAATGAAAGAGAACAACTGTAATAGGATGCAAGAGTAACATCAGGTATGGGAGGCTCTATAAGAAGTGAGACATATTACGCAAACAGGCTTATTACAAAAGCTCCCATATACTACTATTCAGGAATAAGTAGTTTAATGTACATTTGGGAATCCTATGTTTTCTTTCATAACTACAGTCTTCAATAAACAACTAATTTAAGGACTGATGTTACAGTTTCCAAATAAAAGAGAAGGATGTTTTCAATACACATGCTCATGTTGACTACCTCGGTCTGCAGATCACAAATGCAATTGCAGAGAATACTGTCAACTGTTGATATCCTAGATCAAATATCAAAGTGATCAAATATAGTTTTAAGACTTTAGGTAATTTGCTTTTTTATTACGAGAAAAGGAAAAATAAAAATCATTATATTAAATACAACTGACATTTTATTTCCATGTTGCTTTTAAAATTATCTTATTCTCATTAAATGTACATTTAAACTGTTAAGATTTTAAGTGAATGATTGTAACATATTGTAACAACTTCATGCTCCTTTGTTTTTGGTTTTAATTCACAACTCTTGGCATTTCTTTTTACACACTCTTTTCTGACTGAATAAACATTAGCAGTGTGTGCTCTCTGGCAGCTTTACACATTCAGTAGAGTCACAGTTAAGATCTCTGTGGATCTAATTATTGTGTGGGAAATGTAGGGTATGCAATTCAGTGTTTAATATTGCAAAAAAAGTATAGTGCTGAATCATATAATTGTTCTGTTACGTTTTCATCCCCTATTTGCTTGTTTCCATCACCTCTGCCACTACTCATGTGATCCAGACACTAAAACACTATAAAACAGGATGTGATGAAAGCTGCAATATTCCCACTCTTCAGAAATCTTTCCCCCCTTCCCGCCTTGCTGTCAAAATGGCTGGATCCCAAAAGGGGAGATTATTAAGTGCAGGCACATGACAAATTACTCCTCCATTAGGAATGAAAGAAGGGTCTACACAAAACCTTTTCTTTAAGTATGCATCAGTAATAACAGCGTAGATAAGGAGGGGGGAAAACTGCACAACAGATGTAACACGTAAGTATGTTTTAAGTATCAGGGTCCATGTATGCTTGTTAGAGGTCAAAGAAAGCTAAATCAAGGTGTCAACAATGGGAAGGGTTTTGGTAGCTTCTCCTGATTCATAGTAAACCAATGGAAGTAAGCCCAAAAGATTTGTTTCTAGGTTTCTTATTTATTTATTCTGAACTCACCTTTGGGAGTAGTGGGCAGAGCTGTTCAAAAGCAGGCAAAGCCTTCAACCCTCAAGCCTAACTCAAACCCCAGTTCTGAGTTTTGAATGGGTTTTGTGTTAGTTCTTTGTACAGGGAGTGATGTTAAAGTTCAGGAAGGCCTCAATCAGGTCAATGATAAGCTGGTGCTACCTACACAAACTTCTTTGATTGTAACTACACAATAATATTTCTCTTCCAGCATGAAGCTGTTCTTAGGAAGCCTGATTGCAAAATCATATAGATCTTTGGCTGCAAACTACAGTATACAATATAATTAATCTTCAACCAAATTCAAATTCCTGATTTATGTAATGCATTAACTAACAGTTTTTTAAAACAATGGTAAATAACAGACTTATGATTTTCATCTTATAGAAATTTAGAGAGCATGTTCCACAGACAGGCAAAGGAGATCACAATTCAATATTCTTTTTTCCTTAAATCTTTCCAACCATTACACATTCCGCAATGCTCCACACTTTCAGAGACAGCAGAACATTGAAAGCAAGGAAGATCTTTTTGTTTCACCTATAATATAGAACTGAGAAATGTGGTTTCCTCTTCATGTAAGCAGTTATAATAAACATGTAAGGAATAATTTCAGGTGTGAGGTGAAAAAAAAAAGTAAAAATGGACAAAAATTCTGCAGGTGACTTCCTGATTTCTCCTCTACTACACTGAGTAGAGTTTCAAAATGGCTTCATAGTGACTCACCTTCATTTTTGCCACAGTACTATGCATAGTAACTGTTATAACTTATTTAGTGTTGTCTTCACTCAAACCAAGTATCACAGAGAAGCTTGAGTAAAAACCACTGCCAATTAATTCAATACAATTTTTTTACTGCATCCACTTAATCAGTGAGAGCTGGAAAGCATAATGAATAGAAGCCTAAACTGAAGACAAGGAGAAGAGAAATGAAGAGCATATTTCAGGACTTCTCTGAAGGATTCTGCCTTCCTGACGTTTCTGTAAACAATATAGATAATTTTTATGTGCAGTGTCCATGAGAGTAGGAAGAGACTCACAAATAAAACAGATCTTCAGTACTAAGAAAGTACTTGATATCATAAGCTTGTCATTTATAATGACAACACTGTCAGTAGTTGACACTGCTTGATTACTTATATGTATTATTTCATTTTAAGGTTTTATTACATCTTCCAACTATTTCCGTGAAGATTGCAACAGAATTCCCTCTTGTGCCAAGTTATTTTTATTTATTTATTTTGCAAGTAAAATCAGTACAAAAATATTGCCATCTAGAATTTCATATTTGTTACTCCAGAGCAAGTGAACAAAAGGCAAAACAATACTGTGTGTCAGTGTATTAAGCAGCTCTTACAGTGCTAATATTGCTGTGCCTCTACAAGCTTTAGTTACCATATATGAAACTAGAGATACCACAACCAAGCAATAAGTAGGAAATGAAAAGAGAAAAAAACAACTCACTCCTATCAAGTCAAATACCCACAGCACTTTGGAATAATGTCTGATGGAGACTGGAATAACACCTGATAATAGGTGAAAGAACAACAGACAATTGACTTGCACAGGAGAAAAAGGCAGTGCAGCCCTTTGTAAAGACAGGTTCTAACCCAGCTCTGCTGTGCAAGATGCACACTGCCCTGGGCAGGTAAACCCTGCCTCTCCATAACCTGAAACAGCTTGGCCATGACACTGAACCTCCCTCCTGCTTCCAGTGCTCAGTCAATCCCCTCAGCCCAGCACCTTTGCACAGCACCTCCCAGCCCATGCTGCAGAAGTGAAGCTCGTGGCATGCCTCAACAGAATAATGGTCACTGCGAGAGAAGCAGGAATTTTACAGGTCACCCTTGACTTGAGCAAAGAGAACTAAAATCCAGTAGTAATGCAAAGGGATGACAGCAATGCTCACTGCCTGTCAATAAGTTTACCCTGGTCGTGCCCACACTAAACGTAGTGACCATGCCATGCACTGTCCTGCACTCGTGGCCACACTTTCCCAACAACTGAATATTTCAATCTTTTTCCAAAACAAAGACTGTGTACAAGCTACTATGAGAAAACAGGATATCAGAGACATACAACAGTTCTCTGAGAGAACAAAAACAGTACACTAAAACCAGGGCAGAAACATACTTCTTTATCTTAAAATCTTAATCTTCTGTTCAAAGTTAAACCACATTGAACTCTTCCTAATTCTACTTATCTCTGTGGGTGAGTATCTCTTCTTATCCAAGAAGATAAGATCTAGATGGCAGTTCTCATTGTCTTCATATGGATAGAGCTTTTCACTGTCTACAGAAAGTTTGTTACTGAGTCAGCTTTGATTTCAAATGTATTTAATCTGCTGAGGCATCTTTGTGCATTTGGAATCTATTGACTGGATTCAACTCCTCCTTACATAGTCTCTTTCATACACTGCCAAAACCTGAGAGAGTGGAAAAAATCCTTAGTACAGACTTCACTAGAATTATGCATTCTTCTGAATCCTTTCTTTTGACTAACATTGTCCATTAGAAAAGAACTGGCAGAGTTGGGGATTTTTTTGTCTGCAATTCCTTGGAAGTGAGAGTTCTCTTCTATGTCAGCAATAACAGTGCAACAGAGCAGGAATTCACAAGACCAGAGCTCCATAAATTTATTTCACAATCAGAAAAGATTGCTCACAAATATTTCTTCATTAACTCACCTTGATGGTGAATGGTTCTGTGTGATAAATACTTTAAAATAGATGTTTTAATGAAAAATATAAGGAAAAGGTAAAAGATTATAGATGAATATGGGCAACAGATGAGCAACAGTGTTTTATTTAGGACTGGAAATAAATGAATGCAAGTCACTTGAAAGCAGGAAATCAGCAGGGAGAAATATCAGGAAGATCAAAGGGATCATATGCAATTAGACATAGAAATCTTCTCATACATGACCCAGTCCACCTACTTCTTAGTATAAAACGTTCCACTTAGGTCTTTAATTTGAATAAAGTTCACTTTGACTCTGAAATTATTTAATGATCAACTTCTATTTTTTTTTAAATTCTACAATTTTAAAATATTATTTTAAATAACAATGGAACATCTGGTTTTAAAGTGCATGATAACTACTGAGTAATAACATTTAAAAAGAGCTCTCCTGTACATGTATCCCACTGTTACCAAACACAACACTGAGACTCTCATCCACAGATTGATCAAACTTTCCCCTCAAAGTGAGCAGGTTTTTACCCCTGCTCTATTTTTGGAAGATTGGCCCAAGACCCTGCTGCTCTGGAGGTAAATGCTTTTTACTTATTTTTCTACTTTTTTTTTTTTTTTTTTTTTTTTTCTTTTCACAAAGCAACACTGTCCTTAAGCATATAAAGCACTTTCTTACCCCATCTTTTTATAAAACAAATCCAGCATTTTTAGCTCTTCCTACGAAACAGCACATTAATCTCCCTTGATCTTCCCATGGTCTTCCATCTTGACTAAAGATAAACAAAATTAGTTGGAGAATAAAAAAAAAAGTAGGAAAAGTGTAAAATATCCAATGGGGACTGTCAGCAGAAAGACACATTGACACACCTATACACACCTATCCCTTTCTTTCAGGATCTTGACTTCTGCACCCTGCTGTTCCAGGCCACATCAACTGAGCTGGAGATCTCCAAGCCATACTGATTAAGTGCAGACACAGGCAATCTGTCTATTTCCACCATTCCTACCATTTAATGTAATTTTCTAGTACATATGGATAAAGAATGATTTCTCTTTTTCCCATGACTGTTAGAGTAAACCCCCTCCAGTAGAGTGCTGACATTTAACATGTTGCTCAAAAACAATGCAAGGGAAATGTTATTCAAGACAACTGACCTTTTCTATATATGCAGAAAACTAGCTGGCAAAGAATTTTATTCCAAAAATTTAATTTATATGTTGAGGATACCATTTTTTAACATGTGAGGACCCTTCCAAATTAACATCTTCTTAGTGAATGATGTTTTTCCTTTGGCATATTTGTATTTATACCTTGTAGGGATAAAACAGAAGAGAGATGACATGTTCACAAAGGTGAAAACAACTTTCAGAACTGAAGGCTGACTTACAGCACAGATGAGCCTCTGAAAACATTCATATATCTATCCTCTACAAGATCCTGATGAAAACCCTCTGCCACACTGCCTTATTCGATGTCCTGGCTGTTGCTGTCACACTACAGAGGTGACTTCATTAGATTTGTGTAACTGGAAGACAAGAACTGATCCAAAAGTCCATTTTAAAGTCAATGGGAAAAGTTCTACTGACTTTACTGGCATTTTCATTAATCTCAGAAGCAATAAGCACTTTAAGTGCCTGCTAGATGAATGTTGCTACTTAAATACAAAGTTAATGATATTGCTTACACAGTGAAAGTGAAAGCTTGTGGAAGAAAATTAAATTGTGATGTGTTTGCACAGGTTTCCTGAAATGTGACAAGGAGCTTTGGAGCTCTCATGGCACAGAACACCCTCCAGCCTCAAGATAATTTTTGTATGGGCACTTGTCATGAGCAAATAATTGCTATGGAAAGCTTTTAAACATTTGGTCATGTTCTGGACCATTTGCCACTGCTACAGGTTATCCTTACCATGGGTACTTGAAGCTGTCTTTGGTGTGACTCATTTTACCCAAAAACCTGCTAGGATTTTAGGATTTCAACCTACTTAGTTTTTTCTTCTGCTCACAAAAACAAGTAAACAGAAAAAGCAATCGCTTCCCCTCACTAAAGCAATCTGAGTGAATGCACAGGTCAAGAAGGCTCTCCTTCAAGACTAAAAATATTTAGTCATTAAGAATGTCACAGTTACATTTTAGTTTGGGTTTTAGATTCTTCTGACCAGGAACGTGCAATTTGAAATTATTAAGCAGTTTCAAATCTTATCCGCCACTTAACTTTTTTCTTTAAGTCTTAAGTTTTTTCTCTAACTTGTCTATTTTAAGCAAAATTCAATTATAACCCAACATGCACTGCTGACAGAGGCAGAATTATGTGTCATAAGTAAAAAGTTTACTCGGGTTTTTTCCCTCTCACATTGTAGAATCATTGGTTTCCAGATCTACACAGTCTGTTTGACCATTTAATTGTAATAAGAAGTAATTGTGAAACTTCACTCAGATTTTCCTCATTTTGCAGAGCAAAATCCTAATCAAATCCGATTGCTGCAGTGAGAATTGTATCCATTCATCTACCTGGAGAGGCAGAGGATGAGATTTCTCACGTACACAAAGACATAAAAACGCTCACTTCAGTCAAAAGATGTATGACCACACTAACAAAATCAGAGAAGTATTAACTTTCTTGATTTGTATAGGCTTCTACTGTGTACGTATTGTAACTTAAATTTCAGGTCATTTTAAAATAAAGATTTCAACCTATATTTAGTTAAATAGATGTATATTTACATATAAATGTATATTTAAATACATCCTTAAATACATTTAAAATGCAAAAAACAATAGGGCTCTTTTACATAGAGATTTTGTTTGGCTTTATTAAAGATATTAAACCACCTAGTTTATCTGCTATTAATGTGACTTAAACCACATGCTAGCACAGTGATCAATATTGCAGAGTAACTCAGTGTCCTAATTTTGTATTTTAAAAATTATTTTTATCAGTCAATGACAAAATATTTCAAAAGACAAATCCTTTAGACTGTGCTCAAGCATTCTTTTTCACAGATCAAATGTATCCAAAAAGATTTTTTTTTTTGCAAATGTTGCATTTAGGAAAAAAAAAAACAAACTCACTAAGCAATCTCTAGCTTGTAAATCTAATTCATAACCCTCCAGCCAAAGAAAGATATCAATTCCTTTTGATAGAAAATTCATGACTGCTAAGAACATGTACTAGTTTGGCTGCAAGACTAAAATTCTGAATGCATGATCAATGATTATTTTAAGATTAAGAGACCATTAGGATTGCATTCATCAATACTAATGGTATCTTATTTAAAAGTTTAATGAGAAAGCTATAATGCGCATCTCATTTCTCAGTAAGATCCATGATTATTGAATTTCAGATAGAGGATATTACAAAAAGTTAAATAAAAGCAAAAAAATCTCCGTGGTTTAAAATTGATTAGAAGTGTACTGAACATATGAATTGGACTTCAGGCATTTGTTAAGAGGACTATTCTTTAAGTAATTCAGTCGTGTTTATGCTCAGTACATATAGAAAGAGTATGTCTAGGTTAGATTTGAAATGAGTCATTATGGAACATGCTGTTATCTACATTATAAAACACAGATGTGGCATTTTCAGTACAATGTTCTAACATAATGGGTCAGTCAGATCCATGAAGTGATTTTGCTCCTCAGAAACCATTTTTTCTCTGTATTTGAAGATATGAGCCCAGGCTTGTATTTGAGAAATCAATAAGCGTAGCAGTTGAACTAACAATGATTCATGCCCAGGGTAAAAGCTGTCAAAACTGAGAGATGTATAAAATGGCCTTTCAGTTCATATTCTTTTAGTAGCAAGGAAAGGAATTAAGGGGATTATTTCTTGGAAACTTGGAAAAAAGAATTTTTAAAAACAGATAGGTGTATCAGTTGATTTTAGTTGTTTGTGGTGAACTCTTCACCAAAGCTCTGTTCAGCTTTTCCAGCCTCTAAGAGCTACTAATAGAGTTTTCAATTAGGGCTTCTAACAGCCCTTGCCCTGCTATTCATGCAGACTGCCCTTGGTTGTTTTTAATTTAAAACCCCCAATTTGATTTTCCATTCAGCATCATTGAGGAAGATTTATTCTCACAGATATTTGCTAAAAACGTCACTAGTGCCTTAGCTTCTAAAAAATGTAACTGCAAAAGTAGCTTTCCATTGTACACTATTTCTGGTAACATCATTTTTACATACAATAGATTTCAGCAAGACATAAGTGGAAGTGCTTTTTTGTCAACAAAAAACCAAACCATTCACTTGCACTGGATATTTCTGGGATATTTCTGCATATATTCAATGCACAGAAGAGAAACAAGAGAGGATGTGATAGGGTTGGCAGTTTCCCAGCAGAAGTAAAAACTTACGCTGTAGAAAATAAATTCTTCATAGATTAAAGGAGCTGCTGACTCAAACAGTGGAATATTGCCTATTTATATAGCATTAGCACACAAAGATTCCAGTTCCTGTGGATTACTGTGTGATACAGGAAGATGACCAGGTGAATATCACAGTTGCATTAGAACTGAGACTCTAACCCATTGGCTCTTGGAAACTAGGTTGGACACTACCTAAATATCTCTTCAGTAACAGCAATCATACTTGATAAGAATGACAATATTATTGATAATAAATACTTTTTCTGTCAATAAACATTTTCTCTGAAAACATAAATGCCCTAGAATCTGTTTTTACTGTACAATTGAAAAGCTCAATAGTTGTTTTTTTCAGTACTGCCTTTGAATAAGAAGTTGAAAATATGAATCCTGATTTTTCAGCTCTGGGAATTCTGAATGAGAAACACAGAACCATCTTCTATGTAAGTTAGAATTATTTATATATGTAGTTACAAACCTTGAGGTTGAACAGGAATCCTGTAAGTATGAAGGGAACAGGGAGACCCAGTAAGTTATTTGGAATGCAGCAAAACCTTGTTTAATATGGTTTGCCATGAACAGGTGAGGTTGATCATCAGTTTAAAAATCCAGGACTTTCTAGAAGAAATTATAGAACTTCTGAAAAATAGGTAAGTGGATGCACATGGGCATGCATTTGACATGAAATATTTCATATTAGATTCAAACAACTAGAGGAAGCATCCAAACAGTATCCCTGCCTTTTTAATTAAGAAATTTTTTAAAGAAATTGTGGCAGTTAACTCTCCTGGTCTGCAGGTGCTCGAAGTAATGCCCCGGCAGAGCACAGCCCCATTATTTCATCACAAATATGCCAATAAGGGATATATAATAACATTTAAGGATGGAAAATGCAAAAAACATGCAGATTTTCCAGGTAGAACTCTGCTACTCCTAATTAAGTAGTAAGTTTGTGAGCCAAGTGATGAATTGAACTTAACACGGATGGAATGAAGGAAGGCTGTTTATTGGACAGATACCAGGCAAACAGATGCCAGTGATTCTCAGCACAGAACATTCCTATTTTCCCCATCTTCTGTTTACTGGGATGGCAGTTACTACCTTTAACCACATAATTTAGACAAAACCCTGGATGGGACACTATGCACTCATATCCTATGGGATAATTCATGATAGCACAGTGTCAGCAAATTAATTTGACCGATTTACTACAGAGCACATCATCTCCCCAGGCAAAGTCTTTCCCTTTGTATATCTTTAAAATATACATATTTTGCATAGCTGCAGAGCTGTAAAGATATATGAAATACAGCCAAATATATGTAATCAATGTGTAATACCCCAAAGCCACCTACAGCCTTGCTACTGATTATCAAATTCTAACCTAATTCTAATCAGCTAAAACTTCAACTCAAAGTAAAACAATAGCCTTTTAAAGGGGAAAATTTGAGCAGCCCATGTCCATGAATTGCTCAATAGCTGACCTTTTACACACTTAATCTTGTTACGTCTGAGAGACGAATAAAATATATTACAAAAAATATTTGCAAGGAATAACTTCAAATTTTGGTGCTGGATCTCACTTAAAATTCCCTTCTTTTTTTTTTTTTTTCCTTACTGCCCTGAAGCTGAAAAACTGGTCATTCGTGTTCTTGACAAGAGATAAATCTAAATAGGAAGTCATTTCTGAATCAGACTTTTATTCACAGTGTTGTAAACTCAGGAGTACAGACATGCATGATCTGCTTCTGGACTCATCTAAAAATGAACAAATGAAAGATCACCCTGAGGACCTAAGGAAATAGCATTCACTTCTGGAGGAGAAATTTGACAGGATGAATCCTGTATCAGGTCTTTATTTTATAAACACCACTACAAAAAATACTGTTATCCAGATCACTGCAGTTTAAGAAGTCATTTGTTGTTCTTTTGTATGGAATAATCTTGTTGAGGAGATAGTGTTTCCATGTGTCAGAAGACAGATTTCACTTTATCTTTGTTGTGTATGTTTCCAGCCAGTAGCTGGTACTCCAGAAAATGCTCTTCACAGTCAGATTTTCTGTACAAACCATCTAGCTGAAAACACCTGCACACATTAGCACCAGTGTACTGATCAAAAATAAAGATGTAATGTAAGGCAATTACTTTATCCTTTAATTTTGGCAGAAAACATAATCCAAGAATTAATTTCACTGACCAAGAATACTCCTGCCAATTGAACATTTAGCTTCCACCTAACTGGTAGAAAGATTACCTCCCAATGAAGAACAGATAATCATAATTTAAGACTTCACTGAATTTTTCCCCTCACGGATTCTTCTAATCTGCAGCCTAACTCCTGAAGATCTTTTCAGTGCACTCATTATCCATATCAGAGGCAATCCATAAAAGTTTGATGAGCATATCACTTGCTGCTGTTCGGCCTCCATTCACTGCAGCCTGTGGTCAGTACTCCCTATCATTATCCTCCAAAAATAGCTATTATAGCAGCAAAGGGATGACTGGAACAAGTGCACAGCAGATAAGGAACTTCACTGCTTCAGACACTGTGTTGGACTCTTGTCTTTACTTCAAAACTTACAAATATTCAGAAATACTTCTGAAATGCTTTCCTACTGAATGAGTGCTGTTTAGCTCTAAAATTACTTTTCTCCTACCTTTCTGAAAAGGATTGGATTATTCTTCATTCCTGTTTTAATAAGAATTATTAAAAGCTATTTGCACAGTACTTCAAGCTAAACAAGTTGTTCTATTGAAATTCTCTACCTTATTAAGATTACATGTATGAAAACCTAATTCAGGAACACAGTTCATTTTTTTAGAGACTGTATAGATGTTTACACTTCTAAACTAGACCTGAACTTTCACATGTCCAATAAGCATATTTCTGAACTGAGACAGAAAAAGCTACTCAGAATTCATCTTGAACTGAAAGAAAAAAATTAATCATCAGTAGTAGTTAAGAGAATAAAATAGGAAAAAATCCTGAAAGTTGTGATACAAAAGGGATTTGGAAGCAGGGAGAAGGAAAGGAAAGTTTGTAGGAAAAAAAAGTCAGAGTATGGATCATTAAATCAAGTCAGGAAAAAAGGGGACTCAGGAAAAGAGGAACCAATCTCATTTACTACAACTGCTTTTCTGGAGCATAATATATTCTAGTAAGAGCATAGGGAAATCATGCCTATGATGTCTGAGCAAAAAACCCACTAATACCCAGAATAAAGCTTATTTTCTTTTCATGTGGACTCTAGGGTGAACTTGCAGAATATAACCTTGTTCTGAGGGACACCAAAGTTCCCCAGTTTCTTCAGTTCTCAGTGCTCACCCCACTGCAAATTGCAAATTTATTGCCCCATCCTTTACCAATAATGGAAGAACAGTGTCTGTTTTCCATTTTCTAATCAAAACTATAAGTCAGGTTTTGGTAGTCATTAATAACATCACCAGCAGAGTAAGAAAGGTTTATTCGTCATTTTACCAGATTCCTTAATAAAAGCAATTGTGAAATAACTTTTCCTCTGGAAATCTCAACTGTCTTATATGCTCTGCCTCTCAGAGCATCCCATTCTTTGCTCATACCTTGACAATCTTCAAAGGAAAATCATAATCAAAAAGATACAGCACTGCAGAACTTTCCCTTCTCTGCATACAATGGGAACAGTGGTTTCCCTGCTGGAATGTTCACACTGTCTCAGAAGAATCAGGATGGCAGGACACTCAGGGAGAATCTATGTGTTCATTCCTCAAATCCGTTGCCATACAAAATGAGACTTTTTCAGTGCTGCTGCTGAAATTACAGTCAGTGACAAAGTCTGAACTACACACAGTCCATGCAAATACTGGCAAAGTCAGAAAAATTTGGAGAACTGCTGAAAGCATTTCACAAGTGTGGAGATATGGAGTACTGCAGCAAAGAACACTCAGAAAGTGCCTCTAAAACTACTACATCCTTCTGTTAAAAACAAGCCAGACAGGCACAGTGTCTGTGCCAGTAATAGTGGCTTACCTTCTGTGACCTGCTGTGATACAGATGGATAAAGTTGATATCCAGAGAACAATTTTCAACACTTTGAATTCCTTAGCAAAGGAATTTTGTCCCTTATGAAGCACATAGAGCCATACCAAAACAGCTGCTATGCTAAATGAAATGGTTTTGTTCCTTCTATTAAGCATAATTTAAATGATTCATTCAATTATTATTTCTGCATTCAAAGATATTTTATTTTCATGCAGATGTATGTCCTGTTATGCATACTGGACATTCTTAATTGTGCTTAAACAATTGCAAATTTAATTAAAGTTTGCCATGCAAAGCATAAAATGGAGCAAAGAAAATGCTGATAATAGTAAAATAAATATTCAACTATTTAATTTAATTCAACATTTATTTTTAATCCAAACATCAAAAAAAGCTTGTTTCTAATTACAATTTTATGACAAAATGTCTGGAAGGAACATTTGTCTCTATTTTTCTCCAACCTGCTCAGCTGAGGCACACTAGCTTATTTCTCAAACTGGTGATTAATAAGTTTGTTCCAGCTGTATTACTGTATGCTAGGAAGAACACAGATTAGTTTATATAAACAACTGTTATAATTTTAAAAACCCAAAGGATTGACAATCTGAAAAAGCAGAAATCCCATCAAATAAATTACAATGGAATAATACATTTACATCTTAACAAAGAAGGGTAATTACGTGGCAAACTGGTAGTAAATTCAAAGGGTCTGTGGCAGTTTACAGCAGATGGTGAGATCAACTAAATGCTTACAGTTTTTTGCAGTTCTTTGTACTGGGTATTATTTAAAAACTTAAGCATGTGTTGTAACACTTGACAATGAGAAAATCCTCAGTTTCATAAAATCTTACACTCAAATGAGATATGAAGACAGGATGTGGCCTGATTCTACTGAAACTACTTTGAAAAATTCCAATTAAATTATGATGTTTAGTAATAATTTGAATTTCATAGGCAAAAAATGTTATAGTTTATAGTAAACAGCTAGGGGAAAGAGTGAGGTAGACAGGTGGATTTCCTGTTAGTCAGGCCCAGTAAGTCTGGTTCTGACAGAAAAAAGAAACGAGAAGGCCCAAGAAGAATGAACACTGACAAAACTCTTTATGTAATTAGGAAGCATTAGTTATGCAGAAATAAAAAGGCCTTCCAAGGTATTGCATACCTTTTCCCCAACAGATTTGGAGAAAACAGAAGTGCCTCACCAGCCTGACAAACATTCCAAGAATGAGAAAATTTGGAAGAAAAAGGGATTTTTAGCACATAATCACAATAACATATTTTGTAGCTTCTGGAAGTCACACTCTGGTGACTTTCCTTTCCAGTTCTAAGGAACAAATTTTTCTCAGGAGGAAACAGACTTCCATGGAACTATTACTATTTATATCAACTGGGGAACTGGCTGACTACATCCAGCTATCATCTAATTTTAGAACCATCATCATTACTACACAAGGATGCAGGAATCACAGCATGTTTCTGGTTTGAAAGCCATGAGCCCAGCTGGAGGAGCATGCCAGGGGAAGCACCACAAGCCTCATGCAAAGGCATTCAGGACTACCACCACAAACTGCTTGCCAAAACCTGTTCATTTATCATTTTAATTCCTTCCTGTCAATACACTTAAACAAAGGAAATATCTACATGCAATGCAAATAGAAATGCTGCAGACTTCATTGCTCTCAGTAACCCAAAGCAAGTAGACTGTAAAAGGAAGGAAAAGTTTCTTTTTGCAACAAAACCAAGAATTAAATACAGAAAGTGTTCCTGCAAAGTGATGCATTCAGCATGCATTAAGAGCAATTTGCATGTCAATGGGCCAGCTTTAATGTGGGGCCAGGATTCATCCCTGATGTTACTACATTTAGAGGTAATAAAAGTGTGATAGACATTTTCAGGTTTTCCCATTTTTCTCTATAGGCAATTACTAAGAAAATCCCAAACCCACACAAAATCAAAATCTGAACAGACCAAATCAGGAAATTAAGTCAGTATGAGGGCTTATTAAACTCTTTCACAAAATAATAAGCAATCAAGAAGGGAAACAGCAAGTATTTTTCAGACAGGAATCAAACTGGAACCTTTTACAACAAAAACAATGAAATGAACAACAGCAGCTCTTTCTTGGTTTACTGATATATGCATATTGTAAAAAGAGCTTGATCTGGAAGGCGCTAGAAATGGTAGATTAAAACCCTGCTTGGATCTAGTCCCAAGAAAATAGAACGTTTCAGATCAGTTTTCGGTGCATTTTCCAGTTTGGAGATGTAATTAATAAAGCTGCAGGTATGCAGATAAATACAGCAATGGCACCAGGAGGCTGGAGAGGTTTGTATACTGCCCTGTAAATGACTAGTTTATTGTTTTAAAAATTTCAGTCCACAACACACAGGTATTATACCTTCCATTACCAACACAAAACAATAAGTAAACGACTTGAAATACAAGGTGATAAACAACAGTGATACTTTCTCATTTCTGAAAACCAGCTTCTGATATTAAGGCTACAATTATGAACAGGTATTTATAAATGTTACTCTTAAAAAAAAAAAAAAAAAAGAAAAAGAAAAAAAGGCAACCCAAACTTGATGAATAACCACTGAATCTATCTTCCAGTTATTCTGTTATGGAGAAAAAGTTCACATTTTATTAGAACTTTATAAAAACAATAGGCACAGAGGAAAGTCATAAAACCATTTTCATTTTTTTGTGTGTTCAAAGCTTAATTTTAGAAAACTCTATATGGTATCTACTGAACTGCTTTTGAAAAGATAACAACGTACAAAATTTCTGCATAATGTGAGAATCAAAGAACTGCATTATACAGTCCAAAAACATTCAGATTATCAGACTTCAGACTACTAAAGCCAACAAAAAAACTTGCATGACATGAATCATCATTTCATCAAAAGATTTTGGGAACAGAAATCAAATACATGAATCACATTCTCTTATATGGAGTCATAGATGAAATATAAAACACAACAAGAGTTTAAGAGGTTTAGAGGCTCTTAGAGTATAAATAGTTGGCCTACCTGTTTCACATCATATGCAAGAAGAACAAATCTTAAGTCTGGTGAAACTGAGTATCTGGATGCTTTGAATGTTACCTAAAATGACGTAAAAACAAAAGTGAGTTTGCAATAAGAAGGATCACTTTTTCCACATTTTATTACAGTTAATTTCATAACTTTCCATTCATAAAACAGGTCTGGTTTAGAACACGAATGTAATTTCCACAAAAAGATTCATATAATTCTTAGTCTAATTTCTGGTATCTGTACAATGGCAACAGATGTATCTAGCTTCAATACCAATTAGGAAGCTGATGAGGTTTTTTTCATGATTGCAAGCACTGAGCTCAAGGATAAGAACTACAACCAATTCATTTCCAGGAATAAGGAAGGCCCTTTAGTTGGTGTGTATCTCATGATTATAAGGGAGATTCAACACTGGGATAGGCTAAAAGAACACAAAAATGAAAGAATAAGTGTGCATTACCTCTCTTCTGCACATATAAACATTTTGCAAGACAACTTGTAGTAAAGGAAAACTCTTATAGGAACAAAAATTTCTAGTGGAATGTAAAGTGAAACATAAGATAGCATTATAAAACTAATATTGCTTTATATCTATCCAAAACCCAACTGAATTCAGAGCTGTAATTTAATCAAGGAGTAATGTTGATGTCAGAAAGAATTTAATACATCTAATGTATGAGGAAGATACAAATGTGCTTTAAAGGGCACTGAAGGAAATACTTTTAAATAAATCTCAATACAGTTATTTGCAGAACGAAAGAGAAAGGGTGAAGAATGAAAAATACTGATAAGAACAGAAAAAGAAAGACAGAAAAAATAATAGAACTGTAAAGGAACAAGATGAAATAAACTAAACAAATAGCTATGCAGAACAAGATCTCTCTGCTATTCAAACAAAAGCTTTCCCTGATTTTGCTTCTTAAACAACCTGCACTGTTCAGCCTAATCCCACTGCTGAACTAATGAATCCAACAGGGGTTTAAGGTACAGATAAGTAAGTCTTCCAATAAACTGAGAAGATGCCAGGGTTTGATATACAGCTTAAACTCAGGTTCCTAGGTAGGATAATTAGAAGCAAGCTATCAAAAGAAATCAAGGGTAAAAAATAGTTTGAAAGATTAACTGTTCCTTAGTTTGATGCAACAGCGTGCCAGTATCAAAAGCTCAAAATCTGAAATCTTGGAGAAAAAAAAACGTAAAATCATCCTTTTGTATCTACAAAGCATTCAGAATATATTTCTCCTCTGCTTAAACTACCTTTCATAAATTAACCACCTTTAAGCAGAGACTACACTAATGTTAATCCATGAATAATACTCCCTTTCCTTGGCACATCACTAAAAACATTTTTAGATGAGAAATTTCTCTGCTTTCTAGAAGTTTATTAATTACTGCCCCTCTACCTCAGTCTCCAGCAATATACAGCCCAGGCAGCTTTCCAAATTGCTTCTCAGGGAGTGTGGTGCTCACCATTCCATGCACTTAGTTAGACTCTTCAGTCATGGATTATGACACCACAAAGGTAATGATGCACTTACTGCAAACACCTGAGCATCTCAGCTGCAACCTATTGACAGGAACACCAGCAACAGTTACTCACATATTCTATATCCATATGTAGATTCCTATGGAATTTAAAATAATTTAAATCCTACTTGAGATGACCTTGCTCATTCCTGCAAAATTCTCTTTGTCTCAAGAAATACCTCAGACATGTGGTGAACGTGAAATGCCAATAATCTATAATCTCTTGACTGCATCTAATGGTTTTGGCAAAATAGTTTCCTTTCTGTTGGTTTAATGGCATTATTCTACTTAAAAGGAGCATAAATCTGTTTCATAATTTTTGATGTTTCATTTAAGAAACAAGAAAATAAAAATTAGACCAGTAGAAACCAGGTGGTCATTACCAAAGCTTCTAGCAATGCTGATTTCTTTAAATTATCATAAAGCTATAATTAGCCTATTTTTTCAAAGTTGAAACGTTTAAGGAAATATACACTTAATTCCAACAGAATTTCAGAGAGATTTAAGAGACCTAAAGTCACAATCATTTAAATTTCTTTAAAGGCCTGTTTGGGGTTTTATGTGGAGGTGGGGGTTTTTTGTTGTTTTTGTTTTTTGTTTCGTTTTCTGTAAAGGCAAGCACAATTCAGAAAGTGTCTGCCTGTGTGCATAGAAGAAGCCTTTCTAGATTAACAATAGAAAAAATAATTTAAAAATCACCTGACTTATTCCTGTAGCCTTACATGGCAAGTAAACTCACAATCTGTGAGCTCATTTAAACATTTTTTTTTTTCCCCATAAACATGTGTAAGGTACTTCATCAGCCAGCAGATACCTAAATTCATAACTGAGGAGATAGATCAGCTCGTGATGGGCTTAAAAGAAATCTTCACTCTCTGCTGTAGGAAGTGAAATGTCTGCCACTCAAGGCCTTGGGAGATTGTCTATTGGGACATTCACTACTGGGATTAGATATATTTATTCATTAAAAAAAGCCACGATTCTGATCCCAAAGGCTTTTTCCCTTCTCAGGAGGACATATTTTTATGTTTAAAAAAAAAAGTTGGGGAAATATCATTTTGGAAACACTGGGAATTGAAAAACCTCGAGTTTCTTGTTATCAAAAATCTGGAGGATGCTTGTTCCACAATCATGTCTGTGTATCAGCACCTTCTCAAGCTTCTTGCTTTGGCAGGACCTGTTGAGGCTTCATTCAAGACAGACTTAATGCTGTCCCTTATGACTACACCTCTATGGTTTACCTGTGTTTGATCTCTAAGAAATGTAGCTCTGGACAAATAAGCTCTGAAAATAGCTGGCTAATTAGGCACAGTCCCTGGATGCAGAAGCAGGTCTTGTTTCTCTTTGCATCACTGCACAGTATCCACTGGTAAGGAAACAGGGAATTCAACACTGTGTGCTCCATATTTCCTCCTATCCCCTTTCCAAGCCACAACAGAGGAAAGGCCGAAAAGAAGGCAAAAGAGATCATTTCCTTATATCCCTAATATTTCTACCCAACCACATCAAAATCCCTGCAAAAACCATCAGCAGTATGCAATGAGAAAAAATTGCTGGAATCCCTAAATTAGTTGCATTTCACGCTGTTGCATAATTCTGAACTAAAAAAAAAAAAATAAATAAAATTTAAAAATTAAACACCTGTCTACTGTCTTCCCTTCTTAATTTACAAACCTGTCATCCATTTTTCATATATCACTGAATTTGAAATCACCTCACTTTTTCAAAAGTGAAAGAATGATCCTATTTCTGATCTTCCACTCCTTATCCAGCCAACCCCCCTGACTATATAATCAGGTCTAACCAAGTGAAAAAATGGCATATCCACGTTTCTTTGAAATACTTCACATGGTAGGAGTTTTAATTCTTCTTCTGATTGTGCTGCATGATGTGACAACCCCAGCAAGAATGACTGCTGGTCTCTCTGTCTCCAGAGACAGCAAGGTAAAAGCCAACTAGAGGCAAAAGGACACAGGTCACTTTATGCAGCCTTTTCCCTTCAGCTTTCCAGCTTCCTTCTCTCATCCACATTCTGAAAATGCCTTGCTAAACACAGTCTTGAATGGAAAGAAGATGAGAACAGTTTGAGACAGTAAGAGTGAAAGCAAAAGAAAAAGAAGTTCTGCAATAAGAATATATAAGGGACAACTACCCCACAAACACATATAACTGGCTTTTCTTCCACCTTTTCATTTGGATGATTAAAATGGAAAACAATTTTTGATGAGCACTGTATCTTTTAGATTACAATGTCAGTATTTCACATTGGTGATTTGATTTTTTTTTTTCATTTTACGTGTTTTGATGGTAAGAGAAATGCCTGTTATGACTGTTTAACAGAAGATTTAGGCTGGCTTTAGGTTCTGAATCCTTAGCAAGGGCCTCTTAGTATCACTGATATTTATTTCTTCCTTTTTCTTAAAGCCATGGTCCAAGTTATTGATGTACTTGGCTATTCAGTTCATCTTTGTGCTATTTCACCTACTATAAAAAGCTGGTTCACTATTTTGGTGGCTTTTAAGCTACTATAGCATTTACTCAGTGCCTTATTCACAATTTTTCAAAAAATACTATGGAGCAGACAGATGGAAGTTACCTATAACATAGTCTAACCCAGAGATGTAAGAATATATCCTTATTAATTGTCAAACCTCATCGTTTCAGATGGTTATTTTTAAATGAAATAATACAGCCCAGTTAAAACCAACAAGAGGAAATTTTCACTTCTGTTGCGTTTATTTATTTGTTTTTGTTTAGGTTTTTTCCATTTAGTTCTATCCCTCCTGTTTCAATTTTCTGTACTTGTTTTTCCCAGAAAGTTACCTCTTCCACAATCCTATTATTTATCACTGATTAATGCTTACTTAAAACACTTTCAGGCTTTAAAATTTCTTGATGCTCATCCAGGATAAAATATTTTGAAACCTCTAGACTGTTGCTTTAAAGCTTGGTGGCAAGGAAATTACACAGCTCTCTACATCACAAATGTCCATATTTATCAGCATTTTCACTTAATGGTAAGACTGAACATAGGTGTATAGGAGGTCATTAGCATTCACAGGTTTTGAATGTACCTTAAAACATTTTCTAAGATGAACTCTACCTTATGGATGGGAACCATCCTGGATGGGTGGTTCTCAAAACACAAATCAAACCCCCCAAACCCACCTGAAACTCCTCTTGTAGTCTAAGATACTTTCACACAGGTAAGGAGGTGATTGCAGGACATAAAAAAAAAAAAAAGACATGAACAGATCTGTGAAGCTCACAGGAGCCTCACACCATTGCCTCCCTAGTAGAAAACAACTTCTAACTGGTAAATCACAGAATTTTCCCCCCCTTTCCCCATCTTTGATATAGTTAACCTTTAACTATTTCTGAAACCAAGGAATGATCTCATCAGGGCTACTACTCCAAGCCACCCCACACAGAGGTACTCTGAGCTGACAATATGGAGAACTGTCCCCTGCATTTTTTATTCTGAAAAAAACCCCTCACTTGGACAAAAAGGAATGGCCACCACCAAAGCACAGCAACTTCAAACCCTTCCATCTGGAATGCTTTCCCACCTCTGTGCACAGTGGTACACTGCAACAATAAAGCCTAATTCCTAAAAACCCTTCTGCTGAGAAGGTTTTGCTGAGAGGGTTATTTAACACTTAGAGGAGCATTTACAGAAACCAGTGATAATGCTACCATGTTCCTGGCCACCTATTTAAATTGGTGTATCATTAAAATGTCCAGTGTTGCAACAATTACTAATACATATGTGATATGTATTTGGTTATATAATGCTGTTTAATATATTTAACATTATTAATCCTTTCATTCATCTCTGCACAAGGCTTTTAATATATAAGCATGTAAATTAGTCTTGCAATTAAATCTCCATTAATCAACAAAAGAACTAGAATTGCATTAAGAAGCTGCACTAAGTCTCCCCATCAAAACAGAAAGGGGGCATGGTGGTGAGGAAGACAGAACAAAAAAACTGTATTAAAAAGAAGGACTGCTCATGAACAAAGGTCTGTAAACCAACACAAGACAGTCCCTGCCAAAAGTCTGACTGGACTAAAACTCTCATCCTCCACTTTTTGCTGCACGGCCTCCACAGGGTTCACTTCTGGGCTGCTACAGATAATGATGATTCATGAGCCAAGACTACTGCTCTGCTCACCCTTCTGATGCCATCTCCTAATTAGTAGACAGCAAGAAGTAATTCTTCTCTCTTCATCCTTGTGCAAAAGATGCTCCACAGGTATATGACAACACAGCACACTCTAGGGTATATTCCCAGCAAGCTCCTGGAAACAGGTTTACAACTTAGGAAGATCTGCTCTGCAGCAAGATGCAGTTTCCCCCTGAGCTTGAAAAAAGATGTGGTAAAGCACTGAAATCAAGGGGGAGAGCAAGTCAAATTGCTGGGTTTAAGAAGAATCCAAAGCAGAGATCTGGGGGGACAACGTTGTAAACACAAGAATCTATTTGAGAGTTTCCAAACTGAAAACAACTATACTTGTATCATCAGGAACTGCAAACAAATCAACAGCCTCGTTTTTGAAGACTCAAAATACATCCCATTAGCTACATTCAAAATGCTTAAGGACTCACACTGGATTAATTTCTGACCTAGGGTCCTGGACTATGTGTTTGTTAGTTTGTATGCTTGGTATCCAAATAATTCTACATGCTAAAGAAGTGGGACCAAGGACTAACAAGTTACTGTCTTACCACTTCTGTAACAGTTGCAGCTTTTTTTTAAAAAGAAGAAACTAAGGCAAAATTTCTAAAGGCTTCTTTTAGAGGATTCAACACATTTGGAAACTACCATAACAGAAAACACAGTCTCTCTGTGTTTGTTTTTTTCATTTTTTTTTGAAATCCATAAAACAGACTAGAGAGGCTGATCTAGAAGCAAGACAGGGGGCCAGATGGACAACCTCCCCTGAGGAAAAGAAACCATGTGGTCCTTCTTGTTCTCCTCTCCAGCTCAGCCAGATCTCCTGGCTGGGTCTGTGTGAATCAGTAACCTGCTCATAGTGATTTTATGTAATAGTTGGGGGCAAAAGGTATAAATAAAATGCTTGACTGAACTTACTTAGATAAATGTGGCACAATGTTACTTATTTTGGAACTATAATGTGTAATTAAGTATTGCTAAATGCTGAAAAACTGGTAGGCATGTCACTTATGATCATGGTGATAGGCACCTCAGACAGATGATAGAGAACATATTGTAATCAGCCATCGAGGCAGCATGGCAAACATCAGGATGCCACACAGTGATTAATGTCTAGGGCTTTTCTGGATCCATTTAATAGAAGACATGTCCAGCTTCCAGCTGGGTTACATTTATACACTTCTGGCTCAGAATATTAACTGTTTATTAGATAGCTTGAACAGGATTCATTACACAAACACACTCAGAGGACAAATGTGAATTTAAAAATGTCTTCAAATTATGGTCTCCAGAGATGCTAAGACATTCTCTGTGCTTTACAAGCTATTCTTTCCGCTTTTGTACTTGCCATCAACAATACTTCTTTACTGATAGTTTAATTATATAAAGGCCAGATCATTTTACTAGTAGCTTGATTATAAATTGATCACAGAAAAGGACTCCATATAAAATGAGGTGCAATAATTTCTTCTACTTCTGAATAAATCCTAATGAAACTGGAAAAAAATACACTCATTCAGGAACTTTAGGTAGACGCTACTAGAAAAGAGAAATGGTCATCTTAGAAGGACAAAACACTAGTCTGTCTTCTTTCCTGCTGCACACCTATTTTCAAAGCTATTTCTTAAAGTTCTTTTTTTCTAGATCTCATATATATAACATATATGGGTTATTTTTTTTATATGCTGTCTACTTTTTTTTATAAACATGCATAGTGAGCACAGCAGCTCTTCAGTAGAGCTGAGAAAGTAAGCAACACAAAGAAGGATAAAAACATGAACTGTGCACAAAAACAGCAGCCTCCAAGATGCAAAAGAAGAGCCAGTGATCTGTACACAGGGGGAGACTGCTTCAGGGGATTAGTAATGAGGAAAAAAGACAATCTCTTCAGAGCTCCTAGTTCTAATACAACCCAATCAGTAGTGACAAAAATCCATTACTTGCCCCTTGTGTGCAATGAGTTTATCATGGCAGTTCAATTTCCACTGAACAATCATCAACATTACCAAGAAAAATGTGCAACTTCTGCAGCTGCTTGAGCAGAAGGGCAAACAAGAGAGGGAATGCAGACTGAAAGCAGTCTGGTAACTCCCATCAAAAGGTGACTCTTCCATGACTAAAATCCTTTGATAGGGAAGAATGAGGGAACTTGCATTGCCACTGCCTATGCTGGATCTGTGCTGTATTTTTTATTAGTAGAAGACAGCTCTGCAGAGCCATTACACGAGCACCATCCTAATTACACAGCAGTGAGTCAGCGGATGTGACGCTGAGCGAGGAAAATGATTAATGAGTCAGGTGTCTGACTTTGGAAGAGTACATTGAGCAGTGTGAATGTGGGGACAATGAAGCTTAGAAGAAGAGGACAGCTTTTGATTTCAGCCATACATTCTGTAATGTTATGATCTTCTCTTAGGATTGCTGGCCATATTGTCAACAGACGACTTGGCACAGCGACATTTCCCATTGCTCCCAGCCAAACATACATCGACAAACTTACTGATTCTTCTTTTCTATTCTCAGCTTTTTATTCCACTTCCATGTGAATAATGATTGCCAGAATTCACTTTATTTACTTCTAATACTCTTAGCTTTTGACTGTGTACAGAGAGAAAAGCTTTGTGGGAGAAAGCACACTTAGGTTTTTTTATGTTTCTGTTCCATACATAACTGTTAAATGCTTGCTTGAATATTACCCATTTTGGATCAGTTTCCCACACTTCTAATTAAAACTAGATAGCTAGAGTCCAGAGTTCTCTCAGTGTGTGTGATTTAAAGATAAATCAGTTCCATAAAAATACAGAAGAAGAGCAACTCTGTGAAAAGAGGTGAAGCAACCTGTTCATACTGATCCATCACTACTGGCTTGTCATGTTGGCATTGTACCTGACACTGCATGAGCCAAATAATTGCAGCCAAAAGTGTATGAATTCATCTGTGAGGAAACACAAGTCTTATGATTACAGTCAAGTTTTACAGCCAGGGATTTCCAAGCAGCTGCTGATGTTCAAGTTCTGCACTAAAGGCAATACATAGGCCTGACACAATTATTCCTCTACTGAGCCAGCCAAGTGCTCATACACATGTACACAGGTAAGAGGGAAAACACTTCTGCAATGCTTTGTAATTTGTACTTCAAGGAAATTCACCTTTTCACCCACTTTTAATTGTGTCTGCCAGCCTTTTTTGGGTGAAGAGGTACCCTGAGGCACATCCCAGCCCATGGGAGGATGCAGCTTACAGCAAGGGAGTCTCACACACAGGCCATTAAAATACAGTTCTCTCCTCCCCTCTCCTTCATTTTTCCATTGACCTCAGAAGTCAGTGTCAAGTTCTTTTTCCTGAACTTCTGCTCTCCTCTTTCTAGCTCAAGGAGTTAGAAGAAAAGGTCACCAAGGTCTTTATGCTTTGAAGGGAGGAATCTCTATCAGAAAAGACCCAGAACAGACCAGGAATAAAAGCAGCCTTTGCCAAAAACTTCTGATGAAAATGAGTTATCCTCTTGGGTCTACAGGTGCAAAAGATTTTACCAAATCAAAACCACAGGGATTAACAATAACAGTCAGTGGTATGCATGTAGTGTTTATGAGAAAAGACTGACAAGACACACATTTATGCTGCAAAACCCTGATAAATGAGAATAACATGTGAGAATGTAAGTGGTATTGCTGAGAATAACAGCAGCAAGCAAAGTAAAAGAAAATGCAGACTAAGGCATCAAAGCATTTCTTAGCAATTACTGGTAGACAGAATCACAGGCAAACCACTCAAGTATATATTTACTGGCCAGAAGGTATAATGCCTGACCTAGTTTTCCTCTAAAAGCACAGAGAAACAAGTAAGACAGAGATTAGCAGGATTAGAAAATATGTTTTCCTTTGCATTTTTAATTGCTTAAAGAAAAATCTTTGTATTATTTTTGAACACTCTTCCCCTTTTCAAATGGCAAAAAGCCTTCAACATTTTTAGTAGGATTCCCTCATTCTATGAAATCTCTTATTGTAATAGACATCAGGTAGGTTCACCAGCACATATGCCTGGTATGACATTTGAGATGGCCTGAACAAAGCATGCAGTACAGCCAACAACATATCTGCCAACATCTAGGTTATTTACAGGTTGGCTAAATAAAACAAACAAAAAAAAATAAAAAAATAGAAATCATTAACTGACAAAGGAGTGGATTATACTTTTTACTTAAATTTAATCTAGTCTAGGCTATAAACATATTTTCTACAACCTTTAAATATTATCACTCCTCTTCCAGGAAAAAAGATATGTGAGCAGGCTTCTGCTAAGAAATATGTGAATAATATATATTACTTACAAAAGTTGTATTTTCCAATAATAATGTAGTTGTATTTGTTTCTACATTCAGTTCAACAACATGTCCATTCCTGGTTTTATACACCACTGATGTATCTGCAACAACAAAGGCATTAACAGTTAGCAAACATATTGAGTATTTAATACAGCAGCTGTAGAGACAACTGGCATACTAATGTCATTAGAATATCTCTATTACAGTATAGAAATGAGACTGAGAGGAGAATTGGAAGTCATAACATCTAACTTTGTTAATGGAGGGGCAGGTTTTGCTGGACACCATAATTACCTATCACCTTAGAAATTATTTTTACAAAACTGTACTATTCTGCATCTCTGGTAACTGGCTGGACAAAGATATGTCTTATGTCTTAAGACAGTCCCTGTCCTGTTTGTTAGTGCTGGGCCACAGAATACCAGATCACAGAAGCTGAACATAAGCACGTTGTGTTAAAGTGTTAAAGCTAAATAAGTCCATTAGTAGAACACTCAAAAGAAATATTGCGGAATGGACTGCTGGAAATTTTTCCTTCTAACATATACTTGATTTTTAAGATTCCAAAGAAACTTAATCATACTACAACTGAAGAAAAAAAATAAAAAATTGTGTCTCCAATGAAAAAGGCTTCGTATCTGTTTCTATCAACACTTGCAAAATTGTACAGGTTTATATCAATACCTGAAAACACTGTAAAGAAATCCACAATTATTTGAGTACTGCTTTAAAAAAAGCAAAAAAAAACAAAACTGTTTTCAAATTTCCCACTCTCTCTAATAAGATACTGAATAGACTGAGTGCTGATTCTTTCATGTTTTCAAAACCTATGTGAGAGATTTATATTTATTCAACTGAAAACTACTTTGTTATAAAAATGCAGAAAACATCAGGAAAGTTCTAAATTAAGCCTAAAGGGAACACAAAAGAACTTTCTTAATTTTCAGTAATGTCTTCAGAAATTCATTACAGATCCCTGAATTTTATGAAGTGGGAAGTAAACATGAGTGGAGAAAAAAGCTATGCTACAAAAAATAGGCTTCACTAATGGAAAAATGTAGCTGTATGTAAAGCACCAGTGAGTGTCCTTGAGCATGTTCTGTAATATTAAAAAAACCTCACTTGAAGAGCTTAATAAGCTATTTCAGGAACATGGCTGGGAAGTTGGGTGGGACTGATGGATTTCAGGACACAATTATCAGAGCTGTTGGCTAGGAAGGAACTTTAGATTGTCAAATGTGGAAATAACAATTTGTTGTAAAGGAAAAGATTTCAAATGCTCATTTTAAGTAATAAAAAGAGGTAACACTTTACAGAAGGTTATCTTGGTTTCATGTTTCAGGCTAATATAGGACACTAACGTTTTTGCAACTTCTTTTAGCATTTGTTGCATGTGTGCTTTTGGGTACCCAGCACTGCAAATCCCCAATGATGTTGCACCACAGTGCTAAGCAAAATTTTAGAAATAATAAAGTTTTCTGGCCCAAGAGCTCATCCCAATTATGAGTAAACCGGAATGTGAGAAATGGCACATATAACAAAGACACTGAAGAGCTGTCAGCAACTGCCCACAGTCATTCCTTCTGCCTGAGCAGTGCACATTTTGTCCAGAGGTGAGACCAAGATGCCACCCAAATCCAAACAGCAGCAGCAGGACATAACTCCTCCCTCTAATTGTCTATGTCCACATACACTTGGCCAACAGGATTTACAGCATCATGCCTCACTAAGTAACGTAAACAAGAACATTTCACCCAAATAGCAAACTTTCCTTTAAAATTGCTAACAGGGCAACAAGTGAAATGCAAAGTCCTAGGGCTCTTCTTGCAAGTTATAGACATGGTATGCAACAGCATTTGGGATAGAAAATACCAAGAATGACAAAAATTAAAGCCATTTGTTCTCACGTTAGAAGAAAATTTATTCATATTATCAAAATAGAAAACAGAGTGAGACCTTTTCAAAAGGCAGACTTTTACTTGACAGTAATTATACCTCTCAGTGACCTTAGGCTTTTATCTCTATATTGGACTCAGTAGTTAACTCCTGTAGTGCATAAATTAAAGAAATGCTTGCAAAATCCAGGGAGATTCTCAGATACAAAATTTTATCAAAATGTCATGCAAGCATGGAGCATAAATACAGTGTTCAAAAGTAATCGTATTAATCTATATGGAAGACTCATTCCAATCAAAAGCTTGTCAGGATGGATAAAGTGAGAGTTAATGGTCATACAAAATAATAATGATCTTTCCCACTGACAGTTCAAATCTAAGCAAGAGCCATAAATAATTTGGGTTTTTTTGAAATTTTTGTTATCTAGGGCCAAAAAGTCTACAAAAGAAAATAGGGTGTTGTCCTTAACATTGTCCATTTACACAAGTGATTGATTTATTTTGTTTATTATCTTGGTATCTTCACCACAAGGATGTTTAGGGATTCCTGACACTTCACAAAACCATCCAGAGAAGCAGACTTCTGAATATCAAATAAATTCTCATTTAATTTATAACAAAGAGTAGCATTAAATAAAAAACCTCTTGTCCAGGCATAAATTACAGTTCTGAAAAGCCACATTATACATCAGAGAACATCACTAAAAGAGAAAGCATTCTGTCTTAAGCAGAGGTGAATGTAAAGAAGTCTCTGTAATCACCAATACTGGCTAGTAATATAATTAATACCTGATAGCATCATAGGTAATAAAGATCTTAGTAAACAAAGTTTGACAGTATTGTCTTTAATATGAAATGATTCCATACATAAAAGTTAAGTCATAGTTTAGATATATATCAGTATCATAAATATGGCCTTCAGTTAATCACCTATTACATAAATATGGGATAGTCAAAATCTCAGCGTTTAATATATAAATATTTTCACTAACGCTGCCGTTCCTGGTTTTGGCTCAACACTCGGTAAAGCTTCTGATTAGGACCACTCAGTAGTGGTTTGGAATTTACTAATAATGATACTGAAGAGTTTGAAGAAAAAAATATTTTTTAAAGAAGGCATATAGAGCACAGACAGCTCATTGCTGGCTAATTCATACATACCACTCCAAATTTTAGTCTAACTGATTAGCCTAAAGGAGTCCAGGAGTACTGGGCAGGAAAATGTTTAGGTAGTCACGTCCTAACTTTCCCTCACTTCCAAATGATGAGCATTACAGAAATCTGACAGGGTTTTGTTCACTGTTTGAGGGCAAAGCCTTTGCTTGGGATAAAGCAGCATCTCTAGTGGGGAGTTTTGTGCACAGAAGCCAGGAGATACTATGGCAATCTATCAGTCTCAAGAGCGTAAGTAGCATCTAAAGAGTTCAGGAAAGAGATGGAGAGAAATATTCAAATAGTGCTGAAAATCTGCTCCACAATATCTGGAATAAGGAGTCCTGAGGGTCATCTTTTGAAATTACTGATGGTGTTAACCCATAGACTATAAGTGCTTGTTTTCCCACTGAAAATATTTACTGTGTTTCAGTTTGTTTAAATTCTGCTTTGCAGCACAAACAGCAGCATTAGCAAGTCAGTCTTCTTCTTCCTTATGTTTTACTATTTTTTAAAGAAGGAAAAACATATGAGAATGCTGATACCTTGTTATCAACAGATATGTCAATCAGCCTTTGCTGTACACAGTATTATTAGAATTGCAGATGGCATTTCATTAAATTGATTATAAAAAGTGTCATGCTAATTAAGATAGAGAATGCCTTCTGATTTAATAAACAGGAGGTGCTAGACAAATCTTCATCTAATTAAGTGTTTGTCTAATTAAATAAAATAGCTATTAAAAAAGATAGTACAGATACAGACCAAATTTCAATATCTCAGATAAGTCAGGCAAACAAGACTTCCACTGCTTTTCTAATAGTCTTTTGGTAGTGATGAAGAAAATATTCACTCTACACTAGTTTTTAATGGTAACTGTGTCTCTTATAGACAATCTTTCATTATATAGAAGATTCCCCATACAAAATGGCTTACAAAGTTGTAGACACAGGTAATTCATGTCCTTTCTGACTTTCACAGGTGGTGTACTTCTCTTTCCCTTCTAATGTGCAACACAAACTAACCAAAAAACAGGTGGAGATCTTGTGTCACAGAAGCTACAGAAACAGAAGCAGCAGAGTGACAGTGGCATTCACCATACACAAGCAAAGGAGCTCTGCTGAGAAGGTGGACTTCTCAGTTATTACACACAGATGTATGACCATGAGCAGATCTCAACTGTTATGCTGATACTGATGGATTAATCAGTCTAATCTAAAACAAATAGGTGTGGGGTTTTTTTCTTGTATTATGTTTATTACATGTTGTGTATTTGTGCAGAAAGAGATAACAAGCAGAAACTGGGATAACAATTAGTTGCACAAAACCTATTCTCCCATCTTCTTCAACTCCAAATAAAAAAACTCCAAATAAAGCACGCTGGGTGGACCTCGAAAACTCAAGTTTTCACCCATGATCAATGTATCTTCCTCTTTTCCTAATCATATTATCAGATACTGTACCAAATCATAAGCTCAACTCATACTGATTTTCAGTGGTCTTGATTACTTCAATTTATTAAAATCTTTGACTTTCCTTACCCATCATTATTCATTTATAAAAATGCAGTTTCTGCCCTATCGTTCAATTACACAGGGTCATGCTTTGTTATTACAACTGCTGATATCCCCATGCCAGCACTTCAGCTGGGAATGAAGACGTAGACAGCTCCTGAACATTAACAGATCCACTGGGGGATGGGTATACAAGGAGAAAAAAGTACAGCAGTGAAATATATAGCACTGTTAAACCAAGCCTTCCTGAATACGAAGTCAAGAAGGTGGGGAAATGCTCATTGCAGAGACAGCATCCACCAGCCACAGGTAGTAATGTCTCTGACCAGCTCAGCTGGAAGAACGTGACTGCCTACTGGTGAATTATTTCACAAAGACAACAAAGATATAGTTAGATCTATTGAATGGACATAACCACAGATAATGAAGCTGAATCAAGTCCCAGGGACTGTACTGTGGCTGTCCTCAGACATGCTATGGAATCCAGGTGTGCTGTCAGATTGGCTTTCAGAGCAAAACCATCACACCTAGGTTTTTAAAAGATAAATTCCTCTCCTATGTACAGCCATAACTGCAAAGTTGTTCTAATTCTGAAATTCCCAAGTTTTTTCTCCAAGTTTATTGACTTATTAACTGGTACCTTAAATTGCAATCTCTTGAGGGCTTTGATCCTGCCAGCCATGGCAAACAGCATGAAATAGCTTGCTGGAGATATTTCTTCTCCATTCTTGTTGGATGTAGTAAAAGCTATTTCTTTTCCAGTCTTCCTGGAAGGAGCAATTTTTCTGCAGTTCTTTTCTACTCCTCTGGGATTCTGCTTGGGCATGAGCACAGCACCTCTACAGAGATCTGCTCCCTCAGACTTCCCAAATCCAGGCCACACCAGCAGGGTCTGTATAATTTTCTCCATTTCAAGAGCATACTCAAAATAACACAGATGTAGCTAAGCTCCAGCCTTCTGTAATGGTCACTACACCACAGGACTGAAGAACGTTAACTTAGAAAGTTTAAGGAGCTGTCTAAAAATTACAAAAAGTTGAAAGAAAATAGAAGTTATGCCATATTTAATATCCTATCAGAAGTAATAAAAGTATCCTTCATTCTTAGAATACAGCTGGACAAAGGAGTACAAAGCAAACAAAAATAAATGAAAATGCAAAAATCTGTTTGTATTAGCAAGACTGGGAAGCTTGGGTTCTCTAACCCAAGGAGCAGTCAGTTAATGGACTACAGCAAAAGTTTTTACTATTTCTGCCATTCCTCCTCATACTTTTCTCACTCCACTTTTTAAAATGCAGAAATCTCCATCTGTAGTTCTGTCATTACTTGGAGGAAAATGTTAGGGATATTAATTTCTCCCCTTAGAGCAAAGCAATAAACATGATTTCATGGTGTTATAAGCTAGGATAATAGACTTGAGCCTATTAGTCTGTTTCAATTTGTTTGAAACACAATTAACAGTGAATCAACACCAAGAGAAAGAGGAGGGGAAGGGGCAGTATTTATGGCAGAGGCTTCCTAATAGGCCACATCACTGCTCGTGTGCCTTGAGACCCCACTGAGGTCCATCATGTCATTACTCCTGGATTTCTTCTGGTACCTACACTTTTATTTAGCTATTCTCCCTGAAAGAAAAACCAAAGACCAAAAAACCAAACAACAAACAAACAAACAAGCCACTAAAAATAATAAATAAAAAAAAATCCAAACAAAAAACTAACCCCCCTCCCCCAAAACACGCAAAAAATAAACAAAAAACCCACAACAAAAAGTAAGGGCTTCAACTTACTAAAATCTACTGTGATTAAGATGCTAAAGAATTTAGAGAGGAAAAGTAGGCAAAGGTATACCAGCATTTTGCTTTTCTCTCCCCACATTGTGCAGTAATGATGAAACATCACACATTATTGTAGAAGTAATTTTGCTAGCACTGAACATTCAACCTTTGCACAACTTCCCATAAAACTGCTCAGCTTTCTCAACTATGTGGCAAGAGGAAAAAAAATAATAAATCTCTGGTTGCTCTCTATCATTGCACTGAGGACCATTCCTGAGCCAGCTTGGCAATGGACTCAGCCAGCTGTTGCCCAAACAATGTACATGTCCCTGGACTGCTGAGAAAATTAGGAAACATATTGTTGGTCTCAGTCAGATCCTATCCCAAGCTCTTCTCCATAGAGATAATAAGGTATTTCAATACAGTAGCACTTCTCTGACAGCCTTAGGAGTTGCCATTTCTACTGAGAAGAGAAGAAATGAGAAGAAGAGAAGAAACCAGATGGGACAAGGATGCGGTCAGCTCTGCTTTGGAGCAGGCAGCATGGCCTGGGACAGGTTCCACACTGATTACTGAATTTTGGATAAAACTTTGGATAAAATAGAATGATTCCAAGGAAGGAACATTTATATGCTTCTCTACTCCTATGTAATTATAATTCTCAGTAGCAATGTGAACTTCTGTCCCTCTCAAATACTCCCAAGTGCTCACCATCGTTCCTACTTCTGGGGGGCTTTAGATGCATTACACAAACAAGTCCAACAAGTAAAAAATTGCTATTGAGTGGACATGTACAGATTAGAGTCAAGACTTGGGAGCAGGCATAGGGCTGCCTTTTGCTCAGTCTGAGGGTGTCTCAGTGAGGAGCTGATTCAGCCAGAGCTCAGTAGCTGCCACCACACTCAGGCTGTGGGCTTGCAGTGAAAAGATAAAAAATAAAATACAAGCCTCAGGGATGTCCTTATCAAGCTGTATAATGGGGCCCATAAAAATCTGGCAATCCCACATCAAAGGTAAACAAGGTCAGAGTGTAGGATTTCCCTGTTTACATTGACAATATTGAAGCTTATGATATACCAGTCTCCAAATAATTTCTGTAGCACGTGGAATTTGTTCAAAGTCTAGTTCAGGCCGTAGTAAACTTCATCTTGAAGAAATCTGAACCAAAAGAGAGGATGCAGAGGATGTGACTATACAAAGTAATATCTAAAATCTAAGTGAGAGCAAGGATAGTCTAGAGTCAGATTATTTGCTTTGGAAAAAACTAGCAGATGGTTTTGCGGAAAATAATATTCAGGGACACTTGAAAAGTGGAACAAATATACATTTATTATCAAATTAATTTTACCCAGATCTTACCAAAAGTTTAATTCAGGATGGGATGACCTCGCATCAATGTACTGTACCTCTATAACTTTAGTCAGTGAAATCAGAGGACAATGTATTCTGTCCCAAAAGAAAAAATGCATATAAATCCCACTAAATAACAATTTTCAGAGTATGAACATGCCAAGTAACATTCCCATTCAGCGCTCCATTTTCATTACCTTTTAATAACTATTCTCTTCTTCAGAGTAACCTTTCTACTATAAGGAAAGCAACCATCACCAAATTTACCATACCTGGCACTGCATCAAACACAACAAAGAAGGTACCTCCTTAGCCAGTACAAAAGTGAACTCTCCTCTGTAATGAACAGTTTGACTGCTTTGAACTTTGGCCCATAATCAATACAGGGAGACAATAATCTAAGAACGAAAGTAATCTTGATTATCTGGAGTGTGTCATAATATTCATTGACTAGGAGAATATGTAATTCCATCCAGCCTAATTTGAATGGATGGCTCTCTACTGCCACTTCTATTACCAGCACGTTGGAGTGCATCCCCATTCACAATAACACTGAATCTTCAGTCCTCATCAAAACCAGGAAATTACTCCAAAAATTAAAAAATGCTTTCTATTTATTTACTAATATGAAAGAACTATAGTAACAAAATTAGAGATGGTTCTTTTATGTACACACAAGTCTCTCTTGAGGCTCTTCACAGTGGATGCAAGCCTCCTGAAGTGCTGCAATACAGAGCCACTTGTAGGAAACACTTGCCAACAAAGCTGCTGTTTTGGCTACTTATGTCACCACCAGCTGGCTAGTGATACCATACACCCTTTGAGACATGGAACAAAAGGCAGAAGGGATTGCTAATCATCTGTAAAAACCAATCACCCCTTATTGTTTACTACTTTGTGTGTAGATCTAAGAGTGAGTATCTGCTAACTACTGGGCAGGAAAAGGTAAAACTTTGTGATCTTAGATATCAAGTTTAAATCTACTCTGACATATTTTGCATCTATCAGTTTGCTGCCCCAGAAAATGAAATTAAATTTTAAAATATATTGAATAATAACTTCAAGTATCTGTGTGCAATAGAGGTGCTTCTTAATTTAAAAAAATAATCACAATTATGGTAGTAGATACAAGAAATTCAGTAAGCCACTAGCACATTGACTCTCAGCCCTTTTCAGTGAGGTATTTACCATGTGCTCCAATTTCATTGCATTGAATCCAACAGCTTTGCTAGAACTTGGGCATCTTTGTTAAAATTCAGACTGTACTGGAGTTTATGAGAGATTTGCTTCACAGTGCAGTGGAAACACAATTTAGCAGGTGCAGCTAAATGTCACAGAAATGCTCAATTGACAGGACTTGTTATTTTATTTTATAGTGCCAATGGATAAACAAAATAGTCTCTGTTATTTAAAAAAAAAGGAATTTTGCTATTCACACTTAATTATTTAACCTGTTCTTTCCAAATTAGCAGGTGTCTCATTTTGATGTCAGAGAAAAACATGTTGATTAAATGAAGATCATTAGCTCTTGAGAATTATCATGCAACCAGCAATGTATAAAGGATTTCATGGCACTGTTTTGTGATTTTATTTGTATCTTTTTATGAACCTAAGATACCAGTCTGTATTAAATTATTTCTACTCATTAGTCATCTGGACTTTGAATAGAAATTAGACATTCAAAGGCCACTGGTGCCATTAAATTTTTTGCCTAGAAGTATTAAATCCTGTGTATCTAAATAGATCTTACGAAAGAAAAGTACTTAAGAGGTGTTGGTTTTGTATGTGTTCATTAGCTACCACATTACCCACCACATAAACCACTGGTATTTTTGAGAGACACCCATACCAGCTAATCTGAAAATTAAATGGCGAGTGTGAAGGTCTCTAATCAACAGAGAGATGGAAACAGAGATTTGGCACCAACATTTAAAAATACTGGCAGAATTTCCTTTGGCATTCATTTCTTTTGGCTATCATTGTTTAGTCTGTACATGTAATTGCACTGGGCTGCTGCAGTGTGGGGAGTCAGACAGGGAGAGCCAGGAACTGTGTGGGATGCCCAGGACTGGGTTCATCCCGATCCAGTGGCTCCTGTCCCACACAGCACACTCAGTGCAAGCTCTGTAAGAGCAGGAAGAAGGTCTGGAGGATGAAATGATCTATGAAACACTCTTATCTTCAGGGTGCAAACAGAAAACTCACTTCTATGGCTCCACCTCATACAAACATTCAGAAAATAGATAGAATTCAGACAGAACGATAGAATATAGAATAGAATTTCAGATAGAAATAGTCAAATTTCACACAGAAACAGATCAACTAAAGCCCCTCATACTGACTTGGAAAGATTCTAATTCTATTTTGAAATATTCAAAAGATTTTATTTGGCTCAAATATAAAGTATTAGTTCCAAAAGGAATGAAAGACAAGCAATTAAGTTTCTATCTTAACATTATCTTCCTGTGCATTACTTTACGTCTTTCAAAATTACAGAGGTGGCCCATTAGTTAGGAACATTTTTTACAGCTATTCTATGCAATTACTTTATTAAAAAGTACCTGAGTGGCAATATTACAGCAAGAAGAAAATCAAGCAAAGGTTCAAGAATGGCACTCTTGGAAAACCAGCAACAGCATAGACATCTGGTGGTAATTTGACTGAATGTTCCCCACAAAAAGAGAAGCACAGACCTGCTCCAGGTGTGATGTGCATAGTGAAAAAATAGAGCTTTTCTTTGTACTTTAATCATACATTAATTTCAAAGAATAAGCATTTCAATTCAGGTTCCAAGTTTATCCTACTGATTATGCAAGGGAATTACATTGTTTAGCTCCTGATCAGGCAATTCAAGCAATTCGTCTTCTATTTTCTATATGAATTGTGCTTCACTTCTAGTTTAACAGTGCTATTGATTTTATTAGATTCCTGTTTTCTGTAAGTGTCAACTTATTACTGAAATGGTAAATTTTATAGTAAATCTATGCTTGCTCAATAACTCCTTTAGGTACCTAGAAATTATTCCATTAAAAGTTTAACACATCTGTTTGGAGATTTTTATATATATATCAAAAAACCCAAGAAAATATCTGAAAGGACTGAATAAGCTAGAGGATGAAAGGTGAAAAATAAAAATCCAGTGCTCATAATCTGTAATAATTAAAATGAATGGATCCAGAATAAGATTCCATTGTGTAATGAGAAAACCCTTAATGGAAGCACCCTTGCTCCCTTGCTTTTTCTCCTCTACTCCATTACCAAGAATGTATAACAGGGCATGTAAGAAAGGCTGATCCATAAATATTAATTAACAGGAATGAAGTTTGCTTTGATGTAATTGTGACTTTGGCAGAATATCTATATTTCCAACACTAAATAATTTCCTTTGGAAGAACATTAAATACCTTGTTAAATGAGAGATATTAAAATAGTTCACACTTACTCATTTTTATCATGTTTATTAAACATTTTCCTGATGCTGAATTCACCAAACAGATTTTGTTCTATTATTTTCATTTTCCATGCATTAAAAAGACAATCTTCATGCACCAAGCTGGAACACAGATAGAAATGTTCCATTTTTTTTCAAAATTCAGATCATTTTCAGTAGTTCTAAACACGAAGTTTATCTAGTTTATAGGTTGATATTGAAGTCACTACTGAAAAGCTGCTTAGCAGTCCACATCCCCATCTGCAGTACCTGAAGTGGATTGTCTTCCAAATTATACATTCCAACTAGATAGAGGCTGGACAGTCAGAACTGATTTAAGCAGAATAAACTGCAGTCATTATACACCATTGATTCAGGGATTTCAAAGCCTAAAGGGACCATTATGGCCTGCTATTCTTATTCTTTCAGAGCACAGATTACAGGATTTTGACCTGCAAATCTGGCACAGGCACCGACTTCCTCTTGGGTTTTCCATTATAAAAAGCATGTACATTTGCTTGAAACACTGTAATGCAGAATCCACTGTACCTCTTGGTGTTATAATATGAGGTGTTATAATATTATATTAATGATATAATATAATATAATGTCAGCTTATAATATGAGCTGTCAAAGGAGAAAAAAAAATCCTACCACATCTTACCTAAAGAAAGACCTTTCACTCTTATAATGCCTGGGGGAACTATGAATAAAAGAAATGCATTTAATTTTACAGTGTAATGGGAAACACACAAAGCAAATGCCATAACTTGGAGCTGTTCTGTGGAGTGCACCACTTCTCTTGTCTGAATCCAGTTTGTGCTACTGAGACATGTCACTATCAGGGTAAAAATACAAAATTACACCTAAATTTACCAAGCATACTGCAAACATACCTGTTGGTTCAGCACTCTATTTGTATTAGAGTTGTTTAGAGTTCTTTGGTTTGCATTTTTTTTTTGTAATAGTGTCTGAGGACTAGCCTGCAACATTTTTCAAGTCAGTAGTTCTAATATTATAATATAAATAACAGTTTTTATGTGGACATGTCTCTAAGTGCCAAAGCTTCCTGTATCCACCAAAATGGTACCGAGCACATGATCAACCAGAAACCTCCTCTTACACCTCTCCTCTTGCTTCACTGTTACCACTTTGACTCTTTCCATACCTCCTTACTTGTGAAAAAGCAAACACATGAGTTAACATAAATGTACTGATCGGTGTTTCCTTAGAAGGCATTGGAATAACCCACCTATTATGAGTAGAATGAAACACACAGAAACATTTTACAAGTTATAAAATACAATTAAACTGGTCCGTGAAGACAGAAAGAAGTCTGTGTTAAATAAAGCTTCATGAATGATTCACAAGGCACAGAATTCCCTCTCTTTCCAGCAGTGTTCTCAAGCCAGTTTAATATATCTAAGTAAATAATTCATGCTACTTTTGCTTCTAGTAATAATGCATTTTCAGAAATGCTGGCTGCACAGTATGCTGGGTGTTTTCTCTGGACTTTCAGGTTGTGCTCTCTGAAACTCCACCACCAGAAGTGGTTCTCACCTTTTTTTTTGAGTATGAACAAAAAAGAATGAATAATGACCAAGCTTTTCAGATGTATCTTCAGCTATAATATATAAAAATGGCCATGAACATGAAAAAGTAAAGTTGGTATCTGCATATTAGATATGCAGTCACTACAAATGATGGAATATTTCTTTGAGTAGACAGATAGTGAGAACTGAACACTCAGTATTTCCAAGGACAGTCCCACTATAATGAGGAAGAGCACAGAAAGATTTGAAATGACATTTGTGTCAAGAATGGTTTCCTATCTACACAATTATCTTTTATACCTTGCAAGGATAAAGTTTGCAAAGCACTGATGCTCTCCGTTTCAAAAAATGTCTTTATATATGCCTCTTTCTGTCTTGCTTCCAGGAAGGCAATTATTTTATAGAGATTATTATTTATCAGGTTTTTACTTCTATCCTGGAAAAGATCTTCCTAAATAAGATAATATAGTACTTTTGTATCCCACAGCATTCTAGCTGTGATAGAACTGTAAAAAAATCAATTACAAGCTTATAGCTATTAAAGCAGACAATTTTAGGACAGTGAAAAGGTAACATAGTTTTATGCATGGATTCTCAATTATAATTATCACATGCATGTTCAACTAGTAGAAGAATCAGGAAAGAATACATTTTCTGAGTTATCTAAAGAGTTATTTTTATCTTCCAAAAAACAATGGGAGACTTGAAACCTGAGGGTCATATAATGGGAGTAGGTTTGGGCCATTGTGTGTGCCAGCAATTATTCCAATCACTGCAGTGATTTATAGCAGTGCTGTAAGGGGGAAGATCAAGGAACCATAGTGCTTCTTGGTATTTGTTTCTGGAAAAGCACAGAGGTTGCTCACAGTGACTGCTCTTGTTGTGTTTCTCCAGACTGGTTTTATGTCACAAAACAAAGATGCAAACCCATTATGATCCATGATAATGCTTGCAGAACTACAGTGTGCTTGCATAATGCAGCTATTATGTCACTCAAACGTGTATGACATCTCAAATTGGTGGGAATATAACTATTCCAAACACAACTGAAATCCTGTTTACTCTGACCAGTAGGAATAAGTGGGCTGACTTTAATTAGACAACAAGGTTAGTATTGCAGTGATCAAGTGCACACATAGAAATAGGAAAACTTGGAGTAAGAGCTCAAGCTGAGGGCAAAGTTTTATTCCTTGAGATGCAATCAAAGCAGGGACAAAAAAAATAATTATCAGTAAAATGTAATACATGTGTGCAGATGGGAGTACTACCTAGGCATTTTCTATTTATTCGTATTGGTAATCTTCTTAAAGAACAGTCTATTAATCATGTATTTTGTTGCTGTCAGCTTTGTTTGCAGAACTGTCATGAATAATAAATAATTCACTGTATCAGTTCCAGAGGCTCAAAGAAGTACAACAAATTCCTTCCTTCCCAATATGCATCTCCCGTACAATTTTATGCCTCATGCTATTTCACTTCTTCCTCAAATTATGTATTCCAAGCTTGAAAACAGAAAAGGTATGAGTTATCAGAGCTTGCTTCATACTAAATATTAATCACTTAATCTCTCACTGGCAGTGTAATCTACTTCATCATCACTAGTGGTGATATTCTCCAGTTCTAACAGAACCCACTGAGACAGACAACAGCAACCAACAGAAGCAAGCATTTGGAATTGGTTTCAATGCTACGTTTTCAGGTAATCAAAGACAGATTCAAGTTGAAGCTCAATATAGTTACTGATTTGTCTTTGGATTTTTAAAAAAGCGTAAACATTTTTGCTTCCAAATATTTCAGTAACTGGCATTTTAAGAGCTCCAGATTCTGTCATATTTAAATATCTGTGATAGTCTAAGATGATGATCTGATGTTATGAGTTCCACTGACATTCAAGAACCTTTCCAACCATAGTTAAATAAAAATCCTTCCCTCTGCCAACTTAAAAATAAAGGTCCATCATAATTCATTACCATGTCATCATAAACTTTATTGAGACTCTGCAAATTTGCATTAGCTCTGTGTCTGCCTTTTATTTACAGGCTTTTTCTTTTAAAGATCCAAACAGTAACAATGCTGAAATAAAATTTATTCTTTGAGTGGATTTAATTACTCAATTAAAACCGTAAGATGTACTTTAAAAAGAACCTGGTGAAAAATTGCCAGTATTTACCTTTGAAATGCAGGTGATGTTTCCCTATCTGCTAAGTCCTAGCAGAAATGCTCTGCAGAATTTATAAACAACTTTTAAAGGTAGTTTAAGCAGTGCTTTTTGGATTTCAGCCTGCTCTGTATACGCTTCAGAGCCATATTAGAAATTAATTCCGATTTTAAATAATTTATTATCCCAACTGTGGGAATTCCAGATCTCTGCTAAGATGTCCACTCTCTTAAGTCCAGCACTAAGGTTGCTCTGAAGAAAGATCTTCACATGCCAGTACAACACCAGAGTCTACTGCAGATGGAAGTATTTAGGTTTTTTTTTTTCTAACTTATTCAGAAACCTCCATTCTTCAAGAGACTACCACTAATCCTGTGTTTCCAGGTCTCAGACAGTGCACTAGGTCTCCAGGTTAATGGAAAAAAACCAAAAATACAAAAAACCAAAAGACCTTTTATGAAGAACATAAAGTCTACAAATAGGAAAGATGAAAAGGTGTTTTGCCCCAGCAGCATAAGAAGCAATGACACGATCCTACAGCCAAGCAACCACACAAGTTGCAGCGTGTTCACTGATGAGTGACCATATTTTTTTTTGTGGTTTTGTGCCCACAGTCACCTTCAAACTGGCTGCCTAGTATAATTGCAACACTGTGGAACACAAATACACAGAGATCAGGCTAAACAGTACCTGGGTGTTATGATTTAAGGATTAAAAAAACCAAAAACAACAACAAGAAAAAAACCAAGTCATTTTAATAATGACATACTAATGATAAACATGTGAACTATAAAAATAATGCCAATACAATGCATATTTGCTTGCCTTTTTATATATATATATATATATTTATTTTTTTTTTCACGAAGTCCACAGCAGATCCCATAGGCCAGGCTAGGCTCCTAAACAGCTTGACTCCTGTTAATCATATTTAAGACCTTGGCCTTTCACCCCATGGACCTATCAGACACATTCCTTCCACTTCCATTCTGAAATCCTTTCTTTTTTACTCTTCTGGGAGAACAGTGCTCAGAATTATTTAATTGTCAAAATGTGACAAAACAGTGCAATAAAAAAAGCTTCACTTGGTGGTGGATATGGATGAATAATCAGGAGAGTGTAATCAACTTCTTTTTGGCCATCAGAATGAAACACTGAGCCTTCAGTTCCAAATAAATGTGCTCAGTCCTGAGAGTCTGAAGCCAAAATTGTGCTCCTGAAAGCATCCAATTACTGCCTAAAAAACGGGACTCAGAAATGGTGAAGAACTTCACCTTTTAATGTCACCTTTGCCCAGCTGCTTTAAATTCTGCTTCTATGCATTCATCACACAACCAGAGCTGAGCATCCTGATGGCTACCTGGATTCAAGCCCCAGTCCAGATCAATAAATTAGCTGTACCACAGCTAAAGTCCTCAGTGGGTCTCAATCCAGGTATTTGAAAAGAATTAAGAAACTGGACTGTGGATCTTTCCAAATTGAGTAGCAAGAGCTTCTGTCAACTATCAGTTTGGTAGAAAGACTTTTTAATCAGGTAACTAAATAATATTCAGACAGAATATGGAAAACACTTAATCTACTGTACCTAAAAGGTACTACATCTCCCCTCAAAAATGCTGCCAAGGCGTCAGGTTTTTTGTTATTTTTGTTTAGAGAGGACACTCATCCTTCTTTATTGAAATTACATAAAACATACGATGATTCATGAGATAAGTGAGCAGGACTAACAAGGGCACAGTTCTGCACCTTCATGGTTCAGACTTTCACCTGGGAATTTGAGATTTCCTGGAGGATAGACTGAAGCAAATCTATGTGTGGCTTTTCTCTTCACCATCTACAAATCTGCAATAAACTTCCAAAACTGGGGAGCTCTCAACTGAAAACAGTATTTCTATACTGGTCCTGCCAACTCCACATCTTGAGCTAAAAGTCTCTGCTTCTACTCATGCCTTACCTGCTGTAGCAGCTGTGTGATGGTACCACTTCCCCCAGCTGTTTTTTGCCAGTACATCACACTGGGAACTCACACTTCATTTCTTATCACAATAGCTTAAACCTATTCTAAAATACAATCCCATCACAACAGCAGTACTCCTGTACCACAGTAATTTCTGTCCTAGCAGCACAGGTACTGGGTGGTGGTTTTTATTCCTGTTGCTGTCTTAAAGGAAACAGAAAAGCATCTTGAGAGCACAGAGGTCCATACTGTTGCAGTAAGGGACACAGCCAGACCTAGAGAATATATTCAGTCATGTGAGGGTCTTAGCATAATTAACAGCAAATTCTGGACACTTTTTGACCAAATTTTGAGTTTACAAATGAGCAAATCAGTCAGCAAGAGACCTACAGCCGGCTCGTGGAGGAACCACATTCAGACCATCCTCGTGATGTCATATATGCCAACTGACAACTGCATTTTAAGATCTGTCAATCAGCCAATTCTTAGTCCATTTAAAATGAACTCTGCTGCTATTCTCTAAATATCCTGCTTGTGAAGTAAAGGTTACAAAAATGCATGAAATAGAGGAAGACAGGATGGTTGGAAAAGCTCTTTGAAACGAAAAATTCCAATATGTGGCTGAATGAGCAGAATTAGACATCCTTGAGAGAGAGGCTGGGAAAAAACTGTGCTCCTGGAGGCTTCAATAGCCCAGGACATGAAACACTGTCCACTCCAAATCTCAGCCTTCAGACAGGGCAGGCTGATTCCCTCCTGACCTCTCAGGAGCTTCCTATGCACCATTTCATCAAAGATTCCTGGTAGGGCTTGAGAAGGCAACACTTAGAATTTCTGTGCTTAGAAACAAATTAACCATACAATATGGCTGCAAATACATAAAAAGAAAATTGTCCTTCAGGATCTCAATTAGCTATACATTATAGCAAACCTGACTGCATTAAGATTTTATTTCAGTTCTTTCACAACACAAAACCAACACTCACATAACCACAGGCAATTGCAACTTCGTTTCTGTATGAACTTCCACACAACATGCCTGATGGAAAGAGCTGATTTTATTCCTGAGAATTCATAGCTAATTGAAATTTCAAAGAAACAAGAGCACACCTGTCTGCACATTTTGTTCCTCAAAATCTATCAAGTCTAGAGTCTTCAGTGCCAAACTAGTGAATCTTTCAAAGAAAAAAAAAAATTGTAAAAACCCAGTACACATTTTAGAAGTTATGCACTATATTTTAATTTAATAGCCACCATCAAATTTGGTATTAGCATCTATGTTCACTTCTACCATAGCTTTGTTGTCATAATGAATATACTAAAATAAAATCTGTAGGAGCCAATAGCATACAGCAGCATTGTTACAGCTGCAACACCATGTTCTGTGCTGCTGTAGAGATGGCACTAACAAACATACACTCAGAGAAGATGGCTTTTCAAAATCTTAAGTGTATTTTTCATTAAGCAGGGATAAAAATACTGTTTTTCCAAGCCAAATGTATTAATTTTGGCTGATAATGTTCTTTCGTCAAAAAAAAAAGAAAGTCATTTGGGTTTGTGCAGCTTTTTGAGGCAACAAAGCAGAAGGAGGTTTTTTTGCTGTCTTGTTGTGAATCCTACACTACTTCCAAATATTATATGACAGTGATAAACACAGAGCACTCAGCTGTTTTTCAATTTATTCCCTGGACAATCTTTGCTATTCAAGTCCCCCTGCAGAATAAATATTACATTCAGATGCAGAACAGTGGCGTAGATAAAATTTTTAGTTTAAATGCTTAATATATATATATTTTAAAGGTCAGGTAAGGGCAGAACTCTTGAAGCAACATAAGCTGAGTCAAACACCTTGTTAATAAATGAACTTGTAAGCTGCAGAATCACAGGATCCTTTGGATTGGAAGGGACCTTAAAGCTCATCCAGTTCCAACACCCTGTCATTGGCAGGGACACCTCCCACCAGCCCAGGTTGCTCCAAGCCCCATCCAACCTGGCCTTCAACACTTCCAGGGAAGGGGCAGCCACAGCTTCTATGGGCAACCTGTGCCAGTGTCTTACCAACCTCAAATTAAAGAATTTCTTCCTAATGTCTAACCTAAATCTCCCCTCTTCCACTTTAAAACTGTTCCCCCTCGCCCTATCACTACAGGCTCTTGTTAAAAGTACATCTCCAGCTTTCTTAAAGCCCTTGTTCATGGATGGCTTAAGCCGACATGTTCATTCAGGAAGAAAACATTAAATGGACCATCACCACATGGCCTAGAGTCCTCATGATGTCTACAAAAGCACAGAATGAACAAAACTTTCTCATGATCAAAAAAGAAACAGAAAAGAGAACAAGGAAGAAAAAGAAAGGGAGGCATTTCAGTCAAGTCTCTAGAATCTAGGAATCTTAACTTCCCAGAAATCTGTATTTCTTGTTTCATTTCCTTGCTTTTTAAAAAAGCATTGCTGTTAATCCTGACAAGAGCTCTGATCCAAAGTCAACTGAAGTCATCTGTACTATATTCAAAGTAATTCAAATGAACCTCTGAGGAGTCTGGATTTGGTCACTCTCTAAGTATCCCAAGGATAATCAATACGTAAGATTTTAACTGTAAGAATCCCTCCTCCTGCAAGTAATATCACTGAATTCAATGTTTCTCTGTAAGGATCGTTCAGGTAATGGTTACTCAAAATTAAGGTGAAATCCTGAGTTATAATATAAAATCTGTTCAAGAAACTCAGTCTAAAATATTTGAATTTCACTGGTGCAAGAGCTTTCAAACTAAACCTGAACTTGACATGAAGTCTCCTATTATGTTCCTCAAAAGAAAAAAAATCAAATTTCTATTTCTTGCTAGCCCATTACATTTTTTACAGAAAAGAAAACAAATGAAAGCTACAAATGTATTAGAAAGTGCTGCAGCCCAGAAGGAGATAACTTGTAGACAGAATGCATGCTAAAGATGTGACATCCATCCATATTAACCAGATCTGTCAGACCTGCTCTACAGCAATCCCATGGACTGTGATTCCTTCAGGGGCTGAAGTACACCAGGGGTACTCCTGAATCCCCCTGAGTTCACAATCTTCACCTGAAAGGAAACCACTTCACAGGATTTGCAAGCAACCCACAATTAAACTAAAATATAGAAAGTGGGGTCAATAAGATAACTCAAATTGAAAACACAAATTTAATCCAATCAAAAAGCTGGGTGTAGAGGCATCCAAAAGACACAACCATTCTGAGAAATCCCCCACTGATTCATGTAACAGGGAAGCTCCAAAACTATCCCTGTACCTTCACAGAGTGAGGCTACCACAGATCATACTGTTAACACTTCCCCCAAGAAAATTCAACAAGTGACCCCCATTGGGGGAATACCTGAACAAAAAGGTCCTTTTCAACAGCACTTCTGTTACCATCTTTGGTCTTGGAAAAGGGCTGCAATATTTTATCTAAATTGGCTCACAAATATCAATATGGTGATTCACACAAAACTTATGTTTGTGCTGAAGAGTTTGCAAGCCGGAGCCTTTAGTCCAGATGTCTGCAAAATGCTGGATTAGAATGGCCACAAATTTCTTCACAGGTGCTTTGCAAGGCATAATATACACTATTATTCACCAAGAGTAACTCCATTAAAATCAAAACCAGACAGGGCTAGAGCTGGTAGAAGTGAATACAAATGAAGCTGTAGAAGTCTTGCTTTGATGTATGTTTTTTTTTTGTCCCTAGTGGTAGCCAGAAGTGCTAATTATACACAAACAAAAGATTTTACTATGACCTTGGAATCACATAATTGATATCAAATGAAATTCTGATACCTAGCCAAAATGTTTTAACTATTATTGTATTATACAATCCTGTTCACATAGAAGATATTCATAAGCTTTGTTATGTAGATGAATCACTTGATTCCTAAATAATGACTGCTCAGTTAAGAACAAAAATAATGGACAGCAAATCACTGGAGTTTTTAGTCTGCCCTTTAATCTGGTTGCTGAGAGGAAAAAAGAGGTTGTCATTAAAGTAAAAGGCTTTAGACTTGTCTTACAATATGGTTTAAACCACTCTCTCTTCCTGCAAAGGTGAATACAAAGATGATGAAGAAAGAAAACTGATGTGCCTTGACCTCTGTGATCAGAGACAATGCCAATAATTCTGTGACCTGATCTTTGATTACATTCCTCCCCCTCCATGACAAATAGTTCTCTGTATTAACTTTTGCACCATTAGAGCAATTCATATGTAAGACAAACCTCATGAAGAGTGTAGTAGTATTTTCCTAGTCTCACTTCTCCACAGCCTTATCACTGCTGCACAGTGTCACTGAGACAAGATCAGAAAAGAAAAATCATAGTAAAGCTATGCTGCCTCTGAATGCAAATCAGGAATGTTATCCTGCTTGGATCTTTTTTCCTACAGGAAGGGACATGGGACAGAAAAGAAATATTCCAACTGGTTGCTTCTTGACAAATATGGGAGAGAGAGCAGGGTCTATTAAGTCATCTACCACCTTTTTGCTGTTCCTGGTTTAGGACACTGAGTCTATGCAAGGGGTGTATTACCCCTGGGTAGAGACACAAATCTGGAATACAAAACAAAAACATGGATTAGCTTCTTACAATAATGTAAAGATCTTGCCCGATGGCAGATAAATTATTCACCCTGACTCATTTCCTCAGTTATTAAAAGGGAAAAAAAGCATCTTCATTCCTTGACAGGCAAATACACTCCGAGGTTTAAGGCAATCCAGTAATGTGACAATAGAGTTTACACAAAAACATAGAACTAATTAGAGGGTGAAGATGGTTTCCAGCCTGTCCCTCATGCACAGACAGGACAAAGGAACTGCTGGTATGATGGCACCAGGCCACAAGGGCCATGAGGATCCCAGGTAGCCAAGAACAATATTTTTATATTTTATATAATTTAGCCTTGTTTTAAAGCTTCAAAAGTTGTCAGTGCCACTGAAACATTCCCACTCCAGTCTGTTGGTTGGTGTATTTTTGTCAAGTGATCTTAAATGAGTGAAAAATGTGAAAAAATTTGCATTCCTACTGAAATGCACAATACCTATTTTTAAATAGGGATTTTTCACTAAGTAGCTTACCAAGCATGCAATCATTTCATACTGCTTACACAAAATAATGTCATTTAAAAATTAGAACAGACAGGCAGACAGATTGCAGTCATTCCTAATTGCTTCCTACAGGAGATTACTACAATAATCTTATCAGGGATGGCTCCCTCAGTGTACAGCTAGGACCACTGTACTGAAGCTGTCACTTTCCATGGCTAAAATAAGCACCATTTAGTCTGCAAGCTGTGCCACCTCTGCTTTCAGAAAACTTAATTAGGATGAAGAGCAATTTTCATTAAAAATAAAGAGCAGTATCCCCATTTTATGATTCCTCTTAATCTACTTTGTTTTCATCTGCTTTTGCAGAGTTATGGATTCTCAAGCTTGGTCTACTCTTACTGATCTACTGATAAATGCATATATACCTATAATTCCAAACACATTGTTTGAGCTAGTGGATTTTTCCAGAGTTGATGGAAGAGTTTCCAGAGTTCCTGGCTGCAAGTAACAAAAGGCACACATCCTACTGATACACTTTGGCCAAAGAGAAGCTCACAGCATGAATCTAAACAGAAGCAGCCCCAAAATGCTACCAGTGCCACTGTCAGCTGTTGCAAGCACAGTGATTTCTGTGGCACATAGACACCTTCCCCAAAAACTGTGGTATCTTCCATGCTCTGGTAGCATGGGAGTTATGTTAGCTCTAAGTACATCCCAAAAAGCTGATGTGCACTTTTTTTCTGAACCAGGAAGGGCTCCCCTGAGATGAAATTGTCAGAAGCTGACTGGCACTTCCATTCATCAGCTTCAAAAATGACACTTGGTTATGGTTTTATCTTCCCCACACACAAAAAAAATACAAACCTGAAACCTCTAATGCCTGTGCTTTCAATATGGCATTAACTGCTGATGAAATGCAGCATAAGCAATCTGATGATGCACCTAAAAGTATTAAAACAATCTCATATAAAGTATTTGAATAACCACAGCTCCACAGAATTGAGAAAAAATAAAGGGAGCATTTTACTTATGGAATCGTATCAACAAATTTGTCAAATTAAAATGGCTGGGAGGAGAAATGCAATGTGCTGGCTTTTAAGCATCTCACATTCTGACCAGCAGTCAAGAAGCACTTTGTTTAGGCCTCTGTACACACAGATCACTGTGCCCTTTCCTGTCTTTTATCCCTCACTGTCCTTTCTCTCTGTACATATTAAGCTTCTCAATTTTAAGCCATTTAGTCATACCTGACCTTTTGTAGCATTACTTCTCTGATGCATGTATTCTTATGCAATGAGAATTGTTCTGTAATAGAAGAGATTTTTTAATAAAGTAGTACTATGTATGCAATACAAAATGCTAATCACATGAACAGTTTTTCATTGCATTTATGTAGCATAGTATTTAACAATGTGTGTTTATCACAACACTTCACTAAATGAAGTAAAAGTCACTGATGTAATACAGAATTTATTCACCCAGTTGCTCAAAAGCCATTCTCATCAGTCTGCATTCTAACATTTAAACTACAGGAAAATGTTCTGAAATCTGAGCTAGGGGGCTGTTATTTATGGGGTTTGTCTTTCTTACTGCTGGTTATGGGCTCCAAGTATAGTTTAAATTTATTAATTTATTTTTCCTGGAGTTGTTTGAGAGTTTCTTCAATTAATTTAAATCTTCTGTACTCTGGAATTAATACGGGGAAACTAAAAGGAAAAAAAAAAATCTGTTTGTAGTGGTGTACTGAATCAGTAAACACAAATGAAGAAAAATCTGTAAAACTGGCATTCTCTCACTGAAATGAAAGAGGAAGCTACAATCCCCAAGGTGAGCCTCCTGTCCTCTAAAGTAACCCCAGCACTACTGCACCAAAGAGGCAGAACTCATCGGGGCAGCAGAGAGGAGACATCTTTCCAGGCAGGGTGAACACACAGCTCCTGACAGAACTTCTGCTACGGTTCTGCCAGGGCAAGTTGAGTGCTTTGGACAGGCCAGAGAACAAAAACACAGAGCAGCAAATGCAGTCCTTCACTCTTGGATGAAAAACCCCACTATATCCAAAATATTCCATGCAATTACTGCCTAGAGAGGGTCCTTACAAACCTCTGTCTGCTTAGGTCACCCACATGAAAGTACTAAATGAACTCAGTCACAATGAATGTTCTTTAATGAACTGACTGGGTGTGCAATCAAGAAGATTCTGGTAAAAATATATGCAGTTCTCCTTCAACTGACTCTGATACTGAAAAGCACCATATCATCCACTGCCAACTTAGTTTCTGTTCATCTAAAATAAACTCCGTCAAGGGAATTCAGAGACATCTGATTCTCCTTTTTTCCATTTCTTCCCCCAAAAGGCATGAAAAGAATACTGAGTAGAGAATAAACTTCCACTTGCTCAAAGCACCAAATTATGAGGTGGTGTAGTATATGACTTTAGTAAGTAATAAGGTGAGAAAAGATTATCATCTTTAATTAGGAAACAAATTTGAATTAATCGTCTTACTTAGCTGGTGGTTAGCAATTGCAAAGAATGGTTTTTCTGCTAAAAAAAGATAATAAAACCAATTATAAAACTCAACCCCTCACAGACATACTACTTTTAAAAAGAAAAATAATTGTATTTACCTACTGTAAATTCTTTTTCTAGACTCTTCAACGATCACAATTTTACACAGTTCTACACATTTTTAACTAATTGCCATATTATTCAATTTTTAAATAGTTCTTACTGTAGCTGAGTCTTAGAAACATAGTGCAGATGATAACATACCTTGGAGAGAAACAACTGATTTAAGGAAACATGTTTAAGTGTGTTTTTTTTAACAACTTAAAAAATTCACCTTCTTATGAAAAATTATGGCAATTGCAGAAGGTTGCTGAAAACTGTCAGAAAGGAATGTAATTCTCAACTTCAAGAAGGGCAAGAAATACACAGGTAAGCATGGGCCAGTCAGTTTCACCTTAATCCCTAAGAAGGTGCTGGAACAACTAATCCTAGAAACCACTTCCAAAACTATGAAGGAGAAGGTGATTACTGGAAGCAGTTGACACAAATTTACACAGAGAGTCATAGAGTATCTCAAGTTGAAAGGGATCCATGAGGATCACCAGTTTTTTACTGTGACAATGGTCAAACATTGAACCAGTTGACCCCTCAGGCTGTAGTGTCATCATCCTCACAGATACCCAAAATCTGACTGGCAACAGCCCTGAGCTACCTGCTACAGACAAAACTGCTTTGAGAGCAGTAGTTAGATTAGACCATCTCCAGAAGCATCTTCTAACCTCAGCAATGCTGTGATTCTGGATTCCAAAGTCTAGAGATTAACAGCATCTGTGGGTTTGGCTTTGAACTACTAGAACAGTACTTTCCCTGAAAAAACACAGTTAATGTTTTAGAGATTGAGTGGTGAACATAAGAAAGAATTTTAGGCTGACATAAATCAGAGTACTACCACTGACATGAACATAACTGATTCAAAACCACAGCAGAAGGACCTCTTTCTCTCTCTTAAGATGCTGCTTTTGCATCACACATTTAGGAGCATTTCATTGACTAGTACCCTAAAGGATTCTAGCCATGCAAATGAAGGTCCACTGTGCTTTGAGAATTCAAGTTCTTGTGTTGAAGACAGTGTCCTATAGCTGTAGGCATAATAATGAAAAATAATAAAAGATAGAATTTCTATATCCATACAATTTAGAGAGCTTTGTTATGGAGGAGGAGGGAAAAAAAAAAACCAGCTTTAAGGAAACAAAATCTTCACTACTCTTCAGATATTTCTTCTTTAATTTAACAAAATCTCAATTTTCAGCTCTTTTGCTTGCAATGAAGCCACATAATAGCTACTATACAGTTGTATAAAATGATACTGAATCACAAATGCTCATATCACTCAGAAAATAATTACTATTAGGCTGAAAAATAATCTGAAAGCAAAAACTCCCATCAGAGCCTTCTGAAATTCTCACAATCCATGTGAAACTACAGTCTGTTTTCTTACTGCTGTTCGGACAGATAAACTTCAAACTAATACTCATGAAGCTCTCAATGAATCAACAAAAACTCCACCCTCCCAGCCTAAGACTGAGCTGGCAAAATTTGTTGAGCATCCAGTAATAACAAGTCACTGTCATTAACAGTAATAACCAAATACTGCTTCTCAAAGAAGAAACACTGATGAGATGTCAACACCATACATTCAAATATTCAACTTAGTATTCTTTCTTCAGGGAAGCAGTTATTTATTCAGGACCATTCTGGTGAGGGCAGTGCATAACTTCTAAGAGCCACTGCACAAGCAGGAGAAAGAGTCCCAGGGACACAAAGCCACTTCAGCAAGGATCACACTCCTCTAAGCTTCCTTTGTAGGGCAAGCTAAGAAAGTTTGTGTTCCAGAATACTCAGTATAGCAGACTATTCAGCAAAATGTTTTCTTTTGGCAGATTGCTGTGGATTTATGAACGGTTAGTTATAAAATTTCTCATCTGAACCTGAATATTCTTCAGCTATTTTAAATGTTAAATACTAAAAGAGCCAGAGGAGGTAACAACAGGATGCAAGAAACAGGAGTCCTGGAATTAGATTCCTTTCCCCCTTTATAAGCAGGACTGCGTTGCAATTCCATCTCTTCAGCAAAATCCACTAAAACCAGGGAGACAATTAAAAATTCAGATATCGAAGCACTTCCTAAGCACCACTGGGTCAACAGTCCCAGATTTGATTGTATTTATGACCTCTTTTAGTTGCATGACTTATGACCAAACAGCAAACAAAACCCAAACAAAATAAAATAAAATAAAAAATAAAAAGATAAACATCGCCCCACCCCCCCCCCCAAAAAAAAGAAAAATAACAGGTAAATTAAAAATAGGTAAATAAGCACCTAAACATAAATGCATTTACTTATGAGTGGATAAAGCTTCCATTACTATGAAGTCAATAGTAATTTTTTTTTTTTTTGTCTGCATGATCAGTGAATACCAGGTGATGTAAATTCACTGTCATGATACGTGTCTGATACTGTCATCTACAATGACACAATGTCACTGTAAATCCACTACATACAAGCTGTGCCATAACTGTTGCTCAGTGGAATAGTGTCTAAACTGGACACAATTGGGATTGCTTCTAAATGCAAGGCAGGGTTTTATTACTAAGTATGAAAAAGTATTTGTCTGACAAAACAAAACTGGCTCGGGGCTTCAACTAGGTCATCAGAAACTCCACTTTTATTGGAAGAAATATAACTCAATATTACAGATTTAAAAAAAAATATCAGTACAGTAAGTAAAATAAAACCAAAACCGAACCCCAAGAACTACTGTTAATACCTGTAAATTAAATCAGGCATGAAGCATCATAGCAACCAAAGAGAGGTCATTTATATAATATTGAAGCTGACTTCAAATATTGTATTTGAATCAAATAATCAAATTAGTTTAACTGTTAAATTAATGCAAAGATAATAAATCCTTTTAAATCCTAAGAAAGACTTAAATAGGCTTCTGTCAGTTGAATTATAAGCTACAACTGAAGACCTACAGCACAATGAAATCAAGTCTTTGATTTATAAATATTTTCATACCAACAGTAAAGTCTGAACTGATGCCTTAGGAACATCACTTTTTTTCCAATAGATCTCACAAGTTACAGTCACTTCTTCCAGCAATTAGGAAACTGCCATGTAGCCTTAAAGAAAAATTCTGATTAACTAAAAAGTTAACATTTGACTCAAAAATATGAAATTAGATACAATTAAAGCTCTTGCAAATAAGTAGATACACCAAGAAAAAGTCTGGGACTAGAATCAGGGCCCAAACCTTTTTTTGCTATGAGAAAGCCTACAGCTGTGGAGATCTGCCAAAGCCTAGCAGACATTATTCTTTGGTGTTGACATGTCCTCACACAGTTCAGTCTTGGAATTCTGGTACATTAATGTTGTTGAAAGTGATTTGTGAAGAGCAGAAAGTAGATTTTTGGCTCTATCTTATCTCTCACAGGTTGTCTCTCAGCTCTGGTGAAACTTAAATCAGGCACAGAGCCTTCCTCCAAAGCACACGAACTCAGATTTGTGATGTTTCCCTTTCCTAGCATCAAATGAAAAAGCTAACAGCTTAAAAGTTTTTATTACAAACCACAGACCCGCCAAAGGATTTAGAAGGATATCAAGAACATATTTTTAATATATGAGAATTTATTTTCCAAGACACCATCTGAAATGAAATCCAAAGAAATGAGCCCTTTCAGCAGACATCTCAGAGCACCCCAAATCATGGCGTGGAAGAGCTGCTTGCTTTCTTTCATTTGAATAGAAAGCACAAAGCTAAAGTAATTGTTATGAATATTTTTATATTATATTTGTCTCTAAGACTAATCCTTTTCTCTTTTACAACCCCCTGGCATCCCATACTGTGGTAATTTAACACTGAAAGCAAAAAAAAACAACCCTTCAAGACTGTTTTGGAGGCATCTGGCACACCTATGCCCAGGTGAAGAAAACTGGTGATGAGAGACTTGTCATCAATTTACAGAACATTCAGATCACAAATTCATAGGAAAAGGTAACTGAAAGGAAATTAAAGCTACAGCTACTCAGCATTCATCCATCAGGAACATTAAAATTAAATCTTAAGTCCTTATGACTAGGTGTCACTATTCATCTTCCAAACAACTAAGTTTAGTGGAAATTAGGCCATAAGTCAAACAGTCCAACTTTGAAGCATTTAGTCTGAAAACAGAAAAGGTTTTTTTACCAAAGAAACCATTTTAGAACAGAAATTATATTATACTATATAAAAGGGGTGTGTTATCACACACAGGATAGTGCAGGTACTTGCAATTACAGTGTGATAATGCTGCACAATAGTGCTGAAATCAAATATTCCAGAAAAAAAGTAACCTTAGAAGCTTTTTATACTTCATCAATATTGCTGTCTTTTTTATTACATTAAATAAAAGCTTCTTACTAACCACCTTCTACTGCAGCATACAGGCACTTAGCTAACCACTGTTTAGGGAAACTAGAAAAAAAAGCACTTTTCAGAGCCACAGCGAAAACAACTTTTCTTCTTTCAATATTATTTTAACTAACTGGTTTCCTCTTGTTCCTCTTTCAGCTCAACAGCATTATACTAAGTCACTTATCTGAAATGTGGAAACAGCCTCTCAGACTCACCTGGTTGAGAGACATCACTCTCAACCTCTTTAAAACTCTCCAAGACCCCCTCTTAGCCATGCTTACACAATTTTTCTTCAGATTATCAAATAACTGGTATTAGGATTCCTGATGAAATAGTAACATTATATAATTGTGAGTTATGAAGCAGTAGATAACATAAAATATATTGCAGACTTTTGACATCCAGTCTGGGAGTCATCTCCTAGTCAAGTTACTCTGTCCATTATAATCTGTGCAGTTCTCTGGAGCAAGGAATATTTGATTATTCTACCCAAATGAAACCACTGCAGTCAGCAGTTCCCACAGCAAAGACTGGTTGCAGTCTGTATTTTTTTCAAAGACTGAAGACTAACACTCTAAAAGGTTTTCCTTCTTAGTGCCAAAACATATAAGCACTGCACAGAGGGGAGGTGGTTGCACACAGGGGAGGTGGTTGCACACAGATGATCACATCAAGACTTGCCTCCCTATCCTCTGTAAAGGAGATTAAACATTTTCCCTACCTCAACCCCCACTTCTCAGCTATTTCTTCTATTTTGTACTAGAAGAGAGTAAATTGCCCAAATCCACTCCCAGAACTCCATTATAGGATTCTTCCTCACACAACCCAAAGCACATGCTTTGGTGATGATAAGCCTCTGGGGATGCCACCACTACTTTATGTTTTTGCCAGATGTATCAGTGGCAGCAGAGTAAAAGAAGCAGCTTTAGTTTGCTTAACCCCACAAGAGCAGCAAGAAGCCCACCAGGGAAATGTCTTAAAAGCAGGAAAGCATTTAGCATGAAGATAACTCAGCATTTCATTGACTACACAAGAGTCAATGAAAAGTGTACTCTTACTCCAGGATGACTGGAGGAACAATTCAATAGCTCAGAAAAGAAAATGAATGAAGTAGAGACAAAGAAAGAGGTACCTGTGTCTCTGAAGGATTTTTGGAACTGCTCTGTCATTGACAGGAATGTAACTGTGAAGTAGGTATAGCACAGTAAGGAAAGGCAATTGCAGTTCACAAGTGCTGCTGCTTGCAGTTCATGCACTGACTTTGGAAAAATCACAAACTCATTTTAACTCTAAATGGGGACCATTCCAGAGGTTTTGTATTGGTGTGAAGTAGCCAGCCTAGCCTACATATGGGATTGGATTCAGGCAGAACCACCAGACTTGAGTCCAAGTTTGTACTGAGAAAACCAACTTTATATCCCACCACCTGACAGCTGTGTCCAAAAAGCAGATTTTACTGCAGCATTCACTATGCATTTCAAGGCTCCCTCTTCTATTTTCTAATCAAGTCCACAAAACCAGAAACAAAATTTAATCAGCAGAGACAAGCACAAGCGAGCGTGCACGAGAAAGAACGTTCTGAAGAATTTCCTTCAAAAAAGTGAGTTCTGAATTAATTGTATCTTCTTAGGAAAAGAAAGCAGAAAACTCCTCAGATCTGTTGTTTTTGCATTGCAGAACAGGATCTGACTCTGACAATCAAACTACATAAAGGAATGGGATGTCCTGAAAAAGAGAGGTTAAAAATATAGCCATTTCATAAAAGGACAACTTCAATTAATTTTCTATGTCTATGACACAAAATAAACCATGGAAATGAAAACAATGCAGTTAGAAACGTGAATTTTCACTTCTAAAAAAAAAATGTACAGACAATGCACTTAATTCAAGAAAAAAAAATAATTATACAATAATGCCTCAAGTACAGAAAAAAAACCCAAACCACTTCTATTGTTTTTCTTCTCTGTAAAACAAGTGTTTGCTTGATTACATTAACACTGAGACCTACTACGGACAGAATAAAGATTTTCTCAGAACATGCAATGAACCTCTTGATCTTGCTGTCATAGGGGATCTTGAGGCAAGTGGTAATTAGACTAAGCAAAGCCTTGACAGCACAAAGTTAGATTTATGGTGAAAGCATAACCTCAAGTAAAATAGCAGAACTCTTAACAATTTTAATACAACTACTGTATAGAGTTGTAATGAAATGGTGTTTCCCAGAAAAAAGACAGTTTATCTAGTTTTGAATTTTTGGTAGATGAGAATACTCCATGACTACCTTCATACTCTCTGTAAACTTAAATTTTTCATTATTTTAAGCTGACATGCTGACTTTAAAATATTTGTATTACAGAAAGGTCATCATTTCAAAGATGATGCTACCCTTCTCTGAAAGAGCTGATCCTTCTGTCTCAGCTGTGCCGTGAAGTTGGGAAAGACACTACCCACCATCCTTCACCCCACTAGGAATAAATACAGCAAGTCTGTATAGAGGAGAGACCCCACTGATTTCCCTTATTAATCTCAGTCATCTGTATGAGAGCACCAGTGACATGATTTTTAAATTACATTAACTCAGATACATTATACATTACTTAATATTTTATATTACATATTACACATGCATACCTTACAGTACCATTAAAAAAAAAAAATAAAGTATTTGTTTGAAAGAAATTTTAATAGTACTAAGTATGCAAGACAATCATCATGTTTTGAGTGTCTAGAACTAAGCTTGGTTTAGGTTTCACCGAAGTCTGAAAAAGTCACAATTTTTAAGTTAGAGTGTTTTGACAAAAGCTGGAAACACTTCTGTGGGACTCTTGACTTACGAATGGCTTCTAACAAAAGCCTTATTATATTATCATTGACTGTCAGAGGAAAAAGTCTGTCTGCCTATTACAGGTCCTGTAAAAATGAGTGTGTTTATTAATAACTGAATTTTCTTCCAATTTCCATGCTTATTAGTGACATACATTTCCCCTAAAACTTACTTCAGGAAGAAAAGAAATAAAGAGGATGTCTTTTTTTTAAAAAAAACAGCCCTGACTGTTCAAGTGCCTATGGGCATTGAACATGAAGGGAGTAACAGGGATCCTGATTAACACACAAGGACTACAGACTCCTATGGTTTTTATTGATTTCTCCAGTTTCACCACGTTTCTTTATGTTTGATATAAACTTCACCACCTTCATTTATAAGGCAGTGCAGTGGGGCATAGGAAAATAAGAAGGCCCAATAAGGCAACTGAGATAAATTTGTTACAACTCCCTTCAAGCAGCTTGATTTTAATTTCCTCAATATTTTTGCCATTAGTTAGAGCTCAATCACATTTTTCAGCACTAAGTGCTGAATCCTGGCTTTTAGACACTGACTGATAAGTGTATGTAAAAAAAAAAAAAAAAAGGTCATTGGTAATTGAAAAGATATTTTAATACAAAAAAAGAATTGCAGGTCTGGATAGTGCTGCAAGCTATTATTATTCAAAGATACCATGATTTTTTCCCCTCTATTTTGACTTGGAATTTTTTGCTTTCAGCTTTTGTGGAACTGCTTATTTAAAAACAACATTGTATTGAGGCTAGGGTAAGAGGTGGCTTCCTTCCAGCAATGTATATTTCATCTTTATAAAGCTTCCTGTAATTGAAACACGAGTTTGTGAGTACATTCCTTGTAAAAGCATGATAATAATCAACATTTTTCAATAAATTCAAGTTTAAAATGTCTGTCTATTACTACATACTTTAAAAAATTCTTTCTACTGAAATATTAACTGAAAGAAAATTTATTAAATAAAAATGAGTTTCATGCACAATGTTGGGCTCATGAATAAAAATGTACATAAAGTACTCGGTACCTAAAAAAGAAAACCTAACATACAATTGCCACTAAGAGTATCTCTCTTCTTTGCATCCAATCCTCACAAAAGCAGCACAGAGAAAAATGTGCTTCATGGTATGTAGTGTAATTCAGAATATTTGGTCTTTATCAAAGGATATACAGCACAGATTTCTCATCCCTCCTCATGAAATTCTTCTGCCCACAGTGGCTGAGTGATTAACTGGATGGCTTCAAATTAAACATCTTGGCACCATGAGCCATCATGAGATTAAATGGGAAAAGACCATTCAGCACAAGTCCTCCTTTTAATTCAAATTAATTAAATAGCCATTACACTGAGCTAAGCACACAACTTTAAATGTCCACAAACATTTGCAGATTAATCTTGGTTATCAGTTAGGTCCAATTAAAACAGACCAGCAGAGCAGGCATATCTTTAAGATGCAATGTTCTTCTTATGTAAAATACATCAGCAGACTTTTTTTTTTAAAATGAAACTTTAGCCTTAATGGCTACCCATGAGCTTTAGGTAAAGTCATTGTATTGTTTTGCAGAAAAGTTTTTCAACACTGGAATGTGATATATATATATAAAATAAATGTATAATATTATATTATAAATTTATAATTTGCAATAACTATAGAGATAAATCACCATAACAATCTTCATGATGGACTTCATAGGCTAATCAATACTCCTGATGAGAAAGAAACATCCTGCAATAGTGAAAACACAGGAAAGGCAGCAAAGAAAGCTGAGTTAACTTCCCAGGAAAGTTCCCTTCCTCTGCAATGCTAGAATAATCCTCTGAAGTCAAAAGTCAGATAAAACAGGCTGGAAATTATGCCAGGAAAGCATTTATTCCCCTCATTCGAATTCCTTCTTCCCCTGATTTCTCCTCCAACTTCCTCTGATGTGCTCAGGACAATTATATCTAAAACAATCCTGGCAGATATGCTTCTTATCACCTGATTTCTTCCCCTTTAACAATGCTTTGTTACCCATCACACAGCAGTCCTGGAGCACACAAACTGCAGTCCTGCATGGTGAAATGAAACTTCTCTAGGAGGGCACCTGATGCATTTCAGCAGCAGTTATCCTTCCATCCATGGCTAGGCTGAAATAAAACTTTCCTGCTAGCACAGAGGGGGGCAGCTGATCTCAGCACCAGCTGCTCTGCTCTGAAATTCCTCTCCCAGAACCCCACACTACTCACTAACACAGACCCAGCCTGAATCAGTCATCTCTTGCAATTTCAAACCCTAGAAATAAAGGGTTTGTAATTTTCTTCTCTTCAAGTACTGATTTCATTTCTTTGGTGCTATGCCTTCATTTCCTCATATCCAGCCAGGGACAGAGATTGTGCTTCTCACTGATAGAGCACCTGAGAAGCTATTGAGGGAAAGATCTAGATGATGCATATCCCATTGAGGTCATTATTCCCATGGTTCCAGAAACAAGAGACTCCTGGTCCAAGGAAGCAGATCTTTTTTTATTGATGCAAAGAGAGGAGCTGCAGCCTACTACAAGGTAATGACTTACCAGTTCACATAAACTTTGCTTCACAGAAGAATTTTATTTTCTTTAGGAAAGTATGCATTGTCATACTCAAGTGCTCTTTAAAGACCAGGGTTTATAGTAGCACAGGGCATCCAGTGAGGGATGAATGACTCAACAGAGATTAACATCATGATCTATTCTTCATTTAAGAGAAAGTTTTAGGTTACATGCAGAGGAAAAAAGCTGGTTTATCATCAGACTCAGATATGGCAGTCAATTTTGTAGAAGAAAAAAGTGATTTCTGTTTATGTTATGGTTCCAATATACCCATAACCATAGGTGGCAACCTTGGTTTCTGATACAAAAATCAAAAGTGATTTAAGATTAATGAAACATAGTACCTGTAGGCAAAACAGGTACATATGACAGTAATGCATATATCATACTTAAACCAATAAATCTATCTCAATGCAGGCCAGAAAACAAGCTTTGCCAGCTTGTTACCATTATAAATAAAAGCATTTTAATCTATTCTCCAGTTATGTTGAAGCACAAAGAAATCAAGAAAATCCCAGACCAAACTATACCCTGTTAGTGCAACATATATATATCATAACCAAATCCAAGCTGACAGCTCATCTGTTTCAGCTGAACTCATGCCACTGAGATGGTCTTTTCCCATTTCACAGCTGCTATAAAATAAGACAAAATGTCATGCTTAACTTCCAGTTTCTTCCCCTTGTCATTTCATATCCCAGCTCTAATTTTATTTAAACATCCTCCTCTATTGTGATTACATCTCTCAATTTGTTGCAATACAAATTAGAAAGATACATGCAAGCTTTTACCATTATCAGCATAGTTTTCTCACTGTGTCTTGATTAATTGCCCATTATAAGAGATGAAACAACATTTTGAGAGTGTCTTTTGTTTGCATTATGGAAAGAAAATGCAAGTCCCCATCGAGAATTGCTCTCTTGCCATTATCATAATTACATGTTTTCAATCTAAACTATCATATCAGCACATTCATACTGCTGTGGGAAAGAATGTCAGAATTTTCATCAGCTTTGTAGTCAAGTAATAACTTGACTTGAGCCAGTAAAAGAAAATATTTCTCACATGGAACTCAATACAAAAATATAAAAATAAAGATAGAAAATACATGTACGGGATAATGAGAAACTGGAAACAAAGAGAAGCAGGATCCATAAACTGAATAGAATGTGGAAGGAGACAAAACATTTAATACTAAAATGCTGTCCTTATTTCATGTTACAATAAACAAATGTAATTAATTTTGTAATGAAGCATCATAATTTCAGCCTGACCTCTCTTTAGGAAACTCTGGTGTTCCACAAGAATTTAGCATTAACTGCAAAGCAAGAACAAGTAAGAGTCACAGTAGGACAAGTAAAATAATGTGGTGCTACATACACATACATAACAAAGAAAAACCCTAGCCCTGCTAACTGGACTTCTGGCCAGAGGTTTGGTCAGCCATGGAGATTACTCTGGTGGCTCCTTGGAATCACATTTCAACTGACTGACAATTTTGCTCTTCCAGCAAAAGCTGACTTGGAAGTTGACAGTTTCATGAACCTCAAAGTCTCTCTTTGGTGAATTCCCATTTACCTGCCTGTAGCTGCTGTATTCACACGGTCCTGAAGAGCAGGTAGAAAACTGTGCACCAAGTCATCCTCCCCTGTGCAACTGGCAACTTTCTTGTTCCACATATTTCACTTCAGGAAAGGATCAAGTATCTGCCCCATACAACCTTAGCTGTGTGCTGTTTCACCCAGGCTGCTGTTAGAGGCTTCTGGAGTGTGAAACAGTCTTTACCTCTTCTACTTTCACATCAGTGGAGTCAGTGACTGCCTTCTCTTCTTGCTGTCAAGCTAAATTCTGACAATCACTGGAATACTCTGGATCTTCTGCTCAATGGAAGCTGCATCCAGACAACTTCAGCTACTAGAAGGCAGATAGCAATATGTTCTATCCACTGAAGGAAAGCCTGAGTAGAAATAGATGGGATTTTTTTTTTTCTTTTAACCTTCCACACTCTTGCTCATTTTACAGTTTGAAGCTACAGAGACTAATAATAATAATAAGCTACTTTTAGGAGAAAGTCTCTCTGGTCAAACTGATTCACCATCTTTCACGTTGTACAGAGCTTTTACACTTAAGGATTTGTTTAAAGAGTAAATCTTTTAAGTGCTTTTAGTTTCCAGATCAACCTACTGCATCTGCATCACCTTCAGTATGACCACAAGCAATGGCCACTCAGCTTTGTTTTCCTCAAAGGTATTCAAGCCTTTTCTCAGATGATTTTTCCTGTTTGTAATCTGATTTGAAGCATAGGATCCAGGGACAATTTATCTTTTTTCTAGCACTCATCAGCTCATGCTCACAACAGGGAAATTAAGGACAGGCACAAGGAACACAGCTCAGTTATCTGTCTTAACTTCAGTTACATAAAATTTGAACTGAGGTTAACCTTGGAATTGATAACTTAATGGAACAGTTATTCAGCTGTCAGCTAAGGGTAAACAGAGAAAAAAGGAAAAAAGGAGACTGACAGGAGGTAGACTGGATAACTAAGAACTAGATCTGAGATGGCTTTCACTATCGTTATGTCACAATTTCATTTTTAACTAAACATGATACTAGTATTTATAAGATTTCATGACAATATGTCACTCAACACCAAATCATTCCCAAAAGGAGAAGGAACCAGGTAGAAATTCCGGATAAAGAATTTCAACACCAAATAATCTCTTCCTTCAACATCTCACATTTTCTTTAAAGTGTTATAATTAATTGGAGTGTAGACTCTTCAAAGCATAAATGCATATAACTCCCATTAGCACTAATGGAAGTTAGACACACTCATCAAAGGGAGAATAGACTTCTATCTTTACAAAAGTAATCAGTGTTTCACAAAGCTGTATTTTTCTTAAGTTATCACTCACATTCTATGCAAGCTGAGTACAAAGGTTTTAATTCATTTGAATTCAAATTACACACTCAGAAGAGATTATTTCTTCACTGGAAGGACTGAATGCTGGAAATCAGTTTGCCATTATGTTAAAAAAATACATGGCAAAATGCAATAAAAATACTTACCCTTATAATTATAGGTTGTCAATGTAAAATGCTTTTAAAACTCCCATTATTGAAAGAACTTTTCACTACTGTTCTGATAAAGATGCAATCAGATGATTATTGTCTGTGGTTCTTTATTTAATGTGCTCTCAAATAATCATTACTAATTTGTCCACCAGAAAACTGCTCTGGTATAACTAGATTATCTACTTGTCTAACAGACTTTTTAATAGGGCCTGCTACAATAGGACAAAGGTAGTAGTTTTAAACTAGGAGAAGATAGATTCAGACTAGATTTGACAAAGAATTTTTTTGTAGTAAGGGTGGTGAAACCCAGGGACTGGTTACCCAGAGACCTTGTAGAAGCCCCATCCCTAGAAACATCCAAGGTCAGGCTGGATGCAACCTGATTTGGCTGAAAAGCTCACAGCAGGGGGACTGACCTAGATGATCTTCAATGGTCCCTTCCAACACAAACTCTTCAACGAACATGCAGTTACTTGTGTTTTAATGAATCTGGTGTTAAACTGATGGCATTTCTAAAACACCAAACAGATTAATATTCAACTTTTTTTCACTTATTCACTAAGCACTCAAAGCAGTAAGTTTTATCTGTTCCTGAGGAGTGGGGAAGAGGGAGGCCATAACCAGCTCTCAGGAAAGAACAAGAAGTCTTACAGACGTCTTTCTCTTTTTTGATGCTAGTTGCTCATTAAGATTAGCTCCCCCTCAAAAAAAAAAAATTAGAGCCCAGTTCTTATTCCAGCATGATCTTCAACACAGTTTTAAAAAAACAAAATCACAAAGCATAGCAAAAAAACTTTCCCAAAAAGGCATTAAAAGATCATCTTTGCCTGCCATACCCAACCAGAGTTTCTCTGTTGCCAGCACTGTGCAATTGGTAGCACTGGCAATGTCAGTGGTATTTATTAGCTTCTCAGCATCAGGTTCCCTGTTTGCTAGAAGACCAAATGCTTTTCCTGAGCCCTGAGCTATTTTCACTACTGTCTGTACATCAATTAACACAGCCAAGCAACTCGCAAACAAGAGCAAATGCTATTTTGCAAAGTCTTATGTTTAAATTAGTATCTATAAGAGGTTCATAGTGAGTGGGGGGTGCTCTGCATTCCCCCCAAATCAACTTTTATTATTATTATATAAATGCATCTTTTTTCTATTCCACAAATAAAATATTATAAACTGTCACTCACCAGAGTGTCACCACTCTGTGACAGTGTATCAAAAAGTCTCAAGTCTTTTGGAAATTCTAATTCAAAATTAATCTCCATATATTCTGACTTCATTTAAACTGAAATACCCTTTATTGAACTTCTATAGTAATTTAAAATATATCTCATTATGACAATGTGCTGACATTCAGTACAAGGTACCAAAAGAACAGACATGCACTGAGTGTCTGCAAATATATTAATGTATGCAGGTCAAGTTATTGAATAAAATTATTAAGAAGCTTTTCTCTTATGATTTCTGTTTATTAAACACAATCAGGAAGCACGGAATAAGATGGATATTAAGTGAATTTCCACAAATACCTGTGCATCTTATATTAAAGAAATGTTTGGTTAAAATTAGTAAAAGATCTCTCTGAAGATGGTAGTGATACAGAAAGCATTGAGTCCTGAAAGCTGTTCCTCTGCTTCCACATAGTATTGACCAAATGGGGGAGATGACAATACTACCTGAAGTAAAAAAAATTGTGCATCTTCACTTTTAGCTCTTTTTCAATGCTCTGCCCTCAGAGCTAGCTATGTAGTTAAAAATATAATTTAACTTCAAAACTCTACTGAAATAATAAAGTATAACTACTGTTATTATTTTCATTATTGTAACACGCATGGGATAATCAAGGTCTTCATAAATGCTTGGAGGACAAATTGTTCTCAACTATTTACCACAATAGGAGTTCATGAAACAGCTGGAAAAGAGGACAGAGGATCAAAACAGAGAGGAACATTCGTGTAACATCACACACAATCATTTTAAATTGCTTAAAGAGTAACTAGCTAAAGCAGTGAGTCCTTGCATCTAGGAAGAGAAAGGACAATGATGGGTGTGACAAAAGGAAAAATGGTAAAAAAACATAACTTGAATAAATTTCCCTGTATGTGCAGTTACACAGAAAGCAAGGATCTAACAACCTTTGAAACAACTCATAGCAGCAGCCAATTTCCTTACATCTATACACCTGGAATCCATCAGAAATCAATGAGAATGCTGCAGGTTATAATATTAACTCTGCAGTTAATTTCCATGAATGGAACATGACATCATGGTTTGGTTAATTTATACTGTGGTTTGGAGATGTAATTGATAATATGGCTTAGAGCTTCCAAAGTGCCCACATAGATGACCAGGACAAAAAAAATACTCCAGAATGCATGCATTCTTATTTCAAATTAGAGTAAATTTTAAATCTTAGTATTATTTTAAGAAATGACACCACTGTCAAATAGAATACATCAAAATACTTGTTTTTTTAATGTTGAACTGCTCACTCTGATAATACCAAAATACTGCATTTTTTGATGAACTAAAAATAGGTTACACAAGCAATATAAAATACATGAAAATAACAGAGATGTGTAAAAGCAAAAGTATTATACTAAAGAGATATCAACACTAAAAAAAAAATTAAAACACACTATCCAAAATGAGAGAAAGCCACTGTGAATTATTCAAACCTTTTTTACATTGAAGTTTCTAGAGACACCCTTTCATTCAAAACTTGTAAGTGAAGACTTAAAACAAACAAACAAACAAAAAAATAGTTTCAACCAACCAGAATCGTCACTCTGGATCTAACTTCTATCAGTCCTTCCTGAGAAGTTAGCATCATCCGACAGCTGCTCAGTGACCTTTACAAATGAGCTGTTTTAGTTGAGATCCTGGTAACAAATCCATAAATATCTGAATCCTTGTTACAGACAAGACATAGGAGGTAACTCCAGGCCTAAGAAGAAAAACAAAAGAAGCCAGCTTCTTATCTTAGTGAGGTCTGCTCTAGGATGGGGTCAATAACTACTACTTTTGAAGCTATTACAACCAATTTTTCATGTAGTGCAGGTTAACTCACCTGCTTGACATTTTTTTACAATGAGGTCTCTAAATTCCTAGGTTTTCATGGCCATATTTTTAAAGCTTCACTTACTTTGAATTTTTACATTCAAATTACAATTCACAGACCTCTATCAAATTTTAGGCTTCCAAGTAGCTTTAGATGAACTTACAAAATCAATATTGCACGTGCAGAGGAAATTTTGACAGCTATTTGCCCTAATGTAGGCTTCAAATACATCTCTTTTTGAAGCACGTATAAAGTAAGATGGTCTTCAACAAGTAAATTCTCAACTATGGATAAAAATTCTCAAAAATAAAGATTTTGGTTTTTCTTGACAAGAAAAATATGGAAAATTTCAGCAAAAACGGGGTTCAAGCTGAATGGCTCTCAGAAGAGGAAGCCCATATCTAAATTCTGACAAAAAAATACCCTGATTGTTTCTCCTAGTCCTGTGTTTTGGTCATTTTATTTTAACAATGTGACCAGAATTTAATTATCTCACTAGAGAGGCTATGGGTTTTTATAGCCCTATTAATGGACCAAAAGTAGTCTATAGTTACGGATCTGGCAAGGGGATACATAGTTGCTATGATGATTACTAGTTGGCAAGTATCTCACACAAATTGCCCTGAACTTTGTCAGATTGGGTAAACAAGCAAACATCATGTTGCCTCTGGTTCATCCCAGCCTTGTGCAGACAGTATGGAGGCCACACTGGATTTTTGCAACAATAAATTAAAGCTTATGTAATTAAATCACACTTAACGTGATTCTGTAATCACATGTAATGTGTAATGTAATTAAATCACGCTGTCAAAAATGTAAAAATTTAAAGTTCATAGCACTTTATCTCTCACTGAACTTCAGACATCCTTAAATAAAGATGAAGCATCAAGAATAAATCTCACCTTTTGGCCAGACAATACAGCAGGCAGGTCACCCCACCAGGTACTTCTCAGGCACTGTGTCACCAGGGTTAAGGCAATAGTGTGGCTTTGGGCCAGTTTCAGGGCTGGCCTGATGAGTGATGCCCCACGAGTGCCTTTGGGACCAGCCTCAGGTCTTCCACTCATCACTAGGGCCAGTTTCTGCCTCTCAGAGGTGAGGAATACTGATTAAGTGGATGATTAAGTAGAAATTCTCACTCCCTACCATGTGTCCACTCAGAAGCTGCCTGGAGTTACAGAGGAGACATCTTTAATGGGAAATGTGGGTACTGAGGCTCTGATAAAGCACTAACACTTTACTCTTGGCCTTTACTTTTGGCCTTTGTGCTCTCCACTGGACTGACCCTTCATTTCTCATTTCTCTTCCCACTGCTGCTTTCTGTTGACCAAGTTGCTTTCCTTTTTTCTCATTATGTTTTTGTTGTTACCAGTTTTATGCTTTTACTCTGTATCTTTCTCCCTTCAGTGCCTTTCCCCATTAATCCTGACATACCTAAAAAAATAGCTAAGTGTAACACTTGTTCCAGCTCCTACTGCTCAACTAAAATAATTGAGAGAACTTTACAGAAATGATGCACTAAAGAGACACTTCAAAGAATTCTAAACATATGACCTCAATAGATATATAGGTGTTCACTTTCTCAAACATAGTAAAACCAAAAGTCCTCTTGTATCACACTGAGAGACAGAACAAGCAAAAATATTCAAGTCCCAACCACATTTTCATATGAAGAATAACACTGCCCTGGAACCTGTTCATGTGTGTCTGAACTGCCTTGCCACCCCAGTTCATACATTTAAGAAAAAGAACACATGGCACAGAAAGCAAAACAGGCCAGGGAAATGGATGAATGAGGGGTAAATATGAGTCAGTGTCTCTGAAATCTGCCATTTGAACAGGAAAAGAAAAATCAGAGCATACACAGTGGAATCCACTAAAGAGGGCAAAGAAAATAAGGCCTAAAGGTGCAGTAAACATATAGTCTGTAGATTAATATATGTATAAGATATGCAATTTGATCCCTTGTGTAATCATCTGAGCAATATAGAATGGTATACAAAGCACTGTTTTTTCTGCCTCTTAATTCAAGAACAAAATGAACAAACAAAAAAATAAGGATTAGAAATCTAAAACTTTTGTTTTTAAAGATAGCTGCCATAAAACTGTACAGCTTACTAATATGTCACAAAACACAAACTGAACACTGGTTAAAGGGTTGTCTGTTTACACAGGTAAGAAAACTGAAAAAAAATTAAAAGTTTTTTTCAGGCAAATGAGCAACAGAGCTGTTGCATGCAGCTAGAACTGAAGGCAAAGCCCCCTCCTCTGCAGCACTCCTTCCAACAGAACCAAATTGCTGATGAGCAAATTACCCCTGACTTAACTGAGCCTGTAGGAGGGCCCATGAAACCAGCTCCACAGATGAACAGCAGCTTCCAAAGACAAATCTGACAGGTCACTACAAACACAGTCCATAGGGAAATGACTACAGCTCCAGCTGGCCAACAGGTAACCTTCTGGTCAGGAGCAGGGATGATAAGAGAGGAAAATGGAACAAGGGGGCACAGGATGGAAAGAACACAGTCTACATGTATAAAAACCTGGTGTATAAATATATGAATACAGACATCTCTGGAGTCTTTATGTATAACAGAAAAAAGTGTGACACTGGAGGGAACTCACAAATCTGCTGTATAGCGCTCAGAGGCTTTTATCATTCTAAAACTCTCAGTCCATGGTTCAAGTTTGCAAATGTAATAAAACTATTTCATCCTAAGAGCAATGACGTAGTGCTTCCACTTTACACTTGGCTCACATTAAAGACTTTCTTACTCAAAAATGTATTATTTGAGAAAAAGTCTTCTTTCATGGACATTGCTACAGTAACTGGAATAGTAACCTTAATAAGTGCACTAACTTCAGGAGACTTTTCCTTCAACAGACAGGAAGAACTAGGATTTATTAAGTGTTGCTCCACTTTCCTAGAGGTTCACATACAGTCTTTAACAGCATTAAGTTGCTATCTATAAATAGTGCTTGGAAAATGTAAAACAATCTGCTAACCTCTTTCAAAGCACAGTACCTTATACAACAGATACTTATAAAATACTTATGCAAGGAGAGTGTAAGTATATTGATCTCTTTGTTAAAGTCTTAATGCTTTGGCTTGTGGAATAAGTAAAAAATCAATAAGGACATAACTTTTAAGAAGGACTGCAATGATTAGCTCTATTTTTGGCTAAACATGGCAAAAGATAGTTTGATTTTACACTAGTTACAACCCGTAATTTCATTTTTTCCTAACTTATATCACAATCTGTGGATTTTAACTCCATAGATTTCAATAAGCATCAAATCAGTTTACATCTTAATGAATGAAACGAGAGGTAAATTATTATAAGAACTAAAGGAAAAATAAATTTCAGGTACTCTGTGGAAGAAGTAAGGGGGTAAAAAAACCCAAACACCTACCAAACCAAAAACAGTCAATAAATGCCCAGGAAAAAAACCTGCAGTCAAAAGTAATAATGCTCAAGTGAAGAAGGGAGCTACATGACAGTGAAGAGGTCAGGTCTAATAGAATTCTGTACTAGTGTACAAAGAATATTGGTGAAGGAAGTGAGATTTTTAAAGAGGTGTGCTAAGAAGTCAAATACAAAATACACTGGTGCCACAAGTTAATGGCCCTGAATGCATAGCACTGTTTAATGCTTGTTAGCAGTCATTTACACTGGCATCAGTATTGATGCTGCAACAGGGCTTAACACAGTTGATCTGAGCAGAAATTACCCAAGATCTACTTATAAGCAGGCAAGTCATGTGGCACCTCAGAGACATCAATAATACGAGTGCAGAAAGAAATATAGTGCATGCAGCATGTAACAGTATGTCTGGGCAGGGAAGATCAGTAAAAATAGCCACAAAGTGACATTATTTAAAGACTAGACTGGATATAGTCTAGAGGAAAAAGTGACTGAGAAAAAAGCTCTATTGTGTTACAACCAGTGAAATAAAGAATTTTCATGAGGAAGACAAAACCCCTTTCTGAGAGGATGGGAAGAACAGTAATCCTCTGGTCTCTGGCCCACAGGGGAGCTCTGCTCCTATCCTGCTGAGTGGCCCACAGCTGCAGAACCACCAGCTCCAAACAGGAGAGATCCACTCTCAAGGACAGGGCTGAATCTGAGGCACAAAAGCATCGTGGAAGAAAATTAATATTCACTTTGTGATAATGACTACTGATGAAAAAGACCACTTGTTTTCTTACAAATCTCTACCGAAATAAAATGAAATGTCCCCTTCCACACAAAAAAAGGACAGAATTCTCCCATCTTTTTTAAGTGTGTGTTATACTCATGCAGTTGCAACCCAAATTATTTCATGCTTTCTTATTTGCCATCCCACTTAAAATACTGCACAAGCCAAAATAAACGAGAAAATCAAAATTTTTTCTAAACCAAGCCTGGCTATTGTTTGAAAAGCCACAATTCCTGCATCAAGGGACACAGCAAGGTAGATTGTGCCTGGTACCAGGGGTGGCTGTCTCTGCAACCCTAGCCTGAACCACCTCCAGCTGACTTGTAGGGAAATCTTCAGCATCAGCACAAATACAGCCCCAAACTCCTCCATTCAATTTCCCAGTGAGAGAATTGAGCAATATGATCAATTTCAGAGCAATGTTGTTTAAACTTTTTAGTTTAACAAGTTACTTTAATAAATCAGTGGAACGGTATTGATCAAAATTCTATTCCTCTTTTTTAGCAGTTTCTGAGAGAGACTTCAGCCAGCCTGGAGACACTCTGTGTATCTTTTCAAATTCTCTGGGGATTTTCAAAAAATTTGTCTTCAGAGTTGGCAAAAACTGGTGTGTAATTTAAGCATTGATAGAGTTAAGGAAATAAGAGTTTTAGCTAAAAGCCTCCAAAGACTGGAGCCCTATCTAGGATTATTCTAATTATTGTACGTGCTGCTTTTCCCTGCACTGGGAATCAAAATCCAAGCACCCTCTGCTGCCTTTCAAAAATAACCCTTCACATTGAACCACAGGCAACAAAACAACTCCCTGGCTTTGCTTCCAGGTTCAGGCTCTGCACAGCCAGATTCAGATAAATAATAAAAGCTATATGCAGGGCTGGCAGGAGCACCAACAGATGCACCTCTCTACACTTCTGCCCCAGTCCCTGGCAGAGCATTAATGGATCATATCACACCCTAAATAGCTGAATGTCAAGCTCAGCTTCTGCTACACTGAAAAGGCACTTGTGCATCATGGCCTCATTCCAGCTTGGCCACTTTAGACTCACGTCTCATTTAGGGGAGAGGAAAAAAAACCACCAGCATAGGACCTCACTCTTAATAATATCCATCATAAATTACAAGAGTAATACCAACATATATCGATACGTAATTCTAACAGAGCTATTTGTCTGATTATTGATTCCAACCCAGCAACAACTTTCTGAAGCAGAATCCGTCTTCTTTTATTGCTCAGTGATGGACTGACTTCTCGTACTTGACCCATATACATTGGCAAACATCAAAATATGCTCAGCTCTGACAAATAAAGTTCATATTTGCCTGTGCCCAGGAAAAATTTCCTTTAAAAAGTGCCAAATGTTATCTAGCAAAGTTGGCACAGGGTGGTAGTGTGGAATCTGCATGCCGTGCTTCCCAAACCACTTCCATTTTTATCATCCACTAGTTTTAAGGTAGTTTCAACCATCTTCATGACAGGTTTCCCAGAGTCACTTTTTATTTAACTTTTCAGGGCAGACAAAAGCCAAGAGAAACTCCAGGAAAGGAACAGCTCAAGGAAAGGCCACTGTCTCCACATTCCAGTCCCCAAATGATAAAGGACTTTAAAAAAAAAAAAAACAGGACTTAAAAAAAAAAAAAAAGTAAGTACAAATAAATATTTTCTCCATAAATGTCTTATTAAAATGGTGCATTAATACTCATTTGATTTGTCAAAGGAAAGAACTGTGTTTGCCAGGATGACACCAAGGGTCAAACCTATCCCTACCATTTTAGAGTTTTCTGTATCATCTTCATCAGGGGACATAAATTCCAGCTGCCTCCCTGCCTCTGTCTCCCAGTTTGAGATGAGATGACATGAGATGCTATGCCTGAGCTGGAGCAGAGACCGGTTCCTGTTACAAAATGGGTAGAATCCAAGACAGAAGCAATACAAAGTACATTAAGTCTCTTGACAAGTGTTTTGGCAAGGGAAACCATAGGGGTTTAACTGCTGTGCTTTTTTTAATTTAATTACTCTGTGTATTTTATACTACATAGCAGTTTTTTACTCAGACTTAAGTAAACCAAACTGGTTTGCCATCTAATGCAAAGCCCTTCTCAGTAGCAGCAAGCTGTGTCATTTAAGTACTTTTATTATACACTGACATTATTTTAAATTTTCACTTCCTAGTAGAAAATCTGAAGATCAATAATGCTAAGGGGAAATGTACTTTCATTTAACATCTTCAAAGTTTTGTCAAGCAACTGGAATGCTTTCCAAAATGGAATGCTCTTTTGGATAACACAGATTGAACTGACTGATGGTTTGTGATCTCCACAATATCCTTTGAAAAAAAGGTGACCAGATTTATAATTGAAAAACCTTAGTAAACTACTAAGTTATTATTTTCAAGAAAAATATTAGCCATCATTTTTTATTATTTTTTTATGATTATTTTTCTTTCCCTTGTAAATTCTTACAAAGAGAGACAAAAATCCAGGTCAAGTTTAAAATAATAAAAAAAAAAGCCTTTGAGGTAAAACAAGAAAGAAGGAAGGGAGGAAGAAATCTGAAAGATGGCTGCATAGGTACATCCTCACATTAACATTAAATATGAATATATTTTGTCACTTTTTAAGCTAGATGAAAATTTTGTGTTTTTCTTTGGCAACAGCTGATTATCTCAGATAAAGAACAACATTTCCTCTGCAGCTTAAACCATTTGCATAATTATTAACTTTGGTGGCAAGCACATAAAATTGTGGACTCAGTGTCAAATAGAAAAGGAAATGTACTGTAAGAACCCCTGTATTTAAGAGCTTTTCTTATTACAAAGGGGACTAGAAATTACTATGTAGGGATGATTTTTGTAGTAGAGCAACTTGCAAACCAGGAAAAACCACCATATTTGGAAGATAATGCTACAGAAATTCACACATCAGTATGTAATGTTTCATTATCTGGAATAATTTAAATACCAGACTTTACCTAAGAACACAATGACTCATCTAGCACTTGAAATCTTTCAATTATACTTTTTCTACAAAACATGCTCTAGACCCTGCAGAAACTGCTTATACAATGAATTACTTTTCCAGTGTCTAGTCCCACCCCTATCCAGGAGGCCAGGTTGATAAAACTTCCAGATGGATACAAATTTTTCTACCCAAGAGGGTCAAAAAGCAGTAGTAAGTAGCTACTTATTTTCTGCTAAAATCTTCCCGTGCAGAGTCCAGAAGCTCTTAGACTGCCAATATCCAAAGAAAGCACCAAGTGCTCCCCTCCAGCTCCACATCAATGAATGCTGAAGATTAAATTATTCATTTTCCACTAATATGCTACAATTGCAATGTTACCATGCAAGGAAAGAAAACATAATCCATTCCTATGTCTTAAAAGTAAATATAGAAGCAAGACTCTCCATTTTGTTTAAAATGGAATATACTGATTTCATTGACCACACTGGAAATTCTCAAAGAAAACAGATCTTAATTTTTCCATCTTTGACCTCAATTCCCATACACACACATACTCTAGTAATTAAAGGTCCATTCTTTTCCTTTTTTTCATGCCACCAAACTTAGTTGCTTCTTTGGCAAATAAACAGAGGGAAACACCTAATTGCAAGCTCAGGAGTTCTTACATTGCCTTTCAAACTCCTGCTTTCCACGGAACACTCCTTAACAATAATCTTGTTTTGCACAAAGGCTATTGTTACTCCTTTTAATTTTAACACCTGGACTAATACAGCAATACAACTGTAATGACACAAAACAGATGGCTACTATTGTGTTACTCATACATTTATTGGAAACAGAAAGAACAGGAATAACCCACGTGATCAAGAGAAAATGAGTTCAATGAGTTGAAAAAAGAGTGGTTTAGTTTTCACAATTTACTTACGAACCTTCATACCATTTATAGATCATTTCATAATGTAGAACTTTAAGAACAACTTGAGGACACCAGAAAATGACTAAGAGCTGAACAAGTATATTGAAATATTTAAGAATCCATTCCAGATGGGAATGTCAGAACCAGTTCTCAAATTCCAAAGCTATGATATTAATAGAACAATGTAATTTTCTGATTTGTCCTTTTATGAATCCGTAAACAAGATCCAGTTCTTAAAAACAATTCCACATCATTGCCTCCAACTGTCTACATCACAAACAGAAAACTTTAGTGCATTTCCACTAGACAGAGCTTTAAAATTAGAAAACCACTTCAAAAATTAATGAGACAGACATGATTCAGAACTACAAGGAAAACCAGGACACTGGCCAATTTCAAAAGAGTTTGAAATTTTAACTGATTCTTTCTCAGTGCCTGAATAGTGACATAAATCAATATTTCAAAATAGTTTCAAATTATGTGAAAGATTATACAGTTACCATTAATCCATTTGGCTTCTGGATTATGCACTATGAACTCTTTTCTGAAGAGATCTTCCAAGGACAATCTGGTTTCTGATGAATTTGCGAGTTCATCTAAAATAAACATAATAGGATCATTTTAGATAGTTATTAAAAGCAATATATACAGTGTAGTTTGAAAAACATTGGGGTTACAGAACCAGAATACATAGTTGAAATTGATAACAATACCTTGATTTTTTTCTTTTTATTTTCCCCATTACAAGAAAACATTCCATAATGCTTCAGTAAAGCTTCAGAAAACAAAGTCTTATGGACAGGACAACTGGAGGATGTAGTGCTTGGCTATTTATTAGACTGGGACTGTAGTAGCAAAGTTGCTTCTTCCCACAGCCCTACACCACCTGATAAGTCTGATTACAAACCACTGCAACAATTTCCTGACATCCAAAGGATGAAAGCTGTACTGATCACTTTCTACAGACAGAAACTAAGTAAAATATTCCTGTAGTAAATTTGAAACCAATTTCACCTATTTGATAAATTAAAATGTAAAAACCCAACAATTCTAGATGCACATTTCATAGTCTGTATTTGCTCTCTAGTGATAAGAACAAAAAAGCATTTGGCTAACAGCCTTGTATTTTCCCCAAATGTGGAAAGAACCCATGAATACTGTGCTTCTGAACATTAGCCACCACTGCTTTTCAGAACAACAAAAAAATAAATTGCCAGCTCCTACAAGCATCCTCAAGCTTCAGAAAAGACATTAGCAGCTCTGCTAAAGTCTGTTTTTCTTGTGTTGTGGGTTAAATAAAGAATATGTAGCAGAGATTTAATAGTGAACTGTCACAATAACATGTGAAATCAGATGTACTGTTAAAGCAAAAGTTTTGCTGTCAATGCACCAAGTTTCCAATGATTACTTGCTGGTAACAGCTATGTGCTTCACCTTACTGCTTCAGGCTATTTAAGAGAACAGAAGCTGCCAAAAATTGCATTATACATTGCCCCAGCACTAGCAAAAATATGTACCTATGCATTTCCTACACAATCAACCAGAGAGCCAGCAAGGTCTTTTAGTAATTTTACTATTATTGCCATAGATTACTGCAGAATTTTTCTGCTCTATGAGTTCTTCCTTCTTTATGAGAGGATCTTTTTGACAGTCAGATTTTATCTTTACAAATCATGGATATTAAACTGTGATGCAGATGCCAGACTCATAGAAAAATAGTAACTAGAATCATAGCAGTGACAGAGCGGTCTTGTTATCTTGATGTCAACCCAGTATGTTACCAGCACATTTTTAACAAAGAAACATGCTTTGTAAAGGTAATCCATTTCAGATAAGAATGTGATCCCTTCACAGTGAATAAAGTCAACCATAGTTTTGTTATTGGTCTTTATTCAGACAAATTTCTCAATTGCAGACCAAGCCGCAAGCTTGCTGGAATCAACAACAAAATGACTTTTTTTCCCTAAAATGTCAGTGCTGCCTGCTGCAGTCACTCCAGGCAGTATTAATAAGGTGCATCCTTGCTGTATAGAAGAGAAACTCCTTTTTAATGCACATCATGAATTTACAAGAGACACAGGGCTGTGACAGCTGCTCACTCCATGGTGCTGCTGCATTTTGCAGGCGCTTCCCTCCCAGGACTCAGCAGGGCCCTGGTAAGCACTTACTCACTGTAATCAACTCCTTCTGCACTTGGTGTCTTATAAGGTTAAGCATGCAGAGTTGTTCAAATCCTCCCACAAGACAAACGTTCTAATCCTTAAATAAGCTTTTTGCCCTCTTCCTACCTTCCAGGGATCAAACTAGCCTGTCTGGGTTTTTGTTTTTTTTTTTTTAGTCTCCAAGTCCAGCATGGGACAAAATATTCCACTTGTAGTCTTACTAGAGCTTTAGAGCAGAGTAACATTATCTCTCTTGATTTATACCTAATCCCTCTGTTTACACATCATGGGACCTGTTAGCTCTTGCTCCTGCCAGACACTGAGTTTTTATCTTCAAAGTGAGCACATATTATAGATGCTCTACTACTTCTAATTTAACAGCATCAAATACTGGGCTCTTCATATGCCTATTTTCCCCTTTCTCCATAACCTTGCTGACTACCTACCCTCAACAAGCAGTTTTCCATCACATATTTTGATTCAACAGACTCTCATTCAGATGCTGTTTGTGATCCCAAAAGGATTCCCCTTCTAACCTCTCCTGATGCAGTTTCTATCTGTTGTGACCCTTTATATCCTGCCAGTTTGCCAACTATCAATCAAACTCACACAAGCTGTTCTATTGCCAAAAACTGTCTTACCCAAGACAATTTAGTTTTCACTGATTTTTTTTTTATCTGTTTTAATAAAAATTACTAGAACAATACACTGTGTACAGAATGCTACCAGAGAAGAAAGGTACACCAGCTCTGCTCTCTGTCTTCCATCTAATTCACATGCCTGACAAGTAATCTTGATATAAGTAGGATTTTAAACTTTGATTTTTTAACTGTTATTTGTATTTCTACACTGATGTACTGGCATCTTCAAGCAACTTTACTAGTTGTATGAAAAGTAAATTTTTCATTATATTTACTAAACCATTACCAAAGCAGAGCCTTGTTTTCTACTCTATCAGTATCTTGTATTGTATAACTTCTAAGAAAAAAGTTGATTTGACATCAAAAGACTCTAAAATAGTAATTTCCCAAATACTCAGTTTATACGGATAAGCTGAATTACACATCATGTGAAGTCTCAAATCACAGTACTGGGTTAACCTTTCTGGAGCACTTCACTTGTGTTAAATAAAAAAAACAATATTTTTTTTTTAATAAAAAGTACTTGATTTATTTTTAAGACTGAATTTTTCCACTTCATGTTTACCACCACATTACCAAATAGCCCACTATCTTTTTCACTTCCATTTTAATTTTTATTAAATTATTCTTTGAAGGAATCATATTTCCAGTACCATCACACTATTCCCCCTGGATTTCTGTATTTTGGTCTGAAATTATAAATATTATATTTAGAAAAGGAACACAGATTACAGAAGCTAGAAAAAAAAAAAAAAATCAAATGTTTAAACTTAAATGGTTACTTTTAACTCTACATCAAACAAACAACACCTCAACAACTGATGTGCATTTATCCAAAATGACAAACCTGTCTCTGTTACTAAATTAGAAAACTATAAATGTAGAAATTAGCCTTGTTATTTTTCAGGATCTTAAAGGATATTATATTTTCTGGTTAAAAGCAGTCTGAACACCTCACAAAATTTACCTTCTAACTCAGCAAATAAAACTAAAAGTATTGTAGTATAGTATATCATTAACTCAAATTTTTCTGTGGAAAAAAAAAAAACAACTCTAGAATTTAGGATGGTAAAACACTAACGAACTGTATCCAAGCTAACAGGTGTATCAGTAACTGAAAATAAGTATAGTTCATATTACGTTTGCATGAAAAAGGAAAAACAACTTGCCGGACAGAAAGTAATCAGATATCAAAACTTTTTTGCCAATTTAGAGTACTTACAAGGAGCCCATACAATACTAAACAGAAACTTGAATATTCTGATAATGAACCTATACTTCAGCAAAAATAATTTTTAATTTGGTTTCTACTAATTTGTGTGTAGCATGAAAGATGGAGTGGAGGGATTGGTCCTTATCCTTGGACATAATTTAAATGAATCCTCTTCCTAGAGCTTGATTTTACTCAGAACAATTTGAAAAAAAGCATCGTCTATCAGTTTCACTGACCCAAATCTTCTCTAAAGAAAGAGAAGATCTCTTTCTGCAAAGTTGTCATTTTTTTTTTCCTCAGGGGATAGCAAAACAAACTGTAAGTTTGCTTTAAGTCTACCTGTAGTTACATGGCACTTTGTTCAACATTATGACCATGTATCAGCATGCAGAGTTGAAATACGAATATTGGTATCTCAGAAAAGGAGATTCCCATAAAAGGATTTAAGTCTGTCACACCTCCAGAAACTGTAGGTTAACACCACCATAGAACTACTCTCATTCCCAAAATGAAGAACAGCCTTAAGTGTTGCTGCAAAACACCTGTACAAGGGTGGCAATGTCAGCACAACTCTTAGATGCTTCCTAAGTGACTTTTCACCTAAGTACTTCCATTTGAACATTTTTCAGTTTTGAAATGCAGATCAACAGGGGCTGATCAGACAGGTTTTCATATAATTCCTGTGATGTGGAACACACCATCATGAGGCAAAGCACAAAACCATGCACATTGAAAGGAAGAAGTGAAATCCTGATCCCATAAAATCTACCCACAAATATTTAGGATGCTCAGGTAAGTGATGAAACTTCAAAAAAAAGAAACAGAACAAACTCAGAATATGAAAGATACCTCTTTGTGTTATGTTTACACTGACATACAAACTAAATGATGACTTCCCAGAAACAGCTATTTCTGTCTGCACTGGCCATTAATTCACAATACAAAGGGATAAGATTATTCCCAAGGTATTTTCTTCTTTCATTCTCTCTTAAATACTTCTCCAGTAATCATCTCCAACTATTAGCCAAAGATATGACTGGATTCACAATTAAATCACCTCAGAAGATAGAGAGGCTCCTATTCTGAAACTCCCAAGTTTTCTCACACTTCAGTCCCTTACTTTGAAGGAATATCATTCTTTGATATCTCCATGCACTTGCTTTATTATTGCACTTGTGAAGTGAGGACAATCAGCTGGGATACTTGCTGCAAGCCGCCTTCTCCCAGCTACAGAGAAGTAGCAGTTTATATGTGAGTAGGCAAGAGGATTTTTTAAAAATATATTCCTTAGTCCAAAGAGGTTTGGAGATCATTTTTGTTGGAATCAGCATATCAACAAATATAATTTTGCTTCTACAAAACAATAAGGCTTCTGAGCAATCACCATCTGAAATTATTATCATTCAACTGAAAAAAGCAGCACAATGCACAGCAGTCAGAGGAATTTACATGAAATCTAAACAGCACCTATTGGTATAGGCAGAACCAAAAACAGAAAGTCATCTCTGATGCTCAAAAAACTGTAAGAAATAAAAATCAATACACTCTGAAGTACCCCAGGGTATTATAGGATAAAATTCGTACTATCACACTGAGCACCTAATTCAGAGCAATATCTTATGAAAAGAAGTTGCAAAGCCAAGTATTTATTACAAAAGATTGGCAGCACCTTAGAACTCAGCACCTCACAATAGCCAGAGCTGTGGGAGAGCCTGTGTATTCCCTCCCCTCTAATGTCAGATATCCCAAAATGATCTTACATATATTAAAGACCAGATAATTTAAGCTACAGTGTTTAGTATATGCCTGCAAACCATCGAAATATAAGAATATTTTTCTTCCAAAAACATTAATTAATCATAAAAGTGAAGGGGGAACAGCACTGATTAGGAACAAAAGAGGGAAAAGTAGCTGTCCTACAGTGTACCTCCAAAGCCTTCAACCAAAAAAAGAATCCCCAGTTTTACAGACCTAGATCATTTTGGAATAAAAATGTTTATTTATATCACGATCCAAAGTCTCTATGGGCTATCTTGGAGCATCTGAGCTGACAGACCTAGTTTTCACTCTCATGATTTGAACTGAAATCTAGGTCCCAGCTTACATCAAGTTTTCAAGGAAGCTCTCTTGATTTTGGAACAGCCTCAGAGATGCAGTGATTCACTGAGCTTTTTTGACATAATAAAAAAAATATTAAGATTTCCCTAGGCTGTTTATTCTTTTCTCCACAAGCACTTTCAAAGACTTCAGTTTAAGTTTTTACATCATCAATAATTCTACAATAGAGCCAGAACTGATGTTTATTATGATGAGTTCCAGCAAAACACCTCTGAGATTTTACAAGTCTTAAAAAAAAATCTTAACTTCTTCTTCAAAAGAAGGTCCTAAAGTGTACCAAGATACGTCATCATTTGCCCTCAATGTGTGTTTTTCTTTATTTCCTGAAGCAACTCCAATACACTCAGACTACAGCAGCCCAACCTTGCTTTTATATTTCTCTAAATGTTCTTAGTGGAAATAAGCAAACGATCATTTATCATTCCTTGGGCAGCACTATAAATATATAGTAAATATTTATACAATACAGTAGAAGGAAAATACTCTGTAATATTCCTAAATACACTCCACACTTGTCCCATGCCTCTGACAAGCAAATCTTTTTGATCCTTATCCACATCACCACCTTCCTTTCAATCAGCAGCAGTCTACTACTGTACTTGCTCATGCACAAGACCCACCAAGCTTCCCTTGATGATTTCTTCCAAGTGGCCAAATTGTCTGGACTCATTACTTAACTGGCTGCACATTTGCATGGGAGAACATTTATAGACCAGTAATAACTATCCAGGAATGCTATCCAGATCAGGTACTACACATCATAAATTTAAATCTGATAAAAAAGAATTCAAATATATTTTTTCTTTAAAACTTATGCAGTCCTTCCTTCTGTCAGGTTCCTAAACATAGTTAAATGGTTGTTGCCCCAGCAGTAAAAAGAAAATCTTTAGAAAAAGAACTCAGAACAATTTTTTTTAAAAAGAGCATAATTATTTTGTAAATTCAACTGCTTTTTTGTCTACTAATTGCTCTTGCCCCTCCTACTGAACTGTTAAGTAATTTCCTCTCTCTTTGTTTTTGAAAGAAAGAAGAGGTTAGTGCATGTACATATGAAAGATGCATGCTTTAGTGAGATGTATTAGTATTCCATGACATAGAGCTTGCTTGCTCTTAGCTCATCTGTGAATCTGAAATTACACAAAGATACAGGTGGCAAAATTTTAAAGGCAGCTCACACCTACTCAGGTTGACGAGGATTGCTTGTAGCCATCTCAAGGCTGAGACAAACCTAAGGACCTAATGAAAAGCCAGATGTTTCTGTTCCACAATGCCTCCAGTAACTATTGAGTCCCTACAGGCACCAAGTTTATACTAGCCAGAAGTTAAAAATGCTTAAGGTACTTTAACATTTATATGTAACTTTAAGGACTGCATAATGAATCATACACCTTCAGTAAGATAAAATAAAGAAGTAGGTTACCTGGGGTTAAAAGAATGACAGACATAGTGATGAGTGAACAAACAACTAGAATCACCAGCAGCGCAATAGCAATTCCCTTCCAGTTCCTCTGCGGAGGGCTGTTACTTCCAAGTTCCTAAAGGAATGGAAAAAAATAAAATAAAAGGAAAAGACCATGTTTCATAATCACATATTTCTAGAACTATTAGCAAAAGAAAAATTGTTCTGTGCATACTCCTCATAATCACAGCAATCGTGATTATCGTGATCCCTCCCCTCTCAGTAGTACACACAGTCATCTAAAGGTGTGTAACTGTTATGCTTTTTTACTAGGTATCTCTCCTTTTTTTCAACACATATATGTAATTTTATACCCCTAAGAGGCAAACAAGCATGCTTATACAGGCTGTCCAAAATATGACTGGTGTTAAAATGTGCTGAACATAAACTTCAGGACAATATCAACTAGCGGATTATAAGCTAATTACAGAAATGAAATGTAGCAATTTACTGTAATTCTACCCAACGTGGTATGGACCATAAAGGTTTAAATACACATACTTTTTTTTTTTTCTTTTTAATGTACACTATTAAACTTATTTGTAATAGAAAACATTTACAAAACTGCCTAAGGCTCCAAATATTCCATCTGAAGCTACAAAGCTCTTTTCTGTATAGCAGTTCAACTGTAAACGGCTCCCCTATTGCTCATAAAAAAACAGCAGTAGCTTGTAACAAATGTTAAATGAATGCTTCTGTAGTGCACTTAAACCTACATTCTTTGTGTTTAACTCCTATTAACTCCAGTCAGATGCCATTTACGTTTGTCAGCAGTGGCAATGCATTGCCTGTGTTCATAGTACAGTTTGAGAACTAACAACACAGAAACCTCTAACAATAGAATAAGAAAACCAGTGTGACAATTGTTTCATACAGTACCTTCTCTCAAGAAAACATTATTTTTTTTTCTATCTTTAGCTGGCAAGCATTGATGTTTCTCTGCCACAATTAGCCATGCCATTACTACCTCAAAATTAAATTGCTGTGGTAAGACATTGGGAAAAGAAACATGGAAAGGACTTCTGAGAAGACCCCACTTCACCCTGCTCACTAAATTGAGTTTTGTTACACCTGTGCTTCATGGTCTGCACAAGCTTCTGCTGACCTCCAACTAAACCCCAGGCAGGCTAAAAACGATGGGCTTTAGCCACACACAAAACATGAGTGATTACTTGGAGTCCTTCCGCCTTGATCTGCAGTTCTGGGTTTGTTAGTCTTGCAAGAATGCAGCAAGGATGTTCTTTTATCATTCCCCATTCTGCTGGACAAATGGGCAGAGGGATGGGGCTGACTCTCCCACCTCAGCCATCTTATTCCATGAGTAGGACAAAAACATAAGAAGGCACCTGAGGCTACGTTTTAAAGGTTTCCAAAGGCTTATTAACACTTCTGCACCTACACATTGTTTCATTTTTGTTTTCTGAATTAGAAATGACCGATAAGTGGACATGTTTTAACAACAGAAAATGACAATGCTCTTGTGCTTTCTTGGCTGGTGTACACCGCCTCAGCAACATACAACGCCCAGAACAGCATCTCTAGTTGTGTCTTTAATTTTTACTTTTCACCTATTCTTTTCTACCTGTAACAGTTTCTTTCCCTAGTCCTTATTTTCAGGAAACTTAAGGGAAACTCCCTCATGCAGTCTCTAAGCAATCCCTCTGGGGAAGTCTCTCACGGGAGCCCTCAGATCAGCAGAGCTCCCAGCAAGGAGCCCCCCAGCACTGGCATGGCCGCCACACCAACATGACAAGGCCTCACTGGGCCCCATCCTCCTGCCTGGCCTGGCCCTGGCTGAACTTGCTTGTTTTAGAGATTGTTATCCTGACAAGAGGGGAAGGGTAGCCACTCCATCCAGTCGCTTTAAGCCCTAAAAGCCACAGCGGGTCTTCAGAACTCATGCTGTGATCAGCTTCCTCCCCATCTCCAGGCTGATGGCAAATGGCCACTGGCCAGACTGGGCTGCGCTCAGTCCTTCCATCCCAGCAGCTGTAGGAATGTTGTTTTTTCTTTATTATTTCACAAATCTTCTCTTTGGGTTGGTAGCGATGGAACAGCAGATAATGGATGCTGTGCAGTTACGGCACACAGAAGGAAATTACCAAGGACAGTTCCAGCACATCATTAGCAGGTGATCCCTCTCAGACTTTACTTCAGCGTTCCTGGGCATCCCCATGTGGAGAAGCCCTGACCACCATAACCAACAGTGCCCGAAGTGTTTTTACTGAAGTTCAGGACTCCCGTCTTTCACAGGCAAGTGGAAAAAAATGCTTCAAGCAGGAACTCCTGGCATCAATCTTCTTTCCCCACCCCACTGCCCCTCTTCACCCACTCCTCACTGCTCCCCTTGTTTTCTTCAGTTTCTTCTGATTCACTCCCACCTTGCTAAATACTAATGACCACATCAAAAAGCCTTAAACACAGTTGGTCTCCTAGGCTGGCATGATGTTTCACAAGCCCCTTCAGTGTTCACTGCTATATGAGGATTCCATGTTACAGTCCTTTCTGGACAGTTTTGGCCATGCTGACTTTGCAAGGATCCCCGGACTTTTCACAGAAATACAGAACTTTTACGTCCCGCATGTATACTCGCATCCAAACTTTTATTTTCCCTTAAAGAAGAACTATTTTCAACTTAATGGCACAGTCTAGAAAATATGCATTTATTTTAAACATAACAGTATAAGCCTTATTCACAAAACACATAATGAGTTGCACTGTGGTAGAAAAACTCCCAGCTCACATTATCAAGAAGTGGTGAAAAAACAATAGCTACCCTCAGAGATTGATGAAACCTTATTCCAAATGACTGATTTAAAACAACAGAAGCTACACAACTTGATGAAAGGTTTCTGTACCAAAGCCACTAAAAAAAAAGTACCATCCTCATTACTCTCTGCAGACATGAATATTGTTCCATTTCTAAAAATAAAGCTCCACCTTAAACACTTCAGAAAATTTTTGCAAAAATATCAAATGGATGAATCAAGTGCCAACTATACAAAGCTTACAGGTATTCACAGTGAGAAAGAAGGGGACCTGAAGATCTTGGACACTGGTAAATAAAGGGCTCATCTCTAACTAAGAAAGTACTTTGGTTAAATAATTTGCTAAATTTATTAGCTGTTCCAAACTAATAGATCAGAAGTTATTAAAAGGTCAATGAGGATGTTTTGATATTGAGTTACAACATTCCAGTAAGACATTTGCAAAGATAACGTAGACTAACAAAAAATCCTCGATGAAATATTAGTGAAGTTACTATAACAAGGTGAATTTAAAGTACAAGTAATGTCAGGGACATTTCTAACCAACTCTCATGATGCTAACCAATGCAATTCTCTGACTACAACCTACAAAGTTTTAAAATTAAGCAGCTGCTCTTCAGCAACAAAATGCTTTTAGACTTGCACTGCTTTTCAAAATGTTCAGAAGCAAAAGGCAATTAAATAGAATTTTAGAAGGCATGCCACTGGCAAGACAGAAGCTGGTTTTGTGTATGACAAGAAGATAGAGGCATTCAAGAAGAAACATCACAGACAGCCATGCAATGAGAAGCTTCTGACATACAGTTTACCCATAACTAACTGCTAAATAATACATAATATGAGTGCACACGGAGATTTAAGGAGCTAGTCTTCTAAATAGGCTCTTCTATCAAAGTACTTGGAGAAAATACCAACATTTGAAGATTATATTTCATATATAATACTATCTGTAATACTATGATAGACTTTACAATCTAAATTTAATGAAACAGAAAGTGACTGCTCAAAGCATAATTTTAAGTATTCTCATTATTTAAATCACATTTTTCACAAACCATTTAATTGCACTGTTGCCAAAAACAATCCTGAAGTAATGTATTTTTCTGAATGTAATTTGTGATTGTGTCCTATCTTTCTAAGACATGGCTACAAAGAGAAAAATCCATTATATTGTACACACACAAAAAAGTACATGTTACAGAACCTAATGCTTTTGGTCTATTGTTGCTAAATGCTCAAGACTACATTTTACCATGAAGTTTTAATCACTAACATTTGGGAACTCGATGTACATGGCCAGAGAGAGGTTCTAGCCTAAGAGCCTGAACTTTCTGTTCAGTGCCTGCCTCAATTTAGTCTCTATCGAAAAGAACCCTAAAAGAAAAGGCATAACTTGCTGTCAGACTAGCTTTACAAAAATAGATATAATATAACAGTACAGAGGTTGCAAATTAAGTGATCACAGAAAAATTTTGCAATAGGAATGGCTGAAACAAAAATCTGCAGACACTGGACAAGAGAGAGATGACAGATTGAGGCTGTCAATGGAGAGCACAAGTCATTTACAACCCTTCTGCATCCCTCTATGCTAAATCCCACTTGCCACAGCAAAACAAGGTATTTGAGAAGAAAATACACAAAGTAAATACAAAGTAAATATGCTGAAATATTTTGCTCTCTTTTTTACTAGGCTGATTTCTAAATTTATACTCCCTCTCCAAACAAGATCTACTGAGTGATGATAAGCTGATTCACTACAAGCATGAAAATGCTTTTAAGTACTAGGAGGACATAGCTTTGAATTTCACAGTCTGTGGCACGTAACCTCACCCAGCAGTTCAGAGGAGTTGTTCTCTATTTTTGAACAAAATACAGAGTCTGAGTGGATGTTTCATCTTGAAAATGAAAAACTAGAAAATTACTTCCATAATTGCTGTGTTACACTTGAAAATAACAAGAAGATATAACCCATGTTCCTATGACAATAGAGATAACAACATGAAACTAATTTCCATTAAGTATATTTCATATTGAAATACTTCTTATCCTTTGGCACAGAAATGCAAGTGCATATAATTGAAGAGTGCAGTTTCCTTTTATATATTTTTGGGGATATTGATTTGAGGAAAAGAATCACTTTAAATTAGCAATTGTAGTACTTTAAAAAAAAACTCTAAGATTTTCATATTTTTACCCTAATAAACTTAAAATTTTTCTTGTCATTTTCTGTAGCAGAACCAGAAAAATTTTTAAAAAACATCTTCCTTCCTAAAGCTTATTGATTTGCACAGTTTTATTGCTAATCGATGAGGATAAAAAGCCTTTAAGACATAATTGTTCTTGCAAGTGTGTACAACTAAGGAGACCACAAAAGGTCAGAAAACATTGTCGGAACATGCCACCTTAGTCAGTCAGGTTTTTTAATTATCTTAATAGCATTTTACTGATTTCTTGGAAAACTATTTCTGTACACCCGAATCCAATTTCAATCACAGAAATAATGACAGAAGCAGTAGGAGACTGCATGTAACCAGAGACACTGAAGGCACTGGGTGAAGCCTGGGGACTAAAGAGTGCCTTGGCTAGGCTTGTCCAGGAGAGGCAGGTTAGTCAAAATCCAGCATCCCCTTTGGGAGAAGCAATAAAAAAGCAACTTTTAAAGACACAACCCTAAGAGTTTGCATTTAACTAAACTGCTTTCTCTCAAAAAACTACCTACCCATGCTGCAATCAATTTAGCTGATAAATGGTAAGATAAGCCAAATATAGAAAATATGCATTTATCTATGAAAGTCAAGAACAAGAATTCCACCAGTTTTAACTATTTTTTGCTGTGTACAGCTAGTATATCTGAAAGATCAAGTGGAGATTCTGCTATTATTTCTGCAGCATGGAGTGAACCTTACCATGTTGACAGCATCAGTGGAACCAAAGTGTGAAGATGTACACTGCTGCCTGCCCCTAGACTGTACCCATGGTCATGTAGGTTTCTGCCAGCACAGCAGAAAGCCTGGAATGAATAATCTTCTTTTGTCTTTTTTTTTTTTTTTTTTTTTTTTTTTTCCAACTGTTTCTGTACACACACCAGGGCCATGCCTACAGAGGAAACCTCAAAAAAGAATTACAGCCTTCTCTTATTTTGGCAAGACTCTCCAGGGCAAAGTGAATTGGAGTAAGAAAAGCAAAAGTAAATTGCTTTGCAGTAGCATAGATGTAATCATGACAATATCACTTAATGACTCCTCCAGCACCTAGTTCATTAAATTCTACCATTTGCATTCCTCAAGCATGAAGAAAAGGCGCTAATGGTAAAAAGACAAACAGTTTAATCTTATATCTCAGGTGTTTTAAAAGGCACACCCAGGATATTGTAAGAAAAAGACTGCAGTTTTTTCAGAGTTCTTTATACAGCTGGTGCTGCAACTGGTACTAAATATTACCTGCCTTGATTCTGCCCTGTACTACTTGCAGGAAAATCGCCACAGCAAGCCTTTAGAATTTGTGATGAAATGATTGCCTCCATTCCTTCCCAGCTGTTTTGGAGTAATCCCATGGCCTAGATAGCAAGAGAAACTAAAAGGCAGATCCACAAAGTGGCACAGGATAGTTACAATCATTTGCATAAGTACCTATCATTTTCATCCCTCATGCTCTCTTTACAGTTCACAGTGTTATAAGATCCCATTGCTCCAGTCCTTGTCTGAACAATTATGGTCTAATAATTACTTTCTGTGGTCAATATCTTTATTCATCAAAATGCTGGTGCTTCTTCTCAGATTCACTGTAAATACCACTTTTCACAGGAATGCATGATTCTCTGTCAGCTCTGCAGATAACGGGCATTTTAAAAAGAGAGCAGCTTCTTAGCAATTTCCCTGCTTAGAACCAGGGTGGGATTTGTATTTTGGAACAAGCCTTCTTCATATTTTTATTTCTCTGAGCTATGTAAGAGAAACCCCTCCTTTCCAAAAGCCAAATTGAAAGAAACCCAGCCCAATCCTAAATAAATAAAATAAAAGAAAACCACCCCTGTCTTGGTGAAAATAAACTAAAAGAATAAATGTGCACATATAAGTCATTCTGAGAAGTGTCAGTCATCCACACTGGTTATGTATTTTCTTAAGCTTGTGAAGCATTTGGCACTTTCTTTCCACTTAGATCATTTTTCTCTAAGCAGAGGTACTTTTCCTGGACTTGCAAGTGAGAATTTTAAAATTCTCACTTGAGTTTAAAATTATGCTCATAACTTAAACATGCAGGAAGGAAATGGGGTGAGCACAGCTGATCAGAACAGCATGGCACATGTACCAGCTAAAATGTGTGGCTGTTTATTTTATTTTATTTTTAACTATGCAATAGTATGCACATTTGTAACACAGAAAAGAGGAAAAAAGAAAACTTTTCATGGTATACAATATTAAAAAAAAAACAAACCAAACACTAAAATGCAGGTCATGGAAAATACTGTAATAAGGAATGATGAGTAGCTGAGGCAAACTTAGATAAAATAACAATGGATGACAAAACTGGTTTATATTTGAAATAAAAACCAATTATGATGTAGAGATAGGCTAGCAGGCAAGGGAATTCCTTTGGCTTTGGGGAGTAGAGCTGAACGTAACACACTCCTATGAAGAGGTATGATGTGATGCAGAGTTACTGCACCAGCAGATGCAACTTCATTGAGACTCAGTATTTTGAAATTGTTGTCCTTCTTCATCCTCTGCTCACAATTTTTACATTTTGTTTCTATCTGTTTCAGAAGTAAAAATATTGTACTATTTCCAATCCAGTAGAAATACTTGGGAGAATTAAGAAGAACAATGATGTTATGGTGAGTAAGCATCTTGACACTCCAAAGTACTTACATACATGAAAGCTTCAGATAAGACACCTACAGAAATCTTTGCAAGGTCTGAAGTAGAACAGCTACTAAACACCTGCTTTATGAAATAAATCTATTTGCAACACTCACTCAATCTCCCCTGCAAATCTCACCTCCAGACAGCTGATTGTCAAGAGGAGTCACACATTTTGGGGGAGTCTGAGGCTGACTGCTAACAATGGCATGACTCCAGGTTATGCTCCTCATGTCCTTATGAGACCAAAGCTCCAATATTGACACTACTACACCTTCTTTTCTTCACACAAGTCTCATACTTAAGTTTATGACATTTCTGTCTGAATGAAAAAGTAACTCTGCATCTTGAAGGCTGCCTGCAAGTTTAGATGAGAATAAGCAAGTGGTGCATTTCCAATGAGCCCATGCACCATTATTACCTAGAGGAAATCAGTGATTCATTTGCCATAATTAAAGAAAACTCTGAATATATTCTACTAAAGCAAGTAATGTCGAGGACAGAAAAAGATAGCAAAGAAACAGGCACGAATGTGATTTTATTCAGGTTACTATGATGTGAAGGCAGATGCCTACATGAGTATTGGAACAGTCATTTGTGGCCAAAAAGGTGTTTTCACATATTCCTATTGATTTAAACTTTTCATGAATGTCACAGGATAATAATATATTTCTTCCATTCATACTATGTTGAAGAAAAATCCCTCAATCAAGTAAAACAATATATCCCCCCCAGAAAAAAGACAAAAAATAGATGAATACAGGCTATCGTTACTGCATACCCACAGACCTTTCTACAGACATAACCAGTTGAAAAAAAAAAATTAAAATGTATTTATATTTCCCAATATATTTGCTATTTGCAAGGTCCCATAAAACTGGCATAGTCAGTTTTGGCATTAATGAGCGAATCACTCTGACAACATAACATCTCACTTTACTGAATTTTAGGAATACAGGAAAGTTTACTAAACTGTAATAATGTCATATAAGTTAAAAACAGATTTATGCCTCATAATTTTACAATTTATGTTGAATATGGTATCTCTACATTCAGTATTATAACACCAAACTCTGCACTGGAGCATAACTTCGAAGACCGTTGCTGTCAGAAGAACCAAAGTTACCTTTTGGAGTTTCTCATTGTTCAGGTATTCAAACACAGGCTTAATTTTATTCCACTTAAGAGTCCTGGAGAATGGATTTGTCAAAACCAGGTTTTTTTAGATGAGTGATATTGGAACAGGAGTTGATATAATATGGAACAAATTTGTAAAGGTTATTTTGAAAATTTACATTAATATTTTTCTATTTGTTTTCAGATTTACACAGAAGTTACTTGCAAATAAAACAAATAATTTAAATCGAAATGTGCCTTAATAAGCCTTTGTATGCACATATATATGCACACACATTTATGCACCACTGAATATATATACAGATAAATATTATTCAAGGCAACATTTCAATAAATAAATTAAAGTATAAATAACCCAAAGGATATCAGTACAGGGAAAGGCAACACTGTAATCTCTGCATTTAGGGTCATCCAAGGTAGAAGAAAACTTGAGTTTCTCAAGGTCATGGGAGAATGGTAAACCAGAATCTCTTTATGTAAACTGTGGCAAATAAAAGTTACTTGGCTACTATCACTGGGCTCTTTAAAAAACAAACAAACAAACAAAAAAAAAAAAAAAGGAATTTCAATTAAAGTAGAGGAATACTATGATTCCAGAGGAAAAAAGATATGGTTTTCTACCGCATTTTGTTAGGGAAAAAAGACCAGAGAGGTGATCGAGAAATGTATGGCCTGGATACTATGGTACTATTTTATATGGAGATAAGTTATACAATAACCCAGCAACACCAAGATAACTTTAAAACAATGCAAGTCCTTACAGCAAATGCAGTCCTAGGAGGAGAAAAAAATTATCAGGATTGTCTTGGCTGTTTAACAGGATTCATTCATTTCAACAATATAATTTTCAAGATAATTTAAAAATCCAGCTTTTCTTTTTTGTTCTCCTTGCAAACTCTTTTTACCTTAAAGGCCAACATACCTATACAAAACACTTCACAGCTCATTTGTTTTAGGGGAAATGTGAGACACCCAATAATGCAGTAGCTCTTGACTGATCTATGGAAAATGGGATTCCCTCTTGGTGGGACAGAGTGCTCTCTTCTTCTCTAGGAGTTACAGTTCTACCACAAAGGCATGCCCATGGTACCAGGCCTAGAGCTTGTATTGGTGGAATTAATTGAGATAAAGCAGGATGGAGAGGAAAAACAGAGAATGGTCAAGAAAGAAACACTCTACATGGAGTTCTTCACACATAGCTCCTTGTTCAGCATGGCAGCAAACAAAATAAAGGAAAGCAATAAACTGTATTACTAATTACAACCTATGTAAGGGTTCCCAAAGCCTTAACTGGTACCATTATTTCAAGAAGTATGAAACAGCAATATTTATTTCTTGTGGCTAAATTCTGTTTTCTGTTTTAAATCAAGGACATGTCTGCACTGCCAAGAAAACAGAAAGTAAAACTGTGTTTCACCACACTTTTTGAAGGAAAAAATTAGATTATTAAAATGAGAAATACAAATACAGAATTAGTATTTGCTGTAGAAATCACAGCTTTCTCTGAAGTACACAGCTATTTTTAAAATAAATTTATAGATACTGTAAAAACACCCAGTTCTTAGTGACACATTCAAGTGGTATCAGTGCCAGAACAAAACCATTTCTGAGACACATTTCTGCACAGTGGTTACAGCATGGGAATGACAAACAGAAACAACAGAAATCAGAGAAATCAGGTTTAGTGTATTTTTGTTAAATCAGTGTAACAGAAGAGCACTGGGTTGAAAAGGGAGACCTGGGCAGTACTAAACAAAGAATATTTTTAGGGGTTTTGTCATATTCGTAACAAAAGAGTAACAGGTAGCACCATGAAAAGCAATGATCCTGTCACACACCTCATGCATACTTTAATATTTGTATTGATGCGGGTGACAGTGTATCACTGAAGATCTTAGAAATTTTGGCAGAAATCCATCCAAACTAGGAGCTGGGTCCCTGGCTGTTGGCAGAGCTGTTACACTAAACTGGATGAGCAGTTCTAAAACAGCCTTGTCACTGTATTATCCATTAATGCACTGATGGTAATTTGCTGTCTGTGGATCCAGTACTCACAAAAGAATACTCAAATCAAAATCTCTCTTTGGCTCTGAGCTTTAATATAAGAGCCAAATAATTCCTTTAGATCCACCTCAACAAATCCTAGAGGTAGAGGACAATATTTGACTGAAATGAAGGTGTTGGGCTACAAGACAGGCTAGAATCCTGCAATTTACAGAGATGTACTATAGGTTTTAAGGGAAATGGATTCTTGGGATACTCTATGATTCTCCAGAGTAATAATTAAAGAAGTGAGAAGCTTTATTTCCTTTTCCTAAATACTTGTCAAGAGTTAATTATTTGTCAATGAGACTACGTGAACACATTCTGTCTGCCCAAAAAATTGAGCTAATAAGTAAAAGTTAGAATCCAGATCTAGTTATAGGAAAAACTTACTTAATAAACCACAGAACAATTTATCCACATTCATGCCACACAAAAATGGGTTCATAGGTAATCTTGGATGTTCATAAAACACAAAACACTTTCAGGGCAAAGACAGGAGAAAAAAAGAAATAGACAAACCACCCACAGAACAAAATTGTGGATTTCTTCACAGATAAGTGGAAATGATTAACACATGTCTTTTCAAATTCATGGAAACCTGCCAAGAATTATTTTCTGGCTCATTCACAAAAAGTGAATGTTATCAAAAGCACTGGTGCAGTTAATATCTGAATTTTGCAGGACAATTTCCTTCTTCACAATTTCTAATAGCTCTCCACCTGCAGGGTTTCTTCCTGCTTTCCACAGCCCACAGCCCCACATGCTCCTTATCCCCTGCTGAAGAACTAAATAATCCTTTGCATCCTTGTCTCCTTTGTGTAAACAACTTATTAAATTTTCTGGGAGCAGCTACATCACGACTGATGAATTTACAACTCGAGGCAGCTCTAGCTGTTCCCACAGGATCAAAATTTCAAATAACATGGAAACTAGCCCAAAGACCCTTGAAGCTGTCCTGCCTCATATCAGGTGATGAAGTGATCAGCTGGCTACAGGCTGCACTCATGAATCCTGGTTACAGTGGCCCTTGGAGGAAGCAACTCTTCAAATAGGAGATTGTGGGGACATGCAGCCAAATCCCCACCCCTCTCTGCCAGGTTCATCAGATGCAAACTCAAACCAAATTCTGAAGTAGCTGTTGTGCAGCACAGAGTGGGACAGCAAAGGATGAACTCCATCCTTTCTAATTTCCCCACCGGCAGTTCAAGACATTAAAAAAAAAGGAAAACCAGAGACAAAACAAAAGAGGCTCTGGCAAAACTGACTCCAACAGGAGCTTTCCCAATGGAGCAGTTAGTTCCATTAAATTCCCACACAAACACACGTTGTAGTCATCATCACAAGCCTCACAAATAACTCCAACATCCCTCTCTTAGTGACAGAACACTGTATGACGTTTTTCTGTGCATTCTGCCTGTTCACCTGGACTTCCTTGTAAGTGAACTAGGACAATACACAGTGCAAACTTTTTTCATTAAAACCACCATCAGCAAATGGTTCAGCTTCTAAAATTAAATCAGTTAGTAACATGGAGTCCTATTTCCTTTAATGCTTTCTACAGAAGTCTTTGAGGGCAAAAAGCTTGGCTTATCACACATATCAAATGCATTAATCTCATCAGTTCATAAATATTACCTGTCCACAACTGGATCATTTGCAAAGCAACATGATGTTTTAGCCACATGGTGTTTCAACATGATGCAGCAAAAGAAATTGAGGCAATACATCTTGTAGGAAAAGTATTTCAAGTTTCTAATCCAGTATGATATGAACTGAGTATCTACATTGCTGATGCTATTCTCAATCACAATACATCAAAATGGCTGCAAACAACATAGTTGGAATGTGGTATATTGGAGACATTTTCTAACAGAAAACAAAAAGCTGAATTGTTAAGAAAGAATGGAAAAACTGAATTTAAAAGTTCGACATCCAAAAACATTCAAGAGAGCACCACACAGTTTTGCAAAGTACACCAATAGTAACTGTATATGTCAACTTATGAAACAAGAAGGTATTAAAATTATATATATTAATTCTGCTGGGTGCCTTTACCAAAGAGGCAATAAAAAATTGCAGTTTACCCAAAAGCTGTCTACATACCATTGAGCCCCTATCAAGAAATGTACCTTCCCTCCCCTTGACCTCCTCTCTCTCAATACATCTGTGTCAGTAGTCAACGTACTGCAAAACACTGCAATAAGGTGGCTTTATTTTCTGTTTTCTGTGCATTCCCTGAGGTTTAGTTGCATATTTATGTAACTCTGGAAGTGAGTGATGAAAGACACCCTTGGTGCTTTTGTCCAGTACTGTATTTTAAGACTGCAACTTCAGTATTTAAGTATACCAAGCAAAAACAGGGCATAAACTCCTTTAAAAAAATGAGACCCATACTAATACAGCAGCCACACAATAATTACTGCATTACTGAGAATGTTACAAAGAAAAGAAAAATGTGTGATTCAGATTACAAGTCAGACAAAGGAGAAGAAAATCAATGCCTTAACTACAGCTGCTTTATCAGGAAGTGCCCACAAACAACACTTGTTGGTTTCCTTCATGACCACACATTCAGGCTCTACATCTTGGCAAGTCCTCCACGTGTGCTCTAAATTGAAGGTGCAATTACTTATGCTCTGACTGCAGCCAAGCTGGTTTGCAGGCTCCATCAGGTAATTAGGCACATGAATGGAAGGAATCATCAGTGTAAATAATTGCAGCTCAAGTGTAGAAGACAGGTTCTGAAAATACTTGTCAGATGAGAACTGATAGCCATAAAGAAAAGCAAGTGAAAATTCATTCAGCTCAAACAGCACAAGCAACCATGTATGGCTCTGACTCCCCAGTGCATCCTTCCTCTTTGACAGTCTTTCCAAAACACCTGTCCTCACATGAAAAATAAATTATAAGGCCACTCTCATCTCAGAGGAGAATATTTTGATGACCCACATCTACCCTGATATCTGTACCTGATCAGCCAGTTAATGGCAGCTAAATTAAGGGCACATCTAGATATTGCCAGAGAGCAGTAACACAGAAATGTGTATTTAAAGAAACAACAATCACATTGTTAATTATATATTCCACTTTCAATCATACATTTTTTATGGGTCACTGCCTTCTGAGATTATAACAGCAATTTTTATACCTATTTTAGACTGATAATCACAGGATTGGTAAAACTTCATTGAGCATCACAAACAGTGGAACCTTCTGCAAGATGTTAAATATTTTTTGCTTCTGCTAACTCAAACCAAACCAAAGGCAGAAGCAGTAGCCAAAATATCAGCTATAACTCTTCTTTCCACGGGTTACTTTGCTTCCCACAAAAATCGCCCCACAAAAATGGCCAAACCTGGGGCACAATCAAGTGGTGGTCTTGGCAGCACAAGGTTAAGGGTTGTACTTGATGATCTCCAGGGTCTGTTTCAATCTAGATGATTTCGTTCTATCAAGTGTAAGATACTTATATACCAGGTAACATAAATGATACAATGCCAAATTATTCAAAATTACTATGGGAATTTTCCATTACAGAAACACCATGGCTTTCAAAACTTGAAGAGCTACCTAAAATATGACTATGTGGTGCATTTCCACTTTTCTTTTTTTCCTTGTTTACAAGTCAACTTTCTCAGGGGTTCAGCTTTTTATTCAAGTCTATATTCAAGCTGGTATAATGAGTTCGTTATACCAAAACGACAGAAAATTCTGTGTGTAAAAAAGCTTAAAAGACAAAACACAAATTCAGAAATTCAAAATTTTTGAAGACAGTAAACTCTGGTAATTTAAGCTTTATGAAAGTATAGCATTTAGCATAGTTAATATACTTAGAAAATCTTAGTAAGCTTAAAAAGAAAAATAAAATTATATAAGTATCTTAATATCAGTGAAGTATTCATTAGACTGAGAATGGCAAATGGTTGTAGTGTATTTCAGAGTACTGCAAGACTGAAACATTGTCCATTTCAGAATAATAAAACCAATAGAATCAAAGTCACTAGAGAGTACTTTGGGATTTCTTTTTACTCATTTCTTAAGTCCTCAGAAGGTTTTTCATTTTGTCATTGAACCACAGAAGAAATTATCCAGCTGAAGGACTGAGAAAAATCACAACTACTCAGTTGTTCACAAATGAAATGTTCAAAATGACCACCTGCGGTGCAATTACTTCCACTAAACTTCTATAAAACTTGAATTCCTGCCATCTGGCTTGCTGCTTTGCAATACATTAACCAAATTCAGACTACAGGTGTATCTGCTCAAACCTTTTGAACTTTACTACTACTTTTTTAAGACTCCTCTTTAAATAACTAAATTCCTCATTAACATTCAGTTCACTCAGAAAATCATTTTCTTTATTCTGTTTGCTAAAACTGGGAGAACAAGCAAAGAACAACTGCTATAAGTGGTGACTGAACTTTCACTCCCATCCCACTTAGCCTATTATTCTACACTTTTGTTTTTGTTAACCCTAGAACTGATACAAAGGAGTTTAAATTATCTCCATTTCTTCATAAGCTCTCCACTCCCTCTCATTGTTACCTTTCCACATTTTACAGGCACCACATAATTCTATCCCCTTCCACAATTCTCATTTTCTCTACATTACAGTTTTACTATCTGGAAGTAGACGTAGTCCTATTATCTACAGTGACCATTAACAGCATGAAAGGTAAAGCCAAATCACTCTGTGTTATCAAAAGGTCATGGTCACAAGAATAACTTCTAACATTTTTAATATATAGAAGAACAGAGGGCTTTCTTTGAAAAGAACAATACTGAGTAAGCTTTAAGGAAAAACTACATGAGCAATGTTGCAATTTGAAATTAATTAATGGTCAAGTAACTATTTTATAAAAAAAAACTTCTTAGAAGTAGAATCTAGGCATCATTTTAATGATCTTCAAAGTTATAATGCCTATGAAGTCCAGTAAGATTGTTCCAACTACTCCATCAGAGAGGCAAGGCAGGCTTTTACCCCCCCCCCAGTCCCCATAAAGGTGGGAGACAGGCAGGGGAACCCCACCAGTAGCTCAGTGATGTGCCTGCACTGCTCACTCCCTGAATTCATCCGAGTTTTCACACTGGCCTCCAGTAGCTCCTGTGTTTCTGCAATGCTTTGCACACACAATTCACTATGTAAAGACAATTTGCATTCTCTCCAAATACCCTGTAATCTCCAGGATTTAATGCTGCAATATTTATTAGCTCTTATCATAAAGGATTTGTAAAAAATAAGTAGCACTGCCAATCAAATAAAATCCAGATGATTCTTTGCTGTTGTAGACCAAAGCCTTTCCTGTCAGTTCTTTCTTTTGCACTAAACATTGTATTTTTGAATGAATGTAGTACACTGCATTCCTTTGCAGTATTTACAAGACAATACTACATTATCCTAGAACTTTATGCATACAAAATGTACATCTGCATAACTAAAATGCAACAAACCTGGAAGGACAAGGATACTCCTGTGCCTCCTCACAGCAAGAAGCAAAACTTCAGAGTGTTAGATAAGAAAATAGAGCAAAGGTATAAATCATACTGGAATGCAAGCCAATAATTTTTGAAATTAATTTTAAATATCAGTCTTGGATGTAGATTCTGATCTAAGCCACTAATGTAACCTAACCTTTTACAAATTGGAGTTTTACATTTGGGAGGGAGATGTATTATAATCTCTGTTCTGAGTTAGAGGCAGAAAAGTTTTCCTTTCCTCTAAATTAGGGTTTAACATTTGATATTTAATAATTACAAAAAATTCTCCCAGAACCAAGAGCTTCACAGAAACTTCAGAAGGGCTTCATTTAAAAACAGTAAGAGAGGAAGTAAACTAATTCATGTTTACAGATAATTGAATGTTCTTTCTTTTTATGTGAATTGATAATTTTGAGTATTTACTCAATAACTTTATGTGGAATCTGCTTACTTTGTAAGGGTTCATTGATTAAAAATGGACCATGCAGAAGCATGGACAGATCTCAGACCTTATCTAAAATCCTCAGCAGTCTCTCATGATCAGACTTTTACTAGCACCTAAACTCAGTGTCTTCATTTCAATGGAGATGACTTGATTTACTTTAGTACAAACAGTTCCACTGAAGTTCTAATTAGGTTAAAGTACCATAAAAATCACTGCATTTCACTTCCCTGGTATTTTAGTATTTACATGATGCAACAGGCAAACCTGCCCAAAACCAGCTGAACATTCTCCCTTCAAAACCAAAAATCAAGCATAAAAGCAGTCGTATCTATCAGTCAAAAATTGGTTTTGAACCAACACATTAATTTCTGTTTTATTATCCCAGTGTATAAACAAGAGGAAAATGGTCTATCTGGCTGGGATCATTCCTTAATTACAAAGCTTAGCTGAGACATTAAAGAGGATCAGCCATTCATCTGTCTATCTGTGAATCAGTAATTAAATCACAGGACAGAAAACTCAACTGATGCAGGGATAGATGCAGCAATGGAAAACAAACTCTTAACTGGGAAGCCCACAGGGCTCCAAAACTGACAGCAAGAGCTGAATACACAAGTGATGAAGAAATGCTGATTTATTATGAAAATGGGATTAATATGAATAATAGAAACCTATCTCATGGATGAAAAATTCCTTTCCACAACAGAAAATTATCCAAATACACAATTTCTTCCATCAGAGGAAGGCTAGTTTGTTATTTAGTGAATCTGATCTAAGAGACACATAAATCCTTTTTGTGTTTCATGTAGAAATACATATCATAAGTTCCCCCCCAAAAAAACCCCAAATTTAAAATTGGGTGTAAAAACATTGAAACAAAAAAAGTTGAGCAAAGATGAATTTTCGCCAAGAGACTTGATCAAGTGTAAGTTTAATGCAAATAGCAGGGTTTTTTAGTGAACAGTTTTAATAAAAAAATAATTCTAGAGTCTGTCTTCAGAGTGATGCTTCTGCTCCTCACATGTGAGTTGCCAGCTTGAAGGCAGCCTGGTTTTAGGCATGATAATTTTATTTTAGTGGAGCAGTTGGAAGCACTCTGAGTCTACTCAGCTGGGAATTATCTTACTCCTGAATTACCAGAGTTGTTTCCATCAATGCCTGTACTCTAGCAAGGCCATTTTGAGGACAAAACCTAATTATAATTTTGACATAGTTTTACCTTCAAAACCAAACATGAAAGTAATAGCATAATATGGCTGTCTTCCCCTGCGATTTTTTCTATTTTAATTTCCTAATTTTAATGAACAAAGGCACCTTAGAAGCAGATCCATTACATGTAAAAATAGACTGCAGTCTTCAAATATGACCTTTTAATTAAAATATAACACACATTTAAAAAAATATTTCAACAATTGATAACACTGAAAATCAAATTCTCTTAAACCTCACTAAAAGAGAGAAATTGTGACCAAAGTTACAGGCATTTCCACTTGGAAAACTAGTACTATTTGCAAAGTGAGTGGAGAACACTGTATCACAACTACACCATTACATTTTATGCTGAACCTAGGCAGGAGGAAGGCACAAATGGATGGAAGACAGCAAAAATTTCCATTCCCATCAGCACAAACCCACACACATATTCAGGCTGCATTCATGAAATGTCTTTTAATGACTTTTAGAAGGGGGAATACAGTAGTGGTGTTTCTACTATTATAAATAGAGCATCATCCTGTATCATAGATCATCTGGTCCCAACCTCTGACATGTACAGGGACACCTAGCACTAGATCAGGCTGTTCCAAGCCTCATCCATCCTGGCCTTGAACACTTCCAGGGATGAGGCATCCTCAGCCTCCATGGGTAACCTGTGTGTCTCACAACCCTCACACTAAAGAATTCATTCCTAATGTTTAACCTAATCTACCCTCTTCCAAATTAAAACTGATGTAGGACCATGGAGTATTCTTGGTACCCAGCTCAGAGCAGGGGTATGAAACACTGCTCAGAAAGATTTAAGTGAGCAATCAAAGCTTCTTGGTGGGCAATTTAAGTACATTCTGTGATTCTGTAACAATGCAGAGCAGCCAGGAGGCAAATCTGCTAAGGCTCTATGTTTTGAAAGTAAAATCTGTCAAAGCAACATTTCTTAAAAACAGATTAGTCTGAGGTGCTGGGAAAAGATGGTAGCTTATTGGTATTAGATGGTATTTTGGAGAGCCACCATTTGACAGAAAAAGGAAGGGGGGGGGAAGCCTATATAACAGGCCACTGTCTGGCTTAACCCAGTGAGGTGACTATCAAAATCTGTTGCCTCTGGAGAGGCTGTGACCACAGGGAAGGACACTTGAGGCTGCAAAGCCTTGGATGAAACAACTGCACATGCCTCTTGAGCAATGCTGGATGCTGTAATCCAGCCATTAAACTAACACTGCCAAGTCTACCACTAAACTATGTCCCTAAGCACCACATCTGTATGTCTTTGAAATACCTCCAAGGATGGTGACCTGAACCACTTCCCTGGCAGCCCATTCCAATGCTTGAGCATTTCAGTTTCTCCCCTGCTTTCAACAGAAGCATTGTGTAGACAGAACAAACAAAACAGCAGCAACTACAGAAACATGAGATGAGCTCTGCTCCCTTATAGTCACTGAAATCCCACCACGTGGAGCCAGATGACTGGATGAGAAAGGGGAAAACTCTGCTTTTCTAGCAGCGTGTGAGATGCACACACACTGTATGTCTCCTAAACATTGTTGCCCAACACTGAACATGAGCACTGAACATGAACACTTTCCTTTAATGTTGTTCAATATTCATCATCTCTACACAATGAGACCACCTCCATTCCTAAACCTGTATATGTACTAAGCAGTCCAGCAGGAAGAATTATTTTTCATCTTCCTCAGAAGTTTCTACTGGAGGAAAGTTTTTTTTTTTTTTTTTTTTTGGTTCTGCTCTTAAGAGCAGTAGTAAAGAGACAATTCATAACTACAGCCAAACAAGTAAAATTAGCCACTTCACATCATGCTTGTGTAAGCTGTTTTTATAAACATTTAACTTCAGTTTAACCAGAGATACTATTACTCATGCTCTACATGTCCATCATGACACATCTTTCCTAGACAGATATTTTGATTGTTTTCCTTCATCGGCTTTTAGATACCAATACATTTTTCTTTGAGTGTTGGTAACACACTATCATCATAACAATAGGAGGAGAGTGGTCACATATTGCTTTCCAAGCATTTTAAATTGGCAAATTTCAAGAAAACTTTCTGGGAGTTCCCCAAGTCCATGGTTCCCAGTGCAATGAGGCACCTGGGAACATTTCCTTTGCTGGAGTGCGGGGCCCATTTTTAAAGGAAATATTTTTCAGTGGCTGCAGATTCATTCTTCAGCCTGTCAAATCTATGTGTTTTCTTATTGGACATAAGTTAAAATTCATGTGGCATTTCAAGTTTCAGTATTTGCTTGGTGCCTCACTTTATTACTCAGAAGAGTTTTCTGATCTGTATTTCAGATGCCAACATGGATCAGAGCCAGCCTTAAAAGTATGTAAATTTGAACTGTCAGAGAAATAATTAATAATTAAAGACACAGGAAGTTGATTAAAAAAAAAATCTAAGAGGTACCATTAATTTTAAAACCTGCCTCAATTTGTATTCCACATCCATGCACTCATGATTTTATATCCTGCCAAACATTAAGAAGGGGATGACTTCTCAGACAGATTATGAGCAGTATGAGTTTTCCGACTGCAGAAAAATGAGATATGTAAGATTTCTTTTTTTTCCCATTTCAGCATCTGCAAATGTTCTTGTAATTTCCTGGAAATAATTCTCTTTTTGCAGGTTGGTTACCATAAATCACTCTCCCAGTTTCAGGGTTAATAGCCACTTCTTCATAGAAAACAAAGACAAAACAAAGGAGGTGAATATTAAAGTTTATCCCACCTCAAATATCCGCATGATACAGAGTGAATCTTCTCAAGAATGGGTCTGGGTTATTTTTTTTACAGCTTCGTAAGCAACACAGTAGGCCAGATTCTGATTTCAACTTCAACTCTGGAGCAGAGTAGGACTTGAATCCAGAGCAGATGAAACCCAAACTGAGTTGGGCAGAGCAGAGTGGTGCATCACATATTTCACTGGGTTAAGGTATGGGAGTCACCCAAATATAAATTTCCAAGACCATGCCAAGTTCCCTGTCAGCAGCACACCCTAGAACCATATCAAAAATTTGCAGACTTTTAAAGAGTTTAAGAATTTAAAGACTTTAAAGAAAAGGTAGAATGGGCTTTACTGAGGGGATCGTTACAAAAGGCTCCTCTCCTCCATAAGGGCTTTGTTCCTGGTGAGATATGCTACCAACCTCACACAGAGAAGATGGGGACTGAATGTAGGACTCTCTATAAATTATCATTTGAAGCTGTGTCCTTGATGGTATCTCAAAACTGCAATTGCTTTGGTTGACTAAGCACTGAAACATTCCAGGACTGAAGACCTTTACTTCTGTAAGCTCTTTTCAGACAGTACTTGAACAAAGGAAATTTTTGAAGCAGGCAATTCTTTATCAGGTTCTCCACACACCCTAGAATGCTCTAATAAATTCTGTGGATCTCTCTAGATAAATGAACCTCCCTCTTGGAATTTAGATAATTGAAAATACCTTATAATTTCTTTGACCCTTCTGAGAATCGATGGATCCTTATTTGAACAAGTAGACATTATTGTGTGGTAAAAAGACCTGGATTACTAGGAGTCCATCAAAGTAATGGAACTGAGCATTACTCAATTCCAACAATCTGTTTTCAAAATGTAGGGTTTGTTTCTGATAAATTTAGCTAAGCTTCAGTGCTTCATCTGAATCCTTCTGCATTCAGACTTTGCTTAGAGCATGAATGCAGCTCCGAAGCCTCTTGTTAAATGCTCAATTATGCTTTCCACTCATGTACCACAAAGCTGAACTGTTATTTGCAATGTGTCCACTCACATTTCAGTAATCTTAAGTGATAATCTATCTGTTACACAGCATCCTACAAAGTCACCTCAGTAATCACCTGTAAAGGTTTCTATGTCTGGTGTTTGAACCACAAAGAACTCTCCTTTCCAGAAAGAACTGTCTGCAGATATCATGCAGAGAAATCCTCTGACAATAGTGTCTGCCTGCACTCCTTACACGTTTCCTTATCCTAATCTCTCCCTGCTCTTTCCCTATTCCTTTGCTTTTATTACTTCCCACTTCTTTCCTGTAGCTTAACACACTTTTGTAGCCAATTATTGCTGTTCTTGTCCACCAAATGCCCTTAAACCTGTCTCAAAGAACTGCCTAACCATGTTATCTTTCCTATGATCCTGTTATATTCGTCCAAACTCTTTAATATGCTCTGCCTCTTCAGGTTTTACCTTTCCTACTTATTCACAGGATTTTCTACTGCCTGTGCCATCAGTGTTTAAAATCATCATAAACATCACCAGAGCTTAGTGAACTGATGGTCATCTGCTAAGGACCCTGCAGGGCAAAACAAGTATCACAAAAGTAAAATGCAAATAAAAATTGTTAAAGCTCTCTGCTTTGCAGCCCAAGCAAATGTCATTAACCAGCCTTTCCCTGTTCCCATGCAGCCTCCTGAGCACACTGAGTACAGAAAACCAAAAACTTCGCCTTTCTCCACAGCAAAGACAAGTCCAAAGACAAGGATGCCTCTTAAACTCTTTCCTTCAACTGTTTTATTTGTCCATAATTTCTGCAATGGGTATTTTACCCTTTCCCTTCCTGTATTACAATGAAAAGTGTGTTTTACATGCCACCCCCAGCCTTTATATTAAAAAAGAGCAAGTTTTTCTAGCCTCACAGAAAAGCCCTTGACTGTCCTTCATCCATGCTTCACTGTTTGCATTGGGCATCCTTGTTGCAGAAGGCCTTGTTCAGGTTTGAGTACTCAGTCAAGAAGAATTGCAGCTTCCTAATGAAGAATGCAAGACCAGCAAAAAAAAAAGAGTAATGCTAAACCACAAAAACAAAACAAAAAAACCCCACCCATACAGCAGTATGATCCTCCTCTTTTAAAATGGATTAAAACAAATCAGTGTAAAAATTAAGAGCACTGACAGAGTAGCACCAACTGCTAATAAAATTCCTTTTATCATGAACAACAAACTGAAAAAAAAAAAAGAGCTTTTTCTCTCCCCACTTACATAATACACTAAATTACTCTAAGTGTTTAAAATGCATGTTAAACTATTTACCACACCAATTTCTCTTGTCTATAACAAATCTTGCAGAGGAAGGCTTTAGCCACCTTGCTCAGAGCTACACCTCCTGTATCCATGCTTCACAGCACTTGGTACAGTTCTCCTGTGGGCCCCAAAAGGGAAGGAAATTTGATGCACTGGCAACCACAGAACATACAATGAACAGCATCTGGATCAACCAAACACATCTGAGTCTGCTTTTGAAAGAAAAAGTGAGGGTCTCCAAAAAGAAGGTCAGAGTGAACAAACATGAAAAGAATTGGGTGACTAGGAACAGGACCTCAGGGTGAGGCAGGGAATAGAGTATTTTTGTAGAACCCTGCCCAAAATATTAATAGTAAAAGGACACACACTCATTGCATATATATTATTGCAAGCCTTGTGTTTCTCTGTTAAGTATCTGCATTTATCTGTAAAAAAATATTTATATGGGTTTTAAATACCAGCATCTCCTGATATTTGCAGTTATATTTAAGTATCTTGAAAAACAAACAAACAACAGAATATATAACGATGGATATTTAGAGCATATTTGTTTATAAAAATCATGTTGTAGTGATAATGGACAAGCAGCAGCTAAAATTAGAAAATAATGACAGTATTTTTCACAGGAATATAACACAAGATAAAATTAATACACCAAAGTTGCAAGTATTCTTTCCTGAGGCAAAAGACAAAAAAGCTCATCAAAATATCTTCAATTATATGAAAGTACTGTTTTTTAATAATTCAGGACAGCAAAGAAAATTATTTTCTTGACAGTATGGGAACATTATGTTGTTTGTATCTTGGTTAGAATCAGGAAATAAGAGTAACAAGCAGCATTGTTAGGGATTAAACACTGCTACAGTGATACACAGCAGATACTGAATAAATGAGTATTCAGTATGACTTTATCATGCTTCCACAGCAAATCAGCTCTTCCTTCCTTTGGGATGGATGTTATTTGCCCTCAGTTGTATGCTGCAGAGCAAATCATAGAATAATTTAGGTTGGAAGGGCTTTTAAAGGTCATCTAGTCCAACCCCCCTACAGTGAGCAGGAACATCTTCATCTAGATCAGGTTGTTCAGAGCCTCATCCAACCTGACCCCGAATGTTTTCAGGGATGGGACATTTACAGCTCTCTGGGCAGCCTGTTCCAGTGCTTCACAACCTTCATCATAAAAGAGTACTTTCTTATATCTATTCTGATCAAATTCTTTTAGTTCAAAACCATTACCCCTCATCTGATTGCAACAGGCCCTGCTAAAAAGTCTTTTCCCATCCTCTCAAGTACGGAAAGGCTGCTCCAAGATCTCCCCAGAGGCTTCTCTTCCAGGCTCAACAGTCCCAACTCTCAGCCTGCCAGGGTTCAATCTGTTCAGAAGTATCTGAAGTCCAGAAAGGTCATCTGAATAGTAGTCATTTCCAAAAGCATTTACTATTAACGACATGTTAGTTTCAGTTATTCAGATAACCTACTAGTATTTGCCCTTTTCTTAACCTTGAAGGCTGAAAAACTCTACTCAGAGTAGCCAAAGATGTGACACACACCTACTAATCCATTTTAAATTATTTACTTTGTGCAGTGCATTCACTGTGTTGTTTCTCAGCTAAACTAGAGACACTCCTGGCGGATTCCTAAATAGCTTCCAAAGACAAAACTTGGCAGTAGAAAACAAATTACTTATATGACAGAGTAAGTGCATGCTTTAGGCACTGGGAAAGGCTGTTATAATACACGTATTGTACTGGGGTTGTCATGTGCCACACACTGTTATGGCAAGAGCATCCCTGCAAGGTCTCTTCTGGTACTCTGCCTCCTCTCCACGTGATGCAAAGAATGACAAAGTGCACTCAGGGTTGTACTAGCACATCACTGCTTTCATCTCTGCTGCAGAGCCCAGCAACACACCTGAGCAGCAGTTCAGCCTCCCAGCACAGGCTCTAGCCTGTGTTCTGGCTCTGATACCTGGCAATCTGTCAGTTTTTGGCCCCTACGTTCAGTTTACTATTGAGTTTTTCCTGTATTACCTGCTAGTGAAACATCCCCAAAGATGCTTTGCCTCTTGAACAAGCAGCTTTGGCATATAACTAGTTTATATTGTTTTTTCCTCCTTTTCTTTCCTCCACTGAAGATCAAAGCTCCCTCTAAGCATTTGAGCACACCAAGCTTCTCATTTTGGCACCGAATCAACAGAAGAAAAGACAACTCAAGCCATCTCGTCTTTAAAAAGACACAAGAAAAGAAAAATCAGTGTTATCTCCATCATGTATTATTAGTGATATACTCAAAACATTCCAATATGAAAAGACACATGCCGAATATTATACCCAGCATCCTTCTACAGAAATAAGACCAAAATGTTACTTCTTCTTTTGGAGAACTTGTCTACAAAGCATTTTCAAATCAAGCTATTCCAATAATCAAAAGTGAGCTACAAGCACCATGATCAGCTCTGACCTATCTCATCTGTCTACATACATGCTGGTGGAACTTGGTGCAAAATGGGGCAGCAAAAGCACTATATATTCTAATTATGACTTTTTAAGTCTGAAAACTTGATGGAATTATTGGTAACAAACATTATTTATAGGCATTATTTGTTTAAATTAAACAGTATTAAGTAAATTGCAGTTAAAATTAATTCTTAAAAATGTCCTGAGAAGTTCTATTAAATAAGATATACATCCAAACCACTGCCAGGACATATGCAGGAGGGACCTGACAACCTGCAATCAACATGCCTGCATCTGCCAGAATGCAGCAAGGACACATTTGCCCTTCACAAGCTTAACAAACACTATAGAGATTCTGTATGCATTGCCAATACCTGCTAACAAAGCAAAAAATAAATACATCTAGTATCTGCTATCCAGCATAATATAAAGTTGGGCTGCACTGTACTTTGCACTTTACACAATTACTCAGCATGATTTTACAAAAAGAAAACAAGTAATCTGGAGCAGGTGACCCTTCAGATAACTGTTCAGAGTTCCCACTGTTTCTAAAGAGGATTTTTTTTTTCTTTTATAAATTTTATTTAGTGGGAGAGTTGGACTAGATGGTCTCTAGAGAACCCTTCCAACTCTGTTAATTCTGAGACTCTGTAGCTACTGGTTCCTCTCCTGACCTTATTTCTATAAAACAACCCTGAGTTCTATGCTAAAAGGTAAAAATAGGAAAATCATGAATCCGCAGTAGGTCCTGTACCTTCTTTTCTAAAAGTCAAGGTAATCTTATTACTTACACATAGATTTTCTTCCATCTTTTATGGAAGAAAAGTATCAGTTTCCCTAAACCAGTAAGCTGCACTGTTTTTGCAGACGGTTTCCAAGGAGTCAGATTTAAATTACATGCAGCCTTATATACAGCCTTCTAGCTCATACTGAATAAACCTATCACAAAATACATCACTGAATGATGTATTTTGCTTTAGTTACTGTGGGCCTGCTTCTGCTCCTAGCTCAACAACAAAACCTGGTACCTTGTAAGATGAGGGTGACACCATTTCAGCTGACACAATATGCAGAGTATTCACTGAGTTTGCAGAGATACAAATAAGAGCAAGCTTTGCTGGGAGCAACTGAACAGTCAACGTCTTCCTCATGGCTGATGAAACCCTCAAGAAGAGTGAGCTCTAGTAGGATAAACGAGATCACTGTCTCCAATTTCCTGCTAGCTTGCTGGTGAAGAAAACACCATTGGGTTACTAGATCTAAAGCAAAACACTCTATACGACAAATATGTTCCTAAGTCATTACTCACCCTCTCCATACCCAAATAATTTTGAAACACATCCTGTACACCCCTTACTATTAGCAACATGATACTCATTTAAAAAGTGAATAAAATGTAAAATTTAAAAGTAACTTCAAGGTGATCAAGATTACTTAAAAAAAAAAAAAAAAAAGAGACCCTAAAATAAATGCCAAACAATGGCTGTAGCACTGCTTCCTAACCAGCTTCTCCAGAGACATGCTACAGCCTCGTGGAGGTCCAATATTAATAGGGGGGCATTAATTCATATGCAGAGTGTTCATGGCGTTAATCAACCTTAATAACTAGGTCTACCCCAGGGCTTTGGGCAATCCTTTGATGCTCAATTTGGCTGCATTGAGGAACTGCTCCAGGAAAATGAATTTCAAACTTTTAAATAGAATTCATACAGAGAAGGCAGCTGTACTGAAGGCTTTTGTGGTGCTGCTCATGGAAATGGCGTGTTCCAACCCACGGTTTTTCTGAGCCCCCACAGACAACAAAGACTGTATCAAAGTCTTCCACTAACTCATGGTTTAAGGTCCCTTGTGTTACCACAAAGAATAGCTGCATGAGACAGTCAGTTCATGCCAGGACATTCTACTCGAAAAAGAAAAAATGTTTAACTTTATCCATTTTTAATTAGGCTTTGTCAATAAGAAACCCTGGCTGAGCTTTACATAGGTCCCCACCATTGCCATATGCAATGTTGGCACTGTCCACCCTTATCAATTCTAATCCCACTTTGAAAAAAAAAAGTCTCAGCATCAGGAATTAAAGGCCTAAAACAATAAACAAAGGAATGATCACATAGGCCAATTGTTCCCTTTAAATAGTGCTTATATATAAATAGATGAAAGAAGTATTGCAGAGATAACCAAGGATGCTTTGACAAGTCTTTGGGGAAAAGAGCCTGCAGCTGCAGGAGCACACCTCTTCTAGAAAGGGTAACAAGAGGAGGCACAGCACAAGGAGAACCTCCCACTCCTTCACAGACTGTGAGTAAGGGTGAGAATAAAGCAGAGGAATGCATTCACCCTACAGCTTGGAACCACACACCTCAAAGTGACAGAGGGAGTAAGCCCTGTTCCTCATCCCACCTTAGATCAGGACCAAACTGTGCTATTACTGGGGAGGATCACCATCTCACTCCCTTGGGAAACACCGTGGATATGATAGGCACCCCAGGGCTCCTTGCTGAGGTCACAGCTCTGCACTGCCCCCAGTGTGGGCACAGCTGGGATTTCCAAGGTGAAGGATGTTCTGTCAGGGTATGGGACTGACTGACAGCCTGCAGAAATGAACTTCCATGACTTAGGTCACACACCTCCGCTACCTGCAAGATAATGCTCTCTACTATCAATAGTTTTTCCAATAAACTAAGCAACACAATTAATTTTTTAATGTACCACAATGTGGTACATTATTTCCTCTGTGATTTTATGATGAAAGTGCAGCATGTGAATACGGATTGCTGTGTTATGGTACGAGGACCTTGCAGGCAGCAAGCACCCCGTGGATGGAGCAGCACAATGCCTGAGACTTCTGCAGGCAGGAGAGCTCTCAAGGTTTTTTTTCCCTTCCTCTAATAATTGAACAAGTTAAATTCAGGAGACTCTGAGAAAAGTAAGCGAAGACACAATGCAATTACTTCCAGGTGCTAATTTAACAGTTTCCTAGACTGTTTCCTAGCTCACATTTGCTGAGGAGGCACTGCACTTAGCCAGGGGAGGGTCTGCATTTCTGGGGTCTCTGTCCCTGCACATCATCATAGGCCAATCCTCCTCGTTCAGAGACCAGCTCCATCCTCAGCTTTTAAATAGTCTACAGCTCACCCCAGAGCCAAGCACCAGGGCTTGCCCAGGGTCTGGGGCTCTCTCCCCACAGCTTGTTCACACATGTGGGCACACAAAGGATTCCTGCTTGCATGCAGACAGTCATGTGAATTTTGAGGTAGGGCAGGAAAGTCCTGCAGTTCAAGGGGATCCTGGGGATCTCAGTGATGCACGAGGTCCCATAGCTGCCCCCAACCTCATCATGACAAGGGTCATGTGCAAAGTGTGGAGGGGCACAAGAGCTGCACCACATCCAAACAACATCCATTGGGTCAGCGCTTCCCAACTGCTTAAACAGACACTTCTCAGATCCCCAGAACACAAGGGAGGAGACAATCCCACCAGCACCCACCATGGTTTGCATGGGCAAAGTATAAAACAAGGGAAAGCAACCATGAAGTGTGCATGCAAACAGCCCTCTTCACTGTGGAGAGTAGGACGACCCAGACAGGCACTGTCAATTATTCCCCAAATATGAAATGAAATGAAATTGAAAATGTTCAGATTTTCAATGGGATCCTATCTGTGTCTCCTGCCTTTATGAAGATGGCTCCATGTAGCCTGAAAGCCCTGAATTGCAGCTCCAAGCCCACTCCCTGGGACCTGCAATTCCTGAGAGCTGGTTATGAGGGAAGGAGCTGCTGCTGTGGACTTTTAACAGCTGGAGAGCTGCTTCTTTTCAAAACGTAATATCTGGAGCCTTTCATCTTCTTTCAGAAGAAGAGAGTGGGGAGTAGTTCATAACTAGCACCTGAGGATGAGTGGCTGGTGAAACCACTCCACTTAGCTTTGGTCTGAAGTTGAGCAACATGTTGTACCAGTTGAGAGTATCCTGCAGCCTCCACCTTTGAGAAAGGTTTTTGAATCCTATTTTTTGCAGATATATTCCATCAGAATCTCCTGTATCTCACATAAAAATAAAAGCACTATGACATTTGGTTTGACTAGCTGACATTTGGAGTTCTCTGTGAGACATTTTTCCAAGAAGTCCCAACAACTTTATTATAAAGTAAGACTGTGCATGATTATTACAGCTCTTTATTAAAGAATCTTGTGCTATGAAAAGGCTGCAAACACTATAAATCTTGAAAATTAATCAAGCATTTATCTAACATAAATCTTCTTCCTTCTGTGGGAAAAATATAGAGACTGCATCTGGAAGATGTACTCAAAGCACAAATGAACAATGATAAAAAAACTCAAATTGCTAGGAAGAAGAAATCACTCCTTAACTTCTTTGGGCTGCCAACACCATCTGAGCTATGTTCTCTACCAGGACACAGACTTTTGTGTAGCAGAAATACTCACCTTTACACTGCCCATATTTTTTCAAACAAATTTTCATCAGGTGCCTGTTCCTGGGTGCAGGGCAGGATGCCAGCAGCCTGGCAGGAAGCATCCTACCTGAGCCTGAGCACCAGGAAAACCAGGCCTGAGCTATCTGCCAGCACAGCAAAACACAGGGAGACACGGTGTGGAAGAACAGGGAAATCAGGAGGACTCTGCAACACAGCCTGTTCTCTTTGCTCTTCTTTTCCATTCAAAATGTCTATTTGAATGCAGGTCAAAAATAATTCACCTCTGTCACCTCCTTCCCTTAAGGGCTGCTGGGGATTTCCTGTGCTGCAGTGCAAAACCAGCAGCAGCTCAGCAAAACAAAGCCTGAAAAGATCTGAACAGTCCCAGTGAGGCACAGAGCATCCTGATGCCAACAAGTGAGGCCATTCAGACAGTAGAAGAGCTCAGGGCAATGGGGTCAGGTAGCTTCACTGACAAAAGAATATTTTCACCCTCTTTCCTTCCTTGTTGGAGTTTTATGATTTGCCATGGTCCATACAGACCCATTTTCCTATTTCATCCACCTAAGGGTGAACCTGGCTTTGAACTCCAACAAAAACCCCACAGATGTAACGGAGAAGGGATTTCTACTGCAAGTTGATGAAAAACATAGGGAAAAAAACACCTGTCCTGTAGCTGAAGCTTCAAGAACAGCAACACAGTTGTCTTGTCCTTCTGAAGCCAGAGAGATGCTACGATGCTGATTTCTTTCCTCTTTGTGTGACAGCAAAAACATAAAACAAGTCAGTTAACAGCTTGGGCACTGTTGCTTAAGAAACAAATTATCCCTTTAAATTTCAGGGGGAAAACATGGCAGTAGTGAAAAATACAATATTTGTATTAGAAAATTTAACTATGGATCTCAAAGCATATTCATGGACTTGGCATAAGCTTCAGAGATGTCAGTGGGCTGCATGTTCCCCACACAGTAATGAAATACTCTCATGAACAAGGCCAGTAAACAACTCAAAGCCAAGTGGCATTTTACTCAACACTAAGGCTCTCGGTACACAGAAATGTGAATTTTTATGTTGATCCACACATAGACTTTCCTAAACAGCTTGCTGATCTAAAAAAAGAAATAATAATAAAAAAAAATCATTAAGTTCTTTAGCTTCCTTTCTTCTTATTCACAATTATTAATCTTTATCAGGTACCTTTAAGGCTTACATTTTGTGACACCAGAACATGCGAACTCACTGCCACTTTCTCTTGGGGACAAGCAGCTTGTGCGGACTCTGAAATCATGATACAACTCAATTAAAATAATCTCTAGAATTATGCCAACACTGTTTGCGTATAAATGAGTTCTGAAATAGATCCTCTGATTTTTAGTCAGCAGCATTAAACTGACACAGCAGTGGTCCAAAGGTATTGCAGACCAAGCCCCTTTTTTTTGCTGGCTGTGACTGTCATGCTTAGTTCCTCCTTGCAATGAAGTTCCTTCTGCTTGCCCTCTATTCCAAAAGGAAATGCAGGGAATCATCTGAAGGAAATCCAGCTCTGAGATTGCTATGTTTTATGCATGTGAAATATTAATTAAAACTGAATCCGAGAAGGCATTTTTTAATAGCAATGAACAACAAAAAAAAGCCCAAAACCAACCAAACAACGAGTTCTTACATCTCAGATTTCATCCACTTATACAGAGCTCTTACATTATTCCACCATGCTCATTTCATTGGCACTGGAGATATCTAATTTAAGAGCAAAGTCACCCAGGCTCTCCTCTATAATTAACAGCAAAAGACTTCTGACCTGAATTGTCCTGTTGAAATACCTAAAATGTGTCTCATCCTCCCTTCTGATTTAAGACCTTCATTCAACAGCTTAAATTCAGGTAAGAAGACTTCCAAATTAAAAAGAAATTAAAATAAGCCCCAAGGAACAAAAAGCAACCCAAAAACCTAGAACAGGAGATTAAGTCTGTTTTAAAAATAGAAAAGCCAGATGGCTACTCAAGGTCCACAAAATATTTAATGCCTGTGCATTAAAATATGTTAAAAAATTGAATTGATTTTACAGTTTAATGAAGCAGATGGGCAGAGCATGTGCTGTTTTCTATGCACAAGAGCCCAATCAAAGCAAAACAACATCTCTTCTGATGTTCGTGTGCTGGTAGAGTCAAGGGATTAATAACAATACAGTCAGAGTCGTAGTGTTCTGCTTCAAAGAAATTTGTAAATTAAGATTAGCAACTTGATGCTTATCTGATAAATAGCACTACAAATACAGAAAATACGTTTCCAAGTTGTATTTTCAAGCAATTACTTGAAAAAAGCTTTGTCACAGCGGCGTGAAAATTGGTTACTGTCCACTAGTTTGAAATTGTTTCTGCCTCAGAGCAGTTTTCAGGAGCCCACGTACTCCAGGCTGGATGTTGTGATGTTTTCCCCTTTCTGAATACTGATCAGTCATATCTCACTCCAAGGAAATGAGTTTGCAAAAATCAGTCTGTGACTTCCTCCTCAGGTCTGCCAGTTGTCAGGACTGGTGAAACCACACTTCAGCATCTGCAGCTCCAAACAGTGCCAAATCATCCCGCTCTTACCCAGACACAGAGTGAGAAACCTCTGGGCCAGCAATATTCTGGTGACAGGTACCATGTTGACACCACAACAACACCCCAACTGCACACTGTACCAGGTGTACCCATGTACCAGGTGTACCCACTGTACCCATGCTGAGGCTGCAGCATCTGTGAGAGGACTTCTGCTGCACTGCCCCAGCTTGCATGTGCTGCTGCCACACATCCACCTCCTTTCCCAAGAGTTTTCCATTACATTTCCAAAAAAAAAAAAAAAAAAAAAGGAGAGCAGCACCCCTGAATACAGATACAACCGAACTTTATGGAACCTGAGACACCTTCTATGTGCACCAGTCTGCACAACAGTGGCCCACCCAAACCACACCCCTCTATCAACCCCTTGTCTGAAATCCACCATTATAATAATATAAAAAATAACACAAAGTGCTAGAATATCTTCCTTTTGCTATGATAGCTGTGCCATGCTCCAAACTTGTGGGCTGCTGCCTGAGCCCCCGACACCAGCCAGCAGCAAGGGAGCAAGAGATAGATTACATCTGGGTAATTGGTGGCTTTATTATGCAAGATTTCTGAACAAGAAAATGAGATTTGGAGCTTTATCTGAACGTTCAGGGATTGGATGACTGGATTAAATTTTTTTACTCACTGTTCTGCAACCCCTCTCACAATCAGTTTACACAGGGGAGGAGGAGGTGAGTTGCTCTAAGCTACACCACTTAGGAGTCAAGGGTTCATATGGACCACATCCAGCTTTACCAGCTCAGTATCTTGTAAGAATGGAGAAGCTTCTGTGAAGCTGGTTTCTTCAAAGCCCTAGAACAGTGAATGAGAACATGGCTATTCTCTGAGCAGCAGGACTACTTGTGGCTTCATTAATTTCTAAGAAAAATATCAATAAAATCTCCAACTGAATTTGCAGAAGACACATCCCAACATGAAGACCTAAGTAAAACTCAACAGTAGCAGCTACAAGTTTATGAGCATTCCTAATAGGAAGCCCTGTATTTTGGGAAAAAATTACAACATTTTTCACTTTCCAATTACCTACCATTGTAGCATTTTAAACCACAATTGTTAACTAGCTCAAATGTAGACTGTTCTGGGAAGCAGGTAACATTACATACAATTACAGCTTGGTTTCATATCACAAAGGATATGTTGCCTCCAAACCTCCAGATTCTGACTTTAAGCACTAAGACATTGCCCAGGGACACAAGTGTATTTTGGAAGAAAAACAAAAAAAAAGGTCAGGAGGGGAAGGGCAGAAAAAAGCTTTTATACATGGTAAGTATCATAAATCCAGGCACCAAAACTCTAGTCCTGGTAAGTAAAATAAAACTCAGAATAAACCATACTGCTTCTTCCAGAAATGCTGTTTAGACTCTTTGAAAGTACTGATGAGAGTTGCACACCCAAAAACAAGGTAAGTCAGTATCTCAGCTGAAAAGAGATGAATGATCTGACAATCCTTTCTGAAGCAATAGCTGCTTTATTTTCCCATGTCTGCTTTCAGAAACCTTTTGCAAGCACCAGATTCAATGGCTCATGCTCAGACCCAGCCTCCAGGTATCTGGGCACTACAGCAAAGCAGGACCACACTTGGCATGGCCCAAAGATTTGAAGATACCAGTGATGGGCAGAGGGTGAAAGGTCCAAGTCAGTATATACACATAATTATAACACAGATTGCAGTAGATTTAAATTATCACTACATAGAAAGCTAGAGATATTAATTTAAACTCATTCATTGCATGCATAAAAAAAAAAATTAATATTCACCAAACGCCCTTGAGCAAGAAAGGTCACCATGAAATAGATCCTAAAGCTCTAGTTAAAGTTTTTCAACCAAGCCACACTGGTACCCTGCATCTACTTCTTCTCCCAACATACAAACTTTCTGCTCCTTTTTCCAATCTGACGGGCTTGTTTGCCAACATTCTGTTTATGCAATGATTTTTAAAAGATCTGATCACTTCATGAGAACATAATATTCCTCACTCCATATTCTCCCTCTGCCTGGAAACACCCTGTCCCCATTTCAGAGACAACCGATGCAAGCTGCTCTTAGGTTTGTCAGACCACAGCAATTCACTTCCATTTTAGGAAAACTCAAATAGAAAAGTGGAAAATGGGGATAACAGCATTATCTTACATCCTCTTGGTACTTACCCTATCTATTTAGATTTCAAAAAAACGCTTTTGTTCCCCTTGATGTTAGAATAGCAATCTAATCTTGGATCAGGATTGAAGCCTTGTCACAATATAAATAAAACTTTCGGAAATGCTGATCAACCATCTGCTCTCCCGGAATTAAACTGGAACTGCTGAAGTACAAAAGCACAGAAACAAAGTCTTTGGTACCCCACAGCCAAAGAACAGAGCTCTCAAAAAAACCAGCAGCTGGTTTGAAAAGAAATAATGAAGGGTCCTACAACCTTGTACAAAAATCATTGCTCACTGAAAGAGATGGGATATTTCAGCAACTTTGACAGATTCAGAGCTGTGTGCTTCTGTACCAAGAGCCCAGGTTCAGAGATCCATAAAGGAACAGGCTTTTCTTGGTGAAAACAACTCACCCTCACCCAGATTAACCTCCTGGCAGCCTCCAAATCCTGTTTTTACTTAGAAGTTTTACACTTGTGGTGAACTTCTGGAGAGTCTTAAATTTCATGCTTTGCCAACATTAGAGCACGCTGCCTCCTGAATGCAATGCCTCTGGGCAGCACCTAAAAGCTGGCTAACTTCTGATTTTTCCCAAGTGATGTTAAATCTTGATAGCAGGAAGCTGTTTTCAAATACTTCAAGGTGATGCACAGATACCTCAAAGTCTCAGAAATTCCTATAAACTGATGAGAAAGTAGATGCATTTGCTGTAAGTATTACTTAAAATCTTAATCTATAAATGCAGGAAGGACTCAGATGGTAATGGGGAAGGATTTTTTTGGTAGCGAAGAGAGGGACAGGGATAGCTATGAAATGCAGCAGAAAAAGGAAAAAAGGAAAAAAACAAAGTACTTTATGCTGTTGCTGGTTCATCAAGGTGAATTTGCAAAAGATATATTAAGGAAAAACAAAAGTATTACTATTTCCATCACTTTCTTCCCTTTCTTGACGTAACCTGACCCTTTCTGCAGGGTAGGGCAAAACCATTCAAAAGGCACAATCTTTTCCCATGAGGAAGATTATTATTATCTGCAAGTTTCTGTCCCAGTGGAACCAAACCATGAAAGCTTTGCTGGTTAAGAAACAGCTATTACTGTGCTTTCTACAGGTCTGGTAGAAACTGATGGAGAGTCTCAAGATATTTCACATACACTGTATTTGATGGGGTTTGTAAATCTGTCTAATGCCCATGAAATTTTAAGCGCATACACTCTTCATCTGTCTCTCTTCAACTATTAAGGCTCTCATTTCTAACCTGAAATGATATATCATATGTTCTCAGCTTTGTACAAATATTGATGGGAAATGACTGGGAGCTGCAGAGCACATCCCTGGGTTTTGTGAGAAGAGAGACACTGGAGGAATCAGACAGAGGTGAGCTGTTAAAATGCTGATGAGTACAGAAATTAAAAGACAAGACAAACTGCAGGACAAAGCATAATGTGTGCATTTTCTATAAAACAAACAAAAAATATAGACAAGTATAAATCAGAATCATGAGATTTTAGAGAACTAAGTCTGACTTGTGTCAGGAGAACACAGTGTTGCAGGGCTTTACAGTGAAACTGAAGGCAACACATTCTTGTTGGAACTTCAAAACACAACTCCAGATCTTCACCATGACCATGAAGGAAAATTATCAGAAGCATACAAACCCCCAGTATTACTTTGGCAGCATACAAGAAAGCAAACTCAGGATAATTAAGAAATACTTGGATCGCTAAGTTATCTCACACATACAGCATGTGGTGGATATTCCACATTTGCATAGTGGGGGTTTCTTTGTTGTTTTTGCTGATAGGAAAGAGGATGAGGAGAGGAAATTGGAACCTGAGAAGTTTCAACGGCAGCACTGATAAATCCCACCGTGACCTGCAAACAGATACATACACAGTGTTTAGAGACAGCAGTACAAAAACAGCTATCCTAGCAGGAGAGAGGGAAGAAAGAAAAAAAGTTTTAGAGATGGAGGAATCCCAAATGAATAGGAGACAAAGCTCCAGCAGACACCCATAGCTACAGAGAGCTCTACAAAACCATCTGGCTCCCTCTCTGCACAGGTTTCTCAGTCCAGCACAGTCACTACAAATCATCTCCAGCTGGAAAAGCTAAGCTGGTCTTGGCTTGCTGTCCTGTTTCAGAAGACCACAAGATGCTGTCAGTGCTGTGCCTCCCCCAGACAGACCTCACTTTGCATCCACTCCTCATATCCCTGCCAGTCATCCCTGTCCTCTCTGACCCACCTGTAGAAAATTATGAAATGCCCAAGCATGCTGAAGAACATTCCCCCTCTGTGGTTGCTCCATCACAATTTTTTTTTCCATTTTATCATATACAGCTGAGATTACAGTTCCCAAAGTGCAAGAACTTACTTCCCTCCCTCAAAAAAAAAAAAAAAGTCAGACATGAGAATGGTCTCCCAGGGGAAGTGGTGGATTCCCCCACTTTGGAAAGTTTTTAGTTTCAGTTCAGTGGTGTGCTGGGACATATCATATAAACAAAAATATTAGAAGGGTTGGAACAGATGCTCCTTGAGGTCCCTTCCAACTTGACATTCAATGTTTCTATGATTCTGTGGTACAGCCGGGCATCCAACCAACCTCTGTGCTAAAACTAAGAATTCAGATTATTGTTAATTGAAGCTTACATGGCAAAAACCACACATAGGCTGTCATTAAAAGTCTACTCAGATGATTCTGGACTTAACTCCATCAGCCACCTAGAACTAAATTCTCTCTTTTGAAAAAGAAAAATTACTTTTGTTTTTTTGTTTTGATGAGCTGTCAGTACCATAAGCTAGTATTACTGGAAAATGTAATTATAATTAATAGAAAGCTTCAGTTACTGAATAGAAACCCTATGTTCCTAGTGAGATGGAAGAAAAGAAAAAAACCCACAGATATATCAGCAATATTGAGTGCTACTCAAGATATAGGTATGGATCTATTTGGCTTAAGAAGCATCTTCTCTAAACACCTGCTAACCACACCACAGGAGTATGCAGATTGTTCAGGCTATGGTTATTTCTGCCATGATGACTGGAACAGCCTTGGGTGACCCAAGTTAAAGATATCTAACCTCTGCCAGAAGGTGTTTCTTACCTCCAGGAAACAGCACCAGCAGCCTGCCTGTCCCCATAAAGAGGTGGGATCTCTCACTCTTTGGATAAAGGACAAACCCTCATCCCTCTGTTATATCAGGAGGTGCGCCCTCTGGACAGCACAAAGATCCTGCCAGGGAAACCACTGGGAAATCCATAGTGACCAAATCTACTGTACAATAAACACTTTAATTGAGTGATGGTTTAAAGACTACCTTCATTTTCATGAGATCACACATGCCCTGCTTCCTCAGGACGACAAAAGAAAATATTTTTGTGTAGAGACGTAGGGAACAACTTTCATCTGATATGAAAATATTGCCCTCAGTGAGTAAACAGATCTCTGGTTGTGCAGGAGAGAATGTTTATCACCTACACAGGCACCTGCACTCTGAGGCTTGGTTTGCTGTTCTGATTTTGAAGGTGATGTTACTGTCTCCTGAACAGCACGGCCATGCATTCAAAGGATGGGGCATCCCATCCAGAGAAGGCAGCCAAGTAAACTTGATAAAAGGCTGAAGGAGTTCACACATCAAAACTCTTAAGCAACTATAAAAAAAAGAGGGGGAAAGAAAAAAAAAAAAAAAGAAAAAAAAAAATCAAAAAAGAATGTACAAATGAGTTACTGTAGCCTGGGACTTGGCAGAAAGGTATGAACAGATAATTTATGTAGCATATGTGTTACACATTCCTACTGTTCTGCACCACGCTGTAACAACTGCTGTTGTTCCATGCTCTACTAGCATGTCTATTACTTTCCAACAAGAAAATCATTACCTTGACCTGACTCTCTGATCTTGTTGAGTTTTCTATAGCTCGCCTGACCATTTCAAGAACACCAAGCTGAAAAATGGTCTATAAATCAGATATATGACAGAAAAAGAAAAAAAAAAAAAGTATTATGCATCACTCAGCAAAGCCGGGGTTATATTACATCAAATTCCACTGCCCACATTTTAACTATGCCATCACTTAGAAAAAACTGCACTAATATAACGGTTCAATATTTGACATAATGGAGAAGGCTCAAGTGTTCCACCAGTCACAAAAGAGACATCACCATCTGCCCTCTGTGAATAAACTTCCCTTTGTCATGATTTAATCAACCTTCATTTTTAATCTGCATCCATAAAACATTAAGTGCTAGAAGCTTTAATTACTTTGAAAAACATTTGCTGAATAATTTAATCTGAAAACAGAGTTTTCTCCATGCCAGGAACCTCAGAAAAGTCCTTAGGGGCAGAATTCTCCCAGTAATCTATCAGCAGAGCCTGAGAGCCTTCATAGAAACAGTTAATCTGTTTTCAGTGACTAAACACTACTTCTATAAATACTCTTATATACAGGATTTGTCTATATATCATGTGCAATGTCACAACGAGCAATGCAATATGGGGGGAAAAAAAAAAAATTAGATTTGACCCAATCTCTTAATCAAATTCCAATTTACCAGATGTAAAACAAGATTTTATATGTTGGGAGGAATATTATGACCTCCCTGAAACACAGAATAACGAATACACCAAACAGAGGGAATCACTTCAATTGAACTAGGTGAACATTATTCATTTGCATGGCCAAACTGTACCTGCTAAAGCCATGAAATCAGTGTTAATGTCTTTCTGGGCTTCATTTAATTGACCCAACATTGTTCATATTTTTAAGGAACACATGCATTCAGTCTCTCTCACTGTAATAGTCTATTCCATAAAAAGCAGCAAAGAAGGAAATTATTTGTCTCAAAATCTATATAACAAATGACATGCAGTATAATTAAAATTTTTGAGGTGTCATGGAGAAAAAAGAAAGTTTGCATGGTACTCACAGCCAGACCAGAGTTCTAGAACCAGAGTTAACATCAGGGCATGGATGAATGCTGGCCACACACAGCCCAAGTGCAGACTTTGAAATTCTTTTCATAGTCACAGCTGCAGTTTTCAGACCCAAAAATAAATAAATATATATATATGTAGCCATATATATATATATATATATGTTTTGTCAAGTTCTGCATGGAAACTTGTCTAACAGTAGGATTTCATATCTTCAGTCTTTGGGAAAAGAAACCTTCAGCTCATATATAAAATAACCTATTATTATTCCTTTGTTATTATGACAAAGATTTACAGTAGCATATAAAAAGGGAAGGAAGAACTTTCTATCACTGTCAAGCAGCAGAAGGGTGAAAAGAGAGATAATTGGTAAAAGAAGCATTTTTTCTTGTACAAGTTCATTTTTATTGACTGTCCACAATGGTAAAACTGCTAATAATTCAGTGATTCACCAAGGCATCAAAAGGGACCCCCATCACTTCACCTCTCATAGAAAGCAACCCATACTATTCCCCTCTAATACTTCTATCCAGGGGCCAAGAATTTTTGCTAGGGCATCTTTCTGGAAAACATTTTTAGTTCAAATACATCAAAAGGCAGACAGTTCAAAACCTACTTCAGCAGTTCTATTCCAAGGGTTAAATTACCTCACTGGAAAAACAGACTTCTTATTTCACTTTCATTTTTTTCTTTTATGTAGCTACTGGCTCTTGTTACAATTTCTGCAAGATGGGGAACTTGCATGTAACATATAGGGGCACCTGGAAGGCACTTTTTACTGTTTGATTCCTCCTTTAACTAGGCAAAGTGAAGGATTTCAGTTTCACCCATCCCTCCTATTTATGTGCCTTGTTTCCACCAAGCTCAACCCAGCACATTTTTTAGATGGTGGAGGTGCTGGACTCCCTGCTTTTAATGGAAATCCACTTCAGTAACATAGGCAACACCATTTCTCCTTCCTTAAGGGACGTGGTTTCCACATCAATGTGACCACAGCTCATTACTCTATGCTGTACTTGAGCACAATGTCCCAGTGCAAACAGACAGACAGACATTTCAAAATCTGGTTTTCTCCGGTATTTTGCAATCTGCTGACAATTTGGTGTGATGCTCCTTATTACTACTGCAAGTAGTAAGGAAAGACTCAAACTGCTATGAAATCAGTGTTTATTTACTGGGTTCTTAGTGATTACAGATTATTGAAAAATAGGTGAGTGGTTTGGACTCCATCCTGTTCTGCTGAGTCCCACAGGATTGTGCTGATAGCCAGAACAGACCTGGAAACTACAGACCTTATCTGTTGGGGTAAGACAAACAAGGAATACTAATTCTACCCAGAACTATAGAATTATTTACATAAAATGATGCCTTAAAGTTTACTCTATTTATAGCCAATCACAGAAAGACATGCTGAATCAAACCCTACATTTAAAAGTATTCTCATTATTTACAGTTTAGCTCTATTTTCCTAGGCCAATTTCCTAGATGGACAATGGATAGTACAAGAAAATGAGATTAAACTGATTTTCCTTCCAATCAGTGTGCTTTAAATATAGTCTTTTTTCAGGACTTCACAAATTTTCTCATGTGAAACTCCATGCACAGAAGCAATCTGTATTAAAATGGACAGAAAATCTTCCACATGCCATGTCCCGGCTCAGCCTGCAGGGATGGTTTCAAGGGTGGATATTAACAAACTCTGCTGTAATTCCTCAGCAAAAACTGCAGCCTTCAAAGACCTACCCAAGCCACATGGAAATTCTGCAACCAGACAAGAACAGAATAAGGGGTTTTAATCTCTGACTTCCTGATCTTCATCCTCTTCCAAGTTACTGATGCTCTTTCAGATGTATCCACCTACATATCACTATGCAAAATTCTTAGTTACCAAAGATCATATGACCTATAAATCTCAGCAAGGCTCATACTCATTTTCTCTCCTCGTGCTGATTTTCTGTATAACTAGACTCTGAGCAACCCTCATAGGAATCTCTCTAGTGAAACTGTGACTCCTTCTCCACCTGCAAACCATTCGTTTTTGCCAGCCCATTTCCACTTTAACTGGGGTGGCACAGACACTGGTACATTTGAAAAATGGCAAATACCTCCAGATATGTAGGAAAAAAGTCCAGGGTTGCAAGGAAAAGAAGTTTTACAAGCAGTTGCATCAGGCCTACAACCAAATGAAAAACAAAACAAAAGCATACAATTGTTTTTAAAGATATGGACTTCCACATCAGTTCTGCGTTTGTTAAAGCTATGCATATATTAGCAAGATGACCTGGAGTGAGAAGACATCAACTAAGGAACATGTCCTTAGTTCATGTCCATAACCTGTGTGTTTCAGGTTACAAGGACCAGCTCTACTCTGATCCTAAACAGCCATTAGCAGCTGGAGCACCCCAAGGATGCTACTGGAGCCCATCAGCTTAATTTCATCCTAAGGAAATTCAGCTCATGATCTGAAACTGCTCTAGGGTGCAAGCCATAAAGTTCATTAAATATGATTAGGATTTGTTTCACTGGTATGTGGTAGATCCAAACTAAAATGTTTGGATTGACTGTGGGCTTACCCAAGTTACTGCCCTGTAATACCAAAATTTTATTGCAGACCAAAGAAATGTCGAAGGGGAAGCCTGCATGCAAACACTCAGAGAATATTATTTTAGCTGAAGTAGTTCCTGGTGGAGGTGAGCAAACACACTCAGCATCTCCCTCCACACACTTCAGGGGAGACAGAAGAAGGAAACCTAACTAAAAAAAAATGGCACAGGTAATTTAAGGGTAAGGGAAACCTTTGTAAGTTACCGTAGTTTAAGAGATATTAACAGCATCTGGTAAGGAAAATTATTTACTTTACACTTGCCATGTGTTATATTGGTGGAAACTCTTCTTCCTTTTTAGAAGGAAGAGAAAAAGTCCTTTACTGAAGCAGCATTTCCTCCCAAGAAAGAAGTACCACTAAGTCCCCTTAAACTGACAACTGTGAGATCAACTAAAGCATTGCACTACAGTGCAATTACACTTGCCTGGCTCACATTTTAGAAAGGAATCTGTACCCACCCAGGAACAAAGAAAGATTTATTAAGAATATAGCAGGCAGTTTCCTAGATACAAAGAATACATTTAATAAGGCATAAACTAAATAAAGGAAAGGATAAAGTTGGATTTGATGGCAAGAAATATTCTGGATTTGGGTTTGGGTTTTTTTGTTTGTTTTTACTGTTGCTGTTTTGCTCAGTTGCTTGGTTTTTAGAATAAAAAGACCCAGCCTCGTTTGAATCCCCGGCTGGCCTGGGTACCATAACCCCAAGTAAAAATAATGCAAGAAGGTGGTCAGAATGAGAGAGGGAAACAGACCTCTGTGAGGGGCCAGATGGAAGAACCCCCTCCACCAGACTCTTGGGCCCTCTTCTACTGGTCTGCAGGGAGCAGGCACCAAGTCACCTTTGCAAACCACTGAACCAATCCTCATTAGCATGTCCAAAGGGATTGCTGGAGAGGAAGAAGACAGATAAGGGTCTGCATTCCGTCTAGGACTTGCATATGATAGAGATAAGGATTGGGGAGCAAAGTGGATGGAGGTCTGCTCTGGTTGTGCAATCTGATACACCTCAACCAGGCTTACAAAGTGAAACAGGGATGTAAAATGAGGGGCTGCACTGGTGGGCTTGGGGAGGTTCACTGACACCATTCCTCCCCAGCTGGCTGGCTCAACTCTAGATACAGGACCAATGATTTTCTAATATCTCCCTCAACTTTTCCTCTCCTACTCACTCGCTTTATCTTTCTCTTTCCTAAAATTATTAAGTTACCACAAGCTTTTCTAGGTTATGCAGCATTAACATCCATGTATTGAGAGGTTTTTTTGTTATCTAAATAATCAGCCTTTGTGGTTGTGCAGCCTGAACATCAAAGTATCTGCTTTTGTGCTTTTATTTCATATATATAAATATACATACACACATATATACACACACACACACATAGCTACTTATGGATAACTTGTTTTCCCAAAGAATTGCTCCAAAACAACCTCTAAGTGTTAGAGCAATAAAATCGCTATTTTGTTTGTAAGAAAACAGACCCTGAGTGTCATTTCACCTGAATCTGACCAAGAGGTATTTCGATGGTCCACGGGGGCCATCATCATTGGCTACCCTCAAAGGGTAACTTTTCCCTCAAAGGGAAACCTTGGCCTGGGAGAGGGAATCTCCTGGGAATCATCTGGGTCAGGTCACGGGACATGAGAACCTCAAGAAAAGGACATTTTCAGTGAAGCTTACTTTTTCTTTACACACTGAATATATTTCCCTGCTGACATGATACATGGCCCTGCATGTGCTTCGTTCAGAAATTATCTATTCTCTCTCCATATGCATCGAATGGAGTGAGACAGCTATAGCAGATTCTTGCACTTGGTGCATAGCTTCTAAAAAACCATCCCCTGAGCTGATACCTAGGGTCATGCTGCTCACAGAATTAGTACATTAAAGACTTATTTCCTTTTCTCAAATAAACAGGGCATTTCTATGGTACAATTAACTACCCTATAAGGAAGGGAAGGAACCTCCTTTTCTTAAATTCTTGTATGATGATGATACCACCAACTCAAAAGCCAGATTATTCTGCTTGTGTGTGTTCACGTTTGCAAATACAAATGAAGCAGAGACTGGAAATAAGAATTCAGATTTCTTCTGACGTACCAATATATATTTCATGAGGATTACTCCATTTTTATTTGCTGAGCAGTTCATTCTTTAAACTGCAAGCTTACTGAATATTAATGGCATTAATGTTATGAGAGAGGAAATTAGAGCATGGAATTATCACGTAACAGAATAAATTTCCATCAAATGCCTGTCTGCCTTACACTGCTTCCACTAAAGACACCATGTGGGCAACTGAGAACCATAAGTCTATTCTCTTTATGTCCCCAGACCTCTCAGTACCTAATGAAATCACTGGATCACAATAGTAGTATCAAAATAATTAAATTCATGATATATGTTACTGCCCTCTGTTTTGAGACTCCTCTTTGTTCTGTTGGTGTAAGCTAGCAGTACACCTAAGTGAGACAACTCCTCAAATGATCAGCCATGGGGAAATAAAGAGTAAGGAAAAACAGATGGCAAAAGATGCTGCTTAGTTTACAAAGAGAAATATCGCGTTGGTAAAGGCAGAAGGGCTGTGGGAAGAAAACTCTGTGTATAGAAGATTAAAGCCTTCTGTCATTGAGATCTGGGGGGAGTTGGGGGAAAGAAGTACAGGAGAGAATCACCTTAAGATGTAACAAAACTGAAACAAGAAAAGAAGTGAGAGAGTTTTGAGAAATGCTCGTGCAGAACACAGCAATTTACAGACTCAGAGACATGTCTAAAAAAAAAAGTAGAGGGACAAAAGAAAATAGCTAAGGACCCAATCCAAACAGTCACCAACAAAAAGAGGCTTCACTGGAGTCTTCAGGAACCCATCCAGATCAGCCTTCATCCACCCCCCTTCAGCTGTCACTTGTTACACCACAATGAAATCAGACATGGAAAGTCTTAACATTGGTGCTCAGGACTCCAACATCAAGCTCCCATCTACCTACAGTGTCAGGACCCAAAAAGGGGCAAATCTCCACTTCAGAATAGAATCACATGTAGAAACCCTGCAAGGCATGCAAAAAAAAGTATATATTATAAAGCCTGGATTTCTTGTATTGGGTGAGCCAACAACTTGCATCAACTGACAGCTGCCTTCAGGAATCTTTTCAGAGTCTGGCACGTAATACTAGAAATGTCGTTCTGTCCTTTTCAATTCAAAAACATGCCACAACACTGAGCATTTATTACTAAAAACCTTGGAGAATGCCAATGACAACATTTTGATAACTACCTTTCATACAGCTCGAGTATTGCAGCTTGACTCATCTCACTCTATAGCAAAGAACATTGTCTCCCCAAGATATAATGAAAATTATTATGGATTAAATTGTATGATTAGTCCTACAGACACGTAAGTAGTTCCACTGACTTCAGAGAAAAAAAATCATGTAGATAAGCATGGTCAGAATGGACCTTGATACAGAAATATTTTCAGCCATCTCAGGCACTAAAAGCTTAGGTATCTTCAAGGTGTCACAATACAATGAGCCTTTGAACTAAAAATAAAGAAGAACCTTTTGCAACTCACTTCCTTGCATTACAGCTACCCACTCACTTCAAAGTCTTCTGACTTTGTAGGCTTATTAGCTCATCAAGATTTAAACTTTTATTTAGGCTTGATGACATCTAAATAACTGATCCCATCATCCTAGAACATGACACTACACTACATTTTTCAGTAGGATCTTTGCTGTATTGCTATTTGCACCAGGATACTTAAGAATTCTTCAAAAGTGGGGTGGGAAATGCTAAAAGGAGATTTTCAGCAGGGACTACCAAAGAGATCTTTTTGAATGGCACTTTTTCTAACCCAAGGCACCTAATTTCTATAGCCATTTTGTTTAGTTTTTCATTAGACCATCCAATTTAAACAGTTCTTCCACAAGATTCAAAACCACAGCACATCATTACTCCCAAAGTGTACTTAAGCTCAAATCTTCAGTCTGTAAGACTCCCCTAATGTATGTTAAATGTTTTGATTAAACCAGCATGTTAAGCCTTAGCGTGGGAATGGGAAAAAGGAAGTCAGCAGCCTCTGCACCATCAGGAACAGAAACAACAAACAGGGATGATGAATGATCAGGCACAACGGCAGTGTTTGATTTAGTTTCTTGCACTTGCCCAGCCATTTCAAATGAGTTTAATGGTTTTCCCACTAGCATTTGGAATGCTCTCCATCCTTCCAAATATAGAACTCTAATATTTGGCCAGTTTGTTTTCTGGAAAGCTATGAAATGTTCTTTTTTTTTTCCCCTCCCTAAAGGGACACAGATTGCAAATATTGCCTTGGTCAGTCTAAATAACCCTTTAAAAGCCTTTAAGGACTCCTTATTTTCTTTAAATCATATGGTTTAATACTTCCTAATTGATTTTCTTCAACAACTTCCTCTAAATGTCAGAAGGCTTTTATCTCTGTTTAGAATTGTTCAACGCTATTTACAGATTGTCTATACAAAACCCACAATAATTTATGTGGCTGTTGCCAGCAGTGTTAAGAACTATTAGAAAAGGTCTTTCAGCTTCAGCTTCAGATCTGTAGGTCATCCAATGTCCTTCCTAATGAATAAATACAGTAATTTATCATCATCAGTCACCATCAGCGTTGTTCTTCTTTCTATCATATATTCATGAACATTATTTGATGAAGCCGAGTGGAGCATAAAAGAAGTGTATGATTAAAGTAGAAAGGGACAGAGTTTGAGACAGCCAAGATTTTGTGGCTAATGCATGGACCTGAAATATGACATGGGTCCTGTAAGAGTTAAAAGACACTGTCAACAAATTACAGCTACCTGCTGCACAAGACATAGCAGCTGATGAGTTTGTCTATGGTTTCCAATACAATGTTGAAGAAAGTTTAAATCATGAAGTACAGTCTTGTACATCCAAATATTTGTTTGATAGGTCAGGGACCTCTCAAATCTCTATCAGGTGGGAATTTTGACATTCATCCCTATTATCACTATAGGAAGAAAGGCTGTGTTCACATCTGTCAGTCAGAAACACATGCATGTAATCTCTGAATGTCCTCAAGTTATTAAAAAGATGCTAAGAAAAAGGCTTTCAAAATCTAAAATAGCATCGAATAACACCTCTGCTTAAAGAGTTCCTTCCTCTTGTTAATTATCAAAATAGCTTGCCTGAAGCAATACCTTCAGTTAGAAGACAATGAAAGAAATTTAGGACTTATGTATTAAAATAGCTAATATGATATGTATGCTCAAATATCTGAGGCTACTATGTGAAGTACAGCATGCCTGCAATTTACTTTAACAAGGAGCCAAAAAGACTCCCATTTTTCACATTTTTTGTGATTCACTGCATTAAGTAATCCCTTTAATCCACCTGTGAAGTGGAAAGCTCAAAATGCTGAAAAATCAGATGCTGTTACGCTGCACAAATTCTTATGTGCTATTTTCAAAGCAAGGCAGAGAGAGCCTGCAAAAAGGTGTGGGAACCCTGAGGAGAGGGTGTAAGAAGTAAGAGACCATGGGCACTGATTGCCTTGTGTCCACCAACAGAGACTTCATCGTGTCTGTGCATCTGCAGGTTCCCAGGAAAGAGGGTGGGTCAGGCACTGGAAAGTTCTTTGAAGTTCTCTGCATTAAGAAAGTGAGTTTCTGTAAAGAAACTCATCACTTCTGAGTTTGGGATCTATAAAGAAACATACATGTGCTTATATACAGTCACTGAAAAAAACCCTTCTGTGAGGGTTCTCAGCTACCTGGGATCCTATACACACAGGGACCATTCACAAGGTGTCATAAAGTGATACTTTTATACTAATACCAGAAGAAAGCACAAAAGATGAGATCTTCCTCTCCCCTGTACCACAGAACTCAAGCCAGACTAAAAATGTAATGAAGATGGAAAATGAGCTTCAGGCTTTTTGTACTAATCTCCACGATTAGATACATGACCGAACTAGATGGTAACAGCCCCACGGCACAGAGAAAATTAATCAAGACTAGACTTAATTTTTGAAAGATGACACATCCCATGCTTTTCCCTAAAACTTGTGTCCTGAACAATATTCCAGACCACCACAGTTAATACATTTTCACAGCACCTTCTTGTGCTGCTGGTCACATTTTCAACAGACATTGAAAGCCTGTAATACTTCTTTCTGGATCCAGCACGGATACCATATAGCATATATATAGTGTATGAAATAGAATTTAAAAGTTGAAGATAAGATTTAGATGCTAACTCTTTATGAAATATTCTGGGCATAATAATACAACCTTATTTCTCCACTTTTATTAGCTTTTTTTACCTGATGTTTCTGGCATTATGTTGAACCCAGCAAACTATATGCTTGATACATTGCTGCAACAAAACAAGGAAAAAAGTTCCACTAGGTTGGTAGAAGCAAAAAACACAAAGTTACTTTGGATTATGTACTAGAACAGAATTTTACTTCAGCCTGCAGCCAGCTCCAAACACAACCAAGAGCAGGGGACATGGACCTGAGTACCTAACTAAATCTTTCAAGTTACTGGAACTGTGGTACAAATATGATTAACAGTTCAATTCTACACTGACCCATCAAGCTCAAAATTCTCTGACTGGGGCAGAGGAGAGACCCCTTTTACCTTGATAAAACCCCATAAGGTACTTCTCCGGACTCACACAGCTATCCATCAAAGTTTTTGTCACTGTAAGGTCAGAGTCTGTTTTTGGGAAAAAGAAGTAAGGCAATGAAAGATAACAAAAATATAAACTATTTTGGCCTTCGTCACTGCAAAATAAAAGAGATTCTTCTCTTTTGTTCTGATGTGCTTTTAGAATACACACGTTATTTGGTGACCACAAACACTGGCTCTGAGACAGAGAAAATTCAACTCCCTAAATCAAGGCAGTGAAGCAAACAGCAGTCAATTGTCTTGTATCTATGCTAAACATGTAATTTAAATGCTTACAAAATAATTTCTCTAGTCTTGATTTTATTTTTCCTTACTTGTTTTTAATCAGCATAATGTAGTAGATTCTAAAGTTACATGAAGTAAAGGAAAAAAGGTTTTTTTTTCCTGTTTTAAAAACATTTTAAAAAACATCTTACATTGGAAAAGTAAAAGAGGCTCAGGAGAGAATGCTTATAAATTCCAAATTGTCTTGCCTACACAGAAAGAACAGCAAGTGGCACCAGGTGGTATAGATCATCTGTTTTTCTGTAAACAGACTGAAGCCTCACAAAGGTAATACCTAGAGGAATTATCTTAGATTTTCATCAATAAAGACAGAGCCATTGATCAACTAGCAAGTAATACAGGTGCAATATATTTTTAAAATACCTTGTGTCCACTGACTACTGAATGATTGTGCCTTCTAAAAACGATCACTAAACATCATTGTCCCAGACCCCAGGATGGTTCTTAAAAGCTACAAGATAAAAAACACTTGGTTTTGTACTCTCTAAGAACTGAGGGAGCCACCTCCCCTTCTAACACAAGAGCTCAAGTGACAGATGTCTGAGCACTTTGATAGAGCTTTCCACAAATGAGAAGAAATACAAGTAATTTACAGCTATTTTCCTTTCTACAGATATATCACCTTAACATAAAACTGTAATTTTGGCAATAAATACGAGTCACCATTTAGCAAACAGTTCAGAATAAATCTGTCTGATTTATCATACTGATCACTGAAACATCAATAGGACCATTAATGGAAGCTGTTATTAGATGCCTTGGCACAGGTGAGACAGGGTTTAAAAAGGGGGGGGGGGAAACATTGGTTATGAAGTTGTATCCAATCTATTTATAAGCTGATGGCTGCGGATGCTTCAGTCAGTCAATCCAAGCTTTTATTTAGGTAGGGAGTCCCAGCATCAGACTGCTCTAACTTGAAATTACAGCTCAGGTCCCAAGCCTATAACTTACCACAAATGCATCAACTTCATTGTGGCTGCTCTCAGGAGTATCTGTTAAACTGGACTTTGAAATCAGAAAAGAGCTTTACACTTAGAATATCCTGGTGTGGTTCCTTGCTCCTTCTTGGACTTCCCACAGCCCAAATTGCTTCTCTGGCAGAAAAGATATGCTGCTTCTCAAGAAGCCCCAACCTTCCCAATCCAGATGTGGCTTCTTGTAAAAACAAAAAACCAAACAAAAAACCCAAACAAAAACTAAAAAAACAAACAACAAACAAACAAAACTACAGGGACACTACAGGTTTACATAAGCTCACAAGAAAAACTGAATGTGAAACAAGACTATCCAGACAGATGGATTTCTTGAAGGCCACTGAAAAGTTCCTTTTCCATATGGACCACGCAGTGACAGTGCTACTGAGTACAGAAAAATTCAGTTTGTTCTTCTCCCCTAACCCTAACTGCAAAAAGTCAACAAAAGGATTCTAACCCTCTGCTAAGGTCACAGCCACATCACACAATTTCCAACATAAACCCTGAGTCAGACAACCTGTGGCCAAACCCTGGACATCTGGATCTTGGCTGCTGTGAAGGTGCATGGTATTTGCAACCATGGTTTCACCCCATACAGAGCTCAGTGCAGAATGTAGGTCTGCAACCTTATTATTAGGATTGAAAGCCATAGAAAGCCTCACTAACTATTAAAAGTGACATTTTCTATGTGATGCCATTATTTACTGTGTGACATCCCCGGCATCCTTGACAACAGGCAATCGAAGTTGAGTCAATATCAGCTTTTACCAGCAAACCCAAATTTGGTCTGGAAAAGCCTGATGCAAATCTATGGGACTTCACATTTCTACTTCATGCAGCAAAGCACAATAGTGGACCTCTCATCCAACACCAAGAGAGGCTGAGAACTTCAGAGTAGTATTTCTCTATTAAGCATAAATTCCTAATATTTTGCCTGTTTTAAGTGGAGAACTTACTGCTGTTTTCCAACAGGACCTAAAAGAGCAGTCAAACTGGTAATACTTGGTATTACTGTGAAAAGATTTCCACCTCCAAAATCACATAGCTATTCTGGGAATTCAGCATGTGTGAAACGAATATAAAGAAATAAAAAATTTATTAAGCTCAAGCCCTTTTTACTATATCTAAAAGCAGTATCCCTCTAAAACAAAACAATGTCCCTGAAATTTACGAGCTCTGTGAACCTCTGAGGCTATTTAAAGCAATCTTGACTTTCCCATAAATCCTATTTGCATGAAATTTCAGTACTGATGGAAGTCACCCATCTTTTCCAGCTAATGTACCTTACACAATTAATTTATTCAAGAACTCAAACTCATTTGTATTATCTGTAATACAAGAAAATGCCCTATAATGTGAAAAAAAAAAAAAACGCAAAAAAAAAAAAAAAAAAAAAAAAAACAAACAAAAAACCCCCACTCATTTTAAAATGTATTTAAATTAATGGGTTCACTGATATTGCAAGTACTATCCAGAAGCTTAGTGTGCAGCCCGGTTGTGCAGGCAGGACTGGACACTCAGATAAGGGGTTTCTACAACAGAACTGTGCACAGCACCTCTCACTGCTGGCGTTTTCCACCCGGTGTTCCTGCACCGGAGGAATATTGAGCTCTGGAGCTGCGTGTAACCAGGAATGAGAATGTGAAGCGCGGTTCCCCACCTCCTGCAAGCCCCGTTCAGCATCAGGGAGCTCAGAACAAGGGGAGGATGGATGGGGGGGGGGGGATGCGTCCTCAGCGTTTGCAAAATTAAAAAAATAAAAAGTACCCCTCAATCACGGCACGCTGATGGAGTTAGCAGATTTTTAGGTGTTTGCGAGAGAGGGTGAGCAGTGCCGCGGGGCCTCATGGCCCGGAGGGGAGGAGGGAGGCTCCGGGGGATCCCGAAACCCCCGCAGCAGCAGCCGGGGGGGGACAGAGGGCCCGGCCGGGGGTGTCGGTGGGAACCCGCACAGCCCCATCCCTCCCGAGAGCGCTACAGATCCGGCGGTCTGGTAAATAAGAACTTCGATTTCCCGATGCTGACAGCCAAGTTCAGCGGCTCCTCCGGTGCTCAGCCTTCATCCTGCACACGGGGAAGATGCCCGAGATTCCGCCGTTTCCATAGCGAGCCGGTACCGAGAGACAGACACCGGTACCGGTACCCGGTCAGCCTTACCCCGTCAGTCCGCGGGCAGTAACCCGTCGGACCGAGGGACGTGACTGCCGCCCAGGCTTTGCTAAAAACCCCCCGGGAAAGCTCCCCAGACCCACGGGGTCGATCTCGCAGCGGACCGGGAGGTGATGGGGACAGCAGCCCCAGCCGCCCCGCATCACCGCCGGTCGCTCCGGCCGGTGTCCCCGGTGCCCACCGCCCCGTCTGGGCACCGCTGGAGCTTGCCGGCAGGGTAGGTGCCTCTCCCCGGTGTAACTAGAGGGCAAGGATCCGTTGCAGCCGGTGACCGGGGCTGACCGGCACCCCAGCCCCGGGGCGGGACCACACAAGGCTGGGTTCCCTCCGAGCCGCCCCGCGTGGTCTCCGCATCCCCCGGAGAAGGCTCCGCGGAGCTCCCGCTTTTCCCAGCCCAGCTGCCCCGAGGGCGCTCGCCACTCCCGGGACTTTTACCCATCTCCGCGCAACTTCGCCGGGACGACGGGCGTTCGTCTCTCCCAACTCACCCCCTCCCCACCATCACCACCACTTCCCTTCCTTCAATCCCCCCCTACCCCCGGCCCCTTCCGCCGCTTGTCCCACCTGGTCGGGCTGCGGCGGCGCCGGGTTCCCCCTGCCGCCCGGGTGTGCCGGCTGCTCCTTCATGGCTGTCATCGCAGGGGGCTCGGCGGGGCTCGGCTGGGCTGGGCGGGCGCCTCTCACTGCCGCTGCGGCCCCGGGCACCCCTCCCTCGGCGCCAACCGCATGACACCAGCCTCCCCTGGAAGTGGCGCGGCGGAGGAGGAGGAGGAGGAGGAGAAAGGGGAGAGACGGGCGGGGAACGCGGAGCCGCCGGTACCGCAGTGCCCGGCCGCGCCGGAGGGGCTCAGGGGGTGCCGGGCCCCGCCGAGCCCCGCGCCGGTGCACGCCCGCGCATCCCCGCCCGGTACCGGACGCGAAGCGCCCCGACCGCCCCGCTCCGCTTTTCTCTGCTCCCTGGGCCGGGCCGCTTCGTCCCGCCGCCACCAGCAGGTGTCACAGCGCTTCCCGCCGGACCGGGAGAGACCATCCGCACCCCCGACACGGGGGCGTCGCTCCCGGCTGCGGCGGAACCGCGCTCCCCGCACCCGCCCCGCAGGGACCGGCCCAGACCCGGCCGGAGCTTCCCCCGAGCCCCCCGGCTGCTGCTGCTGCTCTGCTGCCGGCAGAGAGGAACCACGGCGGGGCAGGGGAGAGTGTAAAGAAATAAAAGGCAGCACAGGTGTGGTGTTTGCTTGTCTGCTTGCCCGTACAGCTCCAGAAGCCCTGCCCGGCCCTGGCTTTTCACCAGCCAAAGGTTGGGCTCCCTGTACAGGATTGTCCCCTCTCCTGGAGAGGTCAGCATAAGGCATCACAACCCTTCTGATCACGATGGCCCTCATCGTGCAAAGACCAAGGCTGTAAAACGGGTCTGAACTCAGCACAGGAAGCCCTCACGTGGAGCTAGAGGAAAGGAAAACCTCAAGGAAGACTTTACAGACACATTTTGATGTAAAATCACTGAATCACAGCATCATTTGGGTTGGAAGAGGCCTTAAGGATCATCCAGTTCCAACCCCCTCTATGGACAGGGACACCTCCCACCAGCCCAGGTTGCTCCAAGCCCCATCCAACCTGGCCTTGAACACTTCCAGGGATGGGGCAGCCACAACTTCCCTGGGCAACCTGTGCCAGCCTCTCACCACCCTCACAGTAAATTTCTTCCTAATATCTAATCTAAATCTGCCATATGTCCTTAAGTTCTATAATCATTTGGTGATAAGTGTTTTATAAGGCCCAGTAGAGGAGACCAACTGAAATTTGTTTCTAACCAGCAAGAAGGAAGGAGATGAAAATGTGAAGGTAGATGCTAACTCAAGGAACAGTGAACATGAACCTCAGTGAGGAAGAACCTCAAACACAGGCATGAGAAACACTTGGGCTTGGGTTGGGCTGTTTGGTAATTCAGGCCGGTTCTACGATCCAAGATCACAGAACACAGGATTATCACCTCCGAGGAGACAGTGTACTGGGACAGGGATGTGGAGTGATGGGAGCAGCCCCAGCACTCTCTTAGCCAGCCTGGGTCTCAAGACTGCAAGGTAAAGGGGAAGCTGTGAAAGCTGTCGGCACATGAGAGAAAGTTTTGACCTTTTTTTAGTATTTTTTTGCATCAAACCACACAAGAAAGGTCAGATTGGATGGTGAGCATAATTAATAACATTGACAAAGATGTAAGATTCCAGCCTACACTGGTAACAGCGAGGGGTTGAGACACACAACACAGAGTATTAAGTATTTCCATCTTTCTCTATCACCCATCGCTGTCTTGACTCCTCCACCAATCAAAAGACAATTTCTCTTGAGGTACCAATAAAAGTTCTAGGAAAAATAATCAAATTACCTTTTCAAGCACCTAGACGAAAACTAGATGACTAATAGCCACCATTAATTTGTCAAGAGCAGATCACATTGAACAAATCTAATTTCTTTTTTTAATAGGGTACCAAGCCTGTGCATGAGAGCAGTAAATGTCTTCTATCTTGATTCAGAAGGGCTTCCAGCACTGTCTTCCAGGACAGTTTGGTAAGGTAGAGAGAAACATAATTTGAATAAAACTAGAATTAGTATATAAAAAACTGCCTCTACAGTATCATTTCCACAGACTCCCAGCCACAGCACAAGGCTGCAGTGTGGTGGTCCCTCAGTGGTCCATCCTAGTGGGGGATGGCCACATTTCCCGGGTGGCTGAGCACACTGCACTCATCAGATTCACAGTATGAAACTCAGGAGGATGCCAAGAATGTTGTAGGACACCATCAGAGTTATTTGTTGTCACGATTTAGCACTGGGCCAGCAATTAACCAAATGACAGACACTCTCTATTAATCCCCCTCCCTGATAAAGAAAGCAGAGAGGATAATGGAGAGAGACATGTGGGTTGGAAACCAAAATACACAGTTTTAATGAAACAGAAACAATAAAAAAGGAAAAATTATTAAACATATACAAATATGCAGAAAAGCTATACCACATTCTTCCCTCCTTCCTCCAATAACTCTCACGTCACCACCGAGGCTGCAGGGCAGCCCTGGGAAAGTCCAGGCTGGAATCCTGGGGTCAGCAGCAGCTGGGAGCTGGAGGCAGGAACACACAGATTCAGGCTGGCATGGATCAGGACCACAGGGACGGATGGAATCCTCCCAGGATGCTGAAGTGAATGGGAACTTCATTTTGGAAGAGCCAAAGAAGAAAGGATGAAGGGCAAAGAGAAGGGGGTTGACCCTCATGATCCCTCATATTTATACTGAGTACGCTGTGAATAGGATGGAATACTCTGCTTGGTCAGTTTTGGTCATCTGTCTTGTCTTCTTTTCCCTAAATGAGGGTTGCAGGTCTGACCTCTTCACCCCTTTCTCTTTCTGGAGCATAAGATGTCCCTCAGAACCAAGCAGTGTCCTTGGCTCTGCACACCAGTCTTCAGCTGTAGCTATAAACACCAAGCATTATCAGTCCCAGAAGCAGACACTGACTGAGAAACTTGCTGTTAATTTCAGGAAGTGCAGCTACTTACAAGAGGCTCATCTGAAAGCAAAATTACAAGACAGAAAATTCACTCTATCCTGGCCCAAACCAGGACATATATGAGAGACTGAGACCTCAAAGGCTTTTTAGGGCTTTTGTGCAGTTCAGTAAGAAAATCTGTGAAAGACTATGGGAGGGATGAGGAACAGGTTAGGTAACATTTTCAAATGAGGAATGAGACATTACAGAGGATCACAAAACTGCACCTAAGGCAGTGTCCTTCCACAGTGAAATAGTGCTCTGTGATAGACAAGCAAGACCAAAGCTGTCACAATGTCTGGAGAAACCCTGCCCTTCTCAGTTCTAGCATGGCATCTCTTGACTATGGGGACCCAAGTCAGAGAATGCTCAGCCACACACATGTAACAAGAATCAGGTCTGGCAAGCATGCACTGTGAAGAAAACCTGAAAATCACTAGGGTCAGGTGGTCTAAAGGTGAGAAAAATAGGGTAGATATGGAAACTATGCTCAAATGATTGAAAGGTGCTACAAAAGAATGAAAATAATGTCTTGTGAACATGGTGGATCAGATAAGCAGCAATAGCTTTAAAAAAGGAAGAAAGACTCTAGTTAAAAATTAGGAAATAAATCATTTAGTTCCAAAAAGGTGAGAGCAGTGGGCACAGTGGACATGGCTGACTTAAGAGGTTTGGGAGCCTTCAGCCCTAAAAGACAGATAACTGTCTAAGAGCAATAAAAGTATAGTTGGTGTTATGTAGGTTAAGAGAATTACCTAAACTGACTCAATCTTTTTGTTGATGACTTTATGATTCCTTTCCAGTATACCACCAAGGCCCCCTGAATGGGAGCCTGCAGTGAGGCTTTGCATTGCCCCCGGGGGCTGCTCTGCACAGCTGTTTTCTCTCAGCTTCTCACCATCTCTGCCCTTACCTCTCCATTTCATATCCCTGTTTTCTCTCTTAAAACTCATTTTTTTCCCTGACTTTTCTGTTCTTGTTGCTGTCAGCCCCGTCTCTACCATCTTGACCTCAAATGCTGTTTCTTTTTGTATAATAACTGCATTACATGAAGAAAAAGCAAAAAATTGCAACTAAGATAGCATCTTGTGTACTCTGGTAACTATTGCTTTGCTTTATTTCTGCAGAGCAGCTCTTACTGCCAGTCCTTCCTTTGTGTTGGTTGTGTTCTGTAGGACTCAGGATCTTATTTTTTTTTAATCATGCATAACACAGGGAGACTTAGATGTTGCCTGTGTCCTCTAGGTGCTACAGTAATACAAATAATCAGTCTTAGGAGCAGACATGTTGTGATTCATGCTGTTTATAGCACAGGTTTATTTCAATTTGGTTTATTTCAATTTGGTTAATTAGTGAGCCCCCATCACAGCTGAAGAATTCTAATGATTTAGGGTTTGAATGGGCATGTTTCAAACAGATATTACTTTCAGCTTGGTTTAGAGATCCATTGTGATGGAGTTCTACTATTAATCAAGAAGGGAAAAGACATTAGCAGTCAATATAGCTGAAACTAAGTTATTCACAATATATTCACCATGAGGTTTTTATCACTCTAATGGACTAAGATATGGACTACGTTTCATACAGGTCATGCATGTTGGTTGTTGGGTATTCATTAATCAATTAAAATTATTAGAAGTGTGAAGTACTTTGGGGGTATAAGTTGTGGAATTGGCTCTATACACACTGAATCTTATCTAAAGCTCTTAAAAATCAATACTGAAACTCTCATTAATAGCACTTGATCATTCTTTTATTTTTTTTTTTTTTTTTTTTGAATGCTGCTTCATTGGTTCAGGGTATTGATGCTTTGAGCATATTAAATTAATTCACCCATTCTCACTACTGCCCACATAAACTTTTATTTGGGTCTTTTTTTGTAAATTACTGTCCAAAAGTCATTTGACCGAGTTGTTTAAAAGAATATTTGTTTTACAGCCAGTAATAGGAAAACTATTTGAAACTGGGGCCTGGTATTAAAACTAATGCTACATGGATAAAAGTCACTAAGGTGTACAGTATTTATTATAGTTTCTTGTACCATTGTCGCCAAAATACCTAGAGTATCTCAAGTTGGATAGAACCCATGAGGATCATCAAGTCCATAGTGAAACCTTGTAGTTTCATCAGGGAAAGCAGTTAAGGCTTGGCTGAAATAGCTGCAGAACAACAAGCAATTATGCTCTTCATCAGTTCCTTACAGAGCCATTACATTAATTCATTTATCTTTGAATTGAAAAGTTATGTTACAGACTCCTTGTAATTTCCTCTATCCTCTTCACACACAAGATATGGTTGCATGAGACATAACATGCTTATTGTTATTCTACATAAATGGAATATCAGCTCCATCAGTGTATTATTCAGTTGTTACAGCTTGCATCACATGATGACATAGTATTGTGTTTTATGTTTTAGCCATAACAGACTAACACGTAGTGCCAATTTTAGAGAGCCAGCAAGTGAGCTTGGAAACTGTTTGGAGAGCAAATGGGACGGACATTCATGTAAAAGAATATAGTGGAGGATTCCACAAGTAAGAGGAATTCTCCTTTTTCTCTCTGAGGAAACTCGGGTGGTTTACTTCTCTCCTGGCCAGCCCCCACTTCAGGTGGGAGCAGCTACTGAGAGCACCCTACATGTCAAGCACTGGGGATATGCCTCATGTCAATCACTGCAGAGCCCTTGGGTGGTTTGAGCTGAAGTAAGGGTACAAAACCTGTTTTTAATTAAAGTCCTGGTTATCAAGCCATTTAATTGCCTTGTGTTACTCCAGTGCTGCCACTGTACACATCACTACAAAGAGGCACAGCCATTTTTAGCACAGAAAAGATTTTCTCACTGCCTTAGGGAGTAAGTTTATGTTGTGCATGTTTGCTGCTGTTGCTCCAGGGGTGGAGGTTCAAAGAGCAAAACTGGAACAGGCAGAACAGGTAGTGTTTGTTTTCTGTAGGTTTTATATGACACTCATCACAGCCCAGTGAAGATGTAAATACTGCTTGATTATCATTAGCATTCCCATAAATATAAGAAGCCCATCACATCTTTTACATCCAGTTGACCTATTCCTATAGTGTCAGGTTTCTGCCATGAAGTCAATTGCTCAAGAGAAAAAGATTACCCAACAGGTCTAGACTAGAACTTGAGGTTTGTATCTCTCTACCAAGGAACATTCCTGCTCAAACTCAACCTGAGGAAAAAAGCCTCCTTTCATACTACCCACAGCCTCTACATGGCCCAATGGGTTTATGAAAACTATAAGGTCATGGGTTGAGAGATTATTGGTGGCTTTTTAAAATTAGATCTGATGAATATACTCTGATTATGGATCTCTGATTCCATTTAAAGCTCTACCAAGTGGGTTAAGAAAATATTCCTGAAGTTATAAAGAAGAATTTAAAAATCAAACCTATGTGTCCAAGAACCAAAGAAAGTTAAAATGATTGTGTTTTAAGTGGATCTGTGGGCTTGTAAAACCTAAAAATACTTGTTCAAAGGAGAACCACTCTGAGTCACATACACCTGAAAAACAGAACGTGGTTTAGTACAGTGTGCTTTCAAAATGATGGTTTTAAATGACAGAATATTTGAACTTTGCTGCTTAGGAAAGTTCCTCAATAGAGGGAAAATTTCAGGCATCTTCTGCATTCAGAAAGACATTATATTCTAATATCTGCTTTAGTGAAAGGCTATTTTCTTTGTGAAAAATTGTGTTAATGATTTTTCTCTCCTTGTTTTAGCAAAATGCTCAATGCAAACATTGAGTTAATACAAGTAAATACAAATGTATTCCAGCAGGGAAGTTACAGGACTTATTATAATACATGTGAAAATATTTCAGTGAAAGTATACAGAACAAGACTACATTTCCAAAAATACCTCTCATTAACCAATAAAATGCAAAGCCAGCATTCAAGAGTGTTTGAAGGAATAGTGCCTCACAGAAGTACACAGAAGCTGTGATTTCAGATCTATGGCATCCCCTCCTGATTACCTAACAACATATGGAGCTATAAATCACAATCATTTCCAAGAAAAACAGATACACACAAATGTGTGCACGATCCCACAGACTGAAACTGGGACTCAGGTGGCTCCCGTGGCCACCAGGTGCCATAGTAGATGTCCTGAGGTGTCCAAACCATCTGCACTGACTTTGCAGAGTGTCCTGCAGGACTTTTCTCCACCACCACTTCATGAGCAGTAGCCAGGAGCCAAGCATGGGTTTATATGAGGTTTTTATGGCTACAGGGAGGATTTTCACACATTCAGAGGAAACTTTTTTGAGGTACTGCAATTCTTGCCATATTGTTTGATTACGTTTATACAATATTTCTTCTTATCAATGTTGCAAGGAGCCAGTTTGCAAAACATAACTTTGAAGTGAAAAACAAAGTACTAAGTATATTCTGGCAATAGTATTTGTTCAAAGTTCACTACTCCACAATAAACTCTATACAAATATATTAGTAGATCCTAATGGTCGCTCACAACAAAGGAATCTGAATTGTATTTCACAAGATGTTCACCAATATAAAATAGCACTACTCAGTCTTGCCATTAAAACTATTTTTACTCAAGAAGGCAGTAATTAAAGTTATGGATTAGGTGAAGAAGCAGCAAAATTAGATCTTAGATTTTTGAACATGTATTTCCCCCTCCTCATGGCACCAAAGCTCTAATCTGTCAAAAGTTACTTTAGGAACTCCTCAGCCATGAAGATCTCTGATAGCAGAGTTTGCAAATATTAACTTTTGGCTTACTTTTTAATTCTGAAGATGACGCATCTGAAATTGAGGGGAAAAATAGTATAACTTGTACTGAGGATTAACCTGAATAGCAAGAAAATTTTAAAGGTTCAGATCTTCCAAATTCTCTAAATGCACACTTGTAGTCTATTACATGAATCCAGAAATATAAGTATACTGTATTCATATATTGACAAATCTGTCCACTTTTTACAGATTATATCATGTTAAATTTGGTCAAAAACTGACTGGCCTGGGAAGGAAAATAAGCCTTCCATTGACATAGGTACAAATCAGAAGTATGTCTGTAAAAAGCAAAGAGATTACAAGTGTAACATCATGGTAAAACCACAACTGGCAAGACCAATTTTTTTTCTCCTTGTTGCTTGCCATACAGCTATTCTCCAAAGAACTTCATCTGGTATGCCTCTAAAGTTACAGTCAATGGTTCATTGAGAATCTCCTACCAATCGTAAATAATAGATAAAGAATTCAGATTAATAGCCAATCACATTTTATGTTCTAGACCACATCTTACAAAAAGGAAATTAGCATGTTCAGGAATCAAGTATCTATGTGTTACTCTTGTAAGACTTATCAAATATTTAACAATGCAGGATACAGCTAGGAAGTAAATGGGATATTTAAAAGAGCCTCATTAGTTTAGGCACTTATTTATTACTCAAAATTACCCAGATTGAATGTTTAACTTGATTAAGCAATTTTGAAAATGTTGTCCCTAACACATTACATAAATCAGTGGGGTTGGATTAGGAGGATCAAATTTCATTTGCTAATTTGGGTGGTGGGGAGGAGGAAGAATGGGATAAAATAGAATGAGAGGAGTTAAGAATCAGAATAAAGTAATATTAAAATGTCATAACCTATGATAAAATAAAATTTGGGGAAAAACCTAAGTGAAATATTATAATAGCATTGAAATATTTTCTTATTACAGAAGCAAAATGATACATTTTCTTATTATGTTATTTAATTCAGTTTCATTATTTATATTACATAGAAGTAATATGTTAATTTTATTACATTGAAAAAGTAAACATTAAGACAGAAAGTTAAAGCAAACATTTCAATACCAATACAAGGTAACGTTTTCCTCTTTTCCAAAATTTTGTAAATCTGCCTAATTCTCCAGACTCTTTTGATCAGACTTATTCTTGCAGGATGGTCATTAATTCTTTTCCACCCTGCTATAATTCACTCTGCAACTAAAAGAAGCCTTAGGATGCTCACAAAGATTTAAAGAAACAATTTTCTAGTGATAACTCGATTTTTCTTTGAAATAGAGATATGACCATGTGCACTTACTTTACACTGAAAATTATAAAAATTATCAAACATTGTTGGTTTAAAACACAGTATTGGCCACCAAAATTCTAAGATGCCTTGAAACAACGTGAGGAACAAGTAGAGAACAGCAGGGCCTGTTCTCTGCTCAATACTCTTAATTCTGATTACCAGTTGCTGGATAGAGTAGGTATTAGCATCTCAAAAGGCCTATTGCTACATCAAAGGGAAGGAGAAAAGATCTTGTATCAAGTTATACCACTGAACTTTTTCCCATGCTGTTATGACAATAAGAACTGGAGCTGTCTCAGAACTATCTAAGAGCCTATGCATGCATAGCAGATGCTATATAATGGAAAGTTTCAAACATGTGTATAATAATACACACATATATTATTCAAGATCTGCATAATACCTTTTCTTTCCCTAAGGATCTGAAAATGTTTTACAAACATATACAAATTATCCATGCAGAAAGCTATTCATCCATCAAGGCAACACAACCACAGCCCAAGGCAAAGTAGAACTATATAAATACAAAAATCTTTAGTACAGGAAGGAAGTACTGTCTAGTCAAGGCCATGAGGAAGGTATTAAGTATACAGTATGTAAATTCGTGGGATTTAAGAATATTGCTCTTAGAATCCCAGTTCTTGTCAGATCCCAGTCAAGTCAGTGGGATGCCTAAGAAGTCAAACACTGACTAAGTGCATAGATAAACTACACATACTAGAGGTTTTATCCAAGCATAGTTCCACATAGTTTCCCTAGGAAACTTCATAATATGTATTTTTTGCAGTTCTGAGACTAGTTTCCTGTATATCTATTGACATTTTACAACAGTGCTGTCACATTTAAAAAAATAAAAAAATGTTCTGTTTGTATAGTTTCTCCCAGAAAGAGAAGTCTCTAGAAAAGCTAGAGAGAAATAATAAGAGTACAGCACTTAAATAGGCAATAGTGTACTCCATTTTGATAGGCACAAGTTTATGCAACCAAGCATATGCAGAACAAAAAAATATCACCCCAGTTCAATGCTACCATTTGGATTGCATGTGGCTGAACTCTCATTTTGTCTTATTTCTGATGATGATGACCAGAGATATGTCATTTGAACAATATTATGTGATTTTTTTCACAGCATTCTTGCTTGGCAGTCATTTTAGCACTTTTGCTCAATAAAGAAGGTGGCAGAGATAGTTAAGGGTACTTGCAGAAGTTGTAGAATGCGATTTGAGGTAGAAGAAAGCTCTTTCTCTTTCCATAGAATTATCAAGAATCTCTAATTAGAAGCAAACAGTGTAAGAAGCATGCAGAGAGGGGAAAAGTTAATAGACTTAGGAGGACACATTAAGAAGTGCTATAGAAACTTGGAACTATTTTTAACCTTGAGAATAAAACACAAACCTCAGACCTGCCAACTGTTTTGATATTGTCCTCTCAGGAGAATTGCAGAAGACCACATATTGGCATATGGGTATTTTGATTCTAAATAACTATTTAAAACCCAGCCTCAGCATCATTACTCATCTGGGAGCTACATTCAGAAACCCTCTTGAGGATTTCAGCAGCCTGTTGGGCAGGAGAGGCAGATAAAGAATCACTGATGCTTCCAACCCTGGAGAATCCAGTAGGTTTGAACAAGCAATGCTATTAAGGGGAAGAGCTATCCTTCACATCAGTCCTCCAAGCTAGGCTGGTACAGTGAAAAAAAAAATAAAAAATCACACAGTTTGCAAAAAAAGTGGATATTATAAAAGTATGAAACTCTCTGGCCAGCTATTTTGTTGGGAAATTGAAACAGAATTATAGGAAAGGAAATAAGGGAGCCCCCAGTTAAGTAGCTAAGGTGGTGATATGTAAATGCCATGAAAATGAAAAACAGCTGCAAAATGCTGAAGTTTTAGTACACAGTCAACAACATAGGCAGCACAGTAGCATTAATGGGATGTGTTACAGAATTGGGGGTTTGCTGTAGAAAGGTAATAAATTATTCAAGAAGAGCAAGAACAGAGAGAAAAGGCAGCCTGGCCTCTGTATCAATAACACCTATCCTAATTCTGAAGTCTGCAAGTTCAGCCAGTCAGAAGGAGTTACTGTCTTCTTGAATGGTTCTGTGCTAAGATAAAAGTGTCCAGGGATAAGGGTGCTGTACTGCAGGGAGTTGTACTTTCCCCAGTTAACCTTGAAAATCAAGCACAAACTGTAGTCTTCACAAATATCTCGAGATCCATGTCTCCTATTAAAGGCAGTAACATGCAGAAAAGTGCTAGGGAAGGATTAGGCAGCAAGGAGGATTTTTATTATACAAACGTCTGATGGAAAAAGCAATAAAAGCTGAAAAAGATGGTATGTCAACTTTCTAAATAGAAAGCTTAATATGTTATTTTCCAAAAGAAAGGAGAAACCTCCAGGGAAATAGAAGAACTGCTGATAATCTAAAGTTGGGAAGTTATTCTGATGACATGATTACAAAAAATGAGAAAAAGGTAAAAGAAGATAAAATATTTAAGCAAAGGCAGATTTCAGATGAAGAGTAAAAGGGATAAGACTGATATTTCTAATACTTCTATCACATACACAAAATTGAGACCAGATACTTAGTTAACTATGTGTTCACAAATTATGAAGGCCAGAAAATTAAAATAAATACATTATTAATTACATAAATCAACACTTAAATGAGCAAATCACTCTCACTCAGAAATATCTGAAGCCTCAGCTATCTCCAAACCATTTAAGAGAATCCACTGAGAAGTTGAAAATGAAAGGGTAATTCTGACAGACTGGAGGATGGCAAAACCCCTGCTTGCCTCTGACAAGGAAGAGGAGAATAAAGTATACACAAGCAGCCTAATCTCTATCTCTTAAATATATATATATATATATAAATACAGAACTAAAGTTTATAGAAAATAGTATTAAAAAGAACAGCCATCTTTAATCTATCCAGGATTTACCCAGCCAATCTGCTTTCACCCTTTACCAGGCAAACTGTGGATAATCAAAGTAAAGTGCTGTAAGACTTCGAGAACAATACCACATGATTTTCTAACAAGAAAAAGGGATTTAGATGAAATTAGTATTGCACAGCCAGCTGCAAAACTATGTGAAATGTCAATCCTTAATTGCCAAAAGGAGAAGTATTTTCCATTAAGACCTTTCAGGGACGTTTGTGTAAGTCCATTATCATTATTTCAGTTATTAGAGAGTATTCTTACAGACCCTTGTAAGCAGAAAACTCAGAGTTGGGAATGTGCAGAAAGGTGGATTACAAACAATGTCAGGAACAGGAGCAGAATTGAAAACAGGATGAGGAAATGATCTCAAACCAACAATATGAAATTCATTTCAGAAGTGTGTAAAATGCTACCCAGCAGAGTTGCAATTTGATACACAAAAGCAAGAAGAGGAAAAAGTCCAAAAGTAGCAGAGGAACATTGTTCCACACTCCATGTTGGAGTGAGCCAAGAGCTAAATCTGGCTTAGGAGTCAGATGCTGTTCCTCAAATGGCACACATCAATCCTGGAGAGATGAAGAACAAAGCTTATATATGTGCCAGCAAAAAATTCTTTGATCTGCTCCATACAGTGTTCTGGGTCTGTGGTTAATTTCTGGTCACTGCACTACAAAAAAACAAACAAACAAACAAAACAACAAACAAACAAACAAAAACCCCAGGATGTGAAGCAACAAAACAATTAGTTCAAGAAGGGGAGATCTGGGGATCAGTTAAGGAAATTGGCTTTGTTTAATCTAGAGAAAACACAGATTTGATTTGCCTAGTTTGGGAAAATCTCCCAATATATGAAAAATTGTTACAAGGTAGTGGATGCCTGTTTTCTCTAATGCTTGTTATGGGCAAAGACAGGTATTGTCAGTACAGGAACTGTAGAAATGGGCCAGGGCCCATAATAAGGAATTTCTCCCATTACCAACCAGATCTTAATTGAGCAGGTGCTGTCAGAGGTGCTTTACAGGCACTTCAGGAATGGACAAGAGAAATTTGAGGAATTCCTTCAAACCCTCAGTTTCCATGATTCCTGACATCCCTTCCCTTCCCACCTCCTGCTCTGCATGGTAGCTGAATATGGTCCTGAGTGAGGTTCTCATCCATCCTGAGATTGCTGTATAAATAAATCCAATGACACTTTACCACATACCTGGAATTAAGCACATGGTTAAGTGCTTTGCTCAACAGCAATATACTTTAAGCACATACTTTAAAACTCTGCAAACTGTGTCTTTATAGCTTTCCAAAGTCATTACAACAGTGACGTGGGTCTAAATTATTGCTACACAAGAATGTAATTGCCTGCTGTAAGAAAGAGACCTAGAAAAGGGGAGAAGAATGAAAAAGACAACTGCTAATCTTCATTTTGTGCCTGCACATTTTTTTCAGAGAAAAATGATGAAAATTATAGCGTTCTGTGTAGTCCTGTTCTTAGAGAGGTACTTTCTGAAATCAATTGCCATGTGAATTTTAGGTTTTAATGTTCACCTGACATATAGGTGGCTCCAGTACACATACATGAATTTAAGAACAAGCTGTGCACTTGTTCCTTATCAGCTTTATGCATTAAATTCCAATTAAATCAGAGAAAAATGAGGACTCTTAAAATTTGAGGGTTTTCAACCTAATATTAAAAAAAAAAAAAAAATAGATGGGTGCCTTAGAGCTAACAAATGTGATTGGTCTCATAATGCTTTTATTTTATTTTCCATATGCTTTTATGTTTTGTTTTTTTTTTTTTCTTTTTTCATTTTTTTTTCTCTCTCACTCAACTGAATATATATATTACTGTGCCCCTTGGGTTCAAACACCGACAGTTACTTGGGCCTAGTCTATATTAAGCTCAGTGATCAAAAATCCTTCAACAAAAATCAGTATCTGTTTTCTTATATGGCATACAGCAAAAGAAGCCAAAGGACTGTAATTCTCTGCATTATCTGTCAGAAAATTCTATGATTCTATGATTCTATGAAAACACTTTTTTTTTTTTTAAATTGTATATTTTATGGTATGCTGAAACTGTACTAATTATGGTATCTTCACAAGGGTATTCTTTATCACATCTTTTGACTTTATTTAAAGAAAAAAATGTCTTAATATATTCCTTATCTTGAAGCACATTATACCATGTAAAGAAACCCCCATTTAAACACAACAATTTAAACACCATTTCTCAGAAAATCTTTTGCCGTTGGACTTCCATGGGGGAAAAAAAAAATAGAGAGAAGAAATAAAAAGGAGAACAGGAAACTCTTTATCTAAAAAATAGACTGACATAAAATTGTTAGTAATTTTGAGTGTTCGTACAGTCACTGTTGAAAGGAACATTATCAGTGACATGTCATTGCAAAGCCACAAAGGAAGACAAAGTAATTTGCAAAAGTACAGTAGGCTATCACAGTGATGTCAAGATAGCCTTAAGTGATAGAAATCCTATCTATGTATGTTCATGTGTTCAACACTCCAAAATGGTACTTAACGACCAGGGGCAGGTCAAAAATTGACATTTTTTTTTTTTTTACTTCATTAATGATGTTTCATGGAAAAAAAAAAAAAAAAAAAAAAAAAAAAGAACTGTTTGATAAAATGTGACTTGTACCACTGAGGACTTGTCCTTGTTTGTCAATTTTGTCCTTCAAGACAAAGGTAACTATCCACTGCTTCATTTGAAAATAACAGCTTGAACATACATTTTGGAGATGGTCCATGAAACACCTTCCTTAGGGTTTACACTATCTTATCCAGCTGCCACAGTCAATATTCTCTGATATTTACCCTTTCACTTGAGAAGGAAAGTTGTTGAATATTTTGAAATTCAGGATAAATGTCTGCTCTGGACAATATTCACTGCTTTTTCCAGAACCCTGCTTTTCTTCAGAGTAACTCAATGAGCTCAAGACACAGCCAGCATGACTCTGGGAGCAACAGGTAAATACTCAGACACTGAAACCCAAAGAGAATTGTCTGATCCCATCAGCCATGGGGATTTTGCAGAATCACTACAGTCCTCATCCTCCAAATGCAGAACTGGGTGCCCCATTCCAACAAAAACTGGAAGGCTATGGATGTTAATGCAGATTACAGAGGCTTCCAGCTCTTGGCAGGTTTGGTTAAACAATTCAGTATTTCAGTGTATGTGACTGAAGTGTCACACTGCTTAACCTGGAACCATCTGACATGAAGTACATGGCAAATGTGCAGTATGTGGGCTGCTTAAAGCAGAAAATAAAACTTTAGATTCAGCCTTCAAGTGAAACTGAGCAGTTAGTAGGTACAGGAGACAGAACTGGTTTCACCCCTCTTGGAGCACGGGTGTCTCTGACACTGACAGCAGCTCACAGCCTTAACATGCTGTTATACTCCTAAAACTCTTCCACAAGTAGCTTTAACCAAGCACTTCTTTGCACCTAATCTTTGACTTCTATACCTAGGGAGAGAATAGGTGTGCACCTTTTTTTTTCATCTTACCTACTCTGCCTAACAACAGGAGAAAAAAGACGGAAAGACATATTCTGAATTTGCAACCTTTCATCCTCTTAGTACTCCTGAAAAAACACTAGCATTTCAAAAAACTTTTTAAAAGCTTGTCAGCTAGAGTGATAATTGAATTAGAAAATGAAGCCACACATTTCAGGAGCAACTGTTCAAGTTTTTTTCCATTCTAACATGACAAGTTGTCTGCTGGGTTTGCCTCTGTGGCAGCAGAAGGTAGATCACTTTTGCTAAAACTCAATTATTTCTCATTTCCAGAGAATAAACAAGTTAACTCCTCAAGTTATATATTTCTAGTGGATATTCCAGCGAATGCATATTTCTGTCCATTCTGTAGTACTGTAAACACCACATATTGAGCCTGTTTCTGTATTTTTTGCAATCATTTACATCTCTAAAAACCAAGCAATGAGTTATGCTAACTCATTCTGTGAATTACAAAAGGTGAAAACCAGTGGGTAATCAAGCTCACAACATATGGTTATTGTTCTTTCCAAATTGCTCTGTTAACTCCTAACTTTTTTCTACCCTTGAAATGCATTGTTTGCTGCTGGAGAATGTCATTTCCACATTGAAAAAGGAGAACAAAAGAGAAGCAAGCCATTCTTTTTGTAGCTTGTCAAAAAAAGGTCAATAATTTAATATTTCCATGTAAAGTACTGATGCTAATATCTCAAGCTTTATAAAAGCATTCTTCCTTGGAGAAGCCAATATCTATCACAAGAAGAATAGCAAATCCTAATGTTGGTTGCAGCTAATAATTTAAATAGAGGGCGTGTTATTGGGTATACAAAAAGGAATATTTATTTTCTAAGCAATAGCTAAGTCAAAAGGCTACAAAAAGCAATAGGTGGATGAAGCCTTTCCAATTATCATCAAAAATATCTTCTGTCTGCTGGATGCCAGCAGTTCCAATGTATGACCATACAGCAGTAAAGATGTGGTCTAGGTAACCTGGGAAAAGTTGTCCAACATGCATAGATACATTGGATGGATTTTTATCTACTGGAAAAGCAACATGCCAAGCCTTCCCCAGCATCATCTGACTTCCCTGAAAAACATCACTGTTCTTTGCCCTCAGTCTCAGAGCTGTTAATCCAAAATATACAAATACAGTCACTGAAACACCCTTTCTGCCCTCAAATTATTTATTTCATTTTCCTGCTTATTCTTTAATACTAAGAGCCTGTCCCAAGCTGCAGTTTTAATACTGGAAATAATGTTTACTCTCTAAAAATAAAATCATCTGTGAACTTCAATGAGCATTAATAACATCCTGCAATAGCAACAACTATCACCTGGTAACTGGTCACTTAAACCAGATTAAACTAAGCAGGCTACAAGATACATAAACTTCAAGTCTTTATGTGCAGAAAAAAATCCCTAAGTTTTTGAGCCTTAAAAGATGATGAATTTTGTGTAGGTACTTTGACCATCACATTTTTAAGTATTTAATAGCTTTGAATGTTAGACACATTTTCAAAAGAGAAAGCAAAAAATAGTGACATGTGCCTTTACTCCTGACCAAAACCCTGTTTTTAACAAAACAGTAAACATTTTAGTTGCATATTTATCAAAACTGAATCTAATTCCAGACTCATCAGTGGGTGCAGAAACTGTGCTGAAGGACTGGCATAAGAGCAAGTTTTTGTCTCTGCAACAATTCAATGCTTGGCATGTTGCTAGAGAAAGCCCTCTTCTGAAGAAAAATATATACTTAGTACCAGTAAACACAAATAACACTGCAAGAACTTTCCCATTTTGCCATTTTTAAAATAAATTCAGTTATCTGCTTCATTTTTTATCATTAACATTAATAATCCAGTCTTTGCCCCCCGCCCCCGCATACCTTTTACACTTATTTTATAATTTTTTTTGTCTTTCAAAAGCCTGCTAGAAGTTTGACTCCAGGGGTTGGGCTGTGCAGTGTGGGTGTACTACCCAAGTAAAAATAGGAGAACTGGGATAAACTGGCAGTGTTGCATTTGCCTGCTTAACTATTTTAAGAATGCTAAGTCTCACCTTTAATGGGTGAGTCTCAGACATCTGTTCCCCATCCACACCAGCCCACCCCATTTCCACCTGCCCCCCAGGATGCTGAACCACAAGGAAAGCTGCTCCACAGAGCAAAATGTGTCTGTGAACCCCCTCGTGGGGTCAAAGCCACGCTGTGGTGGACCCACAGCACTGGATTGGGTTCCTCCTTCCCTCTGATGTAGGGTTTACACCGAGTAGTTGTTACGACGCCGTACACTGAGCCGTAAATCCCGAGTCAAACAGCCCATGGCTCTGAGGAAGCACTTGCAACCTGTGCTGCCACTGGTCCCTGTTTTCCCAGCACAGCCTGTGTTTTCTAAAGGTTTCTGCTCCTGACTTTTTTCTTTGGTAGCTAATTTGACCAATAATTAGTCCCTAAATTCATAGTAGCAGAGGAAAAGATTCCTCCAAGCCTGGGTACGACCAAATTGAATTCATGAATCAATAAAGATCCTGAAAATGTGCAAAGCACCAGCAGAGGTAACATGCAGAAACAGTCAGTGTGAGTCACTCATAACAACAGAACATTACAATACCATTAAATCCTATAAAAACCCAACAGTGCCAAAGTACTTAATATGAAAGTAATTCTAACTTCCTAGAGAAAATTTACTAAATGGGCATTTGACAATAAGATGAAATGAACACTGGGTACTGCAATCTTTAATAAACATGCCAAGCAAAGTTCTAATTCTATTGCATGAATAGATGCCTTTAGGGATGTATATGGTGAGCAACATTTTTCCCTTGATTTTAATGGAAGCGGCACTCTCTGTGGACATCATTATGGACAAAGATGCTTTACAGATCTGAGATCAAAACAGTATGGGTTTTAACCTTCTTTTCAGTTCTGAAAAAAAGGTTAATATTCTCACATTTTTGTGCCAAGTTTCCACAGGCTAGAGTAAAAAAAAGGAAAAAAACAGAAATTGAAAGCTACAGTACTAGGTAAAACAATGTATCTGATGAGCCATTATTTCATTTCAAAATACTGACAATAGTGGACTTCTGGATCAATAAAGCTACTGCAGGAAATCAGTCTGTAACTACCACTGTTGCTACAAAAAGCTAACAGAGCTTGTCTATGGCCAAACCAAAATAATTCTGCATTTATTCATAGAGACTCTTTAATTAGTTACCCAATGCTTGAATCATGTTACAAGAAATAAAAAGTTGCATTTGGTTTCCGTGCTCTAAGCCCTGAGGATATGCGTATCAGGTTGGATATATTTGGTATCCATCACATAGACATGCAAGTAGATTTTCCTTTTAGGAAAGAAAATACTCTGTTTCATATGGCTGAACAAACAGATACATTTCAAGGTTTTCTAGCAATGGGCCAAAATCACCATTAATATAACTACTGATACTAGGAATAATTTTTGAGCATTTTTTAGACTAAGGGAGAAAAACGTTCACAATTCATAGCATTTCTTCAGAAACAACCAAAAATATTTGTTGCATCTGTACTGGATCATCTTCTCCGTGAAATGGCATGTTCATATGTAAGACTGACCACAGATGGTAAACTTCATCCCCTTCAGAAGAAATCCCGGATGATCATAAAGTACCAAACTGAGCAGAAAAATCCCATGCCTTAAGCACTGCACAAGTGTTACTGATGGAAGCAATGAAAGGCCTTGAGCTAAAAGCCCACTGACAACACACTGACAACCCCACAGACCTTTGCCTTCTCTCACTCCAGGAAAACTCCCTCCAGGATGCATGGCACTGGCTACTTCATCATTATGTAGGCTGGTTATAAACACAGTGTAATTCTTCTTCAGTAAAATTTTATGTAATTATGAAAGTTACAGGCTAATTGCTTGTAGTATTTTTTTAGTTTTGTTTCATTAACTAATATTCAGTATTTATATCCAGATGGATTATGTAAGTGTGTAAAGAAGCCACAGTGATTTATATCATCCCAATGTGAAAAGAAAGAAGACATGAGAGGCCATTTAATAAGAGGTTAAAGGGAACGTCCCCATGAACTCAGTATCACAAATAAAAGTACCTTCACATTATGTTCACGTCAGATGAGTTCTGATGTCATATGGTGAAGACAAAGAGTCAAAAAGAAGCCTGAAACACTTTATTCATAAAACCATTTTGAAGTTGCCACTAATGAAAAATACTCCCTTTTCAAATGCAATAATCTCAATCATTTTATCAGATTCTCATTTCAGAACAATATGGTTTATCCAAGGTGATGCTATAAAAATGAGCATCTCACAAATTTTACTTTTCAAGGAAAATATTTAGAGCAAAGGTGAGTGTAACACATTTACACCAGACAAAATGTAGCTTTTCAAAATTAGTTGTGGCATCAAAACCGATGTCACAGCCCTGAAACCATCCAGATAGCCTTCAGAAACCAGATCCTTATTTGTATCTGTTTCTCTCCTGCTATCTCTCTTGTTTTTCCTATCTCATATGACAGAGCACAAGCCTTAAATCTAACACACTTTTCTTTGGGAGGGGAAGAATTTTCAAAACCAAGGTTTTAAGATCCATTGTAACATGAAAATTTGGAAATTTTGAGAAATGAGTTAACAGAAGTTAACACATGAGCATAAAGCTCACCATCCTATCAGCATCTTTTGTACTGATATCTTTCAGTCATATTTCCTGTAATGGATTCAAAAATTCATTAAAAAAATAATAATAATCAAAAGCTCTTTTAGTTTTTGAACTAAATTGACCACACCTATTTCTTTCTAGAAAAGTGTTGATCCTCACTATTTTTTGATAGACAAATGGAAAAAGGTAGTGAATTGAGTGACAGTTTTCTACTCAAAATAATTTAAATAATTAAAAAGAAGGCAAACCAAAATTTTACTATTAAATTTTAAAACAAGAAATATATCTGGTTCATGTAAATGGAAAGAGCTGAGAAGTAAAAATAAAAACAATGTCTTTAAAATTTTTTTTTTTTACTTAACCAAAAGAAATAATTACAATTGGAAAAAAATATTTCATTTCCTCAAGAAATGTTGCTGTGAGGGACATATTCCTATTGAAATTATTCAGTTCCAACAAAACTGCATTGTCTGATGAAAAACTGTCACTTGGAAGCATTTCACTCAGTCATCCCTTGTTCAGAAAGTCTAGCTGCTACTTCACTATCTTTTAAATGTTTGATTGACTTATTGAATTAAAGAACTATTTGATTGAGCAAAATTTATGCTGTGACTATTCCAAAGGAAAAAAAAAATGAGGAATTAATTCAGCATGCTTATTATAAAATCAAAGTATTGGTATTCATGGCAGTATCACCTATATATTTCTAATTCTAGCAGCTTAGCAACAGCTAATAGATATTGAAAATATTCCATTGATTAATCTTGGGCCTCTACCATTAGTATATACTTTTTTATCCTCCAATTTAAAATGAAATGTGTTAAAGCATTACATTTGCCAAAAGCAACTGCCTACTTAAACTATTCCTCAAAGTTATTTCATATCTCTTATTATTAGGAACTCATTAAGGAAATTTCAACTCAGTTTAAAACTCCTTTAATGTTTAATTGCATCTGTGATCATTAATTACATCTGCAGATAGACATAGCTTTTTAAATCTTAATTTTCTTATTTAAGTTTGAAATAGTTTCTTGCCCAATAGATTTTATTTTAGTGCAAAGACAAGGTATTGATGATTCTTTCAAAAGAAACCAACAGCTTAATCAGAAAAAAAATTCTATTTATCTATCAAATCATAATAGGAGAATGAAAAAGTCAACTTTGCAGCTAAAATTTTGAGTTCCATGGAAACAGTCTTGAAGATTTATTATTTCTACATTTTTATAAGCTAACCCAACCTTTCTCGGTGAAGAAATTTTTGCCAATACACAATCTAAACCTCCCCTGTCACAACTTGAGGCCATTTTCTCTTATTCTATCACTTGTTATTTGGGAGAAGAGACAACACCCCCCTAGCTGTAGGGAACTGTAAGGTCTCCCATCAATCCCCTGTCCTACAACCTAAATAACTCAGCTGCCCCTTGTAAGGGGGACAAACACTGCCCTAGCCCCGCTGGTCACACTATTGCTGCTCTGAGCCAGGATGCTGTATAAAGGTAACACTTCAGTTTTGACATGAATTAGTCTGAAGATAGACACTATTTTCTAGATAATGTCTTTAAAATATTCTTCAGGGTTAGACAAAAATAAGATAAACATAACAGACTCTTTTTTGATGTGTTCCTTCAACGTTATTTCTGTGACAGTTTTATTATTCCTTACTCTGAGCAAAAGGCTCTGTGGCTGATAAGGAAAATGAAAGAGACTATGGGCATCTCAGTCACACATTTTTTTCTGGCTGCTAGGAGTATCTAATATTTTTATATTTTTCCTATTATTATCAAAAAGTTTTTAGGCAATTTCATGTATTTTGGCAAGTCTGATACTTCCAGCTTTTTTTTTTTTTTTTAATGTAACCTCAGAGCTCAGACAGCTCAAGCTTCCTGCATTTAAACAGAAACAAGAACAGAAAACCATAAAAATCTTTGCTGATTTGTTTTTAACTGCTAAAACACTGTTGTTTTGGAAGATCTTACCACTCATCACCACCTTCATTCACCTACAGAACCATACACCATATCCCATCTAAGCACAAAGGCTGTAATTAATGCACCCAGTCCTCCTCCTTTACTCTCATTTCAATCCTTTTATGAATCCCATGTGTTGTTTTCCCTTGACCTCACTTTTCAAATGAGGAGGACTGCTTATCAACAGCTCCCAAACTGCTGATTTACCTGTCTCTGACAGACAGCCTTATACAACTTGGATCATTTATCTGCAGGCATCAAACCATACAGTTCCCAGATGGTGCAGCACTGCTTTGTCCTGGAGAAATAAACAATCTGTTTTCAAACCCAACAATGACTGGGACCAGTCCTGACTTACAAACAGCATTTCCTTCAAAGTGGCATCTGACAAATAAAAAGTGCTGATTTCTGAAGATTTTTGTTGCTTCATTAAGGATTATTAAGAGATTAACGTTTACTACATTCTAATCCATAAATGATGAGGGTATGGATAAAATATTGAATCTTATCTGGGTGCAGTTCTTCTTCAGTTCTTGGGGAGAATAAATTGATGGTAAAAAGGGATAGGTTAATGATGTACCTGTTAGCTTCATTGCTTGCCTTTAAAAATTACAAAAAAACAAAAAAAAACCCCAAACAAACAAAAAAAAAAAAAACAAAAAAGAGGCAACACAGAGGCAATATTCTAAGATTCTAAGAGAAGTTTGTTCTTGGAATTAAAAATTACAAAAAAAAAAAATCTAAACTTCATGTGTGATTACCTTATTCAAGATCTTCATTAAAACAAATTTCTCTCGTCTCCATTATATTAACAGCATTATTCAGCTATAATATGGATTTGTGTCTTCAGAGGTCCAGTAGACAGGCAACACAATGCAGATCTTATCAGTAATGGAGATTTTTCAAATATGAATATATTGTATACACACATCTTTAGTTCAATATGTGCCAGCCCTATTACTTTATACTGACACATGCATTTGAGAAACCTCTTAGATATGCATATGTTTTGTAAAGCAGCACTCTGATGGCCACCCACAGAAGGTTTATAATACTCTAGGACACTACAGAGAGGAGTATTTTTAGGTTTTTTTTTTTTTTTTTAAGATAAAGATAGGTCTCATGGGGACTCTATAGCTTTAGTGCTAGCATAGTTGTGCTGCCAAAAAGTCTTACACGTGGAAACACATTCAGCCCATCGTTAGGAAGAATCATTTAGCCCAGAATGACTACATTCACAATCCAATCTCCTGTTCTGCAGAGTTTGTTTTGCATTTTTATTGGAATAATTCTCTTTTCCTTGGGTCCTATCCACCAGTAAATATTACTGCCCAGCTTCCCACTGCAGATTGCCTTCAGCCACTAACTGGCTAATGTGCTCAGCTCCTGAAATTTGGTAACAATTTAAAACTCAAAGTGAAATGTAGACACATACTGAGGGGAAACTGCCACGAGCTGATGCCAAAGTGTCATGAAACAGCTCAATAAAATTTTATCTTATTTAGTCAAAAGCATTTAGGTTTAGGAGGTTTAAAATATCCTTTAATGTTTTTTATACATATATATTTTATCCACAACAGGAAACTCAGTGAGAAAGAGTGAAGATCAGTAGAAACGTAAGACAGAATGAGAGAAAGCTTTTCTTCAAATTTAGAAGCAGAGCAGCTTTTCCTGCTCTTTTCCTTTACTGAAATTCTCAAATACCATTCTCCCAATCTCCTGCCAGAGAGCAACCAGTCACTCAACTTCCCAAGGTCTAACAGTTGCACACAAATGCACTGAAAAATGACAGAAAAATTATTTACAAATCAAACTTAATGCCAAATTCCCTTTTCCAGTAGAATTTGCATTTTGAGTGAAGTAATCGGGTAATTTCCATTATCTAATATAAAGAACATCAAACAATAAAAGTGCTAATTCGATTTCAGCCAGAAATACAAGGCATTGAAAAAGAGTCACAGGAATACTGAGCAGAGCATCTTCATAGAAACATTCCATTTGAGTTGTTTTGTTTCAGTGGGGAATAAGTATTATCCCTCTTCAGGTATTAGATAAGCTATAGGAGCAGGAGGAGAAGGAAACACCTTTCAGATGACAGCACTCTTAGTGAGCCATCACTATCATAAGAGGTAGAGTAAATCCCACTACTTTTCAAAGACTTCAGAAAGGCATTTGGTTGTTCTGGGTCCATTTATCTGCTTCTTGGATCCAGGGACAGGGGAGAAGTGGTAGAGAAAGAAAAATTTATGAACTTTCAGGGCATTTTCCTACTACCCACTCTTATACAGCTCACAATACTTACAACATTCTTTACTACATGCTCTTTCTATTTATTTTGCCAGTGCCAGCTAATAAACTTCAGTCATCTTAGCTGCCTGCCTAGCAAGATGGAAAACAGTAAAAGCCTACACAGCCACTGATGGATTCTGACTGAATAGGTGGAAAATAAGTAGTGCTTTTAAGAGTTGTATTTAAGCTTTTAGGAAATATGAAACCTCAGGTGAAATGTTTGGATCATTTTCTGAAGTCCCTTTTCTCCTAGACTCGCAGCCCAATCAGCTGTGCTGAACAGATAAGAAATCCCCATCAGCCTGCACCAGCTCCTGTAGCACTGCAGCAGTTTTGCATATACATGCATAACTCTCTCATGCAAGACTAGACAGGAAGATAATTTGGTAGTTCCACACTTTGTAAGCCTGTTAATTACCTGATTTCTCTCCTGGTTTGCTGAGAACTGCAACTTTCTCAAATAACTTATCCAGCATTTTTTAAGTGACGAGATCAGGTTGAGGAAATGCAAAAGAGGTATTAGAAAAAAACCCAACAATTAAGCTCCATCTAGTTGAAAGGGATTTTGTCTTGAATTGAGCAGAGTTATTCAGACCCTGAATAAGCCCAAATTCATCCTCTGCACTGACAGTTTTTATCCTTGTTACCAATATATATGAACCCCATACAGGCTGTATTTTAACTTTGAACAGCTGCTGAAATTTTTCGCTGAGACTTTCTGAAACTCAGGATCTGACCTCCTTAATATTTTAGACACATATATTAGGTAACCTAAAACCTCCCATAGGAAGAGGGAGATTGCCACAAAAAATAGTGGTTTGTGCAAAGGGCAAGGCATCCAAATCATACAAAACACACAAGCAGAACATCATAGTAATTCTTACCTACAAAAATAGCAGACAAAGAAATTGTCTCATGTTTAGTGTATAAGAAAAAAAATGTTTCACGAGATAGATTGCTTTAAGTCATGAAATACTGAAATTTAACGTAAACTACCACCAGAGTTGTGCTTTATTAAGATATATAATTATAGCTCCATTTTAGCTGTCCTTTGTGACACAGATTACAACAAGGTGTTAGCAAAGAAGGATACCTGTCTTATAATGAGACACAAGCAGCATATTGCCATTGCAGAATGCTTCCTGAACAAAAAAAACATGTTAATTGAATGTTCAATTTCTGGCTTTGGCACTTGGAGGCTCTGACAAAATTGGAATTAATGGTAGCCCACTGGGAAGCAAGAAAATAATAGCTATTGTAATGCTGCTAAGTGCTCTGCAGACTGCTGATTCAAGGACATATGCAGCAGTCAGGTGAATTTAAAGCCACTATATTCACATCTGTACACAGCAGGAATCATGCAAGGCAGTGGCATAGGGAATGTCTCCATGAATAAAATATAAAACAAGGCTGTTTATTAAAGAAAGGGAACTGCCTGTGCTGTGGTCTGAACTACCTGGTGATGGGGCACAGCCCGTGTTCTCCAACACTTATTGCCTTTGCTTTTCTTCCAGTTACTCAGCTCTTGCTCAGTGTTGGCACTGTGCAGATTAGGGGTGTTTAAAGCACAGCACCTGGGTGAAATGTACCTGAGCTGTGGGATCACTGGATTTACAAATCCCTGTGTTGAGCAGCAGAGCCCCTCTGGGAAGCAGCTGGGAAGGTGTGCAGAAGAAGGACAAAGCCCAGCCCCAACTCACACACAGGTTTTCAGTATTTCCATTGCCCAGTATTGTACCACTCCAGTAATTTACCCCAAGAGTATGCATCAGTGCTCAAAGTGTTCTTTTATTTTTTGGAGGAATAGACTGATAGTAATCTGTTCTGGAGTTTCTCTGTGCTCCAAGACAAACACAAAGCAACACACATGTCAAAAGTGGCTCCTGATGGTGCAGTGGAGCTGCTGAAGGGTGGCTGCATATGCCAAAGCCCTGGGGATGTCCATCCAGCAATGGCAGCAGAAGCACAGGCAGGGGGGGAGCAAGAACAGGTACAAAAGTCCTCATGGAGTCTGTTGATAACATCAATTCTGCAATGCCATTAATAGGTAAGTGAACAGGGGTACCACCCACAAAGACAAAAGGTCTGACTGAAAATGGGAGCAATGGGCACTCGAGGTCATTTAATAAAGGCCACACATTTAGTGTCTACACAGAATTTCAGTTAAACTGAGCATCCTAAAGTTAGACACTGTAGAGGCAAGAGATAAAAATGCACTTGTCAGCTTTGGAGGAAGTAGGGAAAAGGGGAAAAAAAAATCAATTTCTCATGTGGGCAGAGAGATATTGCCAAGAAGATATGGCAAGTACTAACCAGCACTGTACAAAGCACTAATTCTTGTCTTGAAAGCTCTAAACAAGTCTGTTCAGCAGTGTTAAAATACAAAGAAGAATTAAAACCTGAAGAGAGCAGAAAGGCATCATAATCAGGGAAAAGTTTTTAATTCTGACTTTTTAATCCATGGCTAAAATGGCCTGACTTGTTTAATCTAACTAAACAAGGGCTGGGCTGGAAGGAAGTATGATTGCTCTTAGAAAACACTTCAGGGACACATCAGGAAGGAGGAAGACATCTTTTAAGCTAAAGGCTAATACTGGCACAGAAACAAATGGGTATAAATTGCCTTAAATATATTTAGGCAGGACATTAGAGGACAATTTTGATCAGAAGCAAAAGGTCCTACACCGGCCTTTCTGGGGGAAGAGTAGCTGTTTTGGGTCAAAAACCTCCCAGAGTCTGTACGTGGGATCTATTTACTTGGCTAAAAGTATTTAGTATAACTGCCCACCACAGCAGAAAACCACTTTTGATGACCCAGAAGCTCTGGGAATCCTGCCTCCTCTGAACACTGGCAAGGACTTAAATTTAAGCAAGGTCTGTTCAGTCTTAAGAAAATTAATATCTGCTTCTCTTCCAGTCCATGCTATCTAGCCCCGTCACTTTTCATGTAAAAAGAATAGGACACCCTATATTTACCACAGCTGAAAGATACTATTGAAATCTGCCCTTAACTACATTGTCTTGTTGAATCTCACTAAACGAACGATGTCAATGTTAGAATTTCCTCATGCCAATCGACAGATACTTTTAAGTCTCAGATGTATTTGTAGTATTAATATAACTATGTCTATGAATAGACAACTTTACAAATGATGAATCAAACTTTGTAAAACATTGTTATTGTAATTTATAGCATATAGTTTAAGTCGTTAAAAATGATTGTCACCTTAAATACATTGGAAATAAGGATTAATATTTTCTTTTTATTGTAAGCGTTGATCAAAGACAAAAGTGCAGTCCAATTCTTGTATAATTTCATTGAAAAATGCAAAACCATAGTATGTTTCCTAATCCTGACTGAAGAGCAGGCATTTCCAAAAATTGCATAATATTTGCATAACCAGTGAACACCTAATAACATGCAGTAAGATATGTAATGTCAAATTTGCATGAGATATTATCTTTTATAAACAGCTAATGTCTTTCTCATTATCCCCTTTATGAGTCTGTTGTTGAGGGTGTTTTTAAGAGCCTCATAATTTTCCTTTGACAGGTTATAAAAATAACAACTTGATTTGGATATTAGCTTAAAATGTTAACCACATTTCAGAGTGCCTACGATGTAAATCAGTGCTATCAGCATTTATACACACTACAGTAAGGTGTCTCCCATTTTAAAACATTCATGGTATCACCTTTGTGTAGTATCAAGAAGTCTGATCTGAAATTGTAAATATTAGATGAAGTGGGTGCTACTAAGTCTGTTTAATTCATATGGATTTAATCCACAGGGCAACTTTTGGATACCTTCTCACAGTAAGGAAGAGTAGCAGGTGTCTAACCCTGCAGCATCTTTACCTGTATACTGCAAAGCATCCTTAAAAAACACAGTGAAAAGATTTGATGAGAGCTTTTAGTGTGTAGTACTCACATTTGTATCAGACAGAGATTTGTCTGTGATTAATGCTAATTAACATCACACGGTGGCTGAGTTTCTCCTGTACAGCAATGAGCACTCGCCTTGTTACTTGAATTCTGAGGCTTGTGGTCACTGGAGTTTTCTCTCATCTGCTACAGAGAACAGAAACTGGCAGTTTTCACCTCATAGGGTTTTGCAGATTCACAGGAACAGCACATTTTCCTTTCTCAGTCTGAAAACAAAGCAAGATACTCACTCCCATCCATAAAGCCTGAGTGAACAGAGAGGGCTCTATTCTTTCCAGCCTCCCCAGGTTCAGGCTGGTGTAACTTGGCACGAGCACAGTGACTTTTAACTTCCCCTTTTATGCTGGAAGAAGGGGACCAAGTTCTAGGGTTTCTCTCAGCTGAAGCTGGATGAAATAGCCACAGAACAGTTTGCAATGTAATGACTGGTTTCAGACGTCAGCCTTCATAATTGCCTGGAAGATTAAATGAGCCCACTGCAGTTGTTTACTGTGTTTCAGATATTTCCTACAGTAAGTATAGAAGTTCAGATAGTGTTTGTACTCATTTAACCTTATTTATTTATATGTGGTAGCCTAAGCAGCTGCTAAAAGCATGCATTAAACTCATGCACATTTAAAGTAACAGGCTGCAATAAAAGATGGATTGTGTATTATTACGTATTTCTGTTAATTCTGGAGATATTTAAAGCTAAAACAATGATTGATGTTAGAATTCCTCTTCTCACACTAGTTACACACTCATATAATTAAAATGAATTTGGTACAATCTTCCCTGCAATAACTAGAAAAAAGGAGATTCAAGTTTGATGCAGAAAAAGAACATGCACAATTCAAAAGGATTTTTTTTTTCTTTTCTTTTAGGCTTTCCAGCTGAATCTCTAACCTCACAAGCTCAACAAGGCAATTTGGCTATTTTAGCAGTGACCTGTCAGCTTTGGGTGTTTTGGAAATGTGCCTGCTCAGGTGCAAATTGACTCAACACTGAGTTCACCCCAGTCTATCACACCTTGAACACTTCAGATCCAGCACCTGTGCTATCCAGACACACAGTGCTGGCAGAACATGCTCTGAACTTTCCAGGCACAGTGGTTATGCCTGATGGAAGTTTGCAAGAAGGTACATGCATCATTTTAGCCTCAGTGTTACCTTTCATAAAATAGATTCCCTTAGTGCAAACTCCTGTTTAGAGATCAGTGCTGCTGTCCTGTGCTTTATCTCTAAACAACTATGAAACTTTCTGATTCAACCACATAAATATCCAGACATGCATTACTTCAATAAACAAATACTTCCTATAACTATTATAAATTTGGGATTCAGTAAATTAGTTTTATCCATTCATTTTCAAGCTGCAGTTGAACAGCTGGAGAGTCTGGTATGGTGCTTTACAGCTGATGCAGGTAATTTGCTCCTTATTTCTTTCTCAGTTGTTTTTCCTTATTTTTGGTATCTCAGGCATATAGAAATCATCATAACAGAGACCAAAATGCATTTTATGAAGCTAGGAAGCCTTCAAGCATGAGCTTTATATGACTGCTTTGGTTCAGCTTGTTGCTTTGCTCTGCAGGGCATCTTCCTGTGGGCTCTGGCAGGTGATGCCTATGTCTGGAGAAGTGGTTACCTACTGACTGGAGGAAAACACCAACACCTCATCCTCCTTGGTGAAGTTTAACTTAGAAAGACGGACAGAAACTGAATACTAATAATCATGGAAGAGGAGGAGTAGCTCCACATCCCCACCAGCTGAGCCTTTCAGCTGATGATCTCAAATGTGGGAGTTGGAGCAGAGCAGAATTCTGTGAGCTGCTGTGACAGCTGCATCAGAAGGAAACCTTTCTGTGTCTGCACAAGTGCTTGTTTCTCCCCTTCCCAGAGGAATTCATGGTATAGCTCACTAGATGAGGAGGATGAAAAGATCAGTGTGAAATGCTGAGGAACACGGGTGGGACCTGCAAGGGCAGAGCCTGCAGAGCCACCTCAAGCTGTCACTTGAGGGTATGTCTGCAGGTAGAGTTAAAACTCCACAATTCACCTTCTCCTGCACTTCCTCTGAGTTTTACAGCAAAACTTGCATGATTTAGGTTCACTCTTGCTGACAACGGAAAAAAAAATAAAAACAGTAGTACCTTTTATATATAGTCATGGTGCATTTTACCTTCAGCTGGAACCATTTCATGGAATGGCAATTTTGAGAGCTATCTCCCTATAATGAAAATGGGATAATCAACAAGAAATTATATCAAACAGACCTAAGTATGCAGACAGGAATGGTCTGAAAGTTCCAAAGCTTTGGCAGATCTTTTTAGAGTAAATTACATATCTGCATATATTTCAAACAAAATGAGGAAAGGAGGAGAACATCAATATTTATTTTGATTTTCTATGTATTCCTAGTTATTAAAGTTACTACTGTGGCTGTGAATCACACCATTCAGACCCTATTTATGTAAATTTACATCCATATATGCTTTACCAATGATAAATTAAACCCTGAAGGCACCTGTAACAAGGAGTGATACAGCAAGAAGTCAATGAATTGCTGGAGTCACTGTGGAAAGCAATCTGTGCAGGGTGAGCATTGCTTTTAATTGTAGGCAATAAAAGTGAAGGTTAATAAAATGTCTGCAAATGCTAATCAGAAATTATGAGCTCAGCCCTTCATAGACACATACACATGTGTAACTTCAGCTGGATACAGCCCAGGGTGTCTCCTCCCAGCACCCTGCATGCAGGTTGGACTCAAGACACAGCATGTGGCATCTCCAGCAACCTAACTGCTTTGGAAACATATATAACATCCCCTCAGTAAATGTGCTCTGATCTGCATTCTAGAGAAGCTACAACTGAAACTTCTCATTGAATCTGAGGGTCTCAACATTAAGCTAAATCCTTATTCCTCTTTATATCACAGCAGCACGTTTTCAGCCTTTTTCTTTTATGTAAGAGATTTATTTTTTTTTTAAACAATCTTCAACAGAAGCAAGGTTGGACCAAATCCTTAAAATGATGGGTCTTGTAACTAGTCTCAGTGAACACAAAGTTGTGCACATGATGGGATACATTCACACAGCAAAACTAATCATTTTTGTATTCTGTTTGGAATTTAATGCTCTCCATTTCTATTAAAAAATTAAAAGTTGTTTATTAACTTTTTATTAACTATTTATTAAGAGAAAGAAAAAAAATAACTAGATGAGCAAAACAGCACAATTACATCATTGCTGAGTTCACAATAAGAAGCTGTCATCTCTTCCAGCATGTGCAAAATAGAAAAGGGTTTTACAGCCTGTCACCATCTCCTGACAGGCAGGTAATTCACTGTTAATAATCAAAACAAGGCTCCTTTCTGGGTCTCACAGCTCCCAGGGATAAATAGTCTTCAGTTAGTTCACAACTAGAACAAATTTTACTTCCTAGTGTGAAATCTGTGCTCATTCTCAGAAACAAGCAGAGAGCTCAGCTCTCTCCTCTGAACTCCTCTTTCCAAGCCCAGGCATTAACAAAGCCCCGTGAGACACAGCAGAGGTTGGCAGGAGTCATTCCTTGGGGTTTTTCAGCAGCAGTTGTTCCTGGGAGCAGACACTTCACTGCTCTCTGGTGTGTTGTGAGGTGCCCATCGATAGCCCAACGGGACCTCTTTAGGCTTTGCACTTGAGAGCAATTTCTGAAGGGAAAACAAGAAATTTTGGAAGTATCGCTGCTCTTTACCCCTAGATTCTAATCTAGGAAAAGCAAAGCAGTTCCAAAACTTGAAGATGGAGATGGGTGTAGGAGATGTTTGCCTCTAGTGTAAAGCACACATTTAAACAGTTTGCAAACAACAGGTGAAAACAACAGATCATCTAACCACAGTCCTAAGGTAGCTAAATGAGGCACATTGAAAGTGAGGGCTTCAGACACATTTAATGAGTGAATGTTGATGCTTCCAGACCTACAGGCCAGATGGTTCTATTTCTACAAAGCCCAAGGCTGGAAAAAAGGGAAAAGCCTCCAGGTGTCTACTGTACATTTCAATCTGGGATAATATTCAAGAAACGTCAAGTCTGATAAATTAAAACCCCAGGAGGCAAAGCCAAAAAACCAAAAGACTTTAAAGAAAAGATATAATTTATGAAGTGACTTATGGAAACAAAATAGTTATTAAAGCAGCTTCCTACAAAAAAATAGATGTAATTTTATTAAATCCAAATAATGTAATGCTTTTTAAAAAATGCTAATCTGGAAGAAATTATTTGCTAGTCTTCACCAGTACTAAAGTTGTCTTTCTCCTTTGTACTTACACCACCTGGCTTGTCCAGTTTCTCCTTTAACTCCTGTTATATTGCAAGCTAATATATTATTTACACTTAGCACTAATATTATGTATGGTCTTGCTGCTACAGTAAGTCTCTAGCAGATGGATCCTGTTTTGCAAAACCCTATCACAACAGAAAAAGGACATTGCCAGCACAACAGGTTAACTCAGAAAAAAAACCTGTTGCAGACTGATGATCTGGGTGAACCATAATTTGGGCATATAAGATTTTGAACAGCACTCTAGACAGATTTGATTTGCTGATTTCAGTTTAGTTTCATCAGTTTTCATTTGGAATGCTTTTATATTATTATTTTTAAAAAATCAGAAGAAAAATGGCTATTGCTTCCTTGATTGAAGATAATGCTGCTTGAGCTATGACATACCTTAGTCCAAGCAATATAAGCAAGGTGCTTTGAAAGCAAGAGATTTCCCTCAAACAGGCAGGATAAGAAGCTATTGGACTTATTAAAAATACCCATGTGGGTAATCTTATTCCATCTCCAGTGCTCTCTAGTTTCAGTACAGCAAGGTTTTACAGCATATCACTTCGGTAGCTTCCAATCTTTCATTAAAATTCTGATTTCTCAGAAAACAGGAGGCTCATTATTTTTCCAATTTACCTCTATGTCAGAATACTGAAATCATTTATCACCAGCAAGCAGAGGAGTTGCCATAAGTGAGTGTGTAAGGCATTACTTCATTTGGGTAAAGCATCTGAAACAGAAGCCCACAGAATCTGGCCAATGCAAAATCAAGGTGAAGTATAAAAACCCCCTGATGCTCACTCAGGAGATGTAAACTCAGAAGACTTACAACTTTCTAGACCTGAATTTGAAAGTTACCATCACAAGTGCCATCAGGGAGAAGAAAGATTTCTTTTACTAGATGACACAGAGTGAAAGGCGTGGAAAGAAAGAGTTGACGAGTCAGACTAAGTTAAACAGGATCTTTTTTTGAGGAATAACCTCCAAATGAAAAGAAAAAAGATATTTTTGTGCACCCAGTGGTATAGAAGCATGGTGGGAAAAGATTCGATAGTTTCAGGAGATAACAGCCAAAAGAAACAAATAATCTTACAATAGACAATATCCTACTTACTCCCCAAATATCATTTATACTATATATATTTTATTGTCCCTCTGGATTGCTCCAGGTCATGTCACCCTAGGAGTGACACCTCACCTAAAACCACAGCCACTTCTGGAGAGAGTTCCATGTCTGAGGAGCAGTGTGGGAGAGGTGACACTGTCCCAAACCCAGCAGCTCCTTGACCACAGTGGACAATTCAAGTCTGTCTGTCTCATCCATAGGCCTGGATGAGCTAATAGCCCCTCCAGTGTTTTGTCTGAAAGGTTGGTTCTTCTGCCTTTCTTAGGTCTTCTAAAGAATAGCAGATGGATGAATTCTCCAGCCCCTCTGCCATGGAGACACATGCTCCAGAATGAGTTCAAGAAGTGTATGAAAAAGCCCACAGCCCACATGATAGTCAGCATATGCCCATGTCTCCTTCCTTTAAACCAAGGCACAATGAAGCAAAAGAGGAAAATAAAGCCATTCAAATATTAATGTTGTGTTATATTAAATCTGGGTCATTTTCATTTCACCTCCTTCCCACTGCTTTTCATCACCATGCTGCAAGGAAGGCCCTGCGAAAGCGAACTGGCAGAAAAAGATGCACAGAAGGAAAGAATCATATCTTTTAAAACTGCTGGATTTTCTACTTATCCATCAGGCAAATCTGATACTTTGAAGTTCAGCACACTCTCACAGCATGTTGCTGGAAATGACAAAATTTGCACATTCTATTAAGAGGTGAGTTTTCAAAGTAGCAACTATTTACTCTATAATGAACTGCAGTGAAAGCAGAGCTGAACTTCAGCTGGCACTGCAGAGTGCTCTTAAATCCCAGGAACCTTGTAAACCACAATTTAGATAGCAGAGGTGCAGTGTATCATTTCCACAGCTGACTGCCACACAGTTTTGGTTTTCTTTCTTTTCCTCTTTGGCAAAGTGTGTTACATTGAGCCACTACTGCTGCATTCCAGTTGGGTAGGTCCATGTGTGCCATCCCTCACACATTTCCACTCCAGAGTTACAAAGTCTCTGATTAAGAACAATGGAGGAAATGGTGTTTTCCAGTTGCATTCCTCCTTTCCAGCACAGAATTTTTCCTCTCTCTATAAAGTGCTTTGATGACCGAATCTGCAAGCACCTGCTCAGGCTGAGAACACTGACCATTGGCTGCAACCCCCTTAAAACTCCACCAGCACCCATCCCGTGATGATTTGTTATTTCTGAGCTCCCAATGCTTAAAAAATCAAAACCAAAACCACATCATCTAGTTAAATAAATATTAGATAAAAATAAGTTGGTTGGATGAAATTATTAAAAGGTAGTAAGTTACAAACACTTGAAAAAAAATATGGGGAAAAGAGAAAAAAGAAATCACAGATGAAAAGTAGGAAATGCTGATGTAGGATACATCTCAGAATTGCAGTGTGATCAATGAGATGCACATAAGTCCTGCCTAATCTGTCCGTAAAGTTCTCCAGTAATACTACAGAGCCTTTTCAGGCACTTTCTCCCAGTGCTTCCTCATCCATTAGAAAATTTCTCCTCACACTGACACCACCACAGCTTTATACATAAATGCTACATAATGCTACATAATGGCATTAACACCCCCAAAACAAAATCAACATGAGAGTAGTTAGGAAGAACATATACAAACCCTGTGGTGGTCCCCTAAGCTACTTCATATGTAGCAACTAAAAAAAATGCCAGTGCCTTAGAAAAAATACATGACTATGCTTTTGTTTTACCATGGTAATACTGAGCTGCAAGATCATCCCACTGAAACTGCTGCTGCTTGAGACCTAAGCTGTGTTGAGACTATGATAACCAAAGTCAAACCCAATACCAGGGCATCAGGAGCTGCCTTTGCTGCTGCCTCAGCTGCAGCATAGGATTTGGGTCACTGTATTTTCCCGACTCCCAAAGAAGTTGTGGAATGATTCAGATGATAAGGACCACAGAAATGTCTCTGAGCTGCAAGAAATTTTACTGAGGCTGTCTTGCAAAAATGTGTAAAAACTAGAAAGGTTTAATCTAAAGATGAAATCTTTACTCAGATCGCAAATAATTTTTAACTTTGATTATCCCAGAATCCACATATTCATTTCAGAAATCCAGGCCTCATTTTGTTTGATGTCAAAATACAAAATAATTTAAAACACTGATATTTTTGAGAATAAGCCTTTTCAGATTCAAAATGTAAACATCTTTTGTCTATATTCTTGGAAAGTCACATAGCTTGGCTACAGAGAATCAAATAACCATTCCCTCACATCTACTGATACTGAAAGACACCTTATTTTACAATTTACAATTTACTTTGCCGTTGTCAGACACCATTCAGCAGCTCAGTGCGTTCCTGAAACTAAATACAAACCTAAAATTTCTCAATAAAATGTTTGGTTTTGGGATTTTTTTTTTCTTTCTTTTTTTTTTTTTTTTTAGACATTTCAAGGTCTGAAACAGAGTAAGTAGTGGAAGATGCTATGCATTTATGCATTTTGGAGATTGTGCAGTCTGTAGAATTTCCACTGCTGTTAATGCTTGTATAATCCATCTCCTTCTCCCTGATATACCAGTGATCTTTATAGATCAGTGAGATATAGAACTGCTATACTGGCATCTGCTAATGAGCAGAAGCATCTGTTGGAGAATTTTGTAAACAAGCTTCTCAAATGCCCTCCAAAAATCTTAGTTTTCACTAAAATATTACTACTAATATGTTTATGGGTTGTTTTTTTTTTTCTTTTTAAAGTTAAAACTCTGGTGGAAAATTTCCAATCTGAGGAGTGTAATCCCTGCAGAATTATCTACATGTATTTGCTGAAAATCTGAAGCAATTGATACGACCTCTGTGTAGCAACTGTCTCCCATTTCCCTGATGATTCTTTGAACATCACCATCATTGGCTAATCCATTGCACATCAAAGCACAAAAACATCAGTAAATTCTTAATTAATCTAATACTCCACCAAAAGCCAAATGTAACAATGAAATAAAGTCCAAACAACCATCAAACCTTATCCCAAGTAGCATTCTAAACTAGAAAGTGAGGCATCCAGGAGCTTTTACGGGTGCCCCAGAGGATTTTGCGAGCTATCTACTGATTATACCCCACCACACTTGCATGTATACAATGATCTGACATACTGTCTTATTTTGACCTGCTATTAACTAATCAAAGGTGAAATATAGCTTTGAATATACACCCCCTGTGTTCTCATGGCTTATCTTGCAAGTGAGTCAGGTGAGGAAAAATCCTTCAGGGTTCCCAAGCACCTGTAATATGCACAGGGAACTACTGACTAGGGAAAAAAAAAAGTTGGCCACAGGTGCTCAGGTAATTTTTCACAAATTGTGGTATCTACCAAATAGCTTAAACAGATTATTTAGGCCCATCGTGTCCAAACATGTGATAATAAATCAATACAGTTTTTATTCAGTGCCTTTTTTATTCCAAATTTATCTCAGGAGAACAACTGCAGAGGTCTCTGGCACAGAAGCTTTCCCTGACAGGGCAACCTTGACTTAGATATGAGTTGAAGAGGCTAAGTATTTAGCATATGCAAATACATGTTATGAGGAGAATTTCAACATTCTTAATTAAGGTATATAAGTAACTTTAGACAGTCAAAACTTAAGCTACTTGCTAAGAATAGAGCAAATCAGTGATACTATTGCAAAATAAATGTATCTCCATTTGCAGTGAGAACAGAGACAGAACAGGGCTTGGCATCCCTCAGCAATGAATTATAGGTTGATACAGCAATAAATTTAACACTTAGGTTGTAAAAGGAACCATAAATGGAACCACATGACCCTGATTTATGTACTAGATATATCCCAGCATGAGATCTAGATTAATTCTTTAATAAAGATGCTATCCATCACTGAAAAAGACCTGCCTTAGTTGTTTATTTGCCTATCATGAACAAGGAGTGTTAATTATATTGTTTCAAATATAGTAGGGCTTCCCTAAGACTTACAGCCTGACACACTGCAATATGTCTTATGCAGGAATGAATTATATTTTCAATTGGAAATGACTTACCAAATTGAAAACACAACTTTTTGTCACCACAAGACATATACTGCATTACAGCTTGCACTGCTACAGGAGAGTAATAGGAAAAAAAATATTAAATCAAATCTGCACCTATTTTTACTGTAAAAAATAAAGCTGTGTATTATTCAATTATCACTAACATGAATGTCACTAAGGACAAAATAAACCTAAGGATTAGTTTCAGGAATGTCAAAATGTCAATAGCTGTTCTCAAAACATTTCTGCATGCAATAGTATAAATGTCATAAGTTGAGGCATTCTGGCCAGTTTTTCTACCTCCTCAAATAGAAATGTCATTAGGATAGCAGCTCTTACACAATCTCACATTTATTTTGGTTATAGGTCCTCTTCTAGGATAAATCCAAACAGAAAAAAGGTGGTTTTTTTATCTGATCAAAACGGAAGCTGATTGGCCCCAGATGATACTCTCTGTAGCTACTTTTGACTTTTCTCACATTGCAGATGAATGCTACAAAGTAATAATTTCCCCAAACACAGCAATCCAGGACAAACTGCTAGAACAAAGACTCCAAGGATTTACCAACTCAAACCTAGGATGCAACATTAAAACAATTTAATTGTCTCACTATTACCCACTGACACAATTCATTTATCTCTCTTATTGGTATTAAATTGAATTGCATTGAAATTGAAATACAAGTATCTTCCATTGATTTCAGTAAGTCTTTCATTAGACCAATACTCATCTCCTTCCAACCAGTAAAGTGTTAGCTTTTTCTTAATATCTTTTTGCAGGCTTCCTTGTTTGCTTCCCCTGTGATCATGTCCATCTCTAAAAAAAACGACAATGAATTTTATTTTTTACCTGAAAACAATGGAAGGAATGTGGTACTTTTGCAATTCTTCTATATTCTTTAATATTACTTCTTACAGTTATCTATGTGGGGACTTTATTCTTGTGTTGCAGTTAAAGTACTCAGACATTAGGATTTATTTATCTGAACTTTCTGGAATAAAAATTCTGTCAAGTTCTCAAGTTGAAAAAAAAAGTAATGTTTGGAATATTTTCTCCTACTCCATCTGCAATCACAAAATACAAGCACTCAGTCTTATTAAAAATCACCTAACAGAACCTCAAGTTACTTGATTTTCAGCAGCTCAGCTATGGTTTTAAAAGTGGTTTGTACAAATGTTCAGACAAATTGGTTTTTTTCTCCTAACTCACTTTTGTAATTCTGAGAGTTAAATTTCTTTATCACTGTATTGTTAGTGTTATCTAAAAAGTTTTATTCCTCCTCCTTCATAGGTTGTCAAGATTGCCCTAAATCACATTTCCTTTCTTTGGTTTCAAATCTATAGTACAAATTTGTGCATGTTTTTTGGTAGGGACATAAACAATACCTAGAATTTTTAGTAAACCCTACCTTATAGAAAACTAATTACACTTTTGATTTACAGTTTAGAAGCCATAAAACCTTTTTTTCTTTTTCCCCCTGAATATATAGGAATGTCCATTTTAATTTGTCTTCTTCATGAACTTGCATTCTCCTTACAGTTCTACTCTTTCTCTGAAAGAAATTCCAGTCAGTGGCCATGCAGTCCTGATTGAAACATGCAGCAGTTTGACCTTTTAATTTTGTTTTCATTTACTTTAGAGATAACAAGATTGATGTTAATATTTTGTAGCTGGGACACCTGTATGTTGTCAAATCTCCTTTAATACCCAGTGGCAAAAAGTGCTTATCTGATGCTCAGCCTGTATCACCCAATCCAAAATGTTTTTCCTCCTGATTTACATGATTAACTTATTTAATGAGGCAGAAAGAAGGTCTCATCCATTGTAGTTAGTCACAAGCAATGCGGCACAGAATAAACAGTAACAGCACATTAATCTCTCTGACTTCTCATTATTATCCACTAACAGGAAGACATCTGTACCTGCTTTCACAGTTAAATGCACTTGTTTTGTGGTTTTAAGATGGAAAGTAAAGAAAATATGACAAAGCCTATTAAAAAAAAAAAAAAAAAAAAAGAAAAAAAAAAGAAAAAAAAAAAGTAAATCAAGTATTGAAGGAAGTAAATTAGAGCTGTAGTGGCACAGTTTGTGCACCATCATCTGTTAGAGGTCATGCAAACATCTGACACCACCAGAGAAGCTTAGGAAAGGAGAGCATATGAAATAACTCACCCACAGGGAGGGGATCAAGTGCAGCAGGGCCCTCTCTCTTTGCTTTTGACAGGAGTAGAATAATCAGAGATGGTTAGAAGATACTGGACTTCCATGTGTGAGACATGGAAGCCCACAACCCTCTTATATGCCCAAATGTATGGGGGCTTTCTGGGCCCTCCAGCTCTTGGCCCATACTGGGTTCCTCCCACATAGAATCAGCTTCCTCAGAGGAAGAAAGATATGTCTCCAAATAGGTAAGGGGAAAAAAAAAAAAAGTTCTATCCACAGTATAGTTCAGCTTTTCCATGTTACTACATGAAATATCTTCAAGTACAGCCTACTTCCCAGTCAAATGCTCACATAGAATGGCTGATAATACATGGAATTTGTTTGATCAGTCATTGCCCAGCACAGAGGATGTGTATTCCACAGAGAAGTGTGATGATAACACTGATGATAAGACTAATTTCTTAAAGTCTTGCCTGTTTTGTTTTTTGGTTTTTGTTTTTGGTTTGTTTTCTTTTTTGTTATAGGTGACACCTTGGCTCTGGGAGCTGCCCTGTGTCAGCAGGTCTGGTGTGCCAACGTTAAGTCATGCACTGGAAACACTGTCTGCCTCAGTAAGGCAGTGGGGATGAACAGAATAAGAAATTCCAGCAGCATTCCCAGAAATTAAACCCTTTTGATGCATCCTTGTCCTCTTAGTCAAACCACCACCAAAGTCTTAAACCACCACTCATCTTGAAACTCCTTATTTCCTTATTTCCCTTCCCAGAGCTGCAGCAGCAAATGAAGGTGATGGAAAATGCTCCCTAACAAGCACCACTAGTGAAAAAAAATGCCTTTTTGCAGAATCCCTGTTTTTAAAAAAGGTGATTAAGGTACAGGTGAGGAACAGGATCGAGAGGTAATTCCAGGTCATTTCAATTATTAACCACAATGGATCTAAATTTGGGTGAGATACTATAAGAGAGCAAGCCCATGAAACAGGCCAGTAGTTTTCAGGGCCTACTGAGACAGAAACACTGAGAGAAGGTACAATGTAGATAACCCCACCATCATCACTTTTGCAGTGTGAAAAATTTATTCAGAAAGTTCCTAACCAGCATTAATTGGGCTATGTATAAGCTTCCCCAAAGCTGAGCACTGAACTGTTTCTGAAAAAAACTCATGAATGTAATAAAATAAAATATATCCAAAAAAATGTGTCATATGCTCTAGACTCAGAAGATAACAACCAACTAGTTACACAGCTGTTTTGTTCAAGAAATACAATACGTGCCTCTGTCCAGATGACCTGAGGAAATGTGTATTCATGAAATGAACAAACCAAAAACCACATACATTGCACAGTAACCTTGACTACAATAAATCTAAGTTAACCTTAATGCTATTCCAATGGAATTGAGTATTATTTTGTGATTCATAAGAGCTTTACCTGTCACTTTATCTATCTTATATATTCCTGCTCAACCATTCAAAACAAAACTAATTTCCAGTCTAATATTCTGTCGTATTAAAACAGCATTAGAGATAGAAGTGATTTCATATACTGGAGTTTTTTCAATATTTTTGCAGTATTCACAGAAGAGACCACAGTTAGAAAAAAAAATGAATGGAATAATTTTCCATAAAAGAATGCAGTCTGATCAAACCAAAAACATTTTGTAGTGGAAATATGGAAATGTAGAAAGTGAGTAATTATGATCTTGTCAACTGAAGAAGGCAGAAAGGTTACATTTCAGCTTTCATTTTGAGTAATTTCATTTCCATCCAATTTACATTTATATTTACATATAAGCAGAATAACCACAAGTGAAAGGAATTAGCACATAAAGTTATAACTACTTGACCCCAAAAAGTTTCAGTCTCTTTTTACTTCAAAATAAATTTTAGGACAACGTTGTCTGTTATTTTCACAGGTTTTCTCTAAATGTAGCAAACTTTAAGATATTTGTAAAAAACTGTAAGAGAACATGTTCATATCTCAGATATGTATAGAGGGTTATCATTGTTCATTCCCAATTGGTTTGTGCTGGTCTGACCAGATGATGCCACTGAACTGATCCTACAGGTTTCCATAATGAGAAGCAAGAGTTCTCATTGGGAACTGATCAGATAAATAATTACAACTTCAGTGTAGAGAAAAACCAAACAAACAATACCACCCCCACATTCTGGATCTTCTGTTTGCCTCAAATGAGAATCCCCCCAACCTATGGGCCAACACAACAGGGTGATTTGCAGGAGTCTACACACAGTTTCTCCTTTGTCACCCTCATGTCAACATTCACTCTCCCCCAGCAATGTCAAATATTCCTCTACAAAAAGATGTGCTAAGATGTAATGCACATCCGAGCTGCTTGGTTAGAACATTTCCTCGCTCAAATTATTTATTTATGAGAAAATTGCAAAAAGAATCGAAGGACAGAAATGCAGTATTAGAAAGACTCTTCAGAGGCTGATGCAGAGTTACACTGCCATTGAGCAGAGTACAGTGATGTTGATCTCTGCTTTGGGTATATTTATGAAAAGATAATAATTAATGCTGAGAATGTGAGTTCAACAAATAATGTAAAACATACCATATTCCACTGTTAGTCCCCGGGACACAATTTTGCTGCGAAGTTTTGGTAATTTTGTGCTGCCATGACTTTACCCTCTGAAAGCTACAGAAACAAACCAGGCTCTAGAAACTCCACTAATCCAACAAGTCTGTACCAACTATGTAGTACTGTAGCACAGAAATTCTGTGAAATAAAGCTCTTTCCATATTTCCTGCTTTGCTCCAACACAGGACAGGAAGAGTATATTTCACAATCAGTGATGCTAACTGAAAAAAACCTGAGCATGGGACAGAAAGAAAAAGCAGGTCAAGTGTAACTCAGCAAAGTACAGTCAATAGATATAAGAATAAGGAAAGAATATTATAAAAAAAATAGGATCAAAGCTAAGAATAAACTAATCCACAAGTCCTGTTTCTTTAGACTGAAGGATCTATGGAGCAGCCCGACTCTTCTGTTAGTACCAACCTCAGCATGGTGCAGCCTGAATAACTGCTGCATCAGCCCAGAGCTCTACCTGGCTGGGAAAGATTTCACCTCCTTGCTCATATTTTTGATTAATGTCTTGCTTGCTCCTTATGTGTTGAACAAAACTGAGATATAAGGATAGAACTGAAGATAAACACATTTGAATTGTCACACAGATGGATGAGGCCCATTCCCACTCATGACTGTTCTGCTTCACACCTATTTTCTTGTTGTTGCAGGTCAAAGGGTTCCCCCTGTCCACATCATCTGAAATACTCCAGCACTGAAGTTATAGGAACTGCTTAGGTACTTTCTACATTTTATATTTAACTACAATATTCCATTTCCCAGTGCAGGTCAAGGACAGTGGAACCTATTTCTTTCAGGTATTCATCACAGCTGCCCCAGATCCAACTCAATAGTCTTTCATTTAGTGTTTTGGAATAAATTTCTCAAGACTCGAAATAAAAACAAATTCCTAACAAGAAACCCAAAGCCATCAAAATTACAGTAACAACAACAAAACATTTTGACACTTGTTGGAGGTGTAATATTTCACTTTGCACTTGCTCTACTGTTCTAGCAAAGAACAAGAAATATCCAGGAAAAATAAAAATTCATTCCAGCACTGCATTAGATACAGAGTACCCAGACACGATGCAGTCATTATGTGCAACCATTTCAATTACAAAGACTGCTAAAGCATGTAATTTGACAGCCACTTCATACAGAATCTCTACAGCTGATCGGACAAAAAGGATCAGGGCTTTCACATTAAGTGTCAACCTCCCAATTGCTGGTGAATGCTACCATTTACTTAAAAATCTATTTTCTCATTTTAATTGCATTGTGTCCACAGGCTAAATCTCAGTTTTTTGATGACAAGCATCACAACCCAAACATGCCATTTGACAAAGAGTCGAGTTACTTAAAATATACACAATCTGCAATGTGTTTCAAGTCCATATTTATGGGTTTTTTTGCCACACCAGATCATATTTTTATGTTGCAACATGTATATTGATTAAAAACTAATGGGTATTATGACTACACAAGTGTTCTCATGAGAATTACTCTTTGGAATTTTGAGAGTATTCAACTGCCTGTTTGCATTAGTTTCTGTAACTTAATTTTGAAATCTGGTAACAACAGTAAGGTCTATGGCAGGAGAACTTTCATGGTGTGACATGTAATTATAACACAATCTTAACCATCATATAAAAACTGTTCCAGAGATCCCAATAAATTTGCCTTCAGAGGCTAATTTGCCTCCAGAGGGGAAAATAGAATCACTTAGTAGGTTTACTCGTATACTATTTAAACAAGAAAAATATTTTTTCTTTTTCCTCCTGTAGTTTCACATTTACTTATTGCTTTGAGATGTATGGAATATCTCAGTGGACCTGTGGCAGTAGCAGCCTGAAATCCCCACATATGGTCCATAGAAATAATTTTTACCACAAAAAAATCACACCATGTAACATTTTATTTTCCAAAATACTTTTCTTCCCCCAAAGATTTCACAGGAATTTCCGTATATAATTTTCATTTCATCAGTGCCTGAAACCAAGAGATTTGCTTCCATGTATTTCATGTGAAAATAGAGCTGTTCAAAACTGTCATAATTAAGGTAACATTTACTATGCAATATTATATTTATTGGCATAAGCAAGTCAATTTATTGTAGCAATAAAACATCTATTCAGGTCTCAGCCACCAGGATATGGTTAGACTTTATCTGTTGCCCTTTGATTATACTGCTGAAACAAAGGGAGGACAGATGGATTTCTATGTTGCTCATTTTACAAAAAAAAAAAACAAAAAAACACACTTACCAAATGAATCATCAAGTGGACAAAATAGAGATGCAAATTAAGCTACATGTTTTTATAATTATGAGTACAGATTTTTTTCTGAATTATTAACCAAGTGGAATTTAAACAAATTTGTCAAAATAAATAGTTGGATCTTAGAACAAATAAAGATAATACAGTCAATTCATCCCCTCTTCAAGTTTTATGTTAAGAGAACACAGAGCAGGATCAGACCTCATGTCTGCTCAGTTCCTATGATTTCCTGAAAGCTGTGTTAGGTGCACAGGGACCCTCAAGCAGCTGATTTACTGCAAGCCGTGCAATCAGGCCTCATTCACCAGAAACAGGACATGCAGTTTCACCTGAACATGAGCTCCTGGCCATAACTAGAGTTTGGTGCAACAAAGTATTTTCCTGGGCTCCTGTGTGCCTCTAAAACTGACCTTTTTCTGGAGAGTCCTCACTGTTCACACTTCCCTTGGTCTGGCTTTCACCTTATTGCCTATTCTTCTTCTCCTCCATCTTTTAAGTCCTTTATTGCTGTGTCTGACCTTACCTAAAACCTGTTGTAACATTGTTCAGTGCCCAGTTTTCAATACTTCATTATTTCTCATGCACTTGGTAACTTAATAAACACAAAGTCTTTTATTTACAGTACCAGCTTAGAGCACCATCACAAATCCAACTCTCCACCCAGGCACATTCTCTATTATCCCAGGTATCTTCCAGTCCCAGCATCAACCATCTCCACCATGTCATCATCTATTCTTCTAAAAGCTTCCTTCCTCTCTCTTTCCCTCATCACAACTGGAAATTACTTTGTCATAGCTGCTGTTCAAATTTGTAATCTCAGGTCTTATTCTGCTGGCCTACTCTCCTAACTTCTTCCCCAGGTTCTTTTTCTTGTTAGCTGTGGTTGCTGCCAAGCCCACACAGCTGCATAACTTCGTGCTGCCCAGGCACAGGGTGAAGGAGTCCATTTAACCCAAATGACCATAGGCAAGAAGGATTCAGCCTTTTCACCTGATCCTTGGCCATCCAGCAATTAGAGAAGATGGGAGTTGTAGCAAGCCCCTCCATCTGTTTTCTATTTTCACCAGCAGACAGTGCCCTGCTCCTGTTTTTGGACATCTTAGGGAACTAGAAAATAACATCAATGCCCCTACCAGAAAGAACTCACTTTAAGACTATCCATGCTGCCCCCATTCGGGTCCCAGGGCATGGCCCAGTCAAAAAGCATTAAGTGTTGGTGGATACTATTTAACATTCAGGGTTTGGCTGCCTTAGCATTTGTCAATGGACAGCTACCATCTGTTTCTGCCCTGCCTCAGAGAAAGCACCAGTTAGTTCTGTTCTTGGGGGAAGAGAGGAACAATAATAACTGCTTCATTCTCAGCTTTCACTCGTTGTATATACTCTCTCATTCCATGGGACTTTTGGGCATTAGAGAGTTTGAAAAGTCACATTCTTTGGCAGGTTGGTTAATAGCTTTCAAGCCAAGTGAAGTCTTTCAGATTCAGTGATTTTCTCCTGCCCTCAGTTCTGTTTCCAGTCAAGGACAATGAGATCTTCTTTTAGCTCCAGTATACTGCTTGGCTGAAGACATAACTGCTGTAAGGAATAACCATGTCAGTAAAGATGTTATAATGGCTATGCAAGTTTTTCTTCCCTTTACTGAACTGACATTCATGTTTTACACTTTAAAGATGCAAATTTCTCATTTTGTCAAATTATTTATTCAATGCGTCACCTTTTCAAAAACCTCTCCAAAACAATCCCCACACTCCGTAAAATATTATTTGCAGTTATTGTTGTTTTTTAATTACTTTTAAAATCAGAATATTGTTTGTGGTGCTCCTTTGTTTCAAACCTGTTTCAAAGCTCCTAGTTTCAAATATGCTTTTGTGAAATATCATCTATCTCTACTTACTCTTGGAATACAAGAAACAACAGAGTTGGGCTATTATGTCACTGCTAAACCCAGCCTTTTTATTTTTGCAAAGTCATTTAAAACTTGCTTTTTCAGTCTTTGAGTCTTTTATAGGCCCCTTTTTAAAATAGTTGAAAGAATATAAGCTATAAGGGTACCTTCTCCCCTTATCCTTAACATGTAAACTGCAATTGTACCAGACTACTCACTTGCAACTGTTTTCTGTTCTTAAAGAAAATATAGCTATAAATATTGCTTCTCCCTCACTGCATGTAAAACTAGAAAATTGTTACAGACAGGTGATCCAACTTCTCAAGTAATTACACCCCTTATCTTACAGCTGCATGCAGATGACTTATTGGTAGGCTATGGATATTAATTTCCTACTGAATAGCCCCCAAATCATTGCTTAAAACACAGATAGAATAAATAGATTTTAAAAATTATTTATTTAAAGCTGACTTTACCCAACTTTATTACATGCATTGAACCTGATATAGTTTGTGCAGTCAAGAAGACAACATCTATCAGCCTGGTTTTACTCTGTTTCCCATGAACACCATTAAGCATTTAATGGAGTTTGCTCCCTGTGGAAGCAAAGCAGGGAGTGAGTAGTTAATAAGACTGAGCACTGCATAATTTACTTGGAAACTGTGAATTCTGTGTATTTGGGGATAAGTGTATAAAACCCCCTGTAATACACAGATGTAATTTGCCAAATGCATAAATGGCTATTCATATATAAACCCCTTCCTTTAGTATATATTGAATGCCACTTATTCCAGACTGATGGTAGACATGAGCAGGCTAATCCTGTGGTATAAATTTTCACAGAAGCAAATTGGAGTACATTTTTAAAAAATCAAGATTTTTGCCAGATTTTTGATAAGTCCTTGCCATATGCACATTGCTGCTCTGAAAGGATGCTTTCATGATGTCCATTTACAGAGATGTTGCTTCACTTGTACATAGCATTATCCCCATGAAACAGCAACCAGCTATACAGCAGCTAGAGATAAGCACCACCTTGCTGGTCTGTGTGTTCTTCTGTACAAAGATGCCTCCCTGGTTGCCAGGTCCCCAGAACAACCAAGGATGCAGTAAGAAATCTGTAAGTTTCCTTATCAGCAAAAATACATGGCCCACACAATTGAGAGATGGGCTTCACTGGAACTGGAGCACATGGACACTCACCTCACCATCACCTGTGTGGGCAAATCCAGTGTAGAGAAGTTTGCACTTTACTAGGCCAGAATATCCTTGAAAATAATTACACAGAAAGAACTCATTTTCACATTTGCATTCCTCCTAAAGGGTACAGTTTCTCTCTCTCTTTTACATTTTTTTTTTTTTTAAATATCATTTCAATATCAGTAATTGCTGTTAGCCATATTACCTTCTGAAAAGCCAAAGTCCTGAGAGACCACTGCAACCACAATGCCTGCTAAAATGTGACATTTCTGTAAATTACTTTTGTTCTGTAAGGCTTACTACTGGAAAATTCAGACTGTGCTTTCTAACACTGGTCCTAGGCACTCTCATATTCTTTCAAAGATGTTTATAAATCTTTACTATTACTATCAATTTTAAATAATTGGCAATAATGTACTTATTCCTTTGATATTTTCAGAGTAGAATGCATGCATTTCTAGAGAGCTCAGGTCAGTCCTTAATGTAGCAATCATATATATGTAGTTTGTATCATGTGTTTCAATTTTTTTTTTAAATGTAGTCCAGATGAGCAAAATATTTTGAACACAGAAAGCTAAAAGAATACACCTTCATTAAAATGTTTCTACTTTCACTAAACAAACCCCCCCCCCCAAGCTGTACAGATAGTGTTTTTGCAGCCTCTTCTGGCTCTCTATGATTTCTTTGAATGAGGTTGAGACAGAAAGGGCAGGTAGCAAAGATTAAAAAAAATTACTCCTTGGAAACAATGCCAAAAGCATATATTCAAGTAAACTAAAAATCTAATGCAATAAAAATTTTGAAAATCCTAGAAAAAAATAAATAATTTCCATAAAGCAGGAACCAGTGAGAGCCTACCTGAGTGAAACATGATCAAAATTAAAAAAAAAATAAAATAAAAAAAACCCAACAAAACAAATAAAAAACCAACAAAACCCCCAAAAAACACCCAAAACAAAAAATCCCACATATTTTGCCTAATTAGAACACTTAAATTTTCAGATAACCCCTTCTCATCTGGCCTAGTAAAGGTCTTCAGGTTTGCTGGCTCTTCAGTTTAAAAGGTAATGCTCAGTAATCCAATACAAAAGTCTTGTGTTTAAGTGCCTTTTAAATGGGATCAGTATTCCTCCAGTAATTACTGCCTAACTGAAGTCCAATACCATCTGAATAAATTCAATAAATCCAGACTTGGATGAAAGATGAAGTGTGGTTATCAGCACAGTTGCTGCAGAAAAGACAAGAAGCAATCTCAGAAGTCAGCTGTATCACTCAGGTAGCAATTAGAATAAATTCTACTCATTTCCCTGGTCCTCAGCCATGGACCAGCACCCCTGATGCTCAGCAGCATGCAACCCCACAGCAGGGAGATCCTGTGTGTTCTGCCTGCTCTCCATGGGCTGTGATGCTGAAATATGCAATGACCCGAGAGTTACATTACAGTAAAAATAAGGTCTTTTACTTTCCAAAAAGTAACATGTATTTCCAGGTTCCTCCATCATAGTAGTTACTCTCTGATGCAACACAGCAGCACTAGCCTATAGATGAAACCTTCATATGAGGATGCACATTGTCAATTTATTTAAAGAATAAGAATTGAAGAAATAATAACATAAATAATAAATGTCATTGCAATCCATATTATTTTCTAAATATGCCTCACACCTCTGAATATTATTACCTTTCAAATACCAGCCAAATTTATCTCCTCACAAACCAGTTGAATTTCTAAAATTACTATTAACTGCATAGCTGCATCTTTTTACCTTCTCACTTGCATTTTAGATGGAAAAACTAATTCAGCTCTCAAAAATAAAACACACACACACACAAAAAAAAAACCAAACCAAACTCAAAACTACAGAAACAAAACAAAACCAGAAGTGATTGCCAAACTTAGTTGTGTACTGCAGGGTACAAGACATTCACATTTATATTCATCTGTGCAAATGGAAAGTATAATACCAAGACACGGTGGCTGCTGTTCCTTCCAGATAATTATATTTTGGAATTGCAATGAAGCAAACAGAATTTTTTCTACACAGTGCAGAATTTCTTACAGCTAATGGTACAGCATTGTACTGGTGTGAGCAGATAGCATAGTCTGGGGGTTAGAAAAGCTACTTCCACCATGAAAACCAGCCTTCCTCAGTGATGTTTCCTGTGCATGAAGCCATCATCTTGATGTGACCCATAATGGTGACCTTGAGACTATCTACAAAGCACTGGTTTTCATCCAAGATTTTCTATCTTGATTCCCACAACAGACACCCAGGGAAGTGTGCATATTGAAGATAGGGGTAGGGGTAGGCTTTCTGAAGAACAGTCTCTGCCTGTTTTAAGACTCTTCACTAGATTCTCCTGAGTGGGCAATGCTCACCAGAGCCCATCCTGCAAAATCTTGCCCTGGCATAGATTTGTCTACCCGACACATCTCTCTCTAAAGTGTCTGTATCTCAGATGTAGATACAGCCTAGGAATACTGCATGGAGCCCTCATGAGCAGAAGGGAGAGGTCCAATGGTTCCTGTTTGATGTCTTGTATAATACACAGATGAGGGAAAGCCTATAGGAGCTTATACAAGGAGCTTTTGTCCTTCACAGTCATAGTTAGGCTGTGGAAGTCCCTGCCAGAGGATGCTGTGGATGCTGTAGTGGTTCATAGTGAAGGTGACCAGGTCTGGGAAAAGAAATCCTCTGAGGTTTCTAAAGATGCAAAAGCATCCCTGCCTCAGGAAGCCACCAGCATTGGAGGCTGAGAGATGAGGGAAGAGGCAGCCAGTATTGCATGGTTTGTGGTTTTTAGCACATTTGCTCTGGGCTACTTGTGAATATACAAATGATTAAAACCCACTGGAGTTTAAAAAAATAATAGATTAGCCTTTCTAGCAGTGATGGTCCTGGTTCTTGACCTTGTACATACACTGCTTTTTTAGTAGCTAGATGCTAGAGTATTTATCACCTCTGCCTCCAAACCAGTGTTGTCTTAATTCAAATGCAACACACACAAACCTGTTGCTCCAATTCAAATTAATGCTGAAGTTGCTTTAGTTAAAGTCAGATTAAAGTTAAAGTTGTGTTTATACAAAACCAGAAAGCAGCATATATGTGGATTTAAAAAAAATTACAGAACTAACAATTTTTAACTGCTAAGATAATTTTATCCATTGGGTATTCAAAGGGGAGTGGAAGAAAATGAAATACAATTATAACAGATATTCAGCTACCAGACTTCCTTGTACCTCGATTTCAAAGGTTAAAGACTTCACCATGTTCTTAAAAATTGTAAGAAAATGTCATTTTTCTTTATTCTGTGTGAGTCTGAGTGCAAAACGTTGGTGCAGGAGCAGGAGAGTAGAAGTTATCCGCATGTCTCTTGTTAAGAGGGTTACTAAAAACAAATTGTGCATGTACATCTTTGTGTGTGATGTACTTGTTGCTTTTAAGAGAGGAAGAAAGGGCACAAGAAATCCTGCTGAAAAGTAGATAAAGTAATGAGAAAAGTACTAAGATTAATTAAAAAAAAAAAGAATCCTGTGCATGGGAGATATAAAATACATCACCAGAACCAGGCTGACAGGGCACTGCCATATGCCCTGCACCCATCACTGCAATGTAAGAAAAAGCTGGAAGTATGGCAATAAGCATGGGGCACAGGCAGAAATTTGTACTGAGAATTATTCCACACTAAAATATCTTTTTTGTTGTTTTTTTTCAAAAAATACGTCCTGTCCTTACGCCAAAATGCAGGCTTTCAATGGATGCAGACGCTTTCCAAAGCCACAAAATAGCTTAATGAGGACAAGGTTTTACTTATAAAAGAGCATTTGTTTGGTATTTCAAATTTTCACGGGTCACTTCAAAATGCCCTTTTTGCACAAAATGTTAATTTTTTTTTTTAAATAAAAAAATAACCAGGGAGGAGGAAACACGCAAGGTAATGGAGGTTTTATTTCATTACCTGAAAATGAGTTTTTAAAAAAAATTTATTTTACAAAAATATTTAAGTTTTTGTTCTTCACCTTTGTGGTTTTTCACTCCTGGGACAATCCCGTTACCAAAGCTCTGCTTATTTTCTATACTTCCTCCATTGTTTGTGTCTCAGCTCTGGGTCTAGTTTTGATGATGAAGAAAATAATAATTAGACCAAATGTAAAGACTCCAGCAACACTATAGAACCTGCTGCATTTATTAGAAAGTAATGGGAAAAAAAGAATCAGATTTACATTTAACCTTCTCCAAGCCTGAAAAGGCAGGCTTTTGTGAACTTTTTATTTCTTAGTAGAACTGAACCAAATATGCTTTAAAGAATATATTAACTTTAGGTTCATTTTTTAACTGAAATCATTACTGTGTTCATTACCAGAAATCTTATTTTTGAGTTGCTTCTTCAGGGTATTTTACAAGATTTGCCTCTAAGTGCAGTACAGTAATTGCTTTTTTGAAGTGCACTGGAAAAAAAGGAAATGAAGTAAGCAGGTTTATGATCTCAGAGCTTTTTGATTTAATTAAAAGTCATTAACAGTAACCCCCCTATTCAGTTACTGAACATGCCCAAATAGTGATCTTAACCAGAAGCTATAAGCTGCAGGCTTTACAGCTCCCTCAGGTTAAATATATGGCAAAATTCAGGGTTTTACCTGTGCTACAGAGAGGACAACAAACATGACAATAAAACAAAGATCATTATAAAAAAATTAAATGTTGAACTTAATTGGATTAAGGGTTAAACTTAGTCTAACTAAAGAACACTAATTTACATTATATTCCCTTTATGAATGTGTTGTGTATTAAGTCTTCTCTTGATTTATGACATTAGAAACTTTCTAAGTGAGGAATTTTGATGCACACACAGAGTCACAGCTGAATCTCTCACTCATGTGCTCTATTCCCTGACGTGTCAGCCAATTTAATAACCAGGCTGATGCCAGAATCTCAGCACAATGAAAGCCCCTTCATTGACATTCTGGTCTAAAATCTAATAACAATTAGATTCCTTTTCCTTGGTATTGTATCTCGCTATTGTCATTCCAAGAACAGATGCTGTTCTTATAAACCACTGAATTTACCCAAATTTAAATGTCAGGCGGACCAAGAAAACGCAGAGTCCAGGAACCTGCATCAGGGAAAATGAGCTCACATCTGTCTCATTATAATATATTGTATTTCCATTTCATTACTTTCAATTCTTACTATAGTTTCAAGCAATTTTTCAATTTCCAAACCAAACAGCATCTTAGAAAATGTTAGGTGAATTTTTTTCCTTGCTATGTCAGAAAATATATTATTTGTTAGTATATTTTTATGGTATCACATGAGATCCCAGCACAAGGTTGCTCTCACAAATACATTGTTAAACCAGACAGCAAAACAACACAAGAAACCGCTGTGCAAAAATTACCAGTGCAGCAACTCTACAGACAGGTTTCCTGATCAACACTAGTGCATAATTCTAGGTATCACTGTGCATAAATGAGTATAAATTTTCCACACTGCATAATGAAATGAAAGGGATTTTATAGAGGAAATTAAATACACAGCCATGTTCCAGCAGTCTACAATTATATGGGTTGCAGTGCTCGAGTTATAACAGATATTCAGTGATACAGGTAATGTCCCAAGGAGTTTCTAAAGTAATTTAATATTTAGGGAATTAGGTCCTTAGATGTGTTCTGATACATCTCATTAGTTCCACCTAGTATGTCACTGTATTTTAAAAAAATAGTTTAAATAATTAAAAAAATAGTTTTACCCTTATTTCAAAGTGATGGCCAGTCTCTTCTATACTCACAAATACAGAATTTTTAGACAGCTTCATCCAAGGCTACTCTGTTTACTTCCAGTCTTTCAATATTTTTTTATTGCTAGGAATTTTAAATTAATATTTTATTGTAAAGTTCCCTGGCAGCAGTCCATATGAGCTGAGAATGTAGTTTGAATATGAATGAGAAAACTAATTAGTTGGTGACAGTTTGGAATATTAGTTTTCAGCTGTCACTTTTTAACTAGGTCTGTTTCTGGATACGCATGAAGTGATTGACAACATATTTTAGAAATAAATAGGATATTTTTAAAAGTTTCATACCAAAAAACAATGTATACTAATTCACTATTTTTTTAATTGGGGGGCAAAATGCTATATTGTGCTTAAGATGAGATGTATCGTGGGTCTCAGTGTCACTGCTAAAACTCAGTGTCTCAATGAACCACATTATTATTAATACTTCACAAATAAGAATTATTATTATTACCTCACAAAAAAAGAAAACTTTGATTACTTTGAGGAACTTCTCCAGTGTGAAAATCATGTTGCTTAACACACAAACTTAATAAATTTACTAGAACATCTAGACAAGATTAACATTTTAACTTTTGGAGCTTAACCCAAGTCTTTGTAAGGTGAATATGATACAGTGACGACCTTCTTGCCACTATGACTCCACTTATTATTATTATTTAACCTTGACATTTAAATTTCTTTTTTATCTCATTTATATTCTCCTGACATACAAAATCAATGTTTAGATTTTGATAGAGCATTTGTAGTTCAACTGTGTCACTGCAAAAATGAAAACACAGAAATATCTTATTAAAATGCCACTGTTCCAGACATCTCTTTGGTGCAAATGTTGTTAGATGGATGAAAACTGATTATCACAACAGTAACATCTCTTGTTCTGTAAAACTGCATTTTAGTCCAGCCTGTTTTAAAAGTCAACAGCTGTCAAACCTCCCATCTTTCTCTCTGATCCCTCAAGCAGATGCACTTTGTTTGTTCTTATAATAGAACATGTGTTTGTCCTTTAGCTGATTAGGGCATCAATGAGAACACAAGATACTCACTGTTTCCAAAGGTTTGCACATCAAAGAGAACTTTAAGCAGCTTTGTGAAACAAATTTGATCTGTTAAAACCTCAAAACTGCAGAAGGATGGAGCTGGAGGAGGTTGGCAATGCCTTGCATCTTGCATAATTAGTGTATATAATTGGTCCAGGTCTGCAGCCTTGTCTACAAAACTTTAGGTTTATGTATGTCAAAACTTCACCACTCTGGCCTTTCTAAAAAATTTCTATTATTTCAACTAAGAATCAGTTCTTAAAAATAGACAGAGATTCAAAAGCATTGCACTTCCAATTAAAAATCTTTTCAATAACTATGTACTATAAAGGACACCAACTCAACCTGTACAGCAGTGGTCTTCACCCCAGGGATGTCTCCATCTGCCCAGTTGTGCAGCCCCACACCCCACTGTGCCAGGGATTCCTCTCTGAAAGTTATTGCTCAGAACAGTCACCAACACAGGGCACTGGGTTGGCCATTCCTGGTGAACACTGAAAAAAACACCACATTTTCCACAGTACTTACAGTGGTGATCTTGGTTTGCTTCAACTATCTGAGCAGCCAGATTTAACTATATTGGAAGAGAACTATTACTGCTTGATCCTGTGAAAAGGACCTGGATTTCACACTGGGTTTAGCTTACAGAACTCTAGCCCTGATTACAAAACCTTTATGTACTATATTGAGCTGAGAATAATTATTCCTGAGATGAGAATGCAGCTATGATAAAATCTGAGATTGGAATCAGAGCAACTGACAGAGCAAAAGGTTTGATTTTTATAAATGAGTTCCAAATGTAATTTTCATTTCTTAAACTGACTTGCACAAATTTCTTGAAATTTCTTGACACAAAAGACTAAGCTTAGTAGTCTTGAAAATACTATCCATTGTTCTGCAATATTGTAAAGAAAATAAAAATTTCATTACAAAAATAGAGCAGATCCTTTAAATATTCACTATAATGAAATTCTGAAATGTATCTACTAGGTATAAGCAATATTGGATTAAAATGATGCATATAACAGCTACAAAAGTTTGTCGGTTGTTTGTAGAAAACTTGCATGCCATATTCCCAGGTGCCAGAAGTTTCAGAGGAATATATTTTTTCCTCGTTTTAACTGAATCTTACAAAATGTATATGATACTCCCTGCTATGAGAGGGAACCTGGTAACAGGCTGTACTCCATGTCCTCAGCCCCAGGCTCTGGGCTTCAAGGTGTCCTGCAACTGGGAGCTTGCTCTCCATGCACAGACCTAACATGCAGACTTCCCAGTCTCCAAGGTTTCTTCTGAAAAATTGCCCTCATTGAATCCAGTGTCAGAAAAGGGAAGCAGAGAGCAGCTGCACACATTCACACCTTACCTGCAGGTCAAAAAATGGCTAGGAGCAGACAGCCAGGGATGTCTGTGGGCATATCTCCCTAGTGAATTAGCAGCCTCTCTCCAAAAGTTAGCAATCAAAGCTCACTGCACTATCATGAAATATAACACAAGAGGCAAGGTAAAAGAAGAGACACACAGATACCTTTCCTGCTATCTATAGTTCTTTATTCAGACTGTGCATGTAGATATTAATGAATATAAAAATCAGCTTAATGTATGTTCTACGTTATTTATCTTATTCTCATAGTGTTGAAGTAAATACATTGAAGCAGCAGCAGGCTCTTGCCATCACTGCCTCCAAGACAGCTGGATTTAAATATTTCTTTGAAAGTATCTGTGCAAATAGTCAAGAAAATATTTAGATGATCTAGCATCAAAATCAAAGGAACAGGCCAAAATGAGATGAGAAAACATACAAAGGTCAACACACAGCAGCATCCTCACCAATACCTACTGATAGGAGACCAGAAGTCAAACAGATCCTCATGGACTCTTTTTTTAACTATGAATAAAAGTAGAATTTTCTATTCAAAATAACCATGAGTAATAAAATGTAGATGTATATTGGTGCCAATATATGTAAGAGAATGCAGTTATAGAAGTTAAAATTGGCAGCAGGCCAATTAGTTGGTCCTCAACAGATTCCCTAAAATAGCATCAGTGTTGTTTTATCCATGCAGCCATGATTACTGAACTGCACTAGGAACACAATCTACAAAATTTACACTCCAAACAGATGGATTATGTTAAAAGGTCAAAAGTGTTAATTCTCTGTGAGTGCCCTTTGTTCAAACATGAATCCTAAACCAAGTCACATTTCATAACCACCTCATTCTTTCCTCAAATTCTTGCCTTATTTTTAAGGTGAAATAAAAACATTGTGACAGAATCACAAAATTAGATTTGGTTGGCATGAGCCTCTAAAAGTTGCCCCAGGGCTTGTTAGGCTGAGAAGCCAATAGAGTCAACAAAGCCATAGGAGAAATAAAAAGCACAAATCAAACACTAATATAAACTTAGGCTTCTGTATCTGCATGTCCAAAAGCACACCATGGACAGAAATTTCTCCACCTCACATTTCCTAGAAGGCATCATCTAAGGGAATTCCAAAGCCTCAATTAGTGAGCTAAATCTTTAATTTAAAATGTTATCCACATGGGTTTTACTTTCATTTGAAGAAAGGATAATTTGAAAATTTTAAAGAATAGCCACATTCCTCTCAGTTTTTCCTCTCCCTTATCTGTATTCTGGTGCATCACAGGACTGACCTCAAAGGTCAAAGGACTCATGGTTTTCACTAAAGCAGTAATTCAACTTTAAATCAGCTATTAGGGAGTGTATGGGAGTACTGCCTCTCTATAAATATAGAGGAAGGCTTAACCTCCACAAATCTCTGACTTACACTGAATTGACACATTTAACCATTTTAGTATTAAATCCATTATATACTTCAGTGGTCTCTGCTCCTTCAGGACTTCACTGTCTGATTAGTGAAATTATAAATGTAAACTGATGAATGAGTCATGAACATCACAAGAAGGAAGCAAGTGACCTTTTCGTTCACTTTTGCAGGCTTCCTGTAATCAGATTCACAAATATTTTGGCAGTGTTTGTTTATCAAGTCTGCACTGGAACAAAAATCTGTTTTAGAATGCTGTTTTCTTCCTATTTTGCCTCTTCTACAGGAAACACAACAATGTTAGAGGTGTCTAGATTCTAACAGCTGTGTGCTCTGACTCAGACTGTGTTTGGCCATCTAGCCCAAGTTAATCCATCCAATAAAACCAGGGCAAGGATTGCAGAAGAAGTAAATAAAACAAGTTTTAAGAAACAGAGTGTAAAAGTACTGGGGAAAAAAAAAAACAACAAAAAACCAACAAAACTCAGAAAGAAAACCTCAAATCAGACAACTAAAAAACTTCTATATAAATAATCTTAATGTAGAATTTTTGCAGGTAGTGCTGTTAAACAAGCTACAACAGAAATAAAAATGATGATGAAGTACACATGGAAACCACATCTCTGCTTCTCCTGCTTTTCAGGTTGCACTGCAGCTGAGAGAGAAAGAGAATCCTCAAAGGAGGACCCTCTTTGGGATGTTAACACATGCTGCTAAATCATATTGTTTATGGTTTCATATCTACTTCAGGAAAAGCATGAAAGCACATAACAATGCATGGTCTCTACATCTCAGGGATGGCTCATGATGTTATTGGGCAGTATGAGACAGCCAGACACAACCTCTGCAATGTCATTGCTTAACATCTGTGTATCAGCCACTACAAACAAACTTGTAGAGTCAAGGGCAAAAAGCTTGTTTTGAGACTAGAAACAGGTAACAGATTCTATCAACTCCAATGAAATATTGGTGGTGGATGGGAGATGTGCAGAGTTAAAGAGCAGGACTTAACAGCCAAGTGGTGCCTCCCACTTCCCTTGTAATAGCAGGTACCAGGGAATATTATCAGTAGCAAAATGACAAACATATTCATTAACCTGCAGAAATTATCAAGAAGGCAGCAGGAGGATGTCAGAACCACTCTTCCCTGTCTACTCAGCATGGTGAGAACCCCTAGAAGAGGCTGGAGAGAACATAACCTCCAGCAGCAAGCATCTTAAGAAGGAGAAAAATGCATATTTATTCAGATACTCCATGGAAAACCTCATCACAATTTCCTCTGGGAATGGAGGAAGCAGTTCTGAATTTAAAACCTAACAAGGTCTTAAGGGATGATATATGGAAATGAGCATCCTAACTGGCCTTCCCAGGAACTAGAAGAAAGGCTGCTTTGGAGGTAGATTCTGATCATCCTGATCTCATGGAGGTCAAGATAAATCTGAGTCCACAGAGCACAGGGCAGATATACATTTCTATAAACAAACAAAAAACCTGTGTTTTTCAACAACAACAACAAAAAAAAGCATAGCTGAGCTGAGTAGAAAACACATGAATTTATATTTTAACTACTCTTTTAACTACTTATTTATATTTTAACTACTCTTTTAAAAAAGATTCTGCAGGGTCTTTCTGGTGATTATAGGATTTTGCAGTATTCACAACAGGCATATTCCTACATAACCAAACAATAGTCATGTAAATCAGTTGTGCAGACAGAAGTACCCTAATTTAAAGATTTAAGAGGCAGAAGTCATCCATGTAGCAGACTTTTTCATGGTACATTAGAAGATTTAGAAAGAAAATCTATTAGCATTCTTCGGCACACAAAAAGGTTGATTTAGGAGAAACAGATAAACTAATAATCAAATATATTTTTAAGTTGATCTGGAGCACATGACCTTTATTCACTTGTGTTTATAAAGATAATATCTGGGCATACAGTTCCATCACGAGCAAATATATGAGTGACCTTTTTGCCTCAACTGATATTTTCTGAATAAGAGCATTAGCTCTAAGCAAAACACATTGCAGCAGCACAAGACTCTTCTGTACACTCTTTGTCCCAGCACATAAAATCATGGTTTCCTGATTTTGACATTCCACCTTTTTTTTTTTATTTTTTTTTTTTTTTTTTTTTTTTTCAAGGGCTCTGTTGTGCCTGTAAAACCTTGGCAATAGTAAAGACAATTCCGTGCCAGACAGGCCCAGTTGTGACTATCATCATTATTTGTGCAAGTAAGGTTTATAGAGCTCTGTCTCCCTCTCTGCATGCAGTCACAGAGCCCTTTCTCAGCCCTCCTGTGGGCCAATAGGTCACTGAGTCACTGCCAGGTGGGAAATCCCTTAACAGCAGGGGCAGGTCCCAGCAGAACGGGGTCATCCTCAAACACAGCCCCAGACCTGCAGAGTTAATTGCTCTCTCTAGTTCAGCATTGATGTGAACTCTCTAGAGATTAATGAAGCTGGTAGAGGAATGAGGGGGCTGCACTCATCCAGAAACATCCCAGACTGCACAGATTCTTTGACTAAAACATGACTTTGATTGCCAGTGACCTTATGATGGCTTCTCTCTCAAATCCGCCTGTAATTATCACCTGTAAAGGATGCTTCCAGCATCAGATGTATCCTTTTGGCAGCAGTTCTAAGTAGAGATGCTGTGTCTCTTAATATGAATTCATGCTCAGCTCAGCTTCACACTATTATTAACAGCATTTCAGAAAAAGAGGACAAGCCTGTAGTGTCAAGAGACTCACATACACAGATACAGTTCTGCTCTTAGACATGCTCCTTGGTCTTTCAGAGCTATTGGGTGTGTGTGTGTGTATTTGCACAGAAAGGTTCCGTCCATTTCTTAGGACTTATCTTCACTCCTTTACAAGGGCACCTGAAATTAGAAGTCCTCAGACTCAACAAATACATCAATAATATTTCTCTTTACGATGGCTTCACGATTATCTGAGACAGCAAATAATGCCTCAAAATTTTGCTTCAGTCAGCTGGAAACAGTCAGCTGGCACCATCAGCCATTCCATGTCCAGAAATGAAACAGAGCCCACTGACTCCAAGGGTCCTTGCCTTGTTAGATGCAGTAGTGTAAGGAAAGATAAGTGGCTATGAGGGAAATGCAGGCAGTGCAGTGAGTAACAGCAAAACTACAAGTGTTCAGACAGATTGGTGGGATGAAGGAGGTCTAAAAGAAAAGACATTTAGAGCCATAATTACTGAACTCCCTGAGGAGAAAATGGTGACACTATGCCAGTTTCCAGAAAACCAGACTAAAAGACTTTTTTTAAAAAAAGAAAATATGAAAGAGCAAACAAACTTGCTGGGAGTCTGAAATCTGCTTCACAAGTATCAAACGGGGGTGAATTTCAGTTGCTTTGTGTACTGAATACAAACCAAAGCCTAGAGATTTAATGTCCACAAATGAAGGCAAATCTATTGTGCCATATTACCTCACTCCCAAATCACTAACAAGCTTCTATCTATCTTATCTCTGTTTCACTTATTGACAATCACCATTTGTTTCATCAAGAAAAGGGACAATCCATTTGGGACCCAGCATACATCATCCTAAGCAAAAAGAAACACTTTGCAATAAATGGCAGAAAAGTGATGGACTTTCTGAGCTGTAAGCAGACTGTGCCTTGCTTTGGCATAAAAGTAGAGAAGTATAAAAAGCATTTCTGTCTGCCCTTTGTGTATACGCATCTCTCAAACATGCACACTCACTCTCTTTGAAGAACAGCAGGAACTGTTCCTTTTTCATATCTCTAGGAAAGAGAACCAAGTCTGAAATCCGATTTTCACACACACCCAGCTGCTCACGTCAGCTGTTGGGGAGAGCAGGTGTCCTTCTCTGTGACTTTGGGTAAAGCTATGCAACATCTAGGACAGCTCTCCCAGCACACCATGGCTTTCAAGATCTTATTTAATGGGAGATGCCTTTCAGGGAGAGCAGGCTTACAAGCTGGCAGCACTGTCTGTATTTAAGAGCTTAAAGCCACGACTATACTGAGGAACCCAGTAGCAACATAAGGGTCCTCACAGGGAAACAAGAGACAACTTTATTTACAATCATTACAGTTTAAGGAGTGGGGGAGACAGGTTTTGTATTTTTTCATTTCATACCAATAGCTCATGTGCTTTACTAAGCCTAAGACACCTGCCCTTAACAGACAGAAGGTCATAAAATAAGCAATCTTGATAAAACTTACAAAATTCTCCAAGTTTAGCTCACTTTTCATCTGTGACACACAACACCACAAGTACATACAACAGGGAAGCAGAAGGGATTTGTTAATAAGAACTTGCAAGGGACCTGCTCATAGATCATTTGCAGGTGAAACAAGGGATTCCTGTCTCCTGGCCACTGTCACTATAGTAGGTGTGATTACTGAATAAGAGAAATTAGATATTAAAAACTGAAGGAAAAAGTTGCATGCTGTGGTCATGGCGATATTTATAAAGTAACCATTACATTTTGAAGTCAAACCTCCCTGGAGTGAAGACATTTTTGTTGCATTACAATACCAGCAGACCCATGCACATGCAGCTGCTCCAGTTCACCTCCAGCTTGGATTCAAAATGATTTTTATGTAATTGAAAGGTCCTAGCATTTTTTTTTAATTGAAAACTAAGAGTTCTTAATGCATTTGTGTAACAAGTTAATTCTCTGACAATCTTCGAGGCCAAACCCCCCCCCCCAAAAAAAAAAAAAATCACAAAGTGCACAAGATCCCAGGTACAGGTCACCACCAGAAATGGATAATAGACTTGATGGACCATTAGCCTGTCCCAGAGTGCCTGTACTAAGTCAGCAGGGAAGAAGTAAAAGAAGCTGAGTTTAGATTAGAAAAGAAAGGAGGAAAACAATGTAGGGAAATCAGCTAAAAAGAGAAACCTCTCAGTGAACTTCCCACTAATGTTTTATTGCTGTATTTTGGCAGAAAGCAATACTTATACCTTGCAAGGTTAACTACTCTGCAAACAAATATATTGTAAGCTGGGCTGAGGACATGCAAAATCAATGCTAGGAGCATGTGTCAGTGCTAATATTGGTTCATATTTCTACTGCTTCCAGCATTTAACCTGCACCTCAGGGAAGACAATCATCATTACTTCAATAATGAATGTCAAGGTCATTGGGGCAACAGCAACTCAGGAAATTTTGTAGTTTCGTTATGACAAAGTCTCTTTATGACAAAGAAGCATGACAATTTCAACCCAAGTGGGGCAGTTTAGCCAAAAATTCTGCCCTGCCCATCTGCACATTCACCAAGTGCAATTTTTTGTGCTGTATTTATTGCTGTAACTAGAACTTCAGGATAATTGAACTGAAAAAGAAAAGCTAGAGAAGAGAAGAGAATGTCAGAAAGTTGACTAACAGTAAAGTTCTGATGAAAGCATTGGTCATATAGAATAATTAGATAAAATGGGAAGGTGAACAAGTTCACCAGGAAGTCTGAGGAAACTTTACATTCCTGAGGGTAAAGGAACAGGAAAACTATTTCCTAATGCAATACAGTGTTCACTCTTTAATGCATGGTTATACTTTCTAATATAAATGCAGTACAATTAATTACAAAAATAAAGTGACAAATCCTTTGTGTTTATCAGAAAATGCATAAAGCTAGCAAATAAAAGATTCTTTACCTGGTAATACTTCAAGATTGTTCCACTGTGTGCCATATATCTGCAAGAGTTTACATTCATGGAAAAGGGATGGACTGTGTTGATAAGCCCAAAATCGTGATGATATGAGCCTTGGCTTAGTCCTCAATGCTAAATTCTCTGTAAATGTGAAAGCTGGGCTCTGGAGATAGTAGACAAATGTCATGTTTGAACAAATGATATTGGGAAAAACTAACTGGAGGGCCCAGAAATAGAACTACAGAGAGGGAGCAAAAGTATGAGGGTAATTACTTCCTAGATAGTATCCACATTTCATTCTGGACAAGATGGAAGAACACAGATTAAAGAAATCTTGATATTGCTCCAATAGAGAAAACCACTTTTAATGAAATTATAAAAGTTTGAGATGCAATAGGAAGACTTAGGTCACCTCCACCATCCTCTGTCATGTCTGGAACACCACATGACAAGTGTCCAAGTTAGGCTGAAATGACAACAGGAGTCTGGGAATGTGCCAGAAGGCAAGACAAGTATTCATCTCACTGGCTTACATGAAGTAATGTGACTAAAGCCAGTACAGTGACAGTAGCCAAGGTAGCTGTTGACTATGGGCAGCGTTGACCTACATGCTTAGTAGGATATGGGAGCAATTTGCTCACTGTAGTCAAACTGTTTGTTCCTCAGGGGTAAATTACTCCAGACCTTATTTTATGACATGTGTTTCACTATTTTAATGCTTAACATAGGATCCTACTAGGTACAAGACTGATTCTCTATTGTCAGTTCCATTTTTTTTTTTTTTTGACCATTTAATTAAATGCAAAGGCATTTAAATACCTCCAAATTTTAGAAAACAAAAAACAAAACAAAAAATAGCATAGGTAATTTCTTACTGGCCCCTACCACTGATATGCTCTCATTTTTGTTGCCATTATGTTTACATGCAATTATATATATTTCAGTTTCTCCTTTTTCTCAGCATTACCAAGTTTGTCATTATTCCAGCATCACCAACACCTCTTACCCATGTTTTTGGTGTAATGTATTCATACAGATATTTTCAAACCATGTTAGTCTTCTATTTTTTCATTTATAAATTATAAATTCTTCCTTTCAAGCAATGTTTGATTTTTAGTATTAGTGACATATGCCCCAGAAGTCATACATACACACACACACAAAAACACTAACAATTCCTCTGTCTTCCTGTGCTGTTAAAATGCTCAGCTAAATTAGAACTAATTCGTTTTGGTATTTTAATGTTCTAAACTTTTATTTTCAAACCTTAACTAAGGCCCTACTTAAATTTTTGTTTAATCCTTCTTCTCTTATGACCAGACAAATTTTAAGGGGCCATTATAAAATACTTTGCAGACAAAGTCTTAAAAACCCACAGGGTTAAACACAAGCAAAACAGGGCTTGGTAACAGCTAACAACCAGAACATATTTTCTCTACAAATGCTTTCCAGTAAACCCTGGAAGTTTAAATCAGTCCTATAGAGTCAACATATCATACGCACGTCCTTAAAAAATAATTTTGGGAAATATCATGAATCCTGCACTGCTTTGGAAAGCCAAGCTTTAAGAAAACGAAAGGAATTAAGAGCAAGAAAACTTGGGAGTGACTGGCAGTAGCAAGACTTGGCAGAGGACTCAGGAGGCACAATAATGTTCACTCTTCCCTAACATGTTTTAAAGACTGTTGGGAAGTGAAGTAGGATCTGTTCCTTGCTAGAAGTCAGCTTCAGAACAAAAGTAGCTCGGAAACCGGCTGACACAGAGAAACATTGCTGCAGCCAGCATATGGAAACGACACAACACAGATTCTCAGAGAACTGAGACAAGTGAACTAAATTTAGAATGAAAAAAAATAAAGCATTTTCAAGCTCGGATCTAGCAGTGTTTTTAGGTCCGGGGAAGGCAACACTGATATGATAGGAAAGTATCATTATCATCCAATTATTGGTTCAGGAAACCAATAAAAATGGTTAAAATATGTCATTTATAAGAGGAATTCGTGCTGTGCCCAATTCTGGCAGGGCAAAGCACTAAGCCCCTTGGCAACAGCATGGACATGCAGGTGCAGCTTTGTGTTCCTCACCCACCTGGGGTGGGAGCAGAGTTTACACCCTGCACAGCAGATCCAGGAGTGCTGCCCAGGTGCTCAGGCAGATGTTGAACAGAGAATTGAAAAGAAGGAAAAAACATCTGAAGATCCAAAGGAAAATATTCCGCAACGCTTAGCACAGCTGCTGCAAAATAACTGAGGCCTCAGTTATTTTCTTTTTAGCAAAAGTCACACAAGGTGCAGTTCCCAAGTCCTGATCCAAAAGCAAGGATTTTCTATTATCTCCTAGACCAGTGGAAAGGCAGCAACCCATCCTGAGAGATGCAATGGATCTGCCACCTGAATACTGCTGCTTATTTATTTCATACCTCCGAGCTTTAATCATGCACAGCATCTGAATAACAGAGATAGTTTTCCATTGCACTGCATGCAGTGACTTGTACAAAACTTAAAGATTGTGAAAGCAACTATTGTACCTATTAGTAATGAGCTGAGAAGTAACAAATGTGACAAGCCACTTTGTGTGGGACCACCAGTCACCTCTGATACATGGAGAATGTCACATAAAACCTGCTGTTCACAGTCAGGTGCTTACTACAATTTGGGAAGAAATGGCTGAAAAATAAGCTGGTGCTAAATCAAAGCAGCAAAGCTTTTCATACAAAAACACCCCCCTCCAATTAATTTTCAATCAATCCTTCCCATTTTCACACCTTTCCAAACACATTCCCTATAGAGGGTAATCTGTTCAGGGTCACTGTTTGAGACAACTGCTTATATTTATATTTCTTCACTTTACAGAGTCCTGTGATACCTCTTTTATCCTACAGGGCAATTTTTCCTATTCTGAACAACTGAGAAGAAAGCTTAAGATGTAATTTGTAAAATCTCCAGTATGTCAAGGCTAAGTTTTGTTAACACCACATCAATAAGTCTGCTTCCCACTCTACCTGTTTAGTTTGACTTCTTTAAATATTTGTAATAGAAATGGAACTGCAGTCACCATGAAAAATCAATTTGAAGGGCAAAAGCAGATAAATAATCATTAGCAGTTCTAAATATCACCTCATTGGTTTTGCCCCTTTCAGGCAGTTTAGAGAATTTCAACCTTGTAATTTAAGGTGAAATTCTACCTTGAGAAAAACTCTACATGAAAAGGTGGAACCATATGTAGAAAAGGCATCATGCTTTAGGATGTATCCTTTGCAAAACATCTTTGCATACATTTTAGGATGTATCCTTTGCAAAAGTGCCATTCCCACTTTATTTCCCACCTTCCTCATCAGGTTCAGGTAAAGAAAGGATAGTGGAGCCACAGCCAAACTAGTGCTGGTTTTCAGATACCATCCATTTCTTTAAAAAAACCTTCGTAGCTACAGGGAGTAAAATGCTGGCTACAGCAGCATTAAAATTGTTTTAACTTAAGCCAGGAGGAAGGCCCAGAGATGAATGTGATTTAAATAATAGTTTTACATCACCATCAGTTTTAGTACTGCTGAATTGTTTAACTACAACTATGTAACTGAGTAAGTAGAGGACCACCCCATGGCATGGATTAAATTTACCTTGTATTGTGCATCCTTGGATATGTAAATTAAAAGTACTCATCCTTCATTTTTCCTCCCTTGCTTTGCAACTCCACAGAACCTGATAGGTCCAAAATTGTACTTCTAGCTTCAGTACACTAAGTTCTGTTCCTAGATTAAGGAAGGAAATGGAAAACCAGCAAAAAACCCCAGTAAACAAAACACCACAAACAAACAAACAACTAAACCAAACCAAACAAAAAACCCCAGTGGCATTCCAAAAGGAAAAACTAACTCTCCCTTTCCACTTCCCACTGCCCCCCTTTGGCCTGAACCAAAGCAAGATATTCACCATCACCAGATCTCACCAACCTCTCTCAGCACATCACAGGGTCCCTGGGTGCTCCTCTCCCAGGGGATTTGTATCTTTCCCCATCTCCTCCCCAGTGCCCATGGTCACCCCAGCATTATACTCCTCAGCCTGAAGTGTTGGGACATTCTGCAGCTTTGCCACCATGCACCACCCAAGGCAATATATCCTGGAGCATCTGAATCATTGCATTTCTTTTCCTGAATTGGAAAAACCTCCAACCCCTTTGAGGTTTGCCCTTCACTAATGGATAAAAATGGATTCTTACAGCTGCGGTCCTAGTTTCTGCCTCATTTTCTCTAATTACCACAAGGATAAGGTAGACTTTGTCACATGTTTAGCCAACTGTCAATTCTATCAGACCAACAGGGATAATGAGGGGAAGCTGAACAAGGTCACCTAAATAGATGAAAGTGAATCAAAAGAAAATAAATTACTTTAAAAGCACTTACTGAGTAGTCAAACAACAACACAACAATCTGTTGCAATTAAGATGAAGAAAAAACAAACAACAATATATATACACACAAATATACACATTTATGCATGTCCCAAAGCCAAGCCCTTGACTCAGCAGAAATAAAATAGAACTCTGAGTTTTCAGAGCTCATGTGCAATATTTTTTCCATTTATAAGTAATCAGGATTACGTTCAAGGGTAAAATATGTCAGAACCAAGGACATTGTGTCACTCTTAGTATTTATGAATATTCTGAGCCTCTGAATAACTACAAAGCATTCACAAATTTCCGCCTTTAAAGGAAGAAAATTATTCTCCAGTAATTTTCTTTTTAAAGTTCGATTTAGTAATTAGTAGAAGTAATACAAGTGGATGTCAGCAATCAACTATACCTTACAAATGGTATCTGCCTATTGCACACTCATTTTTCATTTTACATCAAGGAATTCTGAGTAAGGAACAGTAAAGCAAACATTTTGTAGCCAGTTTAGATTTTCATAGTAAAGAAAATTATTGCTTATTCCTCATACTGGCAGCACAGAGCCAGGAAACCAAAAATGTTGCAGAGGGTGAAAAGGCACAGAGAACAGAGAAGCAATGAAAAAAGCCTCTCACTGAGGTCTTTCTACTGTAGACAAAGGCTTTCGAGTTCAGAGTTTATCACCTAATAATGAAAAAAAAAATCTAAAGGACTAACAGAAATAAAGACAGAATCCACATTTGATTTCAAAGGTATAAGGTGTAAGCAGATTATTGAAATTTTTCTTTGTTTCCCCTCAGAGCAAAAATATGTAAAAATACATCTTTAAAATCCAGGAGACTACTTTCCCTGAGGAAAGAATCCACCAACACCAAACAATAATATAGCAGTATTTACTCCTTTAATGAAAAATTACCATTTGCTTTGTTTTCTTGTTTCCAAGATGCTTAATTTTTTCTACAGGAGTATTTGCATTAACCTTATCCAGCAGTCCTTTTTTTTTTTATCCTACAGTTAGTTGAGCTTCTCTTGTGTTGCTGAAATTATATATGACAGTGCTGATAGAGTTATTCACTTGCATGTTCAAGCCTGCATCAGTAATGAATAATTCTGAAGTTACTTTGAAGTTGTGGTTATGAAAACAGAATGAAAATGTCATTACTGCCACAGTAGTACAGACAGATTTCTTAATTAGATAATGTTCTTTATTTAGTCTGAGACAAAATTGTACAAATAATACAAAAACATGATTAACACTTAAACTAAGCTTTGCTGTATTACATTATAGATTAAATTTATGCAAATTTGCCCTCTTCCCTCATCCTCCAGGGAAAAATCTTCAGATATTATAATTTTGATAGTCCAGGTACAGATCTCAAAGACAATTGAGACAAATAAGAAAGAGCCTAATACTAATGATGTCCTGGTTTGATGTAGATGTTTCCTATCTCCATCCATAATCTTCATGAAGTATCCCCCTCACACTGTTTTCCCCATCTTTTCTCCAGAAAACTATCCTGATCTACTTGTAGCATCACAAACAGAAAACAAACCCAAGCTGAAACATGGGACCTGAACACCCAGAATGTTTTGGCAAATTCAGAGCAGGATTTAACTATTCAATATATTTCATTTATTATGCCGAATACTTTATAAAATAAGAGACAGGTGTTTTATTCAGAAAGCCTCAGACTGCAATAAGAAACACAGCCCAGGTCAGGCCTCAGGGCCACCACTAGATATCTTTGCATGAAGCTGCATCTGCATCCACCACACCTGGCTTAAGTTATAATCAGTACCATGAGAGCTAAATTCTCTCTCAATGTTAATTTTAAAAATACCATAACATTCTAGAGGCTCAAAGGGCTCTCTAAAGCTCCCTTTTTAGAAGACATGGTAAGCAGAAAGTATTGGCACCCAAACCTTTTTGTTTCAGCTCTTCTGAGTTTCATGTATCTGTTAGAAAATCCTTAGAATACAATATATATTAATATCATAACTGTCAGCTATTCAGTATCACTTGAAGAGAATACTGCTGTTTCACAGAAAAAGATACAACACTGAAATATGGGTCCATATTTTTGTGTGTTTATGCATACTTATATAAAGATAAGTTTAATCAAAGGGAGTATGTTGTGGAAAATCCTCTAAAATACAATTTATATCCAAATATGTGTCATGTTTCTTACTATGTTAAGAAATGTGTGGTTTTCCCCAATCATTTCAACTGATTGATTTAATTTTTTTTTTCTGATTTTTCTTCAATTTTTTAAGAAGAGGGACAATACCCACTATCCATCGTAAGTTACTTCATAACCCAATAAATGCCTTGGAAGAGATGAAAGGGGCAAAAAAAAGTTTCAGCCTAGCCAGTCATGTTTCCTCTCTGAGCAATTCTAAAAGGGCCAGTGAAGCCCTAGGAAAAAAAAGTGTATGGGTCTGCAAAAATATGGAGATTGTATTTTTGTTATGGAATTGGTATCTACAGAATATTCATAAGGATAATCTACTCACTGAAACCAGTAAGAGTAAAAATATTGTAATACACTGAACTACTGCTTGAATGCATTTATTGCTTCTTTTTGTATTTTTAGTAATAGCTTGGAATGGCTGAATGCTTTTCCTTAACCCTACTAAGAAACAAGCTGCCATTTCCTGCAACCCTACCTCTTTCCATCTTTAGGGGTCTCCAGAAATCTGGGCTTATGCTTTGCTGAAGTAAGCAGAGGTGACAAAAACCTACCCTTCCCCAGTCTCCCAAGGGTTAAGCATCTTGCCTGGTGCAGAAAGACCAAAGACTTGAGCTGATGGCTCTGCTACCTCAGAAGAGTAACACTGATCAATACCAAACTTTGTGTACACTTTAAATTAATAATTATCCAGATGAAGCTGATGACTACCACCACCATCACTGAAGTCAGACCACCTGACTTGCCAGACACTTTAGATCAGATTCAAGGAAAGACTGACAGATCCTGCTCCAATGTTCAATGCACTGTGATTAGAAGTCATTTGAGTTCTCATTAATTTTTGCACAGCTCTTGTTGCTTCACAGTGCTTTTTAAAAATTAGGCCAAAATTAGGTTCCATTTCCTTCCTTCTTTGCCAAGTGTTTGCTGATGTGTAATTCCTGTCACTTGTGGCTTTTTGTTAGTTTCATTTATTGCTGTCACATATTTCAACAAGCACAGAGAGAATTCAACTGGGTTATCTGATTGAGCTGCAATAAGAAGTTGATTCTAATGATATACTTCAAGTTGCTATGTCATTAACATTCATCATTAGACAATTCACAAAGAAATCACTTGAAATTAAAGTAAAATTACTTTCTAAAAGTATGTCAGGTTTCTGATAGAATAGATAAAGGATGGACACTCAAGGCTCCTGTATTTTTTAAAAGAATATAGAAAAAAAAGAGACATCAAGGAATAAAGAAATAAAGAACATGACATTACCACATTTTTTTTCCATTATCCTCTCACAAATCAAGTCAGAGAGTGCTGGCCCACACCATTTTCAGATGACAAGGAAATCATGACTATGAGGTCCCTTGCTGGTATTTTTAATCCATAATAATAATGAGAACAAGCATCAGCACCCCTTGTATTCAATCCGACCATTTGAATTACAGCCCCAGATTACAATCAATAACTTCTGGCAACTGAGGTTATATGGATGCCATCAGTAAACCCAGCAGGATAAATCAATCACTCTGACCTTCACCCCTCTGACTCCAAAGGATATCAGCACACTTTAAGGCAGATGTTGATACAGTGGAAAAAGTTCAGTTTACTCCATGGCACTGCAAGACTGACAAAAAGACCACAACTACAACAAAACAATCAAATAAAACCAGCAAAAGAGCAGGGAACAAAACCATGGCATCCTAGAGACTGCATCTCATATTTAAGAAAAAATCTAAGTATTTTTTCTCAAAATCTTGGATATTAAGGTCTTCTTGTTAAACTGCGTGATAGTGACTAGAGACAAAAGTCTTATTATGTTAAATGCTGTCATCTCTGCCACCTCACACCCTTTGTACCTGCTGTTTTTATCCACCTATTGTCTCATCTTAAATACAGGCTGTAAGACATTTAAAGAACAACATCTGCTTTTGAGATGTGTACAGACTGCTGCTAGAATAGCAAGGTCATGTTCTCTAACTGGTCTGCAGGAAATCCCTGCAATACCAACATCAATAAAATCTAGGGAGGAAAAAAATTAACCTAACCAATTATAGGAACAAGCTCATCAAAGGAAGAAAAATTTTCCAGGAGAGAAAAGCTGCTGTTACAGCTGGTGTCAGCAATATTAGGAAACTGAGGGACCAAATGTTAGCTGGGACATACCAAATGAATCCTAAACTATAAACCAAAGGGTAATAAACAAAGCTATTTGTCAGTTGACCCCCCCTTGGATGTTGATGACAGGAAAACAGCATGCCCATAGCCTATGGCAACCCACAGACTCCCAGTGATAAACTCATGACAGCTAACAGATGAATCCTTTCTGAATTCTACTAAATAAATTAATAATCCTGCAACATCATTACACGAAAACATCCATCTTCTGCAACAGCTGTTCCTCCTTTGCTTGTTGCATTTATTTTCTGTCCTTTCGCTTAACTTAACTCACAGAGTCTGATCTTCAGTATATCAATAGCAGACCTACAAAAATGGATTATTTGCATTTCTATGCAGTTCCATCAGTTTGTGTTTTTACTGAACCCAAGAATAAGTCTACTACCTTGTCTCTAAAGTAAGCAATAATAAAATTTGGTACTGTCTGATTAGAACCAAATGCAAACCCTAAAACGCAGACAAGCCTGTTTTACCTACAACTTTTTCAATTCAGTGGTCAAGGTATTAAACTAAATCTCATGTACTCTTTGTTCCACCTTTAGCTGACTACCTAATGCTAAACGAAACTTACTGGAAGTTAAAGTACACTTTAAAATGTGCCTTCTGCTATCAAACCGGTTCTGAGTTTGTTCCACAGTTACAATCTGCACCTTTGTAACCTGAAAACTGCTCCCAGAATTTTTAGAAGAGAATTCCCAGAAGAACAGACCCAAGACAGCAATGAACAGTCAGCTTAGGAAAGAGAAATGAGTAAAGGAAAAACTTCACGCTTCACATTAAGCCCAACAATAACTTCTCCAAGTGACCACCTTCACTTGAACTCACAGAAGGGATGCTTAACAAAGTATTATCACATACACTGAGCCTAAATCTCCTTCCATTAAGTCTGAAATGCCCCTCATCCACCCTTTCAGTTTCCTACCCACACTTAGAATGGCATGGGATCGCATTAGAAAAATATTCTCCCTTATTTTCCCCATATTTTTTCATATGTTGCTATGAAGTCACTAGAAACAAACACCATCAGTCAAATGCAAAACATGTGAGAGGTGTGAATGAGACCTAAATATACATTACACAGTTATAGAAGGAGAATGTTAGTAAATTGTTAATTCCCAATTGAGAATATAAAAGCAACTAATAATCCAAGGAGGACATTTGCCCCCAAATCATATAAAAAGCTCATCATCACATCAGTGTTTCACAAAAAGGACACTCAGACCACATTCTGATTCACAGGCTTATATGTTATTCTAAAACTTCACTATATTTTTCTGAAGATTACTGATGAGAAACTGAGTTTAGACCAGTATCAGAGGGGAAGGTCTTCCCTCATAGCTATGTCCAGGTCCTGCTGCAAGATCACTTGCTCATTTAATTTAATGATGGTTCAAATTAATTTATGTATAATTTGTAAACCATTGCAAAAATTGCTAGGAGGTTTTTTCCATGAGAAGGAGCACTTTTTCATATAAAAGCAAGGAGAAAGCCCTGCCTAGGCTTGCCCTCAAGAGGGAAACCTGGCTGTGGTGCCCCTTGCTCTCTACTCTGCCTATGTTCATGTCCCCATCATGTCACTGAGGTACAAGTGCCACATCACAGACCTGGTCAAGAGCTGATGCAGATTAAGGGTGACAGAGAGACAGGTTTAAACCAGCAAAACATTTGAAAGCAGTGTCCAAATTACAGCCTGATTCTTCCAAACCCTTCTCATAATGTGTCTAGGGAGCCAAACTGCTTACCTCAGGGTCATGCAACCCACTTTAGAAGTCAGGGACTTCATGCACAAGTCGTTCTTGGATCACAGCCAGAGAATTTTATAGTGGAAGATAAAATTAATTAAGTTTCACAGGTTAAAAACTTCATCACTCTTGTTGTCTTTCATAATGGTTTCGAAATGCATAATCAAGTCTCTTTTCCCCTTTTATCCACACATTTGTTATTACATTATTGCCCTTGAGATCTCGCTACAGATAAAAATTTTTTGCACTTTTAAGCAACTGTTACTTCCACTTACTCTGAGGAAGAAATAGACACATGGCACATGTGTAGCACAAAAAAATCCCATAAAATACATATAAAGTTCTATCAAGAAAGGGAGACACATCACATAACTGTGAAGGTACTGTGTAGACATCTTTACTGGGGAGGAACACTATCGCTTACAATGAATTATCAGCTTTATATGGGCACAGCCAGTCACAGTCTATAACCCTTCTGGGCAGGTAAGAGCATTCAGGCTCTATTGAAGCCCAAACATCTTCCTGTTTGGGAACATAGATGATGAAAATTGGGCTTGACAGGGAAAACTCTTGAATTAGCTGTCCAAAGTAAAAGTAGCCTTAGATTATGAAGGGAAATGGGTTGTCCCAGGTCTGGCCCACTTTCTGAAGATGTACAGTTGGACAGGAATCACAAGCCTCAGCTACTGATACTGCAGAGCCCCTTCACTTCAACCACAGAGTGGTTCCTTAGAACCTGAGGAGACCTTCCAAATGCAGCTGATAGCACTACAAATGACAGGTCAATGATAGAGTGAACTCAAGTATTGTCCTCCAAATACATATGAATATATCTTCTAAGATCCAACTCAGCCTTGTATTTGGGGGCAGGAGGGCAGCCTTTTACTTTTTGAGACTATAAAAGCACCACTGGTTACAGAGGTTTGAGTTGTGTCTCTAGTAAAGAACAAAACCAAGATGACTCAAGAGAACATCAACTAACCTGGGAGCCTGTTGTTCATTTCAGTCCAATCCTCTGCTCCCTACTGAAATGTCTCAGCTGCATGTGGAGCAGAGAGCAGAAGCTGGACTTAATTCATCTCCAGCTCCAAGAACAAAAGTTATGGAATGGTGCATCCCACTAGTCTTGCCCTCTGCTTTAGAGAGTTTGCTCTCACCTAGTGTGTAGCTCCTCAAAAGGTATTGTTTGCTGTCCCTCCCCCCATTATTATTGTAACAGGCTACGAAGTTTCTTGAAGTCCTTTCAATTCACAGGTCTTTGGACCCAGCTTCTCATCCTGAAGAGATGAAAGTGGAAGAGTAAACCATTCAGCTCAGAAACTGAGGTATAAGAGGCCTAAACAGCAGGAGTTAATTAAATTCAGGATACATCTAACCCAATTTGAAGTTCTATTCTTGTTGACCTGTCCTGGTGATCGGGTCATGCCGTACAAGAGCCAGACGTGCAAGCTGGGATGCGAAGCAGAAAAGAAACCTGACAGTAGTCTAATGCATCATCCAAAGCTCTTACTCAAAAGACACTTTGGTTCACCTGGTACAGTGTTATAATGAAAGACTCTGCGGGTAGATCAGGGGCTGCTACCTTATTTGTTATCAGTGGGGCTCACTTACCAAGAGTATACATGATAATATTTAGAAACGAGGTTACTATTCACTACTGCATGAAGGTATTGTATTCAACTCAATTTCATGTACTAGGCAAAAAGTGCCCCAAGATGCCCTTGCATCAGGTTCCAGCTGGGGCTGAAGTGTCTGAGTCAGGCACATGAGAGAAATGATCCAGATGGAGTTCTGGATGGCCACAGGTGGAGTGGCCACAAGGCCAGAGCAGTCTTACAATCTGGTTCCATGTATCCACATTGTCTACCTTGGCAGACTAAACTCAGAGCACCAGAGTGCCCATAAACTTTATTGTTCCTTGAGTCAGGTGATTTTGGGGTTCTTGTGGATTCACAAGGACCTTGTAGTATCTTCTGCCCAATGCCATTACTGCAAGGCTGAGATGGGTTTTATGAGAGTTTGTCCACACTACAGATAAACATGCTCTGAGGCAAGCTCTGAAGTACTGGCTTGTTTGCTCTGGTACCCTAAGGACATTCTTAAGGACCTAGACTAGACAATAAGCAAATTTGGTTTTGGGTCTGACTTCAAAGCCATTCCTGCACCACAAGTTAGATGCAGCCCATGCTTCACTCCTTCTGCATCAGCTACGTCTAAGGTGAAATTGAAGAGCCTTATGCAATGTTTCTAATTTTGAAAATTTAAGTCTGATTTACCATATCAGCTGACTGAAAATACTAGGGAAAAAAAAAATCCATTAGACATTTTATGCTACCACAATTCTGAATGAAAGTTTGCATTGCAGACCTAAAAGTCTCTAAAAATACAAAAACTCAAATCTTGTTTTCTTGTTATTGGAGAACAGAGTGGTCACACTTTAATGAATTAACCACATTTTTAAATTAAAGGTATGTTTCTTTCTTTGATTTGTTGTTCTTATGTTTGTTATGCTGTTACTTTAACCAACAATTACAAACAAAGCCGTATTTTTTCACAGATGAACCACAAGGGAGTAATCAAGCAAGTTTTAAGGTAAAATCCAGAATCCTCAGTAAACTTCGTTTATGTTATGTGTTAATCTGTGACTACTGATAAATTCAGTTTTGTGCCTATTTTGACCAGACTTACACAGTAATCTGTTTTTTTCACTCAGTTGAAGAAGTAATAAGTGATATGAACATGATATACAACCTATCCTTCATGCCATTCCAGTACTTCCATTGGGAAGTTACACAAAACAATTTGCATCTTTTCAGTAGAGTCAGTAACAAACTGTGGAGTAAATCCCTAGAAACACAAAAGCAGTAACATGGCTCACAGCATCTTTGATCCCCTACACAGAGGGGAAGAGAGGCATCCCTGAATGCATCCATAGATGTGTTCCATTCAAAATGTTTGAAGCTTGAGAAATCAATCTTTAGAGGTATGACTGACACTATGAAGACTCCTGTACACCTGACCTGCACCACCCTAGTGCTTTCAGTGTGTCTAGCTACATGGTAACAGCCTTGGGCTAAAACTTTGCCAATTCTACTGTAAAAAAATCCTTGAAATTAATATGGTGGGACAGGTGTTGGACTTCTTTCTTTTCCAGGCAAATACATGAAATAAATTCGAACACAGAAGAAAAAGCAAAAGAAAAATAACATGAAAGCAAACTTTGCTGAAACTCCAAATAGCTGAGTGCCTCTAGAGTAAAGAAACACATAGAAATCAAACTTTGTAGTGTATAAGCTGCTTCTACAGCATAGGAAAATGGCACAATCTCTGCTGAGACTGAGATATAATCAGATTTTTTTTTTTTTTAGTTCCATTTGCTTCATGTATCATGTACAAGTTGCCCTCTAAGATAAGGCCTGGAGCAGGTAATCCACTGTTCATGCCACAGAGAAAAACAACAAAATTGCCACAAAAATTAATTGAAAACAATGTGTGACACTGACTGTCCCTTTTAGAATGCCTACTTTAAAAATATTTCTTGCTAGTATCAGATCCTTCCTCACACCTGCTAATTTGTAATAAATTACTTTAATCACAGCAGCATTAAGAAAAACCCTAGGGCATATAGGTAGATACATGTTTCTAATGGCTTAATTCATGTGGCAACTGATTGCAGAGAAGAAGGGGAATTTCATCAGCTCTCATTCTAATCAAAGAAAAGGTCAAGTTTCCTGTAGCTCTAAGTCAATTGCAGGAATGATTAAAGGTGCATCCACCTGCCTGGTAGGTGCTCCTAACCTTGCCCATCACAGCCCTCCCCACCGCCTGGCTCCTCTCCTCCTCCTCTATGGGAATCAGGTGTCTGCCAGCAATTAGCCTTAATGAGCCAGTAAGACTTTCCTGAGAGAGCTGTTGACATGCCTAATTGCAGAAAGCAGCTCAGGAGGCTGGGTCTCTGATTTGCCAGATAGGCTGCAAAGCTCATGCACAGTACAAGTATCCTCCAGAGAGTAAAATCAGGTGAGAATGCCAATCTTATGATTTCCTGGAAACTCAAGAGCAGAGCGTTGGTTCAGTCTTTGGAAAATGGCACTTGTCCTCAGTATAGACAGCTTTGTTCATTTTTGGGTACCAATTTCTGGTCTAAAGCTTGACAGGGTGCTGAGAGGTGTCATATAAACAACAATATTAAAAGGGTTGGACCAGAAGATCCTTGATCCCTCCAACCAGACATTTTATGAAATACTGCCATTAAAACAGTAATGGCTTCTGTGGAACCAAAACCTTGCATTTTTCTTTTATAGATACTTTGTGATGTAGGTACATTAATTAACACTGTAGTTACTCTGATTACAATATGCTTCTAATTTTGATATCTGTAATTACTACCACTTCATATAGCTGGAAGGTTAATTTAATGCCTGGATTACTTTTAATTACCTCTTAAGTTCCTTGCTTTCATATTTGATACATGCATTTACTGCAAATTCCACTATCAGAAGATTAAGTTAATTACCTTACTTTCATGTGAACTTTTATTCTTGGGAAATTCCTAGTGATCTGTGTGCTCATATCTTTAATTGGTCTCTAGCACATTATGCATTTCTGTGTTGAGAAATGAGAGAATGAACTACTTTAATTGCCTTCTTTTTGTATCTGGTAATTGCATACAGTTTTTTAAGATTCCTGGAGTTACACGTGTGACAGAGATGACAGGGACCGAGTTACATCCATAGTTCATCATACCCCACTGAAAACCATCAGTACCCCAGTGTGAAGATTTTATCAGTCTTGCATTTACTGAGTTCTGTAAAGGGTAAAGTCAAGAAATAAACCTCATAGACAGAATTCCACCAAGGGGAGCTTTGTAGTTTTCTCATAATTTGCTAATCTCCATTAAAGTTTTTTGGTTTCCATTACATGAGCATATGGCTATTGTGTCAGAATCTCCAATAAGCTAAATGAAAAAAGAAAAAAAACCAAAAGATTTTCTCTCTTTACCATACCTCCAAAATAAACAATGGGAGCAAACCCAAATGGGAGCCCTGTGAACTGGCATAATAATAATGCCATATGGTCATTAGAAATCTTGAGCAGATAACAGATTTTAAATTCACTCACTGTTATCTTCCCGAGTAGGATAGGGACTATTGTATCATTTCAGATTCTACACAAAATAAGTTTGAGAAATTAATGCACTACAGGTTGGAATACTGTAAGTGCCTCTGAATAATTAGAAGATTTATCTCATATTGAGTGCAGTAAAACACTTCTGATTCGTGGAATTAGGATTTACTTTGCAATTTCTGAAGGCAGAATTTGACATCAAAATTTTAATCCACCCTGTAAAATGATCCAGGTCCTTCATGGCAAGTCCCAGTGGGTACTATGCATTTTTACCTTGTATATTTTAGTAGGTTCCTGATTATTTTCAGGCCCTAGAAACAAGCACAAGAAATAAAAATGTTTCTATACTGTGAATAAAATAAGTAGGAAAGCCCTAAAATAGCTGCTTTTTTCTAGTAGGTATTTCTGGTATGTATACAATTTTAAAATAAGAAAAGTCTAAAAGCTGAATAGTGATCAGCACAACTAATCTCACCAGTTAACTGTTGCAAAAACTGGGATGGGATGCATGAGCTGTTTTATGAGCATCTCCAGATAACTGCTGCTCCCAAGAGAGCAAGTGACTTGGTTCAAGTAGAGGTTTTCTCTATCAGTTGTTCCATTGACTTTGCCAGCACCATTCAAAAGGATAAAGTTAAGCACTGTTTTAGAACTGAAGTTTCCTGGTAATTTCTAATCTGAGATGGGCCAGTGTGCAATATAAAGAGGAAATCAAACATTACAAGCCACTGCAAAACCAAATGAGGTGGGCTTCCTGACATAGAGAATACCCTCAATTCTGAATGAAGTTAGGAGGAGCAAGTACTCTCCTCCTTCAGAAAACCTGATTAAACCTGTCAGAAAGCAACATGCAAATTATGTTCATGCTTAAAAAATGGAAAATCTCTTCTGCTTTTTCTTTCTCAGTTCTGTTATTTCTTCTCCTTGGTGACCAGAACCATATGAACACAGTGATGAAATGTTTCCAATGACAAATTCTGCTCAGCTATTCAAATCCTTTGCATACAGCAAACCTGATAGGCTGAGAATCTAAAATTGCTTCACCAGTGTTAATGTGCAAGGTAATTGAAGGTCTTATATGAATCCATCCACACAACTGAAGATTAAAATGAGCTGTATGAAAGGTATTCTAAGTCAATGCTGTTTTACTCTGATGATTAGTTTCTTGATGAAATTCCAGAGAGAAGAGAAAGAAATTAAGTAAAAGGGCAAAATGGCATTGAGAAGAAAAATCCAGTGATGAAATTTAAGCACTAATGCTGTTCTTCACAGCACATACTGACTCCTCCTCTGTGTATCTGTGCATACATACATAGGAATGTATCATGGACAGTCTGCTTCCTCATGAGGAAAAAAAGGTATGCTGTGAACCACTGAATTGGTTCCTTTTTTTTTTTTAGAAGATGATGTAGGTTAAAGATGGATGGGATAACACGCATAGGTCTTCATTAAACCAAATCTTGGTTTATGATTTGGTCTATGACAGTACAAAAGAAATATTGATCTTTGCTTTAAATTCTTGGGCCATATGGTACACAAAGGGTAACAGAAGAAACAGAAACCAAATTACAAGTAGATTTGCTAACATGTTCGATTATGGTGTCTGTGGAATCAGATTTTCAGTGTGATCTGTTCTATCAACTCTTGCCCTTCTGTTCTCACTGGCAACAGCTTGAGGAGTAAGAGAAAGATCAGGACATGGCAAACATGCTTTTTAAAAAATATATTCACACATACATGTACACACCCCCACACATACTTTCCTTCTAAGTTCTGAAGAACAACTGTATTAGTTTGCTCGTATGTGTCGAAATATTGTAGAAATAAATAAATGAGTGACAACAGTCATTGTTGAGACCTGTACCATTTTTTTCAGAGCTAAATGTATTCATATAGGTGATTGAGATCATCTCTTGTGGGTTTTTTCTGGATATAAGCCTCAAAGCCTACTGGAAAATAATAAGCGTGGGACCTTAAAACACACATAGGATTAGGCTAAAAAGAAAAAGTCACAAACCAGATTCTCTCTCAGCATTTCATTAGCTTAATGTCAAACATGAAACATATAGTATAGTGGGAAAGCTACTTTATTTGCAGGAGTATAGTTACCATTAAAACACTTTCCTCATTTTTAGTGTTATATGGTATTTTTACTTAGGTTTGAATCTTTAATTACATTCCACAAATTTTATGCTTATGCCACCAATTAATTTTTAATTTTGATACGTTTTTTTTTAAATTAACTACTTTCTACAAATCCTATTAAAATTCAGGAAATGAATAGAGGTACTGACACAAAATTGCATTTTCTTTTACGCCAACTTACCATCCAACTTTTTCTGAAGGATACAAACCAATTTTTAAATTTCATAAACACAGGAGATCTTCAGAACCCTTACCCTTCTTCATGATCATGCATATATAGACAAATATTGTCATTTTCAGATATGCATTTTCAGTTACTACTCCACATTTCTTATTTGACAGACCAATGCAATAATGCTCATCTCAAGAGGTAATTACAGAACAAGTTTCATGACTGAAGTAAATGTTAGTTCATCTAAGTATTTCCACAGACATGTTAGTCTTATATTTTATTTCCAAAATATATCAAATTGTTCTATATGCTCTCCTGTTACACTCAAACAAATGTTAATATACCATTTTTTTTCTCTCAGTCTCCCAGATAATGAGATGACTTACACGATATATTTATCAAGGTAAAGAATCTTATTTTAGATAATTTAACACAACAAATCCTGGCTGTATGCTAGTTTATCACTAGGGTTCCACCACACCAATGATGTATTACACTGCAAAAAATTCAGATGGTTCAAGGTAATGATGCATTTCACTGATACATCAAACAATTCAGAGTTATGAATGATTAATTTACATATGATTAGAAGAGCATTACATTTGCAATATATTACACTTAATATATTATTGCAACAATTTATCCTTAATGGTACTCTGAGCATTAATGTCAGAGCATCATCAGTTGAAAGGTTTAGAATGTAAAAACCCACACTTGAAACAAAGTTGTCCTAGAAAGTTTTTAAAGTTGCCATTATCTTCTTCAATGTCATAATATTTGTCCTTTATAGAGAAAAATAAGAAGATAAATTTTGCATTTGACTCTTTATAGCTTGCTGTACACTGCAAGGAATTAAAATTTCCTCTGCGTAATAGAACAAAATAACAACAAATCAAAGCACAGAACTACAGAATATTAGGGGTTGGAAAGGATCTCTGGAAATTTTTCATAATTGTCAGAGCAGGTTCACAACTGAAAAGAATACAACTGAAAAGAACCAACCAAACACCTGGTCAGTGCTGTCAATGGTCAGCATTTACACCCCAGGACATATTACATCTCTCTTTACACTCTCTTCTTCAACTCTATTTCTCCAGTCTATCGAGGAAGACTATTAACAAATTCTTCTAACTTTGTTTTTCCTGAAAGAAACTCAGCTGTTTAAGTCATGCAATAATTTTCTGGTGGGAAATCAAAACTTCATCATGCATTTGCAGAGCTCAGTTAAAAACTCAGAGGAAGAGATGAGCTGGTTGGGCTCCCACAAATCTATCTATGTAGATATATATTATTAAGAGGACCAACAGGACTAAAAAGGATTTGAGAATCTGAAGTTTTGGTCACTGTGACAGAGGAGAAGATAGAACTATGTTTAAGAAGGACAAAAGCCTTTAGGACATAAGTAAATTCCATTCTGTCCAGAAAGAGTTCAATTCCTTCTCCTCTACACTATGAACATCTCTAATTATGTGCTGAATAATTCCAGAATTTTTGTGTGCAACCTTGCTGGCTAGAAAGCAGTACATTCATACTTTAAAAATTTAATCTCCATAAATGCCTCATTACCCTATTATCTGCATTAAGCTGGAAACACTAACCTGAAAATACATTACCCATAATATTCAAGATATTTTCTAGTTTAACTGAGTTTTCCCAAACTAACTACATTTTGTAGCCTCCAGAACACACACCTCCTTTTTTCTTTTTTTCAGATCTGGGATCAGTTTGATTACTGCTTTTTTCCTATTTTTCAAGTACAAGATATTTTTGCAATATAGTTTACAGCTAATCTCATAATTAAACCTATGTTCTTCCCTTTCAATTGCATGTTGTAGAACTATACCTGCTTGGTTTAAGTAATCTCCCTTTCTAAGCTTTTAAAACAAATTTCTAGTTCTTTGTTACATAATAAATTTGATTTTATATATATATGTATATATATTACTTGTTTTCCAATGGATGGGCTAAAGTAATAAAAAATTAAAATTATTTCACGTGGTTATTAGAACGCTTACAATATTTAGAATAAGAAATCCATCCTTTACATCACTTATGGAAAAATTTTTAATAACACCATGTAAAATATAATTTTTTTCCTTTTAAAACAGAGTTCAGTATTGAAAAAGATATTTACATGCATCATCTTACACATTTCAGTGCAGCTACTAAATCAGTGAAACATTCTTTTCTCAGATTCACTGTGCAGATATACATGTTTATATATAAAACATTACTGGAAAATACTTAAAATTTATTATCTTGTTTTCAATATAAAATTGTCAGTTCAGTGTTTATATAAGTGCCTGTGTATATACATACTACTTATACCTATATACACACATACACTTACATATTTCACAGGTTAAACACCTGCCAGTACATATTTACTACATGGGAAGTAATTCCTTGGCTTCTGATTCCAGTGCCTGCTCATGTCTAGGCTGTACCAATGGTGGTGTAAAGGGGGACACAGCTGCATTTGTGAGAAAACTCATTAACTTCAATTGCTCAGCAAATTTCACAACTTCTAGATGGCAACCTAATTAATGCAAAGCACTATCCTTTTATAGATCAACTCTAATCTTAGGGAGCCAGAAAAAATAAAAAGTATCAAGGATTAAACTCACACTATCCTGATGTTCTCCAATAGCATTCTAGTTTCTTACACTGGGATCCTGTCCTCATTTGACTTGTCTCTTGGTAGACCAATATTTTCTACACTGAACATCAGACATTCTACAGAAAAGTTAAATTGCTATTTATTTACTGTAAACAAGCATAACATTATAGCTGTAGTTGGGGTTTTTTTGGTTTATGTTGTGGTTTTTTTTCCACTGATTTCAATGAAAGTGTCCAACCAATGCAACTCCAAACTCATTTAAAAATAACCATCTTTCCTTCATTCAGGTATAATTGCTGTACTTCTGCAAATCCTTGCATACCCCACAACTCCTTAGTACCCCCTAAGCTTTTGGGGTATGTATTTAACTATATACAGGGCAATAGCCACAGAGACCCAAGATTTCCCATTTATAACACACCATGACCACTTGGAATTTGAATCAAACCTGGCAACTGTCACCAAATCAAGTACTTTCAGTTCCATGAAAGAATAGGAACAAAGTAAATATTCATGGAGCAGCTGCCTTAAAAATCCTGATCTGGATTGTTCTGTCTTTACATCCTTAATTTAACACCTTTAATTACCCAGTGGAAATTAGGTGTAGTCACGTCTGTGGAGAAGGCCTTTGGAAGATATGCAATGTATCTGATGGGGGTATGAAAAAGTGCAAGAAAAAATCATTTGGACCAACAAAAGATAAAGAATTGTTCCGCTCTATATAGAAAAAAGGGGTCCCTTTCCTTTAATCTCCAAGATCTGGGTTTCCAGACGAACTTGTGTATTTTTGTTTCTTAATGAGAAAAGAAAAGTTTATGAAACAATCAAAATCATTCTACTACTAGAAATACACCTAAAATATTCTGAAGCACAGCTGTTGTTCAAGGAATAATACCACTTGGTCCTCAAGGGCTGACTTTAAATTACTGCTTATGAACAAATGAAGGTCACATTCCCACCAGGTCTGCACATCTCACTGCCCCAATGGTATTTAGCAGAAGTCCATAAATTAGTTCCTTGATATTTTTATCAAACACTGTTCCAATCATTTATCACCAGCAGGGCTACAAATATCAGTCTGGAAATCTGTTCAATCAAAGCAATCTTCTGCCTTACCTAACATTTTCAAGTAATGCATTAAATGTTATGAAACTTCCATGAACATCTTGGTCCCAAGGGACAAACAGGTTTCTGTTTCTTTGAGTTCCTCTGCTCTGTGTTTGTATTATTAAACAAATAAAAGACCAAGGTATAAAAGACAAAACATGCCTCCTAAAAAACCAAACAAGAACACAACAAAAACCTCCCACATTATAGGTTCAGTGAACCAAAAGATTCCTGAACCTCCAACTTTTTCACAGATTCTCTGTTTTCATTTGAGCCAAGGAACTTCAGCAAGGTGTTAAAGGGAAATGAGGTTCTAACATGCTTCAACAAATTCTGCAAGTGTTATCACAGTATTTAAAAGACTGAGACCACAAAGGAAGAAGCTAGAGAAACTCAAGACACTCAGACACCATAGGTTGATGCCATTAAGAAGATATATGTTACTGCATATTGCAAAGCCATTATGCTCCTTTTCCAATTTTGTTCTGTATTGCTTCCTCATACAGTGAATATTCTGTGTGGGAGAATCCACGGTATTTTTGAGAGAAGATTTTTAATTTGTGAAACTAATGAGAAAAATCAGTCAGTGTTGGGGTATTTAAGCAGGCACAGTCATACCCAGTGACTACCAAAAGCCTGCAATAACTGTTGGAAAACCTGCATTAGGGAAGCACAGCTCTTCCACAGAGTTGAATATTGGATCTCCTGCTTTAGAATTAGAAAAATGAGTATTTAAGAGAGAGAATAAGAAGTTTAAAAGATCACAGAGTAAGCCAGTATCCAAACTAATGTTAGACCACTCCCACAAAATGTTGCTAATTTATGCAATAGTTTGAAATAGTAAAATTTAAACTGGTGCTTAAAGGAATATCAAAAATTCATGTTCAGTTATACATCAAATTCATGTATACCCTCTTACATCAAGGGAAGGTCCAGAATATTATCATGGCAATCACTGTTCACATTATATGCGGGGCATTACGTATCTTTTCCATTACTGATTCCTAACAAACTAATGTACATTAAAAATGGGAAAGAAAGAATATGTTTAACTTGAAATGTTAATTTTACAAGCATCTAATGGGATTTTAATGCTTAAAACTCAGGGTGGAGGCCATGTATTTTCTATTTATTAAATTTTATTCCCAAACTAAAAATCACTCTTTCCCAACAGAAGACTTCAAAAAAAAACTTCTGACAGGAGGGGCAGCTGAGTACAGTTATCATAAATGCACATGTTCATTCAGGAGTATCACCACAGATGGACCCAAAGTATGACTTTGGGAAAAGACTCTGGTGGAGTGATGTAAATACATTTCTCTGTCCTTCTCACATAGTAAACCAGCAGGGAACACAGTCCCACGATGCTAAAGAATGATGGCATTACCCATCTTGATTTGACAGGCTTTGTAAAGGCAGAAAAACTGTACCTCTCAAGCACTCTGCATACTAAAATTCAAGAAGGTAACACATTTCAAGTCAGTTGCCAATTTCTTCCCACACAGCAGCAGTGTACACACAACCTATGAAGTATTTTCCTTCCAAACACCATTGCTACCAGGTGTGAGTTCCATGTTGCCTGATTCAGAGCAGTAGGAGTTTGGCATCATTAGAATTTAATTATTTACACTTGGATCCTCCACCAGACTTCAAGTGAAACAAAAGCAACATTAAGAGTAAGCCTCAGAGATCTCTCCTGATTCTTCTTTCCAATATATTGTAACATTGAAATCTGTCTAAATATCCATGAGCTACTTCTGCATCCCCATCAGCACTGCATCTGAGCAATTGATGGTCTCCAGTCCCTCAAATTCATCCCTTTCCTTTTTCCTTTTACACCATGGGAGGAAAAGACAGGATATTTTTGGTTCAGATCCACAAGTTAGTAAGGAATTATCCCAGACAGATAGGATAATTTTCCTTTATGCCAGACTCATGGAAGACATGCAGCAGTCTTTTATACCCAGAAGAACTGTCAAAAGGAAACAGAAGCAAATGTACAAGAAACTCAATTACATACCACTTCAACACAATTTCAGTCTTACCTTCAGACCTGTTTTCATTTGTCTTTGTTCAGAGGAGAAAAATCCAGGGCCTTTTAAGAGACTAAGCTAGAACTAAACTGCAAGTAAGGAAGCATAATATGATTAATTCAAATCATAAGTATGGCAATATGGTGAGGTTATATTACAGTTCTGCAAATAGGGTGCATTGCCACTGACTTGATAGACTTTAAATTTCAATTACACAAGAGGAAACTGTTTTCCTCCATATAGCTGATATCTTCTTTTGGTTTTCTTTTTCACTTATATTACTACTTTTATTAGGCAGCACATGTTGACATAGGCTCTAGCCCATTGGGTAAGGAATTAAATATATTAAGCATTCTAGATCTAGTTCTCTCTAGGAAAGCCTTCATTCCTGAACAAAGTAAGAAAATTTGATAGATGAAGTCAGACTGTGATCTAAAACATATTACACTATCCCAAACCTTTCTAAGGTTAGACACTGCATCTGCATCTCTTAAGTGGCTGGACAATGCCTTAAGGATGCTCCCCAATAAGTCAGGTTTCTTTCTAGTGTACTTTTTCTAAAAGGATAGATGTAACTGGACAATATCAGCCTTTGCAAATGCTTCCCTTGGCAGATGTGTTATTCTAACCAGAACTGGGGTGAATTAATTTATTTTGGTTATTCTTACACTTCATTTGATAGAAAATGGGTATAAGATTTGCAGCCAACATTGCTGCTTGAAGCCTCAGCAATGATGAGTTACCAGGTGCAAACCAAAAGTCTTTTTTTTTTTTTTTCCACAAATGTCAGTGGGTGAAATATTCATCATAGGTCAGGCAGTGTTATTAGTGTTATATAAATCTATGAAACCTATACAAATCTATATAAATCTATCTGAGAGATCTGAGTCAGTACCAAGAGCAGAAACATCAAGCATTAGATGCACCACATTTTGTAACCTTTTTCTTGCATACTCAGGGTAACTTCCAAGAGTCTTGCAGGGAAAAAAGCAGTTTTCTGTAATTACCATCTCTAACTATTGGATATTTTTACTACTCAGCTTCCACTTAAACCAAGTTACTTCCCTTTCTGGAATTATACCAAATGATACATGGAAAGTAAAGTCTCTGTGACCAGGTAATGATTTAAGAAGTACATTGGGATGGAATTAGTCAGCAGGATTACAGGCTTTGGGAGTATAGGAAACAGAGGGCAGCCATATGTATCTTAGCTCCTTAGGAAACCATGATAAGGATTCTTCAGAAATTTTCAGGAAAACTCAGAAAATCCACTGCAAGAATACAAACATGTTCTTCAGAGCTGGTAAGCCACAGTCCTCTAAACATGCTGTTTTATCAGGTCAAACCAATTTAACAATCTAACAATTCACATCATGTTTCCACTTAGCAAGCATTCCTATAAATATATAGAGAGCAGGGAAGGAAAGGGAGCAGCTGCACAGCTGATACTTGCCCACATGCAAGAAAAGCCTTTCACAGAAAAGAAATAGGAGAGCAGGGAAAAAAATGTTTCTCTCAAGCCTAGTGATGTTGCTTCTTTCACAGTGACCTCTACCAACTCCTCAGTGTCAGCTTCAGATGCAGACATGTTGCAAGGTTTTAAGAAATATTGTTTAAAAAATTAAGTATTGTGGATGTTCACTTCTAACCTAAACTTGAAAGGTATTGGGAATCCTCCATCATTTCAAGAGCCTAGGGTGTCCACCATCTGCCCAAACAAATACCTACAACCTGGTGCAGCCATGAGGACAGACAGTGCAACAGGTCTGATTCTTTCCTTGATATTAAATTGGGATCAAGCACAGAAATGGTAATGGCAGATAAAAAAAAGGAGAGCTACAATCTCTTTAGGGGATGTGGTGAGTCTTATGCAAACAGAATGACATCAGTTGAAGTGCTAGAAGGGGAAGAAAGGGCTTAAAGCAGTAAGATGTTCCATCTTCTCTTAATGTTCTGTCATCTGGGTTTGGAAGATAATGATCATTAAGTTAGTTTTTAATGATGTGGTTTATTCTAGCATCTGGACTTATACTCCCAAACTGAGAAAACAGAAAAAAACCCAGCATGTGTGAAGATTAAGGTCCACAGAAGAAAGGGAGTTCATATAATCTAATTAAAATAATGGGGGGAAAAAAGATAAAATCGATCCATTTAACTTACAAAAATTCATAAACTACCAACTCTAGAGGGTCTCTGTCCAAAAAGCAGATAAATTATGACCAACAATTATTAAAGCATAAGACAATTTCAAACTAGAAAGGCAGCTTAAATGAGTTTCTCATGCAGCTGCTTTTAAAAAGGTTAAAGAATCCAAAGATGCAACTGACAGTGAAAAGTAAAACAATCACTATAGGAAAGGCATAAAGGACACAGAACCCTTCTTGTTATTGAAGTTTTTGATAAGATATAACAATTCTAAATAAGATACATTATTCTGAAAACTTCATCAAGATATATTGTTAGCCCAATTTCAGTTTTTACCAATGAATTATTTGAAGTGTTCTTTATTATAGCAACTTTATTTCTCTGTAGCTTAATTTCCTCCTTCATTAAATAGCACTCTGATTTTGTTCTTTGATGAAATCTTGTGCCTTCACACTGCTACGGAAGGCATGTGCACAGAATAATTACATTTTCCATTTTTTACAATCTTACAGACATCCCCCAACTTGAAAAATTATAAAATTAGCTCAAGTAAGAGCAGTGCTTTTTCTATCAGAAACATGGGGCCAACAATTAAAACTAAATGTATGAGAAGAATTCTCAGAGAATGTTAAATGCTCTACAGAATTCAAAAGAACAGTCTCTTTATGTTAGACACCTATGACACAGACCTCAACAGAACTATGAATTGGGGCAATCCAAGTACAAAAAAAAAATTTAAAAAAAAAAAAGTGTTTAAAACCCCTTTCATAAATTTGGAATACTGGAATACTGTGTATATGACAAAGAAAAGTATCTGCAATTGAGGCCATTACCAATCACACAGCTATTAATATGAATAGCTCCCTGTGAGGAAAGGGGAAAAAGGACATCATATGGGAAACAAACACTGTTGGAGATATTTATAATAAATGAGGGTGGTTGCTTTTAACAGCAAAGGTCTTGAACTCACTGACGTCAAAAAGCTGTAATGATGATTTAACAGAATACAATTTGCTAATTGTGTTTGTCTCTCCAGTATTATGCCCTAATTAAAGAACTTAGCATTACTCTTCAAAAGAGAGAAGGAGAGAGGGCAGAAGAGGATATAGAAGGAGGAGAAGAGAGAAAAGAGAAGTAATTTCTCACTTTACTATAATGACAATTCAAAGTAACAAGAAACAAGCTTCAAAGGACTGTGAAAGTAACTTAAAATTTTTCAGACTTAACAATAACTTGTAATTCATTCACTTTGGTTTTTAAAATTAATAAACCAGGATTCATTTTGAAATCTATGCAAAAAAATAAATACTTCATGAAAACCACAAAATATCACAAAACAAATGATACTATCCTAAAAGCTAAAACAGAATTTCATCTGAGAAGACATCCCAAAGGCAATCTTTTGCCTCCTATGGCTGTTATTTTGTCATCACCATTAGGCCATGTGTCCAGAATATCTTCATATTCCTGGTATTGCAGCATCCTACATCCCCCAGGTCCCTGTTCAAGCCTGTACTCCCAATCTATCAGGTTGAGACAGCCCACAGGGGAGTGTGCACACATCAATGAGATTGTCTCACTCATGCTAAATATAATACTCTGTGGAAAACTGTAATTCCTCATCACAGCTCATCTCGAAACCATTCTAGATTTACTTCATCTAAACATTGGCAGATCAATACTTTGCTTTACAGTCATAATAAAAAAAAAAAAAAAGAAAAAAGAAAAAAAAAAGAAAAAAAAAAAAGAAAAGAAAAAAAAAAAGAAAAAAAAAAAAGAAAAAAAAAAAGCAACACATGCAGCTTTACATAGAAATTGAACAAAACTGAAGTCTTATAGAAGTTTGCAAATACAACTGACTTGCTGTTTCTTTTGGAGTCACATCATTGGCAAGTTGAGTATTGGTTCCTGCAAGTTAGATGGCCTCATTCTTTTTCATCGTTTCCCCAGATAGAGAAATACCTGAGGTCTGCCCAAACAATTCAGCACAGTTCAGGTGTTTGCTAATAAAAGATGTCCAAAAAATCAAATCCAGTACATTTAACTCTGTCTACTGTTAAAAGTATGTCTCTAAGCTCTACAGCACAAAATCTGTCAGCACTATAACAAGAAAACCACAGTGGGTACTTGTAATGACAATTGCTATCAGAAATTAATAATTCAGTAACTGTGTAATTATAGAAAGGTTGAAAGGTTAAAAGAACCAAAGTAAAGTAACTCTATTTCTTTATTTCTGTAAAGTAATGGAGGCCTAAATACAATTTTCTAAGGTCTTTGAATGGGAAATAAAAATCTTCAGAAGCACGGAAGTCTGTAAGAAACTATTCTTGAAATACTACCAGGACAGACACATTTATTTAATCCAAATTTATCTGAAGTTGATTCTAATAAATGCTTTACTTCCTTTTACTGCTAGAATTTCAATGCAATAACACATACAATTAACATCAGCAATTTTACTGAATTCTCTGCAAAGTGTGTGTGATTTCTAGTAAGCTCCATCAAGAAAAAAGACCATTTTAAAAACATTAACTCTATTTTCCCTTTATCTTAAATCAAGAAAATCTTATGTTTATCTGTCAGAACACCTGATTCTTACTAAAAGGTAAGGATTGTGCATATTCAGGAGTTTAAAATGCTTAAAGCTATCTGCACCAAAATCAGCCAACTACTTCATGGAAAAACAAACAAACAAAAACAAACCAAAAAAACCCCCAAAACCAAAAATCAAAGAGATTTGTGTTGCAAATGTTTTGAGTTGGCTCTCAAAACAAACAACAGCCGCCCAATACACCTGCATATAAAACAAGATTCTTTAAATGTTCCCTTAGCCTTCATGGTAAATCAATGAGATTCATTGTGTTATGACTTGTGCAATCTGACTGACACAATAAAATGATTTTACAAGTGAAAACACCTCCTCCCTGTTGTACAAAATGGGAAGCTGTCTCATCAAAATGAGGAGGGAGAACTGAAAGTCACAATGATTCAGCTTCCTAAGGCAGAGTCACATTGAAAAGACCTTGAAAGAGTCAAATAATTCCTTATGGGCATTTGAAAGGGGAAAAGGAAAAACAAACACATAAATGAAAATTGTCTGAAAATTAGCACCAATTGTCCATTTTTGAGGCTATTGTGCCTTCTGCAGTGTATCACTAAGATGAGTGATTATAGCAAATTATTTTAAAAGAAAAACTTCTAGGGAAATTTTGAGAGAGACATTGATTGGTAAGTGTACAAATGATGAGGAAAAGACAGAAAATGAATAGCAATAAAGAGAAGGAATACATTAAAATGAATATGAAGTTTATTTTGTTTCATATTAATCCTAAGAGGGGAACGAAACTCTTTAGATACCCTCCTTAGCCTAGGAACACCATTTTTATTTTCTAGCTAAAAGTAAAAAAAAGTGAAAAAAATCTAGCTCTCTTCTGATCTGATCACTGCAGTAGTAGTGCTGAACAAAACTCCCAGTCGAGCCAATGGAAAAAGTCCTGGTGACCTCAGGAAATGTCCTTATGCATCCAAGTAGGTTGTCTCTTTTTCAGACCTTCTGTGCCTGGGATCATCAGCCTCGTGGAAACAAACAGAATTAGAAATGTAATGGGAATTATTATCTGTGTTCAGAGTGCAGAGGCACCCAGGAGTGAAGAATGATCTATTGTCACAAAACCAGGGCACAAAATCTATATGGTGTGACACATTTGGACCCAGTGTAAGGAGCTCAGCCTTAGGCATGTTTCCCTCCCAGCCTTTCAGCTGCCTGCATGTTATTAAACAGCAAGACAGGGTAGGGTTTGTGGATGCTGCAGCTTACAGCCATGGATGCTAGCATGAAGAAACAAAAATCATCAGTTGTTTCTGGAACCAACTTATATGGACAATGGAAGCTCTGTAACCCATGTTACTGTTTCTTACCTGCAAGAGGAGTGCTACCAAAATATAATGTTCAAAACTAGCTGAAAATCTTAGGAAGATTTACAATAGACAGTTTCTTAGTTGTAAGGATTCTCCTGAATTTATATTCCTTTATTGAAGTTCCCTTTCATATTTACTGTCATAATCTCTCTGAAATCCCTCTTTGCACTATCACATATGAAATTTTGATTTACTAGTTCATAGCTTTGTCACAGGGCTTTATATCACAGAAGCCTCACTGAAAATTAACAGGAGATTGACTTTAACCAACTTAATATGAATTTAACTAGCATCTGGCTCATATTAAGTACAAGCAAGCTTCTTCACAATGAGCAGAGTGTGATCCAAAAAGGAGGACATAATGCCTTAAAAGAGAAGTTTTATTTTTCTCTGTATGAATATTTCTGTTGCTGGCAATTGAAAATGTTTGCTGTTCCAAAGTAGGGTGAAGATCCAGAAATACATTCCCATACTTCAAAGTATCTTGGTTTAATTTCAATAGTATAGACATACATTTTCCCATAACTTAGAAGTTATTCCTAACTTTTTAAGTGATGAAAGCACAGAGAAACTCTGCCCAAACTCAGACCTCCATTTGTAAGGTGTTGACACACAAACTGTTCCCAGTGTTGAAACAATTCTGAAATGAATCTGTGAACACCACACACACGCTTCTTATTAAAGGTACCTGATCAAGTTATACATGTTCTTACTGGCTGGTTCACATACTGTGAACTGTAAGATTTAAGAACTTGGATTCTGAGTCAGCTCCACTAATAATCATTTATTCACACATTGCAAACAACTTGTGTTCATAATATCTCTCTACTTGTTAAAACTAGTTTATCCCTAACAGTTATATCTGATTCTTCTTTTCAAACCATGTTTCGGAGCCATAGCAAATTATATTAATTCCAAGCAAATAATATTCTTCAGTTTTTAAGTATAAAATAATTATATCAGGCCATAAACTCTTTTGCACAGTAAAAAAGCCAAAGCAAATTCAATAAAATTGGACAAAATACACCTAAAACACTCAACTCATGCTGGAGAACAAGCATATGCAACAGCATACTGTGATCACTTTGCAAAGACATTGGAGAAAGTGAAATAATTTGCTCTCATGATGAACCTTAATATGGAAACAGAGTGAAACTGAATCATAATTCTTACAGTTTTAATACTTAGGTCTCATCCAGCCAAAGATGTAGCACTGATAACATTGTAGAATTATTTCTACATCCTTCCAAAATACAATGTTTGGTGCTATCCCCCATTCATCATTCTTTTTGCTATCATTACAACATTAGAACCACAGGTGTACCATCTCCTGATCAGGAGAACTAGTGAAAATCACTTCTTTTTCCACTTTGATATCGCATTTGTCATGGCAGAGGTGAATTCTGTGTCACCTGGGAACATACATAATTAGGCCTCCTTAAGAAATATGCAACCTAAGCAACACTACTTTGACTTTTCAGTATTCTGGTACATGTCTTTCCTTCAAAGCTTCTCTCATTTTATGATGTTCATTGATACAGCTGCTTCCCTTTTAGATACTGATTAACGAATATGAAACCTGAGTAACAGTCCTGTAAAGCACTGAAAAAGCTGATAGTTGCTGTTAAAATGAGGGTGGAGTGTGTTCTGAATGACTGCCCAGTCTACACATTCCCTATAGGATAATAAAGTGGTTTAAAAAGACAGCAGTGGAATGGCTACTCAATCAAATTACAGAATGTAAAAAGAGGTCAAAGCAGTACAACATACTGATATAATTTGCATATTGTACAAGACATTAAAATCCTGATATGGTATACTTTGAAGAAAAAAAAAAAAAAAAAAAAAAAAAAAAAAAAAAAATTAAGATTCTAACAAGGAAAGTGGCAGGACAGTAATCCATTCCCATGACAACATTTGTGTCCAAACTGGAAAAATACACAACTGCAATCTTAAGTCTAAGACTGGCTACTTGGCTTAATTTCACATACTACATATTGAATCCCTGTCAGTCAGTTCTGCTTGTATTTAATGGAACTGGGCAAGGGGATGATATGAGTTATATTTCTAAGGATATACACAATTTCATTGTATCAAAGCCTCCTGTTTCGATTAGTAATTTCATGTACCTTGTACAAGACCACAGATAAAAGTTTAAAGTATGTCTAGCAGACATGTGAACAAGCACACTTCAATGTATAAAATCATGTTAACTTTATTGCCTGTAGGACCCAAACTTGTTAGTCAAGGCCAAGGAATGAACCATCACATTTGCTATAGCAGAAGCAAAGACATGGGTCACTTTCACCCTAGGGGTTTACCAAGCTTGTATTAAATATGGTATGACAAGTGACTGGTGCAGATGGTATTAACAAGTGTGAAAGATAACAAAGGGAAGGTCCTAGTGCAGTTGGTAGACAGAAATAAGCACAAAGATTCTCACTGCTTGAATGGGCATCATATCAAGCCTTTGCTCACTCTTATTTTCACACCATTTATAGTTTTTATTTTTGTAGCTCAATAAATGAACAGCATCAGCTACACTAAACTGTGGCTCACCCTAGTCATCCATTCTCACCCATTCAATACATTTCTTGTGTGTCACAACAGAAAAATGTTTTGCAAAACAATTAGAAGGGAAAAAAAAGTATTTTCTGCAATACATTGTTGAAAAGACATTTGCACATATTGCAATCCACTTTGAGGCAAATATAGAAAATACCTTGCATAAGAATCTCTTTAAAATTTAGAACTGAAAGCAGCAGCAAGATTCACTGGTAAATTTACCTAAAACTATTTCAATTTTTAATAAAGTTCATATTCTCAGAACAGTTCTCAGGAGAATACCTGAAGTTCAGCTTTTCATTTACATTAAACCGTGTTCCTTCATCTTTGACACTGTGGTAGCACTAAAACTTCTCATAAAATTTAAAGTCAGAAAGGACATAAGCTACACTGGGACTCCTCTTTTCTGCCATTGTGACAGTCCTAATACAAATGTAGATTTTATATCCCATTATCTTTGGTGATTAAAGGTCAGTTTGTACATACAGAAAGTACACCTTCCAAGTGGTTTGAGTTCCTGCCCTTACATCATGAAAACTTCCCCGTGGGGAAGAAAAGTCACTAATATAACCATAAAGAATATTGTGTTTGATGATGAACATGTCAGCTTTATAATCTCTTTCCTGGCTATAGAGCCACAGCAGATGAAATTGTTATCTGGATGTTTTGCAGTCAAATCTCAGAGGCAGGACTTCTTGTTCCAGACTTTCCCCTTAGCCTATGACTGTGACTTATTTGCCCTTATTTCTTGTCATTCTCTTTTGTACTTCAGAGCCAGATGAGCCTGCACCAAAGCTCAAATGTCTAGGCTGGCATCTTCAAAGACACATTCTGCTAAATACCGAACTGTGACTTGGCCTTTGAAAGTATGTACTGCAGAAGTGTAACATAATTATATTTTCAGGCGAAATATTTAAAGGACTTTTCAGGTTTTTACAATTTTTAAATATTTAAAACCTTTTTTGCTTGTGTAGAACATGCAAAATAGACTGGGAACGTTTATTATGAAAATATCAAATCAAATTAATTTGTTCAGCTCTTCCAACTTGCATTCCTAGTTATTACAAGTATTAGCTGCATAGCATACCCCAGTAACTCAGGTCAGAGCACCAAAGAAATGAATTAGAGAGTAATCTGTTTAAATATACAATCACAAAATCACAGGAAAATTTAAATTGGACAGGACCTTTGGAGGTCAACTCATCCAACCTCCTGCTCAGAGCAGGAACAACTTCAAAGGCAGATACTATTGCAGAGGATGTAAATTAAATATGCATAGGAAAAGTACCCCAGACTTCACATTTTTAGGCAAATGTTACGTTATGGTCTTAAGACACCTTTTATGTTCTCTGGCCCTACAGATCTTTCATGCTTTTTCCAAATGATAAATCAACCTCAAAAGATACGTTTGTGTTTTAAAAAGCTGGTTAGTCTGTTTCCTATTTAGAGTAACAGAGGCTGAAGCTTATTAGTATGTATAGATTAATTACATTACTCATTATTAAGAATACTGGTACAGAAATTTTCTAACAGCTCTCATCATTAGAAATCCCATTCTAAAAATAGATCAGCCCACAGAACTTAAAAGCCAACAGATTTATCAAATCCTACACTTACACTCAAGTAAAAAGCACTAAAAACACTGCCTCGAAAAAAGTCAGAGTTTTTACTTCAAAGCAGCTGTGCATCTCTAGATGATCCCATCAATAAACTTAGAAGCAAGCATGGTTCTCTGATGTATTTTCTCACATCCTCATAACAAAGTAACCATGTTGGTTAAAATCTCACACTTAGGAAATAATTCCATGTGGAACATGACATTTGCAGTCTATTAACTGGGGGAAAAAATCCTTATTGAGCTACTAAGACTTAATCAAAGACACATTCAAAGGAACAACCAAGTTCACAGCAGGTGTTTAAGTTGTTTTTTTTTCTGCAGCTCCCCAGGGAGTCTTGTTACAGGCCTTAAGAGATGTGAAAACACAACCCACTCAGACCTCTGCTTGTAGGGTGTTGCCACACAAACTCTCCTCAGTGTTGAAGCACTTCTGAAATGAACATGTAAAGACCACACACTTTTGTATGCTCGTTATCAAAGGTGCCTAAAATAGTTATAAATGTTCCTACTGGCCAAATCTCATAGTAATATCTGCATTGTTTATGCAGTCAGTTTTTTCTCTTCCTGTTATTTTTAATGAACAGCATTAAAGGTTCCTTCTTTCATCCCTGCTATTATTCTTCACATTTTGAAGCCAGCATCATATTGGAATAAAGTAACTATCACAATATGCACTTCCTTCTTTCTGTCCAACTTAGTGAAAAACACACAAGCTTTAGTGAAAAACACACAAGGCTACTGAAGCCAAAAGAGTTATGCCATGGATAAACTACCCTGGTAATATTTTACAGTTTGAAATCATTACAGCACAACTTTAGCTTGCCTCTGTGACACACATTGCAACACTCTTAAGAGAAGTTAACTGTGTTTGTTGCAAATGTTTCAGAAGAGACTCTCTTTACTGCCTTTTCCCATTCCATTTTAAACATTTGATATGTATGTCTTTGGGGAAAGACTCCTCTATTTGCTGTGACTTTGATTCAAAGATATTGCCATCTTCTTCACTTAGAAAGTACTGAAAATATATAGGTTTTTTACTGTGAAATATGTGAGAAAATGACTCTGTAAAATGGAAGAGAAATACACTTCCAGCATTAACAAACCCAAAGCTCCTGAGAAGCCTGTGGTGGCACCATAATTTCTTTTCTACCACTTGTATTGACATGTGCGCTGCTGCAAAGAAGAGAAGAAAGAATAGAAAGGAAAGGATTTAAGAGTCAAAATAAGGACAAGAAACTACACATACACTGTATCACAAAATTACAATGGATAAATGTACATCATTCTGTGCAAATAAATAATTATGACCAATTTAAGTCCTGAGAAGCCTTTCTACAAGATAATAACATTACATTCATGTCTCCAAAGAGTTGAAATGCTGACAGAAGGAAAGGATATAATGTGATTTTACTTTCTGCTGGTATTTTGTAAGAGAGCATAATATAGAGAAATCTTGGGGTTTAGATGGCCATATGACAATAAAACTACTTCTACCATCTTTTGTTCACTTATACTAATCTTGCCACATACAGAGTCTAATTTGAGGAGCCCAATACAAATCAACATAGAAGATACTTCATGTTTACAAGGCTCCTGAAAGTTACATTACCTCTCATCCTAATATGCTTTTAAATAGATCAGTTTCTTGTCACTGAAATCAACCCACTTCTGGGTCAAAACTTAGCAAAAGCAGCAGTCTTACACCCATTTCCTTTGCAACACATCCAGTGGGATTATGAGACTACATACACTGGAAAAGCAACCAAGACAGCAGCTACTTGGTGTACAAGATTTAGAGACTCAAAACAACAGCACAGTGCACCCAGAAGTATTAGTACAAGCTATCCCAAAAAGGGAAAAAAAAAACAAACTAATTTAAAGTGAAAGAAAATCTTGGTTACGGTTTTGGGGAAAAAAATGATAATGATAATAAAAAAAACCAAACAAATAAACAAAAAAAAAAAAACACCAAACACAAACACATCACATCCTTTATCATCCACAAGATTCAGGATTTGTTTTTTCTGTTGTTTATTTTAGGTCATGAATCATTTCAATAATGATATCCCAAATATACTCCATTTCCTTGGTGGAACATCACTATTATTATTGTTAATATATGCATTGTTCAAATAGTACCTAAATGCCAGTCAGGTGATCTAATTCTGTAAAATGATAGCAATAATCATTAATAAAACAAGCTTGCTAATGGTCCATGATTATCAGACGGAATGATAGTGTTGCACAGTTTTCCCTTCGAAAAAAAACATAGCTAGGATTCTGAGGAAGAATATTCACATGCTGCTTAGTGTAGGAATGTGTATTTGTATATTAATCCACACATACCTAAAATCTCAAGTCTGTTGGACTTTGGCCCAGTGAAGTCATGAAAATACTAGATCAAGCACTGAGTACTGAAAACAGTTGATAGAATTTTATCTTTAGTATTTACAGAGCTGTAACATCACCTAGCTCCTTACATATAATACACTTTGCTCTCAAGTTCCTCAGATCTGAAACTTGGAGCCTGTCTACCACTGTACCTGTCCAACACAGCCCTTTCTTGTTTGTCTGTGTTACCCTGAGACATACAGACTTCTAAAAGATGACATTTAATTATCACATGTAAAATAATTATTGACAACAGAACCAGAGGAAAGCAATCCCCTTTATAGTTTATTTTGCCTGATGAACATGTTAGTAAAAACACATTAGGCTAAATTAATTAAGCAAGTGTGAGAGAAAAACTCAGTTGTATGTTCCATAAAAACAAGAAGTCAATTTTATTTTCTATGCCACTTATTGTGCCTCCAATTTGCAAAAGCTGAGCAATCAAAAATTCCTTGCATCAGCTTTAATTGCTCCCATATCCGGTGTGTAAATGCTTACATAGTAATTCCTCTGATACACATTTTAAAAGTTTCAGTTTCCTCATTTTTAAAGGAGTTAACATAGACCTCACATAATCATCGTAAGCCATTATCAACACTGTATGGTTCTTTTTTTAACAATTAAATCTTTTATAGCACGTATCTATGTAATTGCAGAAGAGATCTGCTTTTAGAGCACTATATCTTTTTTTCTTCAACTTATTCAAAAGATGCTTGACAAAGGCATAAATTATTTCAAAACAGCAAATTTAGTCCACAAAAACTTATAATTCCTTAAATACATAAAAATAGTAGATGAACTACTAAAAAAGTAAACTTGTTATAATTTTCCCAGACTATGACCTTCTGCACAGACCACTAAAGTCTGTTGCAGAAAATAAAACTGTGACCATACAAATGTAACTATTTATAGAAATACCAGCTATTTTAAACTACATGAAATCATAAAACCCTCTTTTTGATGCATCAATGATTTTTACTATGATAATAATGGCGATATGATAACCTGACTTATTTGAAAAAGTAATTTCCCAGTTATTGTACAGAAAAGCAGTAATTACTTTTTCAATGAAGAAAGTGAGAACTATTAGGATGGCAAAAGGGAAATAAATTAGATTTATATACTACATTCAATTAAACTATCATAGCAAGAAGTAATGAATGAAGGTAGTTTGAGGGAAGGAATAAGATTTTACATAACAAAGCATTTGAACACACTGAAATCAAACATAAGAGTAATATAACTAACAGCTCGTAAGACCCTGTGTGTAGAAACTGAAATATTTTATAAGTACAGTACATCTATTTATACAGTTCAGCACTTTTAGTGACAGAACACAGAGGCACTCACCAAGGCACTCACAGACACTATTTCACTCACAGACAATATTCTGTGTTAATAACACCCACTGAAAACCCATGTAAATCATTGTACCACTCATAAAGATACATTTCCATCATTTAAAAAAATCCCAAAATCTTTGAGGAACTTTTCATAAAGCTGAAGTATTTTGTATATGGTCAAATTTTAGCCTCTATGCACTTCTCATGTACAAAAAATACAGGCTCCAAGATTTTCTTTTTGAAAAATAGGATTTCTCAATAAGAAGCTTGTTTATGAAATTCCTTTTTAGAGACCTTGAAGCAACCAAAATATTTAGTGATCATACCTTTTTAACACTATTTCTTTCATCTTTAAGGATGAATCCTTTTTAAATTAGGTGCATCTCTATCACCTTACACATATGCCTAATGCTGATCATGGAAAATATTTATCCATCTCTAATTTTACCCAATAATCTCAAAAAAACCAAAGCAAGTAAAGAACTTTAAGCTTCAGGCAAAGAATGTTTCTATGAATCACATCACTACAATAGTGAAAACCAACTCAGACAATTGTAAACTCTGGAAACTGGGGGGAAACTGCTTCCCAGGTCATCACCTCCCATGCCAGTTCTACATCAGAGATTTGCATGAATCCTGCTTCCCTTTTACCAACCATGTGCCATCATTTCCTCAGGGGAAAAACAAACAAAAAAACCTGAACATACGAAAAATTAAATACATAGAGCAGAACAAGACAACTACAGGTACCTGATGGGGTCTGACAGTGCAGGAAGCCCTGTGCAGTCACCTTAGTCACTTTTGTCCCCCTTCTATTCTGTGCAGAATGACAGATAAGTAAAGAGATTGTCCTTTTGTCTTTCTTATCTAAGTTGAACGAGTGCTTACCTCTCTTTGGATTTTAGAAGGGCTACTGGGATTCTAGACTCTTAACTTCGAGATCTCAGGTAAGTGCCTGCAGTAAGGTGAAATGAAAACAAATCTTAAGTGTCTTACAAATGAGAGAAAAATTAATTTTGGTTAATTTGTTGTTCTTAATTTATTCAACAACAATTCCCACAGAGATCCTGTTTATGAGTCTCGTAAATTCTACCTTAAGGATGTTTTATTTGCAATTTTTGATTTTACAAATGTTCATGTTGCTTTATAGGAACAATAACTAATGAAAATAGAATACTGTAACATTTTAAACAAAATTAACTTAGCCAACAACTACCAAATGTAAAAACATTGGAAGAGAACTGATCAGTCATGAGTTTTGAACAAAGTAACCAAGAGAACTGCAAGATGACTGCTAGGGTATAAGCTGCAGCCTTCCTAAATCTAAACCACAGCATTTTGTCTCTTCTGATTCAGAGAACATTGCCCATTCAATCGTGATAAAAAATGTGAAAGGAAACTACATTCTAGCTATGTTTAGCTGTTGATGTGCAGCACAGCTACAAAAGATACAAGCAATATTTATTATCTTTAGGCTTTTAGAATGCCACTTTTTGTATGTAGCAACTTTATCTATTGCACTCCAGCAACTAAGGTTCACAGTTTGTGTGCCTGCTTCTTTTTTTTCTTTTTTTTGTCTGGCTCCTTCATCAGGCATAGTTCAACACTCCAGTGAGTTAATGAGTCTTACTGCATTATCTCCTCAGGAGCAGCAGAATATTTCACGTATTAGTGTACCATGGCTAGCATGACATTTAATGGTAATCAAATATAATTTCTTCCAGTGAAACTGACCTAAGAATTGCCTTCTGATCTCCAGGGGATGTAGAAAAAATTAATTTCAACTTTCAGAGTATTTGAGCTTAGTGTAATTTAAGCAATTAAGTAACCTTCAATCTTCTTTGTGGAAGAGCAAGGCAGTAAGACTTCTAAGCCAAAAAAATTCTGATTTATCATGTCTACCATTTCAGAAATGAACCAGAAAAACTCAGAAGTTCATATTTATTTTCACGAGGTGAATGAGGAAGAAGATACAATATTTCCATCATAAAATTAGGTTTTGGGGTTTTTTTGTCAACAGTTACTGTAGTAAGTACGGTCTTACTGCCTTAAGAAGAATCGTCAATCACAAAATATCCAGCTCTTAAATCATTAGAATAGAAAAATTAGCAGATCTTCCAGAGAAGATACACAGAATTTTCCTCCCATATCTGAAATGAACCAATGTTTCATTACATAATATTTTGTTTCCTTTAAAGATGGGACATTAGCTCCCCAGCACACAAATATGCTGTTGGTTGCAAAGATTATTTTCCTAGAGTTAGAGATAAGAATTTGTTTAAAACCTTTTGGAGTTTTTTTGGTTTTATTTTTTTCCAGAATAAGCCCTACTTACTAATTAAAAGCATGGTCACTGATTACAACCGTGATTGCTACATATATTCAGATACCTGAGCTGCTCACTACATTCTTCCATCAGTTCCATCAAATATTTCCCTTTGTTCATCTTCCTCTGGGAACTGGTACAGGACCAGTTAGCCTTTGGAATTGTATGTTTATAATTACCAGTCATCCCTTTCCAGACAAAAAAAATCTACTAGGTTTTGATTAGCTATTTGTATTGATGCTAGATGTTGGAAATATTTCATTCCATATTTTTAAGAAATAAAATGTAACCCAGGTAGTTTTAATACAGCCATGGGTAAATGAATTATCTCAATACCTCATCTTTAATAATATCTATCCTTATCGTACATGACACATATCAGGTTGAAGCCAAAGTCTCAATGCAAAGAATTTAGTCGTAGGAAAGCATAGGAGTAGCAGCTCTTCAGTGCTATGATCAGAATCAAACATTGCACAGTATATCAAATGCAAGGGAGGAAGGATAAATTTTTGGGCAACATGACTATATTCACAAAAAAAAAAAAAAAAAAAAAAAAAAAAAAAAAACAAAACCCAAAACAAAACAAAAACCAAGACACTGCAAGCAATGCTTTCTTCCCCAAATATTCAACAGGTCTGAAAATTGATTACTGGAAGAAGAAAGCCCACCAGTGAGGCAGCAGTGTATTTGAAATTCTGAAAAGCAGAAATACCACCATGCATTGTAGACCTGTTTCAAAAGAAATATTACTGTTAGTACCAGAAATATTACCTCCTTATTTCTTTGACTACTGTGTTCATAGTATACTCAAGCCAACCTTCCTTGATTTAGTGTGCATTTCACTGAAAGGAACATTTTACCTACTAAAGTAGATATCAAAAATCCAGCACTGAAACTTCTCAGAAACTCAACATAAACTCTTCTTACTAAAAAGAAAATCCAATTACAGCGCTATAATTTTATACTATACACCAAAATCTCCACATTCATTTGATACAGATAAGCCAATTACATATTTAGTGTTTCTGTTTACTACTAAGGATTAACACAATGAAACTAGGTTTTAAAATGCTGAATGTTATTCACCACAGTAAAATTACCAAGAAACTCAAATATATTATAACTCACAAATCAGCTTATTTCTATTTTTCTTAAGTGCCTTTTAAAAAAAAATTCTAAAATCGCAATTTTATTGATTGCAATTATAACTGTGCTGAATTGCTCTGGCAGAAAAGGAATGTTCAAAGATCTCTACTACTATTATAAAGCTGAGTTCACCCATCTCACACAGTGTGAATTGACACATCACTATTTTAACTTAAGTAATCCATGGTATTGAAAACACCAACAGATCCCACCCCTCCCTACTGTTTGAGGTGGTGTGGACTGGGATATTTTATTCAAAATTTAATAATGACTGCAGAGATTCCACCTGGCCCTACTTAAGGCAGCTTTCCTTCAGAAAATTTTCCTCATACATGCAAAGGAATAGAAAAGTCAGCCAGAGTAGAAAGTAATTGTGCAGTCATGTAAAAAAGTGCAGAAAGTATCTGCAGTGAAGATAAAAATGCTTATTACAAAAGAAGACAGAATTAGTTGTGTTGTTTAGTTAATCACTACTTGTTTGCTGGTTCCCTACACCAAGCATCTAGGACTTTGCAAGTCTCACTCTCAGGCTAACTCTTCATGACTATTTTACTGAAAATGTAGGCAACTCAGATCAAAGACACCTGAGAACTCTGTTCTAACTCTGAGCCAGCCTCCTTGGGGATCTACTAGCCTTGATATCCAATGCCAACTGAAGCAATAAATAATCTATATTGAAATCTAAAAACAGTAGAATCTGCTGAATGATTTATTTTTGGAGCTATTAGTAGTCCATGAGACCACTGAAAGTGAGAGGGTTAACTTCTTCCTGATACTTCTGTCTCATATATAACCTGAAAACATGAAAATCAAAGAAATTCAGGATTCATGCTGTTGTACCATTTTACCAAAGCAAGTGAGCTTTTGTTACCTTTGTGAGATCAAATTGAAGCAAGTTCAGATTTTTAAATTTATTTCAGAAATATGGTTATATTTGCACTGAGGCATAGTTGGCATCACATTCAGTGTAATATAATGCTATTTTACTTAGCTTTTAAATTTCAAATCTTGTCTTGCAATATAGAAAAAACCTACAAATAGTCACCTTTATCAAGGCAATTGTTATTATGGGAACAGGACACCCTGAGAAAATTTCTGCAAGTGAATATGAAAGCAGTGACAGAGACCTGTTGAGCACAAGAATGAGCTACAGTCAGACAGCTTCCTCTGCTATGGGAATCCCCAGAGACAAGCCTCCATCTCTATTCCAGAAGTGACTGATGCACAACACACAAATATAGCATCAATCAAGCAGCCTATCATAAGTGATCATATTTATTTCAGCTGTTATTATTATATGACATAACAAAGACAGTCCAAATTTCCAATGATCCACTGTTTATCTCAATCACTCATACAGTTATCTTTTCATGAAAGTTTAATAGTTCAGTAATCCTCACTGCCTTTCTAATTCATCTGAATTTTTCTGAGTAAAAAAAGCTGGCAAGTGACAATTTCTAACCACAATTACAGTATGATTAGCAAGCATTTGGGAAAAAATTCATATTATGCTTCTTTTATCTCAATGATTTGGTATATGTCAAATATTATAATTTTTTTCCTCTACAATCATATTTTCATTTTATATTGTAACTTTGGATTAATGCTGAAAGCAGTCATGATGTGGGGTTGAGGAATAAGAAAAAATTGGTATTTGTGCAGCAGTAGAGCATGGTAGTGCAATGAAATGCTGATTGATATTTTGAGGATAATGCCCCTAAGCACAACAGAGAGGCTGAAAAGCAAATTTTACCAGGGGGAATTTGCAAACATTTCCTATACAATTCTAGAGAGAAATGAAGGGATTTTTTTAAGGAAATATTCCTGAAAATGCATACTTTAGAGAGCCTTCTGCAGTAAAAACGTGAGATCTGTAGACTGCAGAAAATGGGCATTTTACAGCCAGTTTCAAAATGAGTTTATATTAGGGAAACACACATACTTATTACTGAAAGGTGTGACTACACGTGTACACTCTGGGCCATTTGTGGCACTCCTGAGATACCATCCTTGTGTTGCACATTTCATATTCAATACAGAAGGAGAAAATCCTCATGCAATAAAAGGTTCATTTTTAACAAATACTTCCACTGTAACAAAGTCTTTCAGTAAGACAGGAACATCTTCTGTGGGCACCCAAAACACACATTTTGCTTCAAAGCACAGTAATCTTTGAAAGTTCCTACCCTTTCATCTTTTTCTGCTAATGGTTTTCATTGAAACTTGAGATAAATGCATGCCTTCATAAATATTCATGGTAGCTCTTTCTCAAATCCATCAAGTTTATTTTTATAGAGTCAATATACTAGTATGGGCTAATTAACAGATTCTGCATTGTTTCATGTGGCCCTAAATGGACACAAGGTACCCTGAGTATTATAAAATAAACAGAGTACTGTGAGATACTGTCACAACAAAGCATAGGGCTTTGCAGTTTTCAAGATCACATACAAAAACATGCCACAAATTCAAGGACACAGCATCACTTTTAGCTCCCAACAAAGTAAACAAGTTTCTTAGACAGCAATTCCTTCAGGAGTCTCCACTCCAGTTAAGTTCCCAAAAGCACAAATGGATTTTGTCCCATAAAACAAACTGTTCTGCACATACCATAATAATAAGTAGCTCCCCCTGTTTCTTATCACACCTCTTTGGGGAAATGTAGTGAATCAGTTATTTCTTATCTGATTGCCCGTGATAGCCAGGCCTTGACTCACATAGCAAAATTGTTAAGAAATCAAAGCTAAAATTGAATCTGCATTTAATATAACAATTCAGATTTTTTTTTTTAAATTGGAATTTAGCAAATTAAAAAATTCATTAATGAAGAGATCAATTAAAGGTTGAATTGGATGATCTTGCAGATCTTTCCCAACTTGAACAGTTCTACAATTCTATAAATTTCAAGCAAGTCACACAAGAAAAAAAACAAACGAATTATCTAGACCTGAATAGCTAAAATAGAGGATTTATTTTTTAAATTGAACATATAATTCTATACCCCTGCCTATTACCACAAAAGGCAAACATCTTCCATTATATTCAACAGCACTAATAAAGTCCTGTTCGTGGATTCTACTTCTCTAGATGACATTATGTGAATAGAGTTGCTTACAAAAGAATGGTCCTTGTAATTTAAGAAGCAGAGGGGAAGAATAACTTTACATGAAAAGTGGAATGCAGTTACTGTGGTGAAACTCCACCAAATTGAAGACAATTATTTTAGATTTATGCCATTCTACCAAAGCTGAATCTAGTTAGGTTTATTATAACAGGTGACACAAGAAGTGTTTGGAGGCACTGAGGGCTTTGTTCATTACTAAGTTAAAAGTTAAAATGTGTATGAACCATCCACAATGTAATTTCAAATTTATTTTGCCATACAGTGGCAGGTATCTATCATTTCAGACAATTTCAGGCACACTCAACATTCATTCTGCTTCAAGAACTAGAGTGCTTGCCTCCACTAAGGCACCTTGTCACTGGGAACAAATGCTACTCGTCCACATCAAGACCATATAATAAAACAAGAATACAAGAAATTAGTTGAAATTCTCCATCTTATCCTGGAAATAAACAGCCCCAGAATGTCTATTATTTCTATGTATCATGTATACTAATTTAAATGCACACATGACAAAACTGAATATGGACAATGATTTAAGGTTAAAATCAATGATTTAAGGTTAACCTCAGACTGATAAGGTGCTCAAATTAGGCTTCCTTATACATGAAATACAGAGACACAGATCTCAGAGACAGTCCAGACATCCCTCTCACTCATCCTTTAGTGCCAACTACCCAAGTCACCCCATGGAGAGTGTACTGCCCTGAGAGATAGAAGATTCCTGAATTTACACAGTTGACAGAGTGATGGAAGTTGGCTGATTTGAGGGCAGAATATCTAAGTTGCTTCTTGCACTCATTTTGAACAAATCTACTCAGTTTTATTTCTAATGCAGAAACACTGCTGTGCAATTTACTGTTTATTGTCTAATATGACCAAACTGGAGGCAACAAAAGTCAAGTGTTTGGGCAATTATAATCCCTAATAAAATTCAACCTGTTACAAATTATAAGGTTGCAAGTTAATTCTTTGTACTCAGTAGATCCTTGCCTCTCACATAAAGCAGCAAAGCAAGAACAGCCTTAGTAAACAGGAAATAGGCTTCTTTCCCCCAGTTAAACAGCAAGGCCTGCTGTGCAGGGCAGTTTTAGAACAAGGATGCTCGTTGTGGTTGTTGCAAACAGTTGTAAACTCCTTCCACTCTAGTGAAGCCAAGTGTTACAATCAGCATTAGAAGTTGCAGAACTTCTGCTGTTTCACTAGGGGAAAACCCAGACCCACACTTACCAGAAACAGGCAACAGCCTTTTAAAAATTAGTAATTACCATATTTTTTCAAAAATTATTTGTGATAAGTTCACTATTTCTTGCTAATATGTACTGAAAGATGAACTGATTTCTGTTCCCCTCCCCTTTTATCTTTACACAATTTCATTTTTAATGTTCTATTTTTTTGCACTCAAGGGTGCAGAAGCTCTGGAATTTAACTTATTTGTGAGGTCTAGCACTAACTCAGTATTGACCATTCCAATGCTAGATCACACATTTTTTAAACATCATTCCAACTGTATTGAGATGTTTGGGTAATTACACAGGGAGTCAACTATTTTTATGTGCGGGTACTATCTGCTTGAGATCCTTAGTCTGTATTTACTGCAGGATTATCTCTGTTGGCATAAAAGTACATTCTTGAGTAGGAGACTATTTGACAATCCCCAAGAACCTCAAGTTGATAATGTCAGGTACAGCAGCCTAAGCAGTGATACTTTGCTTTTGGTCCCCAAGACTTTATTCCTGAAGTAACAGGTCAAAGCAATGATGCACCCAGTGGCAAAAATTGGGCTATTCAGAGCACTTTTAAACCTGGACATTCCAGTATTGACCCACACTTCACCTTAAGCTTTTTGAGAAAATAACTGGATTTTCTAAGATCTGCACAGCCCATTTTATAGATTTCTGGCAGGTCCCATTCAGTGAATTGCACAACTTAAGGCATCTGATCAGGTGTCCCTGAAAGGACAGCATTATTACCAGAAAGGCTCCAAAATGCTCTGGAGAGCTGTGTTTGTGTTGGCAGCATGGTTGGCTACTTCTACAGCCCTACCTCCTATGTTATATTTAAAGACAAAGGGAAAGGCCCATGATCAGACACCATGCCCATAAATATGACCCAGCCTACAGTTCCAGAGCATGACCAGCTCAGTGACAATTAGTTTCCAAATGAAGCTCATGAAAATATAATAATGAAGCACTGATTAGATAGATATAGACAACATAATGCCTACTCTGTGACCAAATATTTGGAGTAATGCCAATTATGCTCAGAAATTACTAAGAGTTTGAAACAACTTGTGTTTCCAAATCAAACTGGTCTATAAGCATTAAAAATATTACTTTGCCTACAGATTGATATTTCTGCTGCTCTTGATAATATTTACCTCTTCAGAAGTGCTCAGATGAATATTTAACTTTCAGTTTTAGAGTTCCTATTACTCTCTTCCCTTTTTAACTCTGCTTAACTCTTCCATTTAAATGTAAAAATCTTTGACTGTTGAGATCTTTTGATATAGTCTGTTCTACATTTCTAAGAAAGTAAACCCAGGTAAACAAGGATAGAATTAAATTTCCTCTTCAAATGTCAGCTTGATTTTCCATGGCATCAAGTCTCCTTCAACTACCTAAGTTGGTCTAGCAAATTCTCTCTCGACCTATATATATTCTTCCATACAGCTCTATAGCACTTTTTGTTTCAATTTAGCAATATATTTGCATCCTATTATATCCAATCTGATATGAAACCTTTTTTTTTAGTTTCAAATCATGCTTAATACATTTTAGTAGCGTATTATTTGTTTTGTTGGGGGGGGTTAAATGTATTTTTTTATGTATTATATGAAATATCATTTAACTGGGTATTCTCACAGAATGTCATCAGTTCAAACAAAAAAATTTAATAGGAAATGCTACACAAAATTTATGAAAAATTAAGATTGCTAATTGAAACAAAATCATAATTGGAAAGAGCACCTTAAATTACTGTTAAGATTAAAACCAATGTACATTAATGTAAGTAAATATTATGAAAATTTAAAACCTCTGTTACACTGTTTTAAAAATCATTCATCTTCTTTGGTGGTTGATTTAATAAGGCAATCAATGGGCCAACCTCTGAGATCACAAATCAGGAAGGAATGAAAACTTTGGACAAATGATTTAATAACCCAACAATCCTATTAGTAAAAATGTGTCTGTGCATTTAGATTTATAAATTATCAATGGAGAGGCAAAGTACTTTTTGTAGGTATTGCCTTGGCTGACATTCCACAAAAAGAATCAAATCACAGCAGCCCAAAACCATGTTCTACTACAGCCTTTCTAATTAGGGAATGTTTATTTCCATTAAGGGTGAGACATGTAAATTGACTCAGAATCTAAATCTCAGCTAATGGGCTATATACTTTATTCGGTCAAAGAGCATCTGCACAAAAGCAACTGGGAGCCACAGTAATTCAGATTCTGGACTAACTTTACACGTGACAGCAACCTGTTGGCTGCAACAGTTAAAGAAAAATCACTCCTTCTCACCCAGAGAGCCTCTGCATTTTCTGTTTATCAGAGACACTGCAAGGGAGGTGATGGGTTGGGAGATTGAGAACTGTGTTCAGTTCTGCATGAAGGGATGGAAATTTTTAAACCCCACATAGAATGATTAAAAAAAAAAAAAAATAAAAATCTCAGCAATTGAACGTTTTGCTTTACCAGTGCACAATTCTGTCTCAGAGACAGAATTCTGATGCTTGAGATGTAGCAGCAAAAAGCCTAGGAAATTCTGATTTATGACCTTGAAGCAATCTGAGTTTAAGGGAGCTGGCCAGTGTAGCTGCAGGTTAAGCAGGCAAGTGTCACACAGGGAATAAGCACCTCATCAGAGGATGAGATGATCATTTGATGATCACCCAGCTTCACATCCATTAGTCTGCCTTCATTAACACAGAGTATAGAAAGCATTATAAAGGAATGAGCAACGAAATACAAGAAAGTAAACAGAAAATGAGATAAAAGCCAATTTAGATTTAGCAAATGTAGATTTGCCAGATAAATTTGTTACCTTCTTTGAAGGGTAACTAACCTGATTGATAAGAACAACATAGAGCAGATAAGATCTGCATGGATTTTTGGGGCAGTATTTTATAAGGAATCACATGGGAAATACTTTGAATATAAAATGCAGTAATTAATGCATAATTTACAGTAGTACATATAAAGGAACAGGCAGAAGTGTTGGAGCTTCCCTGAAGTCCAAGGTGATCAATAGCATGCCAGCAATGTATGAGGAGTGTCATTGGAGCACTCTCTAGGTTGGTATCCTGAAAACTCCACTGTTAAGCTGGTTTTCCATGATTTTACTGCAGCTGATAGATTTTATCAATGGTGCTATTCACATGGACAAATATATCTAGATATGCACACAGTCCATCTAAATCCAGCAACATGATTTCAATAGGAAAACAAAAAAAAAAAAAAAGGAAGAAGTTTCAAGACACTTTTTGGTGTTTATCTAATGGCAGATAGAGACTGAATCTTAAGTTTCCCACCTTTTATTCTGTAAAGTTGAACTCCAAGTTACATTATACCTTGAAGCAGTGGCAGTCCCTACTGTTCTTCAAAAGCAAGAAAGCAAGTCTAGGTTTATTTGAGGGCCCCAGAACAAGCAGAGGAGATGCATTTGACTGAAAAGGAGATGGATTACATTTTGAAATGTTGAGTAGCTTTGCCTTCAGGGAAAGGGGGGAAGGAGGGGGACAGGGAAGGGACAAATCTAAACAGTCCCTCTCCAACTTCCAGGACTATAGCAGCCTTGGAAATTAGTACAGAGTGTGTTGAAATCTTCAATAGAATTTCTGAAAATAGCTAGCTTAACTTCACTGCCTGAAATACTAACATTGAAAAGTGTTACATTCCTAAACACCTCTAATTGGTTTGAGACACAAGTGTTACTTTTTGATGGATGGGAACATGCATAAAAGCAAATTTCAAATCTGTGAAACCTTGTGGGATGGATTTTTATTTTTCTGGAGCTAAACCTGCTTTCAAGGTTTGCATTCTCTGAGATTTTTGGTACTGAGTGTATCATAATGGAGCACAGTTCAGCACTGCTGTAGTCATGAACAGCAGGGTACAGAATGGGCCATGAAAAGCTGTAGCTTAAAAGGAATAGGTAGGAGAGACTTGAAGGGTTAAGAGGAAGCCATAAAACATGAGTGACAACAGTAATCATCACTGTCTGTAGCAACACAGTGAAGAGACAACAGGCTCCTGTGACAAGAGCAGAAAAGAGCTGAGAGAAAGACAGAAATGGGAATGGCATCTACAGGTAGGGCTGAGAAGAATGCAGAAGAGACATCAACAGAGGAATGGAAAACAAAATTATATAATTTATACAAAAAAAGGTTTTAATCTAGTAAAGGTAAGAAGATGGAAGACCCAGAAAAACTGCAATCATGGAGAAACTATACTTGTGAAAAGACTCCTACAATGATTCTGATTACTATGTATTACATAGTCTGCATCAAGAGGCAGTGGGTGTTAAAAGATGAGGGACTTAGCATCAGCTCTCCAGCACTTAACTTACCACAGTCTCTAATCAGACTGAATACACAACTATAGAAAAATGGAGCTCCTCTCAGCTGCCATCTCTCCCAAGCACCATGCCACCTGCATGAAAAAGGGATAACGACAAGTGCACAGGCAAGCAAGCTGCTAAGTTTGGAAATTGCTCTCCCCAGGAATTTTGTACAAATTCTGACAGCCCAGGGAGACCGAAACAAATTTTTCTCTCACTTCTGGAAAAAGAATATGAATGTGGGGGTGAGTACCCTGACTGAACACGAGGTCAGAAAATTTAAAATCAGGTCTGCTTTTTTGTTATACAGCCATCCTGGAGGAAAGAGCATTAGCAACCACATATGAGCTATGGAATCTGTATGTAAGAGGTACAAAAGTACAAAGAGATAGAGGTAATAGAACAAGGAGGAACCCTGAGCAAAGAAAAATCAAGGGATTAGTCTTCCCTCTTTTTCTGTTCTACCATTACAATGACACAATTAGGGTGTCAAATAGGAACAATGTCACTGAAGATGGGACCAAGATATAACTGTGATATGTAGTCATGTATCTTCACATTGAACTCACTCACCTGCTGAGCCTGGTGCTGAGAGACCATCTGAAATGTACAGAATTGATATTTATGGCCATATGTGAGACAGATGTGTAATAGCTACTGTTAATTTCCTGGACTTCAGTATCTCTCTCTTCAGCAGTCTTTTCCCCTATTATTTCTGTTAGTCCAGAATCATCATCTTCCTCTCTACATCTACAAATGCTTATAAACATTTATTTCAGGTATTCTTACATATGCACAATGCTTAATAGAATAAAGACAATCTTGAATTGCTAATTTTCTCTTTATAAAACTCTACTTACTTCTTTGATGAACTTTTCCAAGTATTCACTTTGTATATAACTGTGAACAGCATTTCATTGAGGATTTTCTAAAAACTTTTTACCTCAAGAAATGGGTTTGACTCTATGCAACACTTTATGCACAGCTGAAAGTGTTTACTATACCTCACTTCTATAAGTTTACCCTGATTTAAGCAGCACAAGCTCAACATGCCGTTCCCTATGGGATGATGCTAAAATCTCCTCCAGGTCATACTACCAAGACACAGGGCCACAGAGACTGAACAAAGAAAAAGGCTGCATAAAGCTTCCCAATAATTTTTTCCTGAACTGAGTACTTTGATGAATAAATACCAAATTCCCTGTATCAGCTCAGCCAGTGTATTTTAGAAGAGGAGGTCTAAAAAACTTAGCAGATCCTCAGAACACTATTTCCATTTCTGACTCTAAGTGGCCTCCTGTAATCTACCTTGCACACTAATTCTTCTTAGTTTAATAGACAAGGCACACTTCTGACCAAGAAAGGAAGGTGAGATCAATACTGTCAAGTGCATACTTATTTTAATTAAATCACTGCTTTGAAATTTGACTTCACTTATACCATTGTTCTACTGACATATTTCATGCCTCAGCATCCATCAAGCCAGTTTTAATTTCAACTGAGCATCCAACAGTATTTTATGACTATACCTGATCTGAAACCAAACAGAAAGAAGTTACTATTTGTTGTCAACTTTATTTCACTTTTCAAAAATATTTTAGTTTAAAAGGTAAATATTTCAATGTGTTGATAATAAGTAATTTAAGAAGCTAAAACAAGGTCAGGTAGCAAGTGTGAGTTCTGTAGCTAGCAAGAGTGCAAGTACATATTTGGCATTTTACAGAACCTTAAGGCTTAGTTTGATTAGTTATTAAAATCATGGCTAGCCTACAGGGAGAATCACAATAATTGGTATAGGTCATAGATAATCAAAAGTGTCTCTCCCAGTGGGATGAAAGCTATTAAAATCAGATATTTAAATCTCTTTCAGCTTGCATATTCAACTCACGTGCAAAATTACTTGTCCCAAATCTTCGTCTCCAAGGAAGATTGAAGACATTTTTCATTGTTCTTTATTTGGTGCTAATTAACATTTTCAAGAGGTTTGAGACTGACAAAGCTTGGTATACCCCAAAGAAATTATTCTTTCTAGATGCTGGATCTTGTTGAAAGAATCAACTTTAAAGCTCTGAATGTTTAGATTACTTTAACTGACATCTCAAAGGGTAATTTCTAAAAAAGAATATCAAATACAGCCCATTATTGCTATTGTGAATATCTGAACTTAAAACAAATGTTAATCAGATCTATTTCAATTACCGATTGAAACATCTAGCTTAGCTATTGAGACTGCTAGTGCACTTTTCCCAGGTTAATAATTGTTATGACAAAGGAAAAATATGAAAGCAAGAATTACTCAGTCTAGCAGAGTTTAAAAAAATTAGAAAAATAGCAGGCAGCACATGAAAAATAAATGATGAAATGTCTTATGCCTTGAAATTTACTAATTCAAAGTTCAAATGTAAATATAAGTGTATGATAAAATGCTATCAAAGCCTAATAGATGTTTATAACATGCTTCAAAAAGCTCTTTAGTTGAAGTATGAGAATCATGCATACTGCCATGTGTTAAAGGTAGGAATTTTTGTGTGTAGATTTTATTTTTAGTCTCATCTAAAATTACCCATAGAAAAAAACCCCAGCATCTGGTACATAATACAAAGCTTTATAAAATTCTTTGTTATTTTATATAGAGTAGACCCTTAAGATGTTACTTTGAACTTTACTATTCAGATAACTGGTTTTGTCATGGTCTTACTTAAAAATAAAAAGCAAAATTTTTGAAGACACAATTCAACAAGAGAACAGAAATGAATTTGTAATAATACCTGCCTCTGGGGCATACATGTAGCCCTTGATAGCTGGACTAAATCTCAAGTTTCATCTTTAAAGCTTTATCTTTCTGTCACCATGTTAATGACAGAGGACTATCTGTGGTTGCCAGTCTTTGCCATTGGTAAAGTCACTCCAAACAGCCATGATAAAAACTCATTAGAATAGTCATAGAGTGTTTTTTGCAACGCTTATGATTCACACAGACATTCAGTTTCTGGGAATGCTTTGCTTTGATTCTCTTTCCTCAAAATGTAAAAACTATTGCTTTCCTGTAGTTAAGGGTATTTATCCAGCAAATGCAAGCCTGTGAATGGAGAGCAGGAGAAAGGCAGAAACCATGGTTACTTGCTCATCAAATCAATATACTAAAACAGATTTTACTCACCTTGACAACATCCCTGCACATACAATGCATTCACACTAATTCCTAGTAGTTTCACTATTATTCATCATTTGAAGTACATCTTGCATTTTCATGGTCATGAAAATGCTACCAAAAAAAATCTTGAAACATTTCACTCAACCAAGGCTGAACATGAACTCAGAGCCTGTACCAAAAAGATTACATGAGAAAGCATTCAGTAATCTCTAGTAAATGATCACTGACATAACTTTTATTACCTGCCTATGGTGGCATATTGTATAACTAAACATTTCTGGTTTTGCCCAACAAGTGTTCCTTTATGTATCAATAGAAGTTTTGCTATGTACTGTACAACAACTGGATTCATCTCTACCAAGAGGAACAGAAAGTCTAGGGTCAGGGAAGCAAAATGACCACTCCAAAGGCACTTGTCACTAACAAAAATTACGCAGACCCTGATTTGTCTAACTAGAAAAATGAAGTCCTCACTAGTCCAACACATTTTCTTTTTTTCATTCCAACTTTTCCTGTTATTTTGGGGAGGCCGGGAACTGTTTCTCCACCTGTCAATGCCTTCCTCAGACTTGCAAAACTCGTGGTAATATTGTGGTAACACAAAAAAGAAAGGAAAGCTGCAAGTCACTTCATCTATTGATCTTCTCTGTGGAGAGCTTGCAAGTCTCGATTTAGAGGAGAGAACCAAACCAACCCACTTAACTTCCTGTACTGAAATTCACTTCAAATATACAGAGGAGCCTTCTAAGTAAATCTCAGAGTGTTAAGCAATTGTGAAATGAGATGAGAAAAAAAAAAAGCAAAAGTCTGCTAAGGGTTTACTCTCTGCTCAGACACTCTTAATTTTCATCCAGGTTTTAAGTGTCCCGATACTTTTGTGAAAACAGTTTTCCAATATTTAGCTTACTGGACTGTAACTTAGTTGCAGAATCTTTAGTTAATGATTGTTGTGTTAGAAGCCTTCCACATTAAGCCAGCACTATAATTAGTTTAGCAGAGCAGTATGTTTACTGATAGGAGAACATGTCCAATAATATTACTCAAATGGATTATCTAACATTATCTGTCACTGCCTTGAGAAAATTATTGAACAATACAATGCTTAAACAGACTCAAAGCTTGTCAGAATCAAAAATTAGACTAAAATGATTCCAGGAAACCAGACTGCATAACATTTTTTCATCTTTTTTTCAACACTGTTCCCTAAAAGAAAACCACAGACCAGACAACATTTGACATTACTGTCAGCATCAAGTCATAATACATATTTATTAATATTTAATAATATTAATAGTCTGATTTCTTGTTCTTATTAAACTAACACCTGTTCATTCTAAGGAATCTAATTCGTAGTTTCTACAAAAAGGTATTAAAAAGAAAAATCTTACAAATTGGCAGACTGACAACACTGTCATGTACTTCAGCAGTCTACAAAGGTGAAAACTTTGCACTACAAGAGCAAGTTTTGCACTATCTCATGGCACTGAACTCATCATTTGTGGAACTTGGTAAAAAAAATTCCTTGCTGTTGTCAAAGTCCAATTTTAGTGAGCAGCTAAGCATCTCCCAAATCCTGGCAGGCCACCTCACAAAGTAGGTAGGAAATTCTTCCTTTTCTGATAGCTCTGATCCTAGCTTCTGATGCTTTCCACAGCAAGATATGGTTTTATAGATAGCTGGAACACAGAAGGATTTTATTCTACTCCTTAATGGATTGGATCCACTTTGTCACATGGATCCTGTCCATCTTTCTAGCAGTCTTTGATCCTCAAAGATGTTCCCATGTTCATAAAAGTCTAATCTGTGCTGTTGACATCAGCTGTGCAACCACTTGTTGACCTAATATTTCAAAATTAATTTGGTAGGAATGAGAGAATTGGTTTTGCCAGAGAAATGTCTGACTGCCAAAGCAAGCCTAAAGTTAAACAAAACAAATCCAGTGTATTAAGTACTGCAGAACTCCCATGGATTTCCATCACTTCCATACAGAAAAAAAGGATTGTGCAAGTGAAATACAAGCAACTAATGCACTGAGTGCAAAATGTTAAGTGGGATTACAGACATAAAGAACTTTAAAGACATAAATAGTGATTCTTCTAAAGAAACTAGTCTGAAAACCCCATGAGTTTATGATTTAAGACAAACCCGGTTCAAGGCATGATACTGTATTCTTACATGGTATTCAAACTCAGCATCCTTGAAATTAAAAGGAAACAAGAAAAACCTCCTGAAAAAGTTTCATAAGTTTAATTTCAAAAAGAGAAAGTGTCCGAGTGTCAAAATTCACCTAAAGAAAATTACAGGTAGCCCAAGGACTTCAATATTGTGAACTGAAACATAAGGGAGAGTAAGCAATGCACTTCAATAGCTATGACTTTGAAAGCCTTTTTCCTACTTCATTATCCCCATCAGAAGCTGAAAGGGATAAACAAGGGAGCTGTAAAGGAACAGCAGGAGTAAAAGATGTTTCAAAACATGGAGGTCACACTCACAGCTTTTAGAGGAATCTGTGCTATTTGAGACACACATAAGTGCTTTGCAGAGTATGAAAGAGTGGTGATAATATCCAGTGACAGTGCAAAATTATTCAGGGTAGTGAAAACTAAAATAGACTACAAGAATAACAAGAGTTTTTCATAATATTCATTATATTGAGACTGAGTGATAAAATATCTTTTAAAAAAGTAACCATTCAAGACCCACATAGCATTTGGGTTATTCAGGAAGGGTATCTCACGGATAGTTCCCTGAAATATCAGGACATCATTCAGAAGTCATCAAGATGACATGAAAATGCCAGGAATTCTTTGGTAAAGGCATTGAAAGAAGGGCAAAAATAATCATCTTATTCCACTACAGAAATTCGTGTTATTCCTGCATCCTGAAAAGCACATGTAGTTCCGATTTTTCCATCCCAGGAAGGACATGATAAAAGGGAAGAACAACAAAGATCATCAGAGATGCATAAAGGCTTCAGCAAGAGGAGACTTAAAATAGAGCCAGACTCCTCAGGAAAAATGCCAATTGAGAGAGGATGAATAGGGAATGATTAGTCACTACTACTCATAGAACAGGAACTAATGGACACCAAATGAATTTTTCAGGCAGCAGGTTTAGAACAAAAAGGAAAATCTTTTTCACACATGTGTAAATAAATTATTGGATTGATTGCCACAGCAATGAACTTCACAACAATGAAGATGGATTTAAAAAAACGATTACCAAAATTCCATGGTGATTAGCATAATAGGCTGAAGGCAAATCCTTCTGTTTAAGAACACCCTGCACTTCAGCCTGCCAATAGTTGTGTGATACTTTGCATTTTGACTGCTATTTTTCTGATATTCATTTTTAACCTTTGTACTTGCCATGCTGCAGTTTCAAGCATGGTCTCTCAATAGTTGAATCAGCACAACTGAAGAGCAAACAGCTTCAGTCCTGGGACAAAACAACAGCACCAAGGGCTCAGCCCACAAGATTTGCCATAGCTGGCTGAGCCTTACTGATGGACTTAAGTCAACCCAAGTGCAAGAGATTGCCCCACCCTCGCCTCCATGTCCTACCCTAGGAAGAAAAAATTAATTAGATGTTCAGTTTTCAAGGATCCATATCCCTGGTGCAGATTGATGTGCAGTCACAGGATCAAGTACAGAGAACTTTGACCTGACTGTGTGACACCTTGAACCCTTTCTTCTGCAGGTGGTTCTGTGCTGGATTGATACACACAGTCCAAGGCTGTTCATGGTCTTAAGGATAAAGATAATATTCTTAGTACAATTATGAGCAATTATGAACATACTTGATCCATACAGAAAAACAACAGTTTGAGCTTCCACATTTTAGTATTTTCTCTTACATAAATGAAAAACCCAGACAGCCTCATTTATTTATTAACTACACATTATATGCCACTTTTCAACACTTATTATTGAATTATATTTCACCAATAAAACAGAGCTCTACTTCTTCTGAAATTTGCTTCTTTTAACCTCATAAAAATATTTTTTTTCTCCTTTGGGGCTTTTCAAAGCACTTAAACTGTGATTAGGCTCCAAAATAAATTTCAAGTGTTAGTACATGCTGAAAGAAATCAAAGGTACTTTACAATGCAAAGATCACATGCGAAAACTCTGCACACTAAAGAAAAGATTCCCTTCTTGTTATTTCATAGATTAAATTCAAGTACTCTGTGTCACTGTTTCAGTCTTTTACTCAGGAAAACTAAATGACTGTGTATAAAGCAGTATTCTTATGTCTAAGAAGCATGGATTACTATTCTTATATAGTGCCTTCTAAAAGCTGATGTCCTGAGTAAGGCTGATGCTTTAACCTTACAGCCGACATAAATGATAAATTTGGCCAAGGACAAAATCAGACATTTGCCCTTGAAAGACTTTCAAAATCCTGATATTAATAAATTATTGATAAATTCATATGGCAGTTTTCAATGCTTTCAAATAAAAAAATAAAGGCACACAAAAAAGGCACACACCAAAGACACAAAATTAGGCACACCAAAGAGTCAATAAAAGTTGCAATTAAAATAGGATGATTATATACCATTCTAATAAATTAGAATACTGTTATTTGCTTCAGCAAACTTACCAAATGACTTATTTTAATCTCTAGGGCCATCTCCCCAGTATTATTTTCAATTCAGCGAGCACTACTGCCATCTCCTGATGTTCAGCTGTACGTATCAAAATACAACTTTACATTTTGTAGAAATGCTGTTAAACCTCTCTAGAACTAACTATTCAGTGACTCAGCCATTTGCTTTTAGCTTTTTGAAATCTCTTTTTCTGGTATGCTGACTTTATTTCTGTAATTCTTTATTTTCAGTTTTTTTCTTTATGAAATAATTACTTCTCATCCCCAATTTTTCATACCATGGACATAGCTGTCATCCAAATAGTATAACGTGTTTTATCTTCACACTAAGTCATTTTACACAAAGACTACTCAGTTGGTTGGGGTCAATTTGAAACATAATGAATTTGGTCCTAAAAATACCACTCATGTTTTTCATTTAGACATGATCAATACTCCTTGGTTTTCAAAGCATTAAAAATATTGCATTTTGCACTGCAAAAAGCATAAAGCTTGTCAATTTTTCAAAACAAATAGGGCATTATCCAGTAGCAGTGATATGCTGTTTAGAGATGGAATCTTAAAGGTCACACAAGTTCCCCAAGCAGTAGTACTGATCAGAGATGTAAAGTTCCAGTTCACTGTATCTTTTTTGCAGTTCCTCCTCTAGCTTGTCAAGTAAACTTTAAATACAGGAAAATAGAATGAGGAGGAAGACTCTTCAGTGATTAGGAATATAGCAAAAAACAAAACAAAACAAAAAAACCAAAAAATCCCTCCAAAAAACCCCAGCACCTTTCTTGACAGTACACTAAGCCCTTTTAACCTAACATTTATTTCATCGAACAGATATATACCAAGAGGCATCTATTATAAAATTTTCAACCAGTCCTCAGCAGAGGCATACGTCTTAACAGTGAAAAAGTAAAAATTAATAGTGGGATATGAAAACATAGCACAGAGAACCAGTTCTAGTCAAAGTCAGACCACTGAGCCACATCTCCCTGCCTGACAACCACTGCTCTAAAGGACAGCCTATCCCAGGAGGCTTTGGAACTTTGGAAAAGAAGAGAAGAAAATCTAATGAAGGGAAAAGATCATCAGCAAAACAGCAGCATTGAACCCAGTGGAAGGTAACTATATTTATATTTCTTTATTGGCTGGTACAGCTCTCATCATTGTGTTCCAAAGGTTTCATAGCATTAAGTGGTCCTGTACCTTCAGCACAATTCCTCATCTAGTTTAATACTACTGTTCAAGTGTTTACCAACTCCAACTACATACTAAGTCTTCTTCAGGTTTATATCTCCAAAGAGCCCTACATACTAGCCAACCACAATGTAGACTTAAAAAATTCCCAAACATGGTTTTCACAAACAAATTATACCATCTGTGTTTGCTTACAACACTTTTACCCCAACATAAGTTTGGTGAAACCTGCAGAACGTCTGCTAATATGTAAGCAGAAAATAGACTTGAAAACCTGCTATAACATTCACCTTACCATATTGCCAGTAGGGAACATGTATTATTTACTGGGTGCATCTTTTCAAGGTTTGCTACTTTTGCATCGTTGCTGACTTCCCCCCCTGACCCTGACCCCCCTGACTCGCTTTTTCTTTTCCTTTCCCCTCAATCCCCCACATTACTGTTACCTTTAGAGAAAATGGACACTTCAACATAGCCATGCAGAAAGCCAACAATGGTTTCAGCTTTGGAGCCCCTGCTTGACCACTGTGTACTATAGATATCTCTGCAGTAAGGACTTTGTGGATTTAACTAAACATAATATCAGGAATAGTAATCAAGTACTGCTCTGGTGCAACAACAAGGCTTTTAAACAGACTCCCTCTTTGGAGAAATACTTATCTAATAAAAACACTTCATCTGCCCAGGTGGAATATATTATGCAATGATACATATGGAGTATATAATAAATAATCAATAATCTAGAATCAATAATGAATAATGCCACGTCAGCCTAACCAGGCTTTTTAGAGATTTTCTACCATAATCATAGTTATTCGTGAAGATAATACACTTTTAAAAAATTAAATAACAACGAGAACCATATAAATTTGTGGAAAAAAAGCCCACTGAGAAACAAGATGTATCAGAATCTACAAGCTGGATGAATGCAACACTGAAGCTGCATTTTTACTCTATTTCTGGACTGATTTTTGGCACAAACCCATATTTTTCTACTTTACTGCTGGCTGATATCCGTGTTGAGGTTTTTCTATTAGCACAGCCTATTTCCCCTACCATTTCAGAGGGCTGCATTCAATTTCCTCCTGAGGAATCCGAGCAGAAAAAGGGATTGGCTTGGCATTATTCTTAAATTTTGAAGCTAGTTTCAGCTAGCTATTTCATCATTATCTTTTTTCTTTTTTCTCCTTTGACTTGTACCCCTGTACTTTTCTTATCCTCCTCCATGTCTAAACTGTTTCATTTCCTCCCATAGTCTTTTAATTGGCAACCATATTCATCATCTCAAAGGATTCTGATGTAAAGCATGTGACTGATAATAAGAGACCTTAGTTTGTGAGTTAGAAACCACCTTGGGTTTGTGTAGTAGGAAGGAAAAAAGGAAAACCAAAGGTAACATTAGCCAAAGTTCACTTACAGTTAACCAAGCAAAAAAACAAAATCAGCCTAAGACTTCCATGGCTGTCAAAATTCTCCCTAACACTTAATCCCATTCACACAAGGCGAAAAGACAAGGTTTTTGTAGTTGAAACAGATCAGTAATTCTTAGTCTTATACAAGGAATTAGGATCCATACAAACAATCAAATGTTAGTTTGTCACTCCACAGCTCATGATAAACATGTTCCAGAAGCAGCTGGAATGACTGTATGGTGTTAGAAGGTGCTAATTCAGGCAAAGTCCCTTCAATCATGTTCAGTCTTAAAAGAGAATTCAAGCACAGACAACACACAGATGACTTTGTCCAATGCTGATTACCTAATTCTGTTGAAAAATCTCTCATCCATGGGTTGACAGTCAACACTGCTACCCTCGATCAAAATAGTGTTTACCTGCTCCTAGCCAAGTCAGGCTTTCCACTACTATTGTGGAATTATCTAGATCTAATTACAGGAAGAAACACAATCATGACAAGAAATTTTCATGAGAACTTAACTTTCCTACCTCTAGTCAACATGGAGCAAGGGATGAAGACCACCAATTCTTATACCTACATGCCCTGCAGGGTCTTCACAGCACTGCACAGACACCACCTGTCATGTTGCAGGGTTTATCCAGTGATTTTATTTTAAAAAAATATGAATTCAAAGTGAGTTAAGCCATTTCTCTTTGTGTTCATTGGGTCTCCATGTGTCACCAGCAATAAGGTGCACAGTAAAGAGCAAAACTGCCATGCACATATACACACCTCGCTGAAATGGTTCATTCAGGCAAGAGTTTGGTTCATTAAGTCCACTTCATCTTTCTCTTTGCCAAAATTAGGAAAAGGTTAAATTTTAAATTAGTACTGCACCTGATATGATGCGAATTCTCTTACAAGCACAAATTAAAAACAGCATTTCTGAACATATACAGTTCATATACAGTTTTCCATTCCCTACCTGAAATGCTGTAGTGTTACACCAGACTGAATTCAATTACTCAGTATTATTGACAAGGATACTTCCTCTCTACCCAGGCACTGGGTTTATTTTTGTGGTGAATCAGTCAAGCAACAGTTTCTCATCATTTTAGAAGGGTCTTACCATCACCATTACAAACCAAGACAGGCATCTTCTTTCTAAGGAAGGCCATCAGACTTATAGCACTACATGTTCCTTAGCTACCAAGTACCTCTATGATTCTCAAGGGCTTAGATATTTAGTGGATTGTAGAAATGTTGAAATATCAAATTCATAATATTAAAATTGTGTAAAACTTTAGCAAGTAAATTTTCTCCCCCTTTGGAGACTTGATCATTATCAGAAAAAAAAGCATTTGTGGTAGTGACAGTTGTATTTATTTCAGTGGTATTTCCCCTTAATAGATTCACTCTCACTTAAATGACTCTTAAGTCATGGGACTTAAATTAAATTTCAGTGTTTGACAACCAAGCATAAAGGCATTAAGCTGATATATCAAGTTATTTGCTCAATATTAGGTTTTTGGGGCATATGACTAACTGATTGCTACATGTTCAAGAGGAGACTCACCACACCTGTGGCTGACTTCTTCAGGGCACACTGGCCAAATGTATAGCACCCATTTTGGAATGAAATTAGAAAACAACATACGCATTTTATCTTTACAAAAACGATGAATGTAAAAATAATCAAATCCAAATTCTTGATGCAAAACTCGCTGCAATCAATGAGAGAGATCTCATAGGTCTCATTGTCATTTGACCTGGGTTTGGAAAAAAAAACAAAAACAAAAAAACCCAAACAAAAACAACAACAAAAAAACCCATCCTATTTCTTGTTAAGCTCCAAGCCCACATCACTCCACACACACCAATAACCAGACAGGAAAATTACAACCTATTTTCTAGACAACATCTGATGTAGTTTCCAAATGACTGAGCATATTCCCTCTACTTCTCTGCATAGCTGTTATTTTGCTGTAGTAAGCCTTGAAATCCACAAATATTAACAGTTCTGCCTTGAGTGTGAGAGGCATAGGTCAAGCCAAAAAAGGCTTTTCCCAAATTACTTTACCACCTTTAGCACCTTATCTCAGCCAGATGGACTTTTTTTCTCATGTGGCAAAACCATGATATGGCAACCCTCACAGACAGAAATGACCCAATTTAGTGCTCTTTCTTTAGTACAAACAATTTTTGAATCTTAAGTTGTACCTTCATGGGTCCAAGAATTTCTGGGCACTTAAGCAGTCTGAGAATTACTCTATCCACTTTAATAAGAAACTGCTTTAAGGGTTAGTTTGGTTTGGGGTTATTTTGGGAGGTGGGGTGATTTTTTGGGGCTTGGGGCATGTAATTTTGGAGTTTGTTTTATTTTTTTAAGGTTGGCCAGTCCTGCTTCATTTTTGCAGATTCACAGCTGCAAACCAACAGTGCCATCCACTGTTCCTCAGGATAAACTTAATGGATTTTTACCACTGTTAGATAAAATAAGACACTCTAAAATAGAGTCTCAGTGCTTGCAAACATTGGGTTCCTACTATAGACAAGATCTTGCCACTTTAAAAAATAATGTCAACCTCTAATTGTAGAGATTGATATGGAGGATAATAAAAAAATCCTGATTGAGTTCTACAGGAAGCTGCATCAGTAATTCAGATTTTTGTCCTATGACTGTAGCTTTTTATTTAAATATAGTGTATATAATTGATTTTTTAAAAGGCTGTAGGCATCCAAAAAGATATCCAAATCACAAATGGAGCAGTTCTGTCATTGCACTGAATTGCTGCCTGCACAATCAGTTCTGGAACTGAAGTTTCTCTCAGAGTGGAGAAGCTGCCTGGGGTAAGCAGAGAAGGTGGGCAAATTACTTGTCCAGACACAAAGCTCAGAAAAAGTGCTGCAGCAATACAAAGCTCAGTTGAATTTCAGTTATTTCTCTAACAAACAGCATACAGGGACCTTTATTGCTGGATATGCAGGTCTTCCACAAATAATTTCTGTTGCTCAAAGAGGAATCCAGCAGCTTAGGAAAGACATCCTAAATAAGCCATTTACAGTGAAACCAGAAAAAGAATAACAGATTTATAATATAGGAAAGAAAGGAGCAAGTGGGCCAGTAACAGACAGGATGTAACAAAATTCAGCACTTCTGCTATGAAATCACCAAATGTACAATTTGTTTGAGAGATTCTGGCAAATCTACCATTCTAGGTAGGTTTAAGGAATTAAGAGGATGTATGTAACTGCAGCTAAGTGTCCTTCCCCAAAATGAACATAGTTATTACATGAACTGTGATGACATAAAAGCTGCAATTACAGGCTTAGCAAACTAAGGCAACAGGGCTTACACACTGTAGACCAAAACATTTTGTTTTCTACAACCTTGATGTAAACCAGGAGACTACACTTAAATGTTTACAGGTAGAGAACAGTCACCACTTAGTTATTATTATTTTTTCTATAATTAATATATTCAGCAAACACCAGAACAAATGTGTTATATTAGATCAGAAATTCTGATCCAAATAGCTCTAATTGATGTAAAAATTTAATGTATGCTTTTATCCAAAGAATAAAGAATGTGACAGGTTTCAACAGCTCTATTTAAGCACATAAAACACTTATATCTGAGTAATTTGCTGTATCACTGTCAGAACAATAACATGGGCTCACATATTATTCAGTTGTGTATTTTTTACAATTAATTCTGTTAACAGCAATGCAATATTTTTTATTAAAAACCTGCAGTATAATATTAAAAATATTTTTATTTTCTAATATAGTTCTAACTTCTTTACAGCTTGGTGTATATTTTGATACCCAGAGGGTAATCAAGAGCAGTGTGTTTCTGTGTTTGCATTGCTCACTCACAGCACATGGAAACCGAATAATTTTTAAAGGCAAAAAACCTCAAAACAAAGCTAGAAAACTGAGGTTTTATCATATTATCCCTGAAACAAAGTATCTACTTCTGACAATATCTACTTCTCAGTTTATGTCTACAGGAATTCAGCCCTATAGGTTTAAGTAGAATATGCTGAATTTTTGCTGATGAATGGAAATATTTCTATGCAAGGTAGGTAGTTTACTTCTTGTGTACTAAGACATCAAGGTTTAACCTTTCATACTTAATGTAGATATAAGTACTTTTTATTTAAGCAAAATAAAATTTCTCATACATCTGTACCATACTAAATAGTAAACTATCTGGAACAGCTTGACCATCTGCAGTTTTCCAATATTTATTCCTTTTTCATGGAAATATAATTCTAATTAGTAAGTCACCACTTTGTTATATTCACCAACTGTTTAAACAAACTTAAGACTTCCTAGTATAGAGGGAAATTAATGTTTTCAGAGCATACTGAATTATCTTTCAAACCAAACACAGACCTTGTTATTAAACAGGACAGATGATGTGCTGATCTTTTGGATGCATTTTTAAATTTAAGTAGCAGAAAAAGACCAGCCTGAGTTTTCAGACTGGATACTACAGGCCACAGTATAATCTCTACTTTGCTTCTCAATAAAAAAGTTTTCTGAGGCCATTTCAAGATCCATAATTTATATGATATAAAAAGCAAATAATGAAGATATGCTTTTTTAGCACCACAAATAATTTTAGTTTCCCGACTGTAACTCAAGATAGAAGCTTTCCCCTTAAGAAAAAGCTTCAAATATAGTTCTCTTATATACCTCATACCGTATATATACCATACCTCATACCATATTCCCAAAATTCAAACAAGACAATCCCATTTCAGTAGTTTCTCCTAAATACTCCAAAAAAGCACAGATACAGTCAAGTCTTCATGACCAGATATTCAGGGAATATGTTTTGCTGCAAGGTCACAAACAATTCAGCACAAAGTTCATAAAACTGTGAATATGCCATTCATCTGAACATACAAAGCTAACACAGTAAATATCAATACACGCATAAATAGCATAAAAATATGTAGACCGGGCATCATCACAGACATCACATTTTAAATAAAAAGTGGTGAATGCTATAATTCAGTTACATTAAAAAAAATAAAATATAGGTTTACTAAGCTTTTAGTGCTTGTGCCAGCTATGTGGCTTCTCAAATACATTGCAGTGAGGTAAAAAAACATGTATCAAAAGTAGTTAAATGAATGCCTGTTGTACTATTCATTAACATTCCTAATCAGTATTTTTTTTTTATTAATACCAAAAACATTTTCTTGCAATATATTACCACCAACATGAGCTGATACTAAATTCAGTCATGGACAGATGGACAGAATACTTTAAATTTACTTTTTAACAACATTTCAATTCCCTGGTGCAATTATGGAACTTGAAAAGTAATTTTCTTTAGAACTGCAAAGGAATTGGATGAGAGAAACCCTGTTAAGGGTAAAGCATGAGAAAAAGAAAATGCTTCAAAGACCACTTTCATAATGCTGTTGCCTCATGTCATGTTATATTCTACGCCTGAGCTGTGTTAATGTCTGTAAAAGGACAATAAGAAAAATCAGAAAGGAATATGTGTAGCTTACTATTTCAAATAGTCACTGAAAAAAAACAACATTTACTCTCATCCCTATTGCAATTTAACAGTCTACATTCAGATGTTCCTTTGAAATGCAATAGTTGGTAGGATGTTGACAGATTCATCAATAATTGTCATTTAGCTGAACACAGAGAAAACCTGGTGCTTAGTCTAATGTCACACAGTGGGTAATGGAAATTTTTCGTTGTATTTCTGTTGTGAAATTTATTTTTTTAACATTTCACATGAACAAAAACTGAGCCTAGAACAGACTCTGAGAAACAACAGGAAAAAAAACAGTTCAACTCTAGCCATCCACTGAATAATGAGCTGGAGAGACGTACTTCTGACAAAGAGCAGTGGTACAGCACAGCACGAGAGGAAAGCAGAAAGCCAGCTTTGCCACATCTGTCCATGGTTTTCCACATCAACTTGAAGTCTCTAAATTTGAATCACTAAACGAAATATAAAGCGAACACTTCAAAGCCTTACTATACAGAATAAAATATTTATCTTTTGTTTATTACATACGTGGCAGTCATCTATATTATAGATTAGCTCTGAGAAATAAATTTCACTTGGTCTGTTTCCAGTGTGTGATTTGGGATGGTAGGTATGGTGCTGGACAAAGACTTGAACCCAGCAAGACTCAAATGGTAAACAAGATCTCAATTTTTAAATGCCTTTTTGGGCAACACAGGAAAAGTATTTATCTGATTAACTTCTCTGTGGACTGCTGCCCTGGGTCTCAGCATGAAGGATCAGAACCAGAAGGGCAATACTAAGGAATGGCACACTGCAGACCCACCAGCAATAACGTGTTGCCTTGTCACTGCACCAAGCTGCCAGGCACAGTTTCATTCCTGTGAAATTCCTACTGTTTGGTTTTTGGCAGTGTTAGAAACCATCACGCTAGCCCAAAAGCCAGTAAGTCACAGGTCAAAAACTAACCACTGATCACTTTCATTTGCAAGAGCAAACAGAGTCAGAAGTTCTACAATATTATTCTCCCCTCTGTTCCTGAGCTCTGTTAGCCTTCAGTCTGCCACCATGAGGATGACTGATTCATGGACATCACACAAATGAAGATTTTGCTACCCTGAAGTGTGGCAGACTGACACAAGGATTTGCAGTTAAAAACTTGTCTCTTAAGTCAAATTGCCTGCACCATGGGTTAGTAGGCACATCTTTCTGATTATTTCCAATTTAGGGAGTGAAGGATGGCCCCGAATAGCAGCTTTTTTTTTTTTTTTTTTTTTTTGCAGCCATGCTAAAAATGAGCAATTAGTATCAGCTTTGGTCTGCTCTTCTCTATCTTGTTCAATACTCTGAATCAGCAGAAAGGGAAGGAAAAACACGAACACCCTGACACTGCCTTATCATTAGGTCTTCAAAAACTAACTTTTGCTGTATTTAAACATAAGAGGATTATGAAGCCAAAGGCAAGTATGACTACATCACCTAAAACTGAAATTTGACTGTCTTCAGTAACCACTTATGACTTTCAAACTTCTGCTTGAGAAATGTTTTAAGACTTCAGTCTTGTGTGGGTACTTTTTAAAACCTGTACTGAGACAGTAAATATACTTAGATCTTTATGAAATAATCTAAAAATCCTTTTAAAAAATTTAAATTAGAAAGTATTCAGTAGCATCTATTTATTAGAGTCTCCTATAATGTCTGATAGTTTTAGGTAGATCATCTCCAATTTTAATAGTTGTTTCTGAGAAAAGTTCTTGAAAAAAGATAGAATGGTAAAAACAGACATTTAGATAATCTCTGAATATAACCAAGTACTTTTAAAAATTCACCTATATATATTCATATATGCCTGTAAAAATCCATCTATCAATTTCCACTTGTGGTAAAAGAGAAACAGCTGTCAAATACGAGGGAAAGGAACTCCAAAGACTATATTTATAGTGACAGAAAAGCTGACCTGATGGATGGGAAGACAGATTTGCTTCCTTTTATCAGTGTTTACAGTATTTTTTTGTTGGAATTATTTCTAGAAAGAATTTGCTCTTACTGGCAAAATAGAGAAAGCTATCAAAAAAAAAAAAAAAAAAAAAAGGTGTTTGCACAAATAAGTGCAATAAGTCACTCAGTTACTCTGAGATTGGGGAATGACAGTGAAAAGCATCCCAAGATGCTCAGATGAGTAGAAAATAATGGTGCAGAAGAGATGCCAGTCCCACATCAGTAAGATGGAAAGAAAATGGATTACAACGTTTTGCTTTATTAGGCTATGACACCTCAATTATTCAGAAAAAAAAAAAAAAAGTCACTAAGTACTATCTAAAAATAAATCCATGAAGGGATACGCTTCAAAAGATTTTAAAGGACAAAAATGAAGCAACAAGAGCAATACAAAATATATATTATCTTATAGGACTCTCTGCTTTCTTTTCACCTTAGACATATTTAAATTTGAGGGAAAAAGTGGGAACTGGAACACGTAAATCCAGAACTCACTCTGCTCTGTGAGGGAGAGAAAGGCAGAAGACACTCCAAGATTATGATGTTATTCACTACAGCCCAGCAGTCTTAGTTTGCTAAAACTATGTACAGTAACCATCCCATTTTAAACTTATTAAATACAGTCCATGAAATCAGAAAAAACCAGTAATCAGAGTGCAACAAAACCCTCTATCAACAACGAATAATGGAATTGCAATACCTTATCTCAAATCATACAAAAATTTGGAGATCTGGACTGGGACTACAGCATTGTAGCTGAAGTAATGTAGGAGGTGGAATGTACTTAAGAGCAGGACAAGTGCCCAACCTGAAGGAGTTCTGCTGGACCCTAGGATGGCACCATGGTTCTCTTCAAAGGGTTACTCTTTCTACAGACAAATTGTTCAGAGAATTAACATTTTTTAATCGATACAGTTTAAAGCAGACCTCTCATGGGCATCACTCCAACTGCTTCACCTTTCAAATGTGACCCTTTCAGGACTCCTTTCAGAACTGCTATACCTGGTGACAGATATATCAGTTGTGGTTCTACACAACCTACTGCTAAATCCTAAAATATTTATAGTAGTTAAAACTGGAACTACAACATTTCTGGGGATTTTAAAAATTTACTCATAGTTTAATTGCCTCTATACAATATTACATTGAAAATAGTAGAAAACTTCCTAAATCTCTTCTCTGTAGAAACTAAGTTTCTACACTCATTTTATTGGAGAGGCAGAAATGATGGGTACCAGAGAGTTAATAACCTTCCAGCAGTTGCTAGGTAACACTCCTCCATCCCTGCATCCCTGTCCCAGAGTGTTCAACAAAGTCTAGTGAAAATCACTGTTGCTTCATCTTAAATTTCATTACTTGAGCACACGTCCCCATATTCTCTTTTCCAAAAATTCCCACTCCCCAACCCCAGCATCCAGAATTGATGCTGAACACGTATCATTCAGGAGTAAAATAGACCTAATCTTCTTGATTCAACCTTTCTTAAGACTGTGCTGGTTTGCCTTTCCTTGCACCCTGAGCACCTCCTTAGCCCTGCTGCAATTCCAACAGCCTGAGAGATCCTGGGAGCAGGAGCTGCAGGAAGTGGCCCCAAAATGCACAACAGAAAATAAAGCCTGGAATAAAGCCTGGAATAAAGCCTGGAATAAAGCCTGGCTGCCAGCAGCTGAACTTCTGCTCCCCTCATGCTCTGCAGTGACTCTTATTTCCCACCTGTTCTCCTCAGCTATGTTATAACCTAAAGAAAAGCATATTTCAGTCATATAAATCTGAATTTGAAGGGTTTTTGTGAAATCCCTTCCAATTAGAGTGTAGTTGTTTGGTTTGGGGGTTTTTATTGGGCCAAAAAGTCAGCTGCTGTATTTCACTGCTCTTCTTCTGTTAGAGTGATTTTCACCTCTAACAAAAGTTCTTCAAAAGACCCATGATGCTACAGAAGGGCTTCATGTGAGGTCTCCTATGGCAGACTGAATTTCACCCCTAGTGCTTTCATCAGCTCCAAGTTTATGTATTTTCAAATATGCTGGTTCAACAAGAAGAACAAAAACTCTCTGAACTCTCCTGAATTTTAATTGCAGGTGCTGTAGAGATAGATAATCATGTAAAAAAATGTAAGAAAATGTACCAGAAAGGACTTATCTCTATGGACATCCCATTACCTTCTAAGGGATACAGCTGTGTTTTGGTTTGTTTTCTTTAAATTGTAGAACTCAGAACATTAGATACACACTGGTCATGGAAATTACTGATGAAATATTTTCAGTTTTGGACTAATTGTCTTAATTCTCTATTATTAGATTTACTAAATTTTTTTGTTTAAATTAAATACTGATACCTGAATTACAACTCTTTTTTTTAAAATGGCCAATTATTGACAAAATAGTAGGTTGTTTAAATAGATATTATAATTGAGGAAAAAAAGAAAAAATAGATTAGGATTATTTTTACAGTTTGATGAAGAAAACACCCCCACCTTTCATTACTTCACACTCTCTTTAACAATTCACTGGGCTTTAGCACTTTAAGCCCTTTAGCTTTCCTGTGGGCAGATGATGACTGAAGGGGATACTTCCCTACATTCTAATTAAACTATTTTTGGATTCCCATTCTGGGGGCATAAAACCTTGAGAAACAAGATGATTACTGACTGGTACAGAAGTTCAATCGATACAGCCTGATTTATTCATTATGGTTCTATATAACCCAAAAGGAATACTCATTACATATTACAGAACAAATAAAATACCCAGTACATTACTGTCAGTTCAGGAGAGCAACACCACTAATTACTGCTCCTCTCGTCTCAGTTGTTGGGCTTTTTGGTGCTCATGTTTGCAAAATATTGTATAAAGGTATAAATTCAAGTTTTCTACATAAGAGAATGGCCTGATAATACCTTTTGACTTACTCAAAACTCCTAAAAAACTTAAATTTTTAAATTTAGGCTATATGTAATCAATTGTGTTTTTTTTTCTAATTGGTGTTTTTCAACTACATTCAAAGTTGTGCACAAAGTAGGCAGAGGCCTGGAACTGTGAATTGCTGAGGGCAGCAAAATGAACAGAGCAACAGGATATATAAACAGGGTATATTTAAACAGGGTATATAAACTTTATTGTTTCATCTCCTGATTCCACAACCAGATCCTACTGCCTTAAAGGCAGATGAGATATAACTAAATTCCACAGCATAACAGAGAAGTTACATGTGGGGGCACAGATATTACTTGAGGGAATGTCATATTAAATTGGAAGGGGTTACCCTGTCATAAGATCCTCTGGGAGTTAAAAAAAAAATAAAAATAAAAAAAGGAGACACTGGAGTGAATCTTGCCGGCTGTTGCTCCCACACCTCCAAACTGATAGCTGGCTCAGCTCCAAGAGGGTAAGAAATACCTGTTTCTTCTCCCTCTTTTGAAAGCACTCAGTCAGAAGAACTGTCCCATTTACTTGATAAAAATATGGTCTGCAGAGAAGAAAGTGCTGTGCTTGCTAGATCAGCTCAGTACCCGAGGGGTAGGAGCAGCTTGTAACTGCTTACCAGGAGTCAGCTCTGTGGATGTCAGTAACTTTGGTTGCATTCACCTTCCCAGGGCTGAACTCATGGCCATTCCCAAGAGGAAGGAAGGTTTTTCTTTTTTTCCCTCCCAAGCAGGGCCCTCTTCTCAACCAAGGATATCCAGCTGCTGTACACAGGGTGGTGCGGGTGGAAGGGAGGGAGCAAGAACCTTGCCTGCCCAGACTGACCATGGCTTAGAGTAAGGCTAGGGCAGATGTCTGGAAAAGACTGAGATCAAGGAGCCTAATTAAGTCCCAAATCGTAGATTTTATAAAGTATTCCAAGACAAAAGCAAAGCCTGTAACACATAGTGGGAAAAACTCATTTAAATTTAATCTGCTGCTCTTCAATGATTTCAGGATTAAGACTCTCATTTTGACCCTCACAGCAGAAATACTGACACTAGTCCTCATGATAAAGCATAAATGCAGAAAAAAACAAAAAGAAAACAATTAGATGCAAGCTTAAAATGACAGACTCAGAGTCATACTTTTCAGTCGTAAAGTGATTATTTTATCTATAATTCTTTTTGAAAGACATGCTGTATTGTTTCAGGCAGTGTAAAAGCAGATAATGACAGTCATTGGCTAAAAGTGTTTGCAACCCAGGGAACCAAAGAGGAAGCTGGATAGGAGGACACACCACATCATTAGAGTAAGTTCAGCTTTCTTCCCCACTCCCCCCCCCAAGCATTATATTAGAATGGAATACCCCAGTCAGGCTGGATATCTCATTTTAATGAGCCCTGCAGGAATAAATAAAACTGAGAAAGGCACATACCTTGTTAACACTACAACTATTGCAAATATTTCTCTCAAAGGAAAAGACAACCATATTCAATTTGTTTACAGTTGCATACATTTAAAATATGTGTGTTTATACCTATGCATTGATGTATATGTATACTTATGCATGCATAGGTACGTATGTGTGTGTATATATATATGTGTATATACACGTGCGTGTAGATATATTTTCAAGTCGTGATAACTATTTGTCAGTCTGATCATTACTAGTTACCTAATCTTACATATGCCAAATGTAACACTGACTTTCTACTGGGTAAACTGGATTGGCTTCTTTCCAAGCTTGAAGTGCAATAATGACTGAAATGTGCCATTCCCTTTTAAAGATCATATATACCCAGAAAGTTATATGACAAAAAGTTGCAGTGGATAGCAACAAAAATGCCACAGCAACCAATTTAAGAGGCAGATAAGCTGACAAATTCTGCCACTCAGCTTTCCATTGGTGATACTTTATTTTACTAGGAGTTTCAGTGCTTTCAGATGCTCAGAGAGGCACTGTTTCTCAGAACATGCTGATAACCCCCTTAAAAAAAAAATTACCAGAAGGAAACGCAGTTTAGACTTTTAGATGCTGATAAATTTTTATTTTAGAAATTCAGGACAGGTATGAGTTAAGTTTTAGTTGTTAGAATTTTGAAAATATTTTCATTCTCATCGGCAAATCTTACTATTAAGTGTGTACAAAGTTTCTGTACTGACATTATAAATTTTAAAACATTTATAATATGGAAAACACAGACAGACCTCTATCTATAGTTTTGCTGGTGAACAAGATGTGAGTATGATCAGTCAGCAAAGTACATAGCAAGAGAAAACCCACCACAGGCACCAAAACTTGGCAGGGTAGAAAAAGAGGCATTAGCTGCTGGGGAACAGGAGTGAATGTCTACACCACATCTGTACCATGAATCAGCTGTACAAGGGAAGCAAAATAACTAACTTGGGAGATGTAAGATCAGCTGACAGGCTGCAGTTGAGCCAACTAAATTACAGAGGCACAATATTGGCAACACCAAGAAACTGTGTGGCTATACCTGCATTCCCACTGCAATACAATCTTCCCCTCCAGTCTGCTCTGCTGAGACCCCAGCTGGAATACTGGGTACAGCCCTGGGGCCCCCAGCACTGGAGGGACACTGGAAGACAGCTGGGGTTTTCCTGCCTGGAGAAGAGAAGGCTCTGGGAAACACCTGAGAACACTTTCCAGTACCTGAAGGGGTCAAAAGAAAGGTGGGGAGGGACTTTTTACAAGGGCATGGAGCAAGAGGACAAGGGAGAGGAAACTGGAAGAGGGGAGATTTAGGTTAGATATAAGGATGAAATTTTTCCCAGTGAGAGTGGTAAGACACTGGTCCAAGTTGCCCAGGAGGGTCTTGTCTCCCCTCCCTGGAAGTGCTCAAGGCCAGGTTGGATGGGGCTTGGATCAACCTGGTGTAGTGGGAGGTGTTCCTGCCCATAGAAGGGGGTTGGAACTCAATGATCTTTAAGATTCCATCCAACCCAAACCATTCTCTGAGACTGTGAATTTAGAATACAAGCATTTCTAAAAAGTTAATTTGGGGAGAGGAAAGCAAAAAATAAAAAAGGCAACTTGTTCACAGAGAACTGCTGGAGACGGAGCCACCAAAACTATGATATTCCTTGCATCCAAGTGGTATCCTTCTTCAGATCCTTCATGAGAAATAAAAAAAAAAAAAAAAAAAAAAGCTGTGAATATAGGACAATGCAAGGCTGAAGGTTACTTAGGCTCTCCTAGATTTCACCTAATGGAAAAAACCCAAACCAATAAAAACTGAGTATATTAAGCCAGTGCTCTATTTATGTTATTTCTACTTTCACGGTTTCTAAATACTCCCTGAAGGAGAGCTCCAAGGGCAGCTATTCATCACAGAGACCCTGGCAGCATGGCTCTTTCACAAAGAATATTTACAGCTGCAGTAATCCATACACTACATTAAGAAACTCTAATCCTATAATGATTAGCTTCCATTTTCCTCTGGATCTCCATGGCCAGATGCCACTTGGGCACCTATTTTAATAATTGTTTCTGTCTGCAAAAGTCTCCACATTGCCTGTGCTTCATTATTACTGAACTGATACCTTTTTCCTTTTTTTTTTTTTTTCTGAGAAACACCAAACAGCACATCTGAAAATCTAGTATGCTTTTTTCCAACAATCATAAGCCCTTTCAGACTCCAGGAGAATGAATCCTAATACAAAACTGCAAAAGAAGAATCCTGATTTGAGAGAGTGTAGGCAGGGTAGTTAGGGTTTGGTTCTGTTTTTGGTAAAACCATTGAGATCCCAAAGTACTTCACAGTCTTATCATGGTCATCTCAAGTTGCAGATAGGAACAACAAATAATTACAATTTTAATTATATCAACTTCAGTGACATCAAAGTAGGATTTTGCTACACGAAGTGGGACTTAAGCTCAGTGCCTAAGGAGCACTGGAGACCTCAGACAAATGTTATACTGCCCCCATATAAGTTTTAACACAGTGGTTTCAATGTTGTAATTACCTGTACTGCAAGATTAACTCTGATTTTGGTATTCTCATACACACTACATTAACACCTCTGCAACAGAAACATCCATAAAATGGGAAAAAGAGAATAATAAATGCATTTCACATGAAATGCTTTGTATTTCATTTAATCACCCATATCAAGTGGAGGAAATGTCAAATGTTTTACAAATAGTTCACTCCTAGCACTTAGGAAAGCCCTCCAGCTCCTATTTTTGTTTCCATTAATATTTCCAGTAACTGAAGATGGCACATGGAAAGAAAGAAGAGGAAGGCACAAATTCTTTTGCCTGTTTTACTGAAAAGTACACACAACTTACTACCCACGCTTAGAGAAGCTTTGTCATTTATTAATAAGAGCTTGACAAGCATCAGATTTTATTTTTCTGAATCATCACTGATGACACACATTTACATTTTTTTCCACAAACCCCAAATAAACTTCCACTATATTAATACCTAGCAAGTTGTCCCCATCTTCTATTTGTGCATTTAAGTTCACTTTTCCAGATAAAACACACAGTTGTGTTTGCTACATTTCTCATCTCACAGATTTTAGACAGTGTCACTATTTTATCAAGGTTGTTTGATAACATCTGGGAAGCAAATTGATGCTGAGCTCTCCCCAACCTAGACAGCCATCCATAGGCACAGGGCTGGAGTACCAAAGACAGACACACTACACAACACCAATTTTATGACCCTAAACATTAACACATAAGCTAAAAGTCCCCAAAAATTCAGTTCTGATTCTGCATTTTCCACTAAATGGCCTGTGCATACAAAACAACAAAAAGGCTGATCAGACATCTAGGTAAGCTTATTTTCTGCCTACACCCTCACTCTTTAATAATACCTGTTCCTTTTTATCAGTGCATTAATGGAAATCCAGAAGATCAGACTTTCTCCCAGCACAGAGGACAAAACTCCAGTGCCCTCATGGCAGATCCTCAACAGATTCAGAGCAGCAGAACAGCACAGAGGTCACTCCAATACCTGCACCTTGCTGTACTAACACTGTGTTTACCTCAGATTCTTTGCTAATTTCTATCCTCCCCAGCCAGTTTTCAGGTAACATGATTTGCAAAGTGATAAACTAATTCAGACACCCAAAACAAATCCCTGCATTAAGAAACAGTGCCCATACAGCAACACTCCCAGGGAGGGAGATTTTGTTACCAACTTCTTCAGAGTAGAACTTCCCTGAAAATTATGTTTCATTGTGAGTTTTCCTCACACTTCCTTTCCTAAAGCAGATCACCTAAAGGGCAATACAGAATTATTCCAGTTCACGCCAACAAAGGAAAAAATAGACAATTATTTTGTCTGTTGTAACTCGCCTGTGGGTACAGGGTTGTCGCAAACAAAGGACGGGGAGACAGTTTGATGCAAACAAGACTCCCATTTATTGTCACTTTTGCATACAGTTATATACCTTATTTCTTATCACTACCAAGGTGTTGAAAATTACTCAATTGGTCAGTTACTGCTAACATGGCATTACCTAATGCTACTTGATTGGTTAATTAACGATCCTGACCTAGTAAGGAGGTCCGGTAATTACCTAATGCTTAGCAAGTTTTATTATCATTACCATTAAACCTTGCTTCTCAGCACTTTCTTAGGTTATCTTATGCTATTCCCACTTAACAAGGAGCCATGTCTCCATGATATCTCATGGTTATGTCTTTGGAGACTTTTCAAAGCAATGTTTAAACAGAACTTGCCATGGCTTAAGTGATAGCCAGTTTGTTGCAACTAATTGCTTTGTGCTAACGGTACACGCTGACCTCGCTTCTTGCGTATCCACACAGGGTGAAATGCAACGCAGCTCTTTCTTTAACCCTGCTACTCTTTGTTGCCCAGTTGAGGCTGTTAGTCACATGTTGCTGGCTACCAAAGCTTAACAAACTTTTCTTCATCAAGAAGATTAGGTCTTGTTCTCTGCAGAATCGGATATAATGAAGTTGCTCATTAAATAAGCTGCTTTAGTAATGAGCCCTGATCAACAGCTTCAGTCTCTGGAATATCTTAGAAATGTAATTAAATTCAATTGAGGTTCTCCAAGTTGGGATATTAAAGGTAACCACAAAAATCATACTTAATTTGGAAAACTCAATACACTGAGGCTTTCAAAGACTTCCCTGCAATATCTATAATGATGCAATATTGGTAGATACTAGCTAAAATAAGTTATTAATGTCAAAATCATTGAGCAATAGTCCTTAATTGGCTACAGAACCAGTGACACAAACCTCAAGCATTTATATTTACATCCAGTAGACTGAGGACATTGTTTATATATTTATAGCTAACAGGTTGAAATTTAGGAGTGTTAAAATTATTTCTACTGACACCAGTAGAAACTGATGTAGCTTGACACTGATAAAATCAAGACCATTAAGATAGACAGAGTTAAAAATTACTCTTGGTGCTAAGTACACCAAGTTAAAAATATGCTAATCAGAGGATTAAAGTAAAGATGCAGATATGAGTATGAATGCAAGGAGGCAATATTCAAGGCTGATATAAATCAAGCCTCTACCAGTGTCTTCTCATGAGGGAGATGATGTAGCACAGCCAACAAACAAACAACAGTAATGCACACCTCAGTCTCTAAGCTGCTTATCACCAATCAGCATTTTTAAATCAAAATGAGGTTTCTGTAAGACAATTAATATGTAAGAGCAGCTTGCTTTTAAAACAAACAGCCCTACCTGTCATGCTGCAGATTCCACTGACTTCCAAACTTCTCTCTATTGACAGTGCCTTAGCAGGTTCTCTAACCCCAAGTCCCTTCCCTTTAGTGGCTGCTCCATCCATACATGCGTGGTATAAAACCAATCCCACAAAGAGTTTGTGGGTTGTTAGGGATGCTTCTGTAAGGGGCCAGGGGGAGGGAGATGGAGAGTGGGTGGGAGTGCCCCCATTGCTGCTTCAAGTACTCTGTCACTGAGCAAAATATCCAGACTGAATGTGGCCTTAAAACGCCTTGAGATGGCATAGGAACCTAACAGTAAGTTAACATCTGTTTAATGCAGAAGATAATGAATTAGCACTCCCAAAGATACAAGTCTTAAATAAAAACATCACAGCAGAATACCTCCAATAGCCAAGCATTTCTGCTGGGATAACCAAAGCTGTGAATGACTGCCAAGCATATTGGTAGATTTGATGCAAGACATCTTGCATCTTTGATGCACTGTCAAAGCTCCAGGGGTCAGACTATATGCAGCTGTGATAAAGCCAGAAAAAGGCAACAACCATGCTGCAAACACTGCACTCAGCATCAGCAGGTGCTAATGCAAGAAGACCTTTTACTGTGTTAGGAAGAATCCAGAATTAAGATGCCTGTTACTGAAATGCAGCCTACACTGTCCAGTTGAAATGTAGGACACTTCAAGTCTGCAGACCTGCCCTGAGCACACCCAAACCCCCAAGATGGGGAAAAAACAGACCACAAGGTCACCATGACATGTTACTGAAATAACCCTTGACGGTCACTATTCAGCAGCCTCCTGACTTCAGGATAACCCTCTCCCACTGCACAAAATCCTGTCATGCATTCCCCAGTGAGGAATAAGAAGGACATCTTCTAGTGTGGGCCAATAATCTTCCTAAATATTCATAGGAGTAATTAAAAAAAAAATATTCCATCCTCAAGTATACCGGCCATTTCTGTATAATTCAGGTAAGAATATTTAGCAGAAAAACTGCAGAAAGCTGCCTAAGATCTTTTCAATTTATTCACTTTTTTTCTGGTTTTCAGATTCTCTTGCAAGTGTTTTAAACTTTGCAATCCTTTTTACATATGAGCACAAAAAAATGAGCAGGTGTTCTGGCTAATGTACTTTCCTTTTTAACAATTTGTATACTTAATTTAAAATAAAAGCCCTTATCAGAAAAATAAAAGACTGAAGTCACCAACGAACACACATTTTGTGGCAGTGGAAGCAGAGATGAATGCAAGACTATTAACAAATATGCAGTGCCTGTGAGGGCTTCTAAGTTAGCAACACATAAATAGTTTGACAGTGTGCAAAACCATAAGCACCCCTACACACTTTTGCATATTTTAAAAGGTGATTTCACTATTTTTGAAGTGAACTTTAATTACAACCTACAAAATGTACAAGTAATAGAAAATGCAATTTTGTCCCTTCTTAATCATTTTTCAATCCTCTGCTTTTTAATCATTTGCTTCGTTGACCACTTACTTGGTTAATTTCACTGAATTATTGTATTGAGCCACAGAATATTATACTTTTATCATTGGGTTCAGAAAGGTAGCTCATTACAGAACTTTAATAACTTCAAAATAGACTTTTGCTTAAGCCAGGGAACCTTATAACAATGTTCTACAACATTTAACATGGATTAAGCAGCAAAGTTTGGGGTTTTTTTATTAATTGAAACATTAATATTTTTTAAATAAAAGTCATTGCATTGTTACCATCACATATATATTCATTACAACACAGAATGAGAAAATCCTTAAGTTGTGACCCTTACATATCCAAAACTTTTAAATGTACTCTAAGATCTTAATGTTTTCATGTGTCTCCCTTACTTTTATGCCAGGCTGTGCCATGAGTACAAATTATGTTCATAGACTTACCCAGCTCCCAGAAAAAGTGGCTGCAGTGTGTCCAAGGTGCCCATTGGCACCAGAGGTGATGTTAGTGGACAGCTCAGGATCCTTGCAGTAGTGCTCAAAATCTCAAGTTTTAAGGCAGGGAAAGAGGATCAGAGATTAAAGAAACCTGCAAGGACATCAACTAGGAAAGGAACTTAGGTTAGTTGAAAGAACAAGCAAGATCTGTGAGGAAAAAAGGTCAAGTGAAAGGTCTTGGAAGAAGATAAAGATTAACAGTGTGTTAAGATGAGAAAGACAATTCTGTCTTCCCTTGCAAGGAGGTAAACAGCTTCAGGCTAAGGAAGCAAACTGTTCATACTACAGGTAGTAGAGAAAAATGGAGAAACAACTGTGGGGTAAAAGCATCTTAAAGAACCTTTTCTCTATAATGATGGAGCAGCAGCCTCCATGGGGTTCCCAACATCAGAGCAAGAGAGAAGAGTGACACTCTAGTGGGGAAAGCACATGGGACAAAATAAAAGAATCAGCAAAGCTTAGAGATGTAGAATGTGCAAACTTCTTTCCTTTCCCCCTTCCTTAGCAATCCATGTATTTGACAAGAGAACAAAAGTAGTATTTCAGTCAGATTATGTTCCCTTTGGGTAGAGAGCTGTGGAAGTGACATGCATTGAGGTTACGTGATCATAAACTGCAGAGTTGTATTTGTAGTTGAGAGAAGACAGAAACTTGTACATCACTCTCTTCACTGCTCTCACAAATCAAATCCAAGGCTCCAATTACCATTTGTTCCTAAGGCAGCAACACTAACCTACTGTACCACCAGGGAAATGATAATCTGCAAAAAAACAGACTAAAAAAATACCTTAAATTCCTCTCTTTCAATAAATTTTATTTAAGTTATATAAATATTTATTTCAATATTTTTAACTCTACATTGTTTGAGTCTCACAAGGGCTAAATACCCCTCAAAGTGATCTAGAGCAACTTGCTGCTCTCCAAATTCACCATGAGTTTTGCTACTCACCCTAAATCCAAAACCTGCAATTCACACATTATCCACCAAGAAAGTCAGTTTTATAACCAACATTCTTTATATGTAGACATAAGGTTTGGCTGTTACAAGTATTTGAAACTAATGATTATCAAATACAAAAGCTTCAGAAAAACTGCAACTTTAAAGTAAAATGCTCATGGAGGCATTTCAAGTTTGTTGCAATATACACCACACTCCAGCTGGCTACAATGAGTAAATATTAAAGAAAAACTGCACCAGAAAAGATTGCAAATCACAGTTACAGTTAAATATTCCAAACATTAATCTTAAATAATAGGTTATATATTTCTCAAATATATATTTTATTGTTAAAGAGGACTGTTTGGATTTTAGTTTTGCATTTACTGTTTCCTAGCCCAGAGAGACATAAAGGAGCTATAAATGTGGTTTATATTGATGCTGTTTTTCCTTTTGGCAGACAAATTCCCAGAGTATTAGAAAACAGTAAGTTCTAAAACTTCAGGCCATCTTCAAACAGAAAAGAACACAGATGGAATTTACAAGATGTAATAGAGCAAGGTACAAAGATCTCAACATGAGTTCAGACTTATTACAGTACAACCATGCATCTCAGTGCAGCACTGTGTTGTTATTAGTTCAGGACCTGAAGGCTATAAAACTATTTTTTCAGAAATACATTTAAGGTAATCAGCTGATCTGTTGGCAGGATTTGGCAGCCCAGTCAATTGTTCACTCAATTTTACCTCCAAAGTTGGGTTAGTTTGCTCTCCAAAGCACTGCCCAAAGTTTGGCAGACTTTAAAAAGCAGCAGCACTGGGATGTTTCTGCTGCCAATGTCTTCAGTGAGAGCACACTCAAGCTGATGCCTTGCTCCTGAGCCTAAAACTTTAGGCCATAGAATTCAGTTTTAGCTGAGAACCACTCAATATGAGTATTTCATGGGAACTGGGACTTGTTTCCATCCAAATCAAACTGCAAATTTTTCTTTAATCAGTTAAGTATCACAACTGCATGTTTAAATGCAGTTTCTCTTAAAAAAATGTAAAAACCTCTAAACAGTCTCTGAAGAAGCTGTGCATTTGTATAAATATTCAAAAGTTATCACAGACCTGACAAAAGTAATGTTAAGCCACCAGCCTTCTAGTAACTAGGAAATCCAATGCAAATCCTGTCTTCAAAATTATAGCACTCAGGCAGATATGGGGTTGAAATGTCTCCTTGTCTGTGAAACACCAGTTCATCTTCACATTCACATGGAACTAAACTAAGTGTTAAGAAATAGCTATCAGAGGAAGGGTAAAACTGGGTTATCACTGAAGCAAATTCAGATTTGCCTGTGTCTGTTTTATTCAGGTTCTTTTAAGACATATGGGTACCTATTAATGGCACTTACTAGCACTGTGGTCATCTTATCCATCCAGAACCATCCAGAGTTATTATTGACAAAGTAGGTTTTAAAAAGTTGAACAATTGCACAGGAGATGAGAACACTCAAAAACCTGAAGGTTCTGAGATACCAGGACTCCTGATACGAGATACAGTCATGCTCTGAAACAGCAGCATCAATGCCATGGTGAGAAGTGATACAAAAGTGCAAGAAAAACTATTTGGGTCTTGTGAATGGGTTGGCAATTCACTGACAATCAGAAGGCCACACTCATTTGTGTTTGTTTTTGTTACAGCATTCACATTTCTGCAGATCATTATGTACCTTTATGATGTTGAGCTATTACTTGGCAAATATAAAATCTTTTACATCAGGATCACATTCTGACAGGAGAATTCTCTCCTCCTCCCAACATTCTTACTAAATACAGAAAGGGCAGCTTTGGACTTAGAGTGGAGACAGAATTTGTAAACCCAAAGAATACACAAAATGATAGTGAAATTCAGTGGCCCCTAATTCTGTGCTGTGTGCTGAGGTCATACTCTAAATGCAGAGTCATTCCCATAGCAGTATAACAATGTTCAAAGTTCAGTATCTGCAGACAATTTAAAAAAAAAAAAAAAAGTCACTTAGTCCACCCTTCCTGTCATACCCATGTTATTTCTAACAGCCCCGAGTGCCGGACTTCACAGCCTCCCCCATATAACCCAGTCATGTTTTCCTACCCTCAGTGTCCATGGAAAGTTTTTCAGAGCATCAAATCTAAGTCTCCCACACTTAAATTTAACCCCAGCTACCCCCCATCTAATCCACAGTGTATGTAGCCTATGTCTTTGTGTTGTACACCTTAGGACTTGACATGTGTCTTGCTTCACTCTTTCCCTCTCCTTAGAACCAGCAGTTCTTCCATAGGCTTCCAGTTGTTATCCTTGTCTGTATTCTCTGTTTCCCTGTATCTTTCAGGAAACATAATGCCCAGAACTGAACTCAGCCTCTATCACTGCTGAATATAGCAAGAATCCTTCACACATCTTACCCTGTACACATACATTATGCAACACGCACAAGGCATTGAATTATTTAAGTGCCTGCTCTCCAAAATTTATTCTCAACCAATCATCTCAGTAAAATGTTATGAACTACAGATATTACAGCTCATTGCACAAGTTCACATGGGTTCATATTACAAAGGCTTACCCCATACTGCTATCAATTTGCACCTTCTGTTACTTTCAAGACTAAAAATTGTCAATCTACATTAAAAAAAAAAATCAAAAAATCAGCTTTTGAAAATAAGGCACATTTGGAGCAGTATGTAGATTTGTTAATCTAGCAAAGCACTAAAAGAAGAAAATCTTCAAGGGAAGCACTCATATTCTTGAAGTTAGGCATGTGTATAAAGAGTTTGTTGGATGTCACCAGAAGTATGTTATCAGTATACCAATATATTCTTACTATTCACAGAAAGAAGGTGGGAGTGTAAAAAAAAAAAAAAAAAAAAAAAAAAAAAAGGCATTTTGTTCAAAAGGACAACAATCAAGAACAACTTTAGCACAAATGCAACTTTTGCAGTTCAATGTGTGCTACATGAATTCTGGACCCACCCCCACTCCCTTCTCATAGCCACAGGGCCACAGCAGCAGCTTTTCTTACTCCGATATTCTGTGTAATATTTACCCACTTAAATCTTATTCCATTTCTTGAGCAACAATGGGAAGATGATAAAGTTCTCATAAAGTTTTCATTCCTGAAAGCTTAATTTTTCAGTATTATATTTCTCATTTTTTTTAACCCCCCCTTTTTTTCTAATTGAACAAATTAAATCAGATTCTGATCACTGGCAGTTTATTAATTCTTTTCACCACTTAATTATACAATTTATTCCCCTGATATATTGATATAAAAGTAGACCTATCTTTCAACAGCTCTTCTTTCAAGTCAGAGCATAAACTATAAACAACACCAGGACAAAGTGTTTATCATGAGTAAATAAATCAGCATGGCCATCCAGTTGTCACCAAAAGGGAGAAGACTGTGGCCCAAAGGTGTTTTTCATCAAATTCTAGTATAATTAGAGCAAGGCAATCTGGGGTCATTCTCAGAAGAAAACAAAGCACAGAAACAATTACACAACAAATACTTTTAGAGATTTCTTCTGGTAGAAAGTATATCCCAGCTGTACAGTGGAGCTACAGCTGCTCCCAGAGCTTCCTGGGCAGGAGAGGCAGCACACTGGGAATGGGGAGGAGAGACAGGAGCCATTCCAAGCAGCACAAGGAAGCAGGAAGGCACCAGTGTGGCTGGCCCAGGTGGGAAGCAGATGACCCAGAACATCACCAACCTGTAAGTCCTCTCCTGACAGCACCACAGGGAAAAGGCTGTTGTTGAAAGGTGTTCTGCTGCTTTTACTACAATGGGACACCAAGTGCCAGGTTTCTCTCACATCTCTGAAGCAACTGAATTAGGAAGGAAATTACTTAGGGATTCTTCCCACCATGAGAGCAATGCACTTTTAGATAACAATTCAGCCATGGATTTCTCGGTAGCAAACATACAGGAAAGCTGAGCATCCTCCTGTAGTCACCCCAGATGGCTTCTTGGCATTTGGGGAGATTAATTCAGGCTGTGCCCACAGATATGGGTCAGTCAAATGCTGGGGTTTGTGGAGTTTTTTTTTAATATTCCATGCCACAAGCATGAGAAATTGGTCTACCTCTGTACCTGTGTTTCCATCCACTACTGTTAAAGAAAGGAGTTTCCTGGCTGTGATCCTTAGTCCTAAACATATTTATCAAGGCTGCAATGCTTATTTATTATTAGTGCTTAGCAATGAAATAACTCCTCATCCAAAACTTAAGCCTAAAAATAAACAAGAAAATATATTTCTTGCTTGACCTGCTGGCAAGAAAAATGAAGATGAAGCAATCTGTCTTTTTCTCTTGGCACTAGAATCAGTAGTAATAGAGTGATATTCTCCTGGATCTTATCCCCAGGGCTGACAATTCCCTGCCTCACAAGGGAAACAGCAAAGGATAATGTATTTTTGGAGACATAATGAATTACACATTTGTAAAAGATAAATTTTACTAGGCTGACAAAACCAGGAACATCTTCTGAGTAATAATTTATTATATTAACTACTTATTAACTGTTTCTATATGGATAGACATCTCATTGAGATTTCTAAAACTTTTCCCCATACTGTATTTTTTTCATCTGACATCATGTAAAAATTTGCCAAAAACTAATAATGTTATCTACAGATTCTGGCCACGTTAACCAGGGTTAACACCTGAAAGTCTGACCTTCTGACAGGAAATAAAGACATTCCTCAGTAATTAATATCATAACCTAACTTTGTAGGCTCTCAACATTTATTACATTACACTAAGAATACATATTCTCATTGTTCTAACCCAAAGAGAATTAATGAACTTCGGTAAAAAAATTGCTAAAATTAGAAAGAATTCCATAATTACCTGGATATTACTAAACTACTTACAAAATATTTTATATATTTGCTACTTGAATGAATCATGACAGTGTAAACTGAGTCCTAAAGAAATTAAAGCAAAAATGTCTACCTGATCTATTGAAGCAACCTTAGTGTTGCATACATCATGTTTGATACAGGAAAAACAAATTAGGAAACCACATCTGAGAAGCTCAATAACAAAGTTCTGTCTTGAGGGTAATGAAAGGTAATTTGCACTAGGAAGCTTTATCTGGAAAGCTTTATCAGGAAACTCTCTTAATTAAGAAAAAAAACAGGAACCTACTAATAGGAGACCAATCAGCCATTGTAAAGGGGTCAAACAACCTATGTACACAATAGTGCAAACCTCTTAAAGCTGCCATAGCATCTTAAGCAGAGATGGCTTCTTTGCTGTCAACCTGAAGACAACAAAAGCAAACAAATCAAAACCCCAAACATTAGTTGCATTGTGACGAGTGCTTGAGAACCAGAAATGAACGTGCAATCACTTTGGTATCATCGAATAGTAAAATACTTCAGCATTATACTATCAGTTAAATGAAACTTACTCCAGAGCCTGTTTATGGTTCACTACCTCATCCCCATGGCTAGGTGATAATTTGGATACAAGAATATTTGTGTAAAGAAGAAGAGTGGGCATAAGGGAAAAGTGAGGCAATAAATGCCTCATGTTAGAGAGCTCATTCCATTGACAGGTTGGATTCCTGGTGAAGACAAAGACTGTTTAAACTGTGGTTTGGCAGGCAGTTTGAGAAGATGTGAAGAATATGAATATGTAGTTTATAGCATTTTTACAGAAATAGAGGCAGAATTTTAATTTACAAGAATTTTGAGGCACAAATGTTGAATTTTCCATAACTTTGAAATTAGAACTCAAGAGTTCAAATATGTGAAAATTCTCACCCCCAACATGACTAGAATATAAGCACATAACCAAGAAATTCTCATGACACTAAAAACCAGAAGCACAACTGCCTTAAGTTTAGGCACATATTAGTCAAATGAACAATGATTACAGTAACCACTGAAGAGTTTAAAAGAAAGGGTATTTCAAGTTACTGTATTAAACCTAAATTTTTAAGACCTCTAATTCATGCTTTTCACTTCACTATTCATGTATATGAGTCACATCCATGGCCTCCTGGAATAGAAAGGGACAAAATTTTTCTTCAATATCACTTAGGATAGAGGACTGAATCCCAATCACCAGCATTTTAACCTTCAGCCCATACTCCATTTCCTCTCTATTATAGTTACTAAAGTGACTGAAAATTCTTCCTCTGTTTACTGAATTAATTCTGAGTGTGCAGCATTTTTACTGCTCAGCATCCCTGTTGTGCTTGCTGCTATAAAATCCTGTGGCCCAAGTGACACATACTTTCAGATCTCAGCAAGTAACAGAACTTCTTTGTTAAACCCATTCTACCACATCCAAGACCCTTCTCATGATTCATCTATTGACTCAACCTGCAGTACTGAAAATGTGGATTCTTAAAAGTCTCCAGTATTTCATTTCCAGTTTATGTGCTGAATAAGTAGCAGTTAACACTTTTTAAAAAGGGCATAAATTTAGCATTAAATTCCTATAAATGTCAATGAGAATGAAAGAAACAGAAATAACTGCATAAGCACCTAAAAATACTACCCAGAGAATGAGACCAGACTTAAATTCTGGTTTTACACTGGTAGTCATGGCTGAGTGAGTGCATGAGCAAGGCTGATGTTGGCTATTGCTTTCTTCAAGTCCCAGAGTCAGATTCTTGCACTACTGCAACCTGGAATCTACCTCCAAACACAAGTGCTCAATTTCTTCCCATTCCCCTGACTTATATACATTTTCCACACTGCCAGCTGAACCATAGCAGGCAAACAAGGGAGAAGGTATCCATTATTTACCTGGAGACCCTGCTGTATGAAGTATTTTCCAAATACAGAGGCAGATGGTTGTCTTCCCCAAGAGTTTAAAGCTCTGTAAGAAGCAAAGCATGACTGGACAAGACAGTGGTGCAGAAAGAATGCATAAGGAGAAACTACATCTGCAATCAGTCAGAAATGCTCCTTGCCAGTTCTTACTTCCCATCATTTTTTTGTTAGCACAGAGCCATCTCAACACCACAGCACAGCACTATGTAAAGAAAGAGCATGGTGAAAATGTTTTTTCTAGCCTAAATTCACTCAACATATAGGACATGAGCATCAGAGAATGTGATTTTGCTTAAAAAGGGATAATTTGGATAATTTTCTCTGTTTAGTGGGGCAATGGATTCACATGAATGGGATCAAAAACTAAGTGCATCCCACATACGTCTGCAGGTTTATAATTCAAGACATAAACAAGACAGAAATTATCTGGTAGAACAACTATGCATTTACTACTTACCAACATAATAATTTCAGGAAAAAGCAAGTTCTATGTGTTTTAGACATACTATTTTGACATTTTAAAATATTTTACTCACTTATTTTCACACTTATTACATGCTTAAATGTGTCTGCATACAGTTTTAAATATGTGTCAACAAGCCACAATTTAAGTAGTTTTGATCAGAACAGCACTGCAAAAGAAAAGGATTTGTTGGCTTCCAGTTACACACTAGAGCTATATCCTTGGATCAGTGATGCAAATGGCAGCTGAGACCAACCTTTTCTTAAATTTTGAGAAATACATAAAATTTAACCCCAACTGACCTTACTTAGTAAGTAACTGAAGCAGTTTCCTATCCCTATGAAAGACACTACAATATTAGGAATAACAGAAGATATTTTATGATAAATTGATGACATAATAATAAAGACTTCCCCATTTCTAATTCCTATTACTGTACAATATTGGAAAGATTTTTGCAAATGGCACTGTTTGCTATACCTCAGCCACCAGAAAAATCAGCCTCTAAGAATGAGTTTTCAGCCTGTCTCATGCAAATTACTCACATGTATATATGAAAAAATTAGCATTATGTTCCAGTATTGGAATACACAAAGAGCATGTTAGACCAGCATAGCCAGGGCCATCAGTTTCTGTGGGTACTGGCACAGAAGGGGGAGGTATCATTGGCTCAAATTTTGTGGTGTTTCAATTCCCAGGTACTTGTTTTCAGCTACCTCAAAGGACTTCTGATTTGAATCTACACCACCTCAGCCTCAATTCTCCAGTTTTGCAGCAACAAGCAAACATCTTCCATTCCATCACATCACTGGAAGAAGCACAGCTACTCCAAAGTGCATTACTTTTAAGGAGTTGACATTTTCTTACCAGTGTTGACAGTGATAGTCACAGATAGAGAGTATTGATCAAGAATACATTACTCTGACACATTAAAATCAGCAAATGAACATCTCAAAAATGAGAAATATAGCAAATCTAGTACTGTCTTCTTGAAAATCATGCCACCATATACACATTCACAAGTAGAGTGCACCACAGGCAGCTGCTTTATTATTAAATTACATCTGAAGATTAAACTGTATTCATACTTAGCATTTGTAAACATCTTGAGACAGAAGCGTAGAGTATATTTCATTTCATTGTTATGAATACATCTTATGTTTTCATTGAGCTTTATAGTCTCATTCGTAACAGACAAAAAAAGACTAAAGTATTACTGAAAAAAAATAGGCTTTGATCTTACTTCAGATGTAGCCAAGACTGTCTTTCACATTTAATTTCTTATAATGCACTGAAAAAGCACAATTACCTGAAGTCATTGATTAGAAAGGGGTGGGAAAGTCATCTTGGTATCACAAGTCTTGATTCTCCTTACAGATGCTAGCATGGATGCACACACAAGCAAATTAGCCATTTCTCCAAAACCCATATATCTTCCATCCATCTGTGTGAAATAATTTACTGTGACCCATGTCAGAAATCAGACTATTGAGCTAAACAGAGCACAAAGAGCTATTTCTAGCACAAGGAATTGAAGAGTTCTTTGACACGTGCTTTACTTTAATGACATTGTATTTGAGCTTTCAGATTATGTTTAAACTAAGAAAATTAATGCTCTAGGCATCCATAATTAAATTAACAATTTATTCCATCTTTCCTTTACACTTGGAAAAAAAGAGGAGTGCTCAAGTTAGCTGAACAAATCTGTGCTGGAGGTCTCTCCCTATCATTAGCCTTAATTCCTCCATTCTCAACAATACAAATAATGCTTTCCAGTTTAACAGCTGTTATTCCTGCCTTTGACAGAGGCCATGCCCTTTCCCAGAGAGATGGGACAGCACCAGCCCTCTAGTTTTGCCTCTTCCCAGCACAGTGATGATGGGGAAGAAGCCAAAAGGACTCACGAGACCGTGGGCCAATCTGCAGGTGGAAAAATGAACCTATAATAACCCAATATAACATGAAGCTATATATGTGTTGCTGTTTTTTAAGCTGTTTCCTGTGAGAACAGGTGTCTGCAATAGCAACTAAATGCTCTGCCCCAGATGAGGAGCCACTGTCTCAGTAGGGCTGAGCAACAAGGGAGGGTGCACCATGCCTGCCAGGCTGTGTTTTACAGGATTCACTTTACCCATCAGGAGCACTCATCACTGCTTCAGGAGCAATCTTCCCACAACCAGCGTTGAGAAAACTATGAAAACATAAGATATATGAGATACAACAACCTATTTCAAAAATATATCAAAACCTGCACCATCTCAGCTGCTCAGCCAGAAGCTGGAATGGAGCCCAATGATTCACTTTCACCTGTTCTCCTTCCATTTCCCACCATTAACACACTGGCCAGCCCCGTGCAGATACTCTGAGTTTCCTAGCAGCACAAGCTGTAAGTGTGATGAAAGTACCTCTACTCTGAAAATATGATACCTGGATTTAAATATAATACAATAGTTAATCATTCATGCTCTCCAAGCAAGTTCACAAATCATCTCTAAAGATGCGAAAAAGTTTGAGAATGACTGTTACTTCTTTCCTGACTTCTCCATCACATTATTTAATTCCTGGTCACCTAAAATGCTCCATATTATACAACACTGCTCCAAGCAAGTGCAAGCTACTCCCCTTAGCTGTACTTTTCAGCTGAAATACCTCTTATCAGCCTAAGATAATGAGCTGATGAATTAAAAAAAAAAAAAAAAAAAAAAAAAAAAACCAACAACAACAACAAAACCTGTGAAAATGCAACCATTAAAGTGCACTCTGAAGTCCCCTCCTCAAATCCTGAAGACTGGCCTTAATGTTTAAGTGTCTCCATGTGACTGATTACAAATATTCTGACAGAAACACAGAATACTATGTTTCAGTATTCTTGCTTCTACATAGCTTTCAAGTGCTTGGGCCACACACTGGCTCTGAAATTGAATGCGATAACTTAGGCTACACAACAGGAAAGGCAGATCTTCAGTCGCTGGAGTTCTCTAGCTGGGTGCATAAAATGCTACATTAGGAGAAAAAAACAAAACAAAACAACCCCCCACACACACAAAAAAAAAAAAAACAAAAAACAACAAAAAAAAAAAAACCACACCAAAACCAAACAACAAACCAAACCAAAATACTAATAAACAATCAAAAAACACACAAAAAAAGCAAAAACAAAACAAAAAACAAACCAAAACACAGTCTGGGCACAGGGCAGGGAAACCAAATGACTTTTGCATAAAAACAAGTTCTCAACTCAAGCAGATGAGTGGCCTGTACAGGCTGAACTGACCAACGTGAGGTTGCACTTGCATTCCCTTTTCTCCCACTCCAGCACACCCCTTGCCCACCAGGTCAGGCCTCATAATCCCCACTTTCCCCTCAATCTTGTGCAGCACACAACTCCATTTCCCTGCTCAAGGCTGTGATGCTTCATGCACAGCACTCAAGTACCAGGATCTGGGCAGCAAGGGAGAAGAAAATCAGTTTTCCCAATAACAGCAGATGGTCTAGGTAAACCTGCACTGGCATGGGGTTTGGACTGGATTATCTCCAGCCCCCAACATTCTGTGATTCTGTCTACAAGCCCCTCAGTGACCCCATCCAGTGCAAGAACATGATGAAGGCAACCAGAAGGCACAACCCCTTTGAATGAAGAAACACAGCATGCAGCAGGTCACCACTTCACCAGCACATGCTACAGCTGAAGTGGTTCACATCAAACTGTAAAATACAGATCCTCTGGGAAATAAGCCCGTAAAGGACACTTAAGCTGGGGAAATAAAAATTCAAGTTATCAAATCACTTGCCAGGATTTTGCTTATACACATTCCAACTGTGCTTCCTATCCTATTTATCATTAAAATACTCAGGTTAACTCCAGCAGAGGAATAAAGATTGGTACTCCTGTATGTATAGATTTATATCTACCTTTAGTATCCTACTCAACATTTGAGGGATCCACTCAAGATAGATTTGTATGAGATTCGCTCAAATGATGCTCTCAGTCCTTTAATCTCACCCTAATAAATGGTAGCTTTCAAGAGCTTTGAAATGCATGGTAATATTTACAATATGTCAACTTTCAAGGGGCTGCAGAGACTGAAATATAAGCTTGCAATTTACTCTGAAATGCAATGCTTTCTAGAGTTTGCTTGAGCAATTCCTGCTTCAGAAAATCATATGTCTTTCCATCTGCTTGCTTGTTTTAGAGAATAATGATTAATTGGGGCTGGCTTTTTACTATTGAAATTTATGCAGAATTAAGATCATGTTTATCCCAATGCCTGGAGTTGCACAGACTGTTTGTACACCCTAGTGGAGAACAGTGGCCAGAACACCCATCCAGAGAGATACTATGGAATAAGCAGCTGTTCCATTAATAAACAGAATATGAAGACCATGATACAAACCATAGAATGAAGCAAAACAACTACTGAAGACGACCTGCAACATCAGACCTTTAATATCCAAATGTGGTGGTCTGATTTATGCAAAATGTGGCCTAAAGTCAGCAGTGTTCAAAAAGTGTGCAACTTGAGAAAGCAACACCAAAATATACACAGTGACATTTATTTACATTTGAAAACATGCATAATTGTCATCCTTTAAGTCCCTCTCTCTTCTGTCTCCTACAAAGGCTGCAGAAGTTGTGCTCCTTGATAAGTAGCAAGCATGTGTCTGATCATACTGCTAGGATAGCCATTTCTCTTTCTTATCTATTTCAAAAATATATCTATTATATAGATATATATAATCTTTCTTATCTATTTCAAAAAAAGTGCAGTTTGTTGTTTCATTTCTTCAGAATCCACAACATTAAAATAACATTTATACAAGTAAAATAATCTACCATTATGTTTGCTGAAAATTAAAGTCCTGCATAACTGAGTGCCCTGGAAGAATATAAACAAATACTAACAGGAACATCAGTTAATTAGTTACCTCAGTTTGCATTTCTTTTATGATGAACAACAAAGATCATTTCAAGTTGAAAAAACCCTTCATTTTCCATCAATATCCAGTAACAAGTTTAGCAATAGCATTTTTCCTTAGTTCTTACACTACTCTATAAAGAAGAAAACAGCAGTTACAACTTTTTTGGGTTTTCATCTAATTGCTATCATCTTTTTTAACACTTAAACTTGTCTTAGTATATGAAATATAAACTATTAAGAGAATTATTGTTCCATTGTTACTGTAAAAAAACAATCTTTATAATTCCATGCTGATATGTCCTTAAAACAATAAATGAAAAAACAAATCAGAAAATAAAAGGTATTTCCAGTATTTCCCCTCCTGCATGTGGTTGCTCTTAATGCTAAGGAAATTTAATAAGAAAAAACCCAATGTTTACTGGATGATCTGTAAATAGGCTTTAGAAGAAAAATGAAAAATTGAAAAGAAAAATAAATATTTTTAAGCTTCAGTAAACTTGAGATGTAGTTTAAAAATTAATGTTTCTTGGGAAATTACTAGATATGAGAGCCCATTCACATTCACCATAGATCAGTTGCTGGAGCTCAACAGAGAATTTATCTCAGTCCTCACAAATAGATACACTTCCCCAAAGTTACTTTTATAGTACATCTATACTACAGAGCACTGCCGTATTTTAAGTCACAAGATAGTGTTTGAAAAAACACCACAGATAAAAAATTCATATTGTACAACCCTTTGTAATGAATCTTAAGATGGAAAGGTGAACAGAAAGTCTCTTAAGTCTTGGCACATTTCTGCAAAAAAGAACGTAGGATTTACAAAAAGAGATGAAGTAAACACTGGCAAAGCTGTTACCCTGTATATTTCTCTTGCTTTTAATGAAATACAATAATCAGTTGACATTATAACACAAGCTTTTTTTTAGAAATTACCTGAAAGATTGAAACATGAAGTCAAAATACTTAAACCAGACAACTGTTTCTAAACTAAGACAAAATATTTTTATTCTTTCTGAATTAATTCCTTGTGAAAGCTTCCTGACGTATTTGACACTTAGAAAGTTTCCTCATTGAGAATCACAAATTTTTCTTTTTGCTAACAGAGGAAGCCATCCTTGAGAACTGAAATAATTAAAAACATTGTGATGTGTCTTAGTCTTCATCTGAATATAAAAATCTCTTATCCTACTTCCATTCACAGGAAATTGGGTTCTATTGTGGATCTGCTAGTTGCATACAAATCACTGCAAGAGTAAAACCAAAGTACCCAAGAACTTGTTCTCAAAAATCCTTTCAGTGTTATCCAAGGATCTGCAAATCTGACTAACTGCAGTGGCAGGGTTGCTTTTACAGACCAGAGACTGAGTGCTCATATTTCTATTTGCTCCATCTGCACCTTGTTTCCCCACAGCCATATAAAAAAACCTGGAAAAACAAGATGTGTGTTCTTCCAAGTGTGCCATCTGCACATTCTGGATCAAACAACCCTAAAACCTGCATCAGAGCAATTTCTTTGAGTACCATGGGATTGCTTCAGTGATGTCCTTATCCAGTAGAACCATGGATTGTAAGGAAAAGAGACCCTCAAAGACACTTGGAGTCCATCTTGCATCCCTCTAAGAGCCTACTCACTTAATGGATAAGAGACCTCCTCGCTATAAGATAAAATAAATGTAATGCCTATCACTGTGTTTGGGTGCCTTTTATAAATGGTTAATCCCTTCCCTGCCAGCTATGAATTAAAAGTAACTTTTCTCAATCACGTTTCTCAACATTGCTTGCACCTTTATTTGTCATCAGAATTTATTTCACAACTTAATTCAGACAGGCACTTTTAAAAATCCATCGTACCTTTCACAGCTCTGAAACAGTTGCCCTCCCTCTGTTGGCCTTGATCCACAGTAATATGTCAAAAATAGACATCCATTTTTCTTGTCAGACAGGGTGGATGGTTATCTGAAGTGAAAATTGTCATTTCCCAGAATCTTTTGTTGAAACTATTGCCTGATTATACAGAATAGGAGGCAACCATTCATCAACTTCATAATACATCAATTTATCATGGTGATTCTCGCCTTCATGTGAAACATGAGAAGCAAAATGAATCAGTCAAACCAAACTCCATCACATCAAGCTTTAAAAAAAAAAAAAAAAAAAAAAAAAAAAAAAAAAAAAAAAAAAAGATAAAATACATTTTCATCATTTAGCAGAATGATTGAGGCCCTAAATGTTAAACTACCTTCTGTCATTATAGGAGATTAAAATAATCTCATATCCTGACAACTCAAGCCAGTATAGATTTACTGGCAATTTAAAATTATTAAATGTTATCTGACTCTTAAGTGTGGGTAACAAATAAGATTTTTCATTCCCAGGCTACCAAAAGCAACATAGGTGAAGTAACATTTAATACACAAAACTTTGCATTCCACAAACAAATACATCCAAATGGACCCACTTAGCAGAAAACACAAGCGCCTTCCCAATTTCTAACCTTTATCATCTCCACAACATAAAATCACCATAAATGCATCAGTGGATTTGTCACTTCTCACAGATTGACTCACACAATATCATTTTAAGGCAGCTAAAAAAATACAGTATTTCCCTTTAATTCTCTATTGTTGCCTATTGGAACGACATGTACAGAACATTTGTCAGTGTGTGTAACAGGTGCCAAAGTGTGCATAAAGATGTCACTTCTGTAAATCAGACATTTTTCTGACCAGTCAATTTGCTTTTCAGTAAAAGTACATAAATTACCTAGATAAAATTTAAAAAGATTGAGTCATCTGAAATAAAGGTCTGTGGAGCAGCCTGGGCTTCATAGGACTGGGTGTATACTCAGGTAAGTGCAAGAAAAGCAGGCAGAGGATACAAGGCTGACCTTGTTGCTGCCTACCAGAAAGAGGTCATATTCCTGTTCCTCTGAACATATATGCCTGTGAAGAACATCTCCAATCTGTCCTTTTCCTTGACTGCAAAAGGACTGGAAGTGGGGTAGGAGTGCACCAAGACACAGGTCTGTGTCCAAAACCTTCCCAACTCTGTTTTCTGTCTGTGCAGAAAATACGAAAGCTCACTTCTGCGTCACAAAATGGAAGCATGAGACAGTTTAAAACTGTTTGGAATACAGGGGTACACAATCCCAATCCTGCCTAGATTTACAGCAAACTGAGGACACAATGAATTAACCAATTACCACAATTGCCAGACTGTTTGCACATTATTTTAGATAGCCATATAAATCTGAGAATGTGTCTTAAACTTCTAATAGGGAGACAAGTAAAAGGGTGGGCAGAATCTCAGTGACACAGTATAGGTATTTCATTCCTTTGAAAAAAAATAATTATTCTCTTTTTTTGCTTTTTCTTGTTTGGGTTTGTTTTGTTTTGTTTTTCCTTAGTACTGGAAATCCCCAAAACACTTAAAGCCTGGCAGAAATTTAGCAGTCATATACTTATTTACTTTGGCTTATATACTTCTACTATGTACTTCTACAAGAAGATTACCTGAGGAAAAATAGGTGTTCCTGAATAGAATGGATACATGACCCCGCAACACAAAAAGTGAAAACAAAGGGCAAAAACATTTACAAACGTTAAACTCAAATCTCCCTGCCTTCTCACTGTGGAGGTGGAGAATCACTTTTTAGGTCTTTCACACATTTTATTGAATTTTGCCCACTGATTAAGATTCAGTCTCAATTCATTTGAACTCCTAATTCTCCTTTGGGTGTACAGCCACTGCTAATTACAGTCCTTCATCTAACATTTTTGTTAGCTTAATAAGGGAGCTACTGAGGGGTTTTTAAAAATGCATGAGAGCCAGTTCCTTTACCTAGGTACCCCATTAGCAGCTCTTCACAAAACAGCTTACCTGTAGGGAAGATGCTGACATCTGAAACAACCTGCCAAATATTGCAATAGAGATCCCTGATTTTCTAACATTAATTCTCCAGTTAAAATTCTTCAGTTCTTCCCCCCCTTCAGGACAAGAGATTTAGGACATGTTATGATCTGAAATGCAGTTTTTATGTAAAATTGCAACAAACCGCTGTAGAATTTGTATCTAAATAGCTGTTTCTCAGGTATGGCAAAGAGTTCACGAAGTGCAGAATTAACCATAAGAAGTGCTTTAGCACTGCTTGTGTATGTCATCATCCAAAACTGATGTCAAATTCCTTTACTTTTAGGTATTTGTTGTGCAGCTCTAATCCCTCAGCATTCTAAGGCAAAAGCTCAGAAACGAATTTTTTGTGCAATTAAAAATTAAAGAATTCAGCAATCAGCTTTATTTTTGCCCGAGGTCTTTTTAGTCAATTTATAGTCTAATAATTCAACAAAGTATTAGAATATATATTTTATAGTGTATCATCTTGTAAAAGCAATGATTGTATGAATAATAAAGTTCATTATATTAATACCTTTTAATAAAGAATATAATTTAGTACAGTAAATATTTGCTGCAATAAAATTTTAAACTACTCTTCCAAAAATATCTATAGTCCATATAGAGACACGCATACAAACTGTATGCATCAACAGACCATTACTCAATAATTGATTAGATCCAATGATTGATTACATAGAAGTAAAGGGATTCACAAAGTGGTGAAACAGAATTTCCTTGGCCCAGTCTTCTAAATCCACTGCTAAGGCTGAAATCCCAGCCTCGACAGGGATGCAAAAGGCAGGGGGGTAAACAAGAGGGCATAAAGATAAACATTTTGTGTTATAGCCACTGGGTAAGTCTACAGTAATGTTTGATCTTGGGCTGGGAGTGCATTTTTGAGAATCCCACCACCCTCCACCCAGCTTCCCAACCTAGCAAAACTAAGGAGGTTGTCTGGCACACCCCCAGGACACCCCAATAGCTGACATCAAGGGGCTGATGGGTGCTCAGTCCCACACCACCACCAAAGCCATGGCCTCCCAGTGCCACCTTCTTGCCACTTTAAAGATCTATCACTACACAGCTGCATCACTTCCTCAGGAGGGAACTGCCAGAGCCACCAGCCTTCCCTGCACTAGGACCTGCCCCACTCCTGTGTCATGTCTTATCTTGATTTACTTCACAATTTCTAAGCTTCTCCTAAACCCTGCTGTTAAAATTTACTGTCCAGTCACAAAAAGCCACTTTAGAAAATCATACAAGAGCCACGCTTTGTACCTATCCACCCAGGGAATACATTGGAAATAACTCCATTACTGCCAGGAATGCAGCAACTAAATCAAAGGAGTTCAACACACTAACACCTCCAATTTCCTACAGGCCTTTTCTTTTTCATCTCAACGCTCCTCTGTGCCCTTTCTTTCAATCTCTGGTTGTCCTTCATGTTTGCTATGCATTAAATCACTTCCACTCCCACTGGCCCTCACCCCCAAGTCCCTCAGACACAGGGTAGGGTACTGATTGTCACTTACAATGGATGGGTTTGAGTTTCAGCAGTGCACGTCTTACATGCTACATAAGTGTGGTGGTGATGCCCTTAACAGCATCAAGATTTACAAAGATCCAGAACGGTAATTTCAACTCCTAATTACAGTTACCAGCTTTCTGCAGCCTTTTAAAAGCAACTCCTGCTTCAACATCTTAACTCAGTGTTAAAATTTCATTTCTACGTGCAAGGCTGATCATGTGAAAAGGGCTGGTTTGCAATGGGTGTAAAGGTGGAGCAGGTGGTCGATTGCTTCTTGCACAATCCTAGCCAGAGATAGCCTGAAAATCAGATAAATCTCAAGTGTTAGGTGGGGTCCCCCCCCTGCATCACCTCTCATTTTTGTTCTTTAACTGTGTTTGCTCAGACAGTGGATCTCGGTCAAATCTAAGAGCCACCTTCCTCCTTACTCCCCTGCCAGGCCCTGGTGAGATACAGTTAAGGGATTTGTTGAGCAACCAAAAAACTTTTAACTAATGGACATTTTAGGCAGCTGCTTGTTATGAAAAAGTGAAGTACTAGCATACATTTTTGCCAATATTTCTTTGAAAAAATGAGTTGATAGAGACAGATGCAACATCAATGCACAGTGACATCTTTACCAATTGATATATTAAAACATTCAAAATATCAACAAAAATATAAGCAGCTAATAATTCCATGAAGATTTTTCTTAAAGCAAAATAATTTAAATATGTTTGATCATTTATTCAAGACAAATTATGAGTGTATAAGCAAGAGAGCAGCAGGGTGAATTTCCCTTTACTTCAAAAGAACCCTGTAATGTCAACATCTGAAGATGTTCCTTCATCTACTTAATGAAAAACTATACAATTACAGCTTCAAATGGTTTACTTTACACTAAGCAGGCCTCCTAGCAGGGAAGAAAGCAAAGTCTTCAAGAAAGTTCACTGTGAATGAACTTTCATTTTACTGACTACTTGCAGCTACAAGAGGTATCTTTAACTCTCAACCTGCATGGATTTATTTGGCAATCAATCTTCAAGAACATAAAAGAAGATTAAGCACCTCAGTACTGCAGTTGCACATCACACAAAAGGCAGCTGAGCTTTCAGGATGCATTGCTTTACATTACTTTGTGCCAGGAACATGAGAAGGAACACAAGATACATAGCTCCTACTTTTCTCTTAGCTATAGAAATGAAGCATGAAGTACTCTAAAAATGCAAATCTTCCCTCTGGACTGAGGTCATCTTTCCAAGTTTGGATACAGGAAGCAAAACTGTTAGCATCTGTATATGTATAGAAATATATCACTCTTCTAGAGAGAAAAATGGTTATGTAAAAAAAGAATATCTAAACATGTAATATAGGCGTGCTACCGTATATAACACTTAACAGAAAAGCTTAAAGATCACTATCATCACCACGTAGGCTGGACATGAAAATTGCAGATTATTGGCTGAATAATCTACCAAGTTAGTTATTTAGGTGAAGAAATGAGACATTTCTACAGCACATTTTAATATGCCATTTAGATTCTATATATTCATTCACTTTGTTAGGTTCTGTTCAAGGTTGTCATGGAAAGTTAAAAATTAAGTACTTAGTATTCAGTAATAAGGTCAGAAATACACTTGAGTGAAAAATATAACTTTCACATCTCCTGCTCCAGTAGGAGTCCTCCTTGGAGTTTCAAGTCCAAAGTATTTTGCTTGAGGCAGTGTTTTCTCTCTTTTGTGTATCAGGGAAGTCTTTTACACAAATGCATGTGTTGGATCCTTTTGCTTAAAAGCTTCTGGTCTGAGTACTGGAAGTATGGAGCTGCAGCACTCTTAAACTGAATGAAGCACAAGTTCAACTGATTTGCTGACCTGGAGCTTACATGGTCACTAAACTCAGGATAGCATTTCCTTAGGGATTTATTAATTCAAATCATAGGAAGCTTTATGTCCTTATAGGACCCTTACTGGCTTCTAAACACTACTGTACTGAAAGCCTATGGTAACCTTCTTGGAAAAGCATTGTGCTACTTCAAACTTTCTAAGAAACAGCATTAGTACATGAGAATCTTGTAGTAAGCTGTGCAATTCAGTATTTTAGGTCCCACTCATTTGTGTTGTTTTGTTGGCTTTTCCCTTATATCCTCCAGTAACCTTATTTACTCATCTTTTTTTACCTTTGACAATTTCCCTGTATTTATATATGCTAGAGTAAGCCCAAAAACTCCTAACAACACAGATCACTGTAGCTACACAGGTGCTTCATTTGCAAACATTGAAAAGGCAGACTGTAATCGTTCTGATGGATTTTCTGTCATTTCACTGTTATTTTACTGCTTCCCCCAAATTATTTCCCCAGTCCACATGAGTAATTACACTGTTGATACTAGATCATTTCCCCACCATCATTCCTCAATGTGTAAATGTAATTTCAAGCAGCAGTGGTTGTCAGAGTTTGTTTCTCAGAGCAAGATTACTGCAACATCTGGAATTACAACAAAGGATTTAATAAAAAACTTGCAGTTTGCAAACACTACTGACCAAAGTGACCTCTGAGAGATAGGATCAGTTTTTCCAAGGCCAGTTTAGTGTTCCTATAACAGGATTATTTGTACCTTTCTCTGGACCAAAGTGCTGCTCACTCCAGGCACCAGCAGGATGCCTGTTGGATCAGCTACAGCCCAGGCTCACACCCATGCAAAGCATTCTCCAAAGAGTGTATTTCAATTTTAGATATGTTACACTGTGGAGTCTTGCAAACTAATAGTTAGAAATCTTTAGTATTGAGCATTTTTTCCTGCCACTGACTGTATTGGCATTATGTGGACTTGCCACATTCCCCTGAAATTCCACCCACCTGAAAGAATTTTGTGCCTTTAACACCAGCTCAAGGTGATTCTGCCACAGAGGTGAAGTTTTGAACTTGAATGCAGCACAGTTAATTGTGTTCAAGGCTGAGTACAATCTGTTCTAGTCTGGTAAAAAGTAATATAATTGCAGTCAAAGTTTACTTTTCATTTGGGAAGGACTACACAGTCATGAAAATATTCTGTAAGAACTATAATTAGGTGAAACTCTGTAAGTCAAGCTACTCACAGAACAATTTGAGAAAACCCACAGATTTTGAGCCTTTTGATTACTTATTACATTGCTTAATTAGCCATGAGGTATCACATCTAATACTGGTTCTCAGTTTTCTATCCCCTGACAATTCTTTACAGGCAAAACAATACTTACCAATCTATTTTCATTCAATAAAAAAAAAAAATCCACCACAAACATTGTAAATGTAATCCCAGTGACCAGTATTAATAAGACTACTACTGGAACATTGTTTTCCTGAAGAATCATCCTAAATTTTAATAAATTTAAGTGTTTTAAGCAACTTTCCTCTTGTAAATATTTATATGTTAGGTGAAAGCAGAAATAGTGGTTTTTTGGCAGTAAAATTTATTTAGTTACCATGATAAAAATGTAGCACATACCTGAATCATTCATTTACAAACTCAACAAGATTCAAAGTCATTATGGATTAAGTCAAGACAGTTTGTCCTGTTGTTGGAGATATACACATATAAAATCCATTTTGATTTATTATATTCATAGCAACTGATTTAATATACATTGTAAATGTGGAAAAAAATTACCATATTTCTATCTAATAGAATGAGCTTACCATCACTGATTAGTATATAGAAAAAAAACATAGAAATTAAAATTATTTTTGTGGAGAGATTGTCAGACTGAATTCATACCCAATCTGCTGAAAAAGAATTTCCCTTTGAATCTAAACTCCAATTCAGAATGCATAAACTATGGCTATTTATTAGCATTGTGTCATTTGTCACTTCTGCAGAATCTACCACATTTTCCAGGCTATAAACTGCCTTAGAATTATGCAGAAATGATGTATATTGTTATTATTTTTCTTTGCCAATGTTTGCATTACATTCCGTAGCACAAAATAGGGCTGATTTCTAAACTGAGTAAATAACATTCTTCAACAGTGTGTGTTTATGGGAGCTTCATTTACTTCCCAGTGCTAAACATTATATTAAAAACAAATATTTGATCATATTAAATTCAGAACATCTCATTGCACTGGACTTGTGCAAGTAACTGCAGAGACTGCTGAAAGAGCACAGCTTTACAGCAAACATTTCAACAGGAGTGCACTGCTGCCAGCAACCAGATTTATAAGCAGGTTCCCATTTAGAAGGTAAAAACAGCCACTACTAAAAGTCTGTTTAATAGGTTCTGAATCTGAGTGCTTCTGAAGAATTGAATTCTGAAAGAAAACTATCTTTTAGCCATAAATTTACAGCTCAGTCACTGTAAATAAGACTGGTATTTCTTTCCTTCAACATTACTTTGATGGTTCAGCAATCTCAAACTTTTACCCCCTTTTCACTTCATAACTATGCCAGAGGGTCCCTTCTGTGGAAAAATTCCCTTATGCTGTAACAAAGATGAAATCTATGGAGGTCTACACAAATAATGAAAAGCATATAAGGAAAAACTACATTATCTAAGGAATTCTACAGAAAGTTGTATGCCTGCCAAATCTCTACGTGTGATTACAATTCCACAGCAAAGGTATCCATTTAAAAACACTTTCCCCCCTGAAAAAAATCATAAAGCTATAAATACCAGCATATACTCACTGACCACACTGCAAGTTACTACTGCTCAGTTTGACTTTTTTTTTTTTTTTCATAGCAATAAAGCAGGATACTTCTACCAACTCCATGCATAGGAAGCATTTAGTGATGCTCAGGAGTGGGAGGCATCCACTTTCAGGCATCCCTAAGGGAAAGCATGGACGAGTGCAACCACTACACTGTTTTCTTTTAAAACCAAGAGAAATGGTTTGTTTTATTCAAAATTGTACATTGCACATCAACAACGCATCACCAAAAATAACACCCAAAGCTTAGAAAGGAACCATTCTGACACCAATTTCCTTGATCTTTACATACTACAAGGGTTTAAATCACATTACTCAATTACCAAACAGAGAAAAGCAGAAGAAAGCAGCACTGGAGAGATGCAGGTGCACACCCAAGAGCAGTGGGTACCTTCTGAACAAGGGGAGATCAGCCAACACTTCTCTGGAGATGGCACCCAGCAGACAGACCTTCCAGCATGAGATTCTTAAAATCAAAATGTTTAGATGAGTTCAGAAGGGCACTCCAGAGGAAACATATGTTGTTCTTGGCTGTAATGGCTTCTTTGATAATTAAACTTTCTCAAGGACTAAGTGCATATCATTATGTATTACATGTGTCTTCAAACAGTTGCTTCTAAAAGCACTTCTGTGGACCGAGGTAACGAGGAATGCAAATTAATTGTAGTACTTTAACTCTTGTTTCCCCAACCCATTACCTGTTCAGCATTTCCATCAAAATGGCCATGCCCTTGTTTTGTCTTTTGCTTTTCTAGGTGATGTTTTTCAGAGATTATCAGGCTGTCTGAAATAGGTTTCCAGAGGACCACTTGCACCTTCCTGATAGTGCCATTGGGCAGGAGAGGAAAAAGCCAAGTGTAAGAGGAGACATGCACAGGGACACTGTGGGACATCACTTACCAGAACTGATAGGAGGGAATTAGGAGCACTAGGAAGGGACAGAGAAAATAAAGGGGAGAAGAGAAATAGGGAATAGCAAAATAAATAATAAATAGAAAACAAAAAATAGAAAGGATTATAGTAAGAAGTGGAAGAAGGGTTACAAGCAGGGATCTCCATGGGACAAAGACTGCCAAAAGACTAAAAAACAACAGCTGCATCATCACCTTTCCTGAAAATGCTGAACAGAACCATATCAACACCTTTATGTTTGGGACACTCTATGTGAATGAGCTTCACGATGTAGTGCAGGGACCTAGAATTTTTCTCAGTTTTGACTAAGCTCCCTCAGCATCTCATTTTAAAATCCAAAGAAAAAAAAATGGCTAGATTTGGTTTTCATTGTCAGTATTTCTCAGTAATTCACTTCAGTTATTCTCCACAAATTCTTGACTATTTCCAGGAAGACTTCAAAAATCCCACAGCCCAAAGATGACTCATGCAAGTACTTGCCATGGGGAATGCTGTTTTATCATTCCAGTCATTAGAAATCTGCCGTTTTCCTCTATTCCATCTACCTGTGAACAGTGTCTGCTGGTAACAGAGATTTTAGCTGCAGTCAAATCTATAATTTCTATAGATAAGATTGTCCTTGGAGGTGGTCTGTGACAGCTAAAGGAAGGAGATGAGTTAGTGACTTTGGAAGCAAAAAAACCAAGCCAGCACGTACTGTGGGAAAGGGGTAGCTATCCATCCCATCTAATACAGACAAAACAGATCTGAAAAGTTGAACAAAGTGATAACATTGTGAAAATGAGGTGACAACTGTACAGTCATTCAAATCTCTGAAGATATTTAAGCAGAATTAAATGTTGCAGATAAAATACTTCAAGCCAAGCCAACAAAGGATGTTGGATGAAAAGTGTGTATGAGGACAGCTGATTGAAAGTTGGCAAGATAGAACCAGCAGGAACAGACAGTGTACACTGAGAAGAGGCATTAAAAAAATGCAAGAAAGCTTTGCAAAACAGAACAACTTTGATGTATGCTCCATAAGCTTAGGTTATGGATACAGAGCCTGATCTATTGGTACTGAAGTACAAATCTAACTCTAGATGTCAAAGGGAAAGTTCCAACATGCTATGTAAGAGTACTGTGATAGTATTACATAGACATGGAAGACTGGTATTATTTCTCATCATTCACAAACAAAGGTACATTTTGAACTAGAGAAGGCCCTGGTTCTCCGTCCTGAAATCCAGTAAGGGAAGAGAAAAGCAAAGACTCCTTATTACAGCAACAGCTATTGCATCAAATGTCAAAGACAATAGGTACATTCACAGCTTTGCAATGAGTAGATCAGGGCTGGCACCTGGATATTTTCCTACTCTAATTTTCAGATCCTCTGACCATTAGATGGAGCTGCAAGTATTCAAGTTGCCTCTTAATCCAACCATGCCAATAAAAGAAGTGTGAATATTCGGGAATATGCCACTCACTGCCTCACCTCCCAGAACTGCTTAAGAATATTTCCCAGTCTGATCCGAGATTTCTGTGACCTTCAAGTTACATGGCAGCAGCCATGTCCCACACCATCAGGCTCACCAAATCCATGGCATGGCCAGTGAGACCATCCTTCCACCTTAGAAAGGACCTCTGCCACTGCTACCAAAAGCTCTCTCCCCTTTCTTTCTCCCATCCCAACAGAAACCTGGGATTTTTTGACAAATCAGTCTTCTGCCAAACATTCACTGCTCTTAACAAATAAACACAGACCCTCCTTCCTCTGGGAGGGCTATTGGGGCTCTTCTGCTCTACAGAGTGAAATAGCAGTGTATCTGCAGCTAAACAGCTGTGACCATCTCTTTTCAGCATCATAGGTATTGATTTCCAGCAACATACAGAGCCAAGACACATTTAACATATGATGATGTCACATGTATATGCCATATTTATAATAAAAAAACTGGAGTTACAAAAGACAAAAGAAGGAAGTTGACATCTTTATACTTATGAATTTATCATTAAATATGAAAACCAGATGCAAAATAGAAAATAGGGTGATTTTCTTTATGTTTTGGAAGTGGTGCTGATTGCTTTCACGGCCAGGAAAAAGCCAAGGTTCAGGCTGCAAACTGTATTCTCCATGATCTACTATTGACTTGAATCGGTCAGATGCTTCCCAAGAGCCAGGAAAGCTGAGCTGCACCGTGCTGCCACAGGGAGGCACACGCAGTTTTTACAGTTGGAATTTTACTGTTTCAGAAATAGCTCATTGTAAGAATTTGACTAGAAGAAACGATCAGTTTCTTCTTTTTTTTTCTGCAGACATGAAAAAGTTACTTAATCATTTTTAAAAATTTCTAAATTCTATCCACATAAAACTATGAAAGCAATCTACTGCTGGAGTAGATTTTAGTTATTTCAAGTTTAAGTGTGGCTTCAGTTCAATAGGAAGGGGCTATCAACAAAAACCTTTTTTAAATAGATACTGTTTTTTATAATGTCCTACAGGTAGCTAAAAATCAAATGGAACATTAAGTACTGTAGTATAGAATGAAATTTTCTTAGGAAGAACTACAATGGTATTCTGTGCATTGGAGAGTGGAAAATGAATAATTATTTCATTAAAAGAAAGCGTTAGGGGTTTAAGCTGCAATTTTAATGTTGTAGCCTATAAGCAGATCTGAATTCAATGGCAAAGGTGTTGCTTGCTGCTACATGTTATTTGGTTTTAGCCACTTGGAGACCAAATTATTGCTTTATAAAGTGAGTTGGTGCTTCTTTTAGCAAGCTGCAATATTTTTAACATTAATCTTTCAGTACAAATCCTTTCTACAGCATGATTCAGGAGGTAAAAAAATGTTTTTTATATGAAAAAATAAAAATCAGACCCTCTCGAGAATCCTTTATTTTGAGAGAAATCATGTTTGTTTCTTTCTTTTGGGATTTTTCGTTTTTTTTCACAAAAGGGGGCTACAAAGTTAAATACATGAAGATAATTTTTAATTGCATTATTGTTGTGGTAGATCAAAAAGCCACTACCAAACAAGTCCCACTTGCAACAGAAGCACAGAGACAACCAAGGGGAGAGGTGTAGCAGGCTGCTTCCAAGCCACCAGATGCTGGGGTTCAGCCTAAAGTAAAATTACTCTTAAGTGGCACTGATGTAACATCTGTAACTGCTTTTTAGCCCCTTAACCATCTGAAGGTAGGTGAACATGTCTTCTACTCCATAGAGTTAACATAAATAGTACTTCAGAGGCCAAATCCAGGAGCTCCTCAGAGGTAATTTGGAGAGAGCAAGTGCCAGGGCCATTTCCTGACCATGTCCCATTTCTGCTCTGAGCTCAGATAGCCCAGCTGTGAGTCAGGCACAGAAAATGCTTTATTTCAGGATATCCCAGCCACAGCCAGAAGTCAGGCTGGTCTTTGCCAGGTGTTTTTCATTTGCTGTGGAAGCATATATGAGAGGTGTTAGGGCCCAAGACTGCTCTCTATCTAAACAGAGAGCAGGTGATGGCAGGGGGCAAGTGCCAGGCACTGATTTGTTGCAGACATGTGGTTTGGGGGTTGAATGCAGGCACTGGTGTGAGCTGGTCCAGTGGGGTCAGCCATCAACCTCCAAAATGCAAATATAGACCAGAACACAGATGTGCCCAGGGCCTGGGTCTGCTTCTTGTTCCTGCTCTGCCTTGAGGAAGGAGAATAATGACAAAAGGGAAGTCCTTTTCTGGAGGATGTCTGAAATGCATGTGGAGCAGGGACTGGAGCAGACAAGTGCAGAGGGGACCCTGCCAGGAGCTTCACACAGCCTCCAGATACCTGTCACAACTCTGGCTTCCTGGAGGCTCCCAGAAATCTTGCAATAAAATGCAGTGTCCCCGACTTAAGTGATTTAATTTGGGAGTGTAAAACACAGCCGTTATGTTTTATCACTTCATCAAATACCACTGAGATGTAAAAAGCAGAAATATGAAACGTAGCTTTTAGCCAGAAACCTAAGTGGCAGCACACCATCTCCTGCATACCTACTCACTTACTGACTGAAAAAGTACACTGTGCATTTAGATGTAACAGCTTCAAAAATGCTTTGATAAATGCCACTAGGAAAATAGGTGGTTTAGGAATTATTTAATCTAAACATGATTCAATCTAAGTATGATACCGTTGCTGAATTGCTTGATAGCTAAAGTACCATGTTTATAATATCTCAGGAGAAAACATTACAAGTGATCTTAAAGAATAATAAACAACTGATAAAAAACTGAAAGCTGAAGGAAAAAAAACACATTAATGTGATAGGTTATCAGCTGGGGGCCTCCCTGTGCAGCATAGGGCAAGTCATGTAGACTTGTATTTTCAAATATTTATCTATTTAGAAAAAAAGATTGAAAGCCATCCACATTTTTCAACAACACCCATATGAGTTAGGTACTTAACTTCCATCACAGTCAGCTGGAGTTAGATACCCGATATATTTGGATGCTTTAGAAAATCACATTAGGCACGTAAAAAATTTAGATGCCTAAATATTTTTCTGTTTATGGTCTTTAGCTTTCAAGTGCCTCAGTCCTGTACTTCACAAATAAGAATAACTGTATTTGCTTAATTCATAGGGGAACCAGAGAAAGCAATAAAGCCTGTGAGGTGTTTGGGTATTGCAGCAATGGTACATAAATACCACAGAGACAGGATAGCCTGAGGGCAAAAAAGCATCTGCTGCCTACCAATAATATGACACAAGACCATGATTGTGCAAGTATCAGCAAGAGAGAAAGAAGAATCCAGAAGGTAAATGCAGAATTATTTAGCAGTTTTTTCAGAACAGATGGCATTTCATATGAAATCAGCAAATGAAAAATCCACCCTGAAGAGGTAGGATACTTAACCTAGGAGATCACCTCCTGTCCCTTTTCATGAAAGCACAGAGAAAACACAGATACTTCAGTAGCCTTTGCACTGAGACAAATCTCATCTTTTCTATGGACTCAAGCTTGTTACCTATTCCTTTAGCATCTGTATAATTCTTTTCCAATCTAACAACAAGCTCTCCTCTCACAGTAATAACTGTCAGGGATCCCCACCTTCCCTCCCCCACTCTCTCAACTTCTTCTTGGAGTACCTCAAGCGTAACAAATTAAACTATAACTAAGATTTGATTATGAGTATCAGGAAAATCATCCTGACTGAAGATCAATTTTAGTCCCAAGGAAAGCAGATACACCTCCAATGAAATTTTCACCCAAGTGCTTAATACAGTCAACTTACTGGTTCTGTGAAGTAAAAAAATCTTCTAAGGAAAAAAAAAAAAAAAAAGACAAGCAACAAAATCACATCCCTTTAACAAGTTAAGTCTACGACTCGGGGAGAAAGGAGGAAAGTAGTAATAAACACACAGTAATAAATTTCCTGTCCAGTCAGAGGAAGGACTAGAGGATTTAAGAGGCATTTTCCATTACTAGATTCTGTAATTTTCATGATAAATACATACAAACCATAGCTTGCCACAGCAGATCAAGCAAAGTATCTGAGAGACCACAGTAACTTGGGCACTTAATTCTCCAATAAGATTTTTCTTTTTTAAAGTGGAAGTTTCCATAAAGGCTGAAGTGCAACTTAAGGGTGCTCCCTAAGCAGTGCTTATCTTGGCTGACAACATGGATCAGTAAGCACAGTCGAGGAAAACATATTGTACTTTCTAGCTCAAGTGACTGCAGAGCCAGAAGAATGCCAAAAACCAAAACCAGACTTTCCACACCATGCCCAGGATCAAACACCAGGTCAACACCTCAGCATGAGTATGAACCTGTTGTAAACTACGCTGAAGTTTACATTTACTCAGGAGGTTCCTACCTGTGGCCAAAACACAGCAAAAATAGAAAACACCTCACAGACATCCAAATATCTGCTGGAAGCAAACCCTTCCTGTCTCCACTGCACTTAATGCCAAGATTTTCTATATAAATCAGTGCTTTAGTGTCCATTTACCATGTTCAAGTGTTCATATGGATCCTGGACTGCTGACAGAATCAAGCACTAGAATGAACAGGAGCCTATTCCATGTAGAGATTCTTCATCTCTGTATTTTAGTGCAAAATACTGTATTTATGTGTTCATTGATATCCTTTAAGCAAATAGTGAGGACAACTTCAGCTTTAGTCATCCCTTCCCAGCTAGAACACCCAAAGCGAAGCGAGGTGGTCACAGGACACTGTGGTTTATGCCTCAGACTTTTCAAAATTTCTACTGGATATTTGAAATTATTACAGGAGCAACAATGTGTGTTTTTAAAGATCTTGATAGAAACTAAGAGATTTGATTTTAGCTCCTGAAGAAATTTCTCCATTGTGATAAATTAATGAGGGGGTGCTTTAGCAAAATATATAACTTTCCCCCCAACCCCATGGTGTTTATTCTTTAATAACTTGAACATGTTTGTCGCCATTTGGTTTCTTTTGGTCTTTTGCTTTCTTCTAGAAATAGAAAAATATTTTTTTCATCTTACCTCTCAGCTCCTGCTATCAGCACAATATCAAAGGCAAAAAACCACATCACAAATAAATGCTATTACTATCAGAACTGTGTGAAATATAGTTTCAGTTCAATGACCAAAAAAAATGAAAAATTAATTTCAGGACATTCCAAAATGAAGAAAGCCTCTTGGGCCAGCAGGTTTAGTCCTCTACAGCTTCTTCATTTTGCATTTTCAGCAAATTTTATAAGTACACGCAGAATATTTATGTTAAGGCCCTTAATGAATATATTAAACACATCTGAAGCATATCCACTATGATTTTTTTTTTCCTGATGCATTTATTATCATAAAATGGTTTGGGTTGGAAGAGACCTTAAAGATCATCCAGTTCCAACCCCCAAACGTGGGCAGAGACACCTCCCACCACCCCAGGTTGCTCCAAGCCCCATCCAACCTGACCTTGAGCACCTCCAGGGATGGGGCAGCCACAGCTTCTTTCCTGGCAACCTGTGCCAGGGGCTCACCACCCTCATCATAAAAAAAAATTTCTTCCTTCTACACAATTTCCATCTACATTCCTCCTATTTAAAGCCTCTACCTACGTCTTGATCTGATGGAACAATTCTACCTTCCCAGCTGGGTTGATCTACCAAACCAGCTCTCCATAAAGCTGAAGGTGAATTACTGCTGGTGGTGATGAAGTGTAGGGGCTTCTGACCATGTGCCCTACCACTAACATGAGATGTACCACTGCAGCTTTAGTTCCATACCTGTCCTGTTAGCTTTTCCACCCTTTGGGAGCTGGGTTTGCATTTGTCTTTTCCCTTCAGCCATCTGCAGACCAGGGATCAGCCATCCCGACACACAGCAGAACCACCCTCTCCTCTCCAGCTATTTCCCACCTCCGAGCTGAGGGGACAATGGCATTTCCCAAGGCACAGGCCATCTTTTCTCTCCTCTTACTACAAAGGACACCCGTCAGTACCAAGGATTTCCCAAATTCCTGGCATTTGGTGCCACTTTGCCAGGGCCCTGTGAGGGCCACGTGGTGCTGCAGAGAAAAGGGGTTTTAGAAAGGGCAAAATGCTGTTTAGTAGAGGGGAAAAGTAGAAAAAAACAGCACCAAGATGGAGATGCCTCAGCTGTGTGGGAGGGTGGAATTTCCCTGCAGCCCCCTGATCTCAATGGAGGGGAACATATATCAGCTAATACAATGAAGGAGCTGCAGATTCAGATTAGGTAGATGGACAATGAATTTTCTTTCCTGGCTTGTCCCTTTCTTTCCCCATATATATGTACAGAACAGCTCATGAGTCAGCCTTTATAAGCTTAAAAGATGACAACTGTAAGAATAAAGAGGCTTTACTGTACCCACTCTACATTACAAGCCTGTATCCCATAGCAAATTTAGCTCCCAGACAACACCAAGCATTCTTACTATTAATCTCCAGGTGTGGGACCTTTCACTTTGTACTACTGAAGTTCAATTTCTATTACTATAATCAAGGCCAAACAATTCTTCTTGTAGGGCATTTCAAGCCTTACTGACAGCCTTTGTGTCCTCAGTAATCATAAGCATACTTATATCTGTGCCAAGGTCATCAATAAAGGTATTAAACAGGACTGATCCCAAAATCAATCTATGGGAAGCTCCATAAAAATGCTCCTGTCAGTTGTGAGGTCCCCATAATCCACAGCCCCAGCTCTACCACAAGCTAATGATTCCCCAGGCCTCCTGAATTACATTTGCATTTGGGTTTTTCAGCCACATTAGTTTCCAGTGACTTCTCAGCTCAGTCATCTGCTTTACCCCACACCTATAAGGTTATCAGTGCTGGCTACAGAATTATTTACACTATGAATTTGGTTAGGTCTTCCAGCAATTGTGAACTTAGTCCATATAGGAATTAAACATTTTCCATAAACAAATCAAAACAAAAAAACCCTCAGTATTCTCTGAAAATCCTGAATTGCATTCTTTAAACTTTCACAATCTTTATTAAATCTTTTCTTCAACTTTTCTGACATTTGATAGACTGAACTCAAAGTAAAGAATACTTTCAGATTTAAAAAAAAAAAAAAAATCTACTCAGCCCTTTTCAACATACTTTCACTGAGCTCATCCTTTAGAATAACTCAGTTCTGAGTAAGATAAGCACATACATGGTATATGAGCATAGATCTTCCCACAGAACTACGCTGAAATTGTTGCAGATTTTAGCTATTACTACAGTGCTACAAAGAAGCTTCTCCCTTTCCTGGCTCCTGGCAATGATCACTCATAAAAAACTTAAAATTTTCAACTTCAGACAGAAAAAGCAGATGAATTTACTGGTATCTGGATTTGTAGACAGTGCAGTCACAGGACACACCAGAAGCTCAAATACCAAACACCTGTGCCTGCCAAATGGCACTCTTCTCCCCTGCTTTCCTCAAGTGGGGATGTTTTACTGTCCTTCAGTTTAAAAAGGAAAATAATATTCTGAAGTTGGACTCTCTACATGTATTGAAGATTGCAGACAGAGCATATTTAAACAAAACAATAAAAGTCCAAGCCTTTGACAGATAGGACATACTGATTTGGCTTTAGCTCTCTGAACTAAGGAAAAAGTATTTGATTTTTAGAAGATATTCCAGACAAGAAAAATGATACTTAAAAAAATCATAATTCTAAGACGTCGTCTCATTTTCAAAGTGGACATAAACTCAAAGGCAGTTAAATCACTTAGACACCACAAATGTTTAAACACTATCTTATTTTAAAAACGTGTTACATATAATTCTGAATTATCCCATAGTTTAAAGTAAAATTAACATATAGGTAAAAGCATACTGAAATGAAAGCTTTCACTTTCAAAGCTAAAGACTTTTCAATAGCTCTAACATTTAATTCTGTTATCTTTTTCATATGATTCACAGCCAAAAAGCAGGACCCCTATCACTTTCACAGACAGATAATCTTCCTTAGTTCCAAGAATTTTTTCCTAAGCTGAAAGCATCAAGTTCATAGTTGCCTTATTATCATTCTTATCATAGACATCTGTAAGATATCAGGGATAACTAGATTTTTTCCACAGCATCTTAAATACATCAGTTTTAGCGACAGAAGTTTGGCTTTGCTACCAGAAACAGTATTCCCCTACCACAGCATATTTAACAACAGCCATCCTCCACTGCATTCACAGAATTCTAACCACACACATGCTCAAAATTATTTACATAACTGCATTTAAATTGGTTACTTTTATCCCTTTTCTAGTACACTATCAAAAAACATGGGATATTAACAAAACAAGCCCTGAGTATCATAATTAAAATCTTCTTCCTGCCTGTTCTGCTCTGCAGGAGCACTTACCTCAAGCAGGTCCACGCTAAAAAATTTCACCCAAGCAGCTAGAGAAGAACATCACACAAGAAACACTATATTGCCTAGGCTGCATTTCGTAGACTATATTACTTAAACAAAAATTAAAAATAAATGTAGAGTAACTTCAGGAGAGTGGAGCCTGAAAAAAAATTAGAAATTAGTCCTCCATACAGCTCTATGAATCAAATGCTTTCACTGGTACCAGCTAAGTTACAGCAGAGAATAAAGTGAGATTGCACCCTACATACTTTTTTTTTTTTTTGTACCTTGGATTATCATGAGTGCTCCTTCACAAGCAGATCAAAACCAGGCAACCATCAGCAGAGCTTTCAAGGAAGTTTGTGGTTCTGGGACAGTGAGAAGAGAACCTGGGTTTTTTGAAGCAATTTCCAGACAGACAGCTGTAAGCAGTAAAGCCTGATTTAGTAAATTTGACTCCCAGGAGAAAGTCTGCCCTCAGCAACCAGGTCTGCAGAGGACTGGCAAAGGGCAGGGGACCATTAGAAGAAGGTTACAGCCCATGGTTTGCAAGGTGTTCCTCATTAGCTAATTGCACTTTTAATGTGAAACAAGGCAGCAAGCAACTTTCTGATGGGCACTCCCTGATTAGGGACAGAAGGATACACTGCCTAGTGAAGCCTGCTGCTAACACCTGAATACTGCAATTAACATGTTCTTAGAAATAAGTAGTATTTTGGGCCCAGTCCTGTTTAATATCTTCATCGATGATTTAGATGAAGGGATTGAGTCCATCATCAGCAAATTCGCAGACGACACTAGGCTGGAGGGGAGTGTGGATCAGCTGGAAGGCAGGAGGGCTCTGCAGAGGGACCTGGACAGACTGGAGAGTTGGGCTGATTCCAATGGGATGAGGTTCAACACGGCCAAGTGCCGGGTCCTGCACTTTGGCCACAACAACCCCATGGGGAGCTCCAGGCTGGGCACAGAGTGGCTGAGAGCAGCCAGGCAGAGAGGGACCTGGGAGTCTGGATTGACAGGAAGCTGAACAGGAGCCAGCAGTGTGCCCAGGTGGCCAAGAAGGCCAATGGCATCCTGGCCTGGATCAGGAACAGCGTGGCCAGCAGGTCCAGGGAAGGGATTCTGCCCCTGTACTCAGCCCTGGTGAGGCCACAGCTCGAGTCCTGTGTCCAGTTCTGGGCCCCTCAGTTCAGGAAGGAGATTGAGGTCCTGGAGCAGGTCCAAAGGAGGGCAACCAGGCTGGGGAAGGGATCCAGCACAAGTCCTGTGAGGAGAGGCTGAGGGAGCTGGGGGTGTTCAGCCTGGAGAAGAGGAGGCTCAGGGGAGACCTCATCACTCTCTACAACTCCCTGAAAGGAGGCTGGAGCCAGGGGGGGGTTGGGCTCTTTTCCCAGGCAACTTTCAACAAGACAAGAGGGCATGGTCTCAAGTTGTGCCAGGGGAGGTTTAGGTTGGATATTAGAAAGAATTTCTTTACGGAGAGGGTGATCAGACATTGGAATGGGCTGCCCAGGGAAGTAGTGGATTCTCCATCCCTGGAGATATTTAAAAAGAGACTGGATGTGGCACTCAGTGCCATGGGCTGGGAACTGCAGCGGTAGTGGATCAAGGGTTGGACCTGATGATCTCTGAGGTCCCTTCCAACCCAGCTGATTCTATGATTCTATGATTTTTAATTGATATCCAAGCAGGATGGAAGAGTAACATTTATAGTCATGAAGAAAGTACATAGGTATTCTCTGTGGATCAAGTGACTGATCCTTCAGTCACTTCTTAGCCTTCCATTTGACAAATTAATGTATCTTTCAAAACACAGTCAACTCTCCTAAACCTTAAGTCATACTTTTTCTGCCAGTAATAATGGATGAAATGTTTAACTAAAGACTTAATCTTTAAGAAAGAAATCTTATAGCTACACCATTCAATTTTCAGCCACCGATTATTTGTATCATTTGGCCATGCATGGATTTGAGTTTTAATTTGTAGGCACCAGATTCTTTTCAACTGCTAAAATCAAAGCCTGTGCTCTGCACCAAAAATTAACCTAAGTAAAGTGAGTAAATTTAGCATGTTTGTTTTGGCAGTCTAAAGCTAATTGTTTTCACCTTAATCTGCCATATTTATTCACAATATAGAGTAAAAGGACAATGTTATTTTTTCAGTGCTAATGCTCTTTAAAGAGCATTCTAGAGCAAGTTAATCAGGGCATCCCTGTAAATTTCCAGGTAGAGGTTCTTCAGGAGCTTGAAGATTAATGAATTGAAAATAAATATTTGAATTTTAAATTTATATTTCAAGTAAGCTTTTCAATAAAATTCCAGAACAATTATTTCTTAAGAAAACATTGTATGAAGGTGCTAGTTACAATGTAGTACTGTGCATTAGAGCATTTTTATCAGCTCTAAGAGTGCTTGCACAGTTTCCATAATTTTGTTCACACACACAAAAAAAGCAACCCATATTTATTAGAAGAAATTACTTCCTTTTTTCAGTCTACATGAAAGCAAATAGGAAATACAGGCCCTTGTTGCCACAGTTACCAGATTACTAAACTGCCATTAAAAACTTATTCCACAAAAATAAAATAGTTTTCCTTTCCCCTTGAACTGCTTCTTTGATGGGTGTGCAGAGATGGGTGAGCAAGTAATAAGACCATTAAATGGTCTCCCTGGCTCCTTTTTTTTTTTCCAGGGCACTGAACTATAGACACATCTATAAAGTAGCATGTGTTGTTCTGCATGGGGAGGAAGAAATGCTCCAACTAATAGAGCAAAAGCTTATCTTTCCAAGTATTATTTCCTAAACTAACACATGTAAATCATTGCACAGATTCAAAAGGCACACCTGAATGCATGAAAAATAATTGGGCAGCCAAAGCAAAGTAGCAGCTGCCATTAAAGACTTACAGACTTTCATTCAAGGGCAAAAATTGCCTGCAGAGAAGCTCACTTAAGCATCTTGGGTTTACAGTTGGATTCAATGATCATAAGGGTCTTTCCTAATCTACATGACTCTGATTCTATAATTCATGAGCAGGTACAAATCAGGTTTGTGGAGATCTACTAAATAGTGATACCCTCACCCTTATTTTGACAGCATGTTTTGAGGGCAAGTTGGTGGGATTTTTTCCAATACAATTTAATTTTCACTTGCTCAGGTTCCAAATATACCACTGCAAAGATAACTAAGAGGCCAAGACTATCATGTGTGGTAGGACATATGGTAGTGTCCAGGCCTTTTTTGGTCAGTCATATATTGAATCCACACAAATGACTCAAATGAACTTCAGACTGACTTTCTTTGTACATTGTAGTACAAACTACAGGTGTCTTGCAGTTTCCTGCAGTTCACAGCAACAACACAGGATGACAGCAGCAGCCACATCATGGGGTATTAAGTTGGCAGCCCTTGTCAGAAACTTAACACACTGACTACAAATAAACACACAGCAACTTGTCAGAGTAATTCTGCAGACTATCAGGTGAACCCAGGTCCTTCTTTGGCACCAAAATGAACTGACTGCATTTATGTGTTCTTAATACACTTTAATGAGACCACGTACAAAACAAAGTGTGACCAATGAGTAATTCCCAAAACTTCATCTGATTCTTAAATGATGAAGTTCTGTCAGACCAGGTAATGACAATGGTAGTTCTTTAACTTACTAGATAAATGCACTGTTGTTGGGCTACTTAACATAACTTTTAATTAATAAAGCATGTTTAAAATTTTTGCACCCAGTGTAATGTTAAAGTTTATAAACATGGTGTGTGTTACATCTGGAAAACAAATCTCCAAGTAGAGCAGTAGCGTTCTAATTTAGTTTATTACCTACTTGTATAGATTTCCCTTCAAATGAAAATGGGGACATAGCCTTCTCAAAAATTTAACTTCCACAGTCTATAAAAAACATGAAATAATTTCAGCTGCTTCTTTTCAGAAGGGGAATACAGATTTTGTTCTGTAAAATGCAATAAATATCACAGATTTGTCTTCTGGATATTTCCATCACAGAAGAGAAAAACTCACTTAACCTCTGAGCAGAAGTTAATGGAAAACCCGTGGAAATGAAATCCTTGTAAGGTCATCTCTAAAAAATTAGAGTGCACTCTTGATTTAGTGATATAAGAGACTTGCAGGGACTTCTTTGGCAGGAGGAGCAGAGTTGTTTTTTTTAGTTCAACAATTTCTAGGAAATCTTTTCTTGTTTCATGGTAAGGCTTTAAGTCTCTGCTTACTGTAAAATGCCAAACTCAAGTGCTTTCAGATAGTAACTATGTACTGAATCACTCTCGTTTTAAGAGGTCTGGGAGAGCTACAGGAGATAATATTTTTCTTATCCTAAACCAGGGTGAGTAGTTTTTCAAATAATTTTTTCTTAAAAGTTGCGAAATAGACAAATGTTTCTTTTCAATATATTATACGTTTTATTTGACCTCATTAATTTTTAAAATATATATTAATCACCAAATTCAATTGTGAGATGACTGTTATTTCTTTTATAAAATTGTGGTTATCACAAAGGCCTCTGGATTCTGAAGGCAAAACTGTTTACTAAATTAATGTCTCAGTCCTATCATAGTGTCTAAAAAACTAGAGAAAGTCAGTGCTGGCCTCTTGAAGTGACAGCTACCTGCACTCCCATCCTCCAAAGCATCTCCTAACTAGTATGCCTTTCATCCTCTCCTGTTTCTGAGATTACTGTGTGCTGACAGGAGTGTTTTGGAGTGATCTTAAAGTGCTTTTAAAGGATAACATGTGGAAATAAATAATTCAGATTTTTCTTGAGTGTTTCTTTGGTGTCTCAGCTTACACAGAGAGAGTGCTTTTAAGGAGTGTTCACCTGTACAATGGGTTGTGCTCTCTGATAAGCTTTTGCCCAAGTAACTTTTGAATGCTCTTATTCTAACACAGATAGTAGGCTTTTATATCCCTAGTCTGGCCACATTCCTGATAGACAAAGAATGTTCAAAGTACTGGGTATGATTACTGGCACAATTTTTAGCAAAACCACTCATACTTTACAATTTATCCTGTTATATCAGCTATTAATAAACTGTGCAAAACTAGGAATGGTATAAATATGAGAATAAAAAAAAGAGACATTTGAAACAATTAATAACACCTAAACAGAAGGTAACAGAATAAATATTAAAGACCCAAAATTACAGCTGCAAGCATATCTTATAGCAGCAACAGGTAATGCCAACAAAGTGTGTTAAATTAGTCTATCTGATTAAAATTATTTATGACATAATTCTATATGATATTGAGTGAATATGATATTTTCTGATTATTCCTCCTTACTAGCACATGATTTGCATCAAAAGAAATACACACTTTCTCCTTAAAATTCTAGTTGTTCTGCTGCCAATTTTTCTTTTAAAATACTCATTTTTTAACACTTGCCTGTATACTCAGGATCATGTGGCTAGAGAAAGGCACAGCACATTCTATGATGTTTTTCTCCCATTTTCTGTAAAAATTACTAAAGATTTCAGTAGCTACTGGTATGGTTTATAATCCCTTAAAGTTTCACAGGGTGATAGTCTTTTAAAAATTGTTTTAAACTTCTTTCTTTTTCCCTCTCTTTTTCTTAATACCAGTCTAGGACACAAACCCTTAAGAGAGAAGTCTGGCTGGTTGTATAAAGACTGGAGTTTTCATGGTTCATTAATGTGTCATAGAGGGCACAGATTATTGCACAACTTAGATAAAACTAAACATCTTGGTCCAGAGATATTCAACAATTTTGTTTTAGATAACATAAAGTAGAGACACTATTTTTATCTCAGTTAAGAGCCTGTTCTGGTACACTCCTTTGCTTCCATTTTTCACCTAACACAAAAAAGAGGACAGATGTTGGATGGGTGAAGCCCACCAAAAAATTCAGTTGGCTGCTGTGAGATCAGAGAGGCAGAGGCATGGGGATCCTTCTGCATTGCTGCAAATGCAGACTGAGCATTTACACTCCCAAGAACCTCTGTGCTGCAGCCTGACCTAACTTACCACAGGAATTAAACACATTTCAAAGCTTTCTGTCTACAGAAGATGGGACTGGATGAGCCTCCAAGCATAAAATTCATTCCACTACAGAAGGAAAAATCAGAATACTGTGAATATTTGGTTTTGAAAAGGTGAAGACAGATGAAATAACGAAGACTGAAGAAAATTTACATTGGGTAGTTTTACTTCACCCCTCTCAGATTACAAAAATAGTTGCCACAGATCAGAGAGGCACAAATCAGCCTCTCAGCACTATTGATGCCAACCTCTCCAACAAGGAACAGAAATGGGTGTCCAACCTGCTGGGAAACCTGACTCTTGTAGAAATACCTTATCTACACCTGAAGTTTGGCACCTCTTGTCCCAATTCATCCCTCCTCAGAAGACTCAGAGACCGTATTTTCCATGCTCTCTTGTTTTTTCTGCTGTTGCTGATGCTAAGAACAAAATGGTGCAATGCCAGGGAGTTTTCTTATGTTCTGGTTTCAGAAGATATTATACTAATCCCCATACAGTACTGACATATAAGTGCAGAGAGTAAAAATCTTTTATATTGATAATTCTGGTTATCATGAAGTAGTATCATTATCAGTAGTCTGGTTAATGAAACAATCATTAAAGGATTCCCCATATGTTTTTTTTACATTACTTGCCTTTGGGATTCAACTTTGGCTCATCCAGGAGCCTGCAGAAGGTAAGGAAATGGGTTAACTGGAAGAGCCCAGCCAGTTTGAGAGCCACATGAGGCTCAGCTGGGTTGTAGTCCTGCTGCCCCACTCTACAGGGAATGGTCCTCACATCATGAAGCACCCCCAGTACAGCATGGAATTCACAAAATAAGATTTCAGTCCCTGCACGGTGAAGTTGTAGGTGTTTTCTCTTCAAAATACCTTTGCTGAGAAAAAGTCTGGCTGGTCCTCAGGAGGCCCCAGTCTGTGGGTGGCACCTGAATGCTTCTTCCCACAGGCTCTGAAAGGATGGCAAAAGTTTAAAGAAAACCCTTTTTTCCTAATACATTCCATTAGCTAGATGTAGGTAATCCCTCATTCCATGTATAATTTTGATTTCCCATGCTTCTCAAGTACCTGAGGAAGTCCAGATTCCCCTCCTGAAGCAAGGCCTTCAATGGAAAGCACTGAAAATACCCTTGGTAATTTATACATCTATTTCTTGCCATTTCCCAGCAAGCCCATCCATCACTGTTTCTCCATTTTGCCTGGGAGCTGCAATAGAGGTGCAGAGTATACTGCTACTGCTGAGCACAGCAGAATAAAGAATATCTAGGTACTTTTAATTATGTTGCTCTAAAATTACTTTCATGCTATGATATGTTCTCTCCATTTCAAAGCTAACCATCCATATTTGAAGTAAATTTAAGTACATACTTCTGAGGCTTGCACCTAGGGCATTTCTTTAAGCAGTTCACAGCTGAACCTCTGACTCCAGATAAGCACTTTTTTTTTCTTCAAATGCTTAACTGAGAGGATGTTACAGGAGTTACACTTAACTCAATGGTCTTTATCTGGCTCCTATTTTTGCTTGAGATCAATACTGAATGCCACAAGTAAAAGGGGAGATAATCAGATTCTTATTTTGCATTAGTTGGTCTACATGATAGTGCCATTCAACTGCATTTAGGAAAACCTCTTTGATTACATGCATAACAATTCTGCACCTAAATTAGTACCATCTCCCTTGCCAGACAGCTCCCTAAAAGCATCTGCAAAGCTATGTTTTGAAGGACACATTGTTCCTTAAAGCTTTCCCTGTACTAACACGTTTTAGAACTCTGACAGCAGTTAAGCTACTTCTGTACTTAGATGGTGTCTGTTGTCTTCCAAACATCTCTGAGTGTAGAGTAAACCTGATGCTTAAATGTGTCTGTAGGATCATTTTATATGCTTCTGGGTTTCATGACTGTCCTACCACTGATGCCCCCAAAGGACATGGGTCTACTACAGGCACCAGATTTGCCAACCAAATATTTCAGATACTCGAGGCTATCCTAAATTACACTGAACACACATGTCCAGGCAGCTCAGTCCTGAACCTTTTAATGCAAGTTCTTCAGGAGAGAGGACCATCCAGGTCCCTCTAGGTGCAGTGCCTGTTACCACAGTCCTATAGATTATTTGAATGGCAATGTGCCTGTCTTGCTACAACAAGGCACACTAAGCAATGATTTCTATTTAAAATAGAGCTGTCAATATAATGCTGCTGTATGACATGTTTATTTATATACAATAAACTGCTTAAACTCACCTGTCAAGAGACAGCCAGACTCAGTGAAGACTTTGGACTGGAGAAGACAGAGCAGGAAAAACAGTAGTGTTTGTAGCCCACTAGCATTTTTGCTTGACAATCATTCTACCTGTAATTTTAATAAATTACCTTCCTCTCAGTAAGTATTTTTTTGTTTACATTATTTCAGCTTAACATGAAGACACGGATTGTTTTGTAGGACTCTTGTGGACTGATGCAACTACTGACTCAGGCTAAAAAATACCCTGAAAAAATTTATATTCTGGGATTTCCCTTCTGACATGAAATAATGAGCATAAGGAAACTCCTGCAAACTCTCAAATTTTCATGGAATTTCCTGAAAAGTTATAAACTGTCTTAGTCAAAACTGAGCCCAAACTCACTGACAGTTGGCAACTTCTAGAAAGTTCACGGTGAGTTCATTTCAAGCTCTGTTATGAAACACTATTAAAAAAAAAAAAAAATTAAAACCAGCACAATAAGAATCCACAGAGCCTTAAGTTAATTTTGTATCAGATT